>OY728146.1:1801454198-1802834832 GCA_963277665.1 Viscum album | reverse complement strand
CCAAACACTTGAGGATTTTGACTAGTATTGAAGAAATATAGCATTTTTTTGGGAGAAAATTACATCATTACCAATTTTTAACTCAATATATAAATATTATAATAGGTAAATAGTGGAAGCAGAATGATAATAAGTTGGAGAAAAAAATCAAAGACTATAGAAACTAGACTTGTAACCTACTATATCTGGAGCATACATGAAGAATAAAAAAATAGAAGAAACTAATATTAATACTCAAAGGATGATGATAATGTATTCCATGTGTCTAGAAAACTCGAAAACTATCATACAAGGAAGAATGTAGTAGTAATATAAAAAATAATAAAAAAGGAATCTAAAAACTATCCATGGATCATAATATCTAGCTCGGCCATATTCTACTAAGATCCATCGTAATGATAGAAAACAATATCAAGGGTATAAAGTGTTATTTTTCATTTTTCAACACCCATATACATGTGATCTACTTGGGTACTAATGGTGTCCTGGATAGGGTGTGAGATAAATCCCAAGTACATAATTCTACTTCAGTTGGTGTCTGAACATATAAACATTTCATTTATTAATTATATTCTATTTTACATAGTAGGTCACATGATGTATAACCAGCATTGACATCTTACCATGATAATAGTAAAGGATCCAAGATATAACAAGTAATCTTATGATAATGATAATAGTAAAGAGGATTCAATGTAATAACCAAGCCATCCTTAACCTTAGGGGTTGGGACAACTTATTAATAATCTATAACTTGGATAAATGGGTAATGGTTTAATCTAAGGTGAATCTACCAATGAATTCCAAGATAATTTTATTCTAACCAAGTCCCTAGAATTCATCCAATGTTAAAAAGAGATGAGCAATAACTAAGAAAGATTAGTGTAACCAGGGAACCACATGTCTATAAACATTTCAGTGGATCCAAAGAGTGTATCCAAGGCACATAGTAATAATAATGGAGGGATGCTACAATGTCATACTATTCATCCACAAGTATAAAACTATCGGGTTCCAAGTTGGGTCACAACCTTGGAAACCGTCATCCCTGAATCGAAAAGGAATCCCTAATTTCTCAAGGTATTCCCTCAAGAATCCAAGGCTAGATCGAGTCTAATCACTGCTATAATAGTGAATAGGTCCATATGCGATATGACCCATATAAAAGATTCATTTAAGGAAATTTTACATGTAACTATCATTCCATTTAAATAGATCATTTTGTTCAAGTATTTGTCTTTCAATAGTGGGATAAGGCATAACAATGTATGCCAACACTTTTACTTAATTTTCTTATTCATTTATAAGGTTCACTATACTACCATCCATAATAATCGAATGGTGTGTTGTGTACCTGAAACCAACTCAATAATTTACATTTAATTAGACCAATTGATATATATATATATAATTTCTTAATAAAATTGAGATTCATTAATAAATTGAAACAGATACCTTATAAGGGTCATGTGACATTATCATATTCATGGGTTTACCATTACAATTCATAATTAATTTTGTTTAGTAATTTCTTGCCACTAATAGGGTTAATTTATTTCACACTCATACAAAGACATATAAAAACATGACAACCCACTAAAGGTTTAAATACAGAACCACCCTATATGGGGTGGTTAATGTTTAGTTCATAACTTTCAATGATGAATAACATATTTAATAAGGGTACTACAATATGATTATAATGAATATAAGAAAGTCACATTATTTTAATAGGTCAGGCCTGATTACATTGGTGCAGGAACAACAATGACAGTTTATAAAATTGTGAAAAATGGGGGATGATATATACACCACCTATCTTAAGCATTTAAAACCATCATAATCTAGTATTGTCCTTTAGTTTTGGCTTGATCTGAAGAAAATTAAAGAATATATTATTGTCTAAAAAATAGGGCATAAGAGCCATCTCTAAAATAGTGTAAAAGATACTAAGGAAACCAAATAAAAGATCCAAAGGTTTTAAGGGAATACCATCACACTTCAAACATGATAGGAAGATCTGAAATCATAGGTCAAATGATGAATCGAGATAAAATCCTAGATTTAGGATCGAAGAGGGATTCCAGCATAGGGGAGCTCATGTGAAAGAGGGAAAATGATTGAGGGGGGGAAATTTTATCTAAAAAAATGAGGACCCATCCTCATTTAAAAAAAATTCATGGGAATTTACACAGAGTGTATGTTCCTTACACATCGTGTAAATCTCAATGTCCTTACCCCTAGGGAAAAAACCCTACATTGTGTGAAATGGGACTGCTTAGGTAGTTAAATGTTTTTTAATTACTATATGTTGTGTATTATAATTATAAGGTTTGAACTTTGTCTGCATTCAGACTACAACACTCCTTTCCTGTTTTTTTTAAATATAATGATCCCATGGGCCGACATTAGGTTCTAATCTAAAAAGAATCTTACAAGAGTTTAATAGAACGTAAATAGAATCCACACCTCACTGAAAAAATGTTTTTTTACAAATAAATTCTTGGATAAATGAAATAATTTAGGATCCTTTGAACTATATTAATCCTTGAATTAAACCTAATATCCTCATTTTCATTGATTCATTAGAAGGATATAATTTATAACACCTGATATTCAATTATAGTTAGTAATCATTTCTTTCTAAAGAAACAATATTTCAAAACACATAGCTTTATTCAAGAATGTGATTAAAACTGAAATTACCAATTTTAATAAATTAAATTTGATGAAATATTTTTTATTTTTAAATATATATTTTCAAAATTATCATAGGGTGAACTATTGATATTCTCCATAAATAGTTGATTTTAAGATGAATAATGAAAAATACATATTTTTAAAAACCATTCAATTTTATAAAATTATAATGATATAAGTATAAATTAAAACATTATTAAAACCACTTAATAAAAATACATATATATTTGATAATTTATATAATTTAAAAAAAAAATACAATTTTGAACATATAAATATATAGTTATCATTTTATAATCTATTTAATGTTTTTATTTAAATAAAAATTGTTTTAATCCTTATCTTTTAATAAAGTATTTAAAAGGCTTCCTTCATTTTTTTTACATTGAATAAAACTAAAAAACCTATAATTTAACATAATTAAATTATTTCCATTTCAATCAAAATATTATTTATTTTTTAAATAAAATCATTTTAAGCTTAAAACAGATATTTTTCAAAAAAATGGGTATCATTATGCTTTGTGCCCCTATATTAAAATTAATTTCATCAAATTATAATAACTGAATCATTTTATATTTATTATATATTTTTAATAATAATAACTAATATTATCAAATAATATTTACATAACTTTTTTATAATTAATAGTAAAAATAGAAAAAATATGTTACCATAGTTAGGGTTTAAACAGATATACCAGGGGTTAAAGAAAGAGATAAGGATAAAAATTCTAGTTAAAATTGTCTAAATATTATTTTTTGAATATATTTAAACATTATATTATCATATGTTATAATTAATGGATATTTGGAACCAATTACACAATAAAATAATATTATATAATTTAAATATATTAAGTAATTCAATGTGTGTCCCTCCCATCACTTATTAAACGAAGCCTACTATATTCCATTATTCTAAAAAAAATTCACTAAAGAGTGTACAATCCATAAAAACCCCTTAATAGCTTCATTCCATTCATTATTGTGATATATTTTTCTCCTTCTACAATTCAAATATAGATTTTAGTGTTAAATAATGGCGGTCTCTCAAAGAAGAGGTTACCGTCTATACCTACTCTTTCAAAATTTATTTCTTCTTATACATCCCATAAATATATTATAACCTCCATAAATAATTAATCTAATATAATGAATATATGTTTATGTTGTTTGTATTATTATACAACCATTTTATAGCTCATTTCCATCCTATTAAAATGAAGGAATCACTCATGTGTATGCTTGGACTGTCGTCTCCACATAATGGTGTAATTTTATTTTAATCACCACATAACATGGATGGTTTTAAATACAAAACTATCATATATATATATGTGTGTGTTATATTTAAGATATAATTATTATTCTATAAATTTAATATATCATTTAAAATCTTACCCTTATCAATTTTAAAAAATGATAACGTTTCTTATACATACATGTGGACTACAACACCCATGAAGCAATGTGATTAATTTTCCATGCCCTCATTTCATGGATGTCTGTAAATATTTATATAATGAATAAAAAAATTCTTATGGAACCATTTTTATGATTAATGGACCATAACTACCAAATAAAAACATACATGAAAAATGACACAGTTAACACAAAAAATAATGATGATAATGGGAGGGTATTAATTAATGGGTGATAATATGATATAATAAAAAAACTATACCATTAAAAATATGAATATTTTTATATTATTTAACTATAATAAATTAAAATTTATTATACTGGAGGTTAAAAATATTTGGGAAGAAATTCAGACTTGATGTAAGGGTTTATTTCACAATGTTTTCCTTATTCAATATTATTTATGTTTAAGATTTTATTAGAGAAATTATACTATGTTTATTTATTAAACCTCATATATTTTCTAATACTCTTGTTATTTCTGAGAATTACATTTTTTCCCTTTCAATTTCCTCTATCTAAGTATTCAAATGTCTAATTTTTTTATAAGGAAACCCTAATTTTTAATTAATTTAGGAATAATTTCATTACATGTCAATATTTCCTTTAAAATGTTTTAGGAATGATTTTAATATAATCAAATTATTCATTAATGTCATTTTCCCATGTTTTACTTTCTATAAGAAAATAAAAGGAATCTTTTTTTCACTTATTTAATAATTATCTTTTCATCAAATGTGTGAATGACATTTTTATTTTAACGCTTACCGCATTAATTAGATTTTACATCATCATGACTATTCATTACATTGAAGATTATTTTACAATTTTACAAGGTTATTTTCCAGAAAAAAAATTTCTCTAATATTCTACAAATTTTTAGATTTTAATTAAGTGATTTTAAAACTAAAAGGGTATTTTACTCATGAAATGTTATTGTGATATTTTAAAATTTTTTCCATCTCTGTAAACATATTTTGATTAGTCTTATATTTTACTGGGGATGTAGTCTAATTATATCTTCCACCATATTACTCTATATTTCATATGATCATGTTGTAAATTTTATTATATAGGTAAAATATTAATATTCCATATGATAGTTTTTATATATGAATGTTTATATTGATTATGTATTTAATTATTAATCATTTCCATCATAGAATAAATCATTGGATTTATTTAAAGAGGATAAGGGACCAATTATATCCCCTAAATGCATTAGTTGACCGCATGAGACAAACTAGTTTGGGTATTTTTTGTGTGACTTATTTATTTACGTATAATGTATTGGAACAAGGATTTTATGTTGAGATTATGATGTACGACATTATAAATTCTATCATTTTGAAACTAGTTTTTTTTATACATGTTGTTATATATGGTTCTATATCATTCACGTATTTAGTCCCATTTCTTTGTATTACTTGTTTGTAATATTTTATTAATTTATATAACTTCACTATTATTCATTATTTATTTATCATATGATTTTTTTTACACTTTAGATTATTGACCATCACAACTCACCCTTTATTATGGTTTCCTTTACTTAGTCTATCAAGAAGGGATTAATGAATTATTTTAGGAATATAATAGATAAAATGATAATGTTATCACTACAATATTAATTTTCAATTCACGTTTTCATATGTAATGTTCTAATCATGTATGTATCAACTCTTACAAAACTATTAAAAAATTAAATCATTCAAGATGTGATCCCTTGTATCATGTGCTAGTGTAATAAACTAACCTGAATCTCCAGACTACTGGGGTTAGGGTGTTATAAATGGTATGAGTGTAAGTTTAGAATAAAACTTGATACCTAATTTTTGGAAAATATAGATTTGTGAAAATGACCTAATGATAGATTATTAGAATAATTATAAGTATGAGATAATATCATAATGATTTCGTAATATATATATTTGTTTTCCTAGAAAACAAAAATCATAATGGATTCTAGAAAGTTCATGTAATTGTGTCATAGATTCACCTAAGAGTTAAAACTATGAATTCGGTGGATTGTGTATTAACTTAATCGTCAGTGGTGCATGATTAGTGAACCTAAGACCATACACTTTGGTAGACATTCCCAATGTATATTCATTGATTTATTCTCATGCTCATTATGAAAATTAAGAAATATTTGAAAATATTTATATTATATAAGGATATTCCTAGAGATACTATGTTTATGATTCTATGATTATCTATACATAAATTTTTAAAATATGTTAATTGCTACACTAGATTAATAATTAAATATTGTCATTTTAAAATTTATAATTTTATGAGTTAATTAATTATATTCCACTGTTTAGAAATGGTGTGTAGTTTAAGGAATAAAAACCATATCAATGCAAGTAATATATGTAGGTATTTCCTACCTAGTAAAGAAAATAAAAATAAATGTAGATTTGAAGCCAGAGATATACAAATTATAACTATAATTTTCTATATGACTTTGGTAATGACCGATAACCTTTTCTATTTGGAGCAGTCTATTGATCTCTAAATTGGTGAAACAATGTTTGAATACTTTACATGAAATGATCTTCCATCATTTAATGGGACTAAAAATCCATTAATAACTAATCAATGGATCAATTACCTATATAATATATTTCTATCTTTTGGATGTAGTGAAATAGATAATTTTATCATGGTTGTTTATGTATTAAAGAAGATATAGGCCAATGGTGTTCACTGTTTTAAAACACTAAGTCCTATAAGGAAGTAAATAATATGGTCAGTAATAATTTCAATGAAATATTATTTGAAGAATAACTTCCTTATGAGTAATAATATTTTAGTGAGATATGATTATTTAATTTAAGGAATAAAAGAATAATAAAAGGTTACAAAGCATGAAGCTAACTTTACAGGGTTAGAAACTCGTATTGTAGATTATGTATATAATACAAGAATTAAGATTAATTTTTTCTTTTATGTGAGAAACCCTATACTTTAAAGGGAATTTGTATCTCAAATAATTTCAATATTTGAGGATATAATTTTAAGTTCCATAAATATAAAGAATTAATTATCCTAGTCTTAAGTTTTCCAGGGAAAAAAATAGGCAGCTAAGAATTATAGAAAAGGAAATATGGATGTAGGTAATAATTAAAGATTTTATTTACAATTTTTAATAATTTTGGAAATAAACACCACGGATCTTGATTGGTGGGAATGGGAGTTTTCTACAGGTGTGGAGATAAAGTCCTTCAGGCTCATGATTGCAAGGGAATGAATGATGATTCAAATGTACGATGCTTCAACTGTAAAGAGATGAGTCACTATTAAAATGAATTCCCCAGGCATCCGAGTAATTTTAAACATAATGGTCAAAGGGATATTGTGAAACCTTATGCAATCACTATATCTATGGTCTAAGTTCCTAAATATATAGTAGAAGGTACATTAATCATAACCTAAAATTTAACTAATAATTTATTTTATTATGAATCTTTACACACTTTTATATATTCCATGTTTTCCAATAAAATTAAATATTCCCCAAAAACTATAATAAGGGGTTTTTCAATCAATAACCCTGGTGGAAATCTCACTGCAACGTAATATGTCATTCAGTGCCAATTTTGACACATGGTCTTACCCTATTTAAAAACTTGATTATTATACATTTGTTTTAATTTTATATATTCATTAGTATGTGTTCTATTCCAAATTATAACATTAATATTCACTTATTAGTGAATTAAATTATGATTTATGATATCTATATGGAATAACTTATCTTGAAAGGAAATACTATATTACTTGGATCATGTCTCGATCCAACATTAGTAGCCCTCGTTAATGAAATTCTTAGAGAAGATCATAATACACAACCTATGAATGGTAAAATAATCCTTATAATATATGATATACCTATTGTATAGGAATACATTGATGTGTTTCTTGAATAACTACCAGGACAACCATCTATGCGTGAATTTTATTTTCCATTAATCTCATCCTTGATGCAAAACCTATATCTAAGACTCCCTATAAGATTGTCCAGGTGGAATTAGTTGAATTGTTGAAATAACTATAGGATTTTTGTTCAAATGGATTTATAATACCTACTGCTTCATCATGGGGTTCCCCTATTATTTTTTTAAAAAATAATGATGTGTATATGAGGTTTTGTATCAATTTTAAGTAAATCATTTCCGTTACTATAAATAAAAAGTATCATTTTCCCATCACTAATGAATTATTTGATAAAATTCTCGGATCTCAATATTTTTCAAAGATTTTTCTTGGTAATGGGTATCATTAATTGAAATTAAATAAGGAATATATAATAAATACAGTATTTAATATGAGGTATGCACATTACAATTTTAGAATAATGACCATTATATTGACTAATTCACCTTCTATTTGTTTGCATCTCATAAACAGAGTACTCAAGGATTATCTCAATTATTTTTTGGGGTATGTATTAATGATATCTTGATATACACTAAAGTATATGATGATCATAATATTAATTTAAAATCATTATTAAGACTATTATAGAAAAGGATTCATATGTATTTTTTAAAAAATGTGAAATCAAACTTTATTAAGTCTCTTTTCATGTCCATATTGTCTATAAGGACGGAATATCAGGCGATCCTTTATAGATAATGGCAGTAATGGAATGGCCAATTCCAATAAATATAATCAAGTTAAATAGTTTCATTATATTAGTAGATTATTGTCGATGATTTTCACAAAATAATCTCAATTATCTAACCCATTAATCAAGTCGACACACAAATTGGTTAAGTTCATATATTCAGAAGAATGTAAGGAATTTGTTGAATAATTAAATAGGGTATCGATCAATGTATAGATATTGAATTTACAATTGGGATGGGATGGATTTGTGATATATGGTGATGTATAAATGAATGTAATTGGATGTTTACGTATGAAAAATGATTGAATTTTTTATTATGAATAGATGTAGTCAAATAATAATGAATAGAATTATCCAAACCATGATCTTAAGTTAGTAGCCAAAATATTTTCATTGAATATGTGGATACATTACCTTTATGGTGAAAGATGTGGAAAATATATGTTCTCATTGAAAGTTATCAACCTAGGGAAAATTAAATGGTTTAAACAACCGAAGGATTGTTATTTATTAAAAAACTAGAACCTTATGAAATAAAATAATGTGGTAGATGCATTGATTAAGAAAGATCATATAGTTTTGACTAAAATGAAGAGTGATAAATATCCTTTATTCATGGAGGTAATAAAGTTATATTTGAGAATAATTCAAGAATGGGAATCATAACATATATACCAAATTATAGTTAAACGATACTTATTATTGAAAATAAATAGTATTCAGCAAGATGATTAGAATATTCAAAATAAAGTATAAGAAGTGAATGATGGGAAGTTGGTATACTTCATTTAAAAAAAATTTCTATTGATGTTTTGAAATAGGTAAAGTGTTTCATTCATTACTTGAAAAAAATTGGATTATTATATGAATATCAAAGCTTAAATCTGTCTATACACCCATGTAGATCAAAATGTATTAGCATTATAAAGAACATTTTTAGTGGGATAATATAAAATAGGAAATTATAGAATACATATAATTATGCTTGGTTTTTTAATAAGTAATGGATTATATACAATATCATAAAGGATTCATTCAACCTCTACCTATTAATATGAGGAAATGCAATTCTATTATTACAGACTTTTTCACTAGATTACTAAAGAATCTTAGAAATAAATATGTTATATGGGTTATTTTGGATCACATTACTAAATCCATACATTTCCATCATATAGGGGAAGATATGCCTCTAAAGTGCATCATGTGACATTATATTGATGAATTTTTGAGACTTTATGGTTCACATGTGTTTATTTTATCTAATAAGGATTTATGGTTGTCATAAAATTTCTATAAGTGTCTCTAGAAGGATATTGACACTAATTTACATTTTTATACCACCTATAATCCTAAAATTGATGGGTTTCTTGAATGGAATATTTATAAATTAGAATACATGTTGAGGTCATGGTCACTTGACATTCTGGGTATGTGGGGTCTTTATTTACCTTTATTGGAATTTTCATATGATAATAACTTCCATTTAAGCGCTCAAATGGAACCATCTGAGGAATTTTATGGAAAGTAGTGTCATAATCCAACTTATTGGGATGAAATTGGTTAAAGGAATATTGTAGGAACAAATCTTCTTAAGGGTACAATGATAAAATTGAAAACAACTTGAAATCATATTAATTGATATCAAAGTAAAAAAATATATATGTCGATAAAAGAAACAAGGAATTAGAATTTAGAGTGAGTGATAATGTATTATTGAATTTATACCTATAAAATAGTTTTATATAGTTTTAAAAGAATTTAAAATTATGTCCTATATATATTGAGACTTTTAAAATCGTGGGAAGAATAGGATTTTCATCTTACCATTTATAAATGCCACATAACCTCTATAGAGTTAATGATTTTATCCATATCTATTTATTAAGGCAGTCTATTCCACACCCAGCACATATTCCCACCTATTTAGAAATATAAATGAAACCTAATTTATCTTACTTTGACATGCTTATCCATATTCATAACATTAGAAAACAAGAATTGTGAAATCGTATGACTTGGCTGGTAAAGCTACTTTATAAAAATCATAAGAGAGAAGATGAAATATAGTGACTTTAAGAAGTTATGATTAAGAACTACCCACATATATTCCTAAGGTGATTGTTTTTGTAAATTTTGGGGATGAAATTTTTGAATGGTTGAAGAATGTAACACTGGAGATTAAATTATAGTAAGTATGATTTTGTATCTAAATAAAAAATAGTTTAATAGACAAGGATTTATTCAAGAATGTGATTGAAATATAAATTATCAATTATTATAAATTAGATTAGTTAAAATTAATTTATTTTTTTAATTTATCATGTCAAAATTATCTTTGGAATAATTTTTTAGATATTTAAAAAATAGTTGATTTTTGGGGGAATAGTGAAAAATAACGATTTTACAAAATCTATCACCTTAATGAAATTATAATGACATAATAATAAATTGAAATATTAAAAGAAATTATAGACCTAATATATATTTATGAATAAATATAATTCATATAAAAATATAATGTTTTATATATAAATATATTCTTATTGTCTTGTAAATCTGGGTAATGTTTTTGATCAAATAAAAACTGTTTTTAGTTCTTCTATTATATTCAAGTATTTAAAAGGCTGGTTCTGGTTCTTTTTTTCTTTTTAAATAAAAATATGTCACATTTTATTTAGAATAATCCAATTAATTCCATTAGAATCATTTATTTACATTATTTTTATATAGAATCATTTTAATACATTTTGTTGTATTCTTCACACTTATATTAAAACTAATTTATGTAACTTATAGAAATAGAATCTTGAAAAATTAATTCTATATTTTTAAATAATATCATAAAATTTTTTTTATTAATTGAAATAAAATTAAAAACAATTGCAACAGTTAGGGTCAAAATGGATTTTCTGAGGGGGTAAACTGAGAGATAAATGTGTATATGACACATAAATTTTTCTAAATACTATTTTTTGAAGATATTTAGACCTTATATTATTTTAACATATAATTATGGGATATTTGGTGCCATATTTATATTAAAATGACTTTTCCTAATTTAAATATATTAATTAATCCCATCTATATCTCTCCGCTCACTTATAAAGGGAACCTATTCTCTTTCCCTATTATTAAAATTTGTGAAATCTATATGGAAAAGTCCCTATCCAAAAAGAATACTATATTACTTAATTTATTTATTTATATTATTCTATTCTTCCAATACTTTCTTTTTTAGGTCTTAAGGTTTAATCAAACATAGGTCTCTAAAAAGAGAGGTAATTGTCTTTACAGATGGTTTGAAAATTTATTATTTATTCTAATTTAAATAAATGTGTTTTACCCATACTATAATAATGAATATAGTATAATAGATTTATTTAGATGTTATTTTCTTATTAGAAACCCATTTTTAACCTCATTTCCATCCTATTAAAAAAGAAAACTTCACTTGTGTGTATGTACGACCTATCGTCTCCACATAGCGGTGTAATTTCATTTTCATAACCACTTTAAATGGATAGTTATAAAGATTTAAATAATTAATACACATTATATTTAGGAAATAATTATTATCCATTAAATATGATATATCATATAACTTATTACCTTTCCACACATAAAAAATGATAAACTCTCTCATGCGTACGTGCAGATTACTACCTTCACAAAGTAATGAGATTTATTTTTCTTATTCACCATTCATGGATGATTATAAATTTTTATATAGTGAATATATATTATATTTATGTCATTATTAAAATTATTTATATTATGGAACCATTACCTATATGCAATTACCATTACTTCAGAATCGAAACATACATGAAAAAACAAAGTATTTAATACCAATAATGATGATGATGATAAATGATTATCAATGAAAATGTGATAAGATATTATATTCATGCCATGTATGGTATTATAATTATGAATATGATTCTATTATATAATTATCAAAAAAATTTAATTATTATAAAGGAGGTTAAATCTCTTCCAAACCTCATCATATTTGAGTTAATGATTTATTTCACCATCTCATCCTTATTTGAGATTGCTTTTGTTAAAGTTTCTTTTAGGGGAATTATGGGATATTTATATCATAAAACACATATATTTTCTTTCACTCTATCTATTTATCTAAATTTTATGTTTTTCATTCATTTTTCTTTCTCTAATACTCAAAAGTATAAAAGAATGTTTCTAAAGAAAATCAACATTGTTTTTTATTCAATCATTAATATTTTCATAACATGTCCATATTTTCTTCAAAATGTTTCAAGGTTATTTTTAATATTATATAATAAATTATTAAATAAATTATTACCCATTTTTTGACTTCTTATAAAAAAATAAAATTAATTTTCTCATAATTTTTCAAATGACTGACTTCTTTTGAAGGTGTGAATGTAATATTTATTATAATGATTATCACACGACGATATTTCATGTCATCGTGACTATTATTTACCTTGAATATTCATTTATAATTTTCCAAGGTTCTTTTCTAAGAAATTATTATTCCTAATATTATATTAAGATGTATATTATAAAGAATTTATCTCAAAATGAAAAGGGTATTTTGCATAAAAAATATATTACAGTGATCTTTTAAAAGTAATTTCATATTTGCTGACATCATGTAATGATCTCATACTTTACTTGGGATATAATCTAATGACACAATCTCTCATATTAATCAATATATATTATGATCATGTTGTTATATTTATTTACTGGGTAAAGTATTAATATTTTATATACAATTTGTTTAATAAGAATATATAAGTTGACTATATAATGAATTTTTATTCATTTCTTTTATATAATGAATGAATTATACTTAGTAAGTGATGGGATGCACCCATTATCACCCCTAAATACATTAGTATTTATCATTAGACAAAATAGTTATGTTATAGGGTATATTCCAAACCTTTTTATATATGATTTCTTAACACAACACCTTGAAAATGCAGTTGTGATATCTGGAATTATACAATATATCATTTTGAAATGAGTTTTTTATCAATGTGACTATTTATGTTTTCATATCATCCGTGTATTTAGTCCTCTTTTTATGATATTTTTTTAGTATAGTTGATTATTTTTTATCTCTACCATATAATACATGATTTAATTATCCTATAATAGCTTTTTTTATGCTACCCTTTTTAATAATTTGAGCTCAGAGTTTATTATGATTTTCATTCCCAAATTTACTAAAAAATAATTTCTTGAGTTATTTCAAGGATATACTATATGAAATTATAAATTTATTACTCAAATATTAAGTCAAATTTTCTACATTCAAAATTAATGTGAGAATCATGTATGTGTCTAATATCACAATACTACTAAACTATTTGTTTCATCAAATTGTAATCTCTTATGTATTCTTCCAATGGAGTAAATAACCACTCACATTTGGTTAATTAAGTAAGGTTGTTACATATTTTCCAATATTATGTTTGGATATTACCAAGATCTTTCTCTACTTAAGGGAATCGTAAAATAATATTTTGAAAAAATATCTTAATAAAAAAATTATAAATTAAAACTTCAAAATGAAATGATTAATATCTTATTCTTTTCATTGTTTTTAACTCAAATCATACATTAGATAATTATATTATTCATCCTTTCAACATTCCATATTTTATGGTGATATAGGAATATAGTATTGGAATTGTGGATCTAGTTCAGTCTTATAGAATTGTGATGAATACTAGAGACCCATATTAAACACGAATCAAACCCATTTTGGGAATCAATATCATCAGTGAGGTCATTGGGGGGTATATGGGGGTCTAATAGCCAAATTATCCCAAGCCAAATTTTGGGTTGTTATAGCAAGTAAGGCCATAATAGATGAGTTTACTAGTTATACAAGATAGGGTACTATAGATCCATACACCATAATGTATATTATAGTATTGTAATAATAAAATATTTTAACAACACATTTTATATTATCTAGATCATCCTTAGATAGGTTTTCTATTTTTTATACTTTTCAAATATAATATTTTCTCCCATAAAATAATGAAAACATTTTGTCTCTATATGGACTTAGTAATTCTCCTAAAACCATGTAAATTTTGGAATTTGATTTATTTTACTTTATTTTCCATTTTCTTGATCTTTTCTTCCTTATATCACATTTTTTCAACTTTTTCATTATTGTAAAATTCACAATTAATAATAGGGGGATAGAAAACCTCCTTGGTATTATGTTATGAAAATATTAACTTCTCTAGTTTCTCAATATGTGTGTATTCATAAAAATAAAGCATAACCAGCATAAGTAAGAGTATATTAGTAATAATTATATATCTACAACTCCTAGTAATGTCTAATTAGATCTCGTTCAAATAAATAATAAATTAAGACAAATTAAATAATTTATGTCATAAAAATGCCATATTCCATATTCCATATAAAATATTTATTTTTCTCTATAATGAATTTGTTTTCTACTAGATTCATATTGTCTCCAAAGGTTAGGATATATAAATATTAATTTCTTATAAGGATCTTCATTTTTACTCTTCAAAAAAAATATGAAGTTAAAATTGATTTAAATATTATCTAATTATTTAATTTATAAGAAAACCATTTTTGTATCATCTCTCTCATATCATGATCATAAAGGGTCAATTTTGGTTGAACATATACAAAAAAATAGACAAAAATTATTTAATAACTTATAAAAATATAAACAAGTCCATAAAAGATTGATTTTACTAATATGTTTTCCCATGATGGATATTGTGTTTCTAATTAACACTCCTCATGTTTTTATTCAATATTTCCTTCTAGTTATGAACATTTAATACCAAACAAATTTTAAATCTCCAAACATTATAATCAATGATATTATTATTTTCATTGAAATCAATATAAATCTTCTAGTCAACCCCATATATTTGTGAAAAATATGGAAAATGTGTACCACCATGTTTACCTACATTTAATGATTTCTCCTTTACAAAATAAGAATATGTTTCAGTATTCCAAAACATATCCCTTTCATTTAGTTAATAAAATAATCCATTCATGACAAAAAATATTAGTCAAGAAATAAATATAAATATAAAATTAAAAAAAATACGAAAAACCAATATCAAAAACATATAAATGAATTAAAAAATAAAAAACTAAATAAAAATATATATTAAATGAAACGTTTAAAATTTAGTATTTAAATATATTTTAGCCTCTATTTAATTTTAACAAGATAGAAAGATATAATATTTTTGTGCCTATTATATGAAAAAGATATTCATATAAACACTACTTTATAAAATAAAAATAAATTTTATATAACTATCATGGAATGATATATATATATATATATTATTAAATGATTATGTAAATTATGAACTGAAAAGTTATACAATGTAAAAAAAATTCAAAATTAAAAAATAACCTAAATTTTTGGAATTAGTAGTACATTACAAAATAAAAACTATATTTAATAAATTTTAATTTTTATAATAATGTATGTTACTAATATTATTTTAAAAAATATCATTACTAAAATATTTTAGAACCATGAAAAAAATAATGGAAAAATATAGTAAATACTACAATTATTAGTGAACATTGTCTATATTGAAGGATTATTTTCTCATATCCCTTCATAATGGTTTTTTTCATAGAGAGAACTGTAATTACATATTAGTCATTTTTATATTTTATGATTCACGTTTTATATTTATTTATATTATATAATTAAACAAAACCATAAATACTTTCGTCAACAAAGTGTATTCTTTTCTTTAAAGAATTATAAAATATGTGTCATTTAATAGGCCAACAATGTATCTCCCTAATAATTTTTTTATTTCATTTTCATGAAGGACCACTTTTAAGGGTTTAATGGGAACACAGAAAAACTATACAGATAATAAAAGGGTTATACATGCATAGATACCATTGATCGAAACTATATCGGTTTTAAAGATTTAGATCGGTGAACCATTTAAATACTCAAATGAGGTTTTAATTTATCTCACTCCAAATCCAATATAATGATAAGCCTGAAATTAGAGTCCTACTAATCATATGTATTTATATACTCCTCCATGTTTATCTCCCCTTAATCAAAGCTTTGAATTAAAATTTGATCATGCCTATAAATCTAATCCATTTTTTCTATATTGGTATTAACCTTATGATTTATTACATTCAATATGTCTAAGGACTCTCATAAAACATAAAAGTCAAATTTCTCATCCAGTGTCTCCTTGTGGGAGTGCATGAAAAAATCTCTAGTAATTGTTGGTTCGACCTATACCTAGTGTTGTTCACCTCTGGGATCATAGACTTCCTTGGGCCCCACATTCAAAATTTATGGTCTCTCATTACACTAAATTTTAGAATAAAAATATTTTTGGATAGTATTGTTGACAAAATCAATAGCAGTTGTGCCTTTATCCTCCTTTTTGGCTACAAACCCATTTCAATCTAAACCTTATACATCAACATGACATCATTTTTCTTGGTTTAATTACCTTGTTCAATTGAGTAAATAGTCTTACCCATCAATATAGTAGTCATTGTCTTTGTTAGTTTATATTACTCCTTTTGATTTCTATTTTTATGATCAATATTGACCAGATACCCCACCAAGTTAAATAATCCTCTCCTCCCACTCATATTACGAAAATATAGAAATACCTTTGTCTACCTACCCTTCTCACAGAAAGCCTATGAAGCATCATCAACTTCATTATTATTGTCTGAAGAACCATTATTTCTCGATCATATTATGTTTTTTGTTTTGTATGAGTTCTTAGTATATATTTTTCTCTTCTATTTTGGAACTGAAACTTTCCATCCATTGGGTTCATATTTTACTTGTAAATATCACCGAATTGTGTGAATCATAAATATATATTAACTCTCATGTAGTTATCATTCATATAGACCATTCCTTATACTCCTATCACACCTCTCTACTTACCAATATATCAATTCCCATCACTCGACTTAAGAAAACATGAGGTATACCAATCATTGAATTATAATATTTGATCATTGGATTCCCCAACATCTATTTATGAGAATTATTTCCCATTTTAGAGACCTCACTTAGGGTAGGAGAAGATATACACACCCTATGATCAAGGGGGTTGGATCTGGATGCACCATTTTTGTGTATTCCAGCAACCCTTTTATCTCTTTCAGGGAATCCTCGCCAATTAAAGAGTTCTCATATAATGTAAAATTACTATGATCATGTAAATTCATATTATCATCATAATTATATAACAACCCATCTTCAATATCCACCAACTTATTCAAAAAACATTGATGATACACCTAATTTACTTAGTACAATCGATAACATCTTGATCAATATTCACACCATGTCTCAAATGTTACCTCTTGAAGAAATTATAACTCTTATAAAACTTCAATCTTAATAAAATCAATTGGTTTTCAAAAAATACACTTCAATAAAAATATATGGGTAAATATTGTTTTATGGAACATTCATTCTACTTTCAAAACATAAAAATATTCCAAAGAAATTACCTATTATTTATAGAATGGTAGGGGTTTGTAATGGGAATGGAAAACCTAGGAAACTTACTCAACTCTCTATAGATTGGGGTATAATTTCATTTGATATCTATAAGAATATACAAATATATAAAATAAAACTACACTGAAAATATATTTGGACATTGATCCATGTGATGAAAAGGTCTTATTCAACTATAAAATGTACTAGTGTATAGAGATATTCAGGAAAAACCATTAGAGATTGCTTCGTTAAAACCTAGAAACCAATAAATAATATTTAGAAAGAATCCAACAAAGGGTGTATGAAGCCATATATGGTAACTAGAGAGATATCGTAGAGGGTGGAATCCAATGTGAACTCAAATATTGAGAGAGAAAAACATCAGAATATGTTGGTTGAGTAAGGGGAATCTATAGATTAGGGAGAGGGGGAATCCAGAAAGAATGTAGGATTAAAGAAATGGAAGAATGTTGATGGGAATTAGAATATTGAACCAGAAAAACCCCTCTATCCCTCCAGTTTTTAGGGGGGTAAGAAAATTGTTCATTTCTACCCTAGGGGTTGATGTAAATATTTTAAATATATGCATCGAAAATGTAAAAAAAATATTTTTTATTGTATTTCATGTTAAACATTTCATATTTATACCCCAATAATGTTAATTCTATAATATAAATCAAAATTTATCTTATGTAACTCCACAATTATAGTCATTATACTTGAATTTGAACATCAACACTCCAATATTTAGGTAATCACCCTTGCATATATAATCAATAACATTAAAATATGAAATTTATCTTAATATTAGTTTTTTAATTTGAACTTGTTAATCCCATATATTATGGTTTTTTACAACAAATCTAATGAAGTTCAAATCATTCTGAGGAGTTTTAGTATTATTCTATATCGATATGGTTCTTAGAAGATATTTAATAAGAAAGATATAATTTCGGTAACCATTGAATAAGGATTAAAAATTATTGAAGGGAGATAATGTCACACTGCAATGGGCGTGATCATGTTTTGAAGTCTATTAGGCCATGTTTTTCGAAAAATAAGTGATAAATCAGTCACACTGAAACAATGAGTTGTGTCATGAAGGCGATGGGTTATTCTGTAATATTGACTCTATGATAATATTGTAAGGATCTATCTTAAGATGAATAAATAACTTCACCATGAATAAATATCTAATACTATGATAAGGCTAGATAGGAATAAGTAAAATTTATGTCACGTTAAACTGAACCATATTAGGTTAGACTTCGATGCAATGAGGGTTTTATATGAATAACTTTATAGGGTAGTGTAAATTATGGAGTTTTCTACACTATAGTGAAGGGGATTAATGTTTTAGTGTGGATATATTTTGTGATGGAAGAATCATTATGTCCTGTAACTTTTATTCATTCCATAATGCAAGTGATAGTTCATCAAATATGATATCAATTGAAAGAAATCATGCCTCAAACATTATATCATGATATAATGAGATAGTTTATATAATTTTTTTCAATTTCAATGATATTTAATGTTGGGGGTGGTGAGTGTCTTAGTGGTTAGTTAAAGACTCTAGTGTTCCTTTTTTATTCCCAACCAGTGTGTGACACCTATAAAATACATTGGTTTTAATATTTGAAAATTTAATTCAAATTTATTAATAATTGTGAGTTTTTATTGATGATATATGTCTATGATAGATATATTATAAATAATTATTTCATGTAATAAAATTATTTAAGGAGTGAGAGAGATACATAAAGATAGGATTTATGGGGAACATTGTGAAAGATCATATTCAACTAGTCTAGTGGAGAAATATACTTTCTTTGGTAATTTTTCATCAAGAAGATTTTTTTTTATTTCATGGGAATAAGTTGGTTCTTATAAAACTGCTTGGTGTTGATATTGTTTAGGGTTCATGGTCATTCACTTCACCTTGTATTATTTTGATACTAAAATATTAACTATGTATACGATAAGAAGCATATTGTATTGTGGATGTAGTAAACCGCATTCGGTATGAACATCATTAAAATCTATTCTTATAATCATTTAATTTTTGTAACTAGTGACATCGATATATCACCACCTAACCACAATGAGGTTGAATGTTGTTAAAGGGAATAATTTTCCACATTGATTGACCAATTTTTCTATATCGATCGCTCATACAGGTGATCCTTACAATTGATATCAAATCCATGATTCACTATTAAATATATTCTATCATGTATTTCCATGTATCATTATTTCTCGGTCAATAATAATTTAATACCAAAATTTTTTGGAAAAGAATTCTATATGTGTAATGAATGGATGGTACCCTATATTATCTCCCTCGGTCTTGATGTCCAGGAGTCATATATTCATGGTTCTAAAGTTCCAATTGAACATTTTTTATGGTTCTTATCATGTAATAAGTACATTGATAGTGATGAGGAAGAAATAAATACATCTATATATTCAGTATCTCAGAAATATTAAACCCAAATCATGATATAAAATAATACTAAATAGATCTATAAAAAACACACTATAATCTATAAAAGATATAAAATGTTAAAGGGAGATAATTTATAACTGTACAAAAGTCAGTTTGAAGATATGGAAATGTAAGAAGTTGAATATTTTTGATAAATTATTCAATATAGTTAAAAATGATAGTCAATGCCATAAAAGGATATGGGGAAGCAATTGATGACTCTATGGCGGTGAATAAACTCATGTAAATTATTGTGGATAAGTTTTATGTTAGGTAATTATATCTTGAAGATTAAGACCTTAGAAACATAACAATTGATGAAATTCTCAACACCCACATACCTATGATATGTAAAGAGAATATTCCCTAAAAATTCAAGGAAAAAATATATTAAATTTAATGTTATCAACATTCATACGATTGAATATGTGAATTCTAGTTATGATAAATATTGTAAAATTAATAGATTTTATGAGAATATCTCACTAATGTTGAGATACTTTAAAAGGGTAACTAGTAAGCACCAAGGTAATGTACCTTTTAATTGTTCTAACTATTTTAAAATTGGTCACTTCTTTTTTATGTTAATTTTTATAATTTTTAGGGATGAAGATGATTGTTGAAGACCCAAAGGGTCCATCAGGAAAAGAAATTCCTTAAAAATAAATCTTCACCCATCAAAAGGAAAGTATAATATTACATCTAAATTGTTTATAAAAAAATTATATATTTAAAAAATGGTTACTTAGATTGTGAGGGTATCATATTTGATGAGGATAGTTCTAAATAAACTAAGTAGTTTATTTTTTTTCTCAAGAAGATCGAGAGAGTACATCTTCAGATAATAATACTCATAAGGATAAGGTGTTTTCTAATAAATATGGTGAATATATACAGAATACACCATCATAACTTAGATCAATATGTGTGTAAATCCCTGAAATTTTATTTTATATCCCTTAAAATAAATAGTGTGTACTAAAGGCATCAGAAATATTAAATGAACTACAACATTATTATTTAAATATAACCATTATAACCTATAAGCTAGATTGGTGGGTATAAATGTGAGTAAAAAATATGAAATATATGTAGAATGGTTTTTATTATATATATTTACTTATTAATTCTATATAAATAACTACTAAATTTTAAATGATAATAATTAAATCATATATGGTTAAGAACATTTACAATTTAAAAAGGCTATTTTTCTATAAAAAAGGTTTTAATTATATTTAATATGTTTCATTTAAAATATAAAATTCACTTATTTAGTATATTAAATTTGTTTAAAAAGTAATTTTTATACATTTAAACTAATTAATAATAATTAATTAATTTATTATTAATTTTTTAGTAATTAATATGAAATAATTTAATGGTAAAAAAGAAGTACTTTCGGGAACATTTTTTATGTGTCTGGCGTATTTTATCTTCAAAATATAAAGTAATGACTATTGATAAATTATTTTAGTGAATTTTATTTTTTTTAATCAGATAGAATAATATAAATATTTAGAGATCCAAATCCATAAAAAATAAAAAATTATTAAAAAAGAAAACATACACAAGAGTTTATGGATTGCAAGGTATTTTCTATACTAGAGAAATTAAAATTGAGGATAGTGAATTCCAATCACATTTAATAGAATATACACAATATAACATAATTTATCCATATTCTAGAGATGTTCTTAATGAACCTTCAAACAATAATTTATTCTTCACATGTAAACTCCAAGCCACATGAAATATTTCTAGCTGAAAACATTAGTATTTAGAAGTGTACCAATGCGAAACAACTTCTTCACTGACTACAGCTTCCAATTTCATTTGCACATAAATATATAGCCTTATTAATTGAATATTATCTAGAAAACATGCATTAAATAACCCCATACTCAGGATCTCCAAAAATAATAAGTCATATGTGAAAAAAATTTAGAGAAATGGCTATAGAAATTTACTATAAAGCTACATCTCTAATATTATATTCCCAGTAAAAATCCTGAGTAGTAGCTAACTCATCCAAGAAAACACAAAGAATAAATGAATTAATTATAAAAACTACTATGAAACCATCCAATAAACAATACAAATCAATATATATTTTTCAAATACACCCATTCCAACCAAAACTATTTATATTACCCTGTGAGGGAATTGAAATCCTAATTTTGATTAGATCGTACCTCCTTATTAATTTTGGAGACCATAATATTTCATGATTGAAGATAGTTATCCATAATAATTAATCCAAATTCATATTTTTTTTATAAAAAGTTATGTATATTTCAACAAACCATTGACTTAAGTCCTCATGTATGTTAACATGTAGTACAAGAACAACCTTCATTTTCTCCTTCACCTCCTTATAAAGTAACTTTGGAAACAATATTTATCCATCACTAGTGGTTCTTATGACCATTTTATTTTTAATTTTTGAATAATACCTCCACATATTATATTTATTCTATTTTAAAGAGGAATAACTTCCTGTACCTAATATTTGATTACTACCCATGGTGGGATCATAGAAATAATATTGCCTCTACTTTTCATTACACTCTGGTGAAATTTATTTCTCTAACACATCACCATTGATATCATATTCATTTGTGTAATCTAATTGGGAATCACATTTTTTTCATCACTAACTTTTTCTTCTAAAATAGTATAACTACGTTCTAGCATATCATTTTCTATATCCCCCTCACCCAGGGTGGGAGTGTCATTTTTCTCATCCTCCAAAGAATCCTTGAACATCTTTGGATAGAATCAAGGATAATTAATATTCTCTATGCATGTTGGACTTGAGATTTTGCAAAAAAAATCATTGAATCCAAACTATTGGAGGGTTTGAAACATTTAATGGGTCTTACTAGTAAAGAAATGTGAATAAATTCATTCTATGTTTCGATAACATATTTCTTTTAAAAATAGTTTGTACACATTTTATGCATGGATATTATATTTTTTCCATTCTTTAGAAAAATTATTTGATAAAATGAAATTCTTTTTTTATTTACCATAATGAATTTTTACTCAGGTGAGTTATGAGGTTTATTCAGAAATAGTTTTTTTATGTGAATAGTGAATAATGTTATTCTCAAAAATACCAAAACTTTTATGAAATAATTATGATTTAATTATTGATTAAAAATTTGTAAAACCTTTGGATACACTAAATATGTATTTAAGGAGAATAATAAATACATTAAAAACATTATTATTAATTTAGAAACCCATTCATGGATTTTTAGAACCTAAGTTATATTTTATTCTAGTAAAATACTATTTTGGGTTTTATACATTTAATAGTGTGGTTGAAAGGTTCTAGTTAGTTTTTTAAATGTTAAAATTTAAAATAACCTTCATTTTTTAACTATAAAATAAGAAAATCATTTTAACTTCCAATACTCAATATTCTTTGTCCTAAATGAGTTTAAATTTATTTTTTACTCATAAAAATAATTTTTTCTAGAAATGGATTTAAAATGTTTTGTGCACGTATATTAGAATTATTTTCTTCCACGTTTGAGAATTTAATATTCGATAATGGATTCCATATTTGTAATAATCTTGTGAAATTTTTTTAATGAGTTTGATTTCATTTTTACTTATAATTAATAGTTACCAAGATAAATATATGTCACCATGGTCAGGGTCAAATGGTTCAAGGGGGGGAGGTAAACTAAGGAATAAAGCATAAAATATCTCCAAAATAATTAGAAATATGATTTTTGAGTTTATTTATACATTAAACTATATTATATTCAAAATTTGGTTACCTTGGTTCCACATTCCTAAAAAATGACAATATATAATTTTAAAATTCTTAATATTTATAAGAGTGCCACTCCCCTCACTTATTAAAGGGAGCCTTCTGTCCTCACTCCTATAAACACTATTAGCACTCCAGATTTATTAATGTCTATTAAAATAAATTATTATCTCCCTTAACGCATCTCGGCAGTCTTGGTATCACCAAATGACTAAAACTATATAGTTAAATATTTAATAAAAAGGAAGATATTCATGGATGGCCTATAAGTACTAATTGAATTACTTCAAATTTATTTCATATTCCAACACATTGAAATATATTCTAACCATAATAAAATAATTATATAATTATTTTAACTATAATAAAATTTAATTATTATTATGTAACATCCCTTTTCCTCCTCCATTATATCCTATGTGAAAGAAAAATTTTACATGTGCATAGGTGTGGACTACCACCTCCCCAACGAAATGTGTTTCCTTTGTCATCACTGCCTCACATGGATGGTTATATTGATGTTATTAATTAATATATATGATATTTATTACATTATTTTAATTCTTTAATGACAAAATTTATCTATATTCTAACCCTACCGTCTATAGGAAAATTATAATGTTACTCATGCAGACGTGTGTACCACCACCTCCACAAAGATATGTGATTAATTTTTCATTTACACCCTATATGGGTGGTAGTAAGGATGTATTTATTGATGAAATATATTTTTTATAATATAATTATGATTCTTTAAAGGTAATAATATATCTAATTTATTCTATTTCAACTATTAGATAAAATTAATACATTGATCAAGCATTTGTATGGACTATTGTCTCTATGAAATGATGTTGTTCATATTTCATTACCACATTACATGGATAGTTAAAAGAGTAAATTTAATGTATAAACATGATCATTATATTTTGTTTAATATTCTATATATAATTTAACAATGAACCCTTTAACCATAATGAATGCACCAAAGATAATCTTTGGATATTATGAACAGAATGAACTAAAAACAGCTAACATAAACTTAACCAAATTAGTAACAAAATAAAACATGGTAATAAATGAAATAAAAAGAATAACAGTAAATGAATAAAAATAAAAAAGGTTCTGAATAAAGTAAATAATTAATAAGATTTTATTATTCAGGAAACTCACAAGCCTACATAGAGATTCAGGATATGAGGTAAGGGATTTTACGTCTCAATTTCCTTTATTTGAGACTTATTTCATCCCCAACACATATATTATATTTTTTCCATAAATATTTTCATATGGATTTATTTTATTAAATTTCATAAAATTCATTTTGTATATAAATCTATTTCATGTTCAATTATTTAATTTATTTTTATTTAAAATTTCCAAAATTATTAGTGATTTTTCATATAAATGTTTTCTTTAATGTTTTAAACTCATTTTAATCAACCCACATGTTTTTTAAATGATAAATGAAGATACATATTTATATAAAAAAGATTATTAAAATTAAGTTTCAACTACTTTTTAATTTATTTTTTAAAACATAAATTTATATCTTCAATGTTTTCAAAATAAATTGTTTTTTACTTTCTTTATACCATGTGTGACTATAAATGTTTTAATATATACAATATGAAAATTTGTTTATATCATCTTGATATTTATTAATTATTATTAATTATATATTATTTTATATGGGTTTTAATAGGATAATATATTCATGTTTCTATGGGAATTTTTGTTTCCAAATTTTTCCAAAAGAAAATCATATTTCTTCTCATTTTGAGATAACTGAAAGTGTCTTTCCAAATGCATAAAACACTAATTTTTATGATTTTTATGATGAAAGTAAATGATATTATGTGTTTTATTAATTTTATAGTTATTTTTAATTTTTAATATTTATTGGTGATCACAATATGCATCTATTATGTATTAGGTAATGTGAGGGAGTAGAGTGGATAAATATTTCTCCTAAAATATATTGAAATTAACCATGAATGTGGTTATTTTGTATGGGTAATTGTAAGGGTGGTTGTAAGGATAATGGATGAATCTCATTATGTTGATTTTCAATTTTTTTGTGGGTATTAAAGACAGTTTTTTTATTTATAAGGTAATAAAATGAACTCATGATTAAAGGAAAGTTTTTATCTTATAAACATGTAGGGTTTGTTTTTCAGGGAAATATTTACTAGAATTTTCATGTTTTCCAAATTAACTCTCATGATTATGGTTCATCCTTTATCCTTAATAATATTAAGGATATTTTAGGATATATTTATTAGGTTTTCATTAGAATTCATGATTGAGGTATATATATAACCCTCTGGATTATCATGTGATTTAATATGAAGGATATTTTGGTTGAATTGTATTATATTGGGGTTAAATATTATAGATAAGCATTAGGGATAATGAATTCTCAAATTTTGATTTTTTATGGTTAATTTGGATAAAGGGTTATCTTATTTTTTGGGGAAATTATATGATTAGGGTTAATGGGAAATTAAATATAGTTTCTGAATTTATTTGAGGAATAAATATTGACTAACGATTTGGAAGTATATATGTATTTATTGTTGCCTTATTGTTGTATGTGTTATTTAAGGAAAATATTACCATATCTTAGATGTTACATGAATAGGGTAAATACATTTTTGGTATGTGAATTTATGAGTAAATAATGTATTTTAGAGGTAAATATTAGATTGACCTTGTAATAATAAGATATCACATACTTCTAATATATGGCTTTTAATTTTGGTTTGGAATATTTTGAAGAGTTTTAAGGTAAGTTTTTTTTGGATTGATTTAGGTTAAACGTTGGTTGTTATTATTGATGTTTTTGAGATTCAATTGTTATTTTATCAAATAATTTTTACTCATAATTATGAAAAAAATAGATTTTGTCATTCGGTCAAAATGGGAGGAATAACTTTCCATCCCATTATGGATGTGATGATCATTTAAAAGTTAATTTTTGTCATTCAGGTATGAAAATTCATTATTTATTATTTAAAATTTGAGATGAAACATAAGTAGAAAACTATATGAAACACAACTGAAGGATGAAATTATGGAAAAAATCAGGAAAGTTTATTTTCTCATGTTCTACATCTATTCAGAAAACTATGTCCTTTGAGAGAAAAGAAGAAAAATTTATAAAGTCTCATGAGAAAAATATCACTCATATATTATGGTGTGATTTTTGAAACACTATGACTAATTCGAGTCTCATTATAGTCAATGAAAAGTTTAATAAATATTTAGAAAATTATATGTTTCCTAATCTAAACTTATACATTAAATTTTTTTCTCAAATGTAATTGTAATATTATTTCATTCAAATTTTCTATATTTATCTTTCACTACACGGAATTGATTCTAATAGTGGTTTAAATCCTTTACTCATTGAACAATGAAAGAAATTATGAGGATGATAATTTTTTTATGTACGGTCGAATGTAACACCATGTTATTTTAGATTATATTATTTGAAATTAATACTATATTTTGTGTCATCTACCATGTGTAACATTAATCTTAATTGAACCACAACATTAGTATTTAAAAATTACCATTATAACATAGCTGTTGAGTTTTACGGGTGTGAAAAAGAGAAACCAAATTATGAAAAACATGTAGACATTTTATCCAAATAATTTTTTGATTAATTCCTATAAAAAAAGTACGCATATTTGAATAATAATAATTATATCACATTAGGATAAAATAATTAATGTTTAAAAGGGTAGTTATTCTATAAAAGTTTGATTTTTATTATATTTTATTTGATTTATTTAAAAGACAAAACTATCTTTTTTGAGTATTAAATTCAATAGAAAATTATTTTTTATATATTTAAAAACTGAATAAAAATCAATAATTTGATTTATAGTTTTTTATTAATAAAGATAAAAATAACTTTATACTAAAAATATGTTTTTTTTTCAGAAAATAGATTTTATGTGTATAATAAATTTTATCATGATATGAAATTTTTTTAATTAATGATAATTTATTTCGATTAAATTTATTTATAATTTATTTAATAAAATAAATTAACCCTCAACTAATTTTTTTTACTAGTAAATAAATAAATATAATTCATTTTATGTTTTCAAAACACATTTTTTCAAAATATGGTTTTTATATTTTTTCGGATGGATATTATATATATTTTACTTCAATAATAGAGTGATTATTTAATAAAATAATATTAGTTTTTTAAATATTCATGTTGAATTTGGATTATAGATAATTTTTTAGTTTTTTTTTTGAAATGGTTGATTTTTTAAATAATGGTGAAAATACCATTTTTGAAAATCCCGAAACATTTATGACATCATTATGATGTAAAATTGACTCAAAATTTTTAAATACTTTGTCTCAAAACAAATTATGATTAAAATAAATAATTTAAAAACATTATATATATTTTGGAGACAAATGTGTAACTTCTTGTAACTCCAGTTTTATTTTAATCTATAAATGTTTATTTCTGGTTCTTTGCATCTAATAGTGTGGTTAGAAAGTTCCATTCTATTTGTTCTTGGTAATAATGTCAATGAACATTAATTTTTTTTAATAATAAGACAATAAATTTATGTTAACAACCAATTCTCTATAAGACTATACTTTTCACACATATATATTACATCTTAATAGATGAATATTCATTGCATGACATTATGATCCACACTAGAAATGTATAAGTTTAGTGTGTTTGGAGACTAGATAAATAGTATTTTCATTTCATGAATCATCATAAATATCTCCAATGTATACCTTCCCTTATTGTACTCTTATTAGACCTACACTTTTCAAAACCATTCTTCAAAACCTGGGGAAGGGAAACATAAGAAAGGGTGAGATCAGATGCATAGTAAGGGTTAGAAAGGGAGATAACAATGATTACATAAGCATGGAATGATAATATGGGTTTCATAAAATGAGTTTAACATTTTAAAAGCATACCCAACATATCATAAATCATAATATTGAATCTTTTCATAAATCAATGTCATTAAGAATACATGAGTCATAAAGGAATCAAAGAATATGAGTTGTGACATAAAAATATTGGCATAAGAAATAAGTTTTTGTAATACACATATAGATGTAAAATAATTTAATTAGTCAAGGATAAATAACAAGTCTATTAAATTGTTTTGGATTCACACCTCATTTCATCATATTCTATGTAATGGTTCACTCCCAAGACTATCATAGTGGAGAAAGTCCCTTACTGAACTAGGTTCTCTCCCCATTCCATCCATTATCTCTTAAGATATTCATATTTATCCAATGCATTATAGGTATATATAATTATAGTTCCACCAATAAAAAACTAAAAACCATGAATATGTGTGTTGTAATATCACAAAACATTCATTTCAGCAAAACCCATGGAAAGGAAACAGGTTTTATAAACATTTCATCATTTTATCATATCATAACCTATGGAAAGAAAATGAGTTTTATAGAAAAAAATTTCATACTTTAATCATATTAAAACCCTTGTAAATGAAATTAGTTTCATAAATATTTTTTATTTCATCATTTCATAACTTGTGGAAAATAAAATTATTTCATAAAGCATTCATCCAAACAAAATTTACTCATTGGAAATAAATGGGTTTCACAGAATTATCCTCATATCATCTTCATCACAGGTCATCCAATGAAATAACGTGGATGGTTTTATTTGGTAATATCCATAGCAAATCAGATGTAACATAATGTTTGTTATCATATATGAAAAATGATTTAAAATATGACTAGAACTTAAATTAAGGATAATACACTATTCACTTTAAAATCATTTGTTTAAAAACTAAAAATTTCCAAAAAAATTCTGGTAAAGATTTTATTTTAAAAGAAAATTTTAAAATATTAAAGAATTCATAAAATCCTTGATTTATCATGAAACATTAAAATATTTTCATGTTATGTACATTAAAATAAAATTTCCTTTCACATTATCAATAAAAATTCAAAAGCTTCTCATTCAAAAAATGACCAGAATAGTAATTTTTAATCCATTTTTAAAAAAATCTAATAATAGTTAAAAATTAATTTAAATAATCATTTTATATTACTAATAAAATTCTCGAAAATATTTTAAAAAATGTGGATATGATAGAAAAATAATTTTTTAATACAGGTGGAAATAAAGTCAGTTTTCTTTAAAAAGTTTATTTCGTTATATTGAGTTCTTAAAGGGAAGAAAACGAAAAATGAAAAAAAAAATAAACTCCATAAATTACTAAATAATAAAAAAAATACAAAAGTTTATTTATATTCTCTTTTAAAAAATAATCATTGGAATCTTAATCATAAACAATGCTAGTAAACAATGAGATTATAACACAAATCTCTTACCACATTGGTATCTTTTGAATGAAAACCTCATTAATGAGATAACCATAGGGGGATATATATATATATCCCCATTATTTTTAAAATAATAATAATAAAATAAATTAACAGAATGTATAATAACCACCCATAAAAATAAGTGAGGATTATCGTATGTGTCTCATAGAAAAAAAAGTGAGATGAAAAAAAATTACGTCAAGTTTTATTAGATTATAAATCACTCTAAACTCATGTATAATAAATTTAAATTTATTAATATTATATAAAAATATTTTTAATACTTATAATATCATATATGATCAACTTATAACGTTTCAATTCTCATTTATTAACAATTATTTAGTAAAATCATTGTTTTGAAGTGTTCACTACTTCATTATTCATTGGAATTTTAGTTTGGTAGTTCTAGTTATTGAACCTTTATCTTAGTTGCATAATATATAAAATTTTAATAATTATATTAATATCATAAATATTAATTATATATTTATTTAGATTCATTCATAAATTTTAGATATAAGAAAATTAATTACCCTATTCATGGAGACGGTAGGTTGTATGTGCGTCTGAACGTTGTTTTCATTTTTCAAAGGATGGGAAAAATAAATGTAATAAATTAACATTAAATAATAATTATTATATCATATATATCACATATTTTTATTAAATATATCCTTATTACCATCCTTGTAAATAATAAATGAAAAATGAATTGCACCACTTTTTGGAGGTGGTAGTCCTCATGTACGCACGAAAGACGTTATCATTTTCTAATGGATTAGAAGGTAAGAATATAGCTTTGATATTATAACTAAATAAGCATAATTATTTCATAAATATCATATATTAACATTAAAATGATTATAGTAACCATTCTAGATAGTTAGTATTTGTAAATTAATTATATCGTGACATGGAGGTGGTAGTCCACACATACACTCGAGCGATACTTTCATTACCCATTTGATGGAATAGAGGGTGGATAATGATAATTAAATGATCAAAATAACATTTAATTATATTTAGTATAATTAATTTATTATTTTATAATGAATAACGAATATTTATAAGAAGTAGAATAACAAATAAATTGAAAGAGGTTGGGTAGGAATATAACCTCTTCTTTGGTATGATTCCTTTAGATTCCTTTTAAGGGACCTTTGTAATGGTCTTTCAAGAAGAAAATAACCTCTAAATAATGTCTAAGTAAGCTTATAAGATACGTTTATTGGGTCTTGTAGGGATTTATAGATCAATTAAGTGACAATAAATGAGATGATGGGTGTCATTTTATAATGGAGGGAAAAGACACACTTGAAATATAATTATCTAATGATATTTAGTCTGGTTTTAGTTTCATTTTAAATGTCATATTTTAGTTTAATCAATTCCTTAATTGATTTTAACCTTAACTACAGTGATGAATTTTTTTAATATAAAAGGGTTATAATTTTATTTATATGTAAAAAATTATATCATAAATTTACAAGGTATAAAATTTTAGTCCATTTATACCCATAAATTTATTGTTTAAAAGTTCTAATTTTTTTATATAATTTAATAAAATATTATTTTTCATAAAATATCATTAATGTAATTTTTTACATTGTCCATTTAATTTGACATTAAATTCATCAATATTGTTATATAATTTGAATATAGATCATTCACATATCCATAAATTTTTATATTTATCTAAATAATCCCCAGTCACTATAAATCACCCAAAAAATATTACTTTTAGAGTTTTTAAATGCATTTTCATGATTTTTCTACAACTTGAACAAGTGAGGTGTCATTGTTGTGTAATAAGTAAAGATAATTATTTCATCACTAAAATTTAGAAATAGTATTATAATAAAAAAATCATTAATATTTGAAGTAAAAATTTATAACATAACTTATCCACTTTTTATCCTTATCAAAAAAATTTAGAGATATAAAATTCGAGTGGCATTTGAATTTTTTTAATTGAAATGACATACATTTCATTATCAAAGAAAAATGGAACCAAAATGACATATATTATAATTCGGTATGTATATGGTGAACTTTATTCCATAAGATGAAATAAAGGCATGTTTTGAGATTATTTTTAAGGCCTTCTCTCATGGTTTTATCTATGTTTTACCCATTTTACCCTTATAAGGGTTATAAATATTTAAAAAAGTTACTATTTATAATGAAAAAAATTAAAGGGTCTAATCTACCAAATTTGATCCACTTGATTCAAATATTTAATATATATTTCATGATTAAGTCTCTATAAGTTTTAAAAAATATTAATGCATAAAATCAAACAAAAAACAGTTTTTAGAAAAATTATTTTTTAAGAATAAAAAATAACTTATATCAAAATATATAGAATTATTGATTAAAATGGAATTAATTATATTATTATAAATATAATGGAGCTTTATTAAATTTAATACAAATTAAAAATACAATTGGACCTTTAAATTACTTTATTTAATGAAAAGAAATGATAGTATTTGGAAAATCTATATTTTCACCACTCCCTAAAAAATAAATCATTTTAAAAAAATTCCAAGATTTCACCCTACGATAATTTTGATATTATGAATTAAAAAATTATTTCTTATTTCTAAAATTAATGTTCTATAATTTTAAAAAATTAATTATAATTTTCAGACAAAAAATTCAATAAAATTCCTTTTTGAAGAAAACATATTTTTGAAATATAAAATAACATTAAAAAAAATTATGTACTAATATATTATGAAATAATTAATAAATTTCAATTAATTATATATATATATATATATTAGAATCTGTTTAATCCTATTCATACCATAAATTTATAGATTATGTTATAATATATCACGGTTCATTTTAAGCTCACGGTTTCATGTCAAGAAACCTATAGAACACTTACAATTTATTTAAAGATAGATACACTCTAAAATATCAAGGTGTTACATTCTAACTCCCTTAAAAAATTCAAAATTAAATTTTCATCTTGGTGAACAATGGTTCCTAATTTGATAATACATTTTTTGAAACCTAACATCATACAAAGGTAAAATAACACTTCCTCTAAAAAGGGGAAATGGGAAGCATATGTGTTACCGAAAATTACACATAATTATGTTCTCGAATAAGGTTAAAATTGATTGGAAGTTAAAATATATACATGGAGGAGGAAACAATATTTCAATGAATAATAGATTGTTATAGATAGAATGGTCATTAAAATTTAATGACCAAAATATTATAAATCATTGAAGGTTAAAAAGAAAATTGATTCATCATTACTGAATTTAATGGGAATAAATAGTTGTTTCAATATACTATTCATATAATTGAGGAATTATTTCACCATATAGATAATAAAATATAAAATATATTCTTACTTAAAAATTATATTTCATACTTTATTAAATTTCCACCACAATCTCATTTTTCCCAAACAATGAGTATTCTAGATGGATTTTTTTAATCATGAAGAACTAAAATCAACTTTTTATTCCAAAAAAAGATATTAATATATCCCCTTATCCTTAAATATTAACCAAAACTAAATGTTTAGAATAAGGTATGATATTGTCCAAAATTTATAAATCATCTTACTTATCGCTAAAATTTACACAATAATATTAATGGTTCCACTTAGATCATTTCATAAATAACACTACATCCAAAATAACCTCAATATAATCAAAATTAATGAATATTTAACCCTAAGATGTGATCTCATACCTTTCATCCTACATCCCCATATATTTAATTGCATTTTCCAAAAATAATATTTTGTGTTAAATCACACATTAAACCTAAAGGTTAAATATAGCTCAAACCATTGAAATATCTCTAAAAATATCATTAATCACCATAAATTCACTATGTAATATTATAATTTTTTGAGATTTACCAAAATATTATGAATCAAATTTATATATTTTCCAAAAATGTAATCCTTAGCTTGACAATAAATAACTCCAAAAGTATCCCCTAGTTAATGAATCACTTTTCAACTATCATTATTACCTATGTACCACAATATAATAGACCATAATTAACTTATCATCGAATCATATACTAACCTAAAGGGTTATTTAATCCTAAATAGTTTATTCTTACTAAAACCTAGTAAAAAGTCAAATTGTCTCAAAATCACATCCCTAAAAACCTCAAAATAGTTATTTGTGACATTAAAATTATTATAAACCTTAAAATTAAAAACCCATGATGGTATTCATAACTCTTAAGTTAAGACCACTTCAAAACATAGGTGATTCTAATAGTTAACACAATCCTTATTCCAAAATTAAAAACACAAACTGTTGAATATATTCTATAAATCCAAAAACAATAATCTTCATAAAATATAACCTCAATCATTTTTTCATCGAATCACTAACCGATTTCAAGTTCACCAAAACTATATCATTTACTTAATCAATGTAAAAAATATCTTTACACCAAATAAACATTACCGACTTACTACTAAATCACTTTTCTTTGCTATCGGTACAAATCAACAAAATTTTCCAAATACATAAAGAAAAACCTCTATGGAACAATCAATTGATTTTTTATGATTATTATATCCATAATATGATTGATATAATTCTTATACAACATAATTATTGAATACTAATATATGAACACTTTAATACTTACACTTTAATTTTTAGAATAGCCTAGGTTATTCCGTGATCTATGAGTTAACCATTGGATTATGGAATTGGGTCGAATAATTCCAACAATCCCCACACAAACTACATTGAGTATAAATATTTCCATATGATGAACTTCATTTCCCGCCATCAAATTTTTTATTTTTTCTTAATAATGTCTTATTCTATACCATTTCATTCCTCACATAAAACATCATCTCATTCCTATAAGACATTTTCCTAGGTGATCCTTCTTATGTTATTGATATTAAAAAAATTGATCATTCATTCCACTATTGTTTAAAAAAAATGAGAATTAATAAAATTCCATATTCCTATTATTTTATGTGTTATAAAACCCACAAAATATTACATTTTTAATTATATATTTGTATAAATGATTAGAAATAACCACTAGGTTTCACCTTCCAGTTTCTATTTCATTTAGTTTCCCATTTTTAAAATCATTTAATTCTCTATCACATTCACCATCAACATGAATCCTATCACAACTCGTCCCCTAGGGCTCGTTCTATGATAACCCCAAGCCTACCTCTGATAGGCATGAGGCTAGCGACTAGCATTGAGCAGGCATATCCCACAAATAGAAGGAATTTACCTAAGAACATGTACACATGCACCTAACTCCAAGCCACATGGGCTAGAGAGTAAAAACACTAAGTAAGGATAATGTATGCATGACAATATAACCCAACAACATAGTAAGAGAGAAAGTAATGAAGTAAAGTTCAATCGGGCTAGAATACAAGCCCACTAAAAGAAAGACAACTGAAAAGTGTGACCTGTAAACATAGGTAATAAGCTATTGTAGGAATCTGTCGGAAACACCTCAGCTCGTCTGATCTCATAAGGCATTGTATGATCCTGTTCCTCATCCTTCCCTACCTAGTACTCCAAAAAATCATCGGTTAACTTCACAATACATGACATGTGCAGGCAAAGTTCGTACATGGGAGAGAAAACAGCACTCAGTTGGGGACCCCGAGACACAAAGCAAAAGACCACAAAGGAAACACCACCAAGAAGGTACAATCATCTCAAAAAAGGTATATTTCAATAACAAATAAAACAATAATGTCCATGTATACTTATAAAGGAATCCATGATCCAATGTGTCATCCATTTCCACGCATATGGTTTCGGTCATAGCATGCTCGATTCTGGGAGATCTCACTCCTCGATCTATCTAAAGGAAAGCATGTAGAAGAAGTATAAAAAAATATCCAATAGAATATCTAGTATTGATACATCACGAGGATTCCCTAAGACGTATGATTTCACTATGACAATGAGATTTTTTATCACAGCTAATCATTGGTCATAGGATTTTACTCAAGTCATGCTCGTTCTGAGGGAAATCGCTCCTTCAGCTATAAATTCATCAGAGACCCTCACAAAGAGGTCCCCTTCTTTACGGGTCACCCAAAGAGAACACACTGCGAACTACCCAAAGTACACTGATCAGGTCAAGTCACGAAGGAAGGAAAGATCTTGATACATAGATAAAGGGTCCTGCACCTAGGGCTCACAAGAGCACATCTTGGCCCCACAGGAATTTTCATCCTATATAGGGGGTGGGTGACCACGTAAATATTGGTCACAACCATGCCACAAACCCTATCTATGTACCACAGAGATAATTGAGGACCGACTAGGCCACTCAGTGCGGTCTATTCTCCATATAGACTTTCTAAGTCACATATACCGCTGAGTCTCCTAGACCCGCAGGGGAACTTAGAACCATTGAGTCAACTCAAATAGAAACATGGGTAATTATTTATGACATGAATGAGATCTTGCATCGGAACCTCATAGGAAATACCATGATAATTCTTCCATCCCCTTCTGGTCAAACTAAAACCACAACCAAGTCATCTCAAAAATACTTCCTTGTTTCATAGGTCCCAACTTCGAAAATGGCTCATTAATCGGACATATAGTTTCAAAAATATTAGTGTTTTAGGGGAAAGTGGGTCAGTTGGGTCCAGGTCTGGTCCAACCCGACCCGCCCTGGGGTCCACCGACCCGACCCGCCAGGCCTGGCCTGCCCAGATGTGGTCTGGTTTGATCCACCCCGGATGAGCTGGTTTCCCGCATTCGCTCCATGCCACATGGACATCTCAGCTGGCTTCTAGTTTTTGGAACATGGTTCATTCATCATGTGCTGCCAGCTCAACGTGGCACTGGCCAGCTCCATCGCAGCCTGCCCTGGCTGCAGCCACTATAACGCCACCTATGACAGAGCTGATTCCACCCGGGACCCAGCTATTGCAAGTTCCTTCGGCCGCCATTGCGGGTTGCCGGCTTCCACTGCACAGGCATGTGGTTGACGCCGCATGCTTCTTCCCACTGTCGATGCATTGGGGGGGTCTTCCATGGCCCACCGGATGTGCTCCATTGGTATGTTGTTCAATAAAGAAGAGGTTCCTCAATCCTCGGGTCACGATATTCATTTTCATGGGTTCTAATCCTTGTTTCATCCCCTTTATTTGAAAAGATCTTGAATGGAGGTATCTTTGGTGCCACCTCAATCCATTCACAAACATTGTCGTCGCACCCCCAACGTGTCATGTCCATCCCAGATCTGTGAAATTGGGTCATTGCTCCACGTATAGATTATGCAATGATTGATCGATCATGAAATGTCGGGTCATGGGAAAAAAATATTTCCCACGAAGAATGAAGAACGGACGGAGAAAAACACGAATCAATAAAAAGAGACAAACCTTGGTCGATATTAGTGTCAATCTTTCCTCATCACCATTAGAATGACAGTTGTAATCAAACATAAATCATAAGGTTGTTCTCCCATAAAACCCCTACAAGAGTAACCCCATCCCATAACAACGATCGATATGTGGGCCAATTTGTTTGTTAATCGGTCCACATTCGTCATGGAATATCATGAACTGGATAAAAGAGAATCAAAACACAACACCCTACCTCGAGTTGGATCACTTTTAGAATTATATTGAAGTCAAGTTTTCATGTTGATCCTTTCTTCGCTGGTGTTCGTTGATTCATCATCACTTGATCAAATCCAGACCTCTAATCCATCTTCTTCAGCAAGAGATCCTCCTCCTCCTTGCCTTAGGCAAACTACAAGGTTCTAGAGAAATTATCCAGTGTTATGAATTTTAACGCTAGACCCTATCTGTGATTAATCGAGAAAACACAGTAAAGAATTTACGCGTTTCAACATTACAATTTTTCTTTGAAACAGTTTTTCCATGCTGCCTCATTTATGAAAGGATAACATGTTCCTCCGTTACTACATCACATCACCACCACACAGAAAAATTTAAAAAGGAAATAAAACAAAATTATTCATGTTAATTTTAGTTTTCTCTAAAAAGTCCAAAAATTAACTTTTTCCCTCAACCTGAGTCGGTCGAGGTTAGGCTCTTCCTAAGGAAATCACAGCCTCCCAAGCTCAATAGTACTCTCAGATTTCCAAACGGAGTTACCATTAATGATTTACAAGGATTTTAAAGATAAAAAAAATTTATTTAATAATTTTATTTTCTTTTATTCCATTTTAGGGTTTTCTCATTGAAGACTTGTGTCGACTAAAGTTTAGTCGTGATTAGGGTAAACCCTCCATTTTGAATGCAATAGTCCACTAATATTTCTGATACAAGCACCCATTTAAGAGTAATTTCACTTTTTCAGGAAAACCGCTCACGTGTGCTATTTGAAAACAAAACATTTTTTGAAGAATTATTCCTGGAAATCCAAGCCTCATAATTGCATTCCATCTTAGTGCCTCGTCTATTAATTTTCACATGAATTTTCTTAATATAAAATCAGGGAAATTATAGTCATAACATTGTTTCCACCATAAGGTTTTATGTCCTCAAAAAAGCCAATCAATGTTTACATGAACAAAATATGATAGAACTAAGAACGAATCTGATCCTCCTACTCCCATGTTATTCTCTTAAGGTCCCAATGATGCCTTTGAACCTACATAAAGGGAAAATATCATCCACGAAGGATCCTCAGTCTTCATTTGGTACTCAACCTAACACACTCCAACATCAATGTCTAGCTCTCCCTAGATTATGATGTGAGAATTTTTATGAAAGAATCTCCTCAACTGTGACACTTGGTAGACATTGTGTATCTGGTCCCACTATGGGTTAGTGCCATGCATTATTATACCTTTCCCACTATACATAGTACCTTATAGGAGGAAAACTATCCTCAGAGATAGATTGTCACCCTAGAAAAAATATCTATAACCCTCTCCAAGGTGTTGACCCAAAGGAAGACATGGTCTCCATACTCAAACTCCAAAGGTCTCCACAGTCTTCCAACACAAAACATATGATGACCCTGTTCATTATTCATCCACTCCTAGATGACCTGCACATTCTCTGAAAATTCATTCTGCACATAGAGGAATCCCAAGCCCTCTTCTAAACTCTATTCCTATGGTAGTTAGGAAGTGGACCCACTCGGTGAGTTGGTCATTGATCACCCCGATGGTATCGTGTCTCCTAAACATATGTGGAAAATTCATCATGAATTTCACTAATATCCCTTCCCACTTCCTTCCTAGTACCCCCAAAAAGAGAAGGAACAACCCTTTAAAATGATTCAAACAACACTCAGCTTTTAACTCAATAGGTAAGCTCTAATTAAACCTGTCTTGTCATCCTTGGACTCCTTCTTGAAAACCACATACGTTTCCCGATGCTTCTCACCACTCTAGGAATCACTGCTACAATTTTTCATTTTCTAAAAATAATGATGTTCTCCCCACCTTTTGAATTTCAATCAGGGGTATTCCATGTGCGTAACTGGGCACATAAAGAGTCACAGTCGGTATCACTGAGTTATGACTCCCCGAATCATTTAATATTGGATGGTTAACAACCAATGATGGATGATAAGATTCTATATCTCCATCAACAAAGTATAACTGCAACGAATTCAACTGCGTTGATGCCTCATTCAGTAACTTCTAACTGGATTCCTATTGGGAGAATCTTCTTCTATGTTACTCTTCCTTGGAGTATAGAAAAACTCTGAGTCATAGTCATGTAGGAACTATAGCAATATCCTCTATTTCATGCCTCAGTCCTTTTAAGAGCATACATAATTGAGAACCTCGTGGTCGAAGAAGGCGATGTATCGCTCGCCCATCAGGTAGTATCGCCACATCTTCAATGTGAAGACCACTAATTATTACTCCAGATTATGAGTCATGACGTTTTTCTAATCAAAATACATCTCAACACTAACTAGAATCACTGAAACTCCAACCTCTGAGGTGAAGTTTCCTAGAAATAAAAGACATCTTGAATCCATGATAGACACTTATAGATCTTTCCATAAATCTTGTGCTCTCCAGGTGATTCTAGGGCAATCTTAAAGTGTCTCACATGCTCCCCAGATACCGAGTATAGTAAGATGTCATCAATGAAGATCACATGGGATTTTCTAGTGTGAAACACTAGGTCTTTCTACTAATCCCTTCCTTTATAAGTCACCCATCACCACCCCCAGCTCATGTATGTATTCAAGAGCCATCCAATATGCCGACGTAAATATTGGTGCCACCCTGGGGTGTTGACCAACACAGATGTCTAACTATTGATGGAGAGGTAAAACTAGGACATCTTTAATGAATGAATATTTATAATCAGCCACCACTAAGAAACATGAGGACTCATATCATCCACTGCACCATGGGTCGGACTAGCCAACTAAATAGAAATCGGTTGCACCCTCCTCTGAATGAGTCCATCAAGAGATGCAAGGATTTTCCCTTTGCCGATAAAGGGAAATATAGTTCCATCTCCATGGATGGACCACATAATTTACCTAAAACAATAATTTTGATCATGAAATGTGGATTTAGTTCATATAAAGAATAGAATTGTAAGGCCTCAACACCACTACCAAGAGATCCCAACCTAAAATATTTCCTCCAAGTGTTAGGTCACACTATCGGCACCAGTTGGTGGTCGTTGGTTCTCCTCTAGGTAGAGTATCTAAATGTGAGGGTAATGTAAATTGTATAACTGGAAACTCTAGGTATCAAACCAGAAAAGTGGAAGGAAATGAAATCACTAGTACAAGTGTCAATCAATATTGTAGCTAATGTAGAAAGACACAGATTGTACCTTGGATAATCCCTAGACTCCTAGGATCATAAGACCTGATAGACTACAACTATCTCCTCCATTGTCCTCTAGCTACTAGAGTCTGGTATGGACCTCTTAGAGGAGGTGGTGGTAACATGTCAAAATATCAGCCACCTCTGATTGCTTCCCCAAATCTTCTTCTGCGTCTGTTCCCTGAAAGATCTACCTTCTCTTGCCACTGCCTCTTCCATGGTAGTTCATCAACAACCTCTCTGACTTCATCATGAAAAATGGTACAATCTCACATGATATGCACCAATTTTATTTAATCATATAAAATCACATTCTTCTGGGAACTATCATGGGCTTGGAACTTCTGACGAAACCTTTGGTTTTTCATCTTATATTACTTACCTACTATCGGTAGGTCATGTCGACCCTACATCCTGTGAGATCTCTACCACAGATTCTTGTGATACACATTCGATCCCTAGGCCTCAACATCTCGAGACAAAAGATCCATATATGACTTAGTATGGAAAACTGCATCCACATAAACCACTGGATGTGGGTCTGCTAACTGATCATTAGGAGAAACCGTCACCTGATGACCATCCTAAAGAAAAACTGCTCTGTGATTAGCTCCCATCTGGGAAGCCTCATCCGGCATCAGTTCAAACTTTTGATGATTCTATTGCAACCCCACAGGTTGGATTTGTGAACACATCTTATAGAAAACAAGATGTATCAATGTTAAAAGTGTATACATTCTGAGATAACTCAAGAAGGAAATGGAAAAACACAACCCATTCCTATATGATGCATGTACCTTTATTTTTCCCAATAACTAGTTTTTTCAGGGACCGAGTTGAAAATCAGGTTTCCGGGGTCGGAGTGTATGGATACGTTGGTCGCCACACCAACAATGGAGTCCCTAGTGGGAAATCTGAGCTCGAAAAACTTAACATTGTCGCCCAAACCAACATTACTGACTCCTAGTTCCAATGTGAAACCAAACCTCCCTCTGATACCACTTTGTCACAGCCCGTCTCCCTGGGCCCATGTCGTGAAAACCCCAAGACCGTCTCCAATAGATCATGGGATGGTGACTAGAACCACATAGGCATATCCCACAAATGTGAGTCATTTGACTAAGAACTTGTACGCACGCTCCCAACTCGATGCCAAAGGGGTGGAGAGTAAAAACACTAAGTGTGGAAAATATATGCAATCAACTACCACCCAACATCAAAGTACAATATAAATTAAATCATAAAAGTACAACGATGCCAAAATACAACCCCAATAAAATAATGAAAACTGCAAAGTCTTACTTACAAACACAGGTACTGAAGCTGGTGTAGGATGTTGCTGAAAACACCTTATCTAATTTGATCTCATAAGGCATCGTCCAGTCCTAGTCCTAGTACCACTATGTCACAACCCATCCCCTGGGGCCCATGCTGTGACAACCCCAAGATCATCTCTGATAGGTCAGGGGATGGTGACTAGCACTAAGTAGGCATATCCCAGAAATGGGTGGCATTTAACTAAGGACCTGTACGCACGCACCCAACTCCAATCCAAAGGGGTCGGAGAGTAAAAAAACTAAGAAAGTAAAATGCATGAAAACCACTACAACCAAACAAATTAGTTCAACAATAATTAAAGAAGTAAAGTAAAACTGGTCCAGAATACAACCCCAATAAAATAAAGTCAACCGCAATGTATGAGATGTAAACACTGGTACTAAAGCTGCTTTAGGATGCTGCCAAAAACAACACATCTAATTTGATATCACAAGGCACCGTCCTGTCCTTGTCCTAGTCCTGCCCCACGTACGACTCCACCAAAGCATCAATCGACTTCACAAGACACAACACATGCGGGAAAAGATTGTACAAGGGTGAGAAATATAGTACTTAGTAGGGTACCCTGAGACAAAAATTAAAAGACCACAAATAAAACACCACTAGGAAGTTATAGTCATCTCAACACAGGTATAATTCAACAACACATATAACAAGAAAATCCATGTATACTCATAAAGGATTCCAAGAGTATCCTAGAGTATAGAACATTTCATCCACGTACAGCAATGTGGTTTTACATGTATTAAGATCGTTTCCGGGAGATCCCACTCCTAGAGATATCTGAAGGAATTCATGTAGAAAAGGTCTACCAAAAGTATCCCAAAGAATATTTGATCTCAATATGTCATGAAGTTTACCTATGATGTCCGGTCTCATAGAGAAAAGAAGTCTCAATTTCATAGCCAATCCTTGGTCATCGAATACTTTTTATGGAACACTCATTCCAAGGGAACTTGATCCTTAAGCAATAAATTCATTAGAGACCCTAGAAAAGAGGTACCTCTTATTTAGATCCCACACAAAGATAACATGATAATAACTACCTGAAGTACACTGATCAGGCCATGTCATGAAGGAAGGAAAGATACACAGATAAGAGCCCTGCACCCAGGGCTCACTGGGGGACATCCTGGCCCTACTAGAATTAACATCCTAGATACGATATGGGTTCCCATTTAAATTTTGATCACACCCATGTTGTAACCCATATATAAGGTGCTAAAAAAGTATGTGAGGACCGACTAGGTCACTTGGTGGGGTCTATATTCTAGTTATACCCATTGGGGAACTTAGACTTGCTTCATCTCTTGAACCCGCTTGGGCACTAAGACCCAATATGTAACATGGACCTATTGAGTCTCTTAGACCCACTACAGTGCTTAGACCCTCTGATTCAACTCACCTCAGAACAGGGGCTATTCTCTATGATAGGAATTAGATCCTATATCGAACCCTAATACGAAATACAAGGATAATTCCATCAGCCCCTAGTGGTCTAACTAAAACCCCAACCAATTCATCTCAAAAGGACCACCTCATCTCAAGGGTCCAACACAACAAATGGCTCATCAAACGGATTTATGGTTTGAAAGATATGGTCATTTTAGTGAAAAGTTGGTTGGTTGGGGCTAGTTCCAGTCTGAGTAGACCTAACCCGGCCCAAGGTCCACCGACCCGACCTAGGTCGGACCCGACCCTCCTAGATCGACACTCTACAATTTGGGCTGGTTCAATCCACCCCAGTCATGGTTGTTTTCAGCATTCACTTCATGCCATGTGGTTGGCCGCTAGTTTTACACACGCTGTCCATTTACCATGTGCCACCAGCTCGATGTGGCGCAGCGGCATCTCTATCCCGCTCTATTATGGACCACCATGGTCACAGCCTCTAACACCACCCGTATATGAGCCATCATGGTTTTCTTCAGCCACCAACATGGCTTTCTTCTCACCATCATGCGGGTGGCTAGATTCTTCCGTATCGGCCCATGGTCACCACCCTGTAGGCTCTTCTTATGGGCCACCGAATGTGATTTGGTGGTCTGTTCTTTGATCCAGAAGAGGTTCCAGAATCCTCGGGCAGTGCTCTTCAATGCCAATGGTTCTAATCCTTTATCTGACCTCTTTATCTTAAATATTCTTGAATTGAGTTATCTTCCATGTTGTATCGATCTGTTCACCATCATCATCATTGCACCTCCATCATGTTATGTTCATCCAGGATCTGCAATACCAGATCTTTTCACCAAGGATCGAATGTACAATGATCAATCTATCAAAGAAAAATCAATCCATGGGCCAAAAAATGATTGACCACAAAAAAATGAAGAACAAAGGGAGAAAAGAACGAATAAACAAAAAGGGAATAACCTCGATGGATGTTAGTGTCGATCGTGGCTCATCGCTGTTAGAATGATAGTCGTAATCCAAAAAAATTAGAAGGTTTTTCTCCCATAAAAACCCTGAATGATTAATCCCATCTTATAATAACGATCGATATGTGGGTAAATTTGTTTGATAATTGGTATGCGTTAGTCATGGAATATCAAGAATGGGGGAAAGAATAATCAAAACACAACACCATACATAGATTTGGATCACTTTCATATGTATATAGAATTCATATCATCACGTCGATCCTTGATCCACTAGCATTCATCGATTCATCATCGCTTGATCGAATCCCAACCTCTGATCCTTTGTCGCCGGCGAGAGAGCCTCCTCTACTTGCCTTAGGGAAACTCCAGGGTTCCTGATAAATTCTCCAGCATTATTAATTCTAACACTAGACCCTGGCCATGATTAATAGAGGAAATGTGTTAACATGTTTCAGTATGATTGTTTCACTTTGAAATAGTGTCACCACAGTGGTTCATTTATGAAAGGAGAGTAGGTATCTCCATCGTTGTGTCGTTGCACCACCATGTTGTGAAATTTAAAAAGGAAATAAAACTGTAAAGACCCATAATTTCCATGTAATTTGTTTTAAATATATGGGAATTTTACGAGTCCGAAAAAATTGACGGTGTGTGATTCCGAGGCCCGGAGTGCCCAGAATGAATTTTGAACTTTTTTTCTCGTATGTGCGAGCTCGTTTTCAAACTTTTGAACCGGTGTTCAGAATTAAAATCTGAGAGCACCGTTGAACTCGCAGTGCTGATTTTCTTTTAATAATACTTTCACCTCGATTGTAGTTGCACGAGGGTGAAAGTTAGTTTTTGGGTTTTTCGTGTTTGAATAAAATAAAAATTAAAGTGTATGACATTTTTATTTTTATTTTCAACACCCATGTGGGTGTTGGGAGAAGGGGACCACCAGAACTAAACCTCCATATGAAAGTTGAGGTGTGGGGACCCCCAGACATTAACCTCTCTTGAGAGGTTATGGTGGTGGGGACCACCCAAACAATAACCTCCCATTAGAGGTTATGGTGTCGGGGACCACCCGGGACTAAACCCCCCATTAATTGAGAGAAACTCTCAACCCCCCCTCCCCCTCATTAATGTGGAGGAGCCTCTATAATTACTCCACAATAATTGTTCCAACACACATACATTTAATTGTTCCGACTGAGTTAATTGGCTTTCCCTTTTTTTAATTAAGTAACAGTGTCATTGGAATTTAGGAAGGTTTCTAATAAATTAATCGTTATAAATTCCACGATTGTTACCTACCTTCCCCCTCTCCGATATATAGGGGGATTGGTAGGAGGATTTGGGATGGCTTCACCAAGAGACGAAGCGCTGGTAAAGTGATGTGATACCCAACACTTAAAGGATTACACTTTCCAATGAAGAATGCTTCCTCCCCGAAGAACTCTTCCTCCATGAAGAATGCTGGCGAGGAACATCTTTGACTTCTTCCTTAGAAGAACTTTGGGAAGGCAACCGATGTGGGATGTCTTCGACGACCGATGTTCCCTCCTCATCATCGTCAACGAACAATACGAGATAGGGATGGTTATTAAATTCGTGAATCTTCTCGATTAATATCCTCATTCATGTTTAATGATTAATGTTTAGCCACTTGCTACCACTCTAAACATGGAGGGTGAGAGCCAAACAAACACGGCCCAACAACTCTGCCATTCTTCATGGTTGTTTTCTTTGAAAAGGAGGAAGACGACAAAGGCAACGGTGCTCCACCACCCGCGAACTCTGCCGCTCCGCGCCGCCGCCGAACCACTATCATGCCCAGCCGCCGAGCACACACCCCAAGACGAGCTGCCTTTGCCCCTCTCGGTGCCCTGACCGAACCGGCCAGGCACTCGCGACACCCTGTTAGAACCGGCCCACGCCCTCGCGGCGCCCCAGCCGAACCGGACTGCACCCCTCGCGGCGCCCCGGCCAAACCGGCCCGCGCCCATCGCGGCGCCCTGGCAGAACCAGCCCACACCCTCGCGGTAGCCCGGCCGAACCGGCCCGCTCCCTCGCAGCACCCCGGCCGAACTGGCCTACGCCTATCATGGCGTCATGACCGAACTAACCTGCTCCCCTCGCGGCGCCCTGGCCAAACTGGCCATGGGCTCGGCGACCCCTTGCGGCCTACCGGACCTCCCAGCAGACCGAGCAGCATCACGGGTCGGGCCTGACCGAACGGGTCGGGCCGGGTCGACCTGAACCGGGTCAGCCCAATCAGGGTCGGGTCGGGTCGGTCCGACAGGGTCGGACCATACCCGAGCCCACTACGACCCATTTACGCTCCTTCGGCCATATCGTTGGAATCAGACGTCCGTTTGACAAACCATCAGCAGCGCTGGAAATCATGGAACGTGATGGTCCCTTTGAGTGTACCCCACTAGAGTTTGGGGTATATTGGAGATACGGTTAGGTTGGATCATGCACAAATCTAACCGGGCCCCCAGGACTAAAAGGCTAATAACTCACAGACCAGACATCTGATTGACACGCCGTCTATTGCGTTGAGACCCCTATGACGTGGCGGACCTTTGAGATACTTATTTTTGGGACTTTGGGTCTTTTGGAGTGTCTACCAGTAGATCGTGGATCAGATCCTCTTTTAGATGAGCAAGCATAGTGCGGAGACCTAGTAGCTGGCTGAGACCTGATGACTACTAACCGTTATAACTCGGATTGACTCGACTAGTCCAGTTGGGAGTTCCTTGGTATCGAGGAAGACTCACAGTGGGGAGAGCCTTATTATTGCGGAAAACCAATAGTACTCGACAAGAGGAGTACCTCAGCAGGCTACGAGGGGGAGCACGCTTGGTGACGCGGGAGACCCACAGTGGGGAGCATGCATGGTGATGTGACAGATCCACGGCACTCGACCAAAGGCATACCTCAGCAGTCCAAGGTTAGTGGGAAGCACACAGGGTTTTTTGGTAGGCCCACTGTACTCGATAGAGGAGGATTTATCCAACAGCCAAGGTTTTGATAATGTGACTGGGGATGTTACTTGGTACTACCCCTAGAATAAAATCTTGGTTTGATAAGATTCAGTACTTTTGTGTTTTACTCATTATTGAGGTGGATCACTTGATAACTTAGGTATATGTATGGGCATATACCTTAGTAGGGTTATCTGTTGATTTCATTCATTGTGTTTATACTTGATGGATTTTTTGAGACTTAGAGGATCTTGGGGTCCCTACTGAGTATCGTTATACTCACCCCTGCACGGGAAATTCCCTCACTTTATTTTGTTGGATGCAGACGATGGACATTGCTGACAGAGGCTGAGAGTACCAGGACTAGACGGTACACAACGGTGGACCATGTGGCTTGTCAGTATCCTGAGGAGACAGATAGAAGTGGAGTGCCGAGGAGGCGATTTTAACCTACCCTTATGGTAGGAACCTCGGAGGATGATCTAGTAGCTTTCTTTTCTCTTTATTCAGTTATATTTCATTTCATTTGTACTTGTACCTTTACTATTGGGCTTGTATTCTGGCCCCTTTTACTTTCAGCACTATTTTGTTATACAGTTTTACTTAGTGTTTCATATACAGTTGTCTCCTCTGTTGTGTGTGTTTACAGGTTATAAAGGCAATGCCTTCCCATTTTTAGGGTATTACACTTTTGGTGCTAGTCACCAGGCCCTGGCCTATGGAAGGCAGGCTTGGGGTAGTCACGACACGGGCCCAGGGGGACGGGTCATGACAAATTGGTATTAGAGGAGTAGGTTCTACCGTAGAACATTGGACTCTGATCTTTTCTATTAAGTAATAGTGTTAAGTGTAGTGATTGTGGTTTTCAGTTCAGGGAGTCCAGTGTTGGTGCAGCGGCTGACGTATCCACACACCAGGACCCTGACTTCTGATTTCTGACTCGGTGCAAAAAAACACTGATTGCATGTGTGTTTTCAAAGGTTTTCATTAAGTCATCTCACCAGGTCATCTCACCAGGTAAAACTTTTATCCGTATCACACCTGTTTCTTTTCAGGATGCCTCCACCCAAACAGCCAGCTAGAGGTCTGAGAGTTGTACGCACAGATGGCCCTATTGATCAACAAGGCCTCGGTGAATGACTCTCTTCAAGAAGAGGCACTAGCGGTGCCTTTCACAGTTGGACCACCAATGCCACCAGCCCTAGCAGCAAACGATGCACACCACTTGTGTGCGTTGAATGAATTCCAACACCAGAGGCCACCCAGGTTCAAGGGAGAGATGGACCCACATGCGGTTTAGGATTGGCTGGAGGCTATGGTGAGAGTCTTTCTACTCATAGGGACATCAGCTGACATCATGGTGATCCTTGATTCTAGCCTTCTACAGGTAGCAGTAGGAAGATGGTGGATCTTGATGCTCCAGTTTAAGACGAGGTGATGCTTCTTTGGGAAGACTTCAAGAGCCTGTATCGGGCGGATTTTGTTTCAGCGAGTCTTTGCACAGTGCACACACATAAGCTTCTTCATCTGCAGCAGGGCAACATGACGGTGGCTCGGTACTCTGTGAGGTTCACTGACCTCTCACGCTACTCCACAGATATAGTGCGGGACCCATTCATCAGGGCCCAGACCTTCGATCAGAGACTCATGTGGGAGATCAGGTCTTTGGTTAACCAACTTAGCATCCTGACGCAGGTGGGGGTGTTAGAGAGAGCCCTCTTGGTGGAGAGTTTCCTTGCTGAGAAGTCTCCATTAGAGAGATCCACCACCATTCGACACGTAGCAGAGTCTTCTGCAGCTGGAAGCAGACAGATGTCACAGAGGTCTAAGAGGAACAGACCTATAGGTGGATGACCTCACGACTCAGGATCAGTTGTGCGGGGCACCCGAAGTGGAGACAAACATGCTAGGATCTGGCAGTGTTTCACCTGCGGTGGGCAGGGTCACATGGCTCATGACTCTCCGACCCTCCATACAGATGATCAACAGACGGTCGAGGGACTGCCCAGGAATAGGCATAGATTCGATCGAGGTGGTCCGTAGGGAGCAAGCGGACATAGCAGAGGAGTTGGTCGTACAATAGTCAGTGGGCGATGTTTCAAGATATTACTGCCACCACCACCAGGAAGTCCAGCCCGACCTCAGGGATTAGGTGGATAGTGGAGAGGTCAGCTTCAGGAAGTTGAGGCTTAAAATCATGGCATTTTGGACATAATTTGAGGTGCGATATGTGTCTACTCCACCTTATATCTAGTACTTATAGACACAGGTGCCAGTCATTCTTTCATTGTCGCCACCCTCATTTGGAGCTCGAACATTCTGAAGGAGTTGTTGGCTCTATCCTTATAGCTAGAAATTCATACGGGAGTAGATTCAATGATTACGCACTGGTTCCGGTAGTGTGAGCTTACTCTTGGAGGCAAGATCTTCGGCTGGGATCTCTTAGTAGTGTCATCGAGGCCTTACGACGTCATCTTGGGTATGGACTTTTTATCTACAGTCTATGCTCAGATTGACTGTATTAGGTGCTAAGTGCAGTTTTTCTGCTTGAATGGGACCAATTTTACCTTCACCGGCAAGAATGGAGCCTTTGTAGTACCGGATGGACTTGCTCGGAGGAGAGTGCAGCCGATCACTCATCAGTTGTCTAGCCTTACTCTCGGAGCTGTTGATCTGGAGAGTCCGAGTTATCCTATAATGGTGGACAAGTACACCAATTTGTTCCCAAATGATGTCCCAAGTCTACCTCCTCATAGATAGGTGGACTTTTACAATGACTTGTACCCCGGGACGACACCGATATCTACACCAGAGTATCAAATAGATTCCACGGAGCCTCACGAGCTACGGGTAGATCTAGAGGACTTGTAGTGGAAGGGATTCATCTGTCCCAGTATTTCTCCATGGGAAACCCCCATTCTATTTTCCAAGAAGGAAGATGGTAGTTGGAGGCTTTTTGTTTACTATCGACGATTGAACCAGGTGACTGTGAAGAACACGTACCCGCTCCTGAGGATTGACGACCTCTCTGATCAGTTGAAGGGAGCATGGTGGTTCTCGAAGATAGACCTCAAATCAGATTATCACCAGCTCAGAGTTCAAAACGAGGATGTGCAGAAGATGGACTTCAAATACCGGTATGACCATTATGAGTTCTTGGTTATGCCATTAGGTGTAAGAAATGCTCCGGTAGTGTTCATGAGACTCATGAACATGATATTTCAGCCATATCCTGATCACTTTTTTTTTCTTCACCGATGAAATTCTGATCTACTTGAATACTAAGGAGGAGCATGCCTACCATTTGTAGGTAGTACTGGACACTCTCTGAGAGCACCATCTTTATGGTAAGCTCTCGAAGTGCCAGTTCTGGATCCGAGAGGTTCAATTTCTGGGACATGTCATCTTGGAGGTTGGATTTGCAGTTTATCCAGCAAAGATTGAGGTGGTACTTATTTGGGAGCCGCCCAGGAGTGTGACATAGGTACAAAGTTTCTTGGGTTTGGTTGGATACTACTAAAGATTTGTGAGAGATTTATCCAGAGTTGCATCACCACTATTAGCCTTGACGAAGAAGTCGAAACCATTCGTTTGGTCGGAGAAATGCCAGCGGAGTTTTTAGGACCTGAGGGAGAAGCTGAGTAGTGGACCCATCTTGAGGCTTCCAGAGGAGGCATATGGTACGTAGTTTACTGCGACACATTAGGGACCAGACTCGGATGTGTCCTGATGAAGGAGCGAGTATTGATCACATATGGTTCTCAACAGCTAAGACAGCATGAGTAGAACTACGCTACCCATGAACTAGAGTTAGAAGTAGTGGTCTTTGACATGAATATGTGGAAACACTATCTGATGGGCCAACATTTTACAGTATGCTCTAATCATAAGAGTCTCAGGTATATATTCCCTCAGAAGTACCATAACCTATGATATCGATGTTGGATTGAGTTCCTCCAGGACTATGACTTCGAGATAGTCTATACTCTTGGGAAGGAGAACGTTGTTGCAGATGCACTCAGCAGGAGGTCTGGTATAAAACTGCTAGGTGAGGCGACAGAGTAGATGGCTTCTTTACAGAAATCCTTTGTGGATAGAGATGGAGAAGCATTTCTTCAATCTCTTTCAGTCACTCCCCCCACTTATTTGGAGTGTTAGGGAGGCGCAGCGTGGGGACGCTGACTGCGAGGCATGACGTGCTTAGATATCCACAGGGCGGGAACCTGATGGATTTTCTAAATATAGGGAGCACATCATTCTCTTCAAGGGACGTACCATGGTACCAGTGTTTCTTCAGGAGGAAGTGTGGAGGGACTTCCACACATTCCCTCTCGCGATACATCTAGGAGTGGAAAAGATGTACCAGGACCTCCAATGACAGTACTAGTGGTCGGGAATGAAGAAAGTAGTTGTAGAGTTTGTCTCTTGATTCCTCACTCTCCAACAAGTGAAGGTAGAGCATCGGGTACCATGAGTATTGGTTCAGCCTTTAGAGGTCCTAGAGTTGATGTGGGATGGGATATCTTTGGGCTTCATGATAGGACTTATAGGTACATCCAGGGGACATGACTCTATCGAGGTGATCATCGACCGACTCACCAAGTTGGCCCACTTCCTACCGATCAGAGAGCATGGTTCATTAGAGTGTTTGGGAAGCCTCTATGTGCATAAGATTTTGCGGCTACATTGAGTACATTCGATGATTGTCTCCGATAGTGAATCACATTTTACTTCCCAGCTGTGGAAGGGGTTGCAGGAGGCTTTTGGGATACAGCTTCATTTAAGCACGACCTTCTATCCTCAAACGGATGGCCAGAGTGAGTAGACCATTCAGACCCTTGAGAACATTTTTCGTGGTTGTGTCCTCGACTTCAGTCGCAGTTGAGAGGATCACTTACCTTTGGTGGAGTTCACATACAAAAACAGCTATCAGTCCACCATTTGGATGGCGCCTATTGAGGCGTTGTACGGGTGACCATATAGATCACCTTTGTGCTAGACAGACCCAGGGGAGTTAGCCCTCATGGGACTAGAGATGGTACGGGATACCACAGAGAAGGTGCAGATCATCCAGGAGCAAATGAAGACTACAAAGAGCTGGCAAAAGTCATATTTCGATAGGCGACGAAGACCTCTATAGTTTGAGGATGTAGACCATGTCTTTCTACGGGTCTCACCCTGACGAGGTCTACGGAGATTGGGCCAAGGCAACAAGTTATCTCCAAGTTCCATCGGACCTTTTCAAGTCCTTAGTAGAGTTGGTGAGGTGGCATACCACTTAGCTCTTCCACCTCAGTTGCACCGGGTGCACGACATCTTCCACGTATCCCAGCTGAGAAGATATGTGCATGACCCATCCCACATCATCGACCATGGAGAGATGGATGTCGACGATGGGGAAACTTTTACGGAGGTTCCAGTAGAGATTGAGGATCGAAAAGAGAGGTTCCTTCGTGGATAGTAAATACCTAAGATGCGCAATTGCTGGCAGCATGGGAACCTCAAGGAGAGCACATGGGAGCGGGGGCTCAGATGCGTGCTCAGTACCTCCACTTGTTCCCTTAGTTTGAGTTGTTGATTATGGGGACGTAAATCCCTGAGGTGGGGAGAATGTAAAGGCCTGGAAATTTCCATGTAATTTTTTCTAAATATATGGGAATTTTACATGTCTGCGAAAATTGACGGCACGTGATTCCGAGGCCCGAAGTTCCCAAAATGAATTTCTGAACTTTTTTCGGGTACGTGCAAGCCAGTTTTTTTAAATTTTGAACAGGTGCTCGAAATTGAAATCTGAGGGAATTGTTGAACTCGCAGCGCCTATTTTCACTTAAGAATATTTTCACCTCGATGATAGTTCGTCAATGGTGAAAGTTAGTTTTTGGGTTTTTCGTGTAAGAATAAAATAAAAATAAAAGTGTATGACATTTTTATTTTTATTTTCCACACCCATGTGGGTGTTGCAAGGAGGGGTCCACCGGAACTAAACCTCAATGTGGAAGTTTAGGTATGAGGTCCACCAGACCTTAACCTATCATGAGATGTTATGGTGGTGGGGACTACCCGAACCATAACATCCCATGAGAGGTTATGGTGGTGGGTACCTCCCAGGACTAAACCCCCCATTAATTGAGAGAAACTCTCAACCCCCTCTCACTAATGTGGAGGAGCCTCTTGACTTCCTCCACATTAATTATGCCAACGCACATACCTTTAATTGTGCCAACTGTGTTAATTGGATTTCCATTTTTTTTAATTAAGTAACATCATTGTTGGAATTTAGGAAGGTTCCTAATAAATGAATCATCATAAATTCCATGATCGTTACCTACATTCCACCCTATCCTATATATAGGGAGCTTGGGAAGAGGATTTGGGATGGCTTCACCAAGATATGAAGTGATGGTAAAGTGACGTGATGCCCAACACTTAGAGGATTATGCTCTCCAAGGAAAAACACTTCCTCCAAGAAGAACGCTTCCTCCATGAAGAACGCCGACGAGGAACGTCTTCGTCTTCTTCCTTGGAAGCACCTTGGAGAGGCAACTGACATGGGATGTCTTCGACAAACGACTTTCCCTTCTCATCATCGTCAACGAACAATACAAGGTATGGATGGTTATTAAATTTGTGAATCTTCTCGATTAATATCCCAGTTCTTGTTTCATGATTAATGTTTAGCCACTAGATACCACTCTAAATGTGGAGGGTGTGGGCCAAACAAACACGGCCCGACCCCTCTTCTGTTCTTCTTGGGTGTGTTCTTCAAAATGGAGGAAGACGACAAAGTCAACGACGCTCCTCCACCAGCGACCTCTGCCGCTCCACGCCGCCATCGAATCGCCGCCGAGCCGAGCTGCCGCCCTAAGTCGAGCTGCCTTCGCCCCTCGCGGTGCCCCGACAAAACTGGCCCACACCCCTCCCGTCTCCTCGGCCGAACCGGCCCACGCCCCTCGCGGAGCCCTCTCCGAATCAGCGAGCGCCCCTCGTAGCGCCCCAGGGGAACCGGCCCGCACCCGTAGCGACGCCCTGGCCGAACTGGCCCGCGCCCGTCACGGTGCCCCTGCCGAACCGGCCCGCTCCTCTCTCGGCGCCCATCTACAGTGTCCTGCGCCCCTCAGGGCTTCCCGTCTGAACTAGCCTGTGCCCCTCACGGCGCCCCGGCCGAACCGTCCCGCGCCCCTCCCGGCGCCCCGGTCGAAGCGGCCCGCGCCCCTCATGGTGCCCTGGCCAAACCGGCCCGCACGCTCACGGAACCCAGGCCGAACCGGCCCGCACCCCTCACGGCGCCCTGACCGAACTATCCTTCACCTCTCGCGGTGCCCCGGCCGAATCGGCCCTCGTCCTCGCGACACCCCCCGTGGTCGAGCCACCTTGTGGCCCTCACGGGCTCTGCGGCCCCTCACGGCCTGCCAGACCTCCCAGCGGACCGAGCCGCATCACAGGCTAGTCAGGACCCAGGGGGTAAGTCTGGGTCGACCTAAACCAGGTCGGACCAGGCATGGTCGGTCCAGGTCTATCAAATAGGGTCAGACCGGGTCTGATCCCACTACGACCCATTTACGTTCCTTCGACCATATCTTCGGCACCCGACGTCCATTTGACGAACCGTCAACGGTGCTGGAAATCTTGGAGTGTGACGGTCCCTTTCAGTATACCCCACTATAGTTTGGGGTATTGTTGAGATACAGTTAGGTGGGATCATGCACGAATCCAACCGGGCCCCCGGGACTAAAAGGCTAATAACTCACAGACCGGGCATCCAATTGATGCACCGTCTGTTTCATTGAGACCCCTAAGATATGGCGGACCTTTGAGATACTTCTTCGTGGGACTTAATGTTAGTTGGAGTTTCGACTAGTAGCTCGTGGAACGGATCCTCCTGGAGATGAGCGAGCGTAGTGCGGAGACCTAGTAGCTAGCTGAGACATGACGACTGCTGACTGTTACGACTCGGAGTTAATCGACTAGCCCAGTAAGGAGAACCTTGATGTCACGACAGACTCACATTGTAGAGCACCTTGGTGTCTCGGTATACCCACAGTACTTGACATGAAGAGTACCTCAGCAGGCTACGAGGGGGAGCATGCTTGGTGATGCGGGAGAACCACTGTGGGGAGCGCGCTTGGTGATGTGGCAGATCCACAGTACTCGACAGGAGGAGTACCTCAGTAGTCCAAGGTTAGTGGGATGCACGCTTGGTGTCGCAACATGCCTAGTTTACTCGATAGAGGAGGAGTTCTCCAACAGTCGATGTTCTGATAATGTGACTAGGGATGTTAATTAATACCACCCCTAGAATAAAATCCTCGTTTGAGCTGAGTTAGTACTTCTTTGTTTCACTAATTATTGATATGGATCACTTGATATCTTAGGTATGTGTATGGGAATATATCTATGTAGTTTTATCTATTGATTTCATTATTTGTGTTTATCCTTGATGTATTTTGTGAGACTAGAGGTTCTCGGGAACTATACAATGTATCGTTATACTCACCCCTGCTCGGGCTATGCCCGCATTTCGTTGTGTTGGATGTAGAAGATGGAAAACGCTGATGGTGGATGAGAGTACCAGGACTAGATGGTACCCGGAGGTGGACCATGTGGTGTGTCGGTACCCGGAGGAGATGGACAGACGTGGAGTGCTGAGGAGGTGATCTATACCTACCCTTCAGGTAGGAACCTCGGAGGATGATCCAATAGCTGTCTTTTCTCTTTCTTCGGTTGTATTGCATTCCAGTTTTACTTGTACCTTTATTGTTGGGCTTGTATTCAGGCCCCTTTTACTTTCATCACACTTTTGTTATATAGTTTTACATAGTTTTTCGTATCCAGTTGTGTGATCTGTTGTGTGTTTTTACATGTTATAAAGGCAATGCCTTCCAAGTTTTTAGGAAATTATGCTTTTGGTGCTAGTTTCCAGCCCCTGGCCTATGGAAGGCAGGCTTGGGGTAGTCACGGAATGGGCCCTGGTGGATGGGTCATGACAAAAACAAACTTTTTTATATTATTTTTATTCTCCTTTAAAATTTCCAAAAATTAACTTTTTTCCTTGAACTCCGTCGGTTGGGCTTTGGCTCTGCCTAAGGAAATCATGTCTTCACGAGCTCAATGATACTCCCAAATTTCCAATCCAAGTTACCATTTATGAGTTATAAGGATTTGAAAAATAAAATAATTTTGTTTAATTATTTTATTTACAGTTATTCCATTTTAGGTTTTATTAACTGGAGACTCATGTAGACTAATGTTAGGTCACTCATAGGGTAAAGCTGCCATTCCAAACGCAACGGTGCCCTCGGATTTATAATTCAGAACTCATTTAAGATTTATTCCACTTTTTAAGGAAAAATTCTCACGCTTTCTATTTAAAAACATTACATTTTTTTGGTGGATCGTTTTGGGCACTCCGGGACTCAGAATCTCACACCTTTTTAGAACTCGGTCTCATAATATTCCCAACAATTTTCTAAAAATAGAACGCTGAAAATACAGGTCATTAAAAATCCTCCTAGTTCCATCCATTTTCAAAAATCAAAGACCGCAGTGTGATAAAAAGTATTCATAATAAGAGATCATGAAAATTCATTTACAGAATCTCTAAATTTTGACACCATATTTCCAATCTATGACACATTAGGTTTAACCAAGGTCACCCTTGGTTATTATACACTCAAACACATTATAATGGTTCAAAAATAAAACATGAATTAACCCAAGAATATCCAACAATTAGTGTCAAAATAGTTGTGTGGTAAGGGAACACTCACCAACCACTAGAATAATTGTTAAGATAAACACAAAAAAAATATTTTAATAGATATTACCCCTATATTAATTTGTGATAAAACCAATTGCACTTATTGTATCCATACATTGATGTATTTCTTGGAAAACAAAATAATTATTATACTGCCAAATCATTATCTTATTATCCTATAATTATGATTTTTCCCAAAGTTTTCACTAAATATATCGAATCCTAATCTAAAATTATTGATTAATACCTACTATGATACTAACTATGGAAACAAATACTTTTCATACATATAAATTAAATATTAATAAATGAATATTAGTTACATAAAATATTGATTCATGGTATAACCATATTGGTTTAGGGTTTTTTGAGACTGGATACACAATATGATTATTTAGTGAATGATCCTCAAAATATCCCGAAAATATATTACCACATAGTAATAATCTTATACATACCTTACCTAATACCTTTTTTCATAACATGGGTAAGGTAGAGATAATAAAGGGTTATCTAAAATTCTTAGTAAGGGTAAGCAGGGATATACAATGATAATTTAAGAATAACATGATAATAGGGGTATGAGAACGTGAGATTATCATTTGAAAACCATACCCAACATATCATAGATCATAATTAAGAATCATGTCTTAAAGAATGACATTTCATAAGAAAATAATCATAAAGTAATCATAGAACATAATCCATGAGATCATATCTTTGTAATGATATATAAGTTTTTGACATTAAAATAATCATGTAAAATAATTTCTTTATCCAAGGATTACTTCTGATACTATCATAGTGGATTGGGTTCACTACCCATTCCATCATATCCTTAGTTATGAATCACTCCCAAGACTATCATAGTAGAAAAATTCCCTTACTGAAATTGGTTCCCTGCCCATTCAAGCCCTTATTATCTCAGTAGATATCCATCATTACCCAATGAATTATATAGATACTTAATTATAATCACACGTTTTATATAATGAAAATATTTCATATGTGTCACATAATATCATAAAACATTCACTATAGCATTATCCATTGTATAGAAATGGGTTTCATAAACATTTCATCATTTCATCACTGCATAAACTAAGATAATAAAACAAGTTTCGTAAAAATTTATTCATTTAATCACATCATAACCCATATAAAAAATTATTTTAATAAAAAATTAATTTTTTCATCATATCATAACCCGTGGATAAGAATTTATTTCATAAAGGATTCATCATAGCTTAGTTAAATCGTGGGAAAGAAATGGGTTTCATAGAATTATCCTCAAATCATTATCATCAGAAGTCATCCAAATAATAAAAGTGGATGGTATCATTGGATAATGTCCCAAGTAAATAATAAGTTACATCATTAATGTTATCATAAATGAAAAATTATTTTAAAGGATCAATGGAATATTTTTAAAGCACAATACCATTTTTAATTTTAAATCACTTGTTTAAAATCCAAAACGTTTAAAAATATAAGGGAAAATATTTTTAAAAAAATAACCATGTAAACTTATGAAATAAGTCTCAAAAAATTTAATATTAATTATATTGGAGATTTCATTCTTGTAGTGTATATTAAAACTAATATTTCATTCACATTTTTGGTTGAAGTCAAAATTAACTCATTCGAAAAATGACAAGAAGATTAATTTTTAAAAACATTTCTAAAGAAGTAAAACATCGGCGAAAATAAATTTAAAAAATCAAGGTATATTATTAGAATAATTATTTAAAACTATATATAAACATGGATATGGATGAAAAAGTATTTTTTGCTGAAGGGGGAAATAAAATTATATTTCCTTAAAAACATTGTTTTAGAATATTTATTTTCTAAAGGGAGGAAAATCATCTAAGAACATGTAATATATTGAAATAATCATACTTGAATAAAATTAATTATTTTATAGTTATTTTGGTCTTAAAATATCATCATCGGAAACATAATCATAAACAATCCCAAAAAGCAATTAGATTTTAACTTAAATCCCTTACCACATTAGTATATTTTGAATAAACCCCTTTTTAAATATTGAAACTTAAATGGAAATATATATCCATATAATATTTTTATAATAATCATAAAATACATTCATGGTTAGTATAAACACCGCCTAAAGTAAATAGGTGGGAAATATGGCATGAGTCTCATAGAAAAAAAAAGTGAGATGAGAATCACTTAACTCAAGTTCAAATTTCATCAAAATCTATATATCATGTTGTATGATAAATTTAAATTCATTATAATTATATTTAAAAATAATTTAAATAATTATAATATCATGTATTGTCCACTTATAACATTTTAGAACCCATTTATTAATAATTCCTTATTAAAATCTTCAATTTCAGGTGTTCCTTGTTTTAATTTTCATTAAAATTTCAGTTTAGTGGTCTTGGTACTTATAATTTAATCAAGGTTACATCATATAAATAAATTTAATAATTATATAGACATCATGTTTATTAACTATATGTTTATTTATATTTATCCATAAATGGTAGATATAGAAAAATTAATTACATCGTTCATGGAGATGGTAGCTCGTACGTACGCATGAACATTGTTTTCACATTTCATCGGATGAAAAGAAAGAAAGGTAAATAATAATTCACCATTATAAATAATTATTATATAATATATATTATATTTATTCATTAAATATTTCATTATTACCATCCATATTAATCTAAATTTAAAAACGAATCAAATCACTTTGTTGAGGTGGTTGTCCACACGTACACATGAGCGTCGTTATGATCTTCTAATGGATTGGCAGGTAAGAAGGTATATTTGATATTATAATCAAATAATTATTATTATTTTATAAATATAATATATAAACATTAAACTCATCATATTAAACATCCATTTAATATGGTCATGGAAAATGAATTATATCTCTATGCGAAGGTAGTAGTCCTCACGTATGCACAAGCGATACTTTCACATCCCATTTGATGGAATATGGGATGGATATTGGTAGTTTCATAATAATAATAATATTTATGTTCATATAGTACAATTAATTTATTATTTTATGGTAAATACAAAATATTTATAGTTGGTAGAAGAATAAATAAATTAAAAGAGGTCGGGTAGAAAGATGACCTCTTATTCGGAAAGTGTCTATTAAATCCCTTCATAAGGACCCTTGTAATTGTATTTAAAGATTAAAATAACATCTAATTGATGTATATAGAGGTTTATAAGATAATTTTTTAGGGTTTGGTTGGGATATATGGCCCCAAGATGTGTAACGAAATGAGATAAGGGGAAACCTGTTATAAGGAAGAGAAAGGACACAACTGGAATTAAAAAAAATATTAAAATACAATTAAGATATTCTCAAGAAAAATGGTTCCAAATAGAAATAGATTAAAATTAACATAATATAAGTTCTAAATATCATCATAATATTAAATTTAGATAGTTTTTATGTCATTTAAAAACTTTTCATTTGGTTTAACCCCTTAATTAACTAATTTTACCCTTAATTGTGATAACGACTTTTAAATATTAAAGGTTTATAATATTAATTACAAGGTAAAAATTAGCCAATAAATAGACAATTGATGTCACTTTTTAATATTTTTTATCCCAATTGTCTTCTTTAAACATTTTAATTATTTTTAAATACTTTATTAAAATACTAATTTTGATAAAATATCATTAATGTAATTTTTGAAAGTATTCATTTACATTAACCTTAAGGTCATAAATATTGATATCAAATTTGAATATAAACATTTAAAACATCATTGAAATTTTATATTAATCTAAATAATTCAGGGAAAACTATAAATCACCAAAAAAATTAATTTTAGTGTTCTTAAAAATATTTACATGATTTTTCTACTCCTTACACAACGCGGTGTTAGTGTTGTGTACGAATTTAAGGTAATTATTTCATCACATGAAATAAGAAAAGTATCATGATAAAATAAATTAACATTCATTTCAAATAAGACATTATAACCGATATATTTTTCTATTTATCCTCATGTATAAATATCAGAGATACTAAATTCAAGAGAGTGACATTTTGGAATTTTCATAACATAAAAAATATAAATATTATTTTCAAGTAAAAATGGAACCAAAATTCCATATATTTGAATTTAGGATTTTTATGGTTTAATTATTTATATACAACCAAATTAAATATTTTTTGGGTTGATTTTGAGACCTTATCGCTTTATTTTAACAATTTTTTACCCATTTTACCTTTACTGAGGTGATAAAATTTACCATGGTTACTATTCGAAAGACAACCAATAAAAGAGACATATTTATCAAATTTAAAGATCATAATTCCAAATATGTCATGTATTTTTCATTACTAAATATCTAAAAGTGGTTGAAATAAATTTTTATATAAATGTGTCAGAACCTATGAGAACTATTTTTAGAAAAATGTGTTTTTAGGCATAAAATTTATCTTATATCAAAATTATGAATATTGATGATTCAAATGAAATTAATAATATTATTAAAAATTAAATTTAACATAGGTAAGTTTAATATCCAATAAAAATATAATGGGACCTTTGAATTACTTTATTTAATAAAAAGAAACAATAATATTTGAAATTTCTTTATTTTTCACTATTCATAGAAAAATCAGTCATTTTTTGAAAAAATACCAAAAATTAACAATATAATAATATAGATATAAAGTGATTTATATCCTTTTAAAAAAATTAAATTTCTAAAAGTTGTATAAATTAATTATAATATTCACACATAAAATCTAATAAAACCAATTTCTGAAGAAAACTTATTTTTGAAACTTAAAATAACATTACTAAAAAAAATTATTTATATATTATGAATTTACTCATACATTTTTATTAAATATATATATATATATATTTTTTATACCTTAAACTTTAATGAATATGTTATAATAAATCGTGGTTTGTTTTGAGCTTTGTGTTGTATGTTTAACAAAATGTCGAACACTTACACTTTATTTAAATATAAATATATTATAAAATCTCAAATTGTTACAAAAACTCAATATTAATTTTCTTAAATGTGTATAAAATCATTTTTTACACATAAAAAACTTTTTTAAATGATATTTATGAGTTTTTTACACATATATTACAATTAATATCTACCACTTTTTGAAATTAAATCTTATAAAATGGATTAAGTATTTGAAATCGTCATGTTCAAATATATTAATGATTTTAATTCCATTTTTATTTATAATGAATAGTTTTCATGGTAAAGGTGTTTTACAATGATGAGGGTAATAATGGTTAATGACGGGGATAAAATGAGGGATAATTCTTCAAATATCTCCAAAACTAGTATAAATATGATTTTTTAGTATATTTAAACCTACCCATATATTATCTTTTAAATTGCATTAACATGGTGTTTTTTATCATGAAAATAAATTTATATTATTTTAATGGTCTTAATATTTACAAGAGTGACACTCCCCTACCATTTAAAAGGAAGCCTCATCTTTTCAATTATACACACACTATGATCACTCTAAATCAACCTCAGTCTGACTAAATGTCTTCCCAAATCCTCTACCCCAATCTTATAGATCCTGGTCTCACTAAAATATCAATCTTAGAAGTATTAGGTCATAATGTAATGCAAGATATCCGAGGGGGAGGTATAGGTATTAATAAAATCCATTCAAGTTTATTTCTTCTTATACCTAATTAAAAAAATATTCTAACCATCCTAAAATAATTACATAAATATATTAATTATACAAAATGTTATTATGATTATGTAAAAACCTTTTTAATCTTTATTTCCATCCTATGGGAAATAGAAACTTCGATAGTGTTTACATATGGACAACAACCACCATAAGAAATGTGTTTTTTTCATCACTACCTCACATGGGTGATTATATAGATTTAATTAATGAATATATATGACATTTACAATATTATTATGATTATGTAATCATAAAATGTTATCTATCTTCTCACCCTTCAAACTGTCTTAAAATTATGACCTCTCGCATGTGCAAGTGTGGTCCACCACCTTCATTAGGGTATTCAATTAATTTTTCATATCTTCCTAACATGGATGGTCATAAGGATGGATTTAAGGAATAAATATGATACTTATCATGTAATTAGTACTCATTAATGGTAAACCTTTATCTAAATTATTTTCTTTTCGTCCATTAGAAAATAAAAACATCATTCATGGGCACATACAAACTACAGTCTCTATGAATTGATGTGATTCATTTTTAATGACCTCTTATATGAATGTTTCTAAATGTATAATGAATTTATAAACATCATAATTATAAAAAATTTAATATTTTACAAATAATGTAACATTGACCACTTTGACCATGATCTATACAAAAAATATAATTTTGGACATTATAAAACGAATGAACTAAAACATCTGACTTAAACATAACCAACATTGTAACTAAATAAAACATGGAATTAAATGAAATTAAATAGTAATCCTAAAATAATATACATTAAAATGGGTTCTAAAAAAGTATATAATTTATAAAATTTTACTATTTGGGATATGAAAAGGAGTAAATTCTTATTCTGGACATGAGGTAAGGGATTTATCATCTCTATTTATTTTCATAAAGACTTATTCAAATTATAATTAGGGAAAATATATCCTTATCATAATTTCACCTTTCTCATTAGTTTCTTTCAATTAATTCCTTTATATATGGTTCGTGTACTCATGCGTGAGATTAAAAACCTTATTTACTCCACTATTTTATTTTATATGGACGTGTTTACCCCTTGACTCTCGCTTTTATTCTGGTTTTATTTTGTTGTAGGAACTTTTCCCCAAATGGATTCCCCTACTTTCCATTTTATATTAACATTACATGGATATTTATTCTCATTAATCCCTATCCAATGTGTGATTCAAGAAAATTATAAAAACCAAATTTATTCTTTCTATCTTGTTTCAAATCCTAAATAAATTTCTTATTGGAACAATTAATTCTTGATCTTTTCATGTGGCTTCAATAACGATCATCTTAGGTAGAGTTATCAGTATTTTTATCCCAAGCTGAATAGGTCTTTTCTCCTTACCTCAGTACTGACCAAAATTTTTCATGATTGTGTCTTCGAGGGGGAAAGCAGGGCATGAGTTCTCATGGTTTTTTCCCATTTAGCTATGGTTGCAACTTGGAATTTCTAGGTTTTATAATTTACTTGTTCTATGATTTTACTCAATTATTTTATATTGATGATTATAGTTTTCATGAATTTCTAGAAAAATAATCATTTATTGCTTCTATTCAATTATGATAATCATATTTCATTGTGTTCAGATTTATTAAGTTATGTTGTTTTATCTCTTTAGTTTCATTTTCGACAATTTAATATTAAATTTGTCTTAATCCTTGATTTTGTGAAGCTGTTTTTGTAGTGCTACATCAGTGTTTATGGTTTCTAGTGTTGTGAATGTGAAGTTATTATTGATGGAACCATTAATTATGTGTTGTGATTCTATGTCACATGACAGGTGGTCGGGTATCAATCTGCAAATGGAATTGGACTTAAAGATTTACTCCTTAGGCTTCCCACTATTTTGAAATTTGAGTTTTGTTGTTTATAATGATATGTGTTTTGGTAATGTTTTGGTTATATTTGGAAATATCTAGTGGATTATTCCTTCAATTCCTTGGTTATCCTTGATCATTTGGGGAGGATCATATAGGTAAATTCAATTTTTATCTCTTCTTCTATTTTTATATTTTTATTTGAGTTAAATTGGGAATATATCACTATATATAGCATGAAAATGGATAATTTTATTTTTTTTCCCTTGGATAAAGGTTCTCAAGGATCTGATCTCAATCCCTCTCATCACAAGTTTAGGAGGAAACATCAATTTCATCATTATAGAGGTATGTTTGTATATAAATAAGTATATCACTTGTATATCCTTGTGTTCTTATGATGATTCCATTTAGTTTTGAATATTGAAATAGGTTTTAATGTTTGTGGGAAATGTAAGTGGGTTTTCAAAATGGGTTTTCTTTAAAAACTTGATTTTATGAACCTAATTTGTTTGAAAAACTGATACCAATATAGTTTTAAAATTAAAATTGTTTTTGAAGAATTATATTAGTGTAGTATCACAATAGAAAATGTTTTATAAAATTTTCTGAAGGGAAATAAAATGTATTTTGTACTAGAAAATGTTTTATAAAACATGAATTTGGTTTCGTGAATGTAATAATGATATAGAATACATTGGGAGACCATGGGATATGAGAAAAAACAAAACATGGATGAGCCCTGGGGGGAGTAATATATCACTAGGGGAGGTTTCCTTTATTCTAATAATGATAGGGGGTATCCTTTGCAAGGTATCAATGTTCCATAACATTAGGTGTCATATATATTGGCTAGTGTTTCAATGCTTGTCTTAGAGGTTTAGTTGTGTACACCCTCATTCCATGGATTTCCCTCTTTGTATTCTTTTTTATTATATTACATGTATTGAAATTTGATATTCTAATTTTCCCACTTGATCGTGATATGGACATTGATGCTTGAAAATTTTCTTATTTTTTTGTTTGTTCTATTGGAAATGTTATGTTTCATATTAATCATTTCATTTGAATATTTAATTATTTTTAATGGATTTGAATGTTTTTGAAAATAATACCAAATGATGATTTCTTTTTGGAAAATTATTATTTTTGAAATGTTTTGAAATATATTTTAAACAAGAACTAATGGATGTATATTGATAGACATTGTAAATATTAAATGGTGTAATACTACTAATTTTTATTTCTATATCCTAATTTTCCCTTTGGGAATTTCAAGCCTGTAATTGTATAGGATACAGGTAAAGGGAAGAGTGTCATTTAGAGGATGTCTATCCATTGTCATGTTCACTTTTAGGTGGGTTAGGGTAGTGGTGAAATATGGTAACATGGTGTTAGACCCGTGGGTTGTCTTGGTTTCATTTTCATGGTGGTATTCTTATTGTTTCTTGATACCAAGTTATCCAGATGTATTTTGTGGTATATTTTTTTATTGTATACATATATGATATATTCCAATTTTGTATTTTAATAATCAATTCTTTTAACATATCATATGATTGTTGTGGGTGAAAATTTTAACATTTTTCTATGACACCCTAATACTTATCTCCTACCTATGGTGATCGAGAATGTGCTTTGGGACTAGTTGTGGGCCAATTAGAGTGACATTATGGGTTGACTTGGATTCGTCTGTTACAAGTTTCCATAAGATCCAAGGTTTTTCTAAAACCTACAATCCGAGTTGTGTCTAACCTTTATGTGTATAGGGGTTATTAATATGTTTTATATGGTACTTTCATAACTCAGTAGGTATCATGAGAGTGTTTTTGGATATCTCACTTTCATGATAAGACTTGAGTCACGATGGTAATTCTATGGTTTTCAAGATCCCTTTATGAAAGTTGTAGCCTCTTGTATTGTGTTATTTAAATTCATTTTATAATAAAGTAATTTATTTCTATTATAAATATTTTCTATTATTAGGTTTTATAGATCATGTATCCTCAAATAAAGTGATTCCAAAATACTACAGTGGGAGTTTCAGAGCAATCCCCAAAGGTAAATTCTCTAGTTGACCTAGTTTTAGGAAAAAATATCATATGAATGATCCATTCTATGGGCCAAGTCACCGAAGATGAAGTGAAACAAATTGTGTATCCTGATTTAGACTTAAATAAGTATTATCCATAAATATTTTATAGTGTCAAGGGTCAAAAATATGTAAAAAATGGATTGAACATATTGAGAAGATTTTTAACTTTCATATAATTCTAGAAGATTCCATGGTTGTATTTTTCACTTATATGCTTTAGGGGATTGGAATGAAGCTATAGGAATACAATGTTTAAGAAAAGTTATATAAATATCTCAACTATACTGCCTTCAAGAAAGCCTTCCATCAATTGTTCTATCATGAGACACTAAGAGTGGTGAATTCATAAGAGTTCACTGCATTGGGTAAGGGAGATAATTCTACAATGTAGCATGCTAATTGGTTTGTTGAGTTGGTGTGCCTATCTCCAAATATTATTTTCAAGGATTATATTATGAAATAGAGGTTTGAAATAGGTTTTAGTGAATATATTTTACCTATATTGATTCTTATATGCCTACCCATTTTTGTGGAGGTTTTGGGAAAGAATTTATGGGTGGGGTAGACATAGCTAGGAATAAAATTCTCTTCAGAAAATCATTGATAATAAGAGGTATCTAGAGTTAACTTTATAGTCAGAAAATAAATTAGGATGATCAACATTTAGGCAGTGGTAGAAGTTCACAACATATATCAATGCAAAATTAGGTGGTCATTTACTAGTATTGGGAAAAGGGAAACCTCAAACATGATTGTAAGGATGTGTCTGGGGTGTTTCACCCATGTGGTAAATCTTGTCATCTTTAGCATTTCTATGAGAGATAATCATTGGGAATTAGAGCTGGATCCACCATAACTAAGGGATATCATTTTAGATCTGACATAATTAAGTGGGTGGGATGTCATCTTCATTCCAAGGGTGATACTAGGGTAATGAATAAAGGAAAATATAAGGCTTGAAATTTATAAGAAATAGAGTGTGCAACATAGGATTTATAGGTAGGATTGACTACCTAGAGTGGTATGGTTTTTATTAAATATCTTATGGTTAAGAATTTTTTTGATATTGTTGTAACATGATACTTTATATCATCATATACTATTGAAGTGCTAGGGTCACCATCAATGTTCTTGCCTTTATTGAAGACCCTTTTCACTCCTCTATGAATGAAGTTTGGGAATGGTTTTAAATACCATGATTTGAGGGTAATGGTAGATAACTATGTAGCCATATGGGAATTTTTAGTTCTTTATATTGATATTTTTGAACTTATCATTTCCATGTATTGGATGACTAGATATAAATCCCAGATCATTTGTTATCAAAAAAATTTATAGTTTATATCTAATGATGGAGTCACTCATGTATTCTAGGGTGACTGGGATCCAAGATCGGAAATAAAATGTATTTTTTATAATAGTGATAATATGATCACCTTACAGATATTAGAGTTATTTATTGATATTTTTTAATCATATCTTATTTTTTCTCTTCTACTAGTGGTGAGTGATTATCATACCATGTTTTAGATGATTTCTATAGGTAAACTCCTCAGAGGAATGTTTATTTCTCAATATAACTTCTTCTAAGGTTGAAACCCATCCCTTTATCTTCATAATATAAAGAACACCATGAATTTAAACAATTAAAGGTTTAGCTCAAAGATCATGAGGATAATGGATTTATCAATCATGGTGCTTCAATGTGGGCATAGTCATTTCTCTTTTTAAAGAAGGTGTATGGGAGTCTCTGAATTTTTGTTGATTAACATACACTCAACCGGGTGATGTTTATGAACAAGAATCATTTTCAAGGATTTATGAACTTTTTTATCATCTCAAGAGATATCTATGGTTCTTGAATATTTATCATATATTAGGGTGTCACTAAATGATGTTTCAAGAGGGATATACTCGTAAGATAGAATTTGGAAGTGGGTAAGGGAATTATGAGTATTGTTTATTCCATTTTTCTTTACTAACACTATTTTGGTGTTTATATATTTAATGAATAAATTATTCCATCAATTCTTAGATTCCTTCATGGTTGTAATTATGGATGATATTATTTTTTATCCCATATCGGAACAAGAGCATGTTTATAATATGAATATCATACTTGGAAACAAGAATGCTCGTCATCTATATGGGATTCTATACAAATGAATGTCAAGATTAATGAAGTAAAACTTCTATTCCATGTAATTACCAACAATGGTGTCTCAGTGGATCCAAAAAATATTCATGTAGTGATGCCTTAGGAGAATCCCATAAATGTGTTTAAAATATAGACCTTCTTAGGTTTATCTGGTAACAATAGGAACTTAGTTTGGGACTTCTCCAAGATTCTAACCTGTCTGAAAATGTTTTCCAATAAGTGTGTAAAGTATGTTTTAAGTGATCAATTCTATAGATATTTTTAGGAGCTAAAAGTGAGATTCACTTTATATCTAGTTTTTTCCTTTTGAAGATAGGTATTTATTATGGTATTTATTTAGATGCATTTCATATAGTTTTGGGTTGTTAACTAATGCAAGTGATACATATAGTAGCTTATAGATCGTGTTAGTTATTTCCTCAAGAGAATAACTATTCCATTTATGATCATTAGTTAGTGGGAGTGATGAATTTTTTTAACACTTCGAATCACTGCCTCTTCATTGAGAAGTTGATAGTTTTTTCAAACCATAAGAGTCTGAAGTATATCTCAACTTATATATATCTAAACATAAGATAAAAATTTCAGTGAAATACCTTTAGACCACTGATTTTTATATTTATTAATTGACTGGAAAAGGTAATGTAGTCATTGGCACTTAGAGAAGAAAAATATTGAATTAGAAAATAAAGCAATCAGTTGAAGAATGGTGCTTGATAATCTTGGTCATAGAGATTAACTTAGATAAAGGTAGATATTATATATAGGAATTTTGAGCTTGTACCTATTCTGGATCATATATAGATGATTTTATTCAATTTTGATAGAGGGAGGGTGTAGAGTTTTAGATTTTTTCATGGATCTTTATGGTGGGGAGACATTGGGTAATTGTTCTTGTTCTCCCAATGGAGTTTTACACTTCTAAGGAATGTTGGTTTTTCAGATACATTTGAGGTGAGAGTTGATGGATAATGGAAACCAATTGAGTTGTTCTATAAACTATGGATATAATAAGATTCACCATGACTTATGATATTATTATTAGTGGCCAGGAATGAGATGATTTATTTAAGGTTTTGTATCTTGGTGCCTCAAATGGTTGATCATTAAGGAAAAACATCACAGGACTATGATTTTTTTGTAATCCTTTCCCATTACAGTATGGAACTTGGATGAGATATCCATGGACTTTGTGATTGGGATACCTTGGACCCCTAGTGGTAAGGATGTCATATGGGTTAGTGTTTATCGACTATTAAAATCAGCATGTTTCCCACATATCAATGAGTTGAAAAAGGTAGAGGATCGTATGAACCTATATATGAATGAGGTTGTTAGACTTCATGGAATTAAATTAAATATCATCTCTATTATATACCTTATCTTCACATCCTGGTTCTGGAGTGGATTACGGATAATGATGGGTTCTTGATTGAAGTTTATCATGACATATCTCCCCATATGGATGGAAAAACTGAGTGAGCCATCTAGATTCTTGTATACATGTTTTGGGAAGTCATTCTTGACTTTAGTAGATTATGCGAGAAACAAATTCCATTAGTGTAATTTTCCTATAAAAAGTTATCGGGGTCTGATTTGGATGGTTGCATTTGAGGCATTGTATGGGAGGCCTTGTAGATCTCCTCTATATTAGGAATAAGTTGTCTAACAGTCCCTGGTTATACCAAGATTCATTTATGATATAATGAATATCATAAAATTAAACATGAAGTAGTTAATGATATCTCAGATTCACCAAAAATATTATGTTAATCGGTTTTATCATTTATTTTCTTTCGAATAAATTGTCCATGTATTTTTCATATTTTCACCTCATTTAGGGCATAGACATTTGGGGAATTTGGTAAGTTATCATCTCATTATGTCAGCCCATTTAAGATTCTAAAGTGACATGGGAAAGTGTATTATTGATTAGACTTGCCTATTCATTTGAATTATACCCATAATTTATTCCATGTCTCTCTAATAAATAAGTATTAGTCAAATATGTTCCTCATGATCAAGTGAGAGGATATTGATATTGAACTCAATACCTCAGTGGTTAAAAATACTATTTACATAGTGGAAGAATGGGATAATTTGTTGTGTACAATGATGATCCCACTTGTTTGGGTGAAATGAGCGTGTGGTAGGTAAAACCATGAGACATGGGTTCGTGAGGCCTTAATGATACATTAATGGCCTTAACACTTTTCAGTTTTGTGATCTTGAGCCATCTTGGGGACAGATATATTTTATGGTAGGTAGAATTATTTCACCCTTTGAGTCGTGAGTATTCTAAATTTTGATACCAGGTTATCCTTTGTGAGGATTTAGAGTCTATTAGGATTTAGGTACTATTTTTTTTTGGGAAAACTGACTAGTTACATATTTAGGCACATGGATAGTGCTAACTATGTGCTAACTGTGAAATATTCCTCTATGAGATTTGTTGTAAATTTATATGGTTTTCATAACACTATGAGTCCCTAAGAAAACTATGATAGAAGATGCGTTTTGGTCTAGATGATATTACACATCGGGGTAATGTTTTATCTTACTATGTGGATATTCCCAACAAACCATGTGATTCATATTTTCAAGGTACAATGGCTGCCACTAGGTTAGCACACATATTTTCTAACTACACATTCTAATAGGGTTTCTAGATTTAAATTCCTTGAAATATATAATTATATTTTCCACCTCTCTCATTTTAAACACTACTATTCTTATATTTTCAAATTATCTAGAACTAGGACCTCCATGATTCTATAGATTAATCTTCCTTTGATTACTTGGTGTCCCTTAGTCATTTTGTGTTGATCTAATCATGTTACGATGTATTTTCCCTCATTTTCTCCTCATCTCCAAGTGTTTTAGGTCAATTGAGAATAAATCAATTGATCTAGCTTTAACATAGGGAATTAAATTTGTTTTATTTGGCGTTAGGCTCTCAAGTATCAAATCTCATTCTCTCTCATCACCAGTTAAGGTGCCAACAAATATTTTCATCATTATTGTGGTAGGTGTCTTTATCTAATGGTCTATACCTTGGGGATCATTGTGTTATTATGATTCATTTATTTGGTTTTTAAAATTAATTTTTTTCATATTTGGGGGAAATGGAATGGTGTTCTCAAAATGGATTTTCTTTAAAAATATTATTTTATGAAATTTATGTGTTTAAAAAAATTCCACAAATATGGTTTTTAAATTGATATGGTTTTTCAATCATTGGAATGGTGTAACATCACAATAGAAAATGTTTTTTAAAAATTCAGGCATGGAAAAGAAATGTTTTTTTCTATGTAAAATTATTTATAAAACATGAATTAGGTTTCCTAAACATAATGATTATATAAATCACATTTGGATACATTGGGTTTGTGGGGGGGATTGAGCAAGCCCTTAGGGGGTAAGCTATCACTATGGGTGGTTCCCATGAATCCATGGAATCTAGAGGGTATCATTTCTAAGGGACCTAGGATCCTATACTTTAGGAGTCACATATGTCATCTAGTGTTCCTTTTTTGTGTGTTAGTGGTTTAGTTATGTATGCCCTCACATCATGGATTTTTGTTTTGGATTCTTTGATATTCTATTACAACTATAGATATTTGATATGCTTTTCTTCCCACTTGACCGTGATATAGATATTTATTCGGGAAAAATAGTTTATTTATTATTTTATACTATAGGATACGTGATGTTTCATATTACTCTATTTATTTGAATACAGAATGAAATTGAATGTAATGGTATATTTTTGTAAAGAAAAACCATATGATGATATTTATATGGAAAATTTATTCTTTTGAAATTTTCTAGAATGACATTTTTAATAGGAACTAAGATATTTATATAGATAGACATTGGTTAGGTTCTATGATGGTATTCTACAAATATTTAGTGATCTCACCCTAATTTTTCTTTTGAGAATTTGTAACCTTAATTTTTCAAGATATAGGTAAAGGGAATAGATTCATGTAGGGGACACATATCCTAGATTGTGTTTCCTTTCTAATGGGTTAGAATAGTGGTAACATATAGTCAAATGGATTTGAACCCATGGGATGTCTCATGTTCTATGTTATTGATGGTCTTTTTTCTATTGAGACTTTATTATCTATATTCTGGATGGGTCCTTTATAGTTTTCTTTATTAACATATTATGTATTCATGTTTTCTATTGTGATACTCTATTTGTTTCTATCATATCATATGTTTTTTGAGAGTCAAATCATGACTGTGATTCTTTTTATGATACCCTGGTGCTTTTCCCCAGCATGTGGAAATTTAGAAAAAACTTTGGGAGTTATGGAAGGCCATTTAGACTGACATTATGGGTTAACTCGGGTTGGTTTGTTAAAAAAAATTTCTACTTTGAGGAATATCTATTGTTATGTTTCTTTTTCATATTACTAGTGGATTTTGGAGGAAAACTAGCTATTACACCCTTTAGAACATTGAAAGTTTCAGATACTTGAAGGGAAATATATTTAGTAGATTATCAAGACATTGATATTATACCTAGGAAATCTATGAAAAAATGAAAAAATGTTATATAATAGTATTTAATGTACAATAATAACTTAGAAAAAAGTAAATTATAGATGAAAAAATCTAATAAAATATTTTTGAAATTCTTATGAAGGTATTTGAATCTAAGAATCCCATAATAAATGATTCTAAGTATATTACAGAGATTAATATGAATGACTTGATCAGAAAACTCATGCGAAATGAGAACTGACTAAAGAGATGTTATAAAAAATTATAAGATGACAAATGTAGTGACATTTGAGTTAAATTTTGGTGCATTAAATTATTGTACTCAAACTTAAAATTCAATTATATCTAATTGGAAATCTATATTTCATTTTACTAACCATTTTATTTAACAAAGTAAAAGTGAGATTACTTAGTTTTCTAGAAGAATGAATATATATATATATATGGAAAATAATTGTTTCTATAGAGGTGATTGGAGGGATATGAAATAAAAATATTATAAGAAGTAATCTTTAAATGCTATATGTTATGAGTGAAAAAAATAATACACATCAGACCTAATTGTCCTATGTTGAATATGAATAATTATGATGTAAAATTATCATATATAAATGAAAGAAAAGTATTCATAGCTACTAGTTATACATGGAGTGATAATGGGATTCCTTTCTCTAATATTATAAAAAATTTGGATAGTGATGTCACTCATATTTTAAAATTATTTTGTACAATGAATCCTCATAATGATTTTTTTTATTAATAGGAAAATTTACTCCAAATTCACTCTTATAGTTAACACTTGTAGATAATTTTTCTATTACCTTATATGTTGTAAATAACACATCATCATCAGATGATGAGTATGGTTCTTATTAACATTAGAAGATAGTGAAATATGGGACAATTATTGATTTAAGAACCAATATGTTGTAGAAATACATTAATTAAGTTTATAAAGGTCGTTCTAAGGTGGAGAAAAATAATAAAAATATTTAAAATAAATATATGGATCTTATGGAATAAATTAATGAAAAGGAAGCTGAGACAAATGTGTCTAAGAGGTAAATTTGAGATTAATATCTCAATTAAAATGAAATTTTCTTTCTATGATATCCTTTAATGATACAAAAGAGGTTGTGAGGTTTAAGTATAAAGTCAAAAGATTAAATACATTTCTAGCCAATTTTACTTACAAAAGATTTTATTTTTATCATATATATAAATAGTTGATTCCCAAAATGAAAAAATCATGGTTGGATCATAAATCATCTAGAATATATCACTATTAGTCAAACTAATTTTCATTGAGAAATTCACCATTCTTCAAGATATTTCAAAGATGAGATCATTGGAAGAATAATTACCCTTTGAATAAATTTAGGTCCTTATGAACTCAAAATTACTTTATTTCTAAGAATCTTGAAACTATAAAACATAATAGAGATGATTATATTTGGGTTATATATGTTTTATTTAAACACGACTAGTCCTAAGTAAATTGGGATGCCTTAAACATATTCTCTAACATAAAAGATTGTAGAATAATGGAATCTAATATATAATATCTAGTATCAGGTAACAAGTTTCATTTTGTTAATGTATTTATATTTCATGTTTTAAATTTTCAGTATTATAATTTTCAAATATTCCTTTAAATTTGAAAATAATATCATAACATACATTATTTATATAATTTTTTATGCTATATTTTTTGTGTGAAAGTTTTTTACTTTGGTGTAATTTTTTATTCATTATAAGATTCTCATTAAACTTAAATTATTTTATCTAGGGGTAGCTTAATTTTTTGTAGATAACATTCATGAAATTATTTTTTATCTAACATTATGTTTAACTAAATATAGGAATGGGATTTATGAATAGCTATTGTAACCATCATCCAAGGAATAATATCTGGCCTTAATGTCATAACATAACTTATAATAGATTTGATTCTCATTATTCTTAATCTGTATTAATTTTAAATAATTAATAGTTTATATTTATTTTTATATTTAAGTAAATTCTAAATATTAATTTTTTATATTGAGAATTTACATGGTCAGAAGGTAACTAGATTTTTTTTAGAAATAAAAAATGTAATATTTTAATATATTTTTAATCATTTTAATTTTTGTGTGAAATTATTGAGACTGTAACATCCCAATTTTTACGAAATAATCATTATGATCAATAGCATTTATGATGCTACATCGAGCATAACCACAGAAATAAATATTATTTTTTAAATGTTACAGTTATAAACAAGTTGTTTGAATGGAGGGAATGAATAGTATCAACTGAATTATTGAAATATAGTTTAAACATGTTTAAATAATGATTCTTTGGTTACCAAATCTTTTAGAATTGGAAATAAAAACCAATTTAATATAAAGGATGTGTTTTTATGAAAACCTATTTAAAATAGAATAATTTTGTTTAAAAAATCATATAACTCTTTATAGAATTTTATTTAATTTAAAATAGATGTTATATATTTAATTTAATGTTTTAAATTCATCATATATGTTTTCTAGATATCATATAATAACAAATAAACTTTTTTGGATAAAAGAAGTATTTTTTCAAAAAAAATATAGTTTTACAGTATTTTGATGGAGAACCCTTTTTAAATATACTTTTTTGTCACTTTTATATGTTATATTTTAAAAAATAAACTTATTTTTTAGAAGCAGGAAATTAAATTTTACTTTGGTTGAATATTGGTAATTTTCTAATAAAACTCATTTTGTAATGAATAGTGATAATACTAGATTTTAATTCTAAACATCCTTTTCATTTAATTTATTTATATAGTTATATTATCCTTTTAATTGATTTTAAATTATAAATGTGTTATATTTTTATCATTTAATACAATTTTTTCATTATAAGTAATTTTCCATTTAAATTGGACATTAACACATGTCAATCTTTTGATAGTTTTTTCTTCTTAAAAAACTGCTTTTTGGATTTGACAATGGGAATTAATATTAAATTAATCACTAAAATTTCATTGTTTTCGATTTGTAGAACTTGATTCTATATTTGGAATTATAAGGTTCAAATTGTGTAAATAGTTTCCTTTTATTTTTTGACATTATAAATAGTAACGTCAGTAATTATTTTTATTTAGCATGGTTAAAGGGTAAATTAAGAAAATAAGGGTAAAAAATAATATTATAATATTTTAAAACTACACTAAAATGTTTCCTAATACTTTTTGATGAGATATGGTAGTCCATGGGAATCCTTGGGTTGATTTTTGGACCCCATGGAGCCACTTGTATGTGATGATGAAATGTTATAATAATTAATTTAATGAAAAGATAACTATAACAGAAACATGTATCTTTTTACTAAAACAATTATAAGGTGGGGTTATATAATTGATTTCTTTGACTATAAATATTCATTATAAAAATAAAAAATATTTCCTACATCAAGGTATTTTATTTATAATTTTTAGACATAAAATAAATAAATTTATTTATGACACGATGACGATGCAGTGATTACCTTATTAATGAAATAATCAAATAAATGATATTATAAATATTTAAATAAATATAATTTGAACATTTGGATGCCATCCAATAATTTTTTAGATGATTGTGACATATAATATTCGAGTTAATTTATTTTTTTAAATGAATCAAGTTTTTATGACTTACTAAAATCAATTACAAAATAGTGTCAAAATTGACCTAAATGAGTTTATTTAAAACAAATACTATTTTATTAATTTATATAATAGTCCTAAAAATAAAAGATTCATAAAAATGACTTAGATAATGTTAAAATTTTCATTAATGATCCAATTTAGGTTCTATTGTCATTTTATATAAACTATATTAACCATATAGTGTAAAAACACAAGAAGACATGGTAAGAGTTAAGGTTTTTAACTAAGGGTTAAAGATAAAAGATAATGCTATTTTTGTGACCTAAACTTGTCTAAAACATATTGGTTGCAATTATTTAGACCCATAAGAATCTTATACTTAAACTATATAAATTTTTAAATATTATAATTCGACAATCAATTTATAATAAAATAATATTTCAAGACCTTCCTAAAGTGCCCCTCATCCCTCTTATAAAAGACCACGAACTCTACCCACTTACTCACATCACTAAAGACAATTTTATTGACCAAATTCTACTCAAATGAGCTCCCAAAATCCCTAATTTACTCTAATAATCCTTACCATGTGTATAAGGCAACTCAAGGAAACCTTTTGGCTGAAATCAAAAGGAGTTACCCGATTTTGAGGTAACGTCCTCTCTCAAGATCCATTCATTTATTTTTATTCTCTAACCCCATAACATCTATTTATTACACTATTTTATAAAAATACCAGTATAATAAATACAATATTATGTTTTTATGCTAATTTTTATCTAAAATTACACACACCTCCATCTAATAGATAAAGAACATATTGGTTCTATGTACGACAAACTACTGCCTCACGAAACGATGATTGTTCAATTTTCTACTACCACCTCTCAAGGAGGCCATTATGATGGAAATATATTTTTTTAATATTTATATTATATTTATATTTTACTTATTTTTAGGTAATTTTTAGTTACAACAAAACTTTATTCTTTCCATAATGTGTAAATATGATAATTTCATTTGGGGAAATGTGGACTACCGCCCCCTCAAAGTGACATGACTCAATCATGCCATAAATGGAATGTTAAAAGGATAGTTTTAATGAAATTATGAAAAATATATAATATAGATGTTATACAGAAATTATAATATACCTATTTTTCGTTTAGTTTTCATTCCATTAATATTACAAAGAAATGAAAGTAGTGGTCACACGTACGTACAACTTACCGTCTCCATGAATGATTCATTTCATTTCTTATCTTTGAATGTTATGGAATATTATAAATACATATATACTGGATATATATGATATTTAAATCATTAATAATATTGTGTAGATGATGTAATTTTGACTACGTGGACAATTTTCATCCAAACAAGTTCATTTTCAACTCAAGTACCGAATATCAATAAAATATATGATATGAACATAAATAATTATGTATTTTTTATAACATTTTAATTAGTGATATAAAAGGAATAATACGTATGAAAAAAGTTTCTGAATAAATTATAAATTAAACTAAGTTTATTATTCAGGAACATAACAATTGTACGTGATGATTTAGACTCGAGGTAAGGGAACTTCTTAACCCAATTGTCATTCATTGGGTTAATCTTATACTTTTGGATTATGTCATGCTAAGATTATATGAGAAATAAATTTTTATATCCTATCTTTTATTTATAATTTTTTTATGTTTATTTATATTTAATACACATAATCAATCGATTTTATTAAAAAATAATCCTTTAAAGGTAATTTCTAAACTCCATTTACACTCATTAGGTTTTACGCATGCTTCATTGATTATATTATGCCAGGATTATGTGTGGAATCACTATTTATTTATTTATGTTTTAATTTCCAATTATCTTTGTGTAGATGTACTATTTCTACACATAATCACCCCATTGACAATTTCTTATATCATTTATATGAACTTTGTATGGGAAATCATTACTCAATCTTTCATTTATTGAGATATATATCCATATTTTTGGTTTGGGTTTTCCAAGAATATGTTTGAATGTCCTATGATTGTTTTAAACTAAATATCCACTTATATTATCTGTATTTATATTTATTAGCTATAATTATGTCATTGATTAATCCTTTATCTAAGGATATGATCTTTGTAAGGGATTTCATCCTAATTTACATTTTATTGAGACTTATTTATTATTATACATCAATTCCATTTTATATGGTGTATATACTTTCCTTTGACATATTATATCATGAATATACTTATTCTACTAATATTATAAATTTTTTTAATGTTATTATTCAATTATTTTTATTCATGAATTTTCTCAAGTGGTAAGGGAATCTTTAACTAAAAAATCGTTTTAATGTTTTAATGATTTAATCTTATAAATCCATATCTTTAATGTCCATGTTTTCAAAATGATTTCAAGGAATTATTTATATTGAAATAAATGTTTTTATGTTTAAATTCCATTATAATATTTCAAAGTGGAATGGGACACTTTCATTCTAAAATCATCTTTTAAAATATTTTAATTGTATTTTAAAAAGGCGATTTATTATTAAAATAACATTGTATATTTTATTATACATCAAGAATGGAATTTATCGCTTTCATATCGCAATTCTGTATTGATGTTAAATTTACAAGTCTACCCTTGTATTTTAAAATAATATGTTTTCATTTATGAGTGCGCATCTTGTAAAGCTGAAATGTGATTCCAAAGTGGAAATGTCATTTTTCTTTTATTCTTGGATTATATGTTATGATTATGTTATGGTTTTGAGTAATTTATTATGTATACGGATTGTTCCGTGATAAACTAAGGGTGGGTGTTCTTTTGATAGCTCTCCAATACATTGGGTAACGTGATGGAGGTAAATATTAAAATTTCTCTTAAGAGATTAAGGGAATATATTATGATGGGTATTACAAACATAGCCATGAATATTACTTCTTATATGGCTGTGAAATCTACAAAGCAAGTTTTATATGGATGCCACAAGTTACCTTTATGATTTATGATTGCTATGAATTTTTCACTATTCTTATGAATTCATGGGTTTATAAATATTCATGGACTAATGTTTTATTTCCTTCTTTTATCCCATAATGAGTTTTTATGCTCATCCCATGTTTTTTTAAATATTTTCACAAATAATAAGGATGATTAAGACAAATTAAGAAGTAAATAATATATTTATCAAGAAAAATAAATCATTTTTAGTTTAAAGGGTTTGATTTGGTGGAAAAAGTGGATACTCAAGATAACTGTCTAGATATAATGTATGGGTCTGTTATGTAAGATCAATGGCCTAATTCTCTATGACTCTAAACCTGAAAAGATTCTCAATGTGAATTATTTACATAACTCAAGATTATGTAATGTTTAAGGTTGGGGCCTTATAGTTATAATCTGAGGATGGTTTAGGCAAATTTAGGGATTTTGATGTTTTCTTAAGGGTTAGAGATATCATCATGGGTTTATAATTTTACGTTTTATCATAATTTAAACGTCTTATAAACCTATTTTCAGGGTTTATTAATTGAAATATTAAGGTGACTAATGGTAAGTTTGGATATATTCACCTATGATGAAATTATGTGTTATGAGTTTTTGGGATGAAAAATATGAGGTATGAAATAACCTTTGAGGTTAAAACAGATTATGGTTATTTTTTAGGATTTTATCTTATTTTTAAAAAATTTAAAAAATTATATAGTTTTTGAAAAAGGAAAAGATGCAGGAAGGTTGACAACCAGTCTCGTCAGACAAAGCTTTGGGAATAAAACCCATAACCAAAGTGTGACTCAGATTTATCACCTACCATTGGCCTATGTGAAGTCCCTTGTTGGTATTGCTTATTATTTTTTGTTAAATGATTTTACTTATTGAGAATAAGTTGATTTTGGGAACTTATGTTTTATCAAATGGTTATCCTTAGTATAGGAAAATTATTTGGCGATTAAGTGATAAATGTTATTTTGGAAGACGTTTGTTATTTTGGGAACACTGTTTGACTAATGAAAATATAATAATATGGGATTTAATTTGAGGCGTAATGGTTGAATTTTATTTTGAAAAAATCTATGTTTTTATTGTGGACATATAGAGATTTGGTTTATTCATGGAAATGATTATCTTATCATAGAGAATATGTGATTAGGTGAATTAATTTTCAGTATGAGACATTAAGAGTAGTCGATGTTATTTGGAGATAAATGTTTTGATTTATTGTGGAAGACTATATGGTCAAACACTTCTGAATTTTGGGTTTCAATCTTATTTGGGATTATTTTGATGAATTTTAAGTACAGTTGTTTATTGAATGGTCTATGTATAACTTTGGTATTACTATTGAATTTTGGAGATTAAAATTAATCCTTCTCTTTATAAAGGATTATTCAATTAGAGAATTATCTGATCTTTTACTAACCATTTTTTTAAATTTCTAAATATAGGGAAAATATATGGTTCACCTTTTTTGGATTACGTGATTCTCTAAAAGTTGATTCTAGTTCATCGAGAATGACCTAGTCATCTTAAATACTCATAAATTTGGAAAAAAGTTGAGTTTGTGGTGGAATTCTATTAATGTATGAAACTCTACATGTCATGTAAGTATATCTCCTTATTATATTATTCTAAGTAGTAAAATAATTCCCGAAATTTATAAACTGGCACTTAAATCCAAAATTTTTCCCATTTAAATTTTCTTACTATGAAATCAAAGACTATTTAACCCATCACAAGATTGTGGTTTTATGATTGTTAACATTTTCCTTGTCATGTTTTATATTACATTCCATCATAAATTTACACATATTTTTTCTTCCATATCCATTTTTTTCTTACATTTAACCCTAGTTTTAATTATATTGAGTAACCTTTGTACTTAAAATTCAATATTTTAAAGTGGAAGTATCATTAACCCTTTTTCTGATGTGGGTTTTCAATAATGATTTTTTTAAAAATCATACCCTGGTTACCAACACCAAATTCAAAATTGCGAGGATGCAATTTGTTAAATGGGGGAGGGAGTAACATCCTGACTTTTAATAAAGAAACACTACTATCAATAGGGTACATGATACGCTATATCGAGCTTAAACCAACAACTAAATATTATTATTAAAATTTTACTATTATAACCTAGTTGTTGGAATGGTGGGAATGAATATTATCAACTAAATTTTGAAAATATGGTTTACACATGTTTAAATAATGATTCATTGGTTACCAAATTTTTTAGAATTGGAAATAAAAACCAATTGAATATAAAGGATGGGATTTTATGAAACCCTATTTAAAAGAGTATAATTGTGTTTATAAAATCATATCAATATTTATTGAACTTTATATAATTAAAAATATAATTTATATACTTAATTTAATGATTTAAATTTATCCTATATTTTTTCTAAATATGATATAGAAACAAATCTAATTTTATCAAATAAAAGAAGTATTTTTTTTAAAAAAATGACCACCTTTTGATGGTGAAAATTTTTTAAATCATGTTTTTTCACTTTAATATGTTCTTTTTGAAAAAATAATCATTTTCTATAGAAGTGGGAAATAAAAATTTACTTTGGTTGAGTTTTGGTTTTTTCTGATAAAATTCATTTTGTAATGAATAGTGAAAAATACTAGATTTCAGTCAAAATTTCATTTTCATCTAATTAATTTATATAGTTATATTGTCCTTATAATTGGATCATTCTTTATCATTTAATCCAATTTTGGTCATTATAAGTAATTCCACATTTAAATTTCTCATTAACACATATCGATCTTTTAATAGTTTTTACTTCCTAAAAACTTGCTTTCTAGATTTTACAATGAGAATTAATTTTAAATTAATTACTACAGTTTATATGTTTTGAATTTGAAAAAATGGATTCCATATTTGGAATCATAATTTCCAATGTTTTTTAATATATACCTTTTATTTTTGGACATTATGTATAATGAAATTATTTTCATTTACCACGGTTAAAGGGTAAATCTAGTAAATAAGGGTTATAAATAGTATTATAATAATATGAAACTACCCTAAAACGTATCCTAATACTATTGGATGATATATGGACGACCATGGGAATCCTTGAGTCTATTTTGGGACCCCATGGAGCCACTTGGATGTGATAATGACATGTTATAATAATTAATTTAAAGTAAAGAGAAATATAACACAAACAATGAATCATTTTACAAAAAACATTTAAGGTGGAGTTATATAATTGATATTTTTGTCTAAAAATAGTCATTATAAATCTATAAATGTTTCTTACATCATGGTATTTTATTTATATTTTTTAGAAATTCAATAAATAAATGTATTTTTGACACGATAATGATGCATTGATTACCTTATTAATGAAATATTCAAATAAATTATATTATAAATATTAAAATAATTATAATTTTAATATTTGGATTCCATACTTTTATTTTATGGATGATTATGAAATTTTATATTTGATTTAATTTAGTTTCTTCAAATGAATAATGTTTTGATTACTTTATCAAAAATCAACTACTAAATTGTGACAAAATTGACATAAATGAGTTTTTTAAAACAAATACTCTTTTATTAAATGATATAATAGTCATCAGAATCCAAGAATCAGAAAAATTACTTAGATAATGTTAAAAATGTCATTAATGATCCACTTTTGGTTCTCTTTTCATTTAATAGTGTCACGACCCCCCCCCCCCCGGGGGGGCCCGTGTCGTGACTACTCCAAGCCCGCCTTCCATAGGCCAGGGCTGGCGATAAGAACTGAAAGGCGTATTCCATAAATTGTAAGGAAATACCTTTATAAACTATAAACTCACAAAAATCAAGAACACAACAAGATACAAGAAGAAAGTGAACTATATAGTAGACATGGTGTGTACAGAAAATAAAGGGGTCTGGAATACAGGCCCAACTGGAAAGTACAAGTAAAACTGAAAATAGATCCTATGAACACCCACCAAGTATCATACCTAAAGGGTAGGTACAGCTCTCAAATGGTCGTCTCTGTGGTATTCCTTGTCTAAGGTCCACCTCTGAGCAGTCTCCAGTCCTAGTACCTTCATCCTCAGTCAGCATTGTTCGTCATCTACACAAGAAACAACAAGGTGTGGGCATAGCCCATGTAGGGGTGAGTATAACAATACTCATTAGGGACCCTGAGACCCCGTAGGTCTCCTAAATTTCCACAATGTAAAACCACAAAGAAAGAAATCAACTCTACTTAGGCATATTCCCATACAAACACCTAAGTTATAAAGATATACACATTTCATACATGAGGGAAGAATACGAAAAATTTAACACCGCGAAGGTAACACCACAAAGTTAAAAGTATCATACAGGTAACACCACGAAGGTTACACCATGAAGGTAAAAGTACCACACAGATATAACAATGAAGATAATACAACAAAGGTAAAAGTACCACATAGGTAGCACCAAGAAGGTAAAAGTACCACACAGGTGTCACTATGAAAACAGTACCATGAATGTAAAAGTAATAGTTAAAAAAGAGTCTCATCTCAAACTAGGTTTTCAGTGAAGTATATAAGTACAGATGATTATTCATGAAGCTTGATCATCTTATTCTATCAAGATACACTACTACTGATTATACGGAGTCTGAACCACACATGACCGATATGTACTAACCCTCGCAATGACCCACATAGGATCTGACCCAAACAGGATTGGTATGCACTGACCCACCCAACATCACTAAGCGTTGACCCACATAGGATCTGACCCACACAAGATCACTATTAATGATGATAGCCAATCACATATTCTCTAGGCCTACGGACAAGTAACATTCCCACTCACAATGTTGAACACCTCAGCTGTTGGATAACTCCTACTCTAACGAGTACATTGGGCATGCCGCATCACATAGAGGTGCTTCCCACTAACCCTGGACTATTGAGGTACTCCTCTTATCAAGTACCATGGGTCTGCTGTGTCACACAGAGGCACTCCCCACTGTGGGTTTACTGTGTCACACAGAGGCGTTCCCCCTTATGGCATACTGAGGTACTCCTCTCGTCGAGTACCCTGGGTCTGATGCTTCACATAAAGGCACTTCCCACTGTGGGTCTGTTGTTTCATACAGAGGCTCTCCCCACTAGGCCTGTCGATTCACTCCGAGTCGAAACAGTCAGCTATCGTCAAGTCTCAGCCAGTCGCAGAGTTCCATACGTAGCACGCTTGGGAGAACCGCTCCCCAAGACGTTTTTCATACCTCAACCTCACCTATGTCCCATGAAGAAGTATCCTAAAGGTCTATCACATCATAAGGTACCCAATTTAACTGACAGAGCGTCAATCAGACACCTGGTCTGTAAGTTATTAGCGTTTCCACTTCGAGGGCCCGAATGGATTTGGGGTTCAATCCAACCCAGCCATACTCCAAAATTATCCAAAACTCAAGTGGAGTATAAATATATGACCATCTCAATCCAAGTATTCTGGTTCCATAGACGGTTAGTCAACCGGATGCCCGGATCACAAGTTATGTCTACAAAGGCGTATCAATGTCTCGATGGGCCAGGGTCTGGTCCGACCCAGCCAGACCCGGCCTAGGATGACCCGAACTGGTTCGGGTCGACCCAGTCCTATTTGGTTCTTTCCTAGTTGACCAAGGCTACAGTGAGCCTAGCCCACTGGGTCGTGGTCCGGCCCGGCCCGCGAAGGGGTGGCCCCGCCCGGCCCGCACTGGGCACAGCCCGCTGGCGTCGTCCGCCTAAGCTGGCGCCAAAGGGGGAGTGTCCCCCTTCCATTCGGAATGGAAATGGGTTGTGCCTTCAGACACTACCAAGTCAAAACGGGACCTGAGCGGGTCCCGCTGAACCACAATGGTCGGATAGTGTTTCTTCCATTCCTCCTCCCAGCAACGCGGTCGCGCGTCGCTGCTCCACCGCAGCCAGCATGGACGACCGCTCTTCAGCCTCCACCGCGGCCAAGTGGTTGCGACCTCCCGCTCCTCCGGTGGCGTAGTCGCATTCTGCCACTCCGCCATGTGGCTGGCCGGATTTGAGCTGCCACCCAGCCTCGCTGTGGCCAACGGGCGGCAGCTTCCTCATTATCCGGCAGCGCGGACACGCGCCGCCCTTCCTTCCTCGCGGTCGGTTGGGTATCGGTTGCCGCCTTCTTCTACGAGCCATTGCGTCTTCATTCAAATCCTAAAAAATAAAATGATCACATATTCACGATCCTCATATCTAGGGCTCCGTATCCATCTGTCACACTCGGAAAAACTCTCTGTTTCTAGCATCAATAAATAGTTGGCATCGAAAAACACACAAGGAACGTGTGAAGAATGCAACATAAGAGTCATGGTATATGTGTGAAATGATGGAAATTTTAGTTTGAACATCATCGTTGTGAAACCATAATATGAATAATCGATAAATAAATTCAATCATATATAAATCCCCTACCTCAATTTTCTATTGGAGGTGGCGCAATGAAGGAGATGAAGATGGCGAAGTCGTCGACATCCATCGCTCCCGCAATAGGATCCAAAGTCGGTTCCTTGTTATTGATCCAGAGAGCGTTCTTCATTGCTGAGGTTCTTCGTCTGGAGGATGTTTCTCCAAAGGCTCTCCTTTTACAAACCCTTTCCATGTGAGAGGTGTGGTTCCAAATTAATAGGTTATGATTTAATATTGGTACATCAATGGGGAGATCCCAAGAGTTAACAAGTTGATTCTTTTATTCAGAATTAATGAATCCGATTAATTAAATAATAAAGTGTTTTCACCTATTTTATAACTGGGAATTTAATGCTCAGCATTATATGCCTGACCATTTTTGTGTGGTCCCCACCTTCATGATTCAAATGGGAGGTTTCAATTTCTAAAATAAAATAAAGCATGTTTATTTTATTTTCTCCCACAAAAAGTCCGAAAAATAATTTCCACCCTCAACCTACTGTGCTCAAGGTGAAGGTCTCCTTAAACAAATATCAGTGTTGCGAGTTCAATGGTTTCCTCATATTTTAATTCTGAGCACCGGTTCAAAAGTTACAAAAGGCCACTCGCGCGTTTGCTGAACGTACCCGAAAAAAAGTTAGGAAAATTATTAACGTTCACCCTCAACCCGCGCTCGTCGAGGTTAGGATCTACCTAAGTGAAACATTCCCTAAGAAACCCAATGGTAATCTTGAATTTCCAATCCGAGTTACCTTTTTAATGTTATGGATCTTACAATAAAATAATCTTCACTTGATTATTTTATTTATGGTGAAAAACTTACTTTCACTGGTGGCCTGCACCGACCAATTTTAGTATCTTCCTAATGAAATCATACCCACACAAGTTCAACGGTGGTCTCAGATTTTTAATCTGAGTTACCATTTGTGAGTTATAAGCATTTTAAAAATAAAATAACTTTATTTAATTATTTTATTTACGGTTATGCCAATTTTGTGTTTTCTCACAGGAGCCTCGTGCCGACTAAACTTAAGTTACGCCAAGGGTAAACCCACCATCCTGAGTGCAACGGTGCCCTTAGATTTATAATATGAGTAACCAATTAATAGTTATTCAGTTTTTTCTGGAAAATTGCTTACATGTGCCAATTAAAGCTTAACAAAACTTTGACGGATCATTCCAGGCACTCCAGGCCTCAGAATCATGCACCTTCAGATTTCACGGTCTCAAAATAACTCTATATAATTAAAAAAATATAGAATTTATGGGACATTATGTTCTCCCCACCTTAGGGATTTATGTCACCAAAATCCATAACGTAGACTACGGAAACAAATTGGGGTACTGAGCACGGATCGGAGCCTCCTTCTCCTATGTTCTCTCCAAGAGGTTCCCGTGATACCATTGAATATGTAATAGAGGTATCAACCGACCATGAAGGACCTGCTCTTATAGATCCCCAATATATACTAAAACCCTTGTAAATGTTGCCCCATATTCTAAGTCCATCTCATCATGGTCGATAACATGCGATGGATCATGCATGCATCTCCTCAGCTGTGACACATGGAAAACATTATCCACCTAGTTCACCTATGGGGAAAGAGATAGACGGTATGCCACATTTCCCACTCTGCTAAGAATCGAGAGATGTCTAATGAACCTTGAAGATAACATGCCGCCTGAGACAAATCTTTTCAAACATCATCGAGGTGAGACCCGTAGAAAGATATGATCTCCCTCCTCCTGTCAGCATAAGACTTCTACCAGCTCTGTGCAGTTTTCACTTGCTAACAAGTGAGGTATCGTGATAAAAAATCTTCCATTGTTTTCTTCATCCCTGGCCACCAGTACTAACGCTGATGGTCCTGGTACATCTTTACCACACTAGGATGTACCTCTAGAGGGGATGTGTGGAACTCCCTAAAAACCTCCTCATGTAGCGCTACTGGTACCACGGTACGACCTCTGAAGAGGACAACGTTTTCCACACCTTCAGAAAATCCATAAGGTGTCCACTCTGAGGATATCTGATCACGTCAATCCTTGAATTCAATGCCCTAAGCTATGCCTCCCTGACTTGCTGAAGGAGTGGGGGAGTGACAGTCATAGAGTAAAGGTAAGCAGCTTCATCTCTATCCACAAAGGATATCTGCAGCGCAACTACCTACTCTAACACCTCCCACATTAGTTGTAGACCACACCTCCTGTTGAGTGTGTATGCTACCACATTCCCCTTCCCAGAAGTATAGACTATCTCAATGTCATAGTCTTGAAGGAACTATATCCACTCCTTTTGGGAACTAAAAACTAAAAACTCCTACTACCATGAGGGTAAGTCTGGACGACTCACGAGTGATCGGCCACACCCTCTTATGCAGAAGTTTATCCTGTGCTTCCTGGGTTTCCTTTTTCGCCAACCAAGGAAAATCTCATTCCAACATTGTAGGTAAACCACAACCTTTTTTCCTAATACAGTCAATTAGAGTATGAACGGTGGATGTCATGTCCATACCCAAACTAACATCGTATGGCCTTGACACTGCCACCAAGAGGTTCCAACTGAAAAACTCACCTCAAGGGTCAGGTCACACCATTGGCGTAAGGGTGATTATCGAGTCTCCTCCCAAAGGTATCTCTAGATGTGAGGGTCAAGTCAAAAGATTAACTAGAATCTCTAGGTCTTGGACAAGTTTCGTCGAAGGAAGGAAAGTTTGGTACCTTTGTCTATTAATATGGTAGCTAGTAGTAGACACCGACCATTCATTGAATCATTCCTAGAGCCCTTGGGTCGCACTCCATGACCATATGAAGCAACTCCCTTCCCCTATCATCCTCCTCCCAGATCCTAGTGAGGACAACAAAGGGGGTGGTTGTAACTTGTTGAAATGTACACCACCTCATGCGGCTCTCCTATCTCTGCTTCCACGCCTACAGCCCTACAGATTCATCTATTACTAACAATTATTCTTCCCAAAACTTTTTACATTCCCAAGTCTCTGAGACTCGCACCAGTTTCCAGCTTTCCCACTACTAACATTCATTGGTTGTATCCGATCAGCCAAAGGACATTTGACCGTAAAGGTTCTCTCTAGCACCCTAACATAGGTAGGAATGCATAGAGGAATAGTGTGGGCTCAGATTTTCCTAAAGACAAGTCTTTCAGAAGTCTGAGCCCTGAAGCACTGATCGTATCGTATTCATCGAGTACCAGGAATGGTCGGTATGGCTCGATGCTTACTTAGATACCGACATGTCATCCTGCCAAAGTTGTAGAAGCTCTTGAGAACCCTCAACCACCTCCTCAAGCCAGTCCTCAACCACCTATGATTCAGGATCACCTCGAAACCTAAGGGGTACGTGATTCTGAAACTCGTGTAAGGCACAAAGCCTATGTGTCATCTACAAGTACTACCGGTTGTAACTACTGCCCAATGGGTAGTGATATAGCTGACACACTACCCGAAGGTACTATCTCGGGAAACGGTCCTTGTACTGAGGCCTCATCACTATGCGGACCATCCACACAGTCGCACACTAAAAAAGACTAGAATTTAAGATCACCATATGCTATACCAGTGTCTCAACTAGGCCAAAAACTCAAGACACAGTCTCCAGCCAGTCCTCAGATACCTAGGAATCTATCCCACCTAGAAACCTTAGAGGAATATGTGGCTAGAACTCAAGAAATGCGCTTAATCTGTGTGCATCCTCTACTGGTGAGCTGGTGGTAATGCTCATCCAATGTGTATTGGTGCTACTGGTACACCACCTGAAGGTGTTAACGCCGTAAGAGGGCCCTACACCGAGGCCTCGTCTCTCGGTGGTTCGTCATCATATACTCTCTCGAGAATCCTAGCTAGCTATCTATGTAGTGGCATCCTGATAAGGAATAGTTGCACCGCGGTCATAAAGTTATACCTGGTGATCTGAATCCAAGGAAATCAGAAGAAAACTTTTCAAAAACACACGTGATCAGTGTTTTCGTGCAATGAGTCGGAAATCAGAATTCAGGGTCCTGGTGTATGGATATGTCGGCTGTCTCACCAACATTGTACTCCTCGAACTGAAAACCACACTCATAACACTTAACATTATTGCTTCACAGAAAATATCAGAGTCCTAGTTATTCGGTAGAACTTAACTCCTCTAATACCACTTTGTAACAACCCCCCCCCCCCCCAGGGCCCGTGCCGTGACTAACCCAAGCCCCCCTTCCATAGGCCAGGGGCTGGCGATAAGAAACGAAAGGCGTATTCCCTAAAAAGGTAAGGAATTACCTTTATAAACATTAAACTCAAAAAAACAAAGGACACAACAAAATTAAAGCAAAAATTAAACTATATTATAAACAGGGTGTGTACAGAAAGTAAAGGGGGCCAAAATACTAGCTCAACTGGAAAGTACATGTAAAACTGGAATGTACAAGTAAAACTGAAAACAGATCTTGTGAACATCCGCTAAGGATCCTACCTGAAGGGTAGGTACAACTCTCAAACAGTCGTCTATGTAGTATGCCTCATCTAAGGTCCACCTCTGATCAGTCTCCAGTCCTGGTACCCTCATCCTCAGTCAGCATTGTCCATCGTCTGCACAAGATACAACAAGGTGCGGGTGTAACTCATGTAGAGGTCATCATAAAAATACTCAGTTGGGACCCCAAGACCCCGTAGGTCTCCTAAAGTTCCACAAAGGAAAACCACAAAGAAAAACATCAACTCTAATTAGTTTTATGCCCATACATACACTTAAGTTATCAAGATATACACATCTTATACATGAGGGAAGAATACCACGAAGGTAACACCATGAAGGTAAAAGTATCACAAATTTAACACCATGAAGGTTACACAGTGACGGTAAAAGTACGACACATATATCACTAAGAAGATAGTACCACGAAGGTAAAAGTACCAAATAGGTATCACCATGAAGATAGTACCACGAAGGTAAAAGTACCACACAGGTATCACCCCGAAAATAGTACCATGAAATTAAAAGTCTTATTTCAAAAAGAGTCTCAACTCAAACCAGGTTTTCAGTGAAGTATACAGATGATTAGTCATGATGCTAGATCATATTATTCTATCAATAGGCACTGCTGGTGATTATCAGAGTTTGACCCACACAGGATCGATAGGTACTAACCCCCACAATGACCCACATAGGGTCTGACCCACACATGATCGGTATGCGCTATCCCACATAGGATCACTGAGCACTGACCCACAGAGGGTATGACCCACACATGATCAGTATGCGCTGACCCACATAGGATCTCTGAGTTCTGACCCACACAGGATATATCCTACACAGGATCTCTATGAATGCCTATAACCAGTCATAGATTCTCTAGTCATAGGAACAAGTAACTTTCTCATTCACAACGTCCAACACCTCAGCTGCTAGAGGAATCCTCCTATAATGAGTACAGTGGGTTTTCCGTGTGACATAGTTTCACTTCCCACTAACCTTGGACTGCTGAGGTACTCCTCCTGTTGAGTATCGTGGGCCTACCGCGTTACACAGAGTCTCTCCCAACCGTGGGTCTGTCGCGTTACACAGAGGCACTCCCCCTCGTGTCCTGCTTAAATACTCTTCATGTCGAGTACTGTGAGTCTACCACATCACACAAGGATGTTACCCACCGCGGTTCTACCGTGCCACACAGAGGCGCTCCCCACTGAGCCTGTCGAGTCACTCCGAGTCGAAACAGTTAGCAATCGTCAAGTCTCAGCTAGTCGCAGAGTTCCGTACATAACACGCATGGTATAACCACTCCCAAAGCCATTGGTCATACCTTAACTTCCCCTAAGTCCCATGAAGAAGTATCCCAATGTTCTATCACATCATAAGGGACCCAACGCAATAGACGGTACTTCAATCGGATGCTCGGTCTGTATGTTATTGGTGTTTCCTCTCAGAGGGTCCAGTTAGATTCGGGGTTCGATCCAACTTGACCATACTCCAACATTAACCAAAACTCAAGTGTATTATACCAATAGGACCACCTCTATCAAAGGAATCCAGTGTTGTAGACGGTTCGTCAAATGGACTCCTGGATCACATGTTATGGTCACAAAGGCGTAACTGGGTCCAGATGGGCACGAGTCTGGTCCGACCTGGTTGGAATGACCCGAACCGACCTGGCATGGGATGAACCAAACTGGTTCGGGTCACCCCGCCCGATTCGGGTCCAACCCGATTGACTTGGGTTGTAGTGGTCTTGGCGTGTTGGGTCGTGGTCCAGCCCGACCCACGAAGGGGGAGACCCGTCCCGGCCCGCTGGGCGTGGCTTGGCCCGCACTGAGCACGACCCGGTGGCGCATCCCAGTGTCATGACCCACTGGCGCGGTATGCTCGAGCTGGTGCTGAAGGGGGGAGAATCCATCTTCCATTCGGAATGGCAACAGGAAATGGTTTTAGGCACTACTAAGTTACTACGGGACCTGCCGAACCACAACGGTCAGTCGATGTTCCGTCCGGTCCTCCTACCAGCTGCGCGGTCGTGCGCTGCTTATCCACTGTGGCTGGCATGACTGATCGCTCTTCGGCCTCCGCCGCGGCCAAGAGGTCATAGCCTCCTGCTCATCCGGCAGCATGGACGTGCACGACCACTCCACCATGCGACCAGCCGGATACCGACCACCACCCTGCCCTGCCGCGGCTGATGGATCGTGGCTTCCTCATCATCCTGTGGTGCAGACGCGTTCTGCTATTCCTTCCCTCTTGTCGGCCAGGTGCCAGCCGCCGCCTTCATCCATGATCCATTGTAGTTCATTCTATGACCGAAAAAGAAAACGATCACATATTTGCGATCCTCAAGTCAAGGGCTTCACATCTTTATTCCGTGCTCGACAAAACTATGTGTTTCCAGCATCAAAAAATATTTGGCGTTAAAGAAAGAATGCAGAACGCATGAAGAACGCAAGATAAGAGGAAAGGTATGTGTGTGGGATGATGGCCATATTAGTTTGGCCATCGTCATTTTGAAACCTGAATATGAAAAATCGATAAATAAATTCAATCATATATAAGTCTCCTTCCTCAATTTTCCATTGGATGTGGCGTGAGGAAGGAGATGAAGATGGTGAATTCGGCAACGTCCATCGCTCCCGCAACAAGCTCCAAAGTCAGTTCCTTGTTCGTGATCTCGAGAGTGTTCTTCTTTGGTGAGGTTCTTTGCCTGGAGGATGTTTCTCCAAAGTCTCTCCTTTGACAAACCCTTTCCCCACAAAAGGTGTGGTTCCAAATTAATAGGTTAAGATTTAATATTGGCACATCAAGGGAGAGATCCCAAGAGTTAACAAGGTGATTCATTAATTCATAATTAATGAATCATATTAATTAAAAAAGAAATTTATTTCACCTTTTGTGTAACTAGGAATTTAATGGCTAGAATTAAATGCCCAACCTCCCTCATGTGGTCCCCATATTCATGATTCAAATGGGAGGTTTCAATTTCAAAATTAAAAATAAAGCATTTTTATTTTATTTTCTCCCACGAAATGTCTGAAAACTAATTTCCACCCTCAACGTACTGTGGCCTAGGTGAAGGTCTCTTTAAGTGAATATTGGCACTACGAGTTCAACGGTGTCCTCGAATTTTAATTCTAAGCACCGGTTCAAAAGTTACAGAACACCATTCGCGCGTTTATTGAATGTACCAGAAAAAAAGTTCAGAAAATTATTAACTGTCACCCTCGACCTGCGCCGGTCAAGGTTAGGCTCTGCCTAAGTTAAACATGCCCCAAAGAACCCAATGGTACTATCATATTTCCAATATGAGTTAACATTTAAATGTTATGGACTTTACAAAAAAAAAGAATTGCCAATTAATTATTTTATTTACGGCCAAAAATAATCTTTCACTAGTGGCCCGTGCCACCCAATGTTAGTATCTACCTAGAGAAAACATACCCTCATGAGTTCATCAGTGGTCTTGGATTTTTAATTCGAGTTACAGTTTGTGAGTTATAATCATTTGAAAAATAAAATAACTTTATTTAATTATTTTATTTATGGTTATGCCCCTTTTGGGTTTTCTCACAGGAGGCCTACACCGACTAAACTTAAGTCGTACCTAGTGTAAACCCGCCATCCTGAGATCAAAAATGCCCTCATATTTCTGATCTGAGTAACAATTTAATATTTATTCTACTTTTTCAGGAAAACTGCTTACACATGCCAATTAAAGCTTAAAAAAAATTCGACGGATCATTCTGGGCACTATGGGACTCAGAATCGCGCGCCGTCAGATTTCACATTTTTGAAATAATTCCATTTAATTAAAGAAATTATATGTAATTTCAAGGACATTACATATAGTATACATATTAACAATATAGTTTAAAAATACAAGAATACATGGTTATATTTAATACTTTTAACTAAGGGTTAAACCTAAAAGATATGGTTAATTTTGGGACCTAAACCTGTCTAAAGCCAATTTGATGAGATTATTTTGACCCATAATAATATTTTCCAAAAATTATATTACATAGTAACTATTATAAATTGAAAATAAAATTATAATAAAATTATACTTCAATACTTTCCTAATGCACCCCTCCTCCCTCTTATAAAATGCCACCACATCTACCCATTTACTCGCACCTCTAAAGCCCCTTGGATCGCCCAAAATTCTCTCAAATAAGCTCCCAAAATCCCTCCTTTACTACCAAAATCTTTTACTTGGGATTAAGGAACTCAAGTAAGCCTTTTGGCTCAAAAGGAGTTACCTGATTTAGAGGTAATGTATTCTCTCAAGATTCTTTCATTTATTTTCCTAATCCAATCCCATAACCACTGTTTATTCCATTATTTTATAACAAAAAAATATCCTCAAAATACTATGATGTTTTTATGCTAATTGTTTTACCAAAACTTACTCACACCTCCATCTAATGGATATAGATCATATTGATTCTTTGTAGGACGAACTATTCCCTCACAAAATGATGATTGTTCAATTTTCTCCTACCACCTCTCATGGTGGAAATTATGATGGAAAAATATTTATATATGATATATATGATATTTATATTTTCTCTATTATAATATAACTTTATTTACATAATAACTTTATACTTTCCATAATTGTAAATGTGATAATTTCATTTGAGGAAGTGTGGACTACCAGCCCCTCAAAGTGATTGGACTCATTCATGCTATACATGGAACATATAAATTATGGAATTAATGAACTTATGTAACATATATAACGTAGATGTTATAGTGTAATTATAATATACTTATGAGTCATTTAGTTTTCATTCCTTTAATAGGAAAATGAAATGAAAGTAGCGTTCATGCGTACATACGACCTACCGTCTCCATGAACGGTGCATTTCATTTCTTATCTCAAAATGTTATAGACTATTATAAATACATATATTCTAGATATATATGATGTTTAAACCATAAATAATATTCTTTATATGATATAATTTTGACTTCATGGAAAATTTACATCAAAATAAGTTCATTTTTGACTCACATACTGAATATCGACAAAATGTCTGATATGAACCTAACTAATTATGTAATTTTTATAACATAATAATAAGTTCTATAAAAGGAATAATAAATTTGAAAAAAGTTTCCCATTAAATTATAAATTAACCTAATTTTATTATTCAGTAACTTAATGATTCTACGTGATGATTCAGAATCAATGTAAGGGAACTTCTTAACCCAATTTCCATTCATTGAGTTAATATTATACTTCTTGATTATTCCATGATATGATTATGTGAGAAATAAATTTTGATATACTATATTGTATTTATACTTTAATTATGTGTATTTATAGTTGATACACATAATCAATCTATTTTTTTAACAAAATGATCTTTGTAAGGGAATTTCTAAACTCAATTTCTACTCATTGGGTTTTACGCATTCTTCATTGATTATATTATGCCAAGATTATGTGTAGAATCACTGATTATTTATTTACGTTTTAATTTCCACTTCCCATTGTGTAGATACACGTTTTATACACATAATCACCCCATTGATAATTTGTTACTTCATTTATAAGAACTTTGTAAGGGAAATCTTAGCTCAATCTCCATTCATTGAGTTAAATATCCATGTCATCGGTTTTTTTTTTCATGAATATGTGTGAGTGACATATGATTGTTTAACAGTAAATATAAACTTATACTTCATGTATTATTATTTTTCACACATAATTATTTCATTTAATTATCCTTATTCTGAGGAATCAATCTTTGTAAGGGATTTTTCCTCAGTTTACATTCTATTGATACTTATTTTTTGTTATATAACAATTCACTTTTATATGGTTTATATACTCCAATTTGACATATTAAATCAGGAATATACTTATTCTCGTGATATTATAATTTTTTTATTGTTATTCTGTAATTATTTTTATTCAAGTATTTTCTCAAGTTTTAAGGGACTCTTTAACTGAAACATCATTTTAAATTTATTAAAGATTTAATTTTATAAATCCTTATATTTAATGTCCATGTTTTAAAAATTATTTTAAGGAATTATTTATATGGAAATGAATTTTTTTAAGTTTAAATTCCTTTCAAATGTTTTATAGTTGTATGGGACACTTGGATTCAAAAATCATTTTTAAAATGATTTATTTTTCTTTAAAAAGGGGATTGATTATTTCAAAAATATTGAATATTGTTTATATATAAACCATGAATATAATTTCTCACTTTTATGTACCTATTATGTTTTTATGTATAATTTACAATTACATTATTTTATTTTAAAATAACGTGTTTTCATTTATGAGTATCCATCTTGTAAAGATGAAATGTTATTTCAAATTGGAAATGTCATTTTTCGTTTATTATTGGATTATGTGTTATGATTAAGTTATGGTTCTAAGGAATTTATTATGTATATGAGTGGTTCCATGATAAATTAAGGGTGGGTGAGCCCGTGATATCTCTCCAATGCATTGGGTAACATGACGGAGGTAAATGTTAAAGTTTATATTAAGATATTTAGGAGTATACATTGATGGGTATTCCAAATATAACCATGAAGATTACTCCCTAAGTAGATATGAAATCTTAAAAGCAAGTAAGATATGGATTCCGCAAGTTACCTTTATGATTTATGATCTCTATGGATTTTTCATGATTCTTATGAATTCATGCATTTATTAATATTCATGGACTAATGTTTTCTTTCCTTATTTTATACCTTACTAAGTTTTTATGTAAATCCCATGTTTTTTGAAGCGTTTTTACATGGTATAAGGATGAGTAAGATAAAAGAATATCTCAAGGATATTTTTATCAAGAAAAAGAAATCATGTTTTGTTTAATGGATTTCCTTTGTTGGAAAAGTGGTTACTTAGTGTAACTATCTGTATCTAATGTCTGAGTATATTATGTAATAGTTATTGCCTAATTATCTAAAAATATAAACCTAAAAATATCCTCAATGTCAATTATTGACTTAAGTAAATATTATGTAATGTTTATAGCTAGGGCCTTATATGGAAAGTCTAATAAAATTAGATTAGTTGATAAAAGGGTTACTTATTTAATGACTAATGGACCTAGAGTTGTTTTTCATCATTAATTGTGAAGTCTTACCACTTTTGAATCTTAAATTCTAATTCACTATGTTTTTTGGGATTTGATATGTCATCATCTAGTGAAAAAATCATCCAAAGTGATTTTTTATAATATATGGATTACTACTATTCAGTATTCAGATCATGAAACCTTAAAAAATAAGTTCATTAAATTATAAGTATGGGAATTGGATTCCCTTATTACTAATGAGAATGAACTTTTCTAAACCTCACTTATATGTTAGTTATATTCAACTATTGTGTTTGATGATTCAGATGGTAAAAAAAAATTAGGTTCATGGTTTGGGATCATTAGTTATTTATAGCCCTGAACAATGTTATGGAAGTTATTAGAGATTTATAGAATGGAGATTCATTATTAACGCACTAAAAATTAAATGTTTTATTAAGGAAAAATGTGATAGTTCAAACCTTAAGGAGGACTGAAATGATGAATTCTATAGGCATCCTCTCTAACAATAATTGAAAAATCATGGAATAAAAACCCATTATAAGGGATAGGGAGACTTTAAAACATGCTTCAAAAATCTTCAAGAACTTTTAACAAAGATAGGGATGATGAGACCATATTTATGTTGAAATAAAAGGCTAATAAGATGAATCACCTACATCTAGAATGAAAACTTGTTTTCTAATAGGTGAAAGGCTTATCATTAATGATAAAATTTGATAAGGAATCAACCAAGGTTTAAGAATTCTATATAATGGAATTACTTTGTGGAATGATAAAATTCAATTTTTTAAATTCATGTAGAAATATATAGAATCCATATGTTTTGGTATGGTTTAATTAAATATCAAACCTTATTCAATAACATTTAAGTTGATGATTGTGAAATTAATTTAGATGGGAGGTGTCATATAATTTAGAAATTGAAAAATTGTTAGTGATTGAACATGTTATATAATTTTAGTTTTACTAATTCAAACTCTAATCATTTATTTATAAAATATTTTTTTATCATTTATCATGTGTTAATCTTTATCATTTTTTTTATTTTTATTATTTGATTATCACATGATTATATTAATGTAATAATGATTATCATGAACTTTAATTTAATTTTATAACACATATTTTTATTATGTGTATTTATTATGATATATATATATTCAATATTATATATATATATATTATATTTTTATCAATATTTATTTGTATATATATATATAGGAATCAATATTTTATTTTTTGGTAAGCTGGTTAGACGACCACATGTTTATTTTCTTACCTATGGTAAGTGTATAGGTTTTGTGGAAATATCTATAATAAACCATGCATTTTTCTATCAACCACACATTATTATAGTATCGACTGCATGAAATGTAATGATTGACCACATCTACCATTTTAGACTTAAAACACACTTCATCTCACGACATAGTTTTTCCTCTGTATAGAAGTTTCCACATCCACTTAAATATATCAAAACTCTAATTACTTATTATATATAAGATCATGATTTTATAGTTCCCATGGAAGAATATTGGTCCATCTTTTTCATGTAGTATCATTCATATTTTCTTAAATCAATCGGACAACACAACTATTTCTATGGAAGCTATGAAGAAACCCAAAGCCACTATCTCTGATGATGACCATTGGGATTTCTGACCCCAATCACATCACCTATAGCATTATTCATCCATACAAACCTATTATATTCATAAAAAAATTTCGATAGAAATAGGTAAGCATGAACATGTGTAGAAAGAACATTTTAATTTTGTGATTCACTTATATAAGATCAATAAAAAATTATGATCTTCTTGAGGGATTAATATCAGACAAATCCATGGAATCTTGAATCATCTTATATAAAGACATGCATCAACCAAGAGTGTTAAATAAATAAACTATTAGATTTATTGTAAGATAAAATGACAAACTATTAGATCGACCATATATAGAAATGGATAATTGTTATATTGACTGTATGCTAAAATGGAAAATTATTAGATCAAACATGAGTAAAAATGAAAATGATATATCAACCATATATTAAAGTATATTAACCATGAACCACACAATCACCCCAACAGTTTTTCAAATTTTATAAATCTACATGAAATTTAAAATATACTATTTTTATTTATAGTTTTTATAAAATGTTTAGCTATGTGATTATTTAAAATATTTTAAATGTTCTATTGCATTAAAAAATAAATATATGTTATAAATCCTCCATTGATTATAAGAAAATCATATGGAAATTATATTTTTCAAATATTTTATTATATATTATATTTTTTTATATTTTTTTAATTATCTAATTACTGCAAGTTAGTTTGAGAATTTTTAATTACTTTCATTATTTTAAAAAGCCTCATTTATTCTAATGGTCATATTAGAATTTGTTTTAATGTAGGAATTTAAGTGAGTCAGTATTATTATTGAATAAGAGTGATGTATTAACATGTAATGCCATGTTTCCATATTTTAAATATATATTATTTTTTATGTTGGTGATGTTTTTAGGAAACTCTCACACAAAGAGAAATGAAGAATACCGTGGGTGATAAGTTGATAAATAGAGTCCAAAGAATGAAGTGTGATAAACTACACAACTCTCTAAATAATTGATGAAAAGAATAAATTTCTTAATAAGTGATTAAGATAATGTATGACTATTGTTCATTTATAGTGATCATGAATAAAATTCTATATTTCCATTCATTACTACGGAAGTGTTCAAAGATCATCGAAGTATATCATTTTCCAAATCATTTGATCTATTCTAATTTTTATTACTTTTTTGTCTTTTTCATCATTTTTCATTAATCTGTTTAGAATTTTTATTGCCAAATTATTATTTTCCTAATCAAAATCAATTTATTATATCATTATTCATCAATTAAAAAGTATGTTAATTGGGTTGTGACTCCTAAACCAAATTCAAGTCACACAAGGTCGTGACTTCTATAAAAATTTAGGTTTTCACATCTGAGTGTTGTAAAAGTTAGATACTATGAATAGTTTATCACCATATAAAAGTGATATTTTCTAGTGGGTATGTATATTCACACCTAGTAGGTAAGATTTAATAGTGCACTAGGATTTTGTTGATCGGAACCACTATAAAAATACTGTGTTCATTTCTTAATTTACAATATACTGAATCTTGAACACTACATTGTTCTATTTATTATTTAAAACTAAAACTCTTAATGATTATTTTAAAAAAAAATTAAATAATCTCCTACCCCCCACCAAATTATTTTTTTCATCTATCTTGATAAATAATTTTTATTATGGTAGGTTCCTTAGAGTATAGTTAGCATATATGATTGTTTTTATCTGATATCAAACAATTGGTATTAGAGGGTATAAATTTTATTAAGGGTATTATAAGTTTTCTAGTTTAGTTTTTATAAATTTTGGAAACATGAATATCCTATAACTAATAGTCTATGAAATTAATAATTGTTTTTAATTATGGAAGGTATTAATATTAAGGATGGATGGAGACCTCAAATCCCCCTTTTTATGATGGAAGTTACTACGGGTTCTAGAAAGATACAATAGAAGCCTACCTCAATCAGTTAAGGATGTATCATTTTATAATTCTGGATAAATCATAATAACTACCCAGAAATTATTTGGATATACTTTTTAGTAATGATATAGTAAATTATGTTTTGAATTATAGAGTAAAATATATTTTATATTGTAGAATAAGTATAAGTGTGTGCAGAAATATATCAACATGTAAGATACCCTATGAAATTTAGATAATAATACAATTGAATCAACATGTTACAAATGTGCATAAAATACTAGTAATTATAAAATAAGAATATCATGATTTTAGGATGGGATAAGATGATTTAGTGAACAAGATGTTTCACCAGTTTAAAGCATTAAAAATTATATGATGGGACTTGGTGAAGTATTGGACAATATATCTCGCACAGAAAGATTTATTAGATAATTAACAAAAGGAAAACATGTAAATAAAGGGGTTGTCGATGAAATTAATAATTTTAAAGAATATACTTTAGATGAACAAATTGGTTCTTTACTGCATTAATAACATGAATTGAAAATTATTTTCGATGAGGAGCCAAAAATTAGAAAGGTATTTTTTTTAAATCTAATGTTAATTATACATATAAATCTTTTTAATCTATATTATAGAAAATTTACAAATATATAAATCAATTTACCAATATTTTTTCCAAATTTATGAAAATTATTGCAAGAAAGAGGTAGTTCAAAAAGATTTTTACAAATGAGTTTTATAATGGTAATTCTACTAATAAAAATGATATTTAAGAAATATCATGTTATGATGGATAGAATAAAGGTCACATAAGGATTGACATTCCCAAAATAAAACATCCAAAGAAACTAAATAAAAAGGGAGAAATAAAAAAAATTATTTTCTATAGGATGGGACAATCCATATAGTTTAGGCTGAGTAGTAACTTAGGAAGTGAACATGAGAAAAGTTACCTCACTTTGATGGCTAAAAATTATGAGGTAACTAATTCATTTTTTACTCAATTAATTACTCATTAAATTTTTTATCATAATATAATTTATATATATGAAAAATAAAGTGGATGGAATTATTATTTTCATTTTCATTCTATTAATTCAAAGGAAAACAACTTCTTAAAAAAATAACTGATTAAGGATGGTGTCATAAATATTTAAAAAAAGTAACATAAAAATAAAATTTAAGAAATTTTTTTAATAAAAAGATAATATAAAAAAGTTATGTGATAATTTAGATATCTAACTTTCCTAGAATATGGAATTTAAAAGGTATTTTGATTCTGAGAAATTAATACTAAAAGTTGAAAATGACATATTCAAATATTTAATGATATTAAATAAAAAATATTAGAAAATAAGGTTTAATTATTTTTTGGATATCTTAAATAAAATTCAAAATAACATTAAGAATTAAAATCATGAAAATAAGAAACTGGGAAATATAACATCCGATTCTAATGAGAGGGTGTATATAGATATTGATAATATTAAAAAAGAGAATATGAATTTGAAATATAAATTTTCTAATCTTAAATAAATTGTATATACATTTCATAACGAAAAATATAAAAATTATAAAATGATATCTATAATGAACCCAAAAAATAAATATAATTTTTTTAGTTATAACATCTTTTCACTAAGCCTGAATAATAATACTTTTGTTATAATCTCAAATGTAGTTATTTTCATGTTAAACCTTTTTTAATAGTAGAATGAAAAGGAATTATACAAATGAATTCTCTCTGAGTTTTAAATATTAATTTAGGAATAATAAAACATTTATTACTCATAATTTTTTTCTAAAAATCTGATAGATTGATTCTTTAAATCTATTTGGATTAAAACAATTTCTATTGCTAATAAGTTTGGACCCAAGTCAACATGGGTACTTGAAAATTATACCTGTTATTTTTCAGGAAATATTTCTTAAGAGTATCAATGATTCACAGTATTTAAAAATTGGGTGTTATTCAAACATTAAAGGTGATATTTATAAATTTCTATCTTTTAAATCATGCAATGGAGGCCTAATCAAATTTTTAGACAACTATAAAATATAGATTAAGGGTACCAGATATTTTGGTTTTTCTAAATGTAATATTATATAGAAATTATTATTTTTAGATGGTATACGTCATAATTTAAATTTTATAGAAAATCTATTTGGTTATGGATAAAATGTAATTTTTGAATGTTATGAATGTATATTTATGAAATATAAATCTATTTTATTCAATGAAAATAGAAAAATAATGTTTATACTATTGAGTTTTCTGATCTAACCAAAAAAGGATTTGTTTAAAAGTATTATAGGTATATGATATTATTCAACATTGGAGTATTTTACATAAAACATTCATACTATTTCATAAGTTATCAAAGCATGAACATGATCAACAATTTCAAAATTTATATTTAAGTACTTTATATGCAATTTCTGATTAATGGGTATGCAGCATACATAAATATTTTAATATGTAGATAAATTTATTATTACTGGATGTCTTGAACTATTACATCAAAATTTATTTGTTTCTGTTAAATATAATAGTTTAGGTGGAAGAAAATATATATTTCTAATAGTATATGATTATTTAATATTCATCTAGATTTATTTCTTATCTCACAAAAATAACACATTAACTAATGTTTGTGATTTTTTTAAACATATTGTAAATTAAATAATTATAATCTATATAATAAGTATCATAGTTGGTGAATTTTTAATTTATAATTTGAAAAAAAAAACAATGGTTATAAGAATTATTCCTCTATCCCTAAGGCACCCCAACAAAATGTTTTGGTTGAAAGAAATGATAGGTCAATTCAAGAAATGGCTAGATCAATGATTATTGAGTTTAATGTGCATTAAAATTTTTGGGTCAAAGATATCAACACATCTTATCATGTTTTAAATAGATTTTCAATTGAAATATTTTTAGATAAAACCCATTAAGAATTTCTTAAAGGGTTGAAAACTAAAATTGTATATTTTACGATGGTTGGTTAAAATGTCATTATTTTTAACACGGAAGATAATTTAATAAAAATTTGATTCTAAAAGTAATAATGTAATATTTCGAGGATATTATAATACCAGTAATTAATATATAATTTTTAATAGTATAACATTAGTTGATGAAGAATTTTTACATGTTCGATTTAATGAAAACAATAACAAGTAGAATTCTAATTTCTGTAAGGATAATAATAAATTCAGGGAATTTAATTTTTGTGAAGATAATGACCAAGAAACTAGAAATGCAGTAGTTCATGGGGATAAAATATAATATAAAACTGATCATAAAGAGAGGAAAGAATTTTATAGATAAAATTATTGAAAATGTAATTTGAAATGTTGAATCTGGTATGAAAACCAAAATATATGTTTTACAGTACTGTTTTAATTCTATATTTGTTACTGATTTGGTACTAGTGAACATTAACGATACATTAATTAATTAAAATTGGATTAATGTTATCAAGGATGAATTAAATATATTTGAAAAAAAAATTTTGATGTTTTTTTAATTTACAAAAGATAAACAAATAATAAGAACTACATGGATTTTACATAATAAGTTTGATGAAGTTAGAGACATAGTTACAAATAAAAAAAGACTAATTTTTGAAGGTTATTCTTAGCATGGGAGAGTTTTTTTTGAATATTATTTCCCCATATTTCTAGGAAGAGGATATTTAAATTTTATTATAATTTTCATGTGTCAAAAATATAAAATTGTTTCAAATGGATGTAAAGAGTGAATTTTTAAATAGAATAGTTTCTAAAAAAGAATGTGTTAGAAAACACACTGAATTTGATAATAAAAAATTTCGAAATCAATTTTTTAAACTTAATAAATCATTATATAGTATTAAGAATGATTCATGGCCTTTTTATGATTGGAGAACTCAATTTTTATTGAAAATTTATTTTTGGAGGAAACTTTTACCCTTCCTTATTTATAAAGAAAGTTTCAAATAATATTTTTATTGTATAAAATTATATATATGATATGATATTTAGTTTAACAAATAGTTAATATTGTAATTATTTTTAAAAATTGATGATAAGTTATTTTGATATGATCTTAATAGGAGGATTTAAAATATTTCATGGTTTAAAAATTAAACATAGAAAAGATTGAACATTATTAAAATAATAAAAATATGAAAAATAACTATTTAAAAAGTTAGTGTTGATTCATAAAATATATTTAAACCTATATTAGTAAAAATTCCAATTTATATTCAAAAAAATATAAAAAGTGTGTTTATGTTAAAATTTAAAGATGAATGATTGAAAGATTAATGTATTTGAATGCATATATTCTAGATATTATTTCTTTAGTTAGTTTATGTGAAATATTTTAGTCGAATCTTAAGGAAAGTATTCTTAATGCTGTTAAAAGACTTATTAAACATATTAAAAGAACTATTTGTACTAGTTTTGTTTATTAAAATCAATTTTTTTTATTTATTATCTTATTTTTACTCTGACTTTTGAGGTTTCAGGCTTGACCAAAAAATCAAAAAAAATGTATTTGTCATTTTATAGGTAAAAATTTAATTTCATGATGTTCTATGAAATAACTATAAATTATATTTTCTATAGATGATACATAGTATGTTACTACTCCATGTTATTACTATCAAATTATGTTCATTAAAAAAGAATTATGTGATTTAAAAATTATTTTTGATAAAATTAAAAATTTATGTCATAATTCTACTAAAATTTCAATTTAAAAAAACCCTTCATAGAACTCTAGAATAAAACATATATATGTTAGATTTTATTTTTTGAAAGATAATGAAAATAAAGGAGATATTATTTTAGATATTTTTTCTAATAAAATTATTTGTTTTCATAATTAATAAACCATTTTATTCTGTCAAATTTGAGAGAATTACGTTTGAACTTAGTATGTTAGAAGCATGCGGTTTTTTTAGAATTACTACTTGTTAAAACTGCATACAGTTATATATATATATATTATTAAATGAGAATTTTAATAAAATATTTTTTAATGTTCTAATTTGTTAATACTATGTTTTTGATACTCTTTTTTCACTAATAAAAAAAGCCTTTAACATGCTGATATTTATCAACCCTAGTAAAAAATGCTGATAAATAGAATCTTTATTAGCGTTGAAGAAAACACTGATAAATTTAACCCTTTATCAGTGCTATATTTTTATTACCAATAATGGAATCCTTTATCATCTCTTTTTTAGCACTGTTAAAGGACATAATAAATAAAATGAAAAAATTAAATAAATAAAAAGTGAATTTATAAAAAAATATTAAAAATTTTATTAATTACATAATCATTAATAAAAATGAAAAAAGTTATTATAATAGATATAAATTATTAATACTAATAAATAGTATGTAATAAATATATAGATATATTCAAAATTTAAATTAAACAAATAAAACATTAAAATAAGTAAATTGAGAAAAATATTAAACACATTATTAATTAGATATTATTGATAATGTTAATAAATAGTAAATATTAAATATATAGATATATATTATTATATATAAATATTATTTCTATAATAGAAAATATTATTTATGCTTTACATTAAATTTTAATATATTTAGTGAAAAAAGTTTTATAATTAAAATTTAACATGAATTAAAAATACTGGCTATTTACCTTGAGTAATGGACATGATTGAATATCGTTTAATTTTTAAATTTATAACATAGATCAAATTTCATATATTTATTTTACATATACTCAATTAATTAATTTTTATATACAGACACGAACACACATTTTTTTAGTGAATTTCATCAATTTATATTATTTATTTTATATATACTTATTTACTATATTTTAATATTTTCAATATGTTTTCATTTTTATTTAAATATATATCCATTTTTTAATGATTCATATTAATCAAACTTATCATCATTTTCAATATTGTACTCATTTTTAGTTAATCAATTTTATTCATTTTTAACATGCATGAACTTAAGATAAAATATTCATTAATAATGTTAAAAAAAAATTAAAAATTATATTTATAAATTAATATATGTATATATATTTATATTTACTTTTTTATTAATTCAAAATTATAAATAAAAAAATATATTTTTAACAAGTGTATATATAATTATAATTAATTAATTATAAAATTATAAAAAATTTATTTAAATAATGAATATATTTACTATGTTTATATACATATATATTTATATAAATATATATAATGATATAAATATTTTTTGAAGTATTTATATAATTATAAATAAATAATTATATATTAAGATAATTATAAAATTATTATTTGATAAAAAGTATTATTATAAGTATTATAATGATATATAATAATTATACTTTTTAAAGTATTTTTATTTTAAAAAATTATTATAATTATTTATCAGTGATAAAAAAAAGAGTTCATAAATATTTATTTTATTGATACATATTAACATAGAACTAATAAAAGGTATTTTATCAACGCATTCTTGGAAGTGTTGATAATAGTGTCACGATCTGTTTTAAGAACCCTAACAATCGTGAACCAATTCACGATATCTGAAGCTCTATGTGGGATTGAGCTAGTATTGACGCTCCTTGTTTTTGAATCCAAACTCAAATCTAGTCTAGAATCAAGGCTCCAACTATTCCAATGCTAGAATCCAAGTCTCAAGTGATTGAAGGGTTGAATGAAACCACGACTCGAATGAAATCCAGGTTTTTTGATATCTTTAATTTTACATGGATATCCATTGAACCTTATCATCCCACATCCGTGTATCCTAAAAAATCTACTTGGACTATCCTATAATAAAATAACACAAATTTCATTTTTGTTTACATATATTGAATTATCGTCTTTCCTAATAGCATGTGGCTCTCCTTGGGACAACGTTGGTACTGTGCGACATGAAATATATCAAACCAAATATTGGTTAGTGTTTTTCTGAGGTATAATAGGACACAAATACCTATATTCTATGACCTGTACCACATTCCAATCATCAACTTTTAAAAAATTCATCCATATAGTGGCCATTGTTGTCATTGTTTTAGAATATTACATTTTTAATCACTTGGATGATGAAATAACTGACATCATTAAGATCTTTTATTATTTCATGAAGAAATTGGCACTAATAAGGTTGAGTTAGAAGGAACTAAAATATATGCCAATCCCCTTTTATTTGAAAGGTAATTCTAGAAGTTGTTCCAAAAAAATGGATAATGAAGTATCTGACACATGGGAACCACTATATAATGATTTTTAATGAACTTTTTCCCTTGGATAATGAGTACTAAAATATAGTGTAAAATTAATGGATTTATTTAGTATGAATAAGAACTATTTCATGAGTCTTGGGATAGATTTTGGGGTCACTTTTGAAATGTAAAAAATAATAACATAGTCCAAAAATTCATACAGACACATTTTATGAAAGTATAACCCCACAACAATAAACTTTTTAGGATTAGTATTCTAGAGGGAACATTAGTGATAAAATAGTGGAAGAACTCTAATATTTTTTTAACAACATGGAACAGAATTCATTGCATAGATTTCTTGGTAGAGAACCATTTCTATGAGAGAAAACAAAAATTTTCTCTATAATTAAGATCAATCATCTGAATTCTCTACTAAAAATATAAAAAAAACCCTTATAGATAAATGAAACCATAGGGGCATGTTTTGGAATTAAAATTCTCATTTTCCAACATTTGATATAACTTCTTATTTCCCTAAGAATTATAAATTAGTTGGGAATATATATATAATTTCAAAAAAAGCATTATCCATTTTTTGATAACTATAAATAGTGCTACCATTAACAACTAAACCATTCTTAGTGAGAGAAAGGAGTCCATAGACCGCCGCTCATCCTAAATTTCAACACTAATCTAGAAAACTATCCAAATTACAACCATGGGATGAAAATTATGGTTACCAATATGATGTCAAGGGAATGTTTCAAAAAATATTTTGTAGGTTTGAATAAAAAAACTCTCTACATGATTATGATAAATAAAAAATACATTACATATTTAAATACCATGATCGATTAATTTTCTGTAAATCTCAAAGGTAGATATATGGGTACACTATTGGGCCCCACTAAACTAAATAATAGGTATAATTATATTTATTTCAAAAATATGAGTGGTCTTCAGACCGGTAAGGAATCTATAAATGATCCTAAATATCCCCAAAATAAAAATCATAAAGAAAATACCAAAAATCATGAAATTTATTAATTTGGAAACCATGAAAGAAACACTAAAAACACCCTATACATTCTTTATTTTGAGTCACTTTTACATAGTCAATTATTTTATCACTGAACACCCAGATGGTTCTGATAACATTTTTGTATTCTATATTTGGACCAATTTCCCATGCCACATTGTTCTTATTCAAATCAATATCCTCAAGAATATATTTGATCCCATTATCATCCTTGTCAACATCTCTAAATTATTTAGGCTTTTTTTTGGGGAAATGAGGGTTTTTAGAGTCTAACTCCTTTGAGTTTTCACTGATACATTCTAACAACAAATGAAATTTTATTCATTGATTTCATCCTTTATTATATATCTTACAATTGATAAAAATATATCCATATTAGAAATGATAACTCACTCATTAATACTTCTTAAAAATCACTACATTTATTTAATCACAAATATAATAAACACTATATATGACTTTAATTTATCTAAAAACATATAATTAATTAACATTTCATTTCTTTTCTACCCTAATTAATCTCTTATTAACATCCATATAATTCTCAGAAATGGGAGTCATTCACCTTTTATAATGAATAAAATATGTGTATTTATTTATTTATTATAAAATATTAACCTTTTATAAACCTAATATGATATATTTACTTTCTATCAGATGATTCAAAGCTTCAATCCAATGTATCTTATTTTATCCTCATTATCCTCACTCAATGATTGATTTTTTAGCAAGATCTATTTGAATTATTTTATAATCATTATTTCTTTACTATCAGAATATCCATATGGTCAACAATGTTTTCACATTAAAATCATTATCCAAAGAATTAGTGTATTGTTTCACATTTATATTTAATTTATTTCTTTCCATTATAACTCATATAATTTTTTTTAATTATACTAGTGGATTCTTTTTCTTGAATTAGGATGGTTTGTTTGAAGCTACTCATGCTCATGAGGGATTGGACTTCATGCCTGTAACTGAGACAATGACAATATGGAAATGCATCAAAAATGCATACAACTATCGGGAAAAGGTGAATTCCTACTATTTATTTATTTAATTATGTCATCATTTTATCTATTATTTTAAAGATAATTACCATATCATTTTTATCTAATAATTATTTTGTTTTTTAACAAATCTTTTGGAAATCCATATTTTTCTATCAACCGACTACAAAAAATCCACCGAAGAGGTAAATTAATTTTTTCTTCTAATGTAATCATGTTGTCCATATTCCTTATGTTTCTTTGTAAAACTACCAACAATTCATATTGATTTGATACTGTTATCTGGAAAAATATTTCTCATTTTTGAAATCCTAGAGAGTATAGAAATCCTATGTTCCCATTATGATGATTTCTCTTGATATAATGGGCACGTTAGTTTCCACTATTCTTCTAAATTTCAATAACGAAAAAAAGTATTCATCTAAGAACATCGAGGAAATATGAAGTGTTGGTAGTATGATATATAAATTACATGGAAACATATTTATATTGACAGATATGATTTCTTTGAGACATTGGGACGTGGGGGAATCAACCACACTTCAATCTGACACACAGTGTGACTGCTATGACTCCATGTGCTTCTTTTTATTTAAAATTGACCTAGGTTTTAGAAAAAAGGACAAATGACACACTCAAAACTGGGAAATCGTATTCAGATTATGTTTATAATTTAGTTCAATGATATATATGTTCTTTGGTAAATTTTGGAATCAGTCGTACCTCAATTCGATGTAGGGTTTGATAGAAATGACCAAATGTGTCCCTTATCAATTTAAAATCGACAGTTTAGTTTAAAAAATATCCCACACTAAAAACAAATAAATCAAGATCATATTTTATTGATAATTTTTTAAATCAATTCTTAGGTCATTTGTGATGTGTAATAATTCTTCTCATGTTAAAATGATACATAATGTGATCTGTATAGGTCAAAGTGTGTGTTTCCAGTTTAAAATTACATTTTTTTTAAAAAATATAAGGAATGCACTCAAAACTGATAAGATGCATTTATATTATTTTTATACATTATTAAAATGATCCAAAACTCATTTATGATGTTTTGAAATCAATCCTATCTCAATCCGACACACGGTGTGATCAGTATGACTCTAACTGTGTTTTCTATTTAAAAATGACATCAATTTTATAAAAAGGAAAATTGGACTATTCATAACTGATAAAATGCATTCATATTATTTTTAAAATTAATTGAAATTATCTAGAAGTCATTTTTGATTTTTATGAATTAACCTCACCTCAATCTGATACATGATGTTTCCATTATGACTTAATGTTTCTATTATCAGTTTAAAGTCGAATGTTTGGTTCAAAAAAAGTCACTCACTAAAAACAAAACAAATGTTATCAGTTATTATTTATAATTTATCACATTTATTCATAAGTAATTTTTTACATGTATTAATTTTTCTCACATTATACAGATACATGATGTGATCGGTATGAGTCAAAGTGTGTGTTTCCTTTTTAAAAATACATTTTAGTAAAAAAAGTAGCCTACTCAAAACTATGTTAAAACATTTTTATTATTTGATAAAATTCTAAAATGATCCATAATCCATTTGGGATGTTTATTAATTTCCCTCACCTCAATCTGACTCATGGTCTCACCGATATGTCTCCATGTGCATCAATTTTAGTAAAAAGGACAACTAACCTACTCAAGACTGAGAAAACACATTACTATTGTTTTGATACATTAGGGAAATGATAAATATTTTAATTTTGACATTTTGTAATCATCCAAACCACAATCTGATACACGGTGTTATCGGTATGACTCAATGTGTTCGTTATCAGTTTAAAATTGACAGTTTAGTTCAAAAAATACCACTCACTAAAAACTATGAAAACATTCTCATATTTTCTTGATAATTTAGGAAATTGATTAATAATTAATTTTTGATGTATATGAATCATTCTCATGTCAAACGGATACACAATGTGATAAGTATGAGTCAAAGTGCATGTTTCCATTTTAAAATGAAATTTTAGTAAAAAAATACATGATAGGTACTAAAAACCGCATAAACAAATTTAGATTGTTTTTATACTTTATAAATTAAATAAAAAATACATTTGGTACATTTTAGAATTATAATAACCTCAATATAATTCATGGTGTGACTGATATGACTCCAAGTGTGTCTTTTTATTTAAAATTGTCATCAATTTTAATAAAAAGAAAAAATCAACTACTCTAAACTGAGAAAACACATTTAGATTATTTTTATACTGTATGAAAATTATCCATAAGTCATTTATGATTTTCTAAAATCAGGCACTCCTCAATCCAATATATTATGTTTCTGGTATGAATCAAGGTGTCTGTTATCTATTTAAAATCAATATTTTAGTTTAAAGAGTGTCGCTCATTGAAAACCAATAAAAAACACATGGATTGTATTTATAATTTAGTAAAATTATTAATAAGTCATTTGTGATATGTAGTAATTATTATCACATCAAACCAATACATGATGTAACCATTATGTGTCAAATTTTTTGTTTTCGTTATAAATGAAATTTCAGTATATGAGACAAGTGACACACTCAAAACTGAGAAAACACATTCATATTATTTTGATACTTTATGAAAACAATCCATAAGTCATTTGAGACATGTAAGAATATGATGCACCACATTTTGACACTTAGTGTTACTGGTATGACTCCAAGTGAGGTTTTTCAATATATATGTATCATTTTAGTTTAAAATGATAATCATATCTCCAAACTGAGAAAACGAGCCTAGATTATTTTCTTTTCATTTAAATTATATATTGGTACTTTAATTTTTCTAATTTCGTGGTGTTTTTTGTGTTGTAGTGTGTTGTTAAAGAACACATCACTAGTGTTTTAGATTTTTGTTACAGTATATTTTTGTATGCCCCTTTATCAGTTATTCTATAAGCACTGATAAAAGACTCCGGTTTTTAATATTGCTCTAATAATCAACACTTCTCTATTGTTGATCAAGGCCTTTTTTAGCTCTGTTAAAGGACTCTTTTTTTAGAAGTTATTGTGTAAGTGGGATAATTTTTTTATAGTTTTAATTTTTTAACTCTTCGATAAATTTCAAAATGGCAAAGACTTTTTTTGAATTTAAAAAAAAATTAAATCAAATTTAAATTTTATAATTTACAAAAATGCATATATTTTTATTGTTAGAACTTTTTTAGGATTTTAGTTTTACTAATAACAAATCCTCCCATTTATTTACAAAATATTTGTTTATTATTTTTCATGTTTTTATGTTGATCATTTTTTTGTTTATTAATATTTTAATACAACATGATTATGTTTATATTATAATGAACATCATGAAAAGTATTTTAATTTTATAAAACATATTACTGGTTATTTTTATTTATTTTATATATATTTTTAAAATATATATATAATATATATAATAATTTTTTATTTCGTAAAATATACATATTTCTATAAATATATATATATAAGCATCAATATATGGTTTTCTGGTAAACTGTGTAAATGAATTCAAAATGTGTTTCCTATCTACTATGAGTGTATAGGTTTTGGGGAAATATATTTAAAATACTATTACTTTTTTCTATCCACCACATCATATAGGAGTAATGACTTCATTCACTATACAGTTCAACTGTATCTACTATTTCGGAGTGGCAGCGCACTTCGAATCACACTCGGTTGGTTTTTCCTATGCACAGAAGTAGTTGTGTCCTCTTAAATATCTCAACACCCCAGTTATTGCATCTATTTTGGATATTGATATTATAGTTTATATACTGTTCTTCTAATTCCTCTCTCTTACAAAAATTCTTTGATAATAAATGTTAAATAAATAAACTATTCGATTTACCATAATTTAAACTATCTAATTGTTAGATCAATTGTATATTAAAAATACTAACTGTTAGATCCATCATGAATTTAAATAACACTGATATATTGACCATATGTTGAGCAGTATCAATAGTGAACTCCACAGTCACTCCAACAGTGTGTCAAATTTTCAAACTCTACTATTAATATAAAATATACATTATTTATTCCTTATTTTTGTAAAATATTTAACTATAAGTTTATTTGAAATATGTTAAATGTTCTATTACATTAATATATATATATATATTTCAAATACACAATTGAGTAGAGAAATATTTTCTGGAAATAATAATTTTCATATCATTTATTTTGTAAATTTTTGTAGTTTTTAAATTATTGAATTATTGCAGGTTAGTGGGATAATTTATCATTTTTTTAATATTTAAAAACGTCTGTTTATTCAAATGAAAATATTGGAATTTTTTAATGTTATTAATGAAATAATTAAAGTGAATCAATATTAGTATTGAATATGCATTATGTATTAATAGGTGATGACATGTTTCTATATTATGAATATATTTAACCATTGTATGGTCGTGATGAGTTTAGGAAATTCCAGAATATAGATAAATGGATATTACTAATAGTGATTGACTGATAAATAGAGACTAGGATGTGTAGTGTGAATAACACTTGATGTCCCTATTAATACTTGAAGATAAAAAAAATTTCTTTGAAAGTAATTATGATCTTCTACTACTATTGTTTCATAGTAGTTATCAAGAAGAAACTTTGATCATAAAATTCAATACTACTGAAGTGATCAAAGAGCATAAAACTATATTGTCTTCAACATCAACTAATATCTTCTCATTTTAATTATTTTTAGGTTTTCTTCATATAATGATTATTTAATATGTTTTTAATCATTAGTTTAAGTTTATTTTTTTCCCAATGAAATAAATTTTTTTATTTTATTATTCTATTAATCGAATGATGTTAATTAGGTTTTTACTCCCAAATAAAATTCAGGCCACAATAGGTTGTGACTCGTATAATAATTAAGAGTTGTTCCTATGATAATTTTAAAAGGTAGTGTCTTTAATAAGGTTATCACATCCTTAAAATTTAGTTTTCTTAGTGGATACTGATCTTCTCATGGAGTAGATAAATTCAAATAGTGTACAAATGGTCTTAGTGATCTAAATAACAATAAAAAGATAGTTTCATTTTTTAATTTATGTTGTACTAAATCTTTATCACTTCATTTCATTGTTTATTATTGAATAATAAAACACTGAGTGATTATTTGTTTTAAAATTATTAAAATTAAAATTTACCCTCTCCCCTCCCCCTCTAGTCTTTCTTCCATCTATCTCAATCCAAGGAAAAGGTTGAAGCAAAATCCCATAAAAATAGAAACCATATCCCAAAATAAGATGGTATATGATCCTACTGAAAAGAAGTTTAATGAAAGGATAATGGAAGTTACACTTATAACAGCCAAGAGAAATAAGAATATTATTAATAAAAAGTGGAGAGTACTGAAAGAATTTCATGAAGATAAATATCCCTCAATAAAAAAGTATAATTCTTTTGATAAGAAACATAAGGGATTAATTGAAAATTATGAAGATTATCTATAAAGGAAATGTGATGAAATTAAAATGGAAAATAAATAATGAAATTTAGGAATTCTATCTTTTGGTTTACCAAAATTGAAAGTTAATAAGAAAAGAGAAGGTGAATTTCAATATATAGAGGGTTAGAAAAAATGAAAATATTATTTGAAATTCAAGAAGCCTAATGATTACTTACCTCACATAACTATCAATGAGCTTATTAAATAGGTAAAAATGACATCAAATAGGTGATTAAATGTAATGGCATGAACCTTTCAGGTCCATTACTTTGTGGGAAATCTAGTGTTTGTGGTGTCCTAGGAATTAAAGGTGTATCTTTTGAACACTTTTCAAAATTACAAATTTTCTATATTTTCCCAACAGTTCCTCATCCAAAAAATGTCTCACCCAAGGGGTGGATCATTAGTGGTGTCTCACCCTATAGGTGTTTTAATGGAAGTGTATCACCCTAGCGGTGCCTCGCTGGTGGTGTCTCACTCTGTCAGTCACTCGCTGGTGGTGTCTCACCTTGGCGGTCACTCGTTGATGGTCTCTCATCAGGTGGTGTCTTGTCAGAAGGTGACTCATTGGAAGTGTCTCATCTGGTGGTTCCTCGTTTTGAGGTGCCTCACTAGTAGTGCCTCCTCTGACATTGCCTCATATAACAGTGTCTCTTTGTCAGTGCCTCATGAGTAGTGTTACCAGTTATTCATGTTTTTTCCTCTGGATGTCTTCCTTTGACTTAAATTTGGTTTAGTGTCAAAATTAAAAGGCTTTGAGACTGGTTCAATGGGAAGAAATTATATCTCTAATTCCCTTGGATTCTAGAGGCCTGGAAATTGTCAAAGCACGTTGTCTTGTTTAGATTCACATTTAATGAAAAAATCAATGTTGTATCTAATCTCGTGACTCAAATATGATCATCCTAAAGTCAAGTCATCTTTCCCCTTGTTCATTCCTTATTGCATCCTCTTGCTATAAGATGTGTAAAATCCCTCTTACCATTGGATTAGTGTGGCTAGGATGCTGCAATAGGTTTGTGATTCCCTGTCAATAGTGTAGAAAATGTCTTTACATCAGTTATTTTTTATTTTTTACATTATTTTTTATCCAATGTTATTAAAGGATATATAATAAATATTGTTTTTTAGGCCATTTATTTTAAAACTGACTTAAAAAAACAAAAATCTAAAGCATTTTTCACATCGGTTTTTAAATAAATGACGTGAAAAATGCTTCAGAGGCTCAATTTATTACATTAGTTCCTTAATAATGGATGTGGTATATAGATTATTACATCCGTTATGTAATTAATAACATAATATATCACACCTCTGATGCATTTTTCAAGTAGTTTATATAATAAACTATGTAAAAAACCATCCCCCAAGAATTTATTACATCAGTTATTTTATAACTGATATAAAAACTAGTATTTGAAGACTTTTTTACAACTGATATACAATAACCAACATGAAAAAATGATATACTATTTTGTTTATTAAATAACTGACGTAAAATAAATTCCCTAAGAATTTATTCTGTTATTTATTTTATAACCGACATAAAAACCAATTTTTTAAAAAAAAATTGTAAAACCAATGTGAGGCTCTACCCAAGTAGACCTAAAACAAGAAGAAATTATACCAAAATTATACCAAAAACAGACTAGAATCGATACCATAAAAACATCAGAAGTAGAAAAATACAAGAAGACATAGATAAATATTAAACATTCACATTTATAACATTCAAAAGATAAAATTTAAAAAAAAACTAAATCCAGCCAAAAAAACTACCAAATACACAATTACAATTACAATATTCAAAATTACATTTTACACTACAAACAAACTAAAATCCAATCAAACCAATAAAGTAATTTGACAATTTCACTTGTAAGTGTTTGACCCCTTGACCACTATAGGGCTTAGGGACATCAAATAGCTTAAAATTAAAAGGAAAGTAGTTAACATGTATAATGAATAAATCGAATGAAATATTATGGAAAATAATATAAGGAAATCTAACCTGGTCCAACATTAAAAGTGTCCCAGTTGTAATTATTTCATACATAAATCTTAACACATAATATCTGTTTTTGATGACACATTGTTGTTAAAGAAAAATTTTGTTTAAATGAGTGTCAGTTCAAAATATCTTTTTTGTGTAATACATTGAAAAATACAAATTATATATGGATATTTACCTTTAATTTTACGTATTTGATCTTGGCACTCTTTCTCTTTGAGTTTTTTTGAAATTATTCCCCTCCCCTATTAGAAAATAATATGAATGGTATAAATTTAAAATTCACTATAATATGAACAACTACTAATAAATTGAAACTTACTTTTCCAAACATTTTCTTAAAACTTCCTCATACATCACCATGGATAGAGTATATCCAATAATGTGTTTTCTACCTTAGACAAAAAAACACATAACATCCAATAATCACTGATATAAAATAAATATTAATGTTAGTGATTTTTTATGTTAAAATATAAAAAACACTTTTCCAAATATATGCTTCATACCTCTCACAAAAAGGAATCATCCGACAATGTGTGATTATATTCTGTTCAAATATTTCAGAAATATAAACTGTTCTTTGTTCCTCATCGAATACATGTGCTTCAGGGGAAATCATATGTGGGTCCATGAATCAATATACATATATCTTCTCATTCTTCTCACATGTTTTATAGTGATACCTAATACAAAATAGACATAAGTATACATTTTTAATAAATATAACGTAGGGAAAGGTGTTAAGACTTACATGGAAAAAATCTGCAGCATGTCGATGCCCAAATTATCTCCATTGATAATCTCCATGATATAATTTTTCACAATCCCCACATTTATTGAACATCGAAAAACATTATCTTCCATTGGAAACAAATAATGATCCACCAACAAATTTTAATATCTGGATAATCTGTCAATACTATTATAATCTATATCTGATGTTATAGCCAACTGTCTTTGTTATTGTCTATACAATATTTCATTTCCTTTGAAGTATTCCGGTAAATAAATAGAAAAATATATTAGTTTTCAAATGTTAAAACAAATTTAACAAAAAATAAAGTAAAATATATAACATACATACCACTATCGCAATGAGTCACAAAAGCCTGGATGGCCAAACTACAAAGTGATTGATACTATGTCCTATTAGCATCACATCATGTATATGTAATGGTACTCAAGATGATCTATCTATAAAATCATGTAGAGTGACTCTATCATGATCTACCTCTAACTCTTGATGATTAATTTTGTCTCATATACAATATACTAGCCCATATGAAACTATATGATGGTGAGGATCATCAACATACTGCTCACAATAAGTTGGAAGTAGGGGTATAGAAGTAGGATAAAAATGGGGTCTGCAGGTTGAGGTGGAGGATAAATAATGGGGTACCTAGGTGGGGGATTGGGAGTTACTATAAAAGGTGGAGTATAAATAATGGGGTCTTTAGGGGGAGGTAGTGGAGTGGGAGATACAATTTGAAATTGTCTTTGCATATCTGCAAACCTATAATATACTAACGCTCTAATATTTTCCTCCATTGTAACATTAATATTATAAACTTCAAACCCCAAGGATTCTATTTTCTATTTATAAACACCCTCAATGGAGAAATTTGAAGAACATGGAAACATTTTTCTTACCGATACACCAATCAGGTATCATCGTACATGATAGGGTTGTTCGGGCTTTCCCAATGCGGCAGATAAAATATCCTGCCCCCCAGCAACTGTAAATACCCCCTGTGTGATTTTCTCCTCAATATAATCTAGTATTAATTAATTGAAAATCTCTATAATGATTCAAAGTATATAAAAAATATAATTAACTTAAATAAATAAAATAAATATCTTATAATCCTCTCAGCTACGATTATCGACTCTTCCAAAAGATATTTCCCCTTTATTGAACATCTTAGATCACTTCTATTTTTCATGTCTAGATGGAGGGGATAGAGGGGAAACCTCTCCATAGCTTGATGACTCAGCTCTAATATTTTGTAATTTTTCTTCCATCATTTGTTCTTCAAATAAACTATACCCTCCCCAAGATAAACTATGAGGGTATACGTTTTTAGATTGGATCTCTTGAAGATAGGTCCTTGTTTTCTATAAATTAAGAATAATATATCATTAACAAAACATTAATAAGATCATTCATATAAAAAATATTATAAAATTTTACATTTCCCTTACAAAAAATGTTTCTTTTATTCTACTTTCAACAAACTGTTTCCATGTGTCTTCATCTATGAAATTATATATATGACATGGATTGTCATGTTTCCTATGACCAAAAATGAAATCAGATGTGAGGGTTGATTTGAAATCCCTCCATCTCCTAGAATCCATTGATAAACATTTCCTCCTGCCTCTTCTAGTGTCGGGAATATCAAATGTCATCTAATAAAGAAGTGGTAAAACATACTATACTATAAACATTTAAATATGAGTCGAACAATAGAAAAATATCTTACCAAAATTGTCTCCCACAACTAAGATATTTTCGTATTGTCCACACTTCTCCAATAATTATACAAAATTCTTACTTTTCCTTTACCCTAAGTTGATACAAAACTCTTACAATATTTTTCATTTGGACCTCTTTTGATATCATTCTCATCAAACTCAATGAGTGTCCTCTGGTCCTAGCTACGGGAAAGTGATAATTTGGGTAAATGTGTGCAATCACATTTACCTACACTTGAAATCTTCTTTTTCGTTATGGGAGCACATGAGGAAGGTTTGGGAAAATCAATAGAAGCATGTGAATGTTCCTCCCAAGAAGTATGATCATGATGCTCATCTCTAGAATCATGTAGTTGATCAACTGATTGATCTTTCATTATCCTTCAAATCAAAAAAATCAAACATTAGTTCACAAATATACAAATTCATATATTGAAATACTATTATAAACAAAAAATGAACAACTGAACTATGTTACATAATAGTAAACTTGATAAACATCGTAATCTTGTTAAACAATTGTAAAGATGGTAAACATGGTACCATAATTTTCATTCAACAAAATCAATATATATATATATAAGTTATTTAAAGGTAAAATATGGTAAAATATGGTAAACTATGGTATACATGGTATACATGGAAAACATGGTAAACATGGTAAACATTGTAAAGTAACCTTCATTCAATAATATCAATAGATATATAAGTTACGTAATGGTAAACATGATAAACTAAACTAGAAAACTTAAAATAATAAACATTTCTACTTATTTGTTTTAATACATGTTTTAATAGAGAAAAAATTACAATATCTAACATTTTATGAAATTAATAAATGGAAAAAAGAAATAAACATATGTTACCTGTAATATTAAGAATGTAAAAATGGAATGTTTTCCCAAATTCCGTTGTCATGATCGTTCCTTATTGCATAAAGAATGTCTTCAACATTCTCATCATTATATTTTAGTAATATTTATATAAATGTAAGGATCTCATATAAATCAGAATCTTAATCAAGTTGATCCTCACCACCATATTTTTTTCTTTTAAAAAAATAGGCCATTAAATATTTGATTGATCAATAACAAACAAAATCTATTTTCCATGTGTTTTTATTTTAAAAGAATATGTTTTGTTTTCCAATATATTGTAATTAACAACTATCATTCCAAATTCATCGTGTTTGACACTGTTGTTACCGATATACCATTATTAGTTAAAAAATGAACTTTAATTTTAAATTAATCAATATCCCATATTTCTTTAATGACTACATAACATGTACTTAATGCAGAAATTGGGTTTTTATATTTAGAACTTGAAAAATGCATTGATTCTACAAACACCAATACAACACTATTCTAAACTAGACATCTGTTCTCCTAAACTTTTATATGAAATGTATATCCATTAATGTCATACTTGGACCATGTTATCACATTTAAACTTTTATCACCCACTAACCATCTTAATTTCTTTGATACATCTGATATACCAATAAACGTCTTTTTAAACCAAGGAAAAAATGTTTTGTTGTGTTCAATCAAAATCCACATTTCTTTCTTATTTGGATTAAATTGTTTCAACTCATTAATATGCAATGTGATATATCATTGACCATCACCTATGTTATTAAAGATGTATAAATATACCTTATCCATCTATTCTGCTGACAAAAATTTGACTTTCAAGCCACGAATCCCATTTCCATCCTTTGTAACTCATATATGGCAGGATGTATGCAAACCTATGGGCTCCCTTATATCCATGTAGCTCGTAAAAAACATGGAAACCTCCTCAGAAATATACTTTTCAATAATGTATGCTTTGTGTATATGGATTCTTAACATACCCATCACTATTTTCTTATACCTTTCAAAAGAATACATCCAAAGAAGATATACAGGTCCACAAAGCTTTATTTCTCGAACAAGATGAACCATTAAATTCAAAATTATGTCAAAAAAGTTTGATAAAAATACATTTCCAATTGACAAAGTATATAAATTCCAACCTTTTCCAAAATTTTCAAAGAAATCACATCAATCACCTTATTACAAATTGAATTGAAAAAATAACACACCTTAATTATAGTCTTTCTGACAAGTATGGGAAATACTCTATGCAATGAAACTGGTAGAATTTGTTTAATAAATACATGGAAATCATAATATTTCATACATATCAACATAAAATACTTCAAAGAGAATTTTTTTTACATTTTAATACTATCCTTGAGGCACTTTGATATCATGAATACAATGAAAAAAACTAATTTTATCCCTATTGGACACTGAATAAAAATTTGGGGAAATAAATGTTTGTCTTCCATTAGAAGTGGGAGCTAACTCCAAACTTCTTCCAATTGACAGTAAGCCTAATATTGCATTCATTCCATCTTTAGTATTTCCTTTAATATCTAACAATGTTCCAATAAAACCGTCGTAGAAATTATTCTCCATGTGCATGACATCAATATTATGTTTCACTTCATCATATATCCAATATAGTAGCTCAAAAAATATTGACCTTTTCTTCTAAATATGTCTATCATTACCATATTTATGTGTTTTTTCCAATGTCACATCAAGGTTTTTCACCCTCACAAAATACACATGATGGGATAATGTTTTTGGAGAAATATCTAATTCTTGTGATTCATTGAATGCCTTTTTTAGTCTTCTATAAGATTGATCCATATGCAAAACATTTTTATGACCCATCTATATTGTTTTCCTATCATGATTAAATTGACAATATGATGTCCATTTTTTGAAAATTGGACATTCATTATTCCCCTTTACACTATATGCAGACAAATTTCCATATGTTGGGAATTCATTTATAGTGAAACTAAGCACTTCATGCAGTTGAAAATATTCCATTTTATAAGAATCATACACCCTAATGCCATCCTCTAATAAAAGTTTCAAATCATCAATCAATGGTTACAAGAAAACATCAATATCATTTCTGGATTGCTTTGGACCAAAGTTAACTATACTCAATATGAAATATTTTCACTTCATACAAACTTTAAGAGAAAGGTTTTAATTTATCTATAAAATAGGCCATAAACTATTTTTTCTACTGAGGCTTTGATATAAATTCATTCCATCTGTGCACATCCCAAGTCTGAGATTTCTAATTTTATTTCGGAATGTAGGATACTGCCCATAAATTTTATTTTGTTGTGGATAATCAGCAGGATAACATATTTTCCAATCACATATCCACTCATCAGCATGCCATATTAACATTTTTTCATCATGTGAATTAGAAAATAAACATTTGAAATGATGAGTTATAGAATGATACCAAAATACCTTGGTAGGGATCTCTATAATTTTCTTTCAACTTATACTATGATTCCCACATTTAGAACACTCTGACCGAAATTCATATTACTTCCTATATATCATACAGTCATTCAGATATGCATGTATTTTCTTGTATCCCAATTCCATCAGGCATAATATTTTCTTGTCCTTATAATGTGAATATGGGAAATCATTGTCTTTTGGAATATTGTCTTTCAACAATTGTTGTCGCTCGATAAAAATTTTGTCACTCCATCTATGTTTCTCTATTTGGATAACCAATCTTATGATTTTCTAACAGTAAATTTCCACTTATAATTCATGTATTTATATTTTTCACACATAATTATTTCATTGATTTATCCTTATTCTGAGGAATCGATCATTGTAAAAGATTTTGTCTCAGTTTACATTCTATTGATACTTATTTTTTTTATAGAATAATTCACTTCTATATGGTGTACATACTCCCCTTTGACATATTAAATTAGGAATATACTTATTCTCGTGATATTATTATTTTTTATTGTTATTCATTAATTATTTTTATTCAAGTATTTTATCAAGTGTTAAGGGACTCTTTAACTGAAACATCATTTTAAATAATATTAAGATTTAATATTATAAATCCTTATATTTAATGTCCATGTTTTAAAAATTATTTTAAGGAGATATTTATATGGACATGAATGATGTTACGTTTAAATTCCTTTAAAAAGTTTTAAAGTTGTATGGGACATATGGATTCAAAAATATTTTTTCAAATGTTTTAATTGTCTTCAAAAATGGGATTGATTATTTCATAAATATTGAATATTTTTTTATATATAGTTCATTAATATAATTTCTCACTTTTATGTCCCTATTATGTTTTTATGTCTAATTTAAAAGTACGCTATTTTATTTTAAAATAACGTGTTTTCATTTATGGGTGTGCATCTTGTAAAGATGAAATGTGATCTCAAAGTGGAAATTTCATTTTTCTTTTATTATTGGATTATGTGTTATGTTTAAGTTATGGTTCTTAGGAATTTATTATGTATATGAGTGGTTCCATGATAAACTGAGGGTGGGATAGCCCGTGATTCTTCTCCAATGCATTGGGTAATGTGACTGAGGTAAATGTTAAGGTTCATATTAAGATATTTAGGAGTATCCTTGGATGGGTATTCCAAATAAAACCATGAAGATTACTCCCTAGGTGGATATGAAAGCTTAAAAGTAAGTAAGATATGAATGCCACCATTTACCTTTATGATTTATGATTTCAATGAATTTTTCATGATTCTTATGAATTCACGGGTTTATTAATAATCATGGACTAATGTTTTCTTTCCTTATTTTATCCCTTACTAAGTTATTATGCTAATCCCATGTTTTTTGAAGTGTTTTCACATGGTATAAGGATGAGTAAGATAAAATAAGATGTAAAGAATATTTTTATCAAGAAAAAGAAATCATGTTTTGTTTAAAGGATTTCCTTTGGTGTAAAAGTGGATACAAAGTGTAACTATCTGCATGTAATGTCTGGGTATATTATGTAATAGTTATGGCCTAATTATCTAAAAATATAAACCTAAAAATATACTCAATGTGAATTATTGACATAAGTAAATATTATGTAATTTTTATATTTGGGGCCTTATATGGATAGTCTTATAAAATTAGATTAGTGGATAAAAGGGTTACTTATTTAATGAATATTTGACCTAGAGTTATTTTTCATAATTCATTGTGATGTCTTACCACTTTTGAATATTAACTTCTAATTCAATGTGTTTTTTTAATTGATATGGCATCATCTAGTGAAAAAATCATCCAAAGAGATTTTTTATAATATATTGATTACTACTATTCAGTATTCAGATCTTGAATACATAAAAAATAAGCTCATTAATTTCTAAGTATGGGAATTGGATTACCTTCCTACTAATGAGAATGAACTTTTCTAAACCTCACTCATATGGTAGTTATATTCCACTATTGTGTTTGATAATTTAGATGGTAAAAATATGTTTATGTTCATGGTTTAGGATCATGAGTTATTTATGGCCCTGAAGAATGTTATGGAAGTTATTAGCGTTCTATAGAAAGGAGAATCATTATTCACCCACTAAAAAATAAATTTTTTATTAAGGAAAAAGATGAGAGTTCAAACCTTAAGGAGGACTGAAATGATGAAGTCTATAGGCATCCTCTCTAACAATAATTGAAAAATCATGGAATAAAAACCTAGTATAAGAGCTAGGGATACTTTCAAACATGCTTCAAAAATCATCAAGAACTTTTAACAAATATAGGGATGATGAGACCCTATTTATGTTGAAAGAAAAGATTAATAAGATGAATTACCTACATCTAGAATGAAAACATGTTTTCTAATAGGTGAAAGGCTTATCATTAATGATAAAATTTGATAAAAAATCAACCAAGGTGTAAGAATTATATTTAATGGATTTATTTTGTGGGATGATAAAATTATATTTTTTAAATTCATGTACACATATATAGAATCCATATGTTTTGGTATAGTTTAATTAAATATCAAACCTTATTCAATAACATTTATGTTGATGATTGTGAAATTAATTTAGATGGGATGTGTCATATACATTAGAAATGAAAAAATTGTTAGTGATTGAACATATTCTATAATTTTAATTTTACTAATTCAAACTACAATAATTTATTTAGAAAATATTTGTTTATCATTTATCATGTGTTAGTATTTATCATTTTGTTTATTCGATTATCATATGATTATATTAATGTTACAATGATTATCATGAACTTTAATTTTATTTTAAAGCACATATTTTTATTATGTTTATTTATTATGATATATATATATATTCAATATTATATATATATATATATATTATTTTTATAAATATTTGTTTGTATAAATATATATATATATGTATCAATATTTGATTTTGTGGTAAACTGGTTAGACGAAAACATGTTTATTTTCTTACCTACGGTGAGTGTATCGGTTTTGTGGAAATATCTATAATAAACCTTGAATTTTCCTATCAAACAAACATTATAGTAGTATCGACTTCATGCAATGTAATGATTGACAACATCTACCATTTTGGAATTAAAACACACTTCATCTCACGATATAGATTGTCCTCTGTATAGAAGTTTCCACATCCACTTAAATATATAAAAACTCTAATTCCTTCATATCTATCATATCAAGATTTTATGGTTCCCATGGAGTAATTTTGGTCCATCTTTTTCATGTATTATCATTCATATTTTCTTAAATCAATCGGACAACACAACTGTTTCTATGAAAGCTATGAAGAAACCCAAAGCCACTATCTCTGATGATGGCCATTGGGATTTGTGACCTGATCACATCACCGGTAGCATTATTCGTCCATAAACACCTATTATATTCATAAAAATTGTTTGATATAAATCGCTAAGCATGAACATGTGTTCAAAGAACATTTTAATTTTGTGATTCACTTATATAAGATCAATAAAAAAATATGATCTTCTTGAGGAATTGATATCAGACGAATCCATGGAATATTGAATCATATTCTATACTAACATGCATCGACCAAGAGTGTTAAATAAATAAACTATTTGACTGATTGTAAGATAAAATGGCTAACTATTAGATCGACCATATGTAAAAATGGATAATTGTTATATCGACAGTAGGTTAAAATGGAAAAGAATTAGATCGAACATGAGTTAAAATGAAAATGATATATCAACCATATGTTAAATTATATTAACCATGAAACTCACAATCACCCCAATAGTTTTTAAAATTTTATAAATATCCAAGAAATATAAAATATACTATTTTTATTTACTGTTCTTATATAATGTTTAACTATGTGATTATTTAATATATTATAAATGTTCTATTGCTTCAAAAAATAAATATATGTTATAAAGGCTCCATTTATTATAAAAAAATTATATGGAAATAATATTTTTCAAATAACTTATTGTATACTATATTTTTTATAGTTTTTGAATTATCCAATTACTACAAGTCAGTTGGAGAATTTTTATTTGCTTTAATTATTTTAAAAAGTCTCATTTATTATAATGGTCATATTAGAATTTTTATTCTTGATTTTAATGTAGGAATTGAAGTGAGTTAGTATTATTATTGAATATGAGTGAAGTATTAACATGTAATGACATGTTTCCATATTTTAAATATTTATATTTTTTTGGTGACGTTTTTAGGAAATTCTCACACAAATAGAAATGAAGAAGACCGTTGGTGATTAGTTGATAAATAGAGTCCAATGAATGAAGTGTGATGAACTACATAACTCTATAAATAATTGATGAAAAGAATAAATTTCTTAGTAAGTGATTAAGATAATATATGAATATTCTTCATTTATAGTGATCATGAATAAAATTCTATATTTCCATTCATTACTATTGAAGTGCTCAAAGATCATCAAAGTATATCATTTTCCAAATCATTTGATCTATTCCAATTTTTATTATTTTTTTTATCATTTTCATCATTTTTCTTTAATCTGTTTACAAATTCTATTGCCAATTTATTATTTTCCAAATCAAAATCAATTTATTATATCACTATTCATCAATTAAAAAGTATGTTAATTGGTTTGTGACTCCTGAAACAAATCCATGTCAGGCAAGGTCGTGAATTCTATAAAAATTTAGGTTTTTGCATCTGAGTGTTGTAAAAGTTATATACTATGAATAGTTTATCACCATATAAAAGTTTTATTTCCTATTGGGTATAGATATTCACACCTAGTACATATGATTTAATGGTGTACTAGGATTATGGTGATCTGAACCACTATAAAAATACTGTGTTCATTTCTTAATTTACACTATACTGAATCTTGAACACTACACTGTTCTATTTATTATTTAAAACTAAAACTCTTAATGATTATTTTTTAAAAAAAAATTAACTAATCACCTAACCCCCCCCCCCCAATTATTTTTTTCAACTATCTTGATAAAAAATTGTAATTATGGTAGGTACATTAGAGTATAGTTAGCATATCTGGTTGTTTTTATCTGATATCAAACAATTAGTATTAGAGGGTATAGATTTGTTAAGGGTAGTATAAGTTTTATAGTTTAGTTTTTATCAATTTTGTAAAAATGAATATCCTAAAACTAATAGTCTATGAAATAAATACTTATTTTTAATTATGGAAGCTTTTAATATTAAGGATGGATGGAGACCTCAAAGCCCCCATTTTATGATGGAAGTTACTACAGGTTCTAGAAAGATACAATAGAAGCCTACCTCAATCAGTTAAGGCTGTATCATTTTAAAATCTGTGATAAATCATAATAACTACCCAGAAATTATTTGGATATAATTTTTGGTAATGATATAGTAAAGTATGTTTTGAATTATAGAGGACAAACTATGACGTGAAGTTGGAAACATAGTTACAAATAAATAAAACTAATTTCTCAAGGTTATTCTTACCATGGGAGAATTTATTCTGAATATTATTTCATCATATTTTTAGGAAGAGGATATTTAAATTTTATTATAATTTTCATGTATCAAAAATATAAAATTGTTTCAAATGGTTGTAAAGAGTTAATTTTTAAATGGAATAGTTTATAAATCATGTTTTTAAACATAATAAATCATTATATGATATTAAGAGTGATTCTTGGCCTTTTTATGAATGGATAACTTATTTTTTATTGAAAATTTATTTTTGAAGGAAACTTTTACCCTACCTTATTTATAAATAAAGTTTCAAATGATATTTTTATTTTAAAATTTTATATATATAATATGATATTTAGTTTAACAAATAGTATACATTGTAATTATTTTTAAAAATTGATGATAGGTGATTTTGATATGATCTTAATTGGATAATTTAAAAAATATCATGGTTTAAAAATTAAACATAGAAAAGATGGAACTTTATTAAAATAAACAAAATATGAAAAATAACTATTTAAAAAGTAAGTATTGATTCATAAAATATATGAAAACCCATATTAGTAAAAATACCCAATTATATTCAAAAAAATATAGAAAGCGTGTTTATTTTAAAATTTACAGATGAATGATAGAAAGATTAATGTATTTAAATGCATATATTGTAGATATTATTTCTTTAGTAAGTTTATGTGAAAGATTTTAGTCAAATCCTAAGGAAAGTATTCTTAATGTTGTTAAAATACTTATTAAACATATTAAAGGAACTATTGGTACTAGTTTTTTTATTCAAATAATTTTTTTTATTTATTATTTTATTTTGACTATGACTTTTGAGGTTTCAGGCTTCACCAAAAAATCAAAAAATGTATCTGTCATTTTCTAGGTAAAAATTTAATTTCATGATGTTCTATGAAATAACTATCAATTATATTATCTACCGATGATGCATAGTATATTACTACTCCATGTTATTACTATAAAATTATTTTCATTAAAAATATATTATGTGATTTAAAATTTATTTTTGATAAAATTAAAAATTTATGTGATAATAATACAAAAAATTAAATTTCAAAAAACCCTTCGTATAACTCCAGAATAAAACATTTATATGTTTGATTTTATTTTTTGAGAGATAATGAAAATAAAGGAGATATTATTTTATATATTTTTTCTAATAAATTTTTTTTGTCGTAATTAATAAAACACTTTATTCTGTCAAATTTGAGAAAATTACGTTTGAACTATGTATGTTATAAGCATGAGGTTTTCTTATTAGAATTACTACTTGTTAAAATCGCATACAGTTTTATATATATTATTAAATGAGAAATGTTTTAAAATATTTTTTTGATGTTCTACTTTGTTAATACTATGTATTTGATACTCTTTCGTTACTAATAAAAAAAGCCTTTAATAGTGATGATATTTATCAACCCTAGTAAAAAATGATGATAGATAGAATCTTTATCAACACTGAAGAAAACACTGATAAATTTAACCCTTTATCAGTGCTATATTTTCATCACTAATAATGGCATCCTTTATCATCTCTTTTTTAGTGCTGTTAAAGGACAAAATAAATAAAATGAAATAATTATATAAATAAAAAGAGAATTTATTAAAAAATATTAAAATTTTATTAATTACATAATTATTAATAAAAATGAAAAAAGTAATTATACTATATATAAATTATTAATACTAATAAATAGTATGTATTAACTATATAGATATATTCAAAATGGAAATTAAACAAATAAAACATCAAAATAAGTAAATTGAGAAAAATATTAAACACATTATTAATTAGATAATTATTGATAATGTTAATAAATAGTATATATTAAATATATAGATATATTTTAATGTATATAAATATTATTTCTATAATACAAAACATTATTTATGTTTTACATTAAATAGTAATATATTTAGTGAAAAAAGTTTTACAATTAAAATTTAATATGAATTAAAAATACTCACTATTTACCTCAAGTAATGGACATGATTGAATGTCGTTGAATTTATCAATTTATAACATAGATAAAATGTCAAATATTTATTTTACACATATGTAATTAATTAATTTTTATATACAGACATGAACACAGAATTTTTTTAGAAAATTTCTTCAATTTATATTATTTATTTTATATATAATTATTTACTATATTTTAATATTTTCAATATATTTCAATTTTTTAAGGATTTATATTAATAAAACATATAATAATTTTCTATAGTACTCATTTTTAGTTAATTAGTTTTATTCATTTTGAACATGCATGGACTTAAGATAAAATATTCATTAATAATGATAAAAAAATTAAAAAAAATAATTTAAAATATATATATATATATATTTTTACTTTTTTTATGCATTCAAAATAATAAATAAAAAATATATTTTTAAAATGTGTATATATAATTATAAATAATTATTTATAAAATTATAATAAATTTATTTAAATAATGAATATATTTATTATGTTTATATACATATATAATTATATAAATATATATAATTATGTAAATATTTTTTTAGGTATTTATATAATTATAAATAAATAATTATATATTAAGATAATTATAAAATTATTATTTTATAAAGAGTATTTTTCTAAGTATTATAATGATATATAATAATTATACTTTTTTAAGTATTGTTATTTTAAAAATTTATTATAATTATTTATCAGTGCTAACAAAGAGTGCGTAGAGATTTATTTTACCGATACATATTAACTTAGAACTAGTAAAAGGTATTTTATCAACGATTTTTTGGAAGTGTTGATAATAGTATCACGATCTGTTTTAAGAACCTTAAAAATCGTGAACCAATTCACGATATCTGAAGCTCTATGTGGAATTGATCTAGTATAAAATCTCATTGTTTTTGAATCCAAACTCAAATCTAGTCTAGAATCAAGGATCCAACTATTCCAAGGCTAGAATCAAAGTCTCATGTGATTGAAGGGTTGAATGAAACCACGACAAGAATGAAATCCAAGTTTTTTGATATTTTTAATTTTACTTGGATATCCACTGAACCTTATCATCCCACATCCGTGTATCCCAAAAAATCTAGTTGGACTATCCTATAATAAAATAACGCAAATTTCATTTTTGTTTAGATATATTGAATTATCGTCTTTCCTGATAGCATGTGGCTCTCCTTTGGACAACATTGCTGTTGTGCGACATGAAATATATCAAAACAAATATTGGTTAAGGTTTTTTGAAGTATAATAGGATCCAAATAGCTATATTCCAGGACATCTACCACTTTCCAATCATCAACTTTTAAAAAATTCATCCATATAGTGGTCATTATTGTCATTTGTTTAGAATATTACATTGTAAATCTCTTGGATGATGAAATAACAGACATCATTGGGGTCTTATATTATTTCATGAAGAAATTGGCACTGATATAGTTGAGTTTGAATAAAATAAAATATATTTCAATCCCCTTCTATTTGAAATGTAATTATAGAAGTTGATCCCAAAAAATGGATAATGAAGTATCTGATACAAGGGAACCACTATATAATGATTTTTTATGAAATTTTTTCCTTGGATAATGAGCACTGAAATATAGTTTAAAATTAAGGGATTTATTTAGTATAAATATGAACTATTTCATGAGTCTTGGGATAGATTTTTGGGTCACTTATGAAATGTAAAAAATAATAACATAGTCCAAAAATTCATACAGACACATTTTATGAAATTACATTCCCACAAAAATAAACTTTTTAGGATTAGTATTCTAGAGGGAACATTAGTTATAAAATAGTGGAAGAACTATAACATTTTTAACAACATGGAACAAAATTCATTGCATAGAGTTCTTGGTGGAGAACTATTTATATGAGAGAAAACAGAATTTTCCCCTATAATAAAGATCAATCTTATGGATTCTCTACTAAAAATATAAAAAACACCCTTAACGATAAATGAAAACATAGGGGCATGTTTTGGAATTAAAATTCTTATTTTCCAACATTTGATATAACTTTCCCTAAGAATTCTTAATTATTTGGGAAAATACATATAATTTTAAAAAAACATTATCCAATTTTTGATAATTGTGACTAGGGCTACCATTAACAACCAAACCATTCTTAGTGAGAGTAATGTGTCCATAGATCACCACTCATCCTAAATTTCTACACTAATCTAGGAAACTATTCAAATTACAGCCATGGGATGAAAATTATGGTTACCAATATAATGTCAATGGAATGATTCAAAAAATAATTTGTAGGTTTGAATCAAAAAACTCTCAACATGATTTAGATAAATAAAAAATACATTAAATATTTAAAAACAATGATCCCCAAATTAGTTAATTTTTAGTAAATCTCACAGGTAGAGATATGGGTACACTATTGGGCCCCACTAAACTAAATACTAGGTATAATTATATTTATTTCAAAAATTGGAGTGGTCTTCAGACCGGTCAAGAATCTATAAATGATCCTAAATCTCCCAAAAATGGAAATCTTAAAGAAAACCCCAAAAATCATGAAATTTATTAATTTGGAAACCATGAAAGAAACACTAAAAACACCTTATCCATTCTTTATTTTGATTCACTTTTCCAAAGTCAATGAATTTATCATTGAACACCCACATGGTTCTGATAACATTTTTTTCTTCTATATTTGGAACAATTTCCTATGTCACATTTTTCTTATTAGAATCATGATCCTCAAGCATATATTTGATCCCATTATCATCCTTGTCAACCTCTCCAAATGATTTAGGCTTTTTTTTGGGAAAATGAGGTGTTTTAGGGTCTAACTCCTTTGAGTTTTCACTGAAACTTTCTAACAACCAATGACATTTTATTCGTTGATTTAATCCTTTATTATATATCTTACAGTTGATAAAAATATAGACATATTAGAAATGATAACTCACTCATTAATACTTCATAAAAATCACTACATTTACTTAATCACAAATCTAATAAACACTATATACGACTTTAATCCATCTAAAAACATAGAATTATTTTAAATTTCATTTTTGTTCTACCCTAAGTAATCTCTTATTAACATCCATATAATTCTCAGAAATGGGAGGAATTCACCTTTTATAACGAATAAATTATGTGTATTTAATTATTTATTATAAAATATGAACATTTTATAATCCTAATATGATATCTTTACTTTCTATCGAATGATTCAAAGATTCAATCCAATGTATCTTATTTTATCCTCATTATCCTTACTCTTTGACTGATTGTTTAGAAAGATCTATTTGAATTCTTTTATCATCATTATTTCTTTACTATAAGAATATCCTTATGTTCAACAATGTTTTCACATTAAAATCATTATCCATAGAATTAGTGTATTGTTTCACATTTATATTTAATTTATTTTTTTTCATTATTACTCATCTAATTTTTTTTAATTATACTAGTGGATTCTATTGTTTGACTTGGGATGGTTTGTTTGAAGCTACTCATGCTCATGAGGGATTGGACTTCAATCCTGTAACTGAGACAATGACAATAAGGAAATGCATCAAGAATGCATACAAAGATCAGAAAAGGTGAATTCATACTAATTATTTAGTTAATTATGTCATCATTTTATCTATTATTTTTAAGATAATTCCCATATCATTTTTATTTAATAATTATTTAGTTTTTTGAAATATATTTTGGAAAGCCATATTTTTCATTCAACCGACAACAACAAGCCACCGAAGAGGTAAATTTATTCTTTCTTTCAATGTAATGATGTTGTCCATATTCATTACCTTTGTTTGTCAAACAACCAACTCTGCATATTGATTCGATACTGTTAGTTGGAAAAATATTTCTCATTGTTGAAATCCTAGAGAGTATAGAAATCTCATGTTCCCATTATGATGACTTCTCATGATATAATGGGAAAATTAGTTTCCACTACTCTTCTAATATTCAATAACAAAAAATAGTTTTCATCTAAGAACATCATGTCAATATGTATTGTTGGTAGTTTGATATATAAATTACATGGAAACATGTTTACATTGAAAGATATGATATTTTTGAGACATTGGGACGTGGGGGAATCAACCACACTTCAATCTGACACACGGTGTGACTGGTATGACTCAAAGTGCTTCCTTTTATTTAAAATTGACATAGGTTTTAGTAAAAAGAAAAAATGACACACTCAAAACAGGTAAATAATATTTAGATTATTTTTATAATTTAGTTTAATGATATATATGTTCTTTGAAAAATTTAGGAATCAGTCGTACCTCAATTCAATGCATGGTGTGACCGATATGACTAAATGTGTCCCTTATCAATTTAAACTCGACAGTTTAGTTTAAAAAATGTCCCTCACTAAAAACAAATAAAGAAAGCTCATATTTTATTGATAATTTTGGAAATAAATTCTTAGGCAATTTGTGATGTGTAATAATTGTTCTCGTGTAAAAATGATACATGATGTGATCAGTATTTGACAAAGTGCGTGTTTCCAGTTTAAAATTACATTTTTCGTAAAAAATATAAGGGACGTACTCAAAACATATAAGATGCATTTATATTATTTTTATACATTATTAAAATGATCCAAAAGTCATTTATGATGTTCTGAAATCATACGTATCTCAATCCGACACACGGTGTGATCGGTATGACTCCAAGTTCATTTTTTATTTAAAAATGACATCAATTTTAATTAAAAGGAAAACATTCCTATTCAAAACTGATAAAATGCATTCATATTATTTTTATAATTAATTTAAATTATCTAGAAGTCATTTTTTATTTTTAGGAATTAACCCCACCTCAATCTGATACATCATTTTTACATTATGACACAATGTTTCGGTTATCAGTTTAAAATCGATAGTTTGGTTCAAAAAAATTCACTCAGTAAAAACAAAAAAAAAATTGCTCAGGTATTATTTATAATTTATCACATTTATTCATAATTCATTTTTTACATGTATTAAACTTTCTCACATTATACAGATACATGACGTGATTGGTATGAGTCAAAGTGTGTGTTTCCAGTTTAAAATGACATTTTAGTAAAAAAAAAGTGGGGTAGTCAAAACTATGTTAAAACAGTTGTATTATTATGATACATTATAAAAATGATCCATAATCAATTTGGGATGTTTTTTAATTTCCCTCACCTCAATCTGACTCATAGTCTCACCGATATGACTTCATGTGCATCAATTTTAGTAAAAAGGACAACTAACCTACTCAAGACTAGAAAACACATTACAATCGTTTTGATACATTATGGAAACAATAAATATTTCAATTTTGACATTTATTAATCATCCAAACCGAAATCTGATACACGGTGTTATCGGTATGACTCAATGTGTTCATTATCAGTTTAAAATTGACAGTTTAGGTCAAAAAAATATCACTCACTAAAAACTATGAAAACATTCTCAGATTTTCATGATAATTTTGGACATTTATTCATAATTCATTTTTGGTGTATATGAATCAGTCTCATGTCAAACTGGTACACAATGTGATTGGTATGATTCAAAGTGCATGTTTCCATTTTAAAAAGACATTTTAGTAAAAAATACATGTTAGGTACTAAAAATAGAGTAAACACATTTAGACTATTTTTATACTTTAGGAATACATTACATAAGCCATTTTGTACATTTAATAATTAGACGCACCTCAATATGATTCATGGTGTGACTGATATGACTCCAAGCGTGTCTTTTTATTTAAAATTGTCATCAATTTTAATAAAAAGGAAAACTCAACTACTCTAAACTGAGAAAAAAAAATTATATTATTTTGGTACTCTAAGAAAATTATCCATAAGTCATTTGTGATATGATGAAAGCAGGAACACCTCAATCCAATATATGATGTGTCCGGTATGAATCAAGGTGTCTTTTATCTATTTAAAATCAAAATTTTATTTTAAAGAGTGTCGCTCATTGAAAACCAATAAAAACACATGGATTGTCTTTATAGTTTTGTAAAATGATTAATAAGTCATTTGTGATATGTAGTAATTGTTATCACATCAACCCAACACATGATGTAACCATTATGTGTCAAAAAAATTCCATTATAAATGAAATTTTAGTATAAAAGACAAGTGACATACTGAATACTGAGAAAACACATTCAGATTATTTTGATACATTAAAAAAATAATCCATAAGTCATTTGAGACATGTAAGAATCTACTGCACCAGATTTTGACACATTGTGTGACTGCTATGAATCCAAGTGTGTTTTTTCAATATATATTTATCATTTTAGTTTAAAATGAGAATCATATCACCAAACTGAGAAAATGAGCCTAGATTTATTTCTTTTCATTTAAATTATATATTGGTACTTTATTTTTCTAATTTCGTGGTGTTTTTTGTGTTGCGGTGTGTTGTAACAACACACACCACTAGTGTTGTAGTGTGCTATTACAGTATACTGTAGTATGACCCTTTATTAGTTATTCTATAAGCACTGATAAAAGACTCAGGTTTTTAATCTTGCTCTAATAATCAACACTTCTCTAGTGCTGATAAAGGCCATATTTAGCTCTGTTAAAGGCCAATTTTTTTAGAATTTATTGTTTAAGAGAGATAATTTTTGTATAGTTTTAATTTTTTAACTCTTTGATAAATTTCAAAATGGAATAGATTTTTTTTGGAATTTAAATAAAATTTAAATTTTATAATTTACACAAATGGATATATTTTTAGTGTTAGAACTTTGTTTATGATTTTAGTTTTACTAATAACAACTCCTCTCATTTATTTACAAAATATTTGTTTATTATTTTTCATGTTTTTATGTTTATCATTATTTTATTAATATTTTAATACAACATGATTATGTTTATATTATAATGAACATCCTGAACATTATTTTAATTTTATAAAACATATTACTGGTTATTTTTATTTAATTTTTATATATTCTTAAAATATATATTATATATATATAATAATTTTTTATTTTAAAAAAATACTTATTTCTATAAATATATATATATATAAGCATCAATATCCGATTTTCTGGTAAACTGTTTAAATGAATTCACATTGTGTTTCCTGTCTATTATGTGTGTATAGGTTTTGTGGAAATATATTTAAAATACTAGTAATTTTCTATCCACCACATCATATAGGAGTAATGACTTCATGCACTATACAGTTCAACTGTATCTACTATTTCGGAGTGGCAGCACACTTCGAATCACATTTGGTTGGTTTTTCCTATGTACAGAAGTAATTGTGTCCTCTTAAATATCTCTACACCCCAGTTATTTCAACTCTTTTGGATATTGATATTATAGTTTTCATAGTGTTATTATAATTCATCTCTTGTACCAAACTTCCTTGATAATGAGTGTTAAGTAAATAAACTATTAGATTTACCATAATTTATACTATCTAATTGTTAGATCAATCGTATATTAAAAATAGTAATTGTTAGATCAAGCATGAGTTGAAATAACATGAATATATTTACCATATGTTGAGCAGTATCAACTGTGAACACCACAGTCACTCCAATAGTGTGTCAAATTTTCTAACTCTACTATTAAAATAAAATATACTTTACTTATTCATTATTATTGTAAAATATTTAACTATAAGGTTATTCGAAATATGTTAAATGTTCTATTACATTAATATATATATATATTACAAATACTCTATTGAGTAGAGAAATATTTTATCGAAATAATAATTTTCATATCATTTATTTTATAAATTTTTATAGTTTTTAAATTATTGAATTATTTCAGGTTAGTGGGATAATTTATAATTTTTTTAATTATTTAAAAAGGCCCATTTATTCAAATGATAATATTGGAATTTTTTAATGTGATTAATGAAATAATAAAAGTGAATCAATATTATTATTGAATATGCATTATGAATTAATAGGTGATGACGTGTTTCTATATTAAAAATATATTTAACCATTGTATGGTCGTGATGAGTTTAGGAAATTCCAGAATATAGATAAATGGAGATTACTAATGGTGATTAACTAATAAATAGAGACTAGGATGTGAAGTGCGAATAACACTTGATGTCCTTGTTAATACTTGATGATAAGAAACGTTTTCTTTGAAAGTAATTATGATCTTATACTACTATTGTTTCATAGTAGTTATCATGAAGAAACATTAATAATTAAATTCAATACTACTGAAGTGATCAAAGAACATCGAACTATATTGTCTTCAACATCAACTTATATCTTCTCATTTTAATTATTTTTAGGTTTTCTTCTTAAAATTATTATTTAATATGTTTTTAATCATTAGTGTTAGTTTATTTTTTTCCCAATCAAATAAAATTTGTAATTTTATTATTCTATTAATCAAAATGATGTTAATTAGTTTTTACTCCCAAATAAAATTCATGCCACAATAGGTTGTGACTCTTATAAAAATTAAGATTTGTTCTTAGGAGAATTTTAAAAGGTAGTGTCTTCAAATAGGTTATCACATCTCTAAAATTTAGTTTTCTTAGTGCATGTTGATCTTCTCATAGAGTAGATAAATTCAAATAGTGTACAAATGGTCTTAGTGATCTAAATAACTTTAAAAAGATAGATTTAATTTTTTAATTTATGTTTTAATAAATCATGATCACTTCATTTCATTGTTGATTATTAAATAATAAAACATTGAATGATTTTTTGTTTCAATATTTTTAAAATTAAAATTTACCCTCTCCCCTCCCCCTCTAGTATTCTTTCCATCTATCTCAATCTAATGCAAAGGTTGAAGGAAAACCCCATAAACATAGATACCATATCCCAAAATAAGATGGTATATGATCTTACTGATAATAATTTTAATGAAAGGATAATAGATGTTACACTTATAACTACCAAGATAAATAAGAATATTATTTAGAAATATTGGAGAGTACTGAAAGAATTTCTTGAAGATAAATATCCCTCAATAAAAAAGTTGAATTCTTTTGATAAGAAACTTAAGGGATTAATTGAAAATTATGGACATTATATATAATGGAAATATGATGAAATTAAAATGGAAAATAAAGAATGAAATTTAGGAATTCTATCTTTTGGTTTACCAAAATTGAAAGTTAAGAAGAAAAGAGAAGGTGAATTTAAATATATAGAGGATTATAAAAAGTGAAAATATTATTTGAAATTCAAGAAGCATAATGATTTCGTACCTCACATAACTATCAATCATCCTATTGAATATGTAAAAATGACATCAAATAGGTGATTAAATTTAATGGCATGAACCTTTCAAGTCCATTACATTGTGGAAAAACTAGTGTTTGTGGTGTCCTAGGAATTAAAGGTGTCTCTTTTGAACACTTTTCAAAATTACAAATTTTCTATGTTTTCCCAAACGTGCCTCATACAAAAAATGTCTCACCCAAGGGGTGGATCATTAGTGGTGTCTCATCCTATAGGTGATTTAATGGAAGTGTATCACCCTAGCTTTGGCTCACTGGTGGTGTCTCACTCTGGCAGTCACTCGCAGGTGGTGTCTCACCTTGGTGGTCACTCATTGGTGGTCTCTCATCAGGTGGTGTCTTGTTAGAAGGTGCCTCATTGGAAGTGTCTCATCTGGTGGTTCCTTTTTTAGTGGTGCCTCACTGGTAGTGCCTCCTCCGACATTGACTCATCTAACAGTGTCTCTTTGTTAGTGCCTCATGATCAGTGTTACCAGTTCTTCATGTTTTTCCCTCTTAATGGCTTCCTTTGACTTAAAATAGGTTTAGGGTCAAAATTAAAAGGCTTTGATACTGGTTCAAAGGGAAGAAATTATATCTTTAATTCCCTTAGATTCTAGAGGCCTTGAAATTTTCAAAGTGTGTGGTCTTGTTTAGATTCACCTTTAATGAAAAATCAATGTTGTATCTAATCCCATGACTCAAATATGATCATCCTAAAGTCGAGTCATCTTTCCCCTTGTTCCTTCCTTATTGAATCCTCTTGATATAAGATGTGTAAAATCCCACTTACCATTGTATTCGTGTGGCTAGGATGATACAATTGGTTCATGATTCCCAAGAACTAGTGTAGAAAATGTCTTTACATCGGTAATTTTTTATTTTTTTACATCATTTTTTAGCCGATGTTATTAAAAGAGATATAATAAATATATTTTTTTACGTCAGTTATTTTAAAATTGACTTAAAAGCACAAATCTAAAGTGTTTTTCACATCGTTTCTTAAATAAACGATGTGAAAAACGCTTCAGATGCTCGATTTATTACATTAGTTATTTAATAACTGATGTGGTATATAGTTTATTACATTAGTTATGTAATAAATAACATAATATATCACGCCTCAAATCATTTTTCATGTAGTTTATATAATAAACTATGTAAAAAACCATTCCCCGTGAATTTATTTTGTCATTTGTGAAATAACGGACATAAAAAACCATCCCCTAGGAATTTATTACGTCAGTTATTTTATAAATGATGTAAAAACTATTATGTGAAGAATTATTTACATTGGTTATATAATAACCGACGTGAAAAATGATATACTATTTTGGTTATTAAATAACCGAAGTAAAAAAATTCCCCATGAATTTATTCTGTTATTTATTGTATAACCTATATAAAAACCAATTTCTTTAAAAGAAACTGTAAAACCAATGTGAGTCTCTACCCAGGTAGACCTGAAACCAGCAGAAACCAGACCAAAAGCATACCAAAACTAGACTAGAATCCAAACTAGAAAAATATCAGAACTAGAACAAAATAAGATGAAATAGAGAAAAATCAAACATTCACATTTATAACATTCAAAAGATATAATTTTAAATAAAAAAACTAAATACATCGAAAATAACTACCAAATACACAATTACAATTACAATATTCAAAATTACATTTTACACTACAAACAAAGTAAAATCCAATCAAACCTATAAAGTAATTTGACCATTTCACTTGTAAGTGTTTTACCACTTGAGAAATATAGGGTTGAGGAGCATCAAATAGCTTAAAATTAAAAGGAAAGTAGTTAACATGTATAATGAATAAATCGAATGAAATATTATGGAAATTTTTATAAGGAAATCTAACCTAGTCCAACATCAAAAGTGTCCCAGTTTTAATTATTTCATATATAAATCATAACATATAATATCTGCATTCGATGAAACATTGTTGTTTAAGAATTTTTTTTTTAAATGAGTGTCAATTCAAAATATCATTTTTATGTAATACATTGAAATGTACAAATTATATATGGATATCTACCTTTACTTTTACGTATTTGATCTTGGAACTCTTTCTCTTTGTGTTTTTCTGAAATTATACCCATCCCTTATTAGAAAATAATATGAATGGGATAAATTTAAAATTCACTATAATATGAACAACTATTAAGAAATTAAAACTTACTTTTCCAACATATTCTTAAAACTTCCTCATACATCACCTTGGACAGAGCGTATCCCATAATGTGTTTTCTACCTTAGACAAAAAAACACCTAACATCCAATGATCACTGATATAAAAGAAAAGTTAAGGTTAGTGATTTTTTATGTTAAAATATAAATAACACTTTTCCAGATATATGTTTCATACCTATCACAAAAAGGCATCATCCAACAATGCGTGATTAAATTCTGTTCAACTCTTTCCGAAATATAAATTGTTCTTTGTTCCTCATCCAATGCATGTGCTATAGGGGAAATCATATGTGGTTCCATGAATCCATATAAATCTATCTTCTCATTCTTCTCACATGTTTTATAGAGATACCTAATACAAAATAGACATAAGTATACATTTTTAATAAATATAACATAGGGAAAGGTGTTAATACTTACATGGAAAAAATCTGCAGCACATTGATTCCCAACTTATCTCCATTAATAAGCTCCATGGTATCATTTTTTGAAATCCCCACATTTATTGAACATCGAAAAACATGATCTTCCATTGGAAACGAATAATGACCGGCCAATAAATTTGAATATCTGGACAATTTTTCAAAACTACTAGAATATGTATCTGATGTTAGATCCAATTATCTTTGTTATTGTCTTTACAATATTTCATTACCTTTGAAGTATTCATGTAAATAAATAGAAAAATATATTAGTTTTCAAATGTTAAAACAAATTTAACAAAAAATAAATTAAAATATATAACATACATACCTCTATGGTAAAGAGTAGTAGAAGTCTGGATGGCCAAACTAAAAAGTGATTGATATTATGTCCAACTAGAATCACTTCTTCGGTAGGTAATGGTACTCAAGATGATCTATCTATAATATCCTGTAGAGTGACTCTATGATGATCTTCCTATAACTCTTGATGATTAATTGTATCTCATATACAATATACTAGCCCATATGAAACTATATGATGGAGAGTATCGTCAACATACAACTCACAATAAGTTGGAAGTAGTGGTAGAGGAGTAGGATAAAAAATGGAGTCTGTAGGCTGAGGTGGAGGATAATCAATGGGGTCCAGAGGTGGGGGATTTAGAGTTATTGGAAGAGGTGGAGGATAAATAATGGTGTCTGTAGGGGGAGGTGGAGGAGTGGGAGATACTATTTGAAATTGTCTTTGCATGTCTGCAAACCTATACTATACTGACGCTCCAATATTTTCCCCCACTGTCACATTAATATTATGAACTTCAACCTCCATGGATTCTATTTTTTATTTATAAACACCCTAAATGGAAGAAGATAAAGAAAATGGAAACATTTTTCTTACCGATACACCAATCAGGTATCATCATACATGACCGGGTTGTTCGGGATTTCCCAATGCTGCAGATAAAATATCTTGCCTCCCAAAAACTATAAATACCCCCTGTGTGCTTTACTCCCCAAGAGAATCCTATATTAATTAATTTAGAATTTCTATAATGATTCAAAGTATATAAAAATATAATTAACTTAAATAAATAAAATAAATATCTTACAATCCTCTCAACTACGATTATCGACTCTTCGAAAAGATATTTCCCCGTTTTTGAACATCTTAGATCACTTCTATTTTTCATGTCTGGATAGAGGGGATGGAGGGGAAACCTCTCCATAGCTTGATGACTCATCTCTAATATTTTGTAATTTTTCCTCCATCATTTGTTCTTTTAATAAACTATACCCTCCCTGAGATAAACTATGAGGGTATACATTTTTAGATTGGATCTCCTGATGAGATGTCCATGTTTTCTCTAAATTAAGATTAATAAATAATTAACAAAACATTAATAAGATCATTTATATAAAAAATATTATAAAATTTTACATTTCCCTTACAAAAAATGATTCTTTTCTTCTACTTTCAACAAATTGTTTCCATGTGACTTCATATATGAAATGATATATATGACATGGATTGTCATGTTTCCTATGACCAAAAATGAAATCAGGTGTGAGGGTTGATTGGAAATACCTCTATCTCCTAGTAGTGATCGATAAACATTTCCTCATAACTCCTCTAGTGTCAGGAATATCAAATGTCATCTAATAAAAATGTGGTAAAACATATTATACTATAAATATTTAAATATGAGTCGAACAATAGAAAAATATCTTACCAAAATTTTCTCCCACAACTGAGATATTATCGTATTGTCCACACTTCTCCAATCATTATACAAAATTACTACTTTTCCTTTACCCTAAGTTGAAAAAAAACTCTTAAAATATTTTTCATTTAGACCTCTAGTGATATCATTCTCATAAAACTCAATGAGTGTCCTCTGGTCCTAGCTACGGGAAAGTGATAATTTGGGTAAATGTGTGGAACCACATTTACCTACACTTGAAATCTTCTTTGTCATTATGGGAGCACATTAGGAAGGTTGGGGAAAATCAATAGAAGCATGTGAATGTTCCTCCCAAGAAGTATGATCATGATTCTCATCTCTAGATTCATGTATTTGATCAACTGATTGATCTGTCATTATCCTTCAAATCAAAAATTAGTTCACAAATATACAAATTCAAATATTACAATATTATTGTAATCAAAAAATGAAAAACTAAACTATGTTACATAATTGTAAACTTGGTAAACATGGTAAGATTGTTAAAAAATTGTAAAGATGGTAAACATGGTAAACATTGTACTATAATTTTCATTCAACAAAATCAATAAATATATAAGTTACATAAAGGTAAACTATGGTAAAATATGGTAAACTATGGTATACATGGTATACATGGTAAAACTGGTAATCATGGTAAACATGGTAAACATTGTAAAGTAACCGTCATTCAAAAATATCAATAGATATATAAGTAATATAATGGTAAACATGATAAACTGAACTAAAAAACTTAAAATAAATAATCATTTCTACTTATTTGTTTTAATACACGTTTTAATAAAGAAAAAATTACAATATCTAACATTTTATGAAATTAGTAAATGTAAACAAAAAATAAACATATGATACCTGTAATATTAGGAATGTAAAAATGGATTGTTTTCCCAAATTCCTTTGTCATGATCATTCCTTATGGCATAAAGCATGTCTTCAACATTCTCATCATTATTTTTTGCTAATCTTTATATAAAAGTAGGGATCTAATATAAATCAGAATCTTAATCAAGTTGATCCTCAAAATCATATTTTTTTTCTTTTAAAACAATAGACCATTAAATATTTGATTGATCAACAACATACAAAATCTATTTTCCATGTGTTTCAATTTTAAAAGAATCTATTATGTTTTCCAATCTATTCGAATTAACAACTATCATTCCAAATTCATCGTTTTTGACACTGTTATTACCGATATACCATTTCTAGTTAAAAAAATGAACTTTAATTTTAAATTAATCAATCTACCATATTTCTTCAACGACTCCAAAATATTCACTTGATGCAAAAATTGTTTTTTTGCCTTTAGAACTCGAAAAATGCATTTCTTCTACAAACACCAATACAACAATATTCTAAACTACATTTCTACTGTCCTAAACATTCATATGAAATGTATATCCATTTATTTCATGTCTGGACCATGTTATCACATTTAAACTTTTATCACCCACTAACCATCTTAATTTCTATGATACATCTGATCTACCAAGCAAGGACTTTTTAAACCAAGGCATAAATGTTTTGTTATGTTCAATCAAAATCCACATTTCATTCTTATTTGGAATAAATTGTTTAAACTAATTAATATGAAATGTGATATATGGTAGATCATCACCTATGTCATTCAAGATGTATAAATATACCTTCTTCATCTATTCAGCTAAAAACAATTTGACTTTCAATCCATGAATCCCATTTCCATCCTTGTTAACTCATTTATGCCAGGATGGATGCAAACCTATGGGATCCTCTATAGCCAAGTAGCTTTTAAAAAACTCAACAAACTCCTCAGAAATATACTTTTCAATAATGGATTCTTTAAGTCGATATGGATTCTTATCATACCCATCAATATTTTCTTATACCATTAAAAAAAATACATCCATTGAAGATATACAGGTCCACAAAGCTTTATTTCTCGAACAAGATGTGTAACACCGGAGACTATTATGTTATATAAATCATAAAAGGAATCTTTCACTATAAACAAAACTTTATTGGCTTGCTTGGCTTGCTTTACACGCAATCACGACCTTCCTCAATAGCTTGCATCATATGCAATACCGAGTTTCACTAAACAACGATATGCTATTAAAATATTATTAAAACTAGCCATTATGAATAGTAATAACCACTTTTTGAAATTTTGTATATTTTTTTCAAAATTGACTTCATTTTTGGATTCAGAATATCGAAATTATCCTAGGGTGAAATTTTTGGTATTTTTCTGAAAACATTCAAATTTTGATGAATAGTGAAACCAATAACTGGCTGTTAAAAAAACTGAATTTTTTCATAAAACTTCATTTTACCGCTTTTGTGGGTGGAATCTCAAAAATCCTAGAGACACGGATGATTTCAGTAATGAAAGTGTGGTTCAATGAGATGAAAATAATTTTTGGTGAATAGTAATTTTTTAGTTTTATTTACCACGGTTAAAAGTAAATGGGGTAATTAAGGGTAAAAATGATATTATTATTACCCTAAATCATGTCTTAATTCTATTGGACAAGTGTAATTCGACGAAAAACAACCTTAGGAATAAAATATGACCATTTAGGCCCACTTGGAATAGATTAGGACATTTATTATTAATTTATTTACAGAAGGGTTAAAATAGTTAAAATCAAAGTCTAATAAGTATATAATTTTTAATATAGGGTTATACATAAGATAAATTCGACTATAAATATTAATTATAAAGATAGAAAGATTTCCTACATAATTATATTTTATTTGTAATTTTTATACTTTAAATAATTTAATTTATTTATGACACAAAGATGATTCAGTAATTATCTTATTAATGAAATATTGATATAATTGATGTTATAAATACCCAAATAAATATAATTTGAGACTTTTTATGAATTAAACTAATTTTATAGGTTAATATGACATGTTATTATTGATTTAATTAACTTTTTTATAACTAATCATTCAGGTATGATTTTCACAAAAATCAATTACTAAATAGTGTCAAAATTGACATAAAATGGTTTTTAAAACAAATATTATATTAGTAATTGTTATTTTATTCTTAAAAATATAAGGTTCAGCCAAATGACATATATAAGGTTATATATATTAATAATAAACAACTTGTGGTTCTTTTGGATGTTTATAGTAAGATTATTAGCCTTATAGTATAAGAATACAAGAAGACACGGTAAAAGTAAAATTATTTAACTTAATGTTAAATCTAAATGATAAGGTTAAAATAGGAACCTAAACATGTCTAAATTCTATTGGACGAGAGTATTTCGACCCATACCCACCTTAGATTCTAAATAAATCAATTTGGAGCTATTTAAAACCGAATATGACTTTATAATAAAATAATATTTTTAGTTATTCCAAAGGTGCCACTCTCCTCCCTTATAAAAGGGCACCTCCTCCCCCTCTTCCTCACACAACTTTGAGCCTTCAAGCTCGGCCAAAACCTGACAATTTCTTCTATCCACTTCCCTAGAGACGTCCTAGAGGTCTTGGTCTTCTTCAAAGACCAATTTTAGTTCCCTAAAAGGAGATCTCAAAGAGGCGCTTCAAAGAAGAGGTAATGTCCGATTACCAATTCTTTCAACTTTATTTCTTCTTCCACTTCTTCTTATTTAGTTGTTTCATTATGAATTAATAACATCAGTATCACTCATATACTGATATGTTATTATAAGTATTAAACAACCCGATTTCACCATCTATCCATCCTACGGAAAATGAAATCACCGCGCGTGCGTACATACGGAATATCGTCTCCACGCCGTGGTGTAATCTATTTTCCACCACCACCTTACTTGGATGGGTATAATGGTGTAAATAATGACTATATATGAATATTATAAAGTTATATTGATTCTGAAATAGTATACATACACTCCAATACAATTCCACGATCATGGGAACGATATCATCGCCCATTTGTACGTACGGAATACCGTCTCCACGATGTGATGGGACTCCTTCTACATGATCTTCATTGCATAATGATTATATAAATGAATTTATTGAATAAATATGATATATATTACACTAATACCATTATGTAAATTAGGTATCTATAACCAAAAAATAAGTATAAGAATTTATTCGACAAAACACGCATAAGAACAAAAAGTAATAAAGACCCGAATAAACAAGTAGTAATGAAATATTACTAATAAGAAGCTAAGAATATGACCATATATGATATCATAAAAAAAGTATGATTCTGGAATAAGTCAATAACATTATTTAAATCATTATACAGGATGTTCGGACACATACGAAGCAAATCGGACCTAAGGTAAGGGAAAATATCACAATCTCATTTTTATCCGAGATTGTTTATACTTTGGTATTTACTGGGGTGTATTTTATCATCCACATCCATGTTTCCTCAATATGTAATATTTATATCCTTCTATAGTATTTTATATCCAATTTTACCAGTTGGTGAGTTTTTAGTAAATATATGAAAGGAATCTTTTGTCGTTTTTTCGTACGAGGTACTTTTTGACTTTTCTGACAAAAGTACGAGAATAATGTTTTTTTAACTTATACGGCATGAATGGATTTTTAAAACATTATTTCCAAAAAGCTTCCTTTAAAAGTTTTCATGTTTATTTTTAATCAACTTCTTTTAGTTTAGAATTGTATGACATGTTAAGAAAGGAAAAGTTTTTTTGAAGTAGAAAGGATATTTTCCTCAAGAATGGAGTTTCAAGAGTTTTATCAAAATTATTTCCCATCTAAGATAATACAGGGTTCTGTTTTTATCCCTATTATTACATGGATTTTATTATGTTGTGATGGAAATATTTTTATGAATTCCTTTATCTTATATGAATTTTTTTATGATGTCACGATGTTTAAGATTCCCATTTTTATTACATGGGTTATGATATGATGTATGGTTTATGATTTTGTGGCACACATAAGAATGGTATCATTATGAGATGGGTGGGACCTATATCTCCCTCCAATGCATTGGGTAAAGATTTTATATCTCATGATATAGTCATGTCTGGAAAGGCAGGTTAAACCGGTTCAGTGAAACAGGACTGAAACGAGGTGTGAACTCGGTTCAGAAATGGACTTTGTCCACTAAGATAGTCTTGGAAATGATTCTTGACTAATAAGAAATGATTCTCTATGATTATGTGTGTATGCCACAAAGTTTCATGTTTTAAGTTATGATTATTGGGATTACATTTCACTACTATGATTTATCCCATGTTATGAAATTATGATTTCTTTTGCAGGTTAAGATTTCCAAAAGTTATGTTCTTATGTATATGATGTGATTGATATTTCTTTTGTTTACCCTTAATGAGCATTTGAGCTCTCCCTTATGTATGTTTTCTTTCCCCAGGTCAGGAAGAAGGTTATTAAGTAAGATATGTCAAAAGGGACTATAGATATGATGAAATAAATGGGAGATAGTGTATACGCTTTATGAACCAGTTGTTTATGTTTCCCAGTTTCTAAAGACATTATACCTATATGGTCCTTTATTGGTTTTGTTATATGTTGTAATAAGTGTGCTTCAATTCTGAAGTAATAACAATGTATGTAAAGTATGGGTCGTTATAGTTGGTATCAGAGGAAAGGTATAGTCGAACTTTGGAAACTAGGATGTGAAAGCCTTAGTAAGAACCCTAAGGATAAGTATAAGCATATAACACAATCTTAGTGTTTTAGAAATGGCCATGAATAACCTAGGATAAGACCTTAAGTGTGAAATTTTATTCTTGATTATGTGGTTTTCCTATTATAATTAGTATTGCTCACACTATTCTTCTTGGTTTTAGTCAATGTCTGGAACCCGAAGGAACCGTGTTAATGCGGAATGCGACGGGAAATGCAATGATTGTCCCCTTTAGCAACAAAACGTTATGGGAGATGGAATTAAAAATCTTTTAGCCATGCTCACACAACTTTCTCAAGCTATGAATCATGCATGACTTCCAAACGAGCAAAGTAAGGAACAACATTCTGTTGAATCCTTCATGAGACAGCGTCCACCTTCATTCAGCAGGTCTACTGATCCATTATTTTCTGAACAATGGATTAGTACTACTGAAAAGATATTTTCAGTTCTTCAATGTTCTGAACATGATAAAGTCATCTTAGCAGTGTATCGTTTAGAAGGTGATGCTGATCAATGGTGGAATCTTATTAAGAATACGAGGAAAAGGGTTCAAATTGAATCCATGGAATGGGACGAGTTCAAGAACTTATTTTTCAATAAGTACTTCCCTCTTATTCTCCGAACAAATATTGGGAAGCAGTTTCTTGAACTAAAGCAAAAGGATGATGAATATGTTGGTACTTATGAAGCAAATTTTACAAGACTTGCAAGGTACGCTTCTGGTATTATTATCCAACCTGAGAGTAAGATCGATCGATTCTTTAGTGGCTTAAAACCAAGTCTTCGAAGGGCGTTATCCATAAGGGACTTCAATAGCTACGAGGAAATCGTTCGATGTGCTCTCAAAGTAGAGATGGAGATTGGAGTAACCCATCAGTCATATGGGTTTGATAAGAAGAGGAAAATGGAATTCAAAGGAAAATCTAAAGATCACACTGAAAGAAGATGAGATTTCCCTCATGCTCAAAGTGTGGAAAGAAATATGGAGGAAGTTGTCTTAAAGGGAGAAGTAAATGTTTTAAATTTGGAAAGGAAGGTCATTAGGCATTTGAATGTCGTAATGATGGGAAGAATATGTCTAATGATGCAAACAAAGGAAAGGATACACAGAATGAACCTACTACACTAAAATGTTTCAAGTGCAAGGATATGGGGAATTATGCCAATCAATTCCCAAATCCAAGGGTTGATGATGATGGTCGACGTCAACAAACTCTTAATGCTAAAGACAAAGGAATGTCACATGAAATTTCTATCAGCGATGTGGAGTATGATAACGATGTGGTGAAAGGTACAATTACCATCCACTCTAAAGTAGAAAATGTTTTATTTGATTCTGGATCCACCCACTATTTTATTTCTGAAGAATTTTATAAGGATATCACCGTATTACCTCAACAATTAGATGTTGAGTTAGTTGTGACAACCCCTAATGGCATAACAGTCGCATAAAAAGTTTATAATTCTTCTCCGATCGAAGTTTGTGGGAAAGTGCTTCCTGAAAATCTCTTGATCCTTCCTATAGTGGAAGTTGATGTGATTCTTGGCATGGATTGGCTTTCTTTATATAGAGATCATATCAATTGCCAAAGAAGGGAAGTCACATTACATATTCCAGATCAATCTATGATCGTCTATCGATGCAAGGATGAACATAACCTTCCAGTGGAAATTTCTTCCATCTTATGGGTCTTGATTCCACTAAATGAAGGTTATTTATCTCAAATGGTTGGTGAGAAAGTCACGATTAAGAATATTCCCATCGTACAGGAGTTTGATGATGTCTTTCCGAATGAATTACTGGGTCTTCCACCAAATTGTGAAGTTGAGTTTTCAATATAACTCGTACTGGGTGCTTTTCCTATTTTAAAGACACCTTATAGAATGGCCCCAATTGAGTTGTAGGAATTGAAGAAGCAACTCCAATAGAATCTTGATAAGGGGTTCATACGCCCTAGTGCGTCACCTTGGGGAGAACATGTTCTGTTTGTTAAGAATAAAGATAGATCAATGAGACTCTGCATTGATTCTCGAGAACTTAACAAGATCACTATCAAGAACGAATATCCTCTCCCACGCATTGATGACTTATTTGACCAACTACGCGGAGCTCAATACTTTTCCAAGATTGATCTTCATTCAGGGTATCATCAATTAAGGTTCAAAAGGGAGGATATACCATAGACGTCTTTCCGTATAAGGTATGGACACTATGAATTTATAGTGATTCCATTTGGTCTTACTAATGCCCATGCTATCTTTATGGATCTGATGAAAAGAGTATTTAGAGACTATCTTGATCAGTTTGTGGTAGTCTTTATAAACGATATTCTTGTCTATTCAAATATAAAGGAAGAACATGAAGATCACTTGAGAATTATATTGAAGACCCTGAGAAAGGAGAATCTTTATGCCAAATTTACCAAGTGTGAATTTTGGCTTCAAAAAGTTTCATTTTTGGGTCACATAATCTCAAAAGAAGGGATATATGTGGATCCAGCAAAAATAGAGGTTATCGAAAGGTGGTCGAGACCAACAACAGTAACTGAGATCCGAAGTTTTCTTGGTTTGGCTCGATATTATCGACGTTTTGTGAAAGATTTTTCACGATTATCTAATCCACTCACCATGTTGACTCGGAAAGGAGTTAAGTTTGTTTGGACGGAGGAATGTGAAGAGAATTTCAAGGACTTGAAAAGAAGGTTATACAGTGCACCTGTGCTCACACTGCCTTGTATTGGAGAAAGGTTTGTGATCTACAATGATGCATCCAAGAAGGGATTTGGGTGTGTTATTATGAAAAATGATATGGTGATAGCTTATGCCTCACGATAGTTGAAAATACATGAGCAAAATTACCCAACTCATGATTTGGAGTTAGCTACGGTAATCTTTTCATTAAAGATTTGGAGGCATTATCTTTATGGATAAAGGCGTGACATTTATACTTATCATAAAAGTTTAAAGTATATTTTCACACAAAAGGGGTTGAATATGCGCCAAAGAAGATGGGTGGAGCTGATTAAGGATTATGACTGCTCAATCCATTACTACCCTGGGAAAGCAAACAAGGTGGTAGATGCATTAAGTCGACAAGACCATGCCGATTTATCCCTGATGAGGATCACAAAAGATCCAATATTTATGGATTTACAAAGGATGGATCTTGGAATTATAATGAAAAGGGAAAAATTGTATCTTTCTCAAATGAATGTTCAACTATCTATACATTGTAAGATTAAAGATGCACATAAAGAAGATGTCGAGTTACAAAAGAAGGTGAGAAATGTTCCTGAATTCAACCTTGATTGTGATGGGATAATAAAGTTCAGGAATTGGGTTTGTGTTCCTCCCATCCCCGAATTAAAGAAGGAGCTGCTGGATGAGGATCATAGTTCTTCATTCTCTATTCATCCTGGAAGCACGAAGATGTATAGGGACCTGAAAGAGTACTTCTGGTGGGATGGCATGAAAAGAGATGTTGTTGAATATGTCTCTCGATGCTTGGTTTGTCAGCAAGTTAAAGCTGAGAGATAGAAGTCTAAGGGGATGTTACAACCATTACCCATACCCGAATAGAAATGGGAAAACATCACTATGGACTTTGTCACCGGACATCCTAAAATATTCAAAGACAATAATGTTATCTAGGTCATAGTTGATCATCTTACGAAGTCTGCACACTTCATCGCTATTAGAGAGGATTTCTCTCTGGATCAGCTTTCCAGGATATATGTGACGGAAGTGGTAAGATTGCATGGAGTACCACTTTCTATTATATCTGATCGGGATCCGAGGTTTACCTCAATGTTCTGGCGAATTCTTCAGCATACTCTGGATACAGAGTTAAGTTTCAACACTTCTTATCATCCTCAGACAGACGGTCAGTCTGAGAGAATAATTCAAACTCTAGAAGATATTCTGAGAGCTTTCCCTATGGATTTCAAAGGTGGTTGGTATCAACACCTACCTTTGGTGGAATTTTCTTATAATAATAGATTTCACTCCAGTATTCAGATGGATCCTTATGAAGCTCTCTATGGAAAGAAATGCAAGACTCCAACTTGCTGGGATGAAGTTGGGGAAAGAATGCTATTAGGACCTGATCTCGTTGATGAAATGGCAGAAAAGGTCTGATCTATTCAACAACACATAAGAGCTGCTCAGAGTCGATAGAAAAGTTATGCCTACAACCGAAGAAAAGACCTAGAGTTTGAAGTGGGTGATAAAGTGTTCTTACGAATATCTCCCTGGAAGAGGGTCATGAGATTTGGAAGGAAGGGGAAATTGAGCCCTAGATATATTGGTCTGTTCGAAATACTGGATCGTGTTGGGAAGGTAGCTTACCGATTGGAACTTCCACCGAATCTCTCTCAAGTTCACGATGTATTCCATGTATCTCTCCTGAGAAAGTACATACTTGATCCTTCACATGTACTCAGCTCAGAAGTTGTACCGCTGGAGCAAGATCTTTCTTATGAAGAACAGCCGATAGAGATTCTGGATCATAGTGAAAAAGTCCTACGAAACAAGACCACTCGATTGGAGAAAGTTTTATGGAGGAACCACCAATTTGAAGAACCTACATGGGAGCTTGAGGATATGATGAGGGAGAGGTATCCTCATCTGTTTGTTACAAAGTGACAAATTTTGAGGGCGAAATTCATTTTAAGGGGGTAGAATGTAACACCCGAGACTTTTATGTTATATAAATCATCAAATGAATCTTTCACTACACACACCACTTGCTTGACTTGCTTTACACTCAATCACGACCTTCCTCGATAGCTTGCATCATACGCAATACCGAGTTTCACTAAACAACGATATGCTATTAAAATATTATTAAAACTAGCCGTTATGAATAGTAATAACCACTTTTTGAAATTTTGTACATTTTATTTTTCAAAATTGACTTCATTTTTGGATTCAGAATATCGAAATTAGCCTAGGGTGAAATTTTGGTATTTTTCTGAAAACTTTCAATTTTTGATGAATAGTGAAACCACTAAGTGGCTATTAAGAAAACTGAATTTTTTCATAAAACATAATTTTACCGCTTCTGTGGGTGTAATATCAAAAATACGAGAGACATGGTTGTTTTCATTAAGTAAAATTTGGTTCAATTAGATGAAAATAATTTTTGGTGAATAGTAACTTTTTACTTTTATTTACCACGGTTAAAAGTAAATAGGGTAATTAAGGGTAAAAATGATATTATTATTACCCTAACACATGTCCTAATTCTATTGGACAAGTTTAATTCGACCAAAAACAACCTTAGGAATAAAATATGACCATTTGTCCCACTTGGATTAGATTAGGACATTTATTATTAATTTATTTAAAGAAGGGTTAAAATAGTTAACATCAATGTTTAATAAGTATATCATTTTTAATATAGGATTATACATAACATAAATTAGACTATAAATATTAATTAGAAATATAAAAAGATTTCCTACATAATGATATTTTATTTTTAATTTTTAGACTTTAAATAATTTAATTTATTTATGACACAAAGATGATTCAGTAATTATCTTATTAATGAAATATTGACATAATTGATGTTATAAACACCCAATTAAATATAATTTGAGACTTTTTATGAATTAAACTACTTTTCTAGGTTAATATGACATGTTATTATTGATTTAATAAAATTTTTTCGAACTAATATTTCGGGTATGATTTTCACAAAAATCAATTACTAAATAGTGTCAAAATTGACATTAAATGGTTTTTAAAACAAATATTATATTATTAATTGTTATTTTATTCTTAAAAATCTAAGGTTTGGCCAAATGACATAGATAAGGTTATATATATTAATAATAAACAACTTGGGGTTCTTTTGGCTGATTATACTAAGTTTATTAGCCTTATAGTATAAGAATACAAGAAGACACGGTAAAAGTAAAATTATTTATCTTAATGTTAAATCTAAATTATAAGGTTAAAATAGGAACCTAAACATGTCTAAATTATATTGGATGAGAGTATTTCGACCCATACCCACCTTATATTCGAAATAAATCAATTTGGAGATATTTAAAACCGAATATGACTTTATAATAATATAATATTTTTAGTTATTCCAAAGGTGCCCCTCTCCTCCCTTATAAAAGGGCACCTCCTACCCCTCTTCCTCACACAACCTTGAGCCTTAAATCTCGTCCAAACCCTGAAAATTTCTCCTCTCCACTTCCCTAGAGACATCCTAGAGGTCCTGGTCTTCTTCAAGGACTAATTTTAGTGCCCTAAAAGGAGATCTCAAAGAGGTGCTTCAAAGAAGAGGTAATGTCCGATTACCAATTCTTTCAACTTTATTTCTTCTTCCACTTCTTCTTATTTAGTTGTTTTATTATGAAGTAGTAACATCAGTATCACTCATATACCTATATGTTATTATAAGTTTGAAACAACCTTATTTCACCATCTATCCATCCTATGGAAACAGAATCACCTCGCGTGCGTACGTACGGAATATCGTCTCCACGCCGTGGTGTAATCTATTTTCCACCACCACCTTACTTGGATGGGTATAATGGTATAAATAATGACTATATATGACTATTATAAAGTGATATTGATTCTGAAATAGTATACATACACTCCAATACAATTCCACGATCATGGGAATGATATCATCACTCGTGCGTACGTACGGGATACCATCTCCACGATGTGATGCGGCTCGTTCTACATGATCTTCATTGAATAATGATTATATAAACGAATTGAGTGAATAAATATGATATTTATTACACTAATACCATTCTGTAAATGAGGTATCTATAACCTAAAAAGAAGTATAATAATTTATTCGACAAAACACGCATAAGAACAAAAAGTAATAAACACCCGAATAAACAAGTAGTAATGAAATATTACTAATAAGAAGCTAATAATATGACCATATATGATATCATAGAAATAAGTATGATTCTAGAATAAGTCAATAACATTATTTAAATCATTATACAGGAGTTTTGGACACTTACGAATCAAATCGGACCTAAGGTAAGGGAAAATATCACAATCTCATTTTTATCTGATATTGTTTATACTTTGGTATTTACTAGGGTGTATTTTATCATCCACATCCATGTTTCCTCAATATTTAATATTTATATCCTTATATAGTAGTTTATATCCAATTTTACTCTTCGGTGAGTTTTTAGTAAATATATGAAAGGAATCTTTTGTTGTTTTTTCGTACGAGGTACTTTTTGACTTTTCCGACAAAAGTACGAGAAGAATGTTTTTCTTAACTTATACGGCATGAATAGATTTTTAAAACATTATTTCCAAGAATCTTCCTTTACAAGTTTTCATGTTTATCTTTAATAAACTTCATTTAGTTTATAATTGTATGACATGTTAAGAAAGGAAAAGTGTTTTTGAAGTAGAAAGGATATTTTTCATCAATGATGGAGTTTCAAGAGTTTTTTCAAAATTATTTTTCATCTAAGATAATATAAGGTTCTGTTTTTATCCCTATTATTACATGGATTTGGTTATGTTGTGATGGAAATATTTTTATGAATTCCTATATCTTATATGAATTGTTTTATGATGTCACGATTTTTTAGATTCCCATTTTTATTACATGGGTTATGCTATGATGTATGGTTTATGATTTTGTGGCACACATAAAAATGGTATCATTATGAGATGGGTGGGACCTATATCTCCCTCCAATGCATTGGATAAAGATTTTATATCTCATGAGATAGACATGGATGGAACGGCAGGTTAAATCGGTTCAGTGAAAGAGGACTGAAACGAGGAGTGAACTCGGTTCAGAATTGGACTTTGTCCACTAAGATAGTCTTGGCAATGAGTCTTGACTAATAGGAAATGATTCTCTATGATTATGTGTGTATGAAACAAAGTTTCATGTTTTAAGTTATGATTATTGGGATTACATTTCACTACTATGATTTATCCCATGTTATGAAATTATGATTTCTTTTGCAGGTTAAGATTTCCAAAAGTTATGTTCTTATGTATATGATGTGATTGATATTTCTTTTGTTTACCCTTACTGAGAATTTGAGCTCACCCTTTTTTATGTTTTCTTTCCCTAGGTCAGGAAGAAGGTTATTAAGTAAGATATGTCAAAAGGGACTATAGATATGATGAAATAAATGGGATACAGTGTAGACGTTTTATGAACCAGTTTTTTATCTTTCCCAATTTATAAAGACACTATACCTATATGGTCCTTTCCTGGTTTTGTTATATGTTGTAATAAGTGTGATTCAATTCTGATGTAATAACAATGTATGTAAAGTTTGTGTCGTTATAAGATGAACCATTAAATTCAAAATTATATCAAAAAAATATGGATAAAAATTCATTTCCAATTGACAAAGTATATAAATTCCAACCTTTTCCAAAATTATATAAGAAACCATATCAATCACCTTATTACAAATTTAATTGAAAAAATAACAAACCTTCATTATAGTTTTTCTGACAAGTATGGGAAATATTCCATGCAATTAAATTTGTAGAAGTTTTTGAATCAAGAAATGAAAATCATAAAATTTCATACCTATCAACATCAAATCCTTCAAAGAGAATTTTTCTTTACATTTGAATAATATCCTTGAGGAACTTTGATATCATGAATACACTGACAAAAACAAATTTTCTCCCTCTTGGATAATGTATGAAAAGTTGGGGAAAGAAATGTTTGTCTTCCATTAGAAGTGGGAGCTGACTCCAAACTTATTCTAATTGATAGTAATACTAATATTGCATTCAAACCATCTTTAGTATTTCCTTTAATATCTAATAATGTTCCAATAAAACTATCTTAGATATTATTCTCCACGTGCATGACATCAATATTTTGTTTCACTTCATGATATATCCAATATTGTAGCTCAAAAAATATTGAACTTTTCTTCTAAATATGCCTATCATTACCATATTTATGTGTCTTTTACAATGTCACAACAAGGTTTTTCACCCTCACAAAATACACATTATGGTATAAAGGTTTTGGAGAAATATCTAAGGTTTGTGATTCATTGAATTCCTTTTTTAGTCTTCTATAAGAGTGATCCATAGGCAAAATATTTTGATGACCCATCTATATTGTTTTCATATCATGATGAAATTTACAATATGATGTCCATTGTTTGAAAATTGGACATTCATGATTCCCATTTACACTATATGCAGACAAATTTCCATATGTTGTGAATTCATATATAGTGAAACTAAGAACTACATTCAGTTGAAAATATTCCATTTTATAAGAATCATACACCCTAATTCCATCCTCTAATAAAATATTCAAATCATCAATCAATGGTTATAACAAAACATCAATATCATTTATGTGTTTCTTTGGTCCAAAGATAATTATACTCAATATAACATATTTTCACTTCATACAAACTTTAAGAGAGAGGTTTTAATTTACCTATAAAATATGCCATGAAATATGTTTTCTATTGAGGCTTTGATATAAATTCATTCCATCAGTACACAACCCAAGTCTGAGATTCATAATTTCATTTCCGAATATAGGATACTGCTCATAAATTTAATTCCGTCATGGATAATAAACTGGATAGCATATTTTTCCATCACATATCTTCTTATCAGTATTCCATATTAACCTTTTTGCATCATGTGAATTAGACAATAAATGTTTGAAATGATGAATTATAGGAAGATACAAAAATACCTTGGTAGGGATCACTATAATCTCTACATCAACCTATTATTTTTCTATCAACTTATACTATGATTCCCACATTTAAGACACTCTGACAGAAATTCATATTCCATCTTATATATCATACAATCATTCAGACATGAATGTATTTTCTTGTATCCCAATTCCATCAGGCCGAATAGTTTCATGGCCTTATAATGTGAATCTAGAAAATCATTGCCTTTTGGAATATTTTATTTCAACAATTGTAGCAGCTCGATAAATTTTTTTTCACCCCATCTATATTTCTCCATTAGGATAATAAATCTTAACACAACCAAAAAAAATGTAAAATCTATACAACCATGATACAATGTTTTTTCAACATCAACATTTATACGTGAAACTGTCGGTTCTATCTCAATTTGTTTTGCTGAAATATCATGAATCATTTCTTCAATTCCATTAGAGTTACCATCTTGCAAATCATCATCATCAGTATATCTGACATTATGTCCAGTTTCACCATGCCAAATCCAAGGGCTGTAACTCATAATAAAACCATAAAAAATCAGATGATCATTGATCTCTCTATTTTTCAACTTCATCATATTCAACCATCTCACGCATGGACAGAAAAAAATTATGTTTCTTTGAACATTTCGTTTAGAAAATTCCAAAAATGCACCAACACCTTCCTCATATTAATTACTCATTTTATGTGTCGTAATCCAACATTGACTCATTATTACCTATAACAAATATCAAAAGTATACATCTTGTTAAGATAATATATTTTTTGATTTATATGAAAAATATCATAATTTTAATGTAGTTTTTTTAAATATAAAACAAATATGTTCTTATTTGAAAAAGATATGCATGTGAATAATTTTAAAAAGAAAATTTAGTTAGATATAATAGTTTTATATTTATATGAAAAATAACTTAATTTTAAAGTAAAACAATTTTGAAAAAACAATTGGGAATATATGTGTTTGTAATCTGGGATTGGGGAACATTATAAGTAAAGACTCTACTCAATTTATATCATTATAAAAAATAGATTCATCTCATAGAAAAGTATCCAAGGAAATTATTATACGATAATGATAAAAAACCCATGAAAAAAATTGTCAAAGGGTGTGAAAGGGAAGTTTAATTTAGAATAGAAATCCATTATAAAGAAGAACATGCTTTCCCAAGAAGATGTTATCTCCAAATAAGTTGAAGTGGAGGAATTCAAAAACTATAAAAACTTTTGGTAATAATTTTAATACCTATATCATAAATGAAATACCATTAAGAAATTATTTATGAAATCACTAATGTTGATGGAAGAGTGAACCTTATTGTTAAATTAGAATATTCTCTTAAATGATCAATGTTTGGAGGGATAATATGAAAATCATATTAGGTTTACATATCTCTCTTATATGGATCATGATATAAAAGTATAAATTCATCTTGGATCCTCTCTTCTTAAGGTACACAATGAATACATCATTGTGGAACTGGATACCATATTCACCCTTCCATAAACCTGAAATATGAAATATATATATTAAAATATGTATACATTCACTATCTTGATCCAAAGAAATAGGTATTAATGGTTTAACATCTCTAGTGAGCACTCGAAGAGCATCCTCAATAATAATCCTTGTATTTACAATAATTTAATATCCATGTAAAACATTATATACTCCTTAATGAGTAATTTAAAATCACCTGACCCATTCAATCGATGATATTAGGAGCTCTTACCCCTAATAAATACTTTATTAAGGTCTTTCATTTCCCTAAACTCATATTGAACATGGAAATTGAAGTAAAAAAATAGTCTAGTATAGAATGGGATATCACTGTTAGAGAAAAATATACATATAATTTCCATTGAATGAATACCCACATAATCAATATTTACAATCATTCACCTTCAATTTATTTTTCTTCAATAACTTATAGAGACAACAAGAGAAGATTACATAGCTCAATATTATGACTATATTCACCTCTATATCTCTTGTGTCCTATAAAGTTTAGTTTTAAAGGTAATGGTGGAGTATGTTAGTTTAGATTAAAACACTTAATAATGAGTTTTATCATATAAGGAAAAATAAAATACTGAACATAAAAGGAATTTTAATTTTAATATATTACCAAAATTAAGAATTAAAGAATGATTCAATTATTGATTGTTAAAAATGTATTGAATAACTTTCTTGGTTGTAAGGTTATAGGGAAAAACATGAATGATAATGATTTCATGGTAGCATACACATGGAAGTACACAAAAACATTCATGATAGAACACACATGGTAGAAACAAAAACCATAGAACTTGCATGATATCACTCTCATGGTTTATTTTACCAGAAAAGAACATAGCGTGGTATAAAATAACACTATGACACTGACCATGATATAAAGAACAATGATAGAAAAATAATATCTCAAAACTTAAATTTAGGGCATCGCAAAAAATAAAGAATGAAACTGAGGCATGTGAGGATTACTTTAGTATTGCGAGTCGACCTGATATATATATTGATAATAATGATGATTAATGATGTTGGAAAAACTAAGTTGGAGGGAACGACAATGAAGAATCGTTTTTAGGTTTTCCGCGTGAGGGAGACGAGTCACATGTCACCCAATCAAGGAAAAAAGAACGACAAAATATAGTGCCTGATAAAAAATTTAAAATATTTATCACATCGTTTTTTTATAACTGATGTGATAAATCGCTGAGATTTGATTTATCACATCTGTTATTTTATAACTGATATGATAAATTTCCAAGATTGTCTTTATCACGTTAGTTATTTTATAACTGACTTGATAAATCCCTGAGATTTGAATCATTTTTTTTATTTTATAACTGACATAATAAATATACCAGATTTGATTTATCATGTGGGTTATAAAATAATCGACGTGATAAAGCACCGATATTTGATCTTTTACATCGGTTATAAAATAACCGACGTGATAAATCAAATCTAGGGATTTTTTTACATCATTTATAAAATAACCGATGTTATAAATTGATTCTCAACATTTATAAAGATAGTTGAAAAAAACTGAGGTGATAAATGAATTTTACAGCTTTTCATGTTGGTTATATATAACCGAGGTAAAAAATACCGATGTGGTTAACATTTTCTGCACTAGTTTGGAGGGTTACCTTCTGTATGCATGCCTCTTTTTTTGGTGCAATCGGGAAGCTTCGATCGTCATTCTTCCAAGTAGGATTTCCTCCATATTTCTTAATTTTGAATCATGTAGGATGGGTATATATATTTTTTCCCTTGTGAATATAGTTGATTCTAGATTAATAAAGATAATCGAATTGGTTTAAAAATCCATATATAGGGGTTGGGGAATGTGATGCATGATCTTGTTGTGTGTTTTTTATTGTTAATATTTTGATTTGTATGGGAAAACTACCCACTAAAAATCATGGTCATTATGGGTCCTTTTTTGTGAACTGGGTGTTTTTTGGAATTCAGGTTGTTTTATTTTTGTTGAATGCTCATCGAAATTGGTTAACTATGTATATTGGGCTGATAAATGGATTCCCCAGTATCATACAGTTTCTGTGATAACCCCTAAATTAACTATAGGAATTAAATAATGGATTCTTTATTAAAACTAAAATTATATTTTCCCAACGTATGTGAAGTGGTGTGATGTGTGGGATTATTGTGGTTTGTGTCTATGGGGGAGTGGATGACATGTGGTTTTAGAGTGGGGTAGTGATGGGTGTGATGTGATTATGTTTTGGGGATACGAAACTATTTGTGATGTAATGTGTTGTTTGATGTGGTTGTGAGTTGGGGGTTGGTTCTATTAATATGATAAATTAGGTTGATGATTTTATAGAGGGACAATAGCGTTTGTGTAGGTAATTTCCAATATTCTTTTCACTAATAACATGTAGAAAAATTCACCCCATATCTAGAGTTCATGGTATGATGTGTCCTTAATTTAAAGTGTGTTAATTTAATAGGGAGCTTCACCTTCTGAATGTCTGTTACTATGTTTCTTGTTGCATGGTATCCCTGATATTTTCTCGGGTTGTGATGGAATGAATAAATAATTTTTAAAAAAGGTTTTAAATGGTTTGTTTTAATTTAATTAATGGAATGTAAGTGGTTAAGTGGAATTGGTTGGAAATGTTAAACGAGATTTGGGGATTTTGTGTGGTGTTGTGAATTTAGAGTTAGCAACAAAGGTGATTGTGTTGTGAGTTTTTTGTTTTTTTAGAACCCATAGGTTGGGATTGTGTGTTTAGTATTATTTATATATAATTGTATTTACTTGTGATTTCTATATAAACCCCACCCATGTTGATAACTATGTGTCGAACACATGAATCATCACGTGGAGGTGTTTTTTCCAACATCTAGTGAGGAGTACAGATGGTTGGGTACCCACTATTTTCTACTCTCTCTTTAAGGTGAGGTATGTATGGAATAGGCTATGATTTCTAGAGGTCTATTAGTGCTCTATACGGTTTTATGATACACCATGTGTTTACGGGCATGGTGGTTTGTGAACCAGGTGTCTTCGAGAGAGATATGATATTCCAGGTGTTTGCAGGAAATGTGGTTTGTTTCTTAGGTGTCTTTGGAATGATTTGTGATGTGATGTGGTGTGAGGACCAGGAGTGTGTGTCCAGGATGTGTTGTGATACCCAGGTGTGTGCGGGAAGGATGTGATGTGGTATACAGAAGAGATTGGATTTCCAGGACATACGACGTTGGGTGAGAGAGTCATACATGTGGGAAAGTGGTGTGGGGTACCATATCATCGATGTTCTTTAAAAAATATTATATTACATGAATTTCTTTACATTGTGATTTTTCCTTGGTGATGTTGGGTTTCGTTTTTATACTTTATTATATGTTTTTTGGTTCAACTATTTTCTCACAAGGTCATTAGTATGCCTCTCAAATGTTTATGAGAGACTTTGGTTTTCCTACTTAGTATACTTGTAAGCTCACCCTATCTATATAAGAAAAATTTAGGTTACTAAAAGGATTACATAGACCGTGTTGGTAATGACTAGCTCAAGCCTTGAGAAAGTTGTTGTGTTTCTACTTTAACCTTACGTTTGGGTATTTACATTTGAGCATTTATTTAATATCTATGAAATTTATTTTAGAAAATCATGTGGTATATTTTGGGATTCTCTTTCATGTTATTTCTTAGAGTTTTTGTGGATTATTCATTATTTTTCACGATCTTGTTTTTTATAAAGGGTAATTCCTCCCATATTGTGATATTAGTAAACCCTTGGTTCTAGTCACCAACCCAGGGCCTACTAGAGGTCAAACTTGGGATTCATTATCTCCCTTTCTTCATTTCCATCACAAGAGGGGTATCTTTGGATGGAGGGGATCATGAAAGAGTGGTATTAGAGGTGATGGTTGAGAGATATGATGGACATGGAGTTAGGTTTAGTGAGTATTGCATGGGGTGGTATGGAAATACTTCCAGTTGACCTTGGTTTGTGACATTAGACAGGTAGAATCACTAGGAAATAGGATTTTTGGGCCCCTGTGATCTAGTGCATCAACTCTTAGATTATTGAATGGCCAAGTGAGATAGACCATCTTGTAGGGTAGAGACCTAGGAAATCTACATGCAACATAATGAATTGTGTTCTTGTTTAATTGGGTTTTTTTGGGAAGGTTAAAATATATAAAATAAATATAGTGTATTAAAAGTAGATCTTAATAATATTTCTTTTTATGTGAGATTTGGAAACATTTGTTTTCCATTCAGTTATGGCTCATGGTCATCATCCACATATGGCCTTGGAGGTTAAGGTTTAGCAGGCTAATATGGTTTATTGTCGTAGGATTGATCTCGTTTAAGAGGATGATTAGTGGTTGAAGACATTGTGTTCTTTCTAGTGGGAATATTTGGTGAAGCATGATGGAAGTGTTTTAGACATGCAGATAGAGAGCTGGATAGAAGATCTTAAGATCACTTTCAATTTGATATAGGCCCTGATGGGGTATTGGGCCCCTTTGGTAGTCAGTCAAATGTGGGGTGTTTTGCGTTAGTGGTGGATGATGTATCTGGGAGAGCAGAAAAAGGAAAATGTTTTGTGGGTTGAATTCTAGAAGGAGTTCTGTTCAGAGTTCCTTTTATCAAACATGAAGGATGAGAAGATTTAGGAAGTACTCTCCCATCGTCTGGGGATTATGTCAGTCTAAGAATTGGAAATCAAGTTCAAGTAACTTCTGTGTTTTTTCTTAGATGTTTTCTAGCTGAGTATTCTCATGTGAGACATCTTGAGGAGGCACTCTATCCTTCTATCCCATATGTTGTTACTCTTTTTACGTTACCAATGTATTTGTAGGTTCAGAAGAAGGCTGGGGTGATCAAGAAGATGCACTCATGAGGAGTTCTACCTTGGATCCAGAAGAGTTTCTCAATAGGAAAAGTATCTATTGGAAGATCTAAGTTCCAAGATCTTTTAGGTTTTAACCATCAGGGATTCGACCTCAACAGCTTCCCTTCTGGCATTCTGGTGTTAGTGGTTTCAATTCTTTTCTTGTAATTTTTGTGCCAGTGTGTTTTGGTTGTGGGTTTCATGTTCATCTCCAAAGTAAGTTACCAGTAGTTTCCCAAGCATATTTTGGTCGAGGTGGACAAGTTGAATACTATCCCTAGCAACAATTTCTAGTGAGACCATTTTAGATGCATGGGCAGTAGGCTATTGATCCACCGGGAGGATATAGAGAAAGTAGATTTCTACATCAAGATGTTCCTCATGTTTAGTGACCGTGACCTGAGTGTGGTCATGGATGTGTTTTTTAGACGAGAGGTAAAGAAGATGGGTGTGGTCAGTTGCACGCAGTAGAGTCAGAAGTTCCAGTGGGGTCAAAGATCATTCGAGGTATTATTATTTTGTTTAGCACCATTTGTTTCTCTATTTGATTTAGGATCTTCACACTCCTTTTTTTAAACCACTCTAGACCATGCTTTGGGACTATAAATAGAGAGGATTCTTGTTCCCATGGTGCTAATTGTGCTAGTCAGAGGATAGACCATCTTTTGTAAATTGTGTCAGGGGTGTAGACTGATGATGGGATTACATCAGCCCCATCGGGTTAATTTCTATAGATATATACACACAATTTCATCCTCAACATTTATTGTTCATATTCTATACATTCGTTATTAATTTCTTCTAGAGGAGAGTCATGTTTTTATATGTGGACAGTCAACAAGTGGCTTTCATCAGTGAGAGGATTTTCTAGGTGGGTAGTCAGTGTGTGGATCCCCCTCCTTCCTTGTTGGATGAGTTGTTAGTGGAACCAGTTTACATCGAGATGGTAAAGGTTCTTAGGGACATTGGGTATTTCCTAGATATTTTTTTCGAGGAGGTTGTGACGCTACCCCCTCGATGTGAGGATGTGTTTGGGATAGAATTGCAGCTCGGTGCTTCTCCAATTATGATGGATCCTTATTGGATAATTCCATATGAGTTTTGGAATTTGTGGATTCAAATAGATTATCTTATTCATAAGGGTTTTATCCAACCTAGTGTGTCTTCGTGGGGTGCTCTGCTATTGTTCTTCAAGAAGGAAGATGGTGGTCTATGGTTGTGAATAGACTATTGGAGGCTGAATCAAGTGACGTTCAACAATTATTATCCTCTTCCAAGGATAGAAGATCTTCTCGACTAGTTAACATGGGCGATTTTTTTCTAAGATAGATCTATGGTCTGGAAAGCACCTATTGAGGGTAAATGAAGGTGATATCCTGAAGACTATCTTCAGTTGTAGGTATGTGCACATTGAGTTTTTAGTCATGTTGTTCAGTGTTACTAATGCACCAGTCATGTTCGTGGAGCTTATGAACTCCGTGTTCTGTGAGTTCCTAAATTAGATCGTCATTTTTTTCATCGATGATATTTTATTCTTCTCGGAGTTAGAGGAGTGGCACGCTGAGCATCTCATAACTATCATGCATGGTATTCGATACCCCCAAATCTATGAAAAGTTTTCAAATTCTATGTTCTAGTCAGAAGAGGTTCATTTCCTCAGTCATGTGGTGTCTCAATATTGTTTGTTAGTAGACCCATCGATGTTTGAAGCATTTTTTTCTTGGGTAGAACCCAAGAACGTGGCAGATTTTCATAATTTCTTTGGTATCACATGTTATTATTGGAGTTTTGTGCTAGATTTATCTCTAGATACATCCCTATTGACAGCTTTTACAAGGAAGGACCAAGAGTTTTCATAGTGTTCAGTTCAAAGTAGTGTTTGGTTACCTGAAGGGGATGTTGTTCAGTGCCCCAGTACTCTGGTTTCCAGAGGAAGGGGTAATGTTTGAGGTGTTTTGTGATGCTTCCAGCCTGGTTTTGGGATGTGCTCTGATTCATTAGTGAGATGTGATATCTTATGGGTCTATGTAGTTACACCCCCATGAGTGTAACTACGCTACCAATGATCTAGTTCTAGTAGTATATATGTTTGTTCTGAATTTGTGAAAGAAATACCTCATTGGGGAGTTCTTTTTGGTCGTCACAGATCATAAGAGTTTTAGGTATATATTTTTTCTAGCAGGACCTCAATATATGATAAAGGAGGTGTATGGAGTTTCCTGAGGATTATGATTTTGAGATCTCCTACACCATAGGAAAGATGAATTTCATGCCTGATTATTTAAGAAGAATGTCACAGAGGGATGTTATTTAGGAATCTATTGATGCTCAGAGAGTGATGGAGGAGTTTCCAGCCTTTCACTTAAATGTAATGGCAGATGGAGGTAGAGGAAGATTTTTTTTTTCAGATTACATTTCAATATTCTCTGATTCCTCCACTGGATGAGTATTAGTGGGGAGACTTAGAGGAATATGTGATGCACGATTGAGTTGGATATGGAGATACTTTGGAGGGATGGTTGGAAGATGGTGGAAACTGGATTTTGTTTCCTGGGAAGCTATTTGTTCCGATATAAATTCACAATGGAGTTTGTAATGAGTATTATATCTCACCTTTTGTGGTACACCCATAAGTTTAAAATATGTACTATGGCTTGGGGATATAGTTTTTGTAGCCTAGGATGAAAGGGGTAGTAGCAGAGTTTAAGGTGAAGTGCATGGTTTTCTAGCAGGTAAAGGATGGTAATCATGTTCCATGTGGTTTGTTGCAGCCCCACTATGTTCCTGAGTAGAAATGGGACGACATCTCGATGTATTTATTCATAATTTTACCCAGAGCTCAGGGAGGCTGTGATGTTTTCTGGGTAATAGTTGATCAATGGAATAAATCATCTCATTTATTAGCAATCAAGGAGTTGGGTAAAATGGATTCTTTGACTAAGAAGTATGTGGATTATGTGGTTTGGTTGCATGGAGTTATGAGGATCATTATCTATGATTGGGATTCATGGTTTACCTCATGAGTCTACCGGGTATTTTAGCATGCTTATGGCATTTAGATAGGCCTCAACACCACTTTCCACCCCTAGAAAGATGGGTAGAAAGAGAAGACAATCTAGAAATGGGAGGATATGTTACGAGCATTAATATTGGACTTCGGTGGATCTTGGGTACGACACCTACCCTTGGTAGAGTTTACTTATATTAATAGTTATCACTCTTCCATTAGTGTGAATCCATTTGAGGGTTTGTATGGAATATTGGGTCGTTCTCTATTTTGCTAGACAGAGGTTGGGGAGATAGTCATTCTTGGTCCCTATGTGGTGAAGAGAACCATTGGTAAAGTTCATCTTGTTCATGAGATGATGAAAGAAGTGTTGGACCATAAGAATTCTTATGTAGATCACAGAAGAATTCCCTTTGAGATTGATTTTGGGGACCACATGGTCTTAAATGTCTCTCATCTATATGGGAATTGTAGGTTTGGAATAGGGAGTAAGCTTTCTCAAAGTTTTGTTGGAACCTTTGAGGTGTGGGAGAAACTTGGAAAGGTGGTGTATCAGTTGAAATTTCTACCATGGTTAGAGAGTAACCATGATGTCTTCAATGTCTCTCAACTTCTTTAGTATTTTTATGATGACTCCCATGTCATTTATTGGGGATATTTAGATATCGATGATGATGTGATGTTTTTTAGAAACTAGTAGAGATCCATGATCATCGAGGGAATGTGTTTCATTGATGGACCATTCCTTTGATTTGTGTGTTGTGGAGGTATGGTGGCCAGTATGAGAGTATTTGGGAGCGAGATATACTAATGTATACCCCAGTACCTAGATTTTTTAGGTTTTTATTTTCCCTATTTTTCCATATTATGTGATGTTTGAACCCAATTTTATGAAATGTACAGTTTTCCTTGGATTATAATGTGTCTGGTGTGATGTGTGATAAATTCCATATGTATGAAATGATAATGACCTAATTCCTAATTGAGACACATTAAATTTGATGTGATTAAACTCATGCAGTCAAGTTAGTCCATCCCAAAGTAGATAGTATCTTGACATTGAGGATGGAATTCCCTAATTCATGAGTTTGGACAGTGTTATTTTTTGGGGTTTTGTAATGTGATTTTTGGTAATTTGGTTCGACATGTCAGTAACCATGGCATGATTTTCATTTTTTGTAGGAGGTGTTATTGGGTGTAGAGGCTTACACTCAATATTTTGAACAACACAATGTGGTTTAATGTTGAACTTTGACAAGATTAGTTGATAGTAGTTTTTCATGTGTGATAATATCCTTGAGAGGTATCACAAGGGATGGTTATTCATACCATTACCCTCTTTCCCTTCAGGTGGGTTTTGAATTATTGAGGGAGAAAATAGTTTCAGAGGTATATAATGTATTGGTTCGGACCTTTCTAGTCAATTAATTTTTGGAAAATCTAGTGTTTGAGGTGTCCTAGGAAGTTAAGGTGACTCTGTTCAACATATTGAAAAATTCATAGTTTTCAAGTTTTCCCAATGGTTCCTCATCCCAATGGTGCCCATCCCAATTTTTTATCACCCTGGTGGTGGCTCACTAGTGGTGTCTCGTCCTAGAAGTGTCTCATTGGTGGTTTCTCACCATAGTGGTGGATCACTAGAAGTGTATCACCCTGGCCATGGATCGCTGGCCGTGACTCACCTTGGTTGTCGCTCACTGGTGGCATCTCACCCTAGCGGTGGCTAGATGGACGTTTCTCATTTGGCAATGCCTCATTAGGTGGTTATATGTAGCAGATTCCTCATCTGGTGGTGCCTCATCTGGCAATGCCTCACAACTTTTACCTTGTTCATTGGTTCCACATTTGGCAGTGTCTCACTAGTTGTGCCCCATGAGTAGTGTTCTTAGTTCTTCCAGTTTTTCCTTTTTAATGTCATACTTTGACATAAAATTGGTTTAATTCCAAATGTAAAATTATTCAAGACTGATTTAAATCCATAAATTAACATTTTAATTTCCTAAGAGTTTTAAGGATTTTAAATGGTCAAAATGCATGGTCTTGGTTAGATCCTCCTTTAATAAAAAATCAAAATGGTATCTAATCTAGTGACTTAGATCCAATCTTGTTAAAGTAAAGATTTATTTATCCTTGTTCATTCCTTATTTATTCCTCTTATTATGGAACATGTTAAATCCATGTTCCCATCAAATTTGTGTGTCCAAGCTTCTGCAATTGGTTCGTGATTCTAGAGAGGGTTACCTCCCATACATACAACCCTATTTTTAGTTCAATAAAGAAGTGTCGATTTTCCTTCTTATGGGTAGTATTTCATTAATCATTATTAATTTTGCATCATGAGATATGGTTATATAGATGTTCTCCCTTGTGAATATAGTTGATTATGGATTAATAAATATAATTAAATAGGTTTAAAAATTAATATACATGGGCTAGGAAAAGTTTCGCGTGATATTGATGTATTTTTTATTAATATTGTGATTTGTATGGGCTAACTACCCAATAAAAATTGTGATCGTTGGGGTCATTGTTTGAACATAGGATGGTTTTTGGAATGCATATTGTTTGATTTATTTTTAATTCTTATATAAATGGTTTAACTATGTATATTTGGATAATAAATGGATTCCCCATGATCATATTGTTTCTATGATAACCCCTAAATTAACAAATGAAATTAAATAAGGTATTTTTTTATTAAATATGAAAATGTTTTTCCTTGAAACATGTGGCGATGTGATGTGTCGGATTTTTGTGGTTTGTTTTTTGGGTGGGGTGGATGATGTCTAGTTGTATAGTGGGTATGTGGGGGTGTGGTGTGATTATGGTGTAATGATGTGAAACTGGTTGTGTTGTAATATGTTTCTATATGTGGTTGTGAGTTGGAGGTTGGTTGTGTTAATATGATGAACTAGGAAGATGAGTTTGAATAGAGATAGTAGTGTTTTTGTAAGTAATTGTTGATAGTCTTTTCATTGATAACATGTATTAATCTTCACCCCATTTCTAGAGGTCATGCCATGATGTAAAATTAATATGAAGTGCATTAATTTACCAGGTCTCTTCACCTCCTGAATGATTGTTACTATGTTTCTTATTGTGTGTTATTCTTGATAGTTTCCCAGGTAGTGATGGGATGAAAAAATAATTACTTAATACTAATTGTAATGGATTTTATTGGTTTGATTAATGGAATTGAATTGGATAAATGGAATTGTTTATAAATGTGAAATAGGATTTGTGTCATGTTGTTTGGTGTTGTGCATTTAGAGGTTGAAATAAATGTGACGGTGTTGCAAGTTGGTTGTTTGTATGAGAACACATAGGTAGGGATTGAGTGTTTGTAATTATTGATATATACTTGTATTTCCTTGTGATTTCTATACACACTCCACAAATGTTGAGAAATATGTGTCGAACACCCACATCATCACGTGAGGGTGTTTTTTCCAAAATCTATTGAGGAGTAAGGATGGTTGGGTACCAAATCTTTTATGCAATCTCTTACAGGAAAGGTAGGTATGACATAGGTTTTTATTTTTGGAGGTTTTTGGGTTCTCTATGTGGTCATTGTGATAGACCAGGTGTTGGAAGGCAAGGTGGTTTGTTGCACAGGTGTCTTCGGGCGAGACGTGATAGCCTGGGTGTTTTTAGGTGAGGAGGTTTGTTTTCTAGGCGTCCTTAGGATGATTTGTGATGTGGATTCCCATTTTATTCAGGATGAGATGTTATGTGATATTTAGTGAGGCCCAGTTGTCTATGGGAAGGATATTTTGTGATACCTAGGTGTGTATGAAGATGGCATGTGTTGTGAGTGTGTGTAGGAAGGATGTGATGTGGTATAAATAAGGGATGGGAGTTCCCGGACATATAAGGTTGGGATAGAGTGGCATACCGGTGGTATAGTGGTGTTAGGTACACTATAATCAATGTTTTTTTTGATATATTATATTGCATGACTTGTGTTACTTGGTGAGTGTGCCTTGGTGAGGTTGGGTTTGGTTAGTATATTTGATTTGGTGCTGTTTTGTTCTACTATTTTCTCACCGGGGTGTTAGTATGATTCTCACATGTGAATGAGAGACTATGGTTTTCCTACTGCATATACTTTTATGCTCACCATATGCATATGAAATTGTTTTCAGTTTTCCAGGAGGATTAAGTGGACCATGATGGCCATTACTAGCTCAGACCTTGGGATAGTTATTGTGTCGCTGCTTTACCCTTACTTTTGGGTGTTTTCTTTGGAGACATTATTGTATCTATATCAGTTTTATTTTATTTATGTATATGGGTAGGTTTAGGTTTCTCTTTTATATTTTTTTGGAGTTATTTTGGATGATCCATTCTATCTGCTGATCGTGTTTCTTATAAAGGGTAATGCCTCATATATTGTGAGATCAGTACACCCTTAATGCCAGTCACCATCCCAGAGCAAACTAGAGGTGGGACATGGGGGTCATTATCTCTCTTTCTTTATTTCCAAACCAAGATGGGTATATTTTGATGGAGGGGTCGTGAAATTAAAATTATATGAAAATATATATAGAAAGGGAAATATAATTTTAATGAAATATAAAGAGGAATACTATTCAAAATTAACTACACCCTAAACAATAGAAAAAGAAACATCAAATTCTACATTGAGATAATTAAAATCCATGGTTTAAGTTATTCTTAGTACCTCACCTCCTCATGAAGAATCAACTTCTCCATAATCTAAAAAAATATTCATATTTTTTTGGTTTCTATAAATTGATTATTTCATAGGAAGATGAATATCAAAAGGAATAGATATATTTTCTAGAAGATAACCATTTATCTATAAAGTATTCTATAGAAGTTCCTTCAAACCATGAAAAGTCAAAGGAGCCACTGGTTATAGATAAAGAAAAAACAGTGTATGATACATGGCTAAATGGAATCAATATTCACAACTTTCTGGAAACATGATCCTCTCATAAAATTGATGACTTGAAATTCTCACCTAAAAATGTATATTCATATAGAAATGACATCATAAGTTAAGGGATTCATAGTATAGCCAGATATTTATTCAATATATAATTCTTCAAATGATAGTTCAATGATAACACTAAAGGAAAACAAATAAATATTGATGTTTGAAAATGATGAAGTGTATCAAAAATCATTATATCTTAATATATAATGATTCAAATAAAAAAATTACATGAAAGTATAGTGGATTCCTGAAATTATAGAATGATTAAGAAGATTTATGATCAGTGGGTTAAAGTAAAAGTTAATACATCAATTTTTAATGAATACTGTAAGATAAAATTCTATATTATAAAAAAGATAGAGTAAATTTAAATTAATCATAATCATCAGATTAAATATTTACATGATCATAAAACTAAATAACAACTAGATAATTTTCCTATGATCATGGATCTATTTCCTATGTAAACTGGACAATTGTCATAGGATTTTCTATTTCCATAGTTCAATGTGAATTGAGGCTATAGGCCTTCTCATGTCATCCAATAGCCATGACCAATGCAGACCATAGAGATAGGGGGTTTAGGAAATTTCCATCGCTATGGGAAAGGCCTACATTGATAGACCACATATACCATGGTCGTATTCTTTTCTCATGACACATATTACCATGGTTTATACGGACTGTGGTTATAGGTTCTAAGAGTGACTATAATTTTTATTCTTTATAAAAGAAGATAATTACAATTATATAAAATTTCACACACACATGCATGTGTGTGTGTATGTATTTATGAATACATTCCACTTTATACAAGTGATAAATAATTAGATAAATATAGTTGATGTTATGGAATAAAAACTCACTGTTGTTGTTAATTTTTCAAAAGCTACACCCATGGTCATGAACCATATTCATAGATACCCTATGGACATAGTCAACTTGTGGTGATTGATTCCTATGGATAATGTTACAAAATATATCCATACCCTAGACCCTATATCAATGAAAATAGGATCCATGATCTATATTGACCATGGGAATAGGCTATGGCCAACACCGTAGAGGCATGCTACCATATTTTGGGATTTTGGAGATAATAAATTTTTTTAATATATAAGGATTTGGATGAAACTAACTCTCTTACAGAAGATGAGAACCTGAGGGTAGAAAAGCAAGAAAAAATGATGAATGTGAAAGATATAAATTTAGAGGAATAAGATATTAACCTAGAGGATATGAATAAAGAGTTTAATGTAATAAATAATTAATCAAAATATGAAGAGAATTATATGAGGAACCTATACAATATGAAAGAAAAATTCTATGAAAATAATAAATTTCAAATATCTACCTATTTTTTAATTGTTATAAATTCTAATTATTATTAACTATTACTTTTTATGAATGATTTTAAAATTGTTTTATTATTATTTTTTGGTTTTATATTTGATGAATTTTCTCCTTTGGTTTATATTTAGTGCCTTATAATTACCTCAAAATGGATGTTTTATTTTGTATATGCCTTTGTGACATAAATTTTTCAGTTCTGACCACATAGTAGAAGGCCTCGGTATAAGAATATGAGACATTAGTAAACATAGGGTAAGTAAAATTATGTTGGAATAATGGGAGGGTATGGAAACCTCCATCAGTACCAAGATCCATGCATCTCTACATAAGGAAATGTTAGTCAATCAGCCATGCAAGCTGTGGAGTTATGCGACATTAAAAAAGAAGATACTAGTAAGGTGTAGTTCAACTATAGTTAGGTATTTGGACCTTCAGGTCATGAACTGGGACTTTTTCATCATGGACTATGGTTCATGTAAGTGTTCCCTATCATCCCAATTAAAATGGGGATTATCTAAAAAATCATGAAGGTTATCAGGTTGGTTGACCACCGCCATATTGACAAAAACTTTGTACCCTATCATTTCTTCAATACTAAAATGTAGATGTTTCCACCCATAGGAGAGATTATTATATGATAAATGGGTAATGTCGTTTAATATTTCGTTTCATTTACCTAATGTTTAAAACATTATTTTTATTATTTTTTGGGTTTTTATTTCTTTAAAGAAATCATGGGTTATTTGGTAAGATTGTTTTTATTTTACTTATTTGGTTTGTTTAAAGTTTTATTAAATTGGGAGTCTTTGGAAACATTGTGAGGATTAAATATTTTATATGTTAAACATAAGGGGAGTTTAATTTTTATATTTTAGTTAATATTACCTTCTTTAATCTATGTTTTATGGTTTTCAAAAAGGGCAAGATTGTTGGATAGATTTTAAAGTTAATTGGTTATTAACATATCATTTGTTTTAAATATCACACTACACTATTGTTTTAATTGAACTAACTAGATTTTTTTGAATATATCATAACTTATGATTGTCTTAATATTTAATTTTTTATGAACATAGTTAGACATATTAATTTTTGGAACATTCTATAATTCTATGAGGTCTTGATAAACAATCTATATGATGATAGGGCTATATTCATCAGTAGAGAATGAACCATCTAATGATATTTCAATTCATCCTAAAAAATTTCTGAATATTATTTTTGGGGTATGTTATAATGAATTTTATAAATTAAATAAGGTAAATAATGAATTAAATATATAAATATACATGGAAAACTCGTAATTTTTTGAGGTCTTTGTCATCTCATTTCCTAGAGTTCTTATGATTGTATATATTTTCAATTTATTTTATAAGAGATATCATTTGGTGGGGTTTACTTGTAAAAATATTAGTTATTTATGTGGTAATTACATTTTCTTGACTTTGGGATCAAAGATATTCTAGTGGGGAATCTACTACAATCAATCATTATGATTTATGAGGCTTTAAGGGTAGAAGTATATGACTCCAAGCTATGGAATTTAACAAATACTGTAGTGATTGGTTGTAAAGACCCCAACCTTAATATTCTTGATTCATTTGTTATTTATTATATTATCATAAGATATAAGTTATTATATCTCAAATGACGAAATTGATTAGTAGTCTTGGTAAACTAGATACACACCTAAATCTCACAAGATATTTGAAAATATGAAACACAATAAAGTGAAAGTAAAAAACTATTCATCCTTGAACTCATTCAAATATTATTTCTTCATATACTAAGAAAGGGAATCGAAATAAGGGTGATCATAGATTATTAATAGGAGTTGCCTAAAGTGGAATCTATCAATAATAAATAAAGCATAATCAACAAGTTATAATCAATATAAGAAGGTAAATATCTTAACAAACATTTCATTTAATCAATAAATTGACTATCATGATTAGATACGACATAATCAATATGGAAAGGTAAATAACTGAAACGCGCATATCATTTAGTTGATAACTTTTGATGAAAATGCATACATGGATAATATCAATAAAATAATTTCATGGATAATAATTATTAAATTCTTAATAAATGAAATACATAATATTGTACATAATGATCTCAAACATCATGATATCAATACAATCAATACCTTTAATAATATGGTTTAAAACAATGGGGAAAACCCTATTTAATGATAGATTACGGATTGTCCACATGAGATTATCGATGCATAGAGGGGCTATATAACTTTTTTATCCACTCATCATTGCATTTCTAACACATTACTCATGTATTTAATGATAATGTAATTTCATGGACAATATTCTTTATCAATAACTATTCGTATTGAATAAATAATATGGAATATCAAAATTTACACAGTCAATCACATAACATTCAATGTAAAACATTTTATGTAGAAATGATATACATCCTAATTAATAAGCATATCCATGATTAAAAATATGTATATTTAGAGTAAATTTAATTTACAATGATTTTAATAATGTGAATATTTCAAGGGAATGTAAATGATTTCCAAAATTAATCTAGAAAGAAAATATTGATACTTTACCATGTCAAACAAAACATAAACTATGTAGATAAATTACAAGGATGGTATAATTATAACATATCTCTAGTTTAGTATATGTAAAATAAAGGGTTATATCCATTTATGAAGATAAATACCATTAAAATATTTTAAAAAATATTCTTCCAAAAAATATATTTTTATTATTAAAATACTACTTTAAAAAACTACAATTATCCAAAATATTAGGGAAAATATTTTCATTAAAAATAAAATTTTAAAATTTTAATTTATGATTCAAATAAATTAGTGGTCATGATAATGGGAATATTTTCTTCATGACAAATATGTTAAAATAAATATTTCGTTCAAATTTTTATATAAAAAGTCAAAAGTGCATTTATTTGGATTCAAATAGGATGATTCCTTTTTAATTTTTTATAAAAAACGATTAGGGGTAAAAATGACTATAAATAATCATATTAAAAAAATTTAGAAAACATGTATTTGGAGGAAAATGAATTCTCATCGAAGACATAAATGAAGTTGGATTTTATTAAAAACATTTCCTAAATCATTTTAAGTAACAAAGAGAGGAAAATTGTACTATAACTTGAAAACATCATGTATAACCAAAGGATAATAAAATTAAATGGTTTTATTACAAAAATATCAAATAATTTCCTTCAATATAAATTCAAGCATAACCAATATCGATTAAAATGAGATTGAAACATAAATCTATTACTACTTTGGTAACTTTTGAATCATACGACCCATGGAAGGAATAACATAAAATGAAACATTAAATACAATAATTATTAAAATATTAATTACAAAACATATCAAAGTATAAATTGATACACCTCATAAAATATTAGATGTGTATAATATGAAATATGTCCCAAAGAAGACAATTTGAGACAAGAAACATTTGCAAAGATCAAAATGTTGAAGTGAGAATAAATAAATAAATTGATTATGTGAATCAAATATAAATAAACATAAAAATGTAAATACAAAAAATATAATCACAATTTATTACAAAAATAATCATATGATATCAAAGATAATAAAATTTAATATAACACAATGAAATAAATTGAGTTATGAAATTCTTTACCACTTGGTATTTTTTAAGTTAAATTCATTTGGATGAAATAATGAAAATTAAAACATAAAACTTTATTAATTTTGAAGGATTCGATATATTAAATATAAAAGGGGTATTACATAAACCATATAAATAAATTAGGTTCATAACATTACAATATACCTCAATGAAAGTAAATTGAGACAAATTCCCTTACCTCACACTTCCTTTTGTCTGAAAGAACTTTAACCTCCTATGTAATTGTTTTAATCATTTTATTAAGTTATATTAGAACCATATTTATGTTTATAATATCAAATACTATCCTATTATAACATCTTAACACCCATTCATTGATAATATTTAATTATTATTATTGTTTTGGGTGTTAATTGTCTGGTTTTCTAATGCATGTTTTGTCGTGAATGTTATAGTTCTTGGGTATAAGATATAATTCCACATAATAAATAATTATATTAATTCTATGAATATCATATTTACTTAATGAATTCATTATTAAAACCATTCTTTATATTTGGACATGGACAATGATTCACATCACTTCGTGGAGACGGTAGGCCGTATGTACGCATGAGCACCGATATCATTCTCTTAATTGAATAAAGGGTTGGGAAGTGTTTGGAAAAATAATTTTATATAATTTATATCATCTTATATTTATTATATTTATTCATTATTTCTAATGTTATGACTTCCAATGTGAGTCATCTCTATAAAACCTATCACATCAATTTGTGAGGCGGTAGTCCTCTATACACATAAGTGATGGATTTATTTCCCATTTGATGGAGGAGGATAGGGATAAAAATTATTATATAAAAATAAAAAAATATAATTATAGGTCAGATATTTTTGATATTATATTTTAATTTTTATTACATAATTTAAAATTTTAAAATAAATAATAAATAATAAATTGCATCATTGAGATGATTACCGTCTCTTAGAAAAACATCCTTATGATCTCCATTTAAGGGCGCTAGGATTGGTATTTTTATAACACCATCAGATATATAATGTGTAAAATATTGTTTTGGATATATTTTTTTTGTTTTTTTTTTCAATTCAAATGTCTGGAGATGTGTGAATAAGTGAGTGGAGGGAGTGCAATTTTATAATTGAGGGGAGTGAATTTTTTGTAAATACCCAAAATTACTCAATAATGGGAAGTCACTCTCAACCAAAGTACCTATAAATTTGAAATATAATGTTTTTTTGGAAATTTATTTTCGATCCACACCTTTAACACAAAAATAATGGAAATTTTTTCTACATGTTATTCCCTTATCCTCTACGTTTATTTACTATTACCATTTTAGTTCTCACTATGGAAACTAGTTTTTTAACCAATGTAATTAATCCTTGAAGAATAAAATAAATTGAGACTTATTAGATAATTTTGAACAAATTATTTTTAATATTAAATCCAGTTTATCCAAAAAAAATTCCATGTGTTTATTAAATTAATTTTAACACTAGCACAAATAACATGAAAAATCACATTTTAACCATAATTACAGTAAATAAATTTTACTGCCTTTACTAATCATTATGATAAAAGATTATGTTGAACTTATTATATAATATTAACTATTATGAATAAAAATATATAAAAATTTTTATAAAATTTTATTCTCGTAATTGGTATAATTTAATTTACAAATGAACCCACAAATCATGTTAAAAATGGTTTTTCAAGAAATTCATTTTTCAAGCATAAGATGATCAAACATTCACTATATGAATAGTTATCATAATTATATTAATTTAAACTAATATAATTATATATATATATACAAACATTTAATTTAAACCTTCCCCTTTTAGGTGTTATTTTAATTTATTAAAATTGTCTATCATTATGCATTTAAAAATAGTTTTTAGAAAAATAAACTTATAAAAAATCTGGTATAAAAAAGATCCAAATTTAATTAATTATATTAAATTTAACAATACAATAATTATTTTTATTTTCATATCAAATTAAAATCATAATATTACTTTAAAATTACATAATTTATTGAAAATAAATAACAATATTTGAAAAATAGATATTTTTCACTATTCACGGAAAAATCACTCTTTTCAAAAAAACCCAAAATTATACCCTAAGATAATTTTTATATGAAGATTTAAAAAATGGTATTATTTTTATAAAATACCATTTTTAAAATAAAATTTATAAAATTGGTTTAAATTAAATATAATTTCAAATCATAAAATGAAAAATTAAACCTTTTTTCAAGGAAATGTATTTTAAGCATAAAATGAATTTATTAAAAATTTGAGCGATTATTGATAATAATTTATCAAAATAATTATTTATTAATATCTATATATATCATAATTTTGTTTATCATATTCATACCCTCTAATTAAATGGTAGGGTTATAACTTTCATATTTAATTAACATATTTTGTGGGTTACTTAGTTTAGTGTTCTGTTTCATATATGTTATTGGACATAATGTTATTCTTTTATAGTATGAAGCTTGTGTGTACGACAAGATATCAAATATAATTAATTTATGTAAAATAAATAGACTTTAAAATCTTTCGGTTTTTTATTCTTTAAACCTTCAATTCATTACAATTTGAACATGCACATGGAAATAAATGTTTGAAATTAGAAAATTATTTTATTTAAAACCCACATCATAAAAATGGTTAACAAAAATTTCCATTCATAAGATAGATAAAGATGTTTTTTATTCATCTACAATAACACGTAACTAGGTTTCAAAATAGGATAACATTATTGCGATGTAAAAATATGGACTTGGAAGAAAAGCATAAAAAATTATGGGGAGTGGTAGATAACATTGATCATAAGAAAGTGAATGATCAAGATAAAGTTAATGATCACAAAAACATAAAAAATTGATGAGTTAAAAGAACATTTATTTACCAGATAATAAGTTAATAGGATAATATTTTTGTTTGAAGATAAGTTTCCAAACATTGAAGAATTATTTTATTATAAAGATAAAGAACACCAAAAAATAAACTTACTTGATACATTTCATGTAAAATTTCATCCTTTTTTTATACATTTATCAATTTTAAATTCATTTTTTATTCCAAAAAATGAATATCTAATATTAATTTTTTTGTTCCTGAAGCACTAAAATTAAATTTTAACGGATCACAAGATCTATAATAGATTAATAAGATATTATTATTTTCATTAAATATTAACAAAAAATAAAATGGTTACCATATGATACAATAATAAGAAAAATTTCTAAACCATTATATGGATAAATAAGGAATTTTACATGAACATTTCCACCAAATCTACATCTTTATTATTCCAAAAAATAAACCTACATCCCAATAAACCTCAATATTTTTAATATTATAGAATATTTTCATCGCGAAGGTGATCACATACCTTTTATCTTACATCCCTGAAAATTTAATTGCATTATTCTAAAATAAACCTTTCTGTTAAACCTAATGGATTTATATACCCCATCCTAATAAAAAGAATATTATAATATCATTAATTACCTAAAGATCTTAAATATTTGACCCTCAAATATGTTTCCCAAAATCAAATTAATATTTAACCGACAAAATGTTTAAGTAAAAACAGCATCATACTAACTAGTACATAACATAGGATAATGGTAGGCACTAAAACCGTATCACACTTTGGTTGTTGGTTAAAACTATGTGGAATTTCCAAGGGTTACAAGTTTCTACTTCACATAGAGGTTTTTCTTATTCCATAACTATATTAATATAATTCCTATAACATTCCAAAATTGTGATAAAACATAATTACTATAACACTTAAGATAACATTAACCATAAATGTTACCAATACCATTAATATTATGTCCATAATTTGTAAAGTCATTCTTCTATAAATAATGTATTTATACACTAAACCAATGGGATGTATTTCCATAAACCTCTCTAAAAATATCATAATCCTGATAAACCATCATCACATAAAACCTGAAAAAGTGGTTTATAAGATATTGAACTTATGATCAGCCTTAAACTCAAAAACCCATGAAGGTGTCTATAATTTAATAGTTAATCTTAGATGAATACATATATTCTTCCATAAATTAACACTATTAATATAATGTTCATGATTCTTATAACCAAGATACCATTAATTAAAATACATCCACATGTTAATTCTTGAATCTGAGTAATTTAATAATTCAACCCTTTTACTTCAATATGGGTCCTTAATCGGTCTATGAGTTATCCTTTAAAAGAGGTACTTCACATGGATGATTCCCAGGTTCCCAACATTCATGAAAATAAACTATAAATTTATTCTTATGATGAAATTTATTTCTATGAAATAAACTCCACACTTTCTATCATTAATTCATTATTTATGCCCTTATTTTCCAAACATAAAAAAATTTTGTGTTCTTTTAAGACATTAACTTGGGTTTATCTTTCATCATTTTTCACATGAATGAAATCGAGAATTTTTTCCTCTATGGTCTCTACCACTCAAGCATTTAGCAGACACCATCCTTCTCTTCTTTAGTGAGTCCAAGAGATAGTTATGGTATATACTTTTAATAAAATTTCATAATAACTGAGTTTGAATAATCATTTTATCATTAACACCAGCCATTATCCCATTTGGTTTCTCATAATCACTAAATCATCCGTCATATTCAAATTTAACATGATTTTTTTAGGTTCCATCCATTGAATAAAAAAAACATAGTGTAATCAATAATAATCATAGTGGGAAGAATATATAATATTTTATATGATTTATAAATAATAAAACCTTATTTCAAATCTATTAAACCTTATTTTTAACCTATGACATTCATTTTCATTATCTATTCAAATACATAATAATGTTTCATAGAGAAAATGTGAATCATCTTAAGAATTTCCCCCAGGAATGTCAAACCAAGTGTGTAGTAAAGTTCATTATTGTATACTAGGTGACGATCAAGTCAAATTCCAATATTCCAGTTTTATAATTAATATCCCTAGGTAGAAGTTTTCCAGAACTACATCCACTTGTAATACCATACGAGGATATATTACTAGGAAAACCACATAATCATTTCAAGTCTGGCACTTTAGGATGTTCTTCTATATGTATCCTCAAATTCTATCAGAGTTATATTCCTTAATCTATTTTACTCAATATCTATTTCCAAAGGTTTCTACTAAATTCTCTCTGATACCAACAATAAATACCTAGACCCTAGTAGCATGGAGTCAGTGGTAACTTTATTACATTAGCATAAGATACAAGTTGATCATATCAACAATGACTGAATTGTTTTGTTATCTTGATGAACTAGATACATACTTTAGTCTCACATTATATTTGAAAACATGAAATACAACATATTTAATGTAAAAATTCCACATACTTGAACTCATTCGATGATTCCTTCTACATATCAAGTGGAAGGGAAAAATATAAGGGTGAGATCATAGGCATAGTAAGATTTACAAAAAATGGATGATGTCATGAATAAATGAAGAATAATAAATATTTAAGGGTAAATATCTGATCACACATTCCATTTAGTGAATAAATTTTACATCCTAATTATATAGGTCATACTCAATATGGAAAGGTAAAGAACTGAAACACACATTCTTTTTAAACAATAACTTGAGCGAAAAATGCATCTATAGATAATACTAATAAAATAATATAATGGACAATAATAACTGAATTTTTTGTGAAATAAATTCTTAATATTAGACTTCATGGTCTCAAACATCATGATATCTATACCATAAATACCTTTTACTATATGATTTCAAACTATGGGTAAAACCCATTTAATTCTAGCTTACTAATTCAACACATGTGACTGTTGATGCATCGAGGGGATATATAATTCCTTGCCCAACCAATAACTACATGTCTAATTCATTCATCATATATATAATGATATATTTAATTCATTAACAATGTTACTTATCAATAAATTTCCATATTGAATAAATAATATGGAATATAAATACTCACCCAATCAATCATATAACTTTCAATGTAAAACAATGTGTGTAGAAAGTTTATATGGTGTATTTAAAAATAATAACTATGGTAAATAGTATAGATATTTAGATAAAATTTAACGTCCAATGATCACAAAAAATGAATATTTTAAAGGAAAGTTAATGATTACCAATATTAATCAAGAAATATAATTTCAATTCTTTCATTGTCAAGTTGAATGTAAACCAAATGGATAAATAAGAATGGTATTATTAAAACATATCACTAGTGAAATATATGTTAAATAAAGGATTGTTGTCATTGATGAATATATATACTATAACAATATCTTTAAAAACATTATTTAGGAAAATATCCTTTTATCTTTGAAAATCCATTTTTAAAAAATATAAATATAAAAAATATTAAGACAATAATTTTCCTTAAAAAATATCCTTTTGAACTTGTAATTGTATCTTTAAAGAAAGGAGTGATTATGACTGCACGAAATTTCTATTTATGTAGAGCTTGTCAAAGTAATGATTCCTTTCACATTTTTACAAAAAAAATCAAAAGTACAATGTTTGGAAAATTCCTAGAAGGTTCATTTTAAAATATTTTTAAAAAATTAAATTATGGGTAAAAACTAATTTAACAATTCATTGTAAAACATTTTTAAAAACATTTTCACAAAACATGGGTTTTGAAGAAATTGATTTCTGACTGTAGAGATAAATGAAGTTGGATTTAACTTAAAATATTTTATCAGTCATTTTATGTACCAGATAAATGAGAATGATAATATTAATTAAAAACATCATGAATAAATAAAGTATAATAAAATTAAATGTTTTTATTTAAAAAATTTCAAATAATTTCCTTCAATAGAAATTCAATCATAAACAATCCCAATTAAAATGAGATTGAAACATAAATCTCTTACCACTTTTGTAACTTTTGAATCGTAAGGCCCATGAAAGTAATAACATAAAATGATAAATTAAATACCATTAATATAAAAATATTCATTATATAACATATAAAATGTATAGTATATACACATCATAAAACAAGATTGGTTTATAATATGACATATGTCCCAAACAAGAAAATTTGTGATGAGAAACCCTTACAATGATCAAAAAGTTAAGGCGAGAATTAATAAATGAATAAATTAATTATATCTAATTTAAATACATATAAAACAAGTATAAATATAACTTAATATAATAATAATTCATTACACGTATAATCTTAGAATACCAAAGTCAATGAAGAAATAATATAACCCTTTGAAAATAAATTGAGTTATAAAATTCTTTACCACTTGGAAATTTTCAAAATAAATCCCCTTGGATGAAATAATTCAAATTACAACGTAAAATATCATTATGTTTTAATTAATAGTTATACATAATGTATAAGAGATATTATATACACAATATAAATAAATTAGGCTTGTAACGTTATAACATGCCTCGATGATAGGAAATTAAGACAAAATATTTTACTTCACAGTTCCTTTAAGTTGAATGCACTTTAACCTCATATATTATCATTTTAAAAATGTCTATAATTTTTAACCCAACCATATTTATTTTTATAATATCATGTATGATCCTCTTATATCATCCAATCCTCGTTCATTAATAGTCTTTTATTATTATTATTATTGTTTCGAGTATTACTTCCCTTATTTTATCATTCATGTTTTGTCATGAAAGATGTGGTTATTTTTAATAGGATATAATTCCATCATTTTCTGAATGATATTAATGTAATAAATATATTATTTACTGATTTTATTCATTTATAAAACCATTATTGAATGTTTTACATTGAAAATGATTCATATTTTCTTTGTGGATATGGTAAGTCATAAGTATGCACGAGCAACAATATAATTCCCTTAGTTAATGAAAGGGTAATGAAGTGGATGGCATATTAATTTTACTAAATTAATATCATTTCATATTTTTTATACTTATTCTTTGTTTCAATCATTAATACTTCCCATGTGACCTAGTGATAAATAAATATATTTATTCTTGAGGCAGTAGTCTGCCTTACACATGAGTGATGGCTTTGTTTCCCATTTGATAGAGGAGGATATGGATAGATATTATTCCATATAAATAATATCATATAATTTTATGTTATATTTTTTTTGTTATATTGTATTTTTTTAATATATGATTGATGGTTTTAAAAGAGTAAATAAAAGGAAAGAACTGCATTAAGATGATTATTTTTTTTAGGGAAACCTCCTTTGGATACCGCCTTAAAGACACTAGGGTTAGTATTTTTTTAGGAATGTTGGAACTATAATGTGGATATGGGTATTGGGTGTATATTATTTTTGCTTTTGGTTGTGCCAAATGGCTTGATATGTTTGAATATGTGGGGGAGTGAGTTCCCTTTTACAATTGAGGAGTGATATTTTTTTAATACCCAAAACTATTCCATAATGGGGAGTTAATCTAACCCCAAGGGGCTTAAAAATCAGAAAAACTAGATTTTAGGGAAGTTAAGTTTGATCTAAACCTTCAACATGTAAAAATAAATATTTTCTAAACATTTGATTCCCTTATCATCTATGTTTGTTTACTTTTACAACATTAGTTTTCACCATAGAAAGTAGTTTTTTTATCCTAGGTAAGTAATCCAATAAGTATAAAATTAATTGATCCATATTAGATAATTTTCACTCGATTATTATCAATATTAAATCCAATTTATCAAAGAAAACATCCATGTATGTGGAAAATTAATTTTAACACAAATACAAGTGACCTGAAAAACCCAGTTTAAACCTTAAGGGTGTTAAATAAATTTTATTTTCTTTACTAATAATTCTGATAGAAAGTTAAGTTGGAATTATTATATAATATTATTTATTCTGATTAAAAATATGGAATCAATTTTAAGAAATTATATTCTCAAAATTGTAAGCATTTAATTTAAAAATTAACCCGCAAATCGTGTCAAAAATGATTTTTCACGAAATACTTTTTTCAAGCATAAGATGATCATAAATTAACTATATGAATAGTGATAATAATTATATGGATATAAATTTATATAGTTATATATATAATCTATAAATTTAAGTTAAATCATCCCTTATTAGTGGTTATTTTAATTTATTAAAATTGGAGGAACATTAAGCGTTTATAAATGTATTGAGAAAAATAAAATTATTTGAAAATCCGGTGAACAAATTATTCAAATGTAATTACTTAGATTAAATATAACTATATAATAATTATATAATTTTTATATCAAATTAAAATAATAATGTGAAATTAATGTTACTTATTTTAATGAAAATAAATAATCATATTTGAAAATTTAGTACTTTTTCATTATTCACTAAAAATAATTCTTTTTAGAAAATTACCAAAAGTTTACCCAAAGGTAATTCTAATATGATTATTTTAAAAACTGATATTTTTTTAAAAAAAATTAAAATTTGTATAAATTAATTATAATTCCAAAAATTAAAATTTAAAAGAAAACCATTTCTGAAGAAAATGTATTTTAAAGCATAAAATGACTTTACTAAAAATTTGAGTGATTTTTTAATTATATTTTGGAAATAAATTTTTATTGATTAAGAAATATATATATTTATATTCATATATATCTATATCGTAATTTGGTTAACCCTGTTTATACCCACTAATTCAATGGTTAGTTTATAAAGGTAACATTTAAATAATATTGTTTTGTCGGTCATTTATGCTCGGTTTTCATGTCATATATTCTATAAAACATAATGTTCTTATTATAAAATCTTAGGGTTGTGTGTATCACAATATGTCAAAGAGATTATGTCATAGGCTGACCAAAGCCAAGGCTCAAGCCAAAACTACCCAAAACCAACCTCCAGAGGCTAAGGGTTAGCAACAACCGCCAAAGGCACAAAAAACTTAGGGAGACCTTTTCCTAAAAACTGTACACACGCACAAAGCCTACTCAATGAAAAAGTGTAGAGGAAACTTTTAATGCGGAAAACTTCTATAAAGTAAAATTAACATTCATGAACCTTTATATGGTACAAGAGTATGGTAGTTTCAACTGAAAATTAAAAGGTGGAAAACACACGCCCAAACCAGAAACATGTCCCAAACTGTAGGAAACTGATAAAGAGAAAAAACTGAGAGAGCCCCACTCCTGAATTCCAACTCTAACCACCGTATGTGGATTTCATAACTCGTATCCCTAAGCTATTTTAATATCACGATCGACCTATCCACCATCTGTAAAAGGCACAACACGTTTTGGTAAAATCCCATATAGGGGTGAGTATATACAAACATAGTAGGATGCCCTAAAAAAGTGAAGGGAGAGTAGTAAGAGATACACTGAAAGGAAACCATAGAGAGAAAAATGTATGGTAAAAGTGAATGGAAAGAGTAAAACTCAACCCAACAAGATATTGAAAGTAGAATGATCCAAACATAATGATATTGAAACAGTGAGGAGATGAACTCCTCGTCGAGTCTTCACTACCTATAACGGGGGAGTAGACTCATCCAACCATAAGAAGCTAGACACAGAAATCACGTGGAATAACCTGCATGTATTCAACTCTCTTGGAAGGAGAGTAATAAAGACCCAAGGATTGGGTACTATAATAGGATATGTGTGTGTGTGTGTGTGATCATTAATAAAAGCCCAAATGAGATAGTAAGGGGATCTCTATCTCACAACTCAACCCAACAAAGTGAGTAGCCAACAATTCAAAGTAAAACCATATGTGATGCTCATAACCTCATAAGTTTACCTAGGAGGAACATGTCAAAGGGTCTCAAATCAACACACCTCGATAAAATCCTCTTTGTAAACACTAACTCACCCGTAAGGTTTTAGATCCTATCACAAGAACACGTCGTGAGGGGGAAAGTTCCCCTCTTCCTCATGAGTCCAAAGGTAAGTCAATCCACATCTTCCCACTATGCCGCACTATTGAGGGTACTCTCTTGTAGTCACTGAGGAATTCCACTCCCTATTCCTACTTGTAGGTACTAATCGGGATAGTCACCGAGGAACTCCACTGCCCAGACACTACTGGAGGGTAAGACTAATGAGTCTTTAGGGGGACACTGCAGCCCAGCCCGGCTGGAGGGTCTTGCCTGGATGGTCATCAGGGACTACACTACCCATCCCAATGGGAGGGTCATCCTAGAACATCGAGAAACTACACTAACTAGATCATATTAGACGGTAAATTAGAATAATCAAATACTACACTTCCCAGTCCAACTGGAGGGTCATCCCAGAATCATCAGGGACTACACTACCCATCCCAAATTGATGGTAAGCCTGGAACTTATCTTGTAATACTATTTGATCACTGCCGTCATTGAGGACATATATATTTGTTCCAACCCATTATATTAATTTCATATATTTAAAATCCACTTCATAGGGCACTGTTACATTCTATGAAAAAAAAACATAGAATAGGAATCTCACAGGCCAACATCTAGGTCCAAAAGAAGAAGATATGGGGGTATAAAGATCGCTCGTAAGAGCCCAAGAAGAACACAATGTGTTAGGGGCCCACATGGTGTGTGTTCTTTATTCATTGTTTGGTTAAGTCTTATATCTAGTACATGGGTCCCATCCATGTGGTGTTACACACCATGTAGGTGGACTACACGGTGTGTCCCACCTATCTAGGTACCGGGCCATGTCCGCTGACTATGTGGTCCTTCGCACAGCTTGTTCACACAGGATGGGGGTATATAGCATGTCAATGGGGTATATTTTGTGTCCTCTTATAATACCATGAATCCCTAGCATCACCGCTGATGGAGGTTATACGCCGTGTATTCTTTATGATACACAGTGTATTGTCAGGTTTTTCAAGAAACCCTTAGGATTCTCTAATTTTCAGACACCGCTTCCAAATATGATCCATCCATGGCCAATGATTCATAAATATTCTCCAAAAACACCAAATATTTCTGAATATCTTGGTATTTAATCTTTGTTCATTGCAAATCGACCTCATTCACAAAAGATGGTTTGGATGAATCTTCTGCATGTCGTCATAGCATTGATCCTCATCATATTGTCGTGAAACCAATAGATTCATTATCCATGCATCATGTTATTTCTGAATCATATCCTTACTCCTTATTCCATCTCTTTTTCTAAAATTATTTCCAAATTCAGGTGCCTGATCAAGTTTAGGTCCCTTGACAATCGTTGATCCTGGAACTAGAGCGTTCTGCTGGTGAAGAATGCAAATATTTTATGCACAAAAGCACCATACAATTTTTTTGGATCATTGGACAATCATTCTTATCCAACCAATGAATGGGCATCTGGTTAAGATGAAAAATTAATAAACATTTTTTTAGAAATTAGGATCATGTAAAGGGGGTGCATATTGACGAATCAATACTCAACATGCTCAAACATTTAATCCAGGGTGTAAAAACACCAAAGAAGAGTCTTACCTTTTCTTAAATAAATTGTTGGTGAAGAACATGCTTTAAAATGGGTTTGGGAGGGGCCATTGCGTTCACTGCACTTTGATATGCCTTGTATTATAGGTTCATCATTCTTCATCGCTCGTTCCTCATTAACCAATAGAGTGGAGAAGAAGGGAGGAACTGTCGGAAGAGCTCAAGGTTATCAAAACACTAGAAAATATCTACAAAAATATTTTTAAAGATCCTCACTTAATTAATTTTGAATTTAATTAATTAAATTAATTAATTATTAGAACACTTAAATTCACCATGAATGAGTGGGAGGACGAATCATCTCCCACTAACTCATTTTATGTCATGCATAGGGAAAACACAGTGCTATGCGCGCAACCTCGGTAGTGGATTTCTGATCTGATCACCCATTAAAGATTTATCCATGTTTCATTAATTATCTGCATGTGCATAATTTAAAATAGATTTAATATTTTTATATATTTAACTCTGGACACTTCGGGTCTCAAGATTACATGTCATCCCAGTCTCTAGCTCTGGAAATATATTTATGAATATTTCAAAGTCTTATAAATAAAAAAACGGGCCTCTGCATCATTTCTTCCTTTATGCTTTTCATCCCTGAAAAGAAAAACTAAGAAATAAACTCATGATACGGAACCCAAATATGTCTCTCCCACTCCCAGGTACTTTTATGTAGGTTTTCATGCTTCCACAGCTCTCGATCCAAAGGGGTGGCTCATCCTCACAAGGTCTACTCATGTCGGTCTTCGAACACCACAGGGTGCTCCACAAAGGTGTCTCCATCCTCGATGTCTAGTTTACCATAGTCAATGAAATGTTTAGGGAATTCAATATCTCCTCAGCTAAAACCCATGGAAAACAATGTGGACCCACTCCAGCTGTGGGGGTAAGGTGAGGTGATAGGGAACCTCACCGACCCTCTGTACGATCTCAAACAGCATTATGAAACTCTGAGATAGTTTTCCTCCCTAGGAAAACCTCCACATACCATGCTAGGGGGAGACTCTTAGGAAGACGTGGTCTCCCTGCCTGAACTCAAAGGACATATGATGGAAATCATTGTTGGACTTTTGTCTGCTCTGGGTTGTCTTCATCCGTTCATGGATGATTTTCAATTTCTTTATCATTACCTACACCAACTCTGGGACCATAAAAGAGGACTCTCCAATCTCCATCCAACACAATGGTGACCTCTAGTGTGTCCCATAAAATGAATCTAAGGGTTTCATGTCGATGGTGGAGTGTTAGTTTTTATTGTACACAAACTCCAATAAGGGAAGGTGATCCTCCCAACTCCTGTCAAAATCCAACACGCTGGCCCTCAACATATCCTCTAGCACCATAATAGTGAGCTCGGTCTTACCATAGGTCTGAGGGAAAATGTTGTACTCATCCAAATATGGGTCATTAGTTCCTCCTACATGCCTCTCCATAATCGCAACGTAAACCACACGTCATGATCAGATACAATCATCAAGGGTACCCAATGAAAGAGGATGATCTCTTGTGTATATATCTCCCCAAACTCTCCACCAATCTTCACTCCCTGATGGAAAGGAAGTGTTCCACATCGTGATTTGGTCAATAATCACCCAGACAGAGTCATGGATGTTCATTGTTCCTAGAATCCCCGTGATAAAATACATGGATATGTCATCCCATTTCCACTCCAGAATATCAAGAGTCTGCAACAAACCTATTGAAACCAATTTCTCATCCTTCACCTACTGAAAGGTAAAGCATCGTGAGATAAACTCTTCTACGCTTCATCTCATGTCAGACCAGTAAAACTTTTGTTGAAGGTCCCTATACATATTCCCCATTTCAGGATATACAGCCAAGGGAGAAGTGTGGAACTCCCACATCACCTCTTCTCGCAATACGACGAGAACAACTGTTCACCCTTGGAATAAGATCTCAAGATTATATCCTTCATAATATCCTTCAGGTGTGTCTCCTATAGATATTTTCTCATGCTAAACTTCATAGAAAATTCCCCCTAGCTATTACAATTTCACATTCTCATGGAGTGAAAGAGTCAACACCTTTGACTGTAAGAAAATTTTACCCTCCTGATCCACCAAGGTCATCTTCAAGGAAGCCAAATATTTTGAATATTCCCACACTATGAGAGCATGGTACTTATTGTTTAGGGAATCTTCCACAACATTTATGTTCCTCAGAGTGTAGACAATATTGAATTCACAGTCATGCAGAAACACAAACCAGTGTTGCTACCTTAGGTTCAGGTCTCTCAGAGTGAAGACGTACCTCATACACTGATGGTCTGAGTAAACCACAAAGTTCTCCCTTATAAGGTAGTGTCTCCACATCCTCAAGGGAAAAACTACTACTATGAGCTCTATATCATGAGTGGAATAATTTTTTTCATGGGGACTCAACTCCCTCGACCCATATGCGATGATTGTCTATCGTTACAAAAACACACAACCAATCACATCTCCAGAGGCATCACAATACACCATGAACTCAACTCCTTCCACTGGTAGTCTCAACATTTATGTTCCCTTTATACATTACCTCAACTCCTCAAAGAACTTATGGAACTGCTTAGATCAATAAAATGACTATCCCTTCCACATTTTCATGTTCAATGGGGATGAAATTCTGAAAATGTCTACCAAAAATCTTCTGTATTAACCAACCGGGACAAGAAAGATCCACACCTCTGCCACATTATTAGTTGGATCCCAAGAAAAAACTCTTTCGATCTTTATTGGATACATGGATAGAACCTGTTAGGAAATTAAATTCCTTATAAAGTGAAATGATTGTATCCAAAACTGGAATTCCGAGATCTTTCCATAAATATGGTTCTCCCAAATTAAATAAAGGACCATCCTCATGTGCTCTGCAAGCCCCTCATCTTTCACAGTGTAGACGAGTATTTCATTAATGAAGAAAAAGAAAAATTGGTCCATGTAAGTCTGGATGATCTCATTCATGAAAAAAATGAAAATGGTGAGGGAATTTGTCCTACAAAAAGGAATCACTAGGAATTCATAGTATCTACAACAACATAGAAAATACAACATTTGAGCACCATCCTCAAGAACCCATAATTGGTGATATCTGAAACTGGGATTGATCTTCGAGAACCATTTCTCACCTCGCTACTGATCAAATATGTTATAAATCCTCCAAAGGTGTATTTTTTTCTTTATTATGTCCTGGTTCAGGTGATAATAATCTATAAAACGTCATAGGCTCATTTCTTCCTTCTTCAAAAACAGAACCAGTGCTTCCTAGGGTGACACACCGGTTCTGATGAAACCTTTCTCATGAAGGTCCTATAACTGCAAACTCAGCTCATGAATCTCAGTGGGTGCCATTAGATATTACATAGAAGATATCATAGTAGTCCCTAGTTTCAAGTCTATGTAAACCTCCAACTCCTTCCTTAGAGGTATTCCGAGAATGTCTTCGGGAAAGAATTCCATATAATCCTTTATAACTGAAATAATGTAGATGCCTAAAGAGTCTACTACACCGAGGGCCATATCCACTTGATAAAGGGTAATAGTAAATAACCCCTTTCTCACAGCACCCATTTGTTCCTCTATGACGTCTCTCTCACCTAAAAAAAGGAACCTCATCCTATTAGTGAATAAAAAATTGACTAATTCGTGGTGAAAGTCATTCTCGGCTCAAAACATGGAATGATAATCCATACCAAAGATAATGTCAAACGGTTTCATCACATTGAATAGTAGGTCCCACTCAAACCTCTCTCCTCCATGTGATAGCTCACATTATCTGTAGATGAATGATATGAAGGAATAACTCTCTTTAGGAACCTCAAGGAATAATTATTACGCTAGCATCTCTACAGGGATATCCAGGTCCCACACCAAGAGTTGAGAGATTAAATAATGGCTTGCACTTGTGTCTTCTAATACTAAGGAAAGAGTAGATTAAACATAGATCATACCTCAAATCATCTCGTTCATTGTAGGATCATAGACATCCAAATCCTGCAACTGCCCGTAGCCCCATCCACAAACTCCTTGAGCCTGACGTGGGCTGCTTGGTGGTGGTGGTGGAAGAACCTCAAACCATATTCTCCCACCTTTAGTTCCTCATGCTCATCTGTAGATCTGCTTCCATGGGGACCACTCTATCCCCACCTGGGAGATCCCTGATCATGGAACTGTCTCTACCATAGAGGCCTATCCGCTGCCTGTCTGGGATTCTCAGCTCATCTGGTTGATCATTCATGTGTCATGTGACATCAACCATCACAATTATAGCATCATCCCACTATGGTATTCACCAATGATCCATGCTAACCATGTATGGAATGACCATATCTCTAGGGTTTATCATGAAAGATTCTCATGTTCCAAGATATCTGGCATCTTCCTACTGCTACAGATGTCTCAGCGTTGTCGCACCTTCCACCAACTCTATCTATCTTATTTACCTTCATTAGGAAGTTCTCTGTAACATGTTCCTTCTATAGCACCCTGACATAGGTTGGTATGCACAAGGAAACCATTCTGGCTGGTATCTCTTTGTGGAGTCCCTGCTCGAACTTCAGTGTTCGGGAGTATCCATCTATGATCATGTCAAGGGAGTAACATGTAAGGTCTGTGAACCTCACCACATACTCTACCACTATCATCCCTCCAAAATGAATCTCCTAAATCCGAATGGAGAATATTAAGTAAGGGTAGTACTCCTTATGGAATTACTATTAGAAGTCATCCCACTAGAGAGTCGACAGATCATGCATATGAGTAACAAAGATCACCTAGAACAAAACTACTCTATGGAAAATACTTGCTGCAAAAGCCGACATTTGATGTTTTTATGTCTGAACAAGCTTGATGAAAAAGACCACATACTCCACCCAATCCTTTAATTCCTAAGGATCTTTCTTTCCATAGAACATCAGCAGTCTCTGATGGTTGAACTAGTGGAGGGAACTCAGCCTATGTCCATCCTCATCCCACTATGTTGGGACTATCTACTATTCAATGGGTGGTGGTGCCACTATATATCCACCAGGAGGAAGGTGATAATAAGATGGACCAAGACCACATACCTCGTTGCTCGTGGGGTCATCTTCACGAACCAGAGCTAGTATCCTGATTGGCATTTGTTGTTATGTCATCTTGAAAATTATCAAGGAGTATTGCAGTCATATGATCATTTATATATATATATATGTTTGTGTGTGTGTTAAGAGAATGAGGATCTGATTCAAGATGGACCATCAATGACTTATCCATATATGATGAATGTACCATTGCTCCCCACAAAAAAAATGTCTCAGGGTGTTGAGTCGACATGTGGGTAATCAAGGTCCAGGTGAATGGCTAGGTAGGATTCCAGCACAATCACTAGACTCCCTGACCTGAGATCTTATCTCAATACACTTTAACACTATTTCCAAAAACCTAAACAACACCATTTTAGGGAAACATCCTAAAAACATCCAAAGGGTCTAATGAACTCTCATACCACTCTGTCATGACTTGAACCAAGACCATTATCGAGCTAAAACTACCCCAAGCCTGCCTTCATAGGCCAGGGGTTGGAGACAATCTCCTAAGGAACCAAAAACTCAGGGAGGCCTTTACCTGAAACTTATACACATTAACATATCCCACTCAATGAAAAAGTGTAGAGGAAAAGTAGAAAAGGTGAAAAATCCTACAGAGTACAATGAACATGCCTGAAACTCTAGATGGTATAGGAGTACGATAGTTTCAAATGAAAAATAAAATAGAAAAGCACACTCCCAAACCAAATACCTATCCTAAAATAAAGAAACTGAAAAATAGTAACAGACGAGAGATCCATGCTCCTGAATCCCAACTCTGACCACCGTAAACGGTCCACGTAGCCCATATCCCTAAGCTCTTCTGAGATCATGATCAACCTATCTAACATCTACAAAAGACACGAAACATGTTGTGAAAATCCCATGTAGGGATGAGTGTATACATACCTAGAAGTATGAATCAAAAAGGTGAAGGGGGAGAGGTAAGAGATGCACTGAAAAGGAAATATGTAGAGATAATAAGGTCTGATAAAAGTGAACAAAAAGAGTACAACTTATCCCAACAAGAGACTGAAAGTAGAATCAACAGAACACAAGGAGATCGAAATGGTAAGTAGATGAACTCCTCATCGATTATTCTCTATCTATATCTAGGGAGTAGACATATCCAACCATGGAAATATTGACACAGAAAGCACATGGCATACATCGTGAGTCTTCATATCTCTTGGAAGGAGAGTAACCTAGAACCCAGGAGTGGGTAATGTAATAGGATATATATATATATATATATATATATATATATATATTCTCAGTCAAAGAATCCCAAACCAAAGAGTAAGGGGATATCCATCTCACATCTCATCCCCAGAAAGTGAGTAGCTAGCATTTCCAAGTAAAACCATCAGTGATTCCAAGAACCTCATAGGTTTGCCTACGAGTCACAAGTTAAAGGGGTTCAAATCACCACACCTTAATGCTATCTTCTTTTGACGACACTGACTCACTCTCAAAAGTCTAGACCACATCACTAGAACATGTCTCGGTAGGGAAAGCACTCCTCTTTCTCATGAGTCTAAAGGTAAGTCAAACCATGCCTCACTACTATGCTGTACAGTCGAGGGTCTTCTTTGGTAGTCACCAAAGAATACCACTACCCATTCTTACTGGATGGTACCACTCGGGATAGTCATTAGGGAATGCCTCTTCCCAGACCCTATTGTAGGTTAATCATGGTGAGTCACCAAGGGGACACTGCTACCCATCCAGGATGGAGGGTCCCAATTTGAAGGTCATTAGGGACTACACTGCCTAGACCAGCAGGAGGGTCAGCTCGGAACATAAAGGAACTCCACTACCTAGATCCTATTGGAGGGTAACTCTAAATAATTAGGGACTACACTACCCATCCAAGATGGAGGGTCATCCTTGAATCATAGGGTACTACACTACCCAGCCTAGCTGGAGGGTCATCCCGAAACTTCTCTTGTAATCCATTATGATCACTGTCATCATCGGGTGTCATCTATGTGATTTCCAACCCGGACCATTAATTTAATATCATGAAAGACAATTTTGAGGGTATCATCGTGTTCTACATGGAAAAACAATTAGGAAAAAAATCTGAGTCCAAACGAAGGAGATATGGGGGTTTAAAGATTGCTCAGAAGATCCTAAGAAGAACATGGTGTGTAAGGGTCCCACATGGCATGTTGTCCTTCTCTACTACATGTTCATGTCTTCTAGCTAGTCCATGGGTCCCGTGCATGTAGGTTTACAGGCCATGTAGGTGGACTACACGATGTGTCCCACCTATCAGGGGACCTGACCATGTCCGCTGGTCATGTGGTCCTTCACATGGCTTGTTCACATAGGAAGGGGGATATATAGTGTGTTAATGGGGGTACACACTATGTCCTCCTTAACTACCATGAAACCCTATCACCACAGCTGAGGGAGGCTACATGCCATGTGTTATTCATGGTACACATCGTGTAGTCGAGGTTTTCCAGAAACCCTATGGTTTCTCTGATTTTCAGTTGCATCTTCCAAATCTGACCCATCCACGGCCAAGGATGCCTGAATATGATCCAAAAACATTGAATATTTCAAAATATCATGGTATTTCATCATTTTTCATCTCAAATTGGCCTCATTTGGAAATAAGGGTTTGGATGAATCTTCTACATGCTATCACATCTTTGATACTCATCTAATGGTTACAAAGCCTACATATTCTTCATCCATGCATCATGTTGTTTTCGGATCTAATACTTGCTCACAATTTGGTCACCATTTTCAAATACTTCTTGAATCTGGGTGTTTGATCGAGTTTGGGTCACCCGACAATTGTTGAGATGGGAACTGGAGGGTTCTGCTGGTGAATAATGTGAATATTTGAGGAGAAAAGTAACATAATCAAGGGGTTTGATCCCAAGAATTCATGTCCAACTGATCAAGAATGATCATCTGAGTTAGATGAAAATTAATAAACTGTATATTTTTAGCAATTGGGATCCGAAAAAGGGGGTGTAGATTGAAGAATTAATATTCAATGTGAAAAAAACATTTAATCCAAGGTGTAAAAAAATAAAATATGAGTCATACCTCTTTTTTGATCAATCATTGGTGAATAAAGAGATTGTAAATGGGTTCGGGAGGAGATAATTCATTTTATGCGCTTCGATCCACCCTGAATCAAAGGTTCTTCATTCTTCGTCACTCGTTCTTCATTCACCAACAAAGAGAAGAATAAGGGAGGAACTGTTGGCACAACTCAGGGTTATCAAAACCCTTGAAAATCTATATAGTATGATATTTAAAATCCTAACTTAATTAATATTTAATTTAATTAATTAAATTAGTTTTTTAACCACTTAAACACACTGCCAATGAGCGATGGGTCAGAGCATCCCACGTCGACTCATTTTTTGTCGTGCCTATCAAAATCATCTTGTTTTGAACCCGACCATAGTCTTGGAATTCCAATATGATCCCCTTTTTATGAGTTATCATAGTTTCATTAATTATTTTTTCACATGTAATATAAAATATATTTAATATTTTTATAGATTTAAATTCTGGAATATTGGGCCTCAGAATCACACATCGTCTCAGCACCTAGCTATGGAAAATAATTTAAACATATTTCAATGTCTTATAAAGAAAAAAATAGTTCTTTATATATTAAATATATTTAAAACAAATATACATTAAAATATCAAGATGTTACATTGGATTTACTATAGACTGAGTTGATCGAGGAGGTACCCAATACTATAACTACTTGTTGATGTTTCAATCAATGAAGAAATATTTTTTATAACATGAATAGATGGGATCTAATCTATTGATCCACCTATCACTTTGGTTTATGTGTGAATATTTATTTTTGAAAACTATTTGATAATAATATCCTTCAATGAGTTTAAGGATCATTATCCTTAAACTAGTAATTTCATATAGTTTTCTAGTTAATAATTTTTTATTTGATTGCCTTTATATTTAGTTTAAGTTGTATAGAATACATAAGATTATCTTTTACTGTATTTAGTTATTTTTTAAATAGTATATGTACATTGTTTACACTGATTATATTAGAACAAATAACTTTTTATTAACTAACTAACTTAAGTAGGAATATATTTTTTGTCAGTTTTTTACTATTATTAACCCCCAACCTCATATAACTTCCATATATTTTTTATCTAGGAAAAAAATATTTCAAAAATGTGTCAAAAGGTGAATGCGGAGAATAAAATCCATATAGGGGTTGAATTTAAAACGAAAATACCATTTGATTTGGTACAGCCAAATTTTTTTAGACCTATGAACAAGAATTCAACAAGAATATATAAATATTTCATCACATTCATTGATGATTTTACTCGAATTACTTGCATTAGGTATATGTGACATAGATACCAAGCTTTGATCGTATTTAAAAGTTCCAAAATACTATTTTAAAAACAAATAGGTTATTTTGGGAAAAAATTAGATCATATAATTTGATTGAATATTCCAATAAAATTTTATTATAATATTTTAATAAACATTCCATATGGCATGATTTTAGTTCACCATACACTCCAAAAATAAGGGGAGGTTGAAGTAAGGATTAGCATAATTTTTTATATGTGTATAACCAAGATAAATCTACATGATACCTCAAGGTATATCTAAATTTAATCTCTTATAACTACTAAATCATTCATAGTGAGTATTTATTTATAATGAATTCATACATGACTCCATATAATTTTTTTAAAAAATAATAAAAATTTTATGAACTTAAAAGTGTTTGGTATTTTATGCTTGATCAATAGAAAATGAATAAGGTAGTTGAAATTTTGATTAGAAATATGAAGATGGAATTTTTCTTGGATATACACAAAATGGATGTTTATATCATTACTATAACAAGGAAAATGATAAGTTGGTTGATCATGGTTATGTAACGGTCATTGAAAATGAAGATGAATATAGAAAATTATTCATGGATGATGATGATTTTAGTGAAATCAAAATTGAACCTACTATCATGAATGAAGATAATGGATAAATACATGATGACGATAAATTTTCTTCGAACTCTTGTCATGATGTTAATATGTTGAGGACCACTAAAACAAATGTTAAAATGAGAAATCATGTTAATAATGAGAATATCATTATAAATTAGGATTAAGGGTTAAATATAATAATAAAAAACATAACCACTAGTCATATTATTCTTCTATACAAGTTTTAATGCAAATATATATATATATATCTTTAGAGAATGAGTAATTGATTGAATTTTTGATTGAATTGTTGAATTAGATTGAATAAAATGAAACATGTGAGATTATACTAGTACTTAAAGAGAATAAAATCATTGAAACAAAAAAAATCAATGAAAAAAAATAATGATACATGTGATCTTATACTAGGATCCAAAGAGATGAACCTTATTGACACAAAATGGGTTTTCGTAAACCAATTAAATAAAAAAAATTATATTCTAATAAATAAATCCAAATTGGTATACAAGGTCTATTCCAAAATTCATGGAATGGAATTTGATGAAATATTTTCCCCTATCTCCACACTTTATATTATCATGATCATTCTTTCCATTGCTAGAAAAAGAAACTATTTTATCCATAAAATGGATATAATATATGTATTCTTAAATAGTGAGTTGAGTGGGGATGTATAAATTGTGAATCTTGAGAGTTTTATTCCTGATAAATATGAAAGAAATTATTTTAAATATAAAACCATATAAATATATTGAATTAGTCTCCATGATATTGGTATTAAAAACATGATTAGTATTTTAAGAGAATGAAATTTAAAAAATGGAAAGTGGAAAACTATATTTAATTTAAGATATCCAATACTATATAACTCATTATGATTTTATATGTTGATGATATACTATTTTTCACTTAAAAATAATTATTATTTGACGATTTTCCACAAAAATGAAAAATACATTGTATATTTACTTGGTGAAATAAATCACTTCTTAGGTTTAAAAATTACCCAAGCTAGTGATCCTATTTTTATCGATCAAGAAAATTATTCCAATAAGATATTAAATAATATTTTTGTCGATGAAATGAGATAATTGGATAAAATATTTTCATTTTTTTATAAAATATAATATAAATGATGAACTATAGTCTATGAATAAAAAATGGTTCTGTAAATTTATCAATAGTCTCTTGCATTTGACTACATTATGGGAAAAAATTGAATTTATTTCACACAATATGTTGGGTTTAAATTTAATGAAAATGAGTCACATTTTATAGAAGTGAATATGATTCTAATGTGTATCAAGCATACACCCCACTGTGTAATATTATATAAAAAGAAAAGAGAGTTTAAATTACAAGGATCAATAGATAGAGAGTACTTTATCCATTTTTATGACTGTATATCCCTATTTGGGATACCATTTTTCACTAGTGAAAGATTTTTTTCATGGAGTATAAAGAGGAAACAATCTATTAATTTGAGTACTAATTAGACTCATCATGTTTATGCATCACAAGTCACTACAAAAATGATATATATGAAGACTCAAATCAATGATATACATGTTATTTCTTTGTATCCAAATATTATTGGTTATAAATAAAAAATTCCAATAATGTAATCTAGGAATTCATTAAAACAGTCAAGATAAAATCATTTTGATATTAAATAACATTTCATAAAGGTGAAGTTGGTTGAATTCACACTTACTCTAGATTTTTTTACTTTTAAGGTTCAAGTTGGTAATATACTCACAAACCCTATCCTAGCTGAGACTTATAATTATATGTGATGGTTTATGGGTTTGTATCCCATCACTCAACATCATTGAGGAATGTTCTTGAGACTTTTCCCCCATTTTGTCACATTTTATCTGATATAAATGGGGAAATATACACTATAGGGTGAAAAACCAACATATCCATGAACATTTTTATCCATTTATTTATATGAGTGTTGAAAATTAATTGAAAATATGCTTGAATTTGTATCATAAAATTTGGTATCATATTTAAATTTTTTTTGGATATCTTGGAATTTTGAGATAATATCACATTTGTTTTCTACACTGAGGTAGCTTATATGGACTTGTAGTTTATTAATTCATGATTCCTTACTTTGAGATATGTAATAAAACCCTTATCAGAAAAACCCTTTTCTTTATTATCATTACAGAGGATAAAATCTTTTCATTTCATTTCAAAAGGATAATATGATTCATGGTGATAACTTTCTTTGATATTACACTAAAAAAATTTAGTTAAATTGACATAAAATACAAATTGGGTATTTTGAAACTCATGGATGGTGATATTTTTTTTATTATCATTACATGTAGTGAGGTTCAAATAATTATAACGAGTTTGACTAGTATTCAGTATTAACGTGGTAATTGGAGGAGATTGAGAAGTCAAAAAATTATTTACAGAAGGATTATAGAAGAATAGAAGTGTTATGGTGAAGTAAGATAATTCCATTCCATAAGTGGTATGATCACATAGTGAAGGATATTGATCTAAGTATATTGATGAATATGTGTTGAAGTAGTCATTCTACAAAAACATGATTTTTTTATGTTATAGTTTGTTACCCAATGAAGTACCAATGAGACTATGGTGGGTCTCTATCTTGGGATAAAAAAACTGCACCATGAAATAATAATACATAATAAAACAAGGCTATATAGGAATAGGTAAAAGATATGAATGGTTAAACCATGCCTTAACAAGTTTGACCATACCATAATGAGGGTGTTATATGAATAAATTTTTTAAATAGTTTGGATTATAGGGAATCCCTATGATATAGTGAAGAGTTTATGAAATTTTTGTGTCGTTCTATTTTGTGAGGAAAGAATCCATTTTTGTGGAGGTTATGGTCATATTGAAATATAGTTCATAATTATTTGAAGATGATTCTAGTTGAAGTTCATCACACTTAAAACAATTTCATCACCCCATGATGAGGTAGTTTACAAAAAAATTCTAGTTTCAAAGAAATTTCAAAATGAGAGGTTTTGTAAAGTGACTTATCAATTATTATATGATTCTAGCTATAATTTTTTATACCCAAATAGTTGTTAACGCCTAGAAAAATCCTGATTGGTGACATTTTAAAGTCTATTACAAAGTTCATGATATTGTGAGTATTTTTATTGTAATAATTACGCGTGATTGGTAGTAGAAATGATATCTCTAAGTGTAATAATTATGAAAACAAGTGATAGATATAGAAAAAGAGGATATTGGTGTTCAATAGAGTATGGAGATTAGATATAACTAGTCAAATGGAGACTTTTACTTACATTAGTGATCATTCTTCATGAGGATTGTTTTTTATCTTTCCTGATAACAATTTTGATCCTATTAAATTGGTTAGTTCTAGTTTTTTTCAGGGATCACGTCCATTCCCTTTATCTTGGTTGAATTTTATTTTAAAGCATAATCAATGTGTATGGGATAATATTCACTGTAAAATGGGTTATAGCCACACTAATTGAGTAAGAACATCATTGAAATCTATTTGGATACTCATTTACATATTATAAAAAGTGGTATATATATATCATTACCTAACATCATTAATAGAAATTATTCTTAAAGTGGAAAGTTTTTTCAACACTAATTCACCCCCTCCTAGCTCTTCTCACTGATTCAAGTGATCCAAACAGAATTTTAGAAATTCATTTATTTTGGGATAACCATAAATACATAATTTTTTATGGTACTTTTGTTATACTATTCTTTGGAAAAAATATTTAAGCATTAATTTTATACATCAACAATGTGATTTCATTGAAACAAGGTTCATTAATTTATAATTTCAATGATTGTGATATAGTAACACCATTGATCACATGTTCCATGAATCATGTCACATATATTTTTTGTAATTTTAGATCAACCAATTACAATTTTTATTTTAATTTATTACTTTCAGTGCATTATTATGTTATTTTATTTACAAAAAAAAATTATTCCTTTTAATATATATATATATAAATATATATATTATTGAAATAATTGATCGTGTGTTATTATTTTTACCCCCAATCCATGGAAATTATTTCCTCTAATATTGACTCCAATATGTAGGGATGTGGGAAGATATATGTGCTCAACTATATATAATTAGTTTAAACAAAATTTATCCACCTCATTGGTCATGAATTTTTCCAAACTATATTACATATCGATGTTGATTCTTCAAAAATACCTTCAAAAATTTCATATATAATTTAAAATGATACACTGAATATAAATAAATGAATCCAAAAAACATTATTTTCCATATCAAATGTTTCATTAGGTGTGTCATTATTTCAAAAAAGGTGCAAAATAAATCTCTATTTGTCAAAATATAATGACAACATCATTCTTCAATGCATAAAATGTATTTGGATCCAAAAAAATTGATTTTTATAGAATTGAAAAGATAAGTAACCTTGATATGATTCATTATTAAATTTTTTAGTGGTGTGTATAAAATAAAAATACTAACAATGTTTTCATCAAAATATAGAAATAGTGATATTCAATTTTGATTATCTTATATTCTTTATTTAATAAAAAAACACTCACATTTTAAGAATTTTATTTTTACACCATTGATTCATTCAAAAAATTCAAAACTTATCATATTATCTTTCCATTATAATTCCGGAAAAGTATAAAGAAAGTATATTCACTTTTCTTAAAGATTTAGATCCATCCCATTATGTATTCCCTTGGAAAAAAAATCTAATATTTCGTTTCATTCATCCATGTTCTTCCCATTTATTTCTATGAGATTTCTAATAAAACCATCACACAAGTTTTTCTTACCATATATGAAATAATATTACCATTATAATAATATGAACTAAATATAAACTAGGGTGTTAAGGTATTAACTACTTCATGTTCTGTTCAGGAGTAAACCATATTGTAGTGAAGGTCACTACATTATGGTTCACTTCACATAAGTGCATGAATTATGTGATAATTCTTCACTTGATTAATATTTCCATGTAAGATTTTATATATCTATTTTAACTTCATTTGTTTTTATATATATAGTTTTAATCATCCACATTAATTGATTAAATGTTAAACAATTATTCATAAATTAAAAAAAGTTCTAATATTTTAAATCTTTTATGAAACATTTCAATCCTAGAAAAATATTTATAAAAAAATTATAGTTCCAAGGAACATTTTTTTAGGGATACATTAACTATCTCATGTTTTGTGTAATGGATATATGAATGTGTGAAAGAAATTTTCAACAAAAAGTGAAACTCTTTGATATGCAGCTCTCATTATCCCTTTATATTTAATCTAAGGTTATAGAATACCATGAGTAAGGAATAATTTTACCAAAAAATTAGATGATTCATAAAATCTATAGATGCTGTTAAATGATATATTCTTTTGATTAATATTTTACAATCTTAATCAATTATGTTAAAATGATCTTGGATAGAATGACTTCATAAAAAAGGCATGTTGATCATATATGTTTTATTCAATTCAAAAAAATGGTTGGATATTGTAAAAAAGGTTTTTTAATAGGTTTTTTGTGTTTGGAAAAGTTTTATTCCATATAAAATAAAAATATTGTTATTAGATTGAAATATATATCATCTGGATTGATATTTAAATAGGTAACAAATTTTAAAAAATTAGTTTTTCAATAACTATGACATATAATATGAAAAATGATTGTTGTTTATATGATAATTTATTTCATTAGAAAACCACATTGTATCTTAAAAAACCATCATGTAATTTCAAAAGAATGACGTTTAATGTATTTTCTCAAGATTCCTTTACTAAATAAAAAATGATGTGGCTCTTTGTCCAATGTGGTTTTATTATTTATAAATGATAATTGTTTGGATATATTCTGAAAAACCTTTGTCACCATAGGCCTACCATACCAAAAATGATTTTATAGATATGATCTTGTTTTTAAAGTGAATTTCTTTGGTGTATTAATTTATTATTATTTTTAATTTAGTAAATAAGTATAAATATTAAATAATTATTTTTTATTTATAAAATATTTATTAATATTAATATTAAATTTTTATTATAAATTATTTTCTTATAAAAATTATTCAAACCATCACAAAAGTAATTTGGGTAGAATTTATCATTTTTGAACTAAAATAGAATATGTGATATTTTAATTTTTAAAAAAAATAAATAAAATTAAAATGTACATATAAAATATAAAAGGTTTATATATTTCAGAAATTTCATATCTTTAAAACATGAATATGTTCATATTTAATAACTTGTAAAATTCTATTATGAAAGTGTTAATATTAAAATAAATGATAAATATTCATGTTTATTTATTTATGTAATTGACATAAATATTTTGTATTTATAAATTGTTAATTTAGGAAATGTGTATACATGTTTGTCTCATGTATAAGTTTATGAACTATTTATTTATTTATTTTATTCCCTACATTATTTATTTTATGAATATTAATTTTCATATTATGAATGAATTTGTAATTTTGTTTAAATTGTTTTAAATAAACCTTATAAATTTCATAAATGTATATAAGAATTTACATGCTAGGTAATACATAAGATTTAGTAAACTTTAACTAAGACTATTATTTTTTGGGGTTATTAACTCGATTGTAAAATCTGATTATGATTTATACATATTAAGTATTATTATTATATTATAACTAAGGTCTCTCTTGAATATTGATCTCTATATATTTTTACTTTGGGTCAGACTTTTCACTAGTCTAGAGACTTATTATCTGCCAAGAAAAATGGGGGTTGACTACCTATCGCGCCATAAATAATCTTATATATATTTTTTATATGATTCTAAAAAATTACATGTTAGGGTTTCATATACCCTATGAAAGGAATTTATTTTAGATATTTGTGAATATGATTGGATTTTTACTTTTGAGTAAGTAACATAAATTTTGAGTGGTATAAATAGTTATACATTAATATGTTTTGAATATATTAATTTGGTTAAATTAATAAGATAAAAATAGTCACAAACTTACATGAATACCCTAGTATATTGATACCCAAACTTTTCCTAAAATGGTTTGAAGGTAATTCCCAATCCTTACTAGTCGTAAACTAGCACCAAGAATAATAACATATAATGATGGTAATAGTTTTTTCATAAATAAGTGATAATACAATGTAAGATAAAACATTACATAGTCGGTTAGAAAAATTTTATGTATGAAAAAATTTACCATAAAAATAGGTATATCAAACTAAAACATCATCTGAAAGACAACTCAACATCCATCGAGACCAAATATCTCAATACTTATGCAATAGGTGGACTTTAACTCTACCATTCACCATCATCACTCTAGAGTCTTTAAAATCAAGAACAACTACCACCTCCAATTGTTGCTTCCCCTTTCCCTGGACCTAGAATAATAAGATCAAAAACCCCAAAGGTAAATGGTAGGGTATGAGAAAAATATCCCAGTAGGGTCCCACCAAATGTTCCATAATCATATCAATTAAAATTAATCTATTTGTGTTTTCAATTTAAATAAAATGATCCATGAAAAGTCACATACACATTTTAAACCAAACTATTCTTACAAATAAAAATATGGAAGTTATATAAAAATTTCATTAAATTAATATTATTTATAAAATAATTATATATAAAAATATTCAGGCATAAATAATTTCTATAAAAAAGGGCATGTGTGATCATGTCAAACAAAAAAATCACTATGGTTTCAATCCCTACGATAAATTAGTTTAGTGTTATAAGATTCTCACACTTCTCAATCATCATCAAGGCTCAACTATGTGTGCACACTCCCTAAGGCTCAATCCATAATTATAAAAAATCAACACCCCATTACGGGACCCAATATGTGAAATCAAACTGAACATTTTTTAGATAGTGTTGTCATCATCAATCTATTTCTAGAGATTTATAGTCCTTGTGTTCTTGTACTAATATACTAATAACTAATTAGGATAACATGTGATTCAATCAACCAGTCAATAATTCATTCATTATTTGTAAATTCATTCATTTCAAAATATATGCATTATTCACAGTTCAATTTCCCAATTTCAAGTTCAACAGCCCTTTTCAGGTTCAAACCAAATCATAGGTCTTTATTAAATTCAATATTTTTCAAATCATCTTTAATTTTCATAAAAATTTCCCATGAAAAACTTCAAATAATTTCATAAAATAAACTTTCAATTCAAGACATCATTTTTCTCAAAATCCATCCAATAATTTCAATTCCATTGAAATTGCGGGGTTTTCAAAATTTCTATGCCCTTTTGAAATTCAACAACAAAAAATCAAAAATCATTGTTTTTAGATAAATTAAAAACTCTTTTCAAATAAATCATGAAATTAAGGATTTGATTTTAGGGAATATCTTTTTGGAACCACCTAACTTTAATCATTTGATCAAACTATTCAACACCTGTAACGTGAAATGCAAAAGACAACAAGAAGGAAAATGATATCAATGAATAAAACCAAGAATCGGGATCCCTAAAATAAAGGGTTATATATATAAATAACATGATTATATATCACTCTCTAATAAGGATATAATTTTTATTGGAAGAAATAAATAAATAGGGGATTTACATACTAGAAGGAGACCAAAAGAAATCAATAATGCTTTGATCTGCAAAGAGAAGAGGTTGGAGGAGTTGATTCTGCCTCTTGAAAGTCTCTAAAGACCAAGGATTTGTATTAGGGTTGAATAGGATTATTATGGATTAAACTGGTGTCCTAATATTTTTAAAATATTTTTAAATTGATTAAAAATTCACACACATGGTATCTTGGTTGGGACACATGGTTAAGAGTAACCACAAACCCTTACCATACACCCTTACTGGGATTTTAGATGGGCTACATGGTTTTGTTACACAATTAGTTTAACCATACATCAACCAGGAAACCCCCACTATCCAATGGTGCATGATTTTTATTGGTTTCCATAATATTTGGACAAACCATGTTCCAATCATGCACCACCCTCCAAACCCTCTCAACATGGAGCAAGGTTTTCAAGGAAAACCCACATGCTTTCCCTAATCATGCGCCAATATTTTCCAACAAAAAACCATAAAAACATTTATAACATCACCTGAGACAGCCTAAGAAAATCCAAAAACATAAGGATATAAAAAACAGTCAATAATTACTTGTAAGAAGGTAACAGGAGGTTACAACCTCTCCACCATAAACACTGTCAATCCCTAGAAAACATATCAAGAAGATTCTATTTCCAAGAGATGAGGCCAATAATCTCATGTAAATTCTTCTCACTCCCATGTACAATGATAATTAGATCCATTATTCCCTAGAATATAGAAAAAAGGAAAATTATTCCCAAGAATAACCTTTGTCTCTAAATCAATAATCCTAATTAGATGATTAGTCAAAGATAAATCATGTTCAATATCAAGGTCTTCCCAACTCAGGATATGATATTTATTTGAAATATACTTCTTGATCTATGATTCTTGAAACATGTTTTTGATAAATGTAAACTTTGTTGGTAAGGATAAATGTTAATCTATACTACCAAATAATGAAATAATCAAAAAAGGACCCACAATCCTCAGTGAAACTTTTCTCTAATTTCCAGGTCATCAATGACCCAATTGAGATGAATCACTCAAAAACACTCGATGTCCAACTAAAAATCCAAATTTTAAAATTATAGATCAATGTCATTTCTATATTTTCTATTTTTTGATACCATTTTCTAACAAATAAACTGAATCTTTGATGTCATCTCTTGGACCAAACTAAGACCAACCATTTAAGGTTCCCCAATATCCCACCAACACAATGAAGATTTACATGAATGGTCATACAAGTCTTAAAAGGGTTTCATCCTAATGGAAGATTGGTAAATATTCGACAGTGAAACTCAACCAGTCCCAAGGTTCTATCCTACACACCACCAATATCAAGAATTTAGGCACACAAATATATTTCATAGTTTTTATAGCCTTTTATATCTAATCATCCATCTTCATATGATATTTCAGGATAAAACTAAATAGGAATACCATCACCTCCTAGAGGTGTCCCCAAACATGATAAGTAAACTGTTCATCTCTATTAGAGACTATGACAGATAAAAATCCATGCAATCTGATAGTCTCCAATAGATATACGGTTCTAAAGTCCTCAATTTTGGTTGTACCATGAATTGTAATAAATCTTTTAGATTTCTTCATCCAATAAATCTCAACCCATATTTCATTCTTCTTTCGATAGGTACATGGAAAAACAACAGTGAAATCCATAGAAATATCATCCCACTTCCAAGTCATAACAGGAATGGGAAAAAGAAAACCTGAAGGTTTTTGTTTCTCAACGATTGCTTATTTGAAAGTATAATAATGGTAAATAATGTCAAAAATGTCTCATATCATACTCACACACAAAAACCATCACTAAAAATCAAAAAAAAATTAATGGTTCTAGGGTTTACTTCCCACTAGAAATTAAGACAATCCCCCATAAAAAAATTCACTAGAAAGGTAAAACATATTACTTCCAAAAACACAGGACTCCCTCAGAGGATAATGATATCTTACCAATGGTCACCCAACCATAAATAGATTACCTAATGACACAAAATTCATTATAAATTTGTTTTTAATTTATAATCATATTATGAAATGAAAAGTTTAACTAAACAATTATTAAGATAATCTTGGTGTCATCCTCCCAGACTCCCAACTAAATATGAGAAAAGCATGCCATCATGTTCCTTAATTTTGGTTGTTCTTTCATAGCCTGGGTTTGAAGTTTACTAATCAAAGAATTATTAATGAACTTCCCCTTATTGAGAGTGTTGGAAATATTGAAATCAAAGATCAATGGTACTCCACCCAATTCCTCTATTGAAATTTGAAATATAATTGAAATAATATTTAACACATGCATTTGTAGTTGGAAAATATAGAATTCCTTTCTCTAAAAAGGTACTTCTACTAGCTCGAAAGAGTATGAATCACAGCTATAGGTTTGAGATCCTGGGTAAGACAGTTTTTCATGTGTGTACAAGGCTCTTTGGAAATAAATTCTACCACGTGCTCACCCTATATTACAACACTTCCTAGTCCCAAACCCAATTCATCACAAAAGACTACATAACCCTTCCTAGCCTCTAGAAAAGTCAAAATTGTTTCATAAGTCAAAAAAAAATTCAAATCATCAAAAATAATTCTGACCTTTCAAGTCCTAAATGAACTTCACTCCTATATGAGTGCAAGTGGGCATCAAAGAATCCTATTTTTAGAAATTTTTAACAAATAAATGGTAATACCCCATGAATAATAAGAATCTCATAACCTCAAAAACATTACGCAGTTACTCATAGGGAATAGAAATATTAACCTTCTTAGTATTGAGTGAAATAACTTGTTTTGAGACCACATGTCCAACGAAATTCACTTCTTATATTGTGAAATTACATTTTAAAATATTTTCATAATGTCAATTATTTCTCAAAATTTGTAGAACCACTCTCAAATGACACACATGGTCTTCTATGATTTTCGAGTAAACCAAAACATCATCCATAAATACTACGAAAAATGTGTCATGGTACTATTGTAATATTCTTTTCATCAGTTCCATAAAAACTATAGGAGAATTTCTTAGACCAAATGGAATAAATAGATGTTCATAATTTCTAAACTCGCTATATATGGTAATCATCAGGGTGAAAGATTCTTTAATTCTTAATAGGCGATAACTAGATCAAAGATCAATCCTCAAAATTCAATTTACCACTTTCAAATGGTCAAACAGATCATCTATTTTAGATAATGGATACTTGTTCATTGATTTAAATGGATTGAGTTAATTTTAATCAATGAAAAGGTGAAGTGTCCCATCATATTTTATTGAAGAAAAGAACAGGCACCACCCAAGGTGATGCACACAAGCTTATAAATCCTTTATTCAAAAAATCATCCAACTGAATATTAAATTATTTAATTTTAACTAGTTAAATATAGTGAGAGGAAGTATAGATAGTTTGGATACCCAGTACTAAATCAATAGAGAAATATACTTCCCTTAGCAGTGGGAAGTTAGAGAATTCATATGGAAAAACATCTGGAAACTTGAATAAAACTGGAGGGACAACACTCAAATATTCCCATTCTAGATTAAAGGTAATGTAACCCCCCAAGAAATTACAATATTTCCCTTTTAGAATAAATATAATTTTGTTTTTATCATTCTTTATACACAAAGTAAAACTTATGATACACACAACAATAAATTAGCTTGTGTTACATGCATGATCGAGTTTTTCCGCTTTTTAATGGTGCACCTATTTTAAAACGAAATTTTGACAATTTTATATTTCTTTTAAACATAATTTTTAAATTTATATGTTCATAATTATCTTAGGTTTATTTTTTTGTATTTTTCTGGGAAACTTTATTTTTGGATTAATTATAAAAATTACTGCATTTTTGTTAAAAATTACCTTTTCATTTAAATAACGACTAGTGTTAAATTATATTTAAATTTTGTTTTAGAGTAAAATTATATAACGTATACGTATATTTATATAATTAAGTTTATTATAATCAATTTCACTTAGAAATTGAAAATAAAAACATAAAAAGTGATGGAAATCTTTTCAACTTCGAAAACTCGTTATTCCACCTCGTCTATGGGATTATCATTAATATTAATTTTCCCACTTCTATTATTTAATTTTTAAAAATTTAATATACATGGTTGTAATCAGTATGATATTTTTCACCAATAATATCAACTTTATTTTTGACAAAAAATATATTAGTGGAAGTGATGAAAATTAATTATGACGATTAATTTCAAATTAAGCGTAATAAAAGACTAAACCATAATCTTAAGGAACAAAATAACTTGAAAACATGTCCAAAGTCCATTGGATACCAATAATTATAAAATATTTCCTCTTGGATTTAATTTTTTATGTAATTGGGATATTATAAAATTAATTTTTCCTTTATAAAAGGTTAATTAAGGAAAAGGACAAAAAGGGAACTTCCTTTACCTTTAACATTTATGAAACTTTGAGATATGTACAAAAAAGCATAATTTAGGTTTTAGATTTTATTTTGGAAATATAAAAGGGTTAATTTTATCATAATAATTTGTAATTACTTTTTAGAGACTATTTAGCTACTTAAAATGATTAAGAAATGCAAATGTAATGATTTTTTAGTCAACAATTTACTAAAATTAATGATACAATAAATATTAAAATTAAAGTAAAATTATTGAATTATTGTATTTATTTATTTAGATTAATATGTAATTTTAAACAACTGTAAACCTAATATATTTTAATTCAAGTATTAAATTGATATTTTAAAATTTAAATTAAATGAATAATGTCAGAATTGACATTATTGTTATTTAAAAAAAATATCTTATTAGATGATTTTAAATTAAAAATTTATATATGTTTACAAGTGATTTTTAATTTTTAATATATGTTATATATGGTCAATAAATGTATCAATTGATCTTTTATAATTAAAATATTTTCCCATATATTGTAAAGATATTGTTAACACAGTTCGGGTTTAAGAATTATTTTAATGCGTCACATGCACTTGTTTTAATATTAATTTATAAAAAATGTGATTTTAATTTTATAAATTAAATATAATATTAATAATTCATTATATATATATTATCCAATAAATCCCACTTTAGTTTAGTCTAAATGGTAAAATTAATTTATTTAAAAAACTATATGCTTTAATAAATACCAAAATTATAAAATTGGGGAATCATAGAAATTAAGAATCCAAATTATTAAAATGCACATATTTTTGTTTGTATGAGGTTATTATAGACCATTATTCTCCTTTACCCCATTATTTTTCCATTTTGGAGGAACTTTAGGTAAGGTAGACCTCCCATTAATGAATACCTTTTATATTTCCAATAGTGTCACTCCCCCTCCACTATAAAAATACTCCTCTCCCCCCAATTAATTACACCTTTCAGCCCACTTAGTTTCATCTAATACCTACCAAAATAGTCTCATGACATACCTCCACTCCTCATAGAATCCTCTATTTAGGCACAAATCAATCTGAATAATCCCTTTGTTGCAATCCAAAAGGAGTTACCTAGTTAAGATGTAACGTCTTCTCTCAAGATCTCTAGTTTCATTTCCATTATCCACCCAATAAAATATCATTAATATATGTTTTTATAAAAAACCATTACCTTAAATATAATAGGATTTTTTATGTAAATTTTATGACCTAAACTCTCACACACCTCCATATAATGGGTTAAAAACATGCTATTTCTGTGTATGGTGAACTATAGCCTCATGAAATTATGATTGTTCATTTTTTTCCTTACCACCTATCATGGTGGCCATTATGATGGAAAAAAATTTATATATGATATATATGACTTTTATAATTTTTTATACTTATGTAATTTTTATTTTTAACATACCTTTCTTCTTTCTATATTGCATAAATACGATAATTCTGTTTGAGGAAGTGTGGACTATCACCCCCTCAAAGCAATATGACTCATTCATCCCATAAATGGAATGTATAAAGGATATTTTTAATAAATATAGGTAACATGTATAAAATATATATGATAATTTAATAATAATATACATATTTTTCATTTATTTTTCATTATTTTAATACAAGGAATGAAAGTAGCGTTCATGCGTATGTATGACCTACCGTCTCCAAGAACGGTGCACTTAATTTATAATCTCAAAAATTATGGAATAATATTAATTCATAGATAATGAATATATATGATAATTGAGAAAAAATTTAAATTCTTTATATGATAATAACATGATCTAATTAATCATAACAACATGTAACAAGTTAAAACTTACTCAAGAAAATTGGGCAACTAACACCCGAAATAGTGAAGTTAATGAAAGAGTGTTAATAAATGGGTAATAAAATATTATGAGAAGTTAATATATGATATTATAGACATGATTAAGGTTCTATTATAATTTATTAACATATTTTAATCCACTATACATGAGTATAATGACACAAAACAAAAAAATGGTTAAGGTAAAGGATTTTTTCTTACATTTCTTTTCATAAGGCAATTTCAACATACACCACGTACATATTTTGTATAGTGTATCTATTGACCCTTTTATAAATTATATCATGAATATTTTTTATTAATGGTACAAAAAACATTTCTTCATGGTTATTATGAATCAAATGTTTGTGAGTGGTATGGGACACTTTGGGATGTTTAATGATTAATTTTCTAAAACATATTCTTAATGATTATCTTCGAAATCTTACATTCTTTTGTTACCGTTAACTCTCTCTGGGAAAAAACACATTATTGTAATCATTTTTCATTAGAAATTAACTTTAATATCTGTATTATCCCAAAAATATATATATTATTATTACCTAAAACATATATCATGTTTCATATGGTGTTCACTTTGGCAATTGTTTGAATAACTAGGGAATTATTGATAAATTCATATCTTCTATTCAATATATATACATTTTGATAAGGCGCATTATTCATGAATATGAGAAATGATTTGGACTGAAATGCCAGGGGTGGGTCATAGTTATAGATATCCCCTTGATGCATTAGTAGTCTCATTAGAGGAATCATTTCCCTAATTAGATGTGTTTTACCCGATATGTTATAAACCATCTTGTGAAATGTCTTGATGGTAAAGGTACCATATACCTAGGAAACATAGAATCCAATAATTAAGAATTTTCCTCATTTATATTTAGATATTATTCATACATGATATTTTGTGTCAATATATCTATGGATGCATTCCATTTTCAATTTATTTATTTAGATGGCATGAGTTATAGTTTATTACCATTCCATAATGATTTTTCTTTATGTAGTTATTTGAATGGAATATTTTATCATTTATTTAACTTTCCATGTTAATTTATTCCTATTGATTCATTATTTCGTTAGCATTCCTTACCCTTACTGGGCATTTGATCTCACCATTATTATGTTTCTTTCCCAAGGCTATGAAGATGAAATCTTTGAATAAGCTTTCAAGGATGATGTTTATTTATTTTCATAATCTATCATGTTAGTATTTAATATTTACCAATATATTGTGGGTATCATGTATGTAATATATATGTCCAAGACTAATAAACTGAATGGTCGTTCAGGATTTGATTTTTTCTAATCATTCTAATTTAATAAAATAATACACCAAATCTGGACTTCTAGGGTTGGGGAATTACATGTAAATACTGATATTACCCTACCCAAATATAGAAAAGGTGGTCTAAATCTACTCAACCTTGAGTCACGTTCTCCCCAAAAAACACAACATGCCCCATCGAGTATAGTAATGGAGACCCGTCGAAGGTAACAGACAATTCAGAACTTATGATAAATCGTCAAATCCATCACAATACCAATGTCATGAGGTTTAATGATGGGAATCGTAAAATTACAAGTGGGATGAGTATCTAATAGATAGAAAATTCAATAGGTACATCAGATACCATGTTCTCTCTTTGTTCTACGGGGTGTAGTAATATTCATAATATAAGAAAAAATATTCATAGGTAGGTTAAGAAGATTCACAACATGAGACGATATGAATAAGTTAGATCCACTAGTATCAAATAAATCACTCACTAATGATGATGTTATATTTAGGATACCTCTCAGTGTCTATAGAGCTATATCATCTTCCACTAGAGACTCTTTCACTGTCCGATGAAGTTTCATTCAGGATTATTATATATGGAACCCCATAGTTATTTAAAACTATGATTGAAACGTGGTACCTTTTAGAGATGATGATCTACTACAATTGTTCATAGAAAAAAAGATATGATCTAAATTATGCAAGTGACCAGAGTGTCCACATGAACCATATATCTTGGGTTCCATAGTACAAACCCATTTTAAATTACAATCTTTCCAACACTAAAATCAATACATAGGGCCTATTCCAGGCACTACAGTAGGTCGGAATGATTCCTGCTATCTACAAACACCATGAGACTCATCATTATTTCTCTTTTATTTAATGGAGCTAATAAAAATACCACTTTGAAAAAAAGGGAATTTCTATCAAACCTGACATACAAGAAAAATCAATCTCAGTCATCAAATCTATATCCATTAAATCAGTGTAAGAAGTCAGATTTAGTATCAAATATTTTTATTGGAAATCATATCAAAGAACCATCTCAAATCATCAATCCTCTAATCTCTCATTTTTTACAACCTCGGGAGAAATATAAACAAGTTTAGTAAAATGTTTCACATACTAGGTCACAATCTTATCACCATGATGAAGCCTAAGAAACTATATGGACATTTCCCAGACCATCGATTTAGGATATGAATATTCATTAAAAATAGATATGAAGTCCATTAACTCCAATCCTTAATGTTTCTTCACTATCGCTGTAAAATCCCACCATCTTCTTCTAGGTCCCTCAAGATCAAAGGTAAAACAATTCACTTAAATAGAATCAAGCATTTACAAGAAATCAATAGTATCTCAATCTTTTTCAACCAATTCATAGCATCTTGAAAAACATTTGAGCCTTGGGAAGGTGGTAAATTATAGTAAATAAAATATGGATCATGATCTCTATATCCATCCCTTTGAGGTTCCACAATAGGAACCTAAATGGGAATGGGTGAAGAAACCTATCCAGGTCATGGACATCTCGCACCACTGTCTCAATAATATTTTGATCAAATGGAGGATTCGATCACTTTGGTTCACTAGTAGCATCCTCCTATTATCTATTCTAATTTCTCCTTAGTGGCATTACATTACAAAAAATCAATAGACAATACAAAATATTCAGAAAGGATACATTGATAGTTAATTAAATCAAGGGATATTGGAGCATCTATTTCATATGACAATGTTTAAACTTCAATAATTTTAAGAAACATAGATCAAAATCAATAAAAGTACAAGAATTAGATCAAAAAAATACACATTTTCCCAAACACCCAAGGTAACTTGAGGGTCAAAATAATGAAATATAGCCAGGAAATTTCTCACAACTAGATCTTACTTCCCAAAAACCCTACTTCATATCTTCATACACAACCCAAAATATATACTAATATTCTGGAATGATACAAAACCTCCCTATGATACCATTTTTCATGAACAATCGCAAATACCTTGGTACAATGATACCCAAACTGGTCATGACATGGAATGAAAGGATTTAATAATCCTCATGGGTTTTCAAATAGCACTTGAAATAATAATAAAGACTAAAGGGAATGGTTTTTTTACAATGATCCTTTAAAAGATGAGAATTTACAACATTACATATTCTGTATTCCAAATATTACTTAAGGAGAAAATATCCATCATTAAACTGGAAGCCCATAGTAAAACATCATCTAAAATACAATACAACGTCCATATAAACCAAATCCCTCAAAACTTATGCAATAAGTGGATTGTAAATATACCCATCACCATCATCACTTTAGAGTCCCATAGATCTAGCACAACTACCACCTCTATATGGATTTTTCTCTTTACCAATACATCGCATAAAAAGATATTCAAATACCTAATGTAAAAGGTATGTTGTGAGATAAATATCATAGTAGTATCTCACAAAGTGTTCCATAATCAATTCTATAACAATTAAACCATTTATGATTTCAATTTAGACAAAAGTACATGGAAATTCACTAACACATTTTAAAAAAAAAATTCTTACAAATAAAAACATGGAGGATATATCAAAACATCATTAAATGAAAATTTTATATAAAACATTTATATAAATTAGTTATCATTATAAAAATAGTTTTATAAACTATGGATTGTGTAATCAGGTCAAAAAAAACAAACAAAACTCCATGGTCATAATATTTGAGATATGTCAGCTTTTATCTATAGGATCCTCACACTTATCAATCATCATCTTAAATAAAATATGTGTGCATACTCTATAAGGATGAATCCACCAAGATAATAAATCAACACCTCATTAGAAGACACATCATGGTAAATCATGATGAAGTTGGTTTAGTTAGTTTTTCTATCATCAATTCTTTTCTTGGATGTTAGAGTCCTAGTGTTCTTATCTAAATTTCCTACTAACTACTCAACCACACATGTTCCTCAATCAACCAATAATTTATTCATTCATTCTTAGGTAATTAATTCATTTCAAAATCAATTTATCATTTACAATTCAATTACCAAATTTCATGTTTAACACCCCTTTTCATTTTCAAAACCAAATTATAGATTTTTATCTAATTTATTTATATTTAAACAATATTTTATTTTAAGAAAATTTTCTTCTGAATCATCCTTAAATTAACATTCAATTAAATCCATTATTTTTCTCAAAATCCACCAAACAATTTCAATTCCATTAAAATTGTGGGTTTCTCAAAATTTTAATTCCCATTGGAAATATAACCTTAAACATCACAAATATAGGTTTTAAATTCAATGAAAAAATCATTTTAAATCAATAAAGTAAATATGATTTCAATTTTGGTTAAAATTATTATAGAACCACCTACCTTTAATCATATGAATAAACCCAACCGCCACCCACAATGAGAAACAACAACGAAGGGATAATGTGAAGGAGGTCAATGAATCAAACCAAGAATAAAGATCCATCAAATAAAATATTAGATCCATAAATAGGAATAAAGATTTATCACTCCCTAAGAAGTAGATAACAGAGGATTAGGATAAACAAAATAATATGGGATTTATATACCTGAAGAAGATTAAACAAAATCATTGGTTCTTTGATCAATAAAGAGAAGATGTTAGAGGAGTGAATTTTTCCTCTTGAGAGCCTTCAAAGACCAAGGAATGATATTAGTGTCTAATGAGTTCGATTAGGTGTTAAACCCGGGGTCCTATTATTTTAAAAATAATTTTTAGGGGATTAAAAATCCATGTGAATGGTTTCCTGGTTAGGATGCATGGATAGGAGTAACCATATAGCCTCACCATGCATCCTTACATGGATTTTGGATGGAGTTCACAGTTTGTACACATAATTAGTTTGTCCATGTGACAACCATGAAAACCCCCACTACCCAAGTTTGAATGGTTTGGGGTGATAGCCACATGGTTTGTAAAAACTATGCACAAACTGTATAACGCCCTCCAGACCCTTTCAAGATGGTCCATAATTTTCTAGGCCAAATAGCACGGCTTTCCAAAACTGTTCACCAGTTGTGGTCAGCCGTAAAAACATAAAAATATTTTTGAAATTCTCCCAAAAAAACCCAAGACTATGAAAAAATATAAGAAGATAAAAAAAGGTTCTAGTTGTACCTGAAATAAGGTAACAATATTTAGGGAAACTAAATTATTAGAAGCATCCATAAATGAAGAAGATACATGGGATAAGATATTGAAATAATAAAACCCTATAATATATTATGCTTTAGATTACATCTTAAAAAAACACATGTAAAAACATTGATCATTTAGTATAATTAACCATGTAATATCATATGCAAGGCATGGTGGATGTTTATAGTGACAGCATTTAATGATTCATCTTATATTCCTTCCAGCAGATGAAACTCATAAATTTTGTTAGATATATCCTCACAAATAAACATTTCATATAAAGAACATAAATAATAAATAATAATCCCTTAAATGGAGAAAGATCAATCTCTATCATTCATGATGAATTATACATGAATTCAATCACTTAGCAATAGTCGATGGACTCTTTAATCAATAAGTATTACACCGTCCACTGGAATCCTCATTTTCAAAGATCGAAATCTCAATAAAAAAGGTGTTTTAAAAACTTTTCCTCAATGAAAAATTATGTACCAAAGAAAATGTGAGATTTTAATATTGGTTAATAGTGTCACATATACTCAAAATAAATATTTCATCCCATTATATAGGCACCCTTCATTCGATAAAAGGTTTCTAATTTCATCATTAATTACATGACATTTGACATACATTATGATAATGTATTCCTATTTAGTATATAGTAATTTTTTTATTTCAAATGATTATAATAATTTCATATATTCATCAACTAATCAATCTATTTATTCATAATAGAAGGAAACCATGTAGAAGATATTGTCGAATCCATGCACTTGATATCACATATCACTAACCTATCATACACAATGATATATAAAAATTATATACTATGATAATGGAATTTCAATTTCATATATAAGGCTATAAACCATGTATATAATACAACATGATATACCTGGTTTCGTACACAACAAAAAATCTCCCACTTAAACTAAAATCTCATATGCACTTTATGAAAAATATCACAACTTATTATAAATCCACCCAAAGACTTTTGAATATGGTTGTTAAAACTATCATGATATTCAAACAAAAAACTCTACTAGAATTTTAATCTCTATTCTAAGGCCTAATAATATAACCTATAAGACTTTATATAATTAACAAAAATATGAACTTCTAGTTTTATAAATATAATCTAAGAGTTTCCACAAGAAAAAAATTAGTTATACTCAAGATACAAAGTGGTCTAGTGCTATCTAGATAAAGCACACACATATATCCGTGTGAAAATTTTCACCAGAAGATGTATCATATACATTATATGTATACTAATATAATCTATTTTTTTATGATATCAAGTGACGAGTAGACATGGAAATTTTCAATCTAGTATAGGCTAGCAAATACATTCATGATTCTCAAAAATAGACAAAACAATATGGATGAATTCATTGAAGTCACTCATCCAAGTGACAAATCATATAACATGTCACTCAACTAAGAATGGCCATGAATTTATTAAATCCAATTCAATCAGGGTACCGTATCCCTTTAACTCATCATATGAGTGGATAAATCTCATCTATGTTAAGCTCTAATGATGAAAAGATTAGAAATATACCCAACCCCCCCCCCCCTCTATTTAATTAAGACTCTAGGATTAGGTAATAAATTTATCAAAGTTTGAAGTTTATCATTCTAGTTATCTCACCAACATCAGGTAGTGGGAATTTATAACCTGTCATGAATTCTTACCACATGAGTTTATTATTTTTATATTGTTTACAAATCATTATATAGATTAAAAGAGTATACTCATTCTAATATTAACATATGATAAAACTCACAATACTTCCTAATGATCATCGATTAGGGACATCTCAAAGTCATATTTTTAGGGGATATTATCATTTTATTGTCTATGTAATATAAATGCATCACACATGGATGAATGTTATATGGGGGTTTCTTTTATTATAAAATCAGGAAATATTTTATATCCATTACATCAAATATCTTATGTATCTTATACTAATATATTCAATATGAACCAAATGATTTTGTTTTTATAATAGTTTCACCAATGGATACACTATTTTTTTATCTATTTCCACCAAATAAATCCTTACATTTCCCCTCCCAATGATCACTCTAATAAGATAGTACTTACAGAGGATGTAGTTTTCCCTTTAGTGAGATCATGGTTCCTTAAAATAATCAATATACCTATTTTTCATAGTAAATATTGATTTATCCCTCAATTCTAGAAACCACCCTAAGTTCAAAAATGAACTTCCTAGTCTAAACAAATTCATTCATTGCACATGAAATAGTGATATAATTTATCTCTATTTTCAAGTCTGATATGATGTATTTTCTCAAACTCTTCCAATTGATTGATCTATCATTTAGGAAACATATTAATCTCTATTGAGATCTTGTATCGTTTTTTTAGGATTATAAAAAACAATCTGTGTAAACTTTTATCATGAACTCATTCTCTCTTCTAAAGACCAAAAACATATCCTTAATACTTCTTAAGTATTAAAGGGTTACTTAATAAAAATATAGTGACTCTCCATGATTGGATTAGTATCTACTAGTTATTAATTGATAATAAATGACATTGGGTTTAGTTCACAACATGGAATACATGATATATCCTATCGTGGATGCATAAGGAATCATATCCATCCATTATATTTAGGAAGATTTGGTATCTTCCTAAGGTTTGTGTCATACCACATTTGTAAATACCCCTTATTGGACTTCTCTTTGCGAAACGTCTTTAGAAATTAACCAATATATGTGTTTTAAATAAATCTATGAAACCTATTTGAAATATCTACATAGATCTCCATACCTACTATGTAGGCTACTTCTCCCATGTTTTTCATCAAGAATCATTTTCACAACCACATCTTTAAAGTGTGTACATTCATGACATAATTTTCAATAAGTAGTATTACATGCCCATATAATATCATTTATACCACCACACCACCAAAATACTATTATCTCCACAAGAATCATTAGTTTTTTTTAAACAAAACTATTTGATTAAATCATAAAACCAGATGTTCCATCTTTGAGAAGCCTACTTACCACCAAAATATATTTTTATTATTATGACACCACTTTAAGGGAAAGTGGAAAAACATAGTTTTCCAAGCAGAATACTACTACGTGATGAAAGAGATAACAAAGAGATTAAACACAAGACTAATATTATTTGAGTCAGCAACTCTAAATAATTCCCAGTGTAGAGTACCAACCAGTGTGTCTGGATCCTTGCTGATAAGTTCTTCTAGGTGAGTAACCATTATATCCATTATCTGAATGAATTCCTCTAGTTTGAGAAGCCTAATTTAATCCAAATTAGATCATCAACACTTGAAAACATTTTCAGGCTCATTTATAACATTAATAATTGGGTTATATCATATACATGTACTCTACTAAATTCCCATTAAGGATAACTGTTTTGACATCCATTTGAAATATCTCATAATCATAATGAGATGTTATGGAAAGTAATATTTGAATGGAATTTATCATCAAAACTAGAAAAATTGTTTCTTCATAGTTAAAACCGCATATTTTTTTCTGATCCTTTACCACCAAGAGAGATTTATAGGTATAAATTTTACCATATATGATAGTTATATATATATATAACCAAATATAATCCTATTGGTCTTTCCCCTTCTGTTGCATCCACCATGTTCTAAACTTGGTTACTTTATATGGAGTTCATCTCAGATTCCAAGGAATTTAACAATTTCTTAAATAAAATATCACAATTGTACCTCAGTTGGTAGTGGGTTCCTTATTTAAGAACATTAATTCATCATCCTTTTCCATAATAAATCCTAATGAATCCTACCAAACCATTAAGGTTTATAGGCTCATAAATTTCATATATATATATATATATATATATAAATTTTATGGGATTATTACGGGTCTGCGAAAATTGACAGCACTTGATTCTGAGGTCCGGTGTGCCCAGAATGGAATTTTGAACTTTTGTTTAAGTTAAGTTTAGTAAAAATGCAGCCGAAATTATCTATCTTTTGAATCAGTGTTTGGATTAAAAATATGATGGAACCATTGAATCCGCAGTGCCGGGATTCGCTTAAGAGAGGCTTAATTTCAACTGTAGTAGGTCGGGTGAAAAAGATAGTTTTTCGGACTATTAATATAATAAAAAATAACATAAAATTGATATTTTATTATTCTACCAACAGTAAAGTGGTGGTTCCAGGACCAGTGGGTGTTCAATCCATTTAGTGGATTGACGCTTTTTTTTTTGAAACCACGTCGTTGAGATTTAGTAGGTTTATTCCTTAATGAACCTCATTAATATATCATTGTTTTATTCAAATTTCCCCCTCTATTTAAATAAGGCTCCGTCTTGGGTTTCTGACAGGGATGTGAGGAACCTCTAACGAAGTGTCATGGCATATTTCACCGATGAAGAAATGAATCTTGGATGAAAACGTTGGAGGAATCGATCTGGGATCGAAGAACGTCAGTAGCTTCATCAAATGTCGATTCTTCTTCCAAAACAGTGATGTCACCTCTAATTCTGAGGTAGGGATTGTTTATATATAAATTCGTTTGAATTGTTTCCTTTATGTGTTCTTGATTCATGAAGAATCGTTGAAGCATTGAATGGGGTTTATCAATATTTTACGTGATGTATTAATTGTAGCCTGCTTGTTATGATGCTAACATAGAGGCTGTGGGCCAAAGGAACAAGGCTCAAACCCTCCGCCACTTAGGTTTTTTTCACTCTCTTCATGGGAGAAGTTATAACTCAACGGAAACTCAAATCCGAAAGCCACTAAATGACGACATCATCTCGGGAGGCCCGTAGGTATTCTCATAAGGGAAAACAGACAACTGGAACTCACCTTGTGGCCCACGGAAGTTATTTTTGTGATGGCGGTGGCCATAAACGGCCGGCCATAGTGGCAGTAGGTGGCATGCCGCCGCGCGTCGCGGAGGGAATCTTTGGCATCAAGCTGCAGCAGTAGCAGGGGTAGATGGACCTCGACCGACCACGTTGGCGGATGGTGGCCCACCATCGCGCACCACGGTGAGGAGGGCGTGGCTTCGAAGCTGTGGCAGAGGAAGAAGGGACCCACGCCCTGCGGGTCCCACTGATAGAGAGTCAGCGCCACGCAACACTGCCATTGTAGATAACCGAATGGCTAAAATCCATTCAATAATGGGGAGTGAAACCCCCCCCCCCCCCTGCACGGGCCACCTAGTTGGGTGCTGCACCAACTAGTGTTCATGACCGCCCGGCGGGCCGCGACCCAGCTTACTCATGCTGGCCCAGCCGGTTCGGGCTGGACCGGGTCAGACCTAGACCGATTCGTACATGGATAGGGTTGGACCTAGACCAGGTCGGGTCGGCCCAAGATGGGGGTGGGTCGGGATGGACCAAACCCGAACCCTTTTCGGCCCAGATAGGCTTAAAAGGTTGTGTCTCAAAAACCAGACATCTGTTTGACAAACCGTCTACGACACTGGAATCCATGGAACGAGGTAATCCTTTTGAGATACTCCACCTGTGATTTCGAGAAAGTTTGAGTATGGATGGGGTTGATCAATCAGGAATCCAATCAGGACCTCGACACTAAAATTCCTATAACTGAAAGATCGGGCATTCGATTGATACCTCTTCTATCACATTGGGACCCTTTCAATATGGTGTTCCTTTTGGTCACTCTTTTTTGGAACACCTTGGTAGTTGAGGCACAACAAAAATCTTGAGGAGCAGATACCATGGAACTCAATTGCACCATGTTCAGGGAATCCAATGGCTGGCTGTCAATTGAAGAGAGACCCTATGTAGATAGCATCATAAGGACCCTATGTGGATCAACATCATAGCGACCATGTATGGATCAGAAGCATAGGGACCCTGTGTGGATCAAAAGCATAGAGAACCTGTGTGGATCAGCCATATAGAGACCCTGTGTGGATCAGCAGCATAACAACCTTGTGTGGATCAGCATCATAACAACCCTGTGTGGATCAACAGTGCGCGACCCGACGACGACCAGCCTTAGAGCATCCCATTGTGGATCCGTGACATATGACCTTGTGGGTATCAAAAATGGAAAAACTCCTTCATGGATCTATTTTGGAAACATCCTAACAGAATAAAATGATATAGCTTAAGACTAATCATCTTTATTCATGAACTCTGAGTTGTAAACCTTGTTTGTGTTGAGTCTTTAGCTCTGTGAATTTTGATTGAGATCTTGATTTTTGGTTTTATTTTGTGGAATTATAAGATACCTTAGGGGGTCACTGGGTCCATACTGGGTGTTGTTATACTCAACCCCGCACGGGCTTCACCCGCACCTTGTTGTGTTATGTTCAGACAACAGGCAGCTTGGATGAGTCTTTTGGGATCCAGGACCAGGTGGTACACGGAGGTGACTGGTTGATGTGGAGAGCTATGGAGATGAGCCATACCTATCCTTTAGGTAAGATCCTTAGTGGACGATCTCATGATTTGTTTTCTATTGTAGTTGTATCTTTTAGTTGGTCTTGTATTCCTACCCCCTTTACTTTCAGTACACACTTTACTACTGTATTTTTACTACATGGTTTACATCTTGTCATTTTCTTGGTCTGTGTGTTTTCATGTTCAAAGGTACTACCTTCCCTTTATAGAGAAATTACTTTACGGTGCTCGTATCCAACCCCTGGACTATAGAAGGTGGGATTTGTGTCATCACGGTACGGGCCCCAGGGGACGTGTCGTGAGAAAGTGGTATCAGAGGAGTCAGTTCTACCAAAGAACTGGGGATGTGATCTTTCCAATAGAGCAATAGTGTTATGTGTTTTGAGTATGGTTTTCAGTTCAGGGAGTCTAGTGTTAGTGAGGTGGCCGATGTATCCGTACACCAGGACCCTAAATTAAGATTTCTGACACGGTACATAAAAACATTGATTCTGTGTGTTTTGGAAATGTTTTTAATTTTGATCTCTTTTGAGTCAGCTCACCAGGTATAACTTATTGACTATGGCGCACATATTTCTTTTCAAGATGACTCCATGTAGAAAACCATCCGGGAACCCAGAGAGAGTTCATGATGACGACCCACTGAGTGATGAGGCTTCGGTACATGGCCCTCTTACAACGATAGCACCTTCGAGTGGTGCACCAACAGCACCACTACCTGTTGGGAAGCAATTTACACCGGCCCCACTAGCAGATGGTTCACACCGACTGAGCATGTTGCACGAGTTCTAGTGGTAGAGGCCTTTGAAGTTTCAAGGTGAGACAGATCCCCAGGTAGCTGAGGACTGGCTGGAGGCTGTAGCATGAGTGTTTTTCTTGGTTGAGACACCAGTAGAGAAGATGGTGATCCTAGCTCCCAGCCTCTTCCAGGGCACAACAGGGAGATGGTGGAGGCTAATGCTCGAGTTACACGATGAGGTGACCCTCACCTAGATAGACTTAGATATCCTCTTCAAGAACGAGTTTTTCCCAGCGACACTACGCTCTATACGTATTCAGGATATCCTACACTTACAGTAGGGCTACCTGAAAGTAGCCCAGTACTCGGCGAGATTCACTGACCTCTCGCGCTACTCCACCGACATTGTACAACACCCTTTCTTCAAGGCCCAGACCTTTGAGAAAGGTCTTCGGTGGGAGATCAAAGCGTTGATCATGTCTCTAAATATGACAACGTAGGATGGAGTTCTCGAGAAAGCATTATTGGTAGAGAGATTTTTAGCAGAGCAGGCACTGAAAGTGAAAGCCACCACCGAACGACAGGTAGTCGAGTCATCTGCAGTAGTCAGTAGGAAGATGATGCAGAGGTCCAAGAGGGACAGACCTTTTGGAGGCTGACCCCAGGACGCAGGGTTAGAGGTGCAGAGATTACGAGGTAGAGCAGGTCAGCAGAGTATTTCAATGTGCTTCACATGCTGCGGGCAGGGCCACATGGATTGCGATTGCCCGACTCACTGAACCGATGATTAGAATTCAGTTATGGGACTCCAAATGAGAGGTACAGATTTGAGTGAGGAGGTCTTCGGGGCAGCCGAAGTGGTAGAGGAATAGGTTGTGCAGTGGGCTATGGGCATTAATTTGAGGTTCTACCACCACCACCTCCACATGGTCCACCTCGACCTCATGGAGGAGGCAGACATAGATGATCTTAGCTTCAAGAAGCTAAGGCCTATGACAACGGTGCTCCATGAATGGTTTGAGGTATAATTTATTCCTACTTCACCCTAGTTTCAGTACTCATAGACATAGGTTCCAGTCACACATTCATTGTCATTGCTCTCGTTCTGATGTCAGAGATTCTGGTAATGCCATTGGATCAATATTTATGATTGGAGACTCCTACAGAAGAGGATTTGATGAATACACACTGGGGATGGAAGTGTGAGCTTACTCTAGGAGGTGAGATATTTGTATGGTATATCCTAGTAGCATCGTTGATTCCTTTCAATGTCATCTTTGTTATGGACTAGTTATCCACGATCCATGCTCAGATTGACTGTTTTAGGCGCAAATTGTGGTGTGTCTATGAGGATGGGACCATTTTTTTCCTCACTGGTGAGAAGGGAACCTTTTCATCACACGATGGACTTACTCAGAGGAGGGTGCAGCCAATCACTCATCAGTTCTCTAGCCTTACCCTCAGATCAGTTGACATGAGGAGTCTGATTTATCCTGTAGTGGGGGACCAGTATGCGGATGTCCTTCTTGATGATGATCTGGGATTAACTCCTCATAGAGGGGTAGACTTATACATTGAATTGTACCCTGACAAGGCACCGATATCTACACTATACTATCGGATGGCTCCTGCGGAGCTTCATGAGTGGTTGTTATAGTTGGAGGACTTGCAGACGAAGGGGTTCATAAGGCCGAGTGTTTCTCCATGGGAATCTCTAATTTTATTCACCAATAAGGCAGATGGGAGTCTGTGGCTTTACGTGGACTATTGTCACCTGAACCAGGTGACCGTGAAGAAAAAGTATCCACTCCCTATGATTTATGATCTCTTCGACCATCTAAAGGGATATCTATGGTTTTCTAAGATAAACATCATATCAGGCTATCATTAGCTCAGAGTACGAGATGATGACGTACCGAAGACAACCTTCAGATATCGGTATAGACATTATGAGTTATTGGTAGTTCCCTTTGTCATGACCAATGCTCCGAAAGTGTTTATGGGGCTCATGAATAGGACCTTCCATCTTTACCCTGATCGCTTCATGGTGTTCTTCATTGACGACATCTTGATATACTCGGCATCAGTGGAGGAGGACACCACACACCTACAGATAGTTTTGGATACACTCTGAGAGCATCATCTTTATGGTAGGCTCTCAAAGTTTTAGTTATAGATATGGGAAGTCCACTTCTTGGGGAACATTATCATGGAGGCTCAAGTTGCTATGGATCCAGTGAATATAGAGGCAGTGCTTTCTTTGGAGCAACCTAGAAGTGAGACCGAGGTGTAGAGTTTCTTGGGATTGGTTAGGTACTACCAGAGATTCGTACATGAATTTTATATAGTAGTGACACCATTATAATCTTTGACAAATAAAGGACATCCCTTCGTGTGGATGGAGAGATTCCAGCAGAGTTTTCAGGAGCTAAGGTAGATACTAATGAGTGCCCCCATATTGAGACTACCATAGGAGGGCATTGGGTTTTTAGTCTAGTGTGACGCATCAGGGACCAGACTAGGATGTGTCCTAATGTTGGAGTGAGCGGTGATCACCTATGGCACAAGACAGTTGAGACAGAATGAGAAGAACTATGTTACCCATGACCTAAAGTTAACAGTAGTGGTCTTCGCACAGAATATGTGGAGCACTACTTGATGGGTGAAGATTTTACTATTTACTATGATCACAAGAGTATCAAGTATATCTTCTCATAGAAGGACCTGAACCTCAGACAGTGACAATGGCTAGAAATTCTCTAGGACTATGACTTTGAGAAAGTCTACTGTAGAGACCCAAAGCTTGACGTACATGGACATTACATTACTTTTGCGGAATACTTAGTACATTACAAAAACACACACACACAAGGACCGTAATAGTTTAGTGTCTTTGGAAACTCGGAATATAATCTTCTAATCATGGTGAAAGATCTTCAACATCTCCCATAAAGATCTTCCCTTTTTTTCTTACCTAAAACCTTTCTTTATATCCTGGGGAAAAGAAAACATAAATGGGTGATCTCAAATTCTCAGTAAGGGTAAACAAAAGAAATATCAATCACATCATATTCATAAGAACATAACATTTTGGAATTTTTAACCTGCAAAACAGATCATAATATCATAACATGGGATAAATCATAGTAGTGAAATGTAATCCCAATAATCATAACTTAAAACATGAAACTTTGTGGCAGACACACATAATCATAGAGAATCATTTCTTATTAGTCAAGACTCATTTCCAAGACTATCTTAGTGGACAAAGTTCATTTTTGAACCGAGTTCACTCCTCATTTCAGTCCTGTTTCACTGAACCGGTATAACCTGCCATTCCAGCCATGTCTATCTCATGAGATATAAAATCTTTACCCAATGCATTGGAGGGAGATATAGGTCCCACCCATATCATAATGATACCATTCTTATGTGTGCCACAAAATCATAAATCATACATCATTGCATAACCCATGTAATAAAAATGGGAATCTTAAACATCGTGAAATCATAAAACAATTCATATAAGATAAAGGAATTAATAAACATAATCACAACATAAAAAAATCAATTTAATAATAGGGATAGAAACAGAAACCTTTATTATCTTAGATGGAAAATAATTTTTATAAAACACTTGAACTCCATTCTTGAGGAAAATATCCTTTCTACTTCAAAAACACTATTCCTTTTTTAACATGTCATACAATTCTAAACTAAAATAAGTTTATTAAAAATAAACTTGAAAACTTGTAAAGTAAGCTTCTTGGAAATAATTTTTTAAAAATCCATTCATTCCGTATAAGTTAAAAAAACATTCTTCTCGTACTTTTGTTGGAAAAGTCAAAAAGTACCTCGTATGAAAAACGAAAAAAGATTCCTTTCATATCTTTTACTAAAAACTAAACGAAGGGTAAAATTTGATTTAAACAATTGTATGTGGATGGAAATAATATTACATATTGAGGAATCATGGATGTGGATGATGAAATACACCCCAGTAAATACCAAAGTATAAACAATCTCGGATAAAATGAGATTGTGATATTTCCCTTACCTTAGGTCCGATTTGCTTTGTAAGTGTCCGAACCTCCTGTATAATGATTTAAATAATGTCATTGACTTATTCCAGAATCATACTCATTGTTATGATATCATATATGGTTCACTTATGACTTTATTTTACCCGTTCTTTTGTAAATTCCATGTTAAAGAGCGTTTTGGGTAAAATCTTTTCATTTGTCGTCCGCGTTTTGACTTGTAATTATTCATATGAATACTCAGATCATGACTACTTAATTACAGAATATAAAACATGATTTATATAATATATATTCAGAATATACATATATATAATAGATCAGTAAATGGAAAGAAATACACCGTTCTTGGAGACGGTTGGTCGTACGTACGCATGAACGCTGTTTTCGTTTCCTTATTGAGTTGAATGGAATTATGTAGATGACATACATATATATACACATAAGTATAGTATCATTATTATTTCATATATTTCATGATTACTTATTATATATACTTTATAATCATTCATGAATGGTTAACGTGGAGAATGAATTTCATCACGTCGTGGAGACGGTAGTCCGTACGTACGCATGAGCGATGATATCGTTCTCATGATCGTGGAATTGTATTGGAGTGTATGAATACTATTTCAGAATTAATACCACATTACAATAATCATATATAGTTGTTTATTTTCACCATTATACCAATCCATGTAAGGTGGTGGTGGAAAATAGATTACACCACGGCGTGGAGACGGTATTCCGTACGTACGCACGCGCGGTGATTTTGTTTTCCATAGGATGGATAGATGGTGAAATAGGGTTGTTTCATACTTATAATAACATATAATTATATGAGTGATACTGATGTTATTACATAGAAATGAAACAACCTAATAATAATAAGTGGAAGAAGAAATAATGTTTAAAGAATCGGTAACAGACATTACCTCTTCTTTGAAAAGCCTCTTTGAGATCTCCTTTTAGGGCACTAAAATTGGTCTTTGTGGAAAACCAGATCCTCTAGGATGTGTCTATGGAAGTGGAGAAGAGAATTTGGCAGGTTTTGGCCGAGCTTGAAGGCGCAAAGTGGTGTGAGGAAGAGAGGGAGGAGGTACCATTTTATAAGGGAGGAGAGGGGCACCTTTGGAATAACAAAAAATATTATTTTATTATAAAGCCAAATTCGGTTTTAAATAGCTCGGAATTGATTTATTTCTAAGATAAGGTGGGTATGGGTATAAATCCTCTCATCCAATAGAATTTAGACAAGTTTAGGTTCCTATTTTAATCTTATCATTTAGATTTAACATTAAGTTAAATAATTTTACTTTTACCCTGTCTTCTTGTGTTCTTATACTATAAGGTTAATAAACATACTATAATCAGCCAAACAAACCCCAAGTTGTTTATTATTAATATATATAACCTTATATAAGTCATTTTTTCGAACATTAGATTTTTAGGAATAAAATAACAATTAATAATATAATATTTTTTTTAAAAACTATTTTATGTCTATTTTGACACTATTTAGTAATTTATTTTTGTGAAAATCATAACAGAATGATTAGTTCTAAAACAGTTAATTAAATAAATACAAACATGTCATATTAACCTATAAAATTAGTTTAATTCATAAAAAGTCTCAAATTATATTTATTTGGGTATTTATAACATCAATTATGTCAATATTTTTTAATAAGATAATTATTGCATCATCTTTCTGTCATAAATAAATTAACTTATTTAAAGTCTAAAAATTACATATATAATATCATTATGTAATAAATATTTTTATATTTCTAATGAATATTTATATTCGAATATATCTTATGTATAACCCTATATTAAAAATGATATACTTATTAAACTTTGATTTTAGCTATTTTAACCCTTCTTTAAATAAATTAATAATAAATGTCCTAATCTAATACAAGTGGGCCTAAATGGTCATATTTTATTCCTAAGGTTGGTTTTGGTCGAATTAAACTTATCCAATAGAATTAGGACATGTGTTAGGGTAATAATAATATCATTTTTACCCGTAATTACCCTATTTACTTTTAACCGTGGTAAAAGAAAAGTAAAAAGTTACTATTCACAAAAAATTATTTTCATCTCATTGAATCACATTTTACTTACTGAAATTAACCATGTCTCTCGGATTTTTGAAATTTCACTCACAGAAGCGGTAAAATTAAGTTTTATGAAAAATTCATTTTTCTTAACTACCACTTAGTGGTTTCACTATTCATAAAAAAATGAAAGTTTCCAGAAAAATACCAAAAATTTAGGCCTAAGCTATATTTGATATTATGAACTCAAAAATGATGTCTATTTTACCAAATTCAAAACATATCAGTTATTTAATTTAAAAATTAATTCCCGTCGTCAAAACAAATAGCGTGTTTTTAAGAGATAATAACTATCAAAAGATTGACACTTGTTTATGTCTGATTTAAATGTGAAATTACATCCAATGAACAAAATTGTATTAAATTGTAAAAATATATTCTAAATATACTTTAAAACTACTCAAATTAATAATTTATCACTATTAATTATTTTGATTAAAAAGGTTGTTTTTAATTAAAATTTAGTAATTTTAACTATTCATTAGAAAATGAAAGTTATCCGAAAAGTACCAAAATTTCACCCTAAGCTAATTTCGATATTCCGAATCCAAAAATGATGTCCATTTTGAAAAATAAAATTTAAAAAATTTCAAAAAGTGGTTATTACTATTAATAATGGCGAGTTTTAATAATATTTTAATAGCATATCGTTTTTTAGTGAAACTCGGTATTGCGTACTACACACGCTATCGAGGAAGGTCGTGATTGCGTGTAATGCAAGGAATGTCAAGGATGCGTGTTGTGCAAGCTTCTTTTGGTGTAGCGTACAACACAAGACATTAATGAAATTAAAAAGAATATTTTTCATAAAATACTGGGGTGTTACATTCTACCGCCCTTAAAATAAATATCTCCCTAGAAATTTATCAGGGTTATAAATGGTTTACTACTCGAAAGTTTCTTTAATAGAAAACCATATCGTAAAAAGGAATACCAAAACCAATCTTTAAAAACAAATGTATGAAACGTAACGGTTACCCAAATAAACTAATCACTGGGTTTCCACATAGGTGAAAATATGGATAAGGAAGACAAATCTAACCATCATGTTCTGATGGAGAGTGGTAGAGAACATGGCTATGGAAAAGTCAGCAATCACAATGCCATAAATTTATGACGATCTAAGGTACCATCTGATTCATCAGATATAAGAGAATTAGGACAAAATTTTTTGTTTTCAAGATCATTTCTCTAAAGTTGAAGAATTTAAATTATAATAAATACTTACTTTATTTTGGTACAATCTCACTGTTGTTCGTTCCTTGAACAATTTCCACTTCATCTATTAAATAAATGAAGTTGAATTTGTTATTCGTGAAGTGTTAGCAGATCATGTGATAGAATGACGGGTCATTCCATCTGTCTCAAACAAAATTTTAGCAAAAGTTATTAAATATACATAAGTTGATCTATAGTGAGACTAATCATATATGGTTCCTAAAATGGACTTATACTTATTATATCATAATAAAACTAGTTTCTACTAAACAGGGACTTCCTGTAGGCCAGTGGTACGTGATAAAGGCCAGTCACACTTCGGTTGTGGGTTCGACTCCCACAGCCTTGTCCGACGCGATGGGTTGTCTCCCGTTATGCAAGTTTTCCTTTTTCTAAAACTAAATTACTATAACATCCCATAAATAATATCAAAAAAACTTCTATCCTTAAACAATACTAACTTATGTCCAACATAATCCATCCCAATCTTTAGGCTTATCCAAAATACTTCGGTCCAAGCTCATAGTATAAAAATGATTACTTGAAATGTCACATAACAATCACATGAATGCCATCATTTATCCCCCATATATCATAAGATATATCTTGTTGTTCAAATTACAAACATGTGAATACCTTAATCATGTATACCCATTGAACCTTAGTGAAAACATGAATGCAGTTAAAAGTTAACACTTTCCACAAACCAAAATCCTCAAAATTATTTATACTCAAACCATGATATCACTTAGTCCTTATATCAATCATGAGCTCATGAATACAATCAAACATATCATTATCTTCTTATCCCTTCATTATGCACATATCATCTTCTTACCAAAAATATCTCAATCACTTTCCATGGTTACCAGTACCATAAAATTATTGAAAACCACAATAGACCAATACATAAATATTCCAATATTCCACGATACTATATACAACATTATTCTGGAATCCCATTACATAAACACTTAATCATTCCACCACATCGTTGTCATATTCAACATCGCCAATAGTGATCGCATGTGACTTCCCTTTTTCCTTTTTCTTAAGTGGTTGCTCATGTCGATCATCATTAACCCTTGGATTAGGGAATTGATTAGCATAATGCCCCATTTCATTGCACTTGAAGCATTGAAGTGTTGTTGGTGCGTTCTCTATAGTATTTTCTTTATTCACACCATTAGAAACCCTTTTTCCGTTACTTCGAAACTCAGCTGCTCGATAACCTTCTTTTCCACACTTAAAACATTGTCTAGTCCCTTTAATACAATCTCCACCATGCTTATTTCCACACTTTGAGCATGAAGAAACATTCATCTTATTTTCACCATTATTCTGAGATTTCTCCTTGAACTCCATCTTTCGTTTCTTCTCAAAACCATGAGATGAATATGTAACACCAACTTCCATTTCTACCTTAATAGCACAGCGCACAATTTCTTCATAGCTACTGAAGTCTCTTATAGCTAATTCCCTTCAAAGATTTTTTTTAATCCACTAAAGAATCGATAAACTTTACTTTCAGGTTGGATGATAAAGCCAGATGCATGCCTTGCAAGCCTTGTAAAATTCGCTTCGTATACACCAACCGATTCATCATCCTTTTTCTTTAGTTCAAGAAACTCCTTCTCCATCTTTGTTCAAAGAATTTGAGGGAAGTACTTATTGAAAATAAGTTCTTGAACTCATCCCATTCCATGGACTCAATTTCATCTCTTGGCCTCGTATTCTTGATAAGATTCCACTATTGATCAGCTTCACCTTCCAAACGATATACTGCTAAGATGACTTTATCATGTTCAGAACATTGAAGAACTGAAAATATCTTTTCAGTGGTACTGATCCATTGTTCAGCAACAAGTGGATCAGAAGACCCACTGAAAGAAGGTGGACGTTGCCTCATGAAGAACTCAATAGAATATTGTTCCCTTCTCTACTCATTTGGAAGTCCATAATGATTCATAGCTTGTGTAAGTATAGAAATAAGATTTCTCACTCCATCTCCAATAACATTTTTTTGTTCAGGAGGACAATCATTGCATTGTCCATTGCATTGATCAACACGGTTCCTTCAGGTTCCATCCATCGTCTAAAACCCAAAAAGAATAGTGTGAGAGGCAAAAATCATGCTAGGGAAAACAACATAATAGAGGGGAGTACATTCAATATCTAACATCTTAGGTTACCGTAATTCAAGTACTATAACCTTTACTTATACATAACCTTAGGGACATCCCTAGACATACCTTAGAAATATCTCTAGGGATCTCACTAAGGTTCTCGCATCCTAGTTTCCGAAGGTCGACTAAACCTTTCCTCTAATACCAACTGTAGAGACCTGAAGCTTGACGTACATGGACATTACATTAATTTTGCGGAATACTTAGTTCATTACAAAAAACACACACACAATGACCGTAATGGTTTAGTGTCTTTGGAAACTCGGAATATAATCTTCTAATCGTGGTGAAAGATTTTCAACATCTCCCATAAAGATATTCCCTTTTTTTCTTACCTAAAACCTTTCTTTATATCCTGGGGAAAATAAAACATAAAAGGGTGAGCTCAAATTCTCAGTAAGGGTAAACAAAAGAAATATCAATCACATCATATTCATAAGAACATTACATTTTGGAAATCTTAACCTGCAAAACAGATCATAATATCATAACATGGGATAAAATCATAGTAGTGAAATTTAATCCCAATAATAATAACTTAAAACATGAAACTATGTGGCATACACACATAATCATAGAGAATCATTTCTTATTAGTCAAGACTCATTGCCAAGACTATCTTAGTGGACAAAGTCCATTTCAGAACCGAGTTCACTCCTCGTTTCAGTCCTGTTTCACTGAACCGGTATAACCTGCCATTCCAGCCATGTCTATCTCATGAGATATAAAATCATTACCCAATTCATTGGAGGGAGATATAGGTCCCACCCATCTCATAATGATACCATTCTTATGTGTGCCCCAAAATCATAAATCATACATCATTGCATAACCCATGTAATAAAAATGGGAATCTTAAACATCATGAAATCACAAAACAATTCATATAAGATAAAATAATTCATAAACATAATCACAACATAATAAAATCAATGTAATAATAGGGATACAAACAGAACCCTTTATTATCTTATATGGAAAATAATTTTGATAAAACACTTGAACTTCAATCTTGAGGAAAATATCATTTCTACTTTAAAAACACTTTTCCTTTCTTAACATGTCATACAATTCTAAACTAAAAGAAGTTGATTAAAAATAAACATGAAAACTTGTAAAGGAAGCTTATTGGAAATAATGTTTTAAAAATCCATTCATGCCGTATAAGTTAAAAAACATTCTTCTCTTACTTTTGTTGGAAAAGTCAAAAAGTACCTCGTACGGAAAACGACAAAAGATTCCTTTCATATCTTTTACTAAAAACTCACCAAAGGGTAAAATTTTATTTAAAAAATTGTAGGAGGAGGGAAATAATATTACATATTGAGGAATCATGGATGTGGATGATGAAATACACCCCCAGTAAATACCAAAGTATAAACAATCTTGTATAAAATGAGATTGTGATATTTCCCTTACCTTAGGTCCGATTTGCTTCGTATGTGTCCGAACCTCCTGTTAATGATTTAAATAATGTCATTGACTTATTCCAGAATCATACTCATTGTTATCATATCATATATGGTTCACTTATGACTTTATTTTACCCGTTCTTTTGTAAACACCATGTTAAAGAGCATTTTGGGTAAAATCATTTCATTTGTCGTCCGTGTTTTGACTTGTAATTATTCATATGATTACTTAGATCATGATTACATAATTCAAGAATATAAAACATGATTTATATAATATATATTCAGAATATACTTATATATAATAGATCAGTAAATGGAAAGAAATACACCGTTCATGGAGATGGTAGGTCGTACATACGCATTAACGCTGTTTTCGTTTCCTTATTGAGTTGAATGGAATTAAGTAGATGACATACATAGATATACACATAAATCAATTATCATTATTATGTCATTTATTTCAAGATTACTTATTATATATAATTTATAATCATTCATGAATGGTTAACGTGGAGAATGAATCTCATCACGTCGTGGAGACGGTAGTCCGTACGTACGCATGAGCGATGATATCGTTCTCATGATTGTGGAATTTTATTGGAGTGTATGAATACTATTTCAGAATTAATACCACTTTAAAATAATCATATATAGTTGTTTATTTTCACCATTATACCCATCCATGTAAGGTGGTGGTGGAAAATAGATTACACCACGGCGTGGAGACGGTATTCCGTACGTACGCACGCGCAGTGATTTCGTTTTCCGTAGGATGGATAGATGGTGAAATAGGGTTGTTTCATACTTATAATAACATATCAGTATATGAGTGATACTGATGTTATTACTTCAAAATGAAACAACCTAATAAGAAGAAGTGGAAGAAGAAATAAAGTTGAAAGAATCGGTAACAGACATTACCTCTTCTTTGAGGTGCCTCTTTGAGATCTACTTTTAGGGCACTAAAATTGGTCTTTGAGGAGGACCAGAACCTCTACGATGTATCTATGGAAGTTCAGAAGAGAATTTTTCAGGGTTTGGAAGATCTTGAAGGCTCAATGTGGTGTGAGGAAGAGAGGGAGGAGGTACCCTTTTATAAGGGAGGAGAGGGGCACCTTTGGAATAACAAGAAATATTATTTTATTATAAAGCCAAATTCGTTTTTAAATAGCTCCAAATTGATTTATTTCGAAGCTAAGGTGTGTATGGGTATAAATCCTCTCATCCAATATAATTTAGACCAGTTTAGGTTCCTATTTTAACCTTATCATTTAGATTTAACATTAAGTTAAATAATTTTACTTTTACCATGTCTTCTTGTGTTCTAATACTATAAGGTTAATACACTTACTATAAGTAGACAAACGAACCCCAAGTTGTTTATTATTAATATATATAACCTTATCTAAGTCATTTTTCTGAAACTTATATTTTTAGGAATAAAATAACAATTACTAATATAATATTTGTTTTAAAATCTATTTTATGTCAATTTTGACACTATTTAGTAATTGATTTTTGTGAAAATCATAACAGACTTATTAGTTCTAACAAAGTTAATTAAATCAATAATAACATGTCATATCAACCTATAAAGTTATTGTAATTCATAAAAAGTCTCAAATTACATTTATTTGGGTATTTATAACATCCATTATGTAAATATTTCATTAATAAGATAATTACTGCATCATATTTGTGTCATAAATAAATTAAAATATATAATGTCTAAAAATTACAAATAAAATATAATTTTTTAGGAAATATTTTTAGCTTTATAATGAATATTTATAGTCGAATTTATCTTATGTATAACCCTATATTAAAAATTATATACTTATTAAACTTTGATTTTAACTATTTTAACCCTTCTTTAAATAAATTAATAATAAATGTCCTAATCTAATCCAAGTGGGACTAAATGGTCATATTTTATTCCTAAGGTTGTTTTTGGTCGAATTAAACTTATCCAATAGAATTAGGACATGTGTTAGGGTAATAATAATATCATTTTTACCCGTAATTACCATATTTACTTTTAACTGTGGTAAAAAAAAGTAAAAAGTAACTATTCACCAAAAATTATTTTCATCTCATTGAATCAAATTTTACTTACTGAAATAAACAGTGTCTCTCGGATTTTTGAAATTCCACTCACATAAGTGGTAAAATTATGTTTTATGAAAAATTCATTTTTCTTAACTACCACTTAGTGGTTTCACTATTCATCAAAAAACGAAAGTTTCCAGAAAAATACCAAAAATTGGGCCTAAGCTATATTTGATATTATGAACTCAAAAATGATGTCTATTTTACCAAATACAAAACATATCAGTTTCATTAATTAATTTAAAAATTAATTCCCGTCGTCAAAACAAATAGCGTGTTCTTAAGAGATAATAACTATCAAAAGATCGACACTTGTTTATGTCTGGTTTAAATGTGAAATTACATCCAATGAACAAAATTGTATTAAATTCTAAAAATATATTCTAAATATACTTTAAAACCACTCAAATTAATAATTTATCACTATTAATTATTTAGATTAAAAAGGTTGTTTTTAATTAAAATTTAGTAATTTTCACTTTTCATCAGAAAATGAAAGTTATCCAAAAAGTACTAAAATTTCACCCTAAGCTAATTTCGATATTCCGAATCCAAAAATGAAGTCTATTTTAAAAAATAAAATTTCAAAAATTTTAAAAAGTGGTTATTACTATTCATAACGGCTAGTTTTAATAATATTTTAATAGCATATCGTTGTTTAGTGAAACTCGGTATTGCGTACTACACACACTATCTAGGAAGGTTGTGATTTCCTGTAATGAAAGGAAAGTCAAGGATTTGTGTTGTGCAAGATCATTTTGGTGTAGCATACAACACAAGACATTAATGAAATTAAAAAGAATATTTTTTATAAAATATCGGGGTGTTACATCTACACTCCTAGGAAGGGGAATGTAGTAGCAGACGCACTTAGCAGGAGGTTTGGTCTACAATTACTTAGTGAGATGACAGAGAAGGTAGCCGCATTACCGATATCCTTCATGGATAAAGATGGAGCAGCTTACCACTAGTCTATGATAGTTACCCTCCCACTCCTTCAGTGAGTAAGAGAGGCACAACCTGTGGATGTAGACTGTGAGGCCCGGCGTGCTGAGATGTCCTCCGGACAGGCTCTTGATGGATTTTCGAAAGGTGGGGAGAATGTCATTCTCTTTAGAGGATGCACTATGGTACCAGTGATTCTTCGGGAGGAGGTATTGAGGAAGTTCCATACATCCCCTTTGGAAGTACATCTTGGTGTGGTGAAGATATACTAGGACCTCGTGTATCTGTACTGGTGGCCATGGATGAAGAAAGCAGTGGTGAAGTTCATATCATGATGCCTCACTTGTCAGCCTGTGAAGGCTGAGCATCTGGTACGAGTAGTCTTAGCTCAGCTACTTGAGGTATCAGAGTGGAAGTGGGATGGTATATCCATTGACTTCTTTACAGGGCTACCACATACATCCAGGTGCTAGGATTCCATCTAGGTGATCATTAACTAACTCGCCAAGTTAGCCCACTTCCCACCCATTTGAGAGCAGGGATTAGTAGAGAACTTGGGACATCTCGACATACAGAAGATTTTATGGATTTAGGGAGTACCTTTGATGATCATCTCAGATAACAACACTCATTTTACATCCCTCTTGTGTAAGGGATTACATATGGCATTCGGGACTCAGCTACTCTTGAGCACCGCCTTCCATCCTCACACATATGGTTAGACGGAGCGGACCATACAGACACTCGAGTACATGCTTCATGCTTGTGTCCTTGATTTTGGCCATAGTTGGGAGGAACACCTTCCACTGGTGGAGTTTTCATACCACCAGAATTATCACTCCACCATCAGCATGGTACCGTTTGAAGCCTTGTACGGGAGACCTTGCAGATCACCACTATGCTGGACAGACCCAGGGAGGTCAGTACTTATGGGTCCAGAGTTAGTACAGGATACTACAGAGAAGGTGCAGATCATCCAGGAGGGGGTGAACACTACACATAGATGGAATAAGTCTTATCCTGATATGAGATATATACCCTTGGAGTTTGAGGAGGGAGACCATGTCTTCTTATGGGTCTCACCTCGACGAGGTTTGTGGATATTTGGCTGGGCCGGAAAGCAATCTATGAGGTTCATCAGACCATTCCAGATCCACAAAAATGTCGGTGATTTGGCTAACCATCTATCTCTTTCCCCACAGATGCACTGGGTGCATAATTTTTTCTATATGTCATAGCTGAGGAGGTACGTGCATGATCCATCCCATGGTATTGACTAGGTAGAGCTGGACATTGATGATGGGGTGACATTTGCGGAGTTCCCAATGGAGATAGAGGCTTGGAATGAGAGGGTCCTTCATGTGTGGTTTATTCCTCTGGTGTGAGTACGTTGGCCATATGGGAATCTCTAGGAGAGGACATGGGAGCGGGATGCTCAGATGCAAGCTCTGTACCTCCATTTGTTCCCCATGTTTGGTTGTAGCTTTCGGGAATGAAAATACCTAATGTGGGGAAAATATAAAGACCCTAAAATTCTATATAATGTTTTTTAAAATTATTTGGGATTATTAAGAGTCTATGAAAATTGATGGAACTTGATTCTGAGGCTCGATGTGCCCGGAACAAAATTTTGAACATTTTTTAAGGTACATTCAGTAAACGTGCGGGTGGTATTTTCTATCTTTTGAACCAGTACTTGAATTAAATGTATGAGGGAACTGTTGAATCCGCAATTCTAGGATATGTTTAAGGGAGGATTAACATCAACCGTAGTAGGTCAGGTAAAAAAGGTATTTTTTCATACTTTTAAAAGTGTAATAAAATAACATAAAATTGATATTTTATTATTCTACTAACGGTTGACCGGTGGTGGTGGGCCCGGTGGGTGGTCAGGCCATTTAATGGATTGACTCTTGGTTTTGTAACCATACTAGTAAGAGTTAATAGGTTCATTCATTAATGAAACTCATTAATCTCTCATTGTGTTAATCACATTTCCCCCTCTATTTAAATGAGGCTCGGGCTTGGGTTCTTGACACGAAAGTGAGGAACCTCTAACGAAGTGTCACGATGTCTTCCACTGATGAAGAACGGAAGATTGGATTCTAACGTTAGAGGAATCGATCCGAGTTCAACGAATGCTGGAAGCTTTATCAAGTGTGGATTCTTTTTCCACAACCACGATGTCACCTTTGATTCCAAGGTATGAGTTTTTTATATTTACATTCATGGGAATTGTTTCCTTTCCGCATTCATGATGCATGATGAATCACAGAAGTTTTGAATGGGGTTTATCAAATTTTTTATGTGATGTCTTAGTTAAATCCCTCTTATTATGATGTTAACGTGGAGGGCGCATTCCAAACAAACAAGGCCCATACCCTCCTTTGCTTCATTTTTTATCGCAATATTCATGGGAGAAGATAGAACTTGATGGAAATTAGAATATTAAAGCCACGCAATGAAGAAATAATCCCAGGAGTCATGTAGGCGCATTTGGAAGGGAAAACAGACCACCGGAGCTCACCAGGTGGCCTGTGGAAGTTCTTTCGGTGTGGCACTGGTGCGGCGGGGCTAGTGACTCGCACTGGTGGGAGACGACGGTAGCTGGAAACAGCCAGCTGTGGTGGCAACTGGCGGTGTATCGTCGCACGCCGTGGAGGAAAGACATGGCATCGAGCCGCGATAGCACTAGGGGTGGACGGCCCTCAGCCAACCGTGTTGGTGGAAGGTGGCGTGTCGGCACGTGTCGTGGTGAGGGTGTCATGACTTCGAAGCCACGTTGGAGGAAAAGGGGACCTACGCCACGTGGGTCCCACTGAAAGAGAGGCAGAACCACAGGATGCTGCCATTGCCAAAAACTGAATGGCTGAAAGCCAACTATGAAGGGTGAGAGACACCCCCTGTGTGGGCCACCAAGCTCAGTGCCACACCAGCTAGTGGCCCAGACTACCTGGCGGGCCGCACCCTGCCATGGTGGGCCGGCCCAGTCCGCGGCCCAGTGGGTCAAGCCCGCAGCCCAGACCTCTTAGGCTGGCCCAGTCGGTTCTGGCTGGGTTGATTCAGACCCAATACAGACCCGGACTAGGGTGCATCGACCCGAACCAGGTTGGGTCAGCCCATGATGGGTCGAGTCGGCTCGATCAGACCAGACCCAGAACCTTTTCGACCCATATAGGCTTAAAAGGTCATGTCTCACAAACTAGACGTACATTTGACGAACCATATGCAGCACTGGAATCCTTTTAATGAGACAGACAGTTTGAGATGCTCCACTAGAGTTTTGGAGAAAGTTGGAGTATGTCCAGGTTTGATTGAACCTGAATCCAACAGGTCCCTCAGTACTAAAATACATATAAATCACAGATTGTGTGTCCAATTTATGTGTTGTATATTATGTTGGAACCCTTAAGCCATGGGGGTCCTTTGGTTTACTCCTTTGTGGAATGTCGTGGTAGTTGAGGCACGGCCGATATCTTGAGGAGTAGATACCACGAAACTCAAGCACACTAGGTGTGGGGAATCCTCTGGCTGGCTGTCAATTGAAGAGCGACCCTGTGTGGATCAGCATTATGGGGACCCTGTGTGGATTGGCATCAAAGAGATCCTTTGTAGATAATCATCATAGAGACCCTATGTGGATCACCATAATAGAGTCTCTGTGTGGATTGGCAGTGTGCGACCCGATGAGGACCAGCCTTAGAGAAGACCGTTTTGGATCAACGACATACAACCCTATGGGGATTGACGATGGAAAAACTCATTCGTGGATTAGTTGTGGAAACATTCTAACAGAATAAAGTGATATATCTTAATACTAATCATATTTATTCCTAAACACTGAGTTGTATACCTGGATTGAGTAGAGTCTTTCTCTTTGTGCTTTGTGATTGAGATCAAGATTTGTGATTTTTATTTTTTGAATTTTGAGAGAGCATTGGGGGTCTCGGGGTCCCTACTGAGTATTGTTATACTCACCCCTTTAAGTGATTATCCCACACCTTGTTGTGTCTTGAGTAGATGACGAGAAACTTGGATGAGAATTTAGGGAGCTAAGACCAGCCAGTACACAGAGGTGACTGGTTGACATGGAGAGATGCAGAGACGAGCTATACCTACCCATAAGGTAGGATCCTTCGTGGATGATCTCAGGTGTTGTTTTTTGTTGTAGTGTTATCATTCATATAGTCTTGTATTACATCCCCCTTTACTATTAGTACATACTTTACTACTGCAGTTTTACTATGTGGTTTTCATCTTCTCGTGTTCTTGGTCTTTGTGTTTTCAGGTTCAAAGGCAATGCCTTCCCTTTTTAGGAAAATTCCTTTCTAGTGCTAGTTGCCTTCCCCTGGCCTGTGGAAGGTGGGCTTGGGGTACTCATGGAACAGGCCCTAGGGGATGGGTCATGACAACTTGAATCAGTTCTTCTTCCACAACTCTTTATGGATCTGGGTCAACTTCCATTATTAAAACACTTCATGTTTTTTGGGATTCAACTTCTCTAAGTTCAAAATTTCCTAATATTTACTCCTTGAATAATATAATCCTTCTCATTAAATACACAAGTTTTTTTCCACTAAAATTTTGTCCTCAGAAGGGCTATAGAAATAATATCACTTATTTTCCTTAAAATAACTAATAAATAAAAATTTATCGGAGTTATGATACGCCATAAATCCCCCAACAAATATTACTTTATATTTTTTAAAATCTTTTACACTATTTTTCAACTACCTTCCCAAGAACAGAGTCATCATTATATAACTGATTAATGTAATTATTTCAACACTAAAAATAAAATATAAATTAACCTGATAAAAAATTATTTACCTTTATAGTAACCATTTATAACTAAACATAAGTTATTTTTATCCTTATCATAAAATAATTTGGTTATTAATGTGTAGAGAGTGGCACATTTTAATTTATCGATTACATAAATATTATATATGTCCAAATCAAATTTAAATGGTAAAAGAAACTTAATTTTTAATTTTTGATGATTATAGATGAAATTGATTTATAAAATGAAATTAAATTGAGGTTTTTTAATGAATTTTAATCTTTATAAAGTTAGTTCTAACCTTAATTAACCTAATTTACCATTACTGTAGAAACCAAAAAAATATTATGGTTACTATTTATAATTACAAAAAATTAAAGGGACCTACTTACCAAATTTTTACCTCTATATTAAAATATATATAATCCATTTTTAAAGGTTTCATTTCTATATGTTGTGGAATTTAATTTAAAATTAAACTATCAAAATAGGATGAAATTTATTTTTCATAAAAATGGATTTTAAGTATAATAAGTGTTTTTATACAAAATTAAAGTAATAAATTAATTATAAATATCATAGTTGGATTATTTTTAATCAAAATTAACTAATTAAATTTTAAAAATAATTTAAAAATAATTTTACTTTTAAGTTAGTTGAAAAGAAAATACAGTTTCCAATAAAATCAGTATTTCCACTATTCATTACAAAATCAATTTTTTTCCAAATTCTCAAAAATTAAACCAAAGATAACATCGATAATATTATTTAAAAAATGAAATTAATTATATATAATTAAAATTATAAAATTATGAAATCATGGATTTAAATAAAACCATAAAATATATCTAAAAAATTCATTAAGAATAAAACTATTTCCTTTTTTATTAGAGAATTACTTAATATTTTTATAGTTAATATATATCTATACAACCTATTTAATAAATATTAATAATATTTTAAAATTATGTATTCTAAAATTACTTGGGTTTTTATAGGGATTCAGGTTGGACCACCTACTTATCTGAAGGCTTATGCCCTATATAAGAACAAGTTAATAGGGTTTTCTATCTATCACTCTAGGCTTACTCATATAAAGATTAAAAATTTCATATATATATATATATATTCATTTAAATAATGATTTAATTTACCTTATTGATATGTGAAATTCACGCATAATCTTTGAAGTGTTTTATTGTATTTATTTCTGTATTTAATTGATAAATCATTCCAAGTTGTGAGTGATTTAAATTGTTTTATGTTTTTTTGATAGGAAACAATGATTATTTTGAAAAGGAAAAAAATAGAATAAATTTTGAGACTAAAGAAAGTTCACTCCATGAGTGAAGAGAAGCGTTTCAACACCAGATTTTTGAGATACAATGAAGCTGAAATTATGGGGAAGAACCGGTACATGTCGTGTACTAAGAGTACAAGACATGTAGTATTAGTTTGTGACATACTAAAGACCATGTAGAACAAGTCCTAAAGAAGTAAAACACTGTGAACTGAAAGTACACATCACGTACCTCCAGCACATGACTTGACCAGAGTCAAAAGAGCATATGAAGTTTCCATGTATTCATCGTGATGGTGGCAAATCAGATCTAAAGTACACGATGTGTATGCCATGTACACATCATGATGGCTGCAATGCGAGAAGAAATAATGATTACATGTCACAGGTTGTGAGGATTTTGGAATATAAATATCATCTTTAGATGTTGTTTTAATATACTCTAGGACCAGTGGGGGCCAAGCAACACCAAGGAACATCCACTCGAAAATGGGGAGATGATTTGGAACCGTTCTTCACTTCCTTTCTTCTTCGAGTACCCATGTCACTCACTCTCATCATGAGTGTGTAGTCTATTAGTACTGGGTGATGTGATTTTATGGGGATGTGTTCTTAAGGATTATTTTTACTTTCTATTCATGTTTTGGATTGTTGAAAACCATATATTCAATTCCATTTCTCTTTTTTTTTATTCCATGATCACTGCTACGTTCTGAATGTTATTTTTCATTGCATTAATTAATTGCCTTTGTTTTTTTAAGTCCATTATGAAACCTGGGTCCATTATATTTAATCATGGTTTTGGATCAACTAGTTTTATGTTCACACTAATTATATGACCATTCCAAAGGTGAAAACATATGATTAAGGCAAGGTTCCCATACAATAGACCCCTCCTAACCCAATTTCAAAACCAAAACTAAATTAAATAACTTTTATTTAAATCACTATCACATGAACCTAAAAATAATTTAACCTCACATGAATCATCATCTTGATTCAAAAACTCAGTCATTTCCACTATTTCCCTTTTCTTCAGAAAAATTAAATAATTTAAACTTTAATTTTCTATTAAATTTAGAACATTCAAACCATCCTTGTGGGTTCGACACTCGTAATTTCTAGATACTACATATTTTAGTAGGTTTTATGAGTATAATATAAATTACTAATTTTTTTTAGCCCCGTAGGATTTAACAACGTCCCACAGGAAGTCAAATTTTTTGCGCTTTTGCTGGGGACAGTTTCCATTATGTTTAAATTAATTAGGAATTTAGATAACTGTTTTTATTTTAATTATTTATTTCACACTTTGTATTCTCATCCTGTAGTTTCATATAACAACCCATCGCATGAGTACTCCACTAAAGGGAAAGAAAAAATATAATATCTTTCATTCGACCCAGAGTCGAAGAAGATCTTTCACCAATAGAGGAAAGAAAAGGAAGATACCCACCAAGAACAAATCATCATAGCTAGAAGGGAGAAATTTCAAGTAGCTGGTCAAGAGTTGGGACAACCATCTAAACCACAACAACAAGGAAGAAATCAGGGGGGCCAAGCATTGATCAAATATGGGAGACTCTCAAACATGGGTGTCAACTCGAGCATCCTCATACCTGCATTGCTGCTTAGAATTTTTAAATAAACTATGTGGTAATCCTAATGATCACACATTCACTATAATTTTTTGGGATTCCTCATGAAGACCCCAAATCCCACAAAGGAAGCTTTATAGAGATTTTTGAAATGTTATAATTCCAAAAAGTCACAAACGATGCAATTTCACCTGTTCAGATTCTCGATGAAAGACAAATAATGAGAGTGGGTCCCACATATTCCCCCGCATTCAATTACAACATGGGAAGATCTAGTAAGGATGTTTTTGAAAAAAAAATCCTCCATCAAAGTCTATGGATTTCCACGTAAGTATTTTAAGTTTTTAGTAATTAAATGAATAATCATTATACAGTTCAGGGGGGAGATTCAAAGGATTGATAAGACGATTCCCTCATCATGGCATTGAGATGTGGCTTCTAATTCAAACATTTTATAAAGGTTTATCATAGGGGAATTGGTTAATAGTTTATTATTATACAAGAGTTTCACTAATGGAAAATTCACCATAAGAAATATATGATTTACTGGATGAGATTTCTAGCAACAATTTTCAATGGAAGCTAGAAGAAGGGTGATTAAAAGGAGTACATATAGTGGATAATAGATGGATGGTTTCTCAAATAGAGACTGTGACAAGGAATATGGATGTAATTATGGACCACCAAAATCCTCGATGTATGTAATGTGAAGATACGAATTATCTAGATTATAATCGACAAAATAATGTGCATAGATGGAGGCCACAAGAAAAACAAAAAAAATCATAATCAATTCCAAGCATTTAATCTGATGCTATAAGAATTCCAACCTCAACAGTAAGGGCCCTCACTAGCAAGTCATTTCCATTCACTAGAAGATACCCTTGCAACATTTATGACTAGTACCGGAGCAGTACTTAAGCAGTTGACATCATAATCAAGTGATCATGGGTATTTAATTAGGGAACTGAAAAATGACTCTCAAAATCAACAAGATTCAATGAGAAACTTAGAATGTCAAGTTGGTCAGATCGCTGAGACACTTAGAGAAAGACAAATAGGATAGATTCCAGGGTGACTAGAACATTGTCCTTGAGAAGATGTAAAATAAATATTTCTAATTATTGGAAAAAAACATGAGGTAGTGGTATAGAATTTGGAGGACATCATGAAAAAAATGAGTGGGGAAGTCAAGAAAAGAACATAGATGATGAGGAAGACATTGAAGAAGAAGCACCACCACCATACCAAACTCCACTACCATTTTTATATCGGGAGAAATAGGTAAATATTTATGAGAAGAAGAAAACTTTTTTAGAGATGTTCAAGAAAATTAACATTAACATTCCATTTTCCTAGGTAATGGAAAACATGAATGTGTACACAAAGTTCATGAAGTAATTGGTGATGAACAAGAAGAACATTGGGGACTTAGACACCATTCCATTGGTAGGAGAAAGCATGGAAGTAGTGTTATGAATCTTAGAAAATAAGTAGAGGGATCCAGGTATTTATTCCATTCTAATTACAATTGGTACTAATGATTTTGGTAGAGGTTTATATAATTTAGGTTCTTGTGTGAACATCATGTCATATAAAACATTCAATAGCCTGGGATTGAAGGAGATGAAATAACTCGAGTTATCCTTCAACTAGAATATACAATAGTGAGACGTCCATGAGGACAACATAAAGATATCATCGTCAACGTAGATGAGTTCTATTTTCGAGTAGATTTTATGGTGATGCACATGGATAAAGAGAAGCACCCAATAATATTTGGAAGATCGTTCCTAGATATAGAAAGGGCACTGATTGATGTTCAAAATGGAGAGATTGTTTTAAGAGTTTTAGGATCAGAGGTAAAATTTAATCTATACTGGGCAATGAAAAATTTTGATAAGGGAGTGGATGACTTTTCAAGAGATGATTTGATGAAAGAAGAGGACAATGTTTTCCAAGGAAAGAGATATGAAGTAGTTTCTATGGAATGTAACGAATAAAGTATGAATAAGTTCAATAAAGATAATAAAGTGCTAGAAAATTCTGAAGATAGTGGAGGATAATTCATTCAAGAGGAATTAAAAGAAATAGATCATGTTTGGTTAGTGAAGTGCCTTTTTGCTATGAAGTAATGTCTGGGAACCACTGGATTGGGCCCATAGAGATAGAAAAAGGGTTTAATAATAGAAGAGTGAAGTTAGTTTCAAATGAAGGGAGGTGACTAATCTATACTGAGGAGTCTAGGATTCAACATTTTCTAGATCCAGATCAGGTAACCTCTTTCCTACTATCAATCACCTGAGCAGAATAAGCTAAGGTCAAGCCAACGATGGTAAAAAAAGTGATTCTTAGAAGAAACATGTGATTTTTAGTATTTTTCATTATTTATTTTATGTTGTTAGGTAAAATAACACATCCCCAAAATATTTTTATAATATAATTTTTATGGAATTTGCATTCACTTGTTTATTTTTATTTTTTCATAACCATCAAGGCTCAAGGTAGGTAGAATCAAGAAATAGGAAAATAAGTTGCACAAGAAATACAAATTGTGAATGGGTTGATATAGAACCTGTAAATTATATTTTTGAAGCTTCAGTGCAAGGGGAGTAATCATTTCAATTTTGATATTTTTTATTGTATTCCCCACATTTTAAATGTTTTATGAGATTTAATTTCAAATTGCATTCCCACATTTGATTCATTCTTTAATCAACTAAACTGTGAGACATAAACTGGTAAAACAAATATGATGCCATTATTTTTGATTTTTTTTTCAATAAATTTGAATGAGAAAAATGGGGAAAATAATTAGTAGAGATAAAAATGTGGATTAGGATTTGAAAAAAAAATGATTTGATGAGCATGTTGACCATTTTAAATTAAATATTTTTGAGATTTGTACACGTTTTGAATTTATGATATTTTCATTAATTGATTTTATTATTGGTATGCATTACCATGATTGGTTTTCCAAAACATTATTCTCATTCCCAATATATCCACTAAGTCCAATATTTTTCAGTCTTTCGATAGTATATTTCTTGAAAAAATCGGTCATGTTTTCTTCTAGATATTGCTTTCCATCTTATCGAAGCTATGACTGAACATAATCACTTTTAATATGAATGTGTAATTCTTTTTTATTAACCATTATCCTAAGACCAACCTTACATTGATCATTTTTACGCTAGTAGAATCCATGAATTTCATTGTTAGGAAATGACCCATATTACAAGCCTATTTTATCCATTTTCACAATCATCTAATTATTTTTCATAGTATTTAAAAGAATATGCGTGAGGGAGCAACATTTGGGTGTCTGAGGATATATGTCATTATGGATTTGATGTTGGGGTTTTTATGTTATGATATGGTAGAGTCCATGACATATTTAATTGTATTATATTGTTCACATATCCTACTAAAATAACATTCAAAAAAGTTTGGTTGTGTCATAGGATGATCAAAAATCACTATTTTCCAGACTGACTATTTTTTATCATATGTGGTTAGGTGATGGATGTGAGATTTTTCCTGATCATATATTTGAAAAAAAAAAAAAAAAAATCTCAAGAGAGGATGATTCATCCATTGTGGTTACATGAATCATGGGAACACTTTGATTTTTTGGCAGGAAGGGAGACATTCATTGATCTTATCTTTTTTTATCATGCAAAATGATTTAGAGTCAGACCTATTTGTTTAGCTTTATTTTTTACATCATTTATATACCTACCCTAAACCACATAGTCATTTTATCCTTAATGGTTAAGCCCTTGTGATTAATGGTGATCTATGTCTTTACACTGTAGAAATGATAGATTCCTTGAAAGCCTATAGTAAGTTACATGTTTTTGAGGTATGTGATGAATTCTATATACATTTGTACCCAGATAATGAGAGAAAAAATTCTGGTGAGGTAAATTTCAAGTGGCATGCATATTTATAATTAATTAAAAAATTAATATGGTAGAATGAAGAAATTTTACTATTTCAATAGATACATAGTAAAATAAATGGTTGATTGTTTTCATTAAAAATGGATTATTGATGAATTCTCATGTGTGATACTCACACATTTAATTTTCCATTTGATTAAAATTTTTTATTGAAAGTGAATTTGAAGCATAGTATGGTAAAATTACTTTATTGTATGTTGATATTCCATCCCTAAGGATAAGGATAAATTCATGTTTGGGGGGATTTGATCAGTATAATTCATGAATACATTTTGTACTGTTTTATTGAATTTATTTTTCTACTTAATTGATTAATATTTCCAAGTTGTGAGTGATTTAACTTTTTTATGTTTTTTGAATGGAAAAAATTATTATTTTGAAAAGTAATGAAAAGAGTAGAAAATTTGAGCATAGAGACACTTCACACCGTGAGAGAAGCGAAGCAGAAAGACACTGGATTTTTAAGAGAGAATGAAGCTTGAAATTATAGAGCAGTACCAGTACAGTTCATGTACTAAGAGTACATGACGTGTAGCATCAGTTCATGACATTTTGTAGACCACATAGAATAAGTAATGATGAAGAAACACACATTGAACTGAATGTACACATCTTGTACCACCAGTACACAATGTGACCAGAGTCAAAACAACATAAAATTTTTCTAAGGATTCAACGCGACGCAGGAAAAAATCAGATCTGAAGTACCAGATGTGTATGCTAGTTACACGTTGTGACGATGGAGAAATGTGAAAAAATAATGATTATGGGACATGGGTTTTGAGAATTTTGGCCTCTAAATACCAGCCTTGGATTCTATTCCAGGATACTCTGGGACCAATGGATTCCAATAAACACCAAGGGACATCCGCAAGATAACGGGGAGACGATCTAAAGCCATTATTTTCCACCTTTCTTCTTTGGGTACCCATGTCATTCGCTCTCATCGTGATAGAGTATTCCATTAGTTTTGGGTGATGTGATTGCAGGGGGATGTGTGCATAGAGATTATGTTTTACAATATATTCATTTTTTGGTTTGTTTCAAACCATTTATTCAATTCTAATTCTCCTTCTTTTTTGTATTGCAGGATCATTTCTATGTTCTGAAGGTTATTTTTTGTTGCATCAATTAATTACCTCAGTTTTTGTATGACTATTATGAAACATGGGTCGGTTATATTTAAAAAAAAAGGTTTTGGGTCAACTAGTATTTTGTTCTCACATAGTATATGACCATTCTAAAGGTTCAAAAACTTGATTAAGACTGGGTACCAAGACCACAGACCCCTGATGACCCAATTCCAACACCAAAACTGAATAAAATCATTTTTAATTAAAGCCCTAGAACAAAAACCTAAAAAACATTGAACCTGGAATACCTCTTCATCTTGATTCAAAACCCCAATCCTTGATGTTATTTCCCTTTTCTCCAAAAAATTAAACAATTTCAATTTCATAATTAATTTAGAAAATAAAAACCATCCTTGTGGGTTCGACACTTAGTCTAGCTAGATAATGCATATTTAAGTAGGTTTTATGGGTTTAAAATAAAATACTAAATTTAGTTAGCCCCATAGGATTTAACAACATCCCACTGATTGTCACTTAGGAATATGAATCGATTGGATATGTTTGAATATTTTTAGCTTCTATTTTTGGGTGAGTAACACAAACATGTGGTTTGTGTAAAATTTAAACATTAATATTTTTTGAATGCATTAATTCAGTGTTTGGAAAAGGGATTATGAAACTAAATCATTAGGATAATGAATACAAATAATTGAGTAAAATATGATAATATAATTATTACATAAGATGCGATAATTATGAATTTAATATGAATATGATGTATATTTGATTAGTGATTCATTAAAATAAACCCCCCCACAGATTCTAAGTGTGAGATTATTTCCAAAGAAACACTTATCAAGACCTTGATCATCCAAATGAGTACCTTCACTCCAAAATGGGGTTCCCTTATATTATCTTCTGTAAGGAAATAATGTACTGATTTAATCAATGTTATTCAATAGGTAGTTTCAGGATAAAGCATGGTTACCCTATATTTTCAAGTGTTAGAGTTTTTTTACATTTTCTTTTGATTACACTAAGCTAGGTAACCCCAAGGGTTGGGATACCAAAGAAATAGTGTTGAGTGAATCCATATAATGTATTGGGATAAAGAGGTATCCACTCAATTGTCCAAGAATCACAACTGTTTTGATTGAGATGGATCCCTACATAAATAACTAAAGTAATGAGTTTCATGATAAAGAGGGTTAATTGCTTAGTAAAATATGGATCTTGGATCACTAAATGGATATGATGTATAGGGTCACCAATTTTTGTAGGAGTAATATCATTTAATTACCTTAATGAAAAGATATAATACAAGATACTAACCTACTGATTTGTCTCTGTTATATATTTTAGAATACTTCACACTAATAATATTGAGATCATTAATTGGTATAACCTATTAAATAATTAGTAATTAGTAACTTGGATTGATATTTTTTCTCATGGAGAAACATTCAAAGTACCCAAACCTAGAATATTATAAAAATAAATTTCACTAACTCTGGAGTATGGTTATTAGATACAAGTGGTGCATCATACATTTATGATGAAATATACTAACTCAGATATGAAAGGTAATTTTATAAGGGAAAACTAGATCTTCATGTCAGCAGTGGAGCAAAAATTACCGCATTAGTGTTCATCACTTATGATATAGTTTAATCTAGTGTATTGATCCTATAATTGAAAAAATATTTATATGTTCCGGCAATAAAAGTGAGTTTTTTTAATAATATTTGTAAAAGATGGGATTTTATTTCATTATTAAGAAAAATATTTAGTCTATGTATAATAATGAAATGTTTTATGGAATTTGGATTTCAATGATTGGTTTATATACTCTTTATATGTATAATCTATATACAACATTAATAATTAGAAGATCATAGTCAATTATAAACCTACCTACCTTTGGCATTATTCCTTTAGACATATAAAAAATAAATGTGTTCAAATAATTAATAGAGATGTATTTTTGGACTCTTTAGATTATGATTCATTTCAAACTTCAGAGTATTATTTATTGGAAAAAAATTAAAAAATATCTTTTTGGTAGAAAAGTTGATAGAACTAGTGGACTATTAGATGAAATATATAGTGATGTATGTTGACCAATTAGTGTATAAGTAAATAGTAGTTTTTGGAACTTCATTAAATATTCTAATTAATATACTTGGTATGCGTATGTGATTCCAATTAAACAATTGTATGGAAATTTTTAAAAATTCAATGATTAAACTAGTTAAAAATAATAAAGTCCTACGATCGGATTGGGGTGGTGAGTAATTTATCTAGGAATTAAAAGCTCATCTAAGAGATTGTGGAATTTTTTAACAACTTCCTCATCTCAGAAAACCATAAAGGAATTATGTGTCTAAAATAAGGAATTGTAACTTGTTAGAAATGGTTCTATAGATGATGAATTTATGTGACCTTATTATCCTATTTTGCGGCTATTCTATATAGACATCAAAATTACTACTACAATGTGTTGCATATAAAGTAATCATAAATACACCATATAAGATATGGATTGGGAAACATGAAATTATTTTTTATGAGTATTTTGGATTCTCAAGTACTCATATGATGATTATATTTTGATAAACTAAGACTCGAGTTAAAAAATTATTATTTGTTGTTTATCCTAAGTAAACTGAAGGATATTATTTATATCACCCTACTGAACACAAATTTTTTGTGGCTTAGGATACAGATTTCAAAAAGGAAAAGACTTGGATTGAGTAGTCAATTTGAGTAAATTTTAACTTAGATAAGTTCAATAAAAACAAAAATGAAGTGTTCCTGAGATGAAAATTGAGTCAGTTTAGCAAAGAGTTGTAGAAGAATAATTGTCTCAAATTACACAAGAACCTTAAAAGTGTGGTAGAATTCATCAAATTCCCAAGAGATATGAACTTATCATAAAAAATTATGATGATGAAACATTTATGGGAGATAAACATACTTCTTCCTAAATAATTTTTATATTTTTTATTTCAAAAAATGGTTAAAATCCATGGAATCTAAAATGGAATCCATTTACACTTCACAACATTGGAACTTTCTAGATGCACCTAAAGGGGTAATACCCATAAGGTGTAAGAGGGTTTTTAGAATAAAAATGACATGGATGGTAGAGTTTCTACATATAAATATCACTTGGTGACATAATTTGTCATGAGAATTCATGGAATTAACTAGGAAGAAATTTTTTTTTGTAGTTTCAATGATAAAATCAATTCGAATTCTGTTAGCCATAGCATCTCATTTTGATTATGAAATTTATCAAATGGATCTAAAAATAGATTTCCATAAAGTAAATTTATTCAAGGATGTCTATATGATATATCTCGAAGGTATTAAAGTTACAAAAGAGCATGAAAGGGTGTGTAAGTTGCAATTGTCTATTTATGGACCAAAGAAGGCATTTCAAAGTTGGAATATCTCATTTTATGACGCAATCAAAGAGTTTAGTTTCATTAAAAACAATGATGATTCCTGTTCATCTAAGCATATTAGTATGATAATAATAGTATTTTCAATATTTTATGTTGATGAATTACTACTTATCAGAAATTATATACTAAATCTTCACTCAGTAAAGAAGTTGTTTAGTGAATGATTTTCAATGAAATACATGGGTAAAGTAGTATATATAATTGGTATGAGGATCTAAAGAGATTTATCAAGAAGGATACTTGAAATTAGTCAAGACAAATACATTGGTAAATTGATAAATAATATTATCATAGATAACTCATATATGGGGTATTTACCGGTATTATATTGAATGAATCTTAGGAATATTCAAGATCCTTATAAAGAGTTAGTTATGGGAGATAAAATTCCTTATGCATCCTATATATGTTCTATCATGTCAAAAATGTTGTTTACTTAACTATTTGTCACCTATTCTCTTATAATTAATAGTATATACTAATATAATCTAGGTGAGAGTCACTGGATTACTATGAAAAACATGTTTAAGTACATAAGAAGAACTATGGATATGTTATGGATCTTTAGTGGAGATGGTGAGTTTTGTCTAAACAATTACACAAATGAAAGTTTCCAATCTAACAAATATGATTTCAAATATCATAATAGATTTATATTTTTTTTTGAATGGTGGTGATATTACTTTATTAGTTCCAAACAATCCACCATAGTAGACATAAAAATAGTGTAAAAATACATTAATACATTAGATGATTTGAAAGACGATGTTTGGATTAGGAAGTTCATATCTAAATTTGATATTGTCCCTATAATTGAAGAAGAAATCAAGATCTACTATTTCAATACTGGAGTTATTAGTTAGACTAAGGATCCTCAATCTCACGGAAGGACTAAACACATCCCTCATAGATATCATCTCATAAAGAAGATCATTGAGTGGGGTTATGTACATATTATTCGGGCAGCTACTGATGACAATTTAGGGGATCCGATGATAAAGAAATTACTGCAATAACAACATGATCTCCATGTTTGGTCTTTAGGTATTTGATGATTGAGATACTGATGTAATATCTATAAATGTATCATGTATTTATGCAATATATATTTAATATTAATTCATGTGTGATGCAATTTAATTTATATGAATGGTTGAATGATTAATATCCACTCAAATTAGAACCTTTGGGTTTTCCATAATAAATGATCATCACAGTTTATTATGGGTTTTTATGATATGTTAATATTATGATGAATAGATTATATTACTCATTACAAAGGAATGTATATGAGATATGATGAATAGATCTATGAGATAATATGTAGAAAATTAGTAGTTAGACATAATCACTGATGTATATCTCATGGAATTTCATACAATCATAAATATACATAGGGATAAATTCTTGTTATCGATCCTTCATACACAAGGTTGGTGAGATACTAAGCATTAGGACATTCAGACATTAATAACATATTTACCTAACTTAAAATACAAACTTATCCAATCGAGGGATGTTTAGGTATGTTTTTTATCATTTCATCCATTAGAGTGAAAAAAATATGAGATTTTCTAAATTTTATGATATTAAAATACATTTGTCCCTTTATTGAGTGATATTTGGGAAATGTATGGCCATTCATAGTTGCAAAAAATATGATGTGTTCAACAACATGGATGAGGGGAATGTGATGCACTCATTTGTTAGATTAATTGTTGTTGATGTATGAATCAACATTGTCAGTGTATTTCAGAGAATAAAGAATAGATGATATGATTGTACTACATTGACATGTTCCCTATTTAGTGGTCTCTTGATATAATATAAAAAAGGATTATATAAGTATACATTTTATGTATATCATCCATCAATTGAGTGAAATTTTTGTATATAAAAATGAGTATGTTTAATGAAGATCACACTAAACCCCTTGGTAGGTTTAGTAGCATTGATTCTTTTCTAGAGGATGATCTTTTATTACATCTATAAAATATATATTTCATATTTTTTCCAATGATACCAAGACCATAGGGTCACATAGTTAGTCCTCTGGATAAGGATTATGTTATGGAAAAGTATTTTTTTCAAAATGAACAGAGTATGATGAAATTATATTCAAAAGTTTTTTTAATGGATTCATAAAGAGTATTTATGTTTTTCCAAGGGACCTTATGGATTTTAGTGAAAGTGTGATATTGTGAATACAAACCAAAATAATTAATTGAATATTTAATTTAGGTCCATTTATCTTCCAAAAAGGTTCATTAATAAATTATGAATGAATTAAATGGATTTAATATTCATTGAATATGATTCTATGAATTAATAAAAATTAGAATAAATGTGTATGGATACATTGAATAGGGTCTATGTGTTTCATTAAATAAAACACACTGTGGATGTCTATATAAATGGATCAGATCTCTATTGTTTTCACAACCATTTTTTGGAAATATTTTCAAATATCTCTTTTTTTCATAGATTTTTTATAAAATTTGGTGAATATGAAATAACCTCTTCAAGTGTATGATAATCCTCCCATTGAAATAAAGTTCTAAATTTTTTTGTAATACCTTTGAGGGGTTAAGAATTTGTTTTCTGCTCCAGTGATCTTCATCAATAAAACTCATTGGAAATTACTACATTAGAAATACAAGTGTGCACATTTATTGTCTTCATTTATTATATGTTAATTCCATCAGATATAGATTATATATACTTGGTTTTATCTTCCACATCCATCCATAAGATGGATAATAAAACCCAACACATGTTTCCTACCCCTAGATAAAATACAATATAAACTAGAGGTTTGAACTATCACGAACCAGCCAGAGTCGGCCCTGAACCGGTCACCTAGGCCAGCCCACGACAAGTCCTGAGAGGCATTCCTAATCCTCCTGGGATGGAGACAAGCACCGAGGGCCTTAGTATATTACAAAAAGGAAATTTTTTTCCCAAATATAAACAATCAAACATAAAACAGAAAGAAATGGATAGACCAAAATATATTTACATAACAATTGAACTGAACATTATTTTTACTAGAAACTGAAATTAAAACTAAACCAACAACTCAAATGACAAAACTTGATAACCAACTAACTCCATGTGACCCCTATGTTCACTCTCCAACATAATGATCACATGTCAACCATGGTGATCGAACTCAATCTGAAACCTGCACAAGGACTAAAAATAGAATAAGGCTATATGCGTGAGTATTAATCCTCTATAGGTTAGCCCGATATTCTATTCCCAATGAAAATCCATTAAAAAAATTAAACATCAATTTCAAGTTTTAAATACATGAAATAAATGTATTTTTTGAAAATGAGGTCCCATTCTGTAAAAAAAATTACTTGAAATGCTAATAACAATTTTCAAAGAGGTGCAACTTCAAAATGATACTAGTTTTCAAGAGTAATCCTTTAAAGAATGTACACTTTTAAATAAATCACAACCACTACTGAATTTACCAACCAAACACACCATATTCCGAATGTGAGAACAAAATATCCAATGATCACAAGCCACGGGAACACCCATAGGCACTAGTTAGTTGTGAGCCACATGTACCTCATATCTTGGTTAATGTAACCATAATAAATATCCATTATCATGAAAAGAATCCCCTAGTAGAAAGAGTACCCAAAAACTAGTGGTTCCCCAACATCCTCATCATAATAGTTTAGTTAGTGTAGTCATCGTCAAACTTGTTACGTGAAATATGGTCCAAACCCCACGGGATCACTAGCATACTAGTACACATCCTCCCACCTAGATACCCAGGATTCCCTTTAGTGATCAATCAAGTTACACATATTATCAAGTACATATTTTACATCAAAATTACATTAAAAAAGCATAAACACACAAAAATCCCACAAACATGCTTCATGTTTCTTTCACAGATAAATAAACCACTAAAAATTTTCATAAAACATTTTCAAGGAGTGTATTGATGTTTTTCACATAAAACTCATTCAAAAACACTCTTTTAAGTATAAAAACAAAAAAAACATAAACAAACATATTTTTAATCCCTAAAATCATTTAATAAAATCATTTCATGGACCATAAAACAATCCCAATTGATGCAACATGGTATATACATGTAAAACACTCATTCTTCATTTTTAGGAAAGGCCAAACGAGCCTTTAAACATTTTCTCAAACCTATCATTTGACAAAGGTATGTATTTAACTTTTATTAAGGAGGTGTATACATGCCATTTAAATCAAAAACCCACATTCTTAAATCTTTTAAAACACTCAGGTTACAATTTAAAACACAACCATTTTCATAAGGATGTGAAACGGGCCATTTTCCAGCAACTCGGGACAAAAAATGTTGTAAACCAAACCCCATTTGTTTGTAAAACCGAATCCAAATTGGAAAGGCATAAAAGGAACCAATAATACCATTTTTCATTCATAAAATGAATTTATAAATCCATACAAATAATGTTTAACTCACACATAACACTTAAACGCCAACCGGGCCATTTACTGAACACATGTCATGCACTTTTAAACAAAAAAATTTATTTTAAGAACATGACAAGGAATAAAACACCAATTTCAGGAATTTTTTTATTCAAGATACTAGAAAATGTTAAAAATACATTAAATCAGGTTCTAAAACTCCCAAAATAGTTTTGAAGGATAGAAGAACATTTAAACAAACCCATGGTGTGCACTTTTATGACAACACCAAACTACCTTTCACAAAACCAGGCTTAAAACCCAATTTTCACCCTAAAGAAATTATAAAAAGGCTGAAAAAGATAATGAACATATATATAAGTAGAAAAAAATAATAAAATGATGAAACTTAAATGATAATGGCATGTTCAAGGGATATCCTATCTCAAATCCTTGGTGTAATGGAAACCCACATCTGATATCACCATATGAGGGTTTTTAAACCCTATACCTATGAAGAACAGTCCCAAACGAACAAAAAATACATAAAAATCATTGAATAACAGAACCATATGTTGAGAACGACTATATGAGAATATAATACCAAGAAATAATGAATGTAGGAGGAAGAGAGAGGATAAATGAGAAGGAATATCACCTTGGAAACTCGAAAACTCCCTTAAATATGCACCCTTAGAGGAAAGGGAATGGATTTAAACTTAGTGTAGGGTCTACTTAGGTCTGTACGAACTAGGGGAAAAAGAGTTGTGGTGGAAAAGAGTATGAATTGAATGATTTATGGATGAGACAAATTATCATTTCCAAATCTGGATGATTTGAGAAACATTGAGAATTTCTTCTCTAATTCACGACTCATATGAGCTTCAAAGTGGGAAATAAAGAATGGGGGTTCACCTAGGGTTCTTAGGATCAGGTGGGAGGTAAAATCACCAAAAAGTATAAAAAATGGAATAATATATATAATAAACATATTATTCTTTAAAAACTGGAAATGAGCCTACGGGCTGGCCCAATATCTAAATAAACAACTCAAATTCACCATGGTTATCAATTATTAAGGGGTCCAAAATGTTATGGTGGTTTTAATATGTCAAGGTAGGACAAGTGGAAAGTTTAATAGGTGAAAAATGTTAAAAAACAGAGGATTTATAAAATAAAAAAATTTGTTTTTTAAATCTGGATATGGGTCACGGTTTGGCCCAAATCAAGAAGTAACCACCCTTTCTCCAAAAAATCCCAAACAAGAAATGGGGCACCCAAATTAAAATGATTATACATATATGGAACTTCAAAACTCAAAATTAATCTCACCAAAAACCCATGAAAAGGATCAGGAGTTACAATGAACCATATCCAAACCAAAAACATGGTGAATAAAAAAATCTTTTGTGACAATTCTTGTAACGTCCCAGACCCGACCAGTCACACGAACAGTGCCGAGCGGGTCGGGTGTCACTACCTTAGGCACACCTCCCCTGAACCCCAAAGGCTACCAACTAGCAGCGAGGGTCTGAATAAGTATAGTGGGGAGCCTATACCCTCTCGGAGGATCATAGTAAGGGTACTGGTCTGAGTATAATAGTAAAGATGTAGCGGAAAGAAATACTCAGCAGACTCGAACCAGACCCGCAGAGCGGATGCATATCCAATATCAACAAACATCAGAAGAAATAATTATAAAAATAGCAGTGGAAATAAACACAAAAGCATTCTAATAACATGTAACTAAAACTGAACAATAAAACATGCATCCAAAGCAGGTCATACACAACTGAATATAAAAAAGGTGCCAATGGCTAACCAACAGTGGCTACAATAAGCATGTCAATACAGAAAAGTAAATAAAGCAAGGTAAACCCAGATAGGCATGACCTCAAGGTCCATACCATCTCCATGCAATAACTAATGCAGCCCATCTCCTGTAGCTGGCCTCTTTCCTTCACATAAATCCATAAAGTTTGTACGCGTCCCGAAGGGCCCGTGCAGGGTGTGAGACAAATCTCAGTAGGATACCACCCAATGGTGCGTACCAAATAAAGGTGTTTAAGCAGTCATGAATTTTAAGGAAAGTGGTAAACAACACTATGTACAAGTGAACACAAACTCCAATGGTGCTCAACAGCCACCATGGAGTATGACCTGCTTCGGCCAACACCGGAATCTATGTCGTGTAACCTGGCACCACATGCCACCTGACACCTCGTGTCTCATGTACCGACATCCCGAAGCCATGCCCAAAATATTAACCTGGCACCATGTGCCTCCTAACACCTCGTGCCTCAAGTACCGACGTCCCGAAGGCACGCCCAAAATAGTAACTCATCACCACGTTCCTCCTGACACCTCGTGCCTCAAGTACCGACGTCCCGAAAGCACGCCCAAGAATAGTAACCCGGCACCATGTGCCTCCTGACACCTCGTGTCTCAAGTATCGACGTCCCGAAGGCACGCCCATTCCCTGAAGGCTCCTCACCTCCCCGTGGCTTTATACGGCAAGCACCCCCAACCAAAATACCTAACCGCAACTACGGGGGCCTCTACCCACACGAGTGGTCAAAACCACCTCATCACGGAGTATCTCTGTGTGCACACTACTCAATGTCCCGGTGAGCGGTAATCACCCAAAATAGTCCTAAGCCACCAAAACATCTGACACCTCATGTCACTGCGACCATGTCACTCAAGTCTGATGGCCTCTCCATCCAAGTAACTCGGGCCATGCCCAACCTGACAGTCGTACTGCCTCAAACCGACATCCATGACGCCCAATCCTGTGGTCAAAACCACCCAAAGTAACCTGGGCAAAGCCCCTACCTATGATCAGCATCACTCAAGCGTAACCGGGCCAAGCCCAACACAACCCAAAGGGTCCAGCAGATGCAATTCAGCAATTGCATATATAAAATGTTTAAACAGGAAATAATAAACCAGCAAAACAAACTAAACAGTTGAATTGCACTATACCAGGTGTTGTCCCACACTAGCACTGAGGTCTTAATTGCCTCCAATAATTATAACAGGCTTAAATAAATTAAACTAACAGTTTAACACCATAATATTGCAATTAAAACCATTTTGACGTTCCCTGGCCAAAATGCCCTGATGAGCCACGACCCCTCACCCGGCCCCGCCCACGCAAACTGGTAACCGGGCACACCCAAAGGCATCCCATAGGTCCCATAAACAATATAGTATAAGAAAACAGATAAAACGGGTCACGCTCAGAAATATCCGAAAACGCACCGAAGCTGTGTTACCCAAACAACTACGAAAACATAAAATGAGGTATGCACCACCTACCTGAGACTCGCACGATGCTACTCCTCCGGTAACACCCGCCAATTCGGTCTAAAACGTGGTAAATCTACAAAATATTCAAAACGTCTCAAAGTGCTATAACTCGTTCTATAAGGAAAATCAGAAAAAATGGCCAAAGAGGAATTGAGGCCTTACCGAGGGGGTTCCAATGCACTAATCAGTGATCTAAACGGGTCTCGGATGGACGATCGGGAGGGGAAGAGATGTCCGGCCGGCCTATTTTGCGTATCTGGGCGGAGGATATGAGGTTCTGCCTCAATACAAGGCTACTTCCCATTTTAAGCGAAAAAAAAGAAATTAAACGACGTGTACTTTGGGACTACACACCGTGTATGGTTCATTTAACTGTTCATAAGACGGAAAGATTTTACAGGCTTACTTTCCGAACATGCCAACATGAGTACACGGCGTGTACCTTTGGGTTCCTCTTCCTTTCCTCGCCGACGTACTCACACACCATGTATATCCCTCATACACAGCTAGACTACACGGCGTGTCCAAAGGGAACACAGCGTGTCCCTGGTTCTTACCTGGTCAACGGCCTACACGCCATGTATGACTTCACACGGTCGGCGGTCTACACGGAGTGTTCAAAATTACACGCTGTGTAGTAAGAAAACACTACACGGTCACCCACACGACATGTATTCGGAGAGTACACGGTCGACCACTTGCCTAGACATACATAGCGTGTACTTAAAGTACACGGCGTGTAGTCTAAAAATTTCCAGAAACTTCCCATTTAATCCAGTTTCCTCGGAAACAAGTCAAAAATTTAAACAAGGTCGGGATTTTGACCCATTCTAAAAACCCGGGTTCTTACAAACTCCCCACCTTAACATAGATCGTCCCCGAGCTACCAAAAAAACTAGGAGACGGCACCGAACATGCCCACCCCAGTTAAACAACCCAGACTACCCCGGTCTCAAATGTTCCGGCAAAATTCCTCAAGGGGGATCCCCACCTTAGGAATTTCCTTACCCGGTCTCAAGCCAACAAAACGTAAAACAAAAAGGGTTTACTAACCTATTTATCTGGAATAAAAATCCTCCCGTTATGCATTGTCACCCCTACACCTCATTGGTGGTCCTGTGTCGCTTCTGACACCCAAAGTATCCTGCACTGCATCGGTGTCCACCTCTACGAGGTCCTGATGCCTAGCACCTCAAGTAACCTGCATCCACGATGCCCCGATGCCCACGAAACCTCATGTAACCCACATCCACGATGCCCCGATGCCCATGGAACCTCATACATATATATATATATATATCACACACCCAAGATGGTGCCAACCCACGGACTAGAATCTAGTCAGTCCACAAAGATTTTGTGCACCTCGTGCACTCAAAACAGACATACCTCTACAGGTCATGCCAAAAAGAAATCATGGAGATCACGGTCACACCGCGGTGTACCTCTAACTGTCATTGGCTCACCGGCCTGCTCAGCCTCTGGCAGCTCCACAGTGTGAACCTGGCCTGAAACATGGCTTCCTGACGCCTGACCTCCCTGCGGTGATGCTCCAGTCATTGGCCACTGACCCCTGAGCTGGGTCCCAATGTCTCTGTCACGGCCTCCGCGCACAGCTGAACCTCGACTACCCTCTCCGGGTACCGAACCTGAACCAACTCCAGGCATTGCAGTCTGTCCTGGTCCCTACCTGCCAGCTATCTGAAAAGGCTGCCTGCAAAACCTCTCCAGATGACCATCATGTGCACATGCCTGGCACTCCTTCGGAGGCCTGTCGCACTGCGCCCGAACATGTCCCGGCTGTCCACACTGAAAACAAATCACCAAGGAACTCCCACAAGGTGGTCTAGCTGAATCCCTGGCTTGACTGCCCTACTGGAACTCATCTCGTCCTCACTTCCTGTTGTCTGAACCGTCAGCTGAAGCTGTCGTCCTAACCAAGAGAGATTTCTCCCTCTCGTTTCCCTCGGATATAAGCGCCTGATTCACCACCTCAGAGAAAGAACCCAGCCTGAAAATGTTCACCTGGACACGAATGGCGTGTCGCAAGCCATCCTCGAAGCGCCTCACCCTAGCTGCATCATCTCTCACCATACCAGGTGCAAAGCGAGACAAATCTGTGAAAGTAGCTGCATAGTCCATGACAGACATGTCCCCCTGCTGAATACAAAAGAACTCTCGAGCTCTCTCTGGCCTCAATGTCTCCGGGTATAAGTGCTCAAAGAACTTGACCTCGAAGTCCTGCCATGCCATTTACTCGTGTCTACGATCCTGAACCTGTATGTCCCACCAACGCTTCGCCGGTCCTCTCATCATGTACGTCGCCAGCTTGACCCTCCACCCTGAAGGCGTCTTGAGCTGCTCGAATATCATCTGCATACTCTCTATCCAGTTCTCAGCCACCTGCGGACCACCCTCTCCCTGAAATAGCGGCGGGCGCTGCGACTGGAACTCCCGCGTCAGATACGCCATAGAAGGCTCTTCACCCTTAACGCCACTGTCCATCCCCTACAAAATGCGTACTAGGATCGCCCGGAGCTGCTCATCGAGCCATGGCCCGAACGATGCCAAACCCGGCTGCTGTCCTGCCTGCACTAGATCCTGAACCTGATCCTATCCCTGAGCCTGTACATGTGGCTCGTGTTCTGCCTGTACCGAATTCTGACCCTAATCCTGCAGCACTGTATCATCTCATGCTTGCCGCTCCATTGAGCCGTGAAGGAGTAACCTGCTAAATACCATACATGGTCAGATAGCCCATATATATAGATAACAATATATTCTACGCAGATAAGGAAAGCAGTAAAAGGAAGTGCATAACAACTACCCTTACTCCCCCTCACCGCAACCCATGCCCCACGGCATCCCGGCCTCATGGCCTCCTTACCCGCTCAACAGAGCCAAGTATTGATAGTACCTCAGGGTCATGCCCGTCCCGACAACTCACGTTGCCTCAACCGACGACCGAGTCACCCAATCCTGATAGTTACACTGCCTCAGTCATAGTACTTGCCTTCTCTCATAAGAGTCAGACCCAAAACCCTACCACATGCAATTCTACAAAAAAATAAAGCATGGTATACACATTGAAACAACTAGCAATTCTATCCGGAATTTCACCATTTTACATTTCAAAGAAGATAAACCATGGAAATTGATTTATTTTATTCACATGGTATTATCACTTCACAAAGCATACGTGCAATTATGAAATTGAAATACCCTAAAAAGATGTGCCTATCAAAAGCCAAGTAACAATCCTTTCCATACTGGGCCAAGGTACAATTCTCCCTTACCACACTGGGTCAAGGGTCACATATCAAAATGAAGAACATCACACACCAAGTGAGCCACCGAGGTGGAAATCGTATAAACTATAATCTGAGCAAAAGAAAACAGTAATTCCCACCCATGGTAACTAGGTCCATCCTTCGTACCTGGGGCTGCAGGCACCCAAGCACAAGCTAAAAAACCCAGTGCCAGTAACCACACCTTATCTCTAGTCTACTATATCCCAAATAGTAAAACCAGCAGAAATAAAAAGAGAAGTCTCAATCTCATTAGTAGCCAGAAAAACACAGCTACTAAATCCTTGTCACGAACTCCTTTGATACCACTTTGTAACGTCCCAGACCCAGCCATCCACCCGAACAGTGCCGAGCGGGTCAGGTGTCACTACCTTAGGTGCACCTCCCCTGAACGCCCAAGGCTTCCGACTAGCAGTGAGGGTTTTAATAGGTATAGTGGGGAGGCTATACCCTCTCGGAGGATCATAGTAAGGGTACTAGTCCGAGTATAACAGTAAAGATGCAGAGAAATAAAGACTCAGCAGACTCGAACCGGACCCGCAGAGCGGAAGCATATCAAATATCAACAAACAACGGAAGTAATATTTATAACAACAGTAGTGGAAATAAACACAACAACATGCTAATAACATGTAACTACTACTGAATAGTAAAACATGCATCCAAAGCAGGTCATACAAAACTGAATATAAAAAAGGCGCCAATGGCTAACCAACAGTAGCTACAACAAGAATTCCAATACAGAAAACTAAATAAATCAAGGTAAACCCAGCTAGGCATGACCTCAAGGTCCATACCATCTGCATGAAATAACTAATGCAGCCCAGCTCCTGTAGCTGGCCTCTTTCCTACACGTAAATCCATAAAGTCTGCACGCGTCCCGAAGGGCCCGTGCAGGGTGTGAGACAAAACTCAGTAGGATACCACCCAACGGTGCGTACCAAATATAGGCATTTAAGCAGTCATGAATTTCAAGGAAAGTGGTAAACAACACTATGCACAAGTAAACAGAACCTCCACTAGTGCTCAACAACCACCATGGAGTATCACCTGCTTCGGCCAAAGCCGAAATCTTTGTCGTGTAACCCGGCACCACGTGCCACCTGACAGCTCGTGTCTCAAGTACCGACGTCCTGAAGGCATGCCGAAAATAGTAACCCGGCACCATGTGCCTTCTGACACCTCGTGCCTCAAGTACTGACGTCCCGAAGGCACACCCAAGAATAGTAACCCGACACCATGTGCCTCCTGACACCTTGTGTCTCAAGTACCGACGTCCCGAAGGCACGCCCATTCCCTGAAGGCTCCTCACCTCCCCGTGGCTTTCTATGACAAGCACCCCCAACCAAAATACCTAGCCGCAACTACGGGGGCCTCTACCCACATGAGTGGTCAAAACCACCTCATCACGGAGTATCTCTGTGTGCACACTACTCAATGTCCCGGTGAGCGGTAATCACCCAAAATAGTCCTATGCCACCAAAACATCTGACACCTCATGTCCCTACGACCATGTCACTCAAGTATGATGGCCTCACCATCCAAGTAACCCGAGCCATGCCCAACCTGACATTCATACTGCCTCAAACCGATGTCCATGACGCCCAATCCTGTGGTCAAAACCACCCAAAGTAACCCGGGAAAATCCCCAACCTATGATCAGCATCACTCAAGCATAACCGGGCCAATCCCAACACAACCCATAGGGTCCAGCAGATGCAATTCAGAAATTGCATAGATAACATGTTTAAGAAGGAAAGCATAAACCAAAAAAACAAACTAAACAGTTGAATTGCACTATACCAGGTGTTGTCCCATACCAGCACTGAGGTCTTAAATTCCCCCAATAATTATAATAGGCTTAAATAAATTTAACTAACAGTTTAACACAATAATATTGCAATTAAAAGCATTTCGGCATTCCCCGACCAAAATTCCCCGATGAGCCACGACCCCTCACCCGGCCCCACTCACGCAAACTGGTAATCGTGCATATCTAAAGGCATCCCAGAGGTCCCATAAACAATACAGTATAAAAAATAGATAAAACGGGTCCCGCTCAAAAATACCCGAAAATGCGTTGAAGCCGCGTTACCCAAACAACCACGAAAACATAAAATGAGGTATGCACCACCTACCTAAGACTCGCACGACGCTACTCCTTCGGTAACACCCGCCAATTCGGTCTAAAATTCGGTAAATCTACAAAAGATTCAAAACTTCTCAAAGGGATATAACTCGTTCTAGAAAGAAAATCAGACAAAACGGCCAAAGAGGAATCGAGGCCTTACCGAGGGGCTTCCAACGCACTAATCAGCGATCGAAACGGGTCTCGGACGGACGAATGGGAGGGGAAGAGACTTTTGGTCAGCCTAGTTCGCGTATCCAGGCGGAGGATATGAGGTTCTACCTCAATACAAGGCTACAACCCGTTTTAAGCGAAAAAAAAAGAAAGTGCGCGGTGTGTACTTTGGGACTACACACTGTGTATGGTTCATTTAACTGTTCATAAGATGGAAAGATTCTACCGACTTACTTTCCGAACCTGCCGACACGAGTACACAGCGTGTACCTCTGGGTACACGGCATGTACTGGGTTCCTCTTCCTTTCTTCGCCGATGTAGTCACACGCCATGTATATCCCTCATACACGGCTAGACTACACGACGTGTCCAAAGGGAACATGGTGTGTCCCTTTTTCTTACCCGGTCAATGGCCTACACGTCCTGTATGGCTTCACACGGTCGGCGGTCTACACGGCATGTTCAAAATTACACGTCGTGTAGTAAGAAAACTCTACACGGTCACCCGCATGGCATGTATTCGACGATTACACGGTCGGCCACTCACCTAGACATACACGGCGTGTACTTAATGTACACGGCGTGTAGTCTGGAAATTTCCAGAAACTTCCCATTTAATCCAGTTTCCTCGGAAACAAGTCAAAATTTTAAACAGGGTCGTGATTTTGACCCGTTCTAAAAACCCGAGTTCTTACAATTCTCCCCACCATTAAAGCTTTTTGTCCCTGTAAATCCATAACAATTTACAGCTACTTAAAAAAACCTAAGTGTTCTATATCAAAATGATCCATCCTATCAATCAAATGAAATATCATTCACCATCAATGAAACTTAATCCTCTTTCACAAATAAAACACCAACTCACAACCACTTTGTGAAAATCAACAGAAAGGTCAAGCCACCACCTCCACAACCAAACCAAGAACAAAATTATTGGGCCTTATCCCAATGAACCCAATGATCTCTCAAAAAAATATTCACTCATGAAAGAAAATGTCTTGGGGGGAAGGCCGAAACTGGATCCCCACCATTGAATCACAACTACCATCCGGGGAATCCTTAAAGGAAATATCTTCGAGACACACAGTGGGTCTCCCCACCATTAGAGACCAACTAGAAATGAACAAAAAAAGAATTCAACGTGAAATATAATTGGGCCTCACCCACACAAGACCACCAAAACTCTCACACAACAACCTACAAACCCAAGTTAAGAGGGTTACAATATGAACATCTAAACCACCCAATTTTAAAGAGAGGGGATAAGAACTAGGCCAACACTTTTTGCAAGGATCCAAACCACCACCACTCTAGGAGGGTAGGGAAGGGTACCCTATCGTTAGTCCAACGAAACAACAAAAGAAAAAAATATGAGAAACCCAACATTATCCACCTACAAATAGGTAACACCAAGACTACACCGAATTTACACAGGCAGTCCACCCAGGGACATTGATCAGAAACCCACACCCATGAAGGCATAACCATAGACACTTTGTGAGGGGTAAGTCCACCATTATAGTTCTAAAAAGAGAAAATTCACAATGACGAGGAACCACAATATAGACATAGAAACTACCTTACCAAAATGGTGGAGGCAGGAGCCTTATCGAGCTCCCCACACCTCTAGTGATTTCCTGACTCCTTGAAAAGCATTACTCCATGGCCTATGGCTGGAGCTCTAATGTTTCAAGCATCTGTTGCACCGCATTTAGGAGCTACAAATAACATTATCTATTGAAATGTACTAGATCAAACAAAATGCCCATACCCAACAGAGACAGAGGGATATACACTACAATTATAACTTATATATAATAAGGAGTGAAATGAACAAGGAACACGGTGAAACTCACCAAGCATCACCGAACACAACCACTATAACTGAGAGAATCATCATAATAGGAAGGTACTTTAAATTGAGCACAAAGAGATCTCTAATAAAAAAACGGGATGAGGAATTATTTGAAGAGGTGGATCTAGCTTGTGAAACATGAGAAATAACCCTTTGGTTGATCACCTAAAAATATTGATGACATAGAACAATCTTGGGCCACATCGCAACATCCAACACATCTTTAGAAACCAACTGAACATTACTCGAAAACTGATCCACCAACAAGTTCCCATCTCAATACACAACTAGAGTATGACTTCCATATCACAAGGAATTATACTGAATAAAAAACTCTTCTAAAACATAGAAAAAACTAGCCACATAACAATCAGTTTATAAAAAAATGCCACAATTTTTTATCTCAAAACACATTTGAAAAAAAACTAACTTGGTGGATTTCCACATTCACCAATGGTGTTTAATCAAGTCTCACTCACATGAATATTTCCATGTGACTACTGGAACCCAACCACCATTCCATATAGTCCACCTTTCTAGATATCAATAAAACCATGCATGTCCTGAAATATACAAAGGATAAAACAAAACAACATAATTAAAAAAATCATTTAGCTTCCAAAGGAACACTAACCACCAAGTCAAATACACTTAAAAAATTTCACAAAAAAAACACACTTCATCAAGAACTATTTTCTTAAAAAGCCATCCCTTTTCATTTTTAACGACTTTTAAAACAACCAAGCTACTCCAAAAAACCCCTTACCATTTTATAAAACTATGCACGGTATATTTTCACAATCTGAGTGCCAATAAGATCAATACCCTTTCGATAAAAATAGCAACTGCTCAAAACCAATTTTCAAAACCAATTCATCAGATTCAAACACTTTTAAACATCCCAAAACACCCCATTTAAAACCAATTTTAAGAGTCAACATAAAATGATTCAAACATTCAAAACATTTTATTTCAACAAAAAGCAAGTTTAGATTAGGGAAAATCCAATCCCATTAAATCATTTCCACTTCTTTCTCAAAATTAGTTTCATAAATAACACAGCCTTCCAAAACCATTCTTATATTAAATTTTTGAAAACCCCTTTTCCACTTTTCAAAATACAATACTTACTTTAAAACCCATTTATAAAATTCTCACATATTTATTTTCAAAAAAATCAGAATTCAAGAAAGTTCCAAGAAACCCACAAAAGTGAACTAGTGTTGGTGGGTGACTTGACCATATGGTTGGCGGCCATATGTCAAAAAAAATCAACACCGAGAGACTTATTAGGATTATTCCCTGTCTCCACATGGATTTCCAGGCCCTGTGAGATCATGAAATCCATTAGTTAGCCTCAACTTGTCATATCCCAACACCAAAAAATCAAAAAGAACAAAGGACACTAATAAAATAGGACTTCCTATGGAAACTTGAGGATCAGAACGAGCAAGAATTCATGACGCTCTTCCTGCACTTACCCCTAAAGTCCCAAAAATCCGACTCCATATACCTTGAAATACCCAAAATAACAAGGGAGCTCTAAAAATAATGTTCTGCTAAGATCTGACCTCCTCTGATACCATTTTTTCATGAACCGGCCTGAGTCGAGCCTGAACCACTCACTGAGGCCATCCCATGAAAAGTACCGAGAGGAGTTCACAATCCTACCGATATGGAGATAAGCACTTATGGAATCAGTAGAGTAGACAAGGGAACTATTTCTAACAAATATAAACAATCAAACAAACAACTGAAAGAAATGTACAACCCAAAATATATTTACATAAAAATTGAACTTAACATTATTTGTACAAGAAACTGAAATTAAAACTAAACCAAAAACTCAACTAACCAAACCTGATGACCAACTAACTCAATGTGACACCTCTGATCACGCTCTGACACAATGATCACACATCATTCAAGGAACTCTAACTCAATCTAAAACCTTCACAAGGGATAAAAATAGAATAACACTATAGGTGTGAGTATTAAAACTCAGTAGGGTAGCCCAATATTCTTTTCCCAATGCACATCCTTTAAAATAAAAGAAACATCAATTTCATGTTTTAAATACAATATATAATGGTAAGTTTTCCCAAATGAGGTCCCATTCTATAAAATAAAATTATTAGACAAAAACTTGTATGTTTTATAAACAATAATGCCAGTTAAAATTTTCAAAGAGGTGAAACTTCAAAATGAAACTAGTTTTCAAGAGGGATGCTTTAAAGAATGTACACTTTTAAATAAATCACACACACTACTGAATTTACAAACCAAACACATGGTAAGATGATGGTGAGTACAAAAATAGCCAATGAGCACACGTCATGGGAACACTCATAGGGACTAGTTAGTTGTGAGCCCTAGGTACGTCGTTTCTTGGTGAACGTAACGATAATAAATATTTGTTCTCGTGAACACAAGCCACTAGTAGGGAGAATACCACTAACATAGTATCCCCACAACATCATCATCATAGTTTAGTTAGTTTTTTCATCATCAAACTTGCTACGTGAAACAGGGGCCAAACCCCACAGGATCACTAGCATACTCGTACACGTCCACCCACCTAGATACCCAAGATTCTCGTTAGTGCTCAATCAAGTTACACATATTATCAAATACACATTTCACATCATAATTACATTCCCAAACCATAAACACACAAACATCCCACAAACATGCTTCACATTTCTTTCATGGATAAATAAACCACTAATATTTTTTGTAAAACAATTTCAAGTAGTGTATTGAGGTTTTTCCCATAAAACACATTCGAAAACACTCTTTTAAGTATAAAAACACAATAAAACCACAAAAAAACATATTCATAAGCACTAAAAACATTTAATAAAATCATTTAATGGACCATAAAACAATAACAATTGACGCAACATGGTATATACATGTAAAACACCAATTCTTCATTTTTAGGAAAGGCCAAACAGGCCTTTAAACATTTTCTCAAAAGTTACATTTGACAATGGTATGAATTTCACTTTAATTAAGGAGGTGTATACACACAATTTAAATTAAAAAACCAGAATCATAAATCCCTTAGAACAATTAGGTTACATATTCAAAACACAACCATTTTCATAAGGATGTGAAACATGCCATTTTCCGGCAACTCGGGCCAAAACATGTTGTAAACCAAAACCCATTTGTTTGTAAAACCAAATACAAATTTGAAAGGCATAGAAGAACCCAAAAATACCATTTTTAGTTCTTCCAATACATTTATAAATCCAAATAGATAATTTTTAAATCACACTTAACACAAAAAATCCAACCAAGCAATTTACCGAACACATGTCATGCACTAAAAAACAATTTATTTTAAGAACTTGACAAGCAATAAAACCCCAATTGAAAGCCATATTTTTTTCAAGATACTATAACATGTTCAAAATACCATAAAATAGGTTCTAAACCTCACAAAATAGTTGTGAAAATAGAATAACATTTAAACAAACACATAGTGTGTATTTTTATGACAACACAACACTACTTTTCACAAAATTTGGCTTAAACAACCTCCACACCAAGAAAATTATAAAAAGGCTGAAAAACAATAATAAATATATTTATAAGGTGATAAAAATATAAAAATGATGAAACTTAAATGATAAAGTCATGTGAAATGGATATACTACCTCAAATCCTTAACGTAATAGAAATGAACACCCGATATGATCATATGAGGGTTTATAAAGGCTAAACCAAGGACGATCAACCCCAAAAGAACAAATAACCCATAAAAAATCCTGTTATAACATAACCAAAAGTCTATAATGACTATAGATGAATATAAAACCAAGAAATAATGAAATTAGGACGAAGAGAGAGGAGAAATGAGAAGGAATCTCACCTTGGAAACATGAAAACTCCCTTAAATATACACACTTAGAGGAAAGGGAATGGCTTTAAACTCAGTGGAGGGTCTACTTAGGTCTGGAAGAACCAGTGAAAACAATTATTTGGTGGAAAATAGAAATAAATTAATGATTTATGGATGATACAAATTACATTTTCTAAATCTGGATAATTTGAGAAACATTGAGAATTTCTTCCCTAATCTGCAACTACTATGAGCTCTAAAGTGGGAAAATAAATAATGGTGGTGTGCCTAGGATTATTAGGATCTATTGGGAGGTGTAATAACCTAATATTATTAAAAAATTAATAATATATAAAATAAACAAACTGTTTTTTTTAACTGGAAATGGGCCCACAGGCTGGCCCAATACCTAAATAAAAAAACCCAAATTCACCATGCTTATGAATTCTTAAATTGTCTAAAATTATATGGTGGTTTCAATATGTCAATTTAGGGAATGTGGGATTTTTAATGGGTGAAAAATGTTAAAAACAAAGGATTCATAATATAAAAAAATTTGTTTTTTAAATCTAGAAATGGGTCATGGTTTGGCCCAAATCAAGAAGTTACCACCATTTCTCCAAAAAAAACTCCAAAAAAATAAATGGGGAACCCAAATAATGATTCTTATACATATATGGAAGTTCAGAAATCAAAATTAATCTCACCTAAAACCCATAAAAAGGATCCGGATTTCCTATGAACCGGATCCAAACCAAGACATGAAGAAGAAGAAAAACAGGGTGCGACATGAACTCATCTTGGTTATCTTCTATCATCCTAGAATTCCCATGACATGTTGAAAAAAAGTGGGTTATAGAAAATAAACTACTCTATCAAATAATAAAAAAACAAAATGAATAAATCCCACATCTCACCTCAAAAACCGTAATAAGAAATGAACCCTTTTACATTTAAAGAATCACAAAATTGAATAACAATACAAAATTTCCTCCAAGGGGTCATAGTACACAACATGAATAATGAAAAAAGAGTCTCAATAGAAGTTATCATGTGATTTAAAACAAATATTTAATGGCCAAAAAAATTAATTTAAAAAAATCATCTCAGGATGCTAATCAATTTCACAATATTTGAAATTTCATTTTAAAACATCCCTTGGAAACAATTTGAAGCATTACATGATTTTAAATAGGGGATGAAAGAATATAAAATCATTTAAAACCAACCCAAACCCCCTATATTTATTTCACACCCATCAAAGGAATCAAATTATTTCCCTCATTTTTAAAAATTCTATGAAAAATCATTATTACTCATAAAACATGACCCAAACAAGGTCAAAACAATTTAACCAAGAGATTATTTTAAAATAAGGATCATAGATAATTTTATAATCACTTTTAAATTAAAATAATTACCTTATAAATCTTACATAACTAGTAAAAAATTCTACTACAAGTGATGAAACCTTTAGATTGTTTATAAAATTTGTTATGACTTCAACATATACATTTATTTTCAAGAAAATAAGGCATTATAAACCAAAAAGAATTTAATGACATTCCATTTAAAAGAAACAGACATAAAAAACATAACTTGGATCAATTTATAACTCCTTGAGATATACCACAATGTGTTTTCCTCAATGAATAATGCTCAAACAAGCATAAAGATGATCCCTACAACCCTTAAACTACAAAATCCCCAAGGTTAATCCAATCCAAAGCCTAAATATAACCATTGAAGTGTATAGGGTTTTTAGGTGGAATGTGAACCAATAGAAAATGATGGAATGAGGATGGAATATGGCAGAATAAGAAGAACATAATGTTTTACCTAAAGAAATCCTCATTGAATCAAGTCATAGAGGCTCAAAGATGGAGGAAGAAGGGGGAGGATATCACTCACATTCACCCAAGCCTAGTCTAATGAAGAGGGGGAAGAGGTAATGAAAAATACCATATATATTGAGAATGAAATTTCAAGAAAATATAGTTTTAATAAAACATGGTACCGCATATAGTTTGGTAAACCAAATTTCAACCGTGCAACTCATACTAAATAAAAAATGTTGTCGAATAGTTTGGACACATAGTTTACCAAACTACACAAAAACCATACAAAATGAAATTAAAACGTAATGTAGTACTACTATATGTCCACCTTCATGGTTTCCATTAATCATGTAAAAGTTGTGTGTATGAACTCCCAAAAAAATGAATCACATGATTTCTACTAGGTTTCACACGGTTTGGACCCAACTCTTCTATACCCATACAGGATAAACTATCCAAGAATTAAATTAACTACAAAGGTTTATTATCTCAATACCCATCATAGTCTATCCTAGCTCATGCACACAAAACCTTTAGTATAATAAAATTACACGATTTTAAAAAATTAATCCCAAAACTACCAAAAAATTAAAATACCTCAAATACTATAAAATATAAAATAATAGTGATCTAAAGGTTTCCAAATTCTCCCCACCATGACACTTACAACCCCACAAAATTCATTGATAAAAGTATAAAGGAAAACCAAAATTCTCAATGCCAATATTAGAGGTGAGAAGTTTAGGATATGTTGGGTCTATCGTGATTAATGTTCCATTAATGGAAAATGAGATAAATAATGTTTCCTTCTATTCATTAACAAAAGTTGATATCTAGGGAACTTTTTTGGAAATGATATAGACTAGATAAATTCTTGACCGTAGTATTCTATAAGAAATTTTTCTTTTTGGGAAGTCAAAGTAAGAGACATTGAGAATATAGGTTAATGGAACTAGCATGTAGCCTATTGAATTAGATATATCATGATAAAAAGATTACATTACACATTAAGCATCTTTAGGACATATTATGCCATGACAGGATCAATTTTTTTCTTTATGGGTTCCTTAGAATGTATCTAGACTCTATCCTTAGATGTTAGGTTGCTTCGCCTAATGCCATTGAGAAAGAGTCCTAGAGGGTCGCACACTAAGTGTACCAAGAATCTAATTTATATAATATATTATTATTTATTATTTAAAAATTTGAATAAATATTTTTCCCACACATGGTTCAATAAGTATTCAAGTATAATTGATCACATATATTTTATCACCAATTACTTGAGATAATATTATGCGAGCAGAATATTTAATAAATATTTATTTTCTATTTAGAGAATATATTATTTATTTAATTATCGGGTAATAATGAAATTATATTTATTTATCAAATAAATAATCATTATTCAAGTATTGATAAATACTATAGAGGAATGGTGGATCGAGTTCAATGGTCCAGTAAAAAATAATAAATATTGAATATTATTTGATTAATTAATATTTAATTGAATTCTAAAGTTAAGCGCATGTCGAGAAATATTATTATTATTATTATTATTTGACATGGAGTTCCTCATGGAATAAATAAATAATAACGGGAAAATTTTCAATTATTTAGATTTTACCCTAGTAGTATATAAACCTAATTATTTCATTTTCTATCAAATAAAAACCATTTCGTTGGTTTTTCAAAATGGATTTAGAGAATCCTCTCAATGCCAAGAGAGATCATTTCTCCAATAAATCTCCAAAAAATAAAAAGTTATATTACTCCACCACACCCCCTCAAGTATTTATATAATAAGGAGAATGATTTGGAAGTGATTCTCATGTAAATAAAAGTAAAATGATGCAAGTAATAGGATCTACCATTCTAGAAGCCATAGATTCCTATGGTGATGTTCTGAGATTTTTGGAACACGTGTGGATCACCACTAAATGGAATATACTCTTTATTCCCAAAATAAAATGATGGTGCAATGTGGATATATTTTTAGACTCATTAATAAGGAAATAATTTAAACAAGGTAATTCTTTATTAAATAAATAAATTATAAATAATATGTGATGATCCTCCCTCTGGTTCCAGCATTTTAATCATTGTCTGTTTTCTTTGATTCAATTTTGTTGATCATGGGGTTTATCGTTGTGTAGATCTCAGATTGATCATCAATCGTGAAAAAAGGAAAATATTGGAATGACCCAGTGCAAACTTCTGCTAGTCACAGAAACTACAAGTGGTATCAGAGCTATCACATAATTATTTATAATTATTTAAATATCGTTGATTTATTTAAAAATTTGGGATTTAGTTTTAAATTAGAATGTAATCGTTCTTTTAGTTTTAATTAAGAGATATGCTTATTCCTCCTCTTTTATCATAGATATAATCAGACAATTAATTTTATAAATGAAATAAAATCAAAGAACTCATACAGAGGTGCTGAGGATTCTGGATTGATAAAACGAGAGTAAATTCTACGTAACTGAAGTTACACATTGTGTACTTGTGTTCAATGAACCAAGAATTAATTTGGAATTAATTGAAACTGTGTGTATTGATTACACATGGTGAATTTAATATATTGCACCATGTGTTGACTGAGACATCCTGGCACACGGTCAATAAGATTACACAACATGTAGCCTATGTACATGGATTTTAGTCCTTTTAAGTCAAATATGGGTTTTATATTTCCATAAACAACCTAACTGACTGGTGAGCTTGTAATTCTAAACCACAATCCTTATAGCTCATTTTGCATGTCATGTAATGCATTTTTTTGAGACATGATTTACACATCAAGTTGGTAGGTGTGCACCTCGTATGGACGTTGAGATAAGTATATGTCATGTAAATCATCTATACACATAGTATGTGTAGTTATAACCAATTACATAGAATTAAAATTGATTTATTATATTGTGTAAAGCTTGTCGACATGTCCTTTCTTTGGGTAATTATGTTGATAAGACACACCATGTGATGGGTTTTTAATATATATATATACATATATATATATATATTGTAATGCTCATATCTGAATATCATGTATGGGTAATATGAAAGGTATTACTATATGTGAATTACATCATAACACATTACAAAAAAATCCTGTAATTCATGTAATCATTAAATTCGTATGTACACATCATGACAATATGTGATAAGTAATGTATGCTATATGTCACAAAAATTAAACTATATATGATTATAATACAAGTTGGGCAGATTTGGAAGTGTATTCACTTTGTTTCCTCTAAGGTACATTTATATACATAGTTAATTTTAAATAAATTTATTTAATTTGTTTAAAATTATGATGGATGAGAATCTCAATGAAATTTTAATGAAAAATAAGATAAAATAATAGATTAATTAAATAATATTATTAATTGATTCAAGAAAAATTTATCTTAAATAAGAATGGTTAAGAATTGATTTCTAGTTTTGTATAATGCATAATTCATTGCATGTATTTGGATGATCATATGAATAGACCGGGCCTTTGTATGTTATTGGTTTCATTTGATTTATTGTTAAATTAAAATTGTTAGAATATGTGCCATTTCTCTTCTTACTATGTAAGGGGGTTTATGCCCATTGTTTCTTTTTGGTAAACCATTTTAACCTCACCTACATGTGAGTAAAATCATATGTAATGGATGGATCTCCAAATCCAGTTGATACGGTTCATGTTTTGAGCTAAGGAGAATGCAATCCAAAAGATATATATAGGTGGAAAAGTGGAAAGCTGTAACATCAACCTTAATTGGCTCATGGTGTTTCCCCCTATGTAAATTGATAGTTTATAAGACTCTATAAAAACTAACCATTAGAAAAATCTCATGAGCATACTACTTTATTATTTTATTTTTTTCAATTTACATGGTTATTTCATTATAGAAGTTTCTTCTTTATCACATGAATTAATGAAATTAACGAACATGCCAGATAGAACTAAAATAAATTAGAATATACATAAATATTATATAATAAATGGTTAATAAATTAAATAAATACACTTAATATTAGAAAGAATTTGATAGAGATAATAATTGGAAATTTACTCATAACAGGATAAAATACATCAATAAAATATATTAAGTCGGAATAACCTTCTAATACTTCAGTTTAAATCAAACAATAGTTTAAAGTTCTCTAATAACCAAAGTTGGCATGCTTTCAATTATTGAGGAATTCTAAAATGATGTTTTGGGTTGAATTAACTTAGTTCAAATCATTTTTTGACTACCAAAGTAAGACTTGGGGTAACTAATAGGAAAGGGTTGAGTAAATACAATTTATAGATTTCTGAATTTTGGATTCCACTCAACAGATAACATAATTTTGATTTAATGCAGTTGCAATTCTGAATTCCTACCTAAAACTATTCATGTTTCTTAACTAATGAAATTTTAGGTAATGAGAATTGGAATATGGATCATTTCCACTATAATGTCCAAGAAATGGGATATTCTAAATCCAATTATGAGGGATATTGGGATTGGATAAAATAGTGTGAGATTAATAAATATAATATTTATTTAGTTATCTAGATTTTATCAAATAAAGTACTAAAATTTTTCTTATCTTATTTGAATAAGAAAAATAAAATTATACCCAACATATCATTGTGATCTATACTTGAGAAGTATAACCTTCTCCCTGGTACAATTTTCCATGATTGGAAAAGGTGCTTACGCGTTATCCTTTACTGTGAATGGAAATTACATGTGCTGAAAAAAACTATTCCCAATATACCTAGTAATGAGTGATGAAGAGTTATCACCCTTTTAGAATTATTTTAACAATTCCATCAATGTTCACTGTTTCATGATATCATCCATGACTAGTGAAATTTTTATGCAACTTGGGGACATGGATTCATATAGCATGATGTTTCACATTTGGGATCTCTATCAAGAGATGGAAAGAAAAGAGAGGTACAAGATCTCCAATGCTTTGTTTATAACAAAGATTGGAGAGTCTATATTAGATATGCCTCATGTAGTCAAGATTATTGGATATATTGAATGCTTAGAAATCATACAGATTAAATTCCCATATTATTTGCATACAAATATCATACTTTCATCACGTCCCAAGACCTTCTCCAATTTTATTGTTGATTACAATATAATCAATAATGGGAAGAATATTTATGAACATCTTTCTTTGATTTTCTTAGTGGATAAGTACATGGGGAATGATAAATCCACAATCCTTATAGCGAATAATAAAAGGAAGGAATAGTTGAAGGGGACCAAGAATATTAATAATTATATGGCTCCGTAGCATTTTCCTTCCAAGAAGAAAAAGATCTAGTGGTAGGGAAATGAAAAGTATGTAGTATGTTTTTCATGTGTCGATCTAGGACACTATAAGAGGACCTACACCCAGAAGTAAGGGGAATCTAAAGGGGCATTTTTTATCAGTGTAATATTTCAAAATCTACACATTGGGTATTAGATACAAATTTTGGTGCTCACATATGTATCCAAATATAGGAACCATGTTGATTTTGAATGATTTCTAAAGGAGTGGTGTATTTGAGAGCTGCTAATTGTGCAACGATTGATGCTCTGGCCATTGGTGACTACCACCTTTCATTTCCATTGTGAATAATTTTGGTTTTAAAAGATTTTTATTATGTACCAATGGTTACCAAGAACATAATTTTAATATCATGGCTAGATACATATGAGTTTATTTTCAGGTTTGGAAATAAAAGTTCTATCTATTATAAAGAAAACATTTTTATAGTATGGAAATTTTAAATAACAATATTTAAGTATTAAATTATGAAAACCAAGTATTGTAAATTGATAATGAATCATGTTCACATGACTCATATAACCCTCATCTATCGCATGACCATCTTGGTCCTATAAAAAGGAAGTGTTCAATAAAGCTCTATCAATATGGTTATTTTGACTCGTCTGAGCTAAAACCAATTGAAATATATCATTATTGTTTACAAGGAAAAATTAAAAAACCACCATTCGGTGGATAGGTTGAAAGGGACATAGAGCTTACAGGATTGGTAGACACTGATTTGTCTGGACCATTTCTAGTATAATCTAGAGGTTGGTATTATTACATCATAACTTTTACTGATTACTTAAGTAGATATAGTTATGTCAACTTGATGAGTAATAAGTTCGATTCCTTTGAGAAATTCAAGGAACTAAATAATGAAGTAGAGAATAAACTTGGAAATAAGATTAATAAAATTAGATCAGATCAAGGTGGTGAATATCTTAACCAAGATTTTCTCAACTTTTACGGGAGTTTGGGATTCTATCTCAACATACTACACCTTATACACCATATTAGAATGGTGTTGGTGAAAGGAAGAATCATACCTTCTTAGATATGGTAAGGTCAATAATGATTCATTTCGATCTTTTATTATTCTTTTGGGGATATTCATTACAAACTGAATCATAAACATTAAATCGAGTGCCAACTAAAGTAGGAAATGAAATTTCCTTAGAGTTATAGAGTGTAAAGAAACATGATTTTTCTCATACATGTGTATGGGGTTGAGAGGAATTTGGTAATACATTTTTGGGTAACAAACAAGATCCCTAGGGAACAAAGTGTATCTTTATAGGTTATCCTAAGGAAATAAAGGTATACCCCCTAAACAACCCTCATACAAGAAAGTGAATGTCACCAGACAAGACATCTTTCTTTAGAGGGAGAAAATAATTAAAAAGGATAGTGGGATCAAGATTGAATTCGATGAAGTTGATTCTCAAAATATGCAAGAGTTGGTAAAGGAACATATTCCATAGTTCACTGTGGAAGAATTAGTTCTTGAAACATAAGTAATATATAAGAGCACAAGATAGATAAGAGAACTATAAAGATATGTCTTCCTAGTCACCAAAGATGGTGACTCGTTATTAGTTGATAATGATGAACCTCTCCCCTAAAAAAATGTTATATAGAGATTATAAAATATAATATGGAAAGAAGCCATGAATTATGAAATGGATTATATATATCCGAACTAAGTTTGGATTTTGGTCGATGTTTTAGTTGATGTAAGGTTCGTAGCATGATTTTTTTTTCAAGAGTAAACATGATATGAAAGGTAAATCAAATTCCTATAATGAAAGGCTAGAGAATAAAGGGTTTAAACAACCTAAAGGATTTGACTATGATGAAACATTTCCACCAGTTTCAATGTTTAAATCCACTAGAATTATTCTTTCTATAGAAACTTACCATGACTATGAAATTTGGAAGGTGGATGTTAAAATAGTATTCCTTAATGGGAACCTTTATAAATATGTATGTACGACACAAATTGAATGTTTTGTCACTCCAAGTGATGAAAAATGTTTTTAAAAGTTTCATATATCCATTTATGGATTGAAGAAATCATATGATGCATGGAACATTCAATTTGATGAACCTGTAAAAGAATTTGGTTTCATTAAGAATGAATGTGAGCCATGATTTTACAAGAGGTTTTTTGGAAATTTAGTCATTATCTTAATAGTATATGTTAATGAAATATTACTTATTGGAAAGGAAATACTAGTCTTATTTTCTATTAAGGACTGGTTAAACAAGTGTTTATCCATGAAGGACTTAGGGGAAGCATTCTATCTTCTAGGGATCAAGATCATTCTTGGTAGATCTAAGAGGCTTCTTGGACTAAGTCAGAGTACATATGTTGATCAGATACTAAATATATTTGGTAAAGAAAAATCCAATAGGGGATTGGTTTCAGAGTTGTATGGTTTACACCATACAAAGAAAATGTGTCCTAATGCACAATAGGAGAAAGAGAGAATGAGTAAGATCCAATATGCTTCAATGATATGATCAATCATGTATTCCATGTTGTATACTAGACATGGTGTTTCCTATGTATTGGGTATGATAGGAAGATATCAATATGATATAGGATAATAGAATTAGTCTATTTTTAAGGATATACTTATGTTTATAATAATAACAAATGATGTATTCTTAGTTCACAGAGGATATGAAGATTTTTTCATCCGGGGCTATACTGTCGTAGTTTTGAGACATATCAGAATGATCTGAAGTCATATGTAAGAAATTTTTTCTATTTAAATGGAGGATCTATGAGCTTTAAGAATTCCAATAAGCTAATTTTTGCTGATTCTATAGTGGATTCTGAGCATATAGTGGTTCCTGAGGCAGCCAAGGAATCTATTTGGATAATGAACTTTTTCCATTTGTTTGATGTGGTACCTAGTAGTAAAGTCCCTATCAAATTTTATTGTGATAATAATATAGTATTGGATCTTGAAAAACAGTCGAGGTTACACCAATGGACAAATCATATACTCTAGAAGTTTCACTTCATGATGAATTTTTATTAAAAGGGGGAATTTTTAGTAAGAAGAGTTCCCGTGAAAGAGAATATGGATGAACCCTTGACTAAAAGAATATCCCATAAGAAGCATTATTATCATGTGAGATATAAAATACTGAAGGTTTGTAGAAGTTGTCTCTAGTGTAAGTGGAAGTCTTTTGGATTTGGTGCCCTATAACCAACTTCTGTGTAGATTATGATAACTTTTATTCATAGTTTTTTAATATTAATAAAATTTTTATTAGATCATGATTTTTCTTCTACATAGAATAGTATGTGATAATGTCCAAAGAGTATTTTTCATACTAAAAGGTCATAGAAGTTCCCCAGTATGATGAGAACTCGTAAGTTCTATGACACTATTCTTAGATATATATTCTATATCTAGATGATATCATTTGGGGGAAACAAATGATATAGGCTATTAGGGGTGGAGACTCATAACACATTGGTTCATCTTATCAAGGTGTACGCCCTTGGTAATATCCAGTGTAGGATATTATGGGAATGAGACCTACAAGTAAGAAATCCACATTTATATGTGTCATTGGATGTTCCTATATGTGGATATTTGTACTAATCATTGTACATTAATATTATTATTAATTAATATTATAATTCATGTAATTTTATGTATTGAAGAAAACTATGATGACATATGTTTGTGGTGATGTATGATATATTGGGTGTGTCACAAGTTTTATTGCATTAATTAATAATTCGAGAAGGGATTTTTTTCATTCTGTTAATTAACAAAAGTTCATATCTCATGCCCTTTTATTGAAATGATAATTCCTAAATAAATACATGGAAAAAGAGTTCCATATGAATACTTTATTTTTTGAATTCAAAGAAATAGACATCGAACACATAGGTTGATGGCACTGGAATGTGACCTTCTTGATTAGAGATATCATGATAAATGGATTATATTGCTCAGTAAGCATACATATGAGGTATTATGTCATTGAGTAATTAACTGATTTCTCTATGGGTGCCTTGACATGTTCCTAGACACTAACCTTGTACATTAGGATGCTTAGCCTAATGAAAGTAAGATAAAGGCCTGGAGGTTCACACACAAAGTGTATATAGAATCTCAGTTAAATAATATATTTTCATTTATTATTTAACTAGTTGAAAAAATATTATTCCCTTTTCTGGTTTAAAAATTATTCTTGTATTCTTGATTTCATATACTCTATCACTTGTTATTTCAGAGAATTTTCTTATGAGAAAAATATTTAATAAATATTTATTTTACATTTATTGAAGATAATTATCATTTATATATTTGTTAATTATGTAGGTATATTTATTTAGTAAATAAGTATTCATTATTTAAGGATTGATAAATATTGTTGAGGAATAGAAGATTGATATTAACTATTAGATGAGAAATAATATATATTGAATATTATTTTATTAAAGAAATTTTAATTTAATTTTAAAGTTATATTCATGTCAAGATATAATATTATTATTTTTATTTGACAAGGGGTTATACAGAGATTAAAAATAACAATAAAGGGAACTCGTTTGATTATTTTATTTTAACCTTAGTAGTTTATAAACCCATTTATATTATTTTCTTAGGGAGTCAATTCATTTGTTTGGTTGTGAACAGTATATTTGGAGAATCCTCTTACGTCCTTAAGAGCTCCCTTTTTTAAGAATGCTCCCAATAACAAAGAGAAATCTTCCACCACCATTATCCCTCAAGTCAAGAGAGATCAAGGAGAATTGTTTGGAAGTGATTATCATGGGGACCAAAGGAGAATGAAAAAAGTGATAGGTTATTTCGTGCTAGAACCCGGAGATTCCTACGATGATGTTTAAGGATTTGTGGAATACGTGTGGATCACCACTAGAAACGAATTTTATCTTGATTAATATAAAGAAATGATGGAACAATACAGATCTATTATCAAACTCATCAATGAAAAAATAGTTCCAAAAATTTAATTTTTACTACATAAATTAATTATAAATAATATTTGATAATCCTCCCTTTGGTTCTGACATTTTATTCATTTTTTTTCCTTGATTCAATTTTGTTTATCACAGCATTTATCATCATTTAGATATTAGATTAATCATCAATAATTATAAAAATAAAGGTTTTCCATGACCCCTCACATGCTTCCACTACACCCATAACCTATGTGAGGACCAGAAGAAATACTAATTAGGTCTAAAGAGACAGAGATAAACACTAAGAAAAGACATGATTCCTAAAATACAAGGATCCAATCCTCATACATTATTAAAAATATTATGCATAAAAATGATCCAAATAACTAATCACCAGGTTCCAAGAATACAGAGACCTAATATAGGTCTCCCCACTATTTATAATTTCTAAAAAATAGTAAGACGTGAAATGAAACTCTATAAGGAAATGCCACCAATGAAACCAAGCTATCTCAAATAACTTAAAGGGAAATAATAACTATCTATAAACCACAATAATCATCTAAAAATAAATCCAAAAACCTCAAATGAAGAACAACCCAAAGGTTATCCAATGATAACCAAGGTCATCCAAATTCATCATATCTCATATCACTAGAAGGAAAAAAGGATTCATCAACCAAATACATGATTCAATAAGAAGATTTACATGGGCACTAACCTTGGGTCACAGACTAGGCATAAGGGAGATCTGGGACCGCTTTCCCAAGTCAACACATCATGGTGAACTCAACACAATCCAAATTTACTATAGACAATACATCATCACAATTTGTGCCACGTTTTTCCTAGATCCCAAAAACATACCCATGACCTTCCCATATCTAAAATATCAAAAATTTACAAAGAAATAACCAAACCCAAAAACTACAAAGAAAAGGATCATTCACTGAGGGATAAACACTAACAAAAATAAATGACATCTCATAAAAAAGTAACTACAAAGGCAATATAGAAGGAATAAAATATATGTCACCCCAAATCCTAAATACATTCAAACATAAAGAGAAAAAAATAAAAAAATAAAAAATGGCCAAAACTACTTTGTAATTTCAAAATCACCAGATAACTCAACTCACAGGTTTTTTAAAAATGACCCAACAAATTTGTTTCCTAAAAAATACCTCGATCACTATAGAATGAGGCATAGTGACCCATCAAGTCTGATATTTAAGATATTTTTGGCTCCACCATTCTCTTTAGATCCTTGATAGAGTTATAAATTATATTGATATACACTTAAACTATAATAGGACTTAACTTATGACTCGTCCATATATAATTACTTACACATTCTCTCCAAACCATTCTAGGGGAACCACTTGAAAATCAAATCATGAATCTTACATGTTAATTACTTACAATCAAACCAAATAGGCCTAACACACACAAAGTAAAAATTACTAACATAATCCCACTAGAGAATAAGTTTCAATAAAAAAAATTCCAAACTCCTCTTTCTTCAAATAATACCTATTTTTAGAAAATTATCACATTTGTTTCTCCAAAAACGACAACTCTTTGGAAAAAACATAAATACCTTAGAAAAAATTTCACTTAAAATATAAAAACCTTCACCAATTAGGATATTCAAGATATTATGTTATTTTAGTTTAGAAAAATGATTCTAAACAAAATTAAAATGGAAAACTAATCACTTTAAATACATTACATATGCATAAAAATTACATTTTCCACTGAAACATAATTTTTCCACAACATAAAAAGATATTTTCAATTAAAAAGGAAAAAAAGGAATAAAACATCGATAAACAAATCCTACAACAATAGAAAAACACTATAAAAATATGTCATTTAACCTCACACTAATGAAAAATACCATTGGATCAACTCAAAAGGAAGGGGATCCAAAAAAAATCCAAGTGAAAATCAAAATAGTGCAAGGTTTTATGAATATGTTGGAAACCCATGTTTCACCTATGAAACAACCTCTTTTATAGAGGGAAAATAAATTTATATAGGCTCTAGATGGTTTTTAAAATCATGAAATTTATCCCAACTAGGATAAATAACCTAAGAGGAGGTGAATCAAGGTATTAGAGATTAGGTCAACTACATATTTGGATCTTGTTTCTTTGTTTGAAAAAAAAATTTCTCTCTCATTCCTATAGTAGAGATTAATAGGATAATTAAAAAATGCATACTACATAGAAATTTTTCTTGGTTCACCCTCACTAAGCTAAATCTAAGGATTATACAAAGTTAATGTGCATATGTACCAATTCCACTAATGAGAACATTTGTAACAATGTTTGGATCAATCCCACTACCCCCTCATAATTTTCAACCAATCACAATATGAAATCAAAATGATCTATTAACTATATTTTGGGAACCTATTCTTAAGAATATTCAGTTGTTGATATAAAAAACCTTAAAAATATTTCACACATGAGTGTTCTATGAAGATATATTTACATACAATAGATGAAGCACACTTCACCATAGGGTGATTGCCTTGTGAATAGAACTTTCACAGACTATTTTTGTTCCTCCATGAACTACTTAAGACCCTACGTGAAAACCCTTTCACATCTTAGCACCAGTGATTTGTGTTCCCCTATTCCTTTATAGATTATAGTACACCATAAACACCTTCTGAAAAAAAAGTTTTTTTTATGGAGATACTTCTTCATGAACCACCTCCTTCATCAACCACTTTCTTTATGGAATACCTCCTTCGACATAGCAAAATTATTCCAGCAATAATCCTCTCAATGAAATTTTCTATATCTAATAAAGTTATTATGGATACCTTATATTGGAAAATAGAGTTGAAAAACCCCATAATCCTACATATCAAAAATTACTTTGTGAATCGTCCATTACTATGTGATACTCTCACTATGCAATGGAAATATCACATTATTCCTTTATGGTATCCTATAAATAATTTCCTTCACACACAAATGAGAAAAAAATTAGAACCCTTTAAAACACCACCTTTACAGAAAAATGATAAACCTTTTTAGTTTTCTTTAGCTCAACACCTTTGACCGTAAATGGAGAGCACCATTGGAGGTTTTCATAGTGCATATTCTATGAATAAATCCTAATTTTATTTTGTGCTTTTGAAAACTCCCTATGCGGTTCACATAGAGAAATAACTATGTGGTCCATTTTAACACAAACTCATTAAGGCACTATGCAGTCCACCAATTTTCTATGTGGTAATCCTTCCTTTTCCATAACAAATTCTAAATTTTGAGGAAAAAATTATATTAAGCACTTGGAAACTATGCCACCTTCAAAGACACGCTTCTTTGGAAATTACCTTGCCAGAATGTTATTAACTATAATATTCAACAAACACAAACAACCCAAAAAAACTCAAAGTATCCTTGATTTATTTTTTTCTAACAATCTCACCCTTTGTTTTTGTTGACAACTCTTGATAGTTTTATATATTTTTAAATCTTTTTTTTCTAATGAGTAAAAAACATGTTGCGTTATTCCATATTCTACCAAAATTCACCTGTTGCGATTTCAGATAGCGATCAAATATTTACTCAAAACAAACTCTAATACCACATGATCCATTCTTAGTGTGAGAAATAAGTGTAGCATGTAAAGTTCAAACATGAATCATATTATTCACAAATATTTTATTTTCATTCATCATGAACCCCATACTTTATGATATATTACCCTTGATTTATATTCATTAGAATCTTCATATTTAACCCCCCCCCACCCCGTCACACCCTGACCTTTGCATTTATTTTATTTTATTATTTTATGCCTTAAATAATTTTTTTTGGGGTTTGAGTTGAGTCCTAGATGAAAATTTTCTTTTAGTTATGTTAAAAAAATCATTTTTTGGTGTTGACGTTGTCGGTCACATGGGCGGAGCGCAATTCAAAAGTCGCACGGCTACGCCTTGATAACGGTGTGACCTTCCATTCTCGATAAATGGAAATAAATAATTTTTGTAATTAAAACAAAAAATAATTGCGTCGTTTAAAATTTTTATTGTTAATAATTTCATTATTATTAAAATGATACAAATACCTTAATTATTTTGACCTTATCATTATGATTATGATTATTTTTATTATTATTATTATTATTATTATTATTATTATTATTATTCCTTTCATTACCATTATTGTTACTATTATTATGATATTAAATTTAGAGTTAGTTATCATTTTATTTTATTTTTTGTTAGTTTTTATTTATTTTTTAGGGTTCCAAGGCTGCTACCTCACCTCCCCCCTTTCCCTGGTGCTCGGCATGACTAGGCCCAGTATCCCCCCTCCATTCGTATCTGTGCTGCCGGCCAACTCCAATTGCTTTTCACCTATTCACCACTAGATACCCCTCAAGCGTGGTCCCTACATGCAGCACGAGAGACCCCGGACACGCCTCCTTCTCTACGGTGATGAACCCCAGGTCCCCCGGCCGTTCCCCCTACTACATGCTCAGCCATCCCCCCCCCTCCACCCTCTGTCAGTCACAACCCTGACTGACTACTCCTCTATTCCAGTGTTGGCCCCCTCGGTCTCCCTCCCTCTGAATGCGTAGTGGTCGGTGCCCTTCTTATTTGCAGCATGAGAGCAGACTGGCACCTCGTCTAGGCCCCTCCCTTACTCCACATTCGGATACCCTCCTCCTCCAAATGGTGCACACGACACCAATGGGCCACCCATAACCTACCCCCGTTTAGGGTGCATAACCCCATCGACCTTTTCTTAGTGCGCATCCCCCTTCCGACGTGTTTCACCCCTCCCATATCATAGGTTTCCCCAGCTTAGTGGCCGACCAGCCCTCTGGTCTTCCCTTCTTGGTGAGCAGTATCCCCAGTTGGAAACCCTACCTCCTTGGCTGACCCCTCTTCCACCTCAGACCTTTTGTCACCTCTGATGACCCTCTCTGGTGGCCCTCCTCAGGTCTCAACCCCTACTTCCAGTGTGTGTAGCCCTCCGGTATACCATTTCTCCTTTCAGGTGTGTTTTTATCTTCATTTTTATTTTTATTATTATTTATTTTTACTTTTTTTTGTTAGTTGGTTTTGTCAATTGATGGGTTTTTGGTAGTTTTAATGTTTTAGGACATGCACAGAGAGTTTTTGAGTGGTCTTTGTCATCGCGCCTTGGTTTTAAGGTTGCGTTGTCATCGCGCTTTGATCTCGAGGTAGGATTTCCCATTACACTTCCTTTTTAATTCAACATTCATTTATTTCATTATTTTTTCACCTTGTTTAATTAATAAATATTGAAGTATGATTTTTAGTTTCATTTTTTTGCATGAAATTTTATTTAGGCTTTGTTGCGTGATAAATTTAATTAAGTTGGTAAATATTTCACACAATGCATTTTATGAAATGACCGGTTGGATTTTGTGAGAAGTTTTTGGAATGAAAATGTTGTTTTAGACTTGTTAATATACATTTTACTTGTGAAATAGAGATCTTGGGTTTTGTGAGAGTGTTTCAAGTGGTTTCATGTTGAAAAGGAATCTGTGTTTGTCATTGGAAGTGGTTTTACAGGTGACAATGGATTGTGGACCATTTGGCGATTTAGTAAAAATGGGTTTGGTTTCTAAACGTTGTATGAGGGATTTATATGGATTATTTTAAAATGGTTATGAAATGTAAAGAGGTGGGTTTACACTCTTATTTTAAAGATAGATTATTTCTCTTAAAGATGATGTTTTTTTGAATAAGACTTAAGTCCCGTTTGGAAACTTATTGAGTGCTGATTAGAAACTGTCCTGATAAATATTAAATGTGCCGCTAATAAATGACTCGGTTGGCATTTTCATAAAAAATGGTTTTTGTTTAGAATGTGAAAATGACATGTTTTGAAGAATGGTTATAAATTTTTTGGAGTGGAAATGGTATGATCGATGCCATTTTGGAAAAAAAATCACTTTCAGATAGGGGATTGTTGGTGAATGATTAAGGGCCCGTTTGGCCAATTCGTGAAATTAGTTAAAAAAAATTTATTACAAAAACCTTCTATGGATGATTCAAAATCCATAATTGTGTTTATGTAATAGAGGGTATGTCCTTACTAAGGAATCCTTTTGATCTATTATGAGAGTTCATGAGGTTGGAATATTTATGGTCTTTTGGTTAATGGCATGAGATCAGTCCTTGGAGAGACTCAGGACGAGACCTATTGTGCATTATTATTATATATATACATTGATTGGATGCTCAGATGGAATCATTTGTCTCACCCCCTTTTTAAATACTTGGGACATGGGAACCTGCTATATTGACATAATATTCTGAGAATTAATTCTGCACTGGTAGGTTATGGTACTGACTAGTGGCCCATAGTAGGTGGATATGTTTGGGTTCATTACTATGGTATTTTTCCTATGATTTCCTAATAAAGGATGGCTGATCATTTGAGCATTTTTATTTCATCATGTGTGACATTTGAACGAGGATTATGTCTCGTGTATTGGTGTCTTCTGGATTATTCATGATCTATTATGTTCACTCACGCCCATTCAGTTTTTATTTCTTTCAGTAGTGATTATGATGCTTATATGTATACATACATTTCCCTTTATGTGTGGTTTATATTATACCTTCCTTTATTTTTTTTTCTTGGAATGTCGTGAGCTGGTTTTGGCCGGGTTTCTTGAACTTTTTTTCAAATGAAATTGTTTTATCCTCTTTATTTGAATATGAAAATGTAAAAATCACTTTCCCTTTGAAAATGGCACAGAAAATTATGAAAAGAATCTAGATTTGAAAATTGGTTAGTGGAAATGGTTCATACTTTTTTTTAAGTAAAACATCTATAAAAATATACTTGGATACATTATAGTTCACACTTGAAATGGTGTTTCTTTAATTCTAAAGGTATTGCATTGGGAATAGATTATCGGGATAGCCTTATGAGTTTTAATACTCACACCTATAGTTCTTTTCTATTTTTAGTGTTTGTAATAGCTCCATCTTGGGTGTGATCACCTGGGGAGATGTTTTACTGTTGAGTCAGAGAGTGACCCATGGGGTCACCCAGAGTTAGTTCGGTTGTTGAGTTCAGTTAGTTTTTATTTTCTTTAGTTTCTTTTTTAGTTGTTTATTTGGTTTATTTATTCCGATCTTCTCTTTATTATTTCTACTACATTATTTTTTTTCTTTGGGAAAAATCATTCCCATTCGTTCTTTGCAGATTCCCTCGCACTTGTCGCCAGCCTGGGAGGATTGGGAACTCTGCTCGGGCCTTGCTGCGGATCGGCTCAGGTGACCGGTTCGGGGTCGACCCGGGTTGGTTCGTGAAAAAATGGTATCAGACCAGGTCTACTATTAGAGGACCGCACTTTTCAAAGTGACCTTTGTTATTTGGTATGTCAAGGTAGATGGAGTAGGATTTTTGGGACTTGAGGGGTAGGTGCGAGAAGAGTATCATGAACTCTTGATTTTTCTGATCCTCTGGTTACCATGGGAAGTCTGGTTTAATTAGTTTCTTTGGGTTTAATGGAATGTTTTGTTATTGGGATACAACAATGGGAGTTGGACTAATAGTCCTCATAAGCTGCTTGTCCTGGAAAGCCATGTGGAGCTAGGAGAATGGTCCAAAAAAGATCTCTGTATTGGTGATGTGTTTGGCATATGGATGCCAACCATATGGTTAAGTCACCCACCAAAAAAATTCCATATTTGAGTTGTTTTGGTTTTCCTATGACTTATAGAAGTTTTTGTATCATATAAATTGGTTTTGAATATTGGTTGTTTGAAATGACATGTTTAATTTGTGGATTGTTCAAAAATAAATGGGATGAATGAATTTTTTTTTTGGAAAATGAAGTTGTTTTGTTCTAGACATGGTGTTCCTAGGGGTTCTCACATGCATAATGTTATGTTGGATTATTAATGGATATATGGTATGGTGGATGGATGCCCGGTGTGGCACAGATACATGAATGTGAGTGAGAATCTAAAGAATACTGATAGTGAGGGTTTAACCCACCCATATTGTTTCAAAATTAAAGATGTTTTTAAAAAAGGAATGTTTTGATGTTATGATAGTTTGTTTTCTTGTTTTTATATCTTTTCATCCATGCGGTGTTTGTATTTGAGGATTTTATTTATATATTTGGCTCTTCTTGGGTTCTTGACTTTTCTTGTGCAATGGTTTCCCCCTTAAAGATTCAATGGGTGATCATAGTACAGTTCATCAACCTAATGATTTTATGATTGTGTTTTGGAAGCTATACCCACCTATCTTTTATGGTCAAGAAAAAACTTCTGTAGCATAAGAGTGGATGTGGAATATTGAAAGGGAATTTAACCTTGTTGAGTTTTCAAAGTTGTTGAAGGTCATGTTTTCAACCATCATGCTTAAGGGTTCGTCGTGGATGTGGTGGAAGTCAGTGTCTTGGAATAAGCCCTGTCAACAGCTTACATGGGAGTTCTTCAAGGCTTTGTTCATTCGTCGGTATTTATCTAAATAAGAAAGGGTGAGAAAGAAGATGGAGAAGTGTTATGTATAGTTGGGTGACAGATCCGTGTTGGGATATCTCCAGTGCTTTGTGGAGCTAGTCCCTTATGATTCAAGGTATGCCACAGATTACTCCATGAAGGCTTGACACATTGAGGCAGTCCTCCTCCCTGATCTATAGTCAAAGGTGTCAGAGTCAAACTTCAATTAATTTACCAATGTGGTGAGACCGAATTTTCATGTCGAAGATGTGATGGCAGGAGTGCTCAAAGGAGTCCTCCCTCCTTCGATCCCAATGACCTGTAGTGAAGATTCTGGACAGGAGATGAGGAAGCAATTGAAAGTGGATAGAGCACGTTGTGGAATCAAAGGGCCTCGGGATCTTTCATAAACCTCTTTGGAGCGATAGATCCTAATGTTTTATTAGTGTGCCAAGTTGGGCCACAAGAAGCCATCTTTCCCAAGTACTTCTAAGCCCTACCATACTTTCGGACGTTTAGGTCACTTACAATGGTTATGTATGGGCATTTCTAGAAAACTTCAGGGAGGAAGTTCTCATAAGTGACATGTTATTAGGTTTTTATTTAATTTTTCATGTGTATGTTTCTTTCTAGTGTAAGTGATATCTTATCATTGTTGTTTATTGATGGGGTTTTGGGGTTTGAAATGTATGAGAATTTCATGGGTCTTTTAATGATCTCTAGTTTTCAATTCCATATTGCTTTCATTTCGAAATCTTGTCCTTTATTTTTTCAAATCAAAAGATGTATGATTCTTATTAGTATTATCAGAACCTGATTACAAGGTTGGAGATGATTCATCCATCATAGATCCATCCAAAAGGCCTCATAGTGAAGCCAGTGCGTAGTTAGGAACCCTTGGGGAATTTTAAGGATTGTGGTTAAGGTTGTGCCTCTATCTTGTGCTGAGGTAGTTTTAGTGTTTCTGTTGTTATTTCTATTTCGTTCTAATTCTCTCCAAGTCTCAAAGAGAACAATGAACTTATCCCTCGTGTAATGTCAGTAATTATGTCTTTCGGATTCGAGTTGCTGATCTATGGCCTTGAAGGGACCACCCTTGCGAAACAGTTTCATATTTGGTTTGTATCCATCCGTAAGTGATGGTTCATGAGTATTTGTTCATTGTGGTTTCATTGATCTAGTCCTTGGTCCCTCCCTCCCTGCCCATGGGGTGAGGGTTTTTGGTTCATACGAAGTTTTTGGTCCAACTCTTATCTATTTTCATATGGGTGTGAGTGGTTTAAATGTTCTTTCTGTACTTCTTTTAGCTTGAGTAAGGCCTGATTCAGATCTAAGTTGGGTTATCCATTTGGTCGCCTATAGATTGGTTTTTTATGGTGGGAAAATCCACCATATCTTTGGATTTTATCTTAAGTCATTATTGGATGTTAGTTGAGTTCTTAGGGTGGGGATTTCAGTCAGGCCTCCTCTCTACTGGTTATTTTTTTTTTTCAAAAAATAGGGTTGGTTCCTGTTGGTGGTCGATGGAATGTCCTTGGGATAAGAGGTTGGATTGTGTTTGTGTGGAATCTTAAGGTGTTGATCGATCGGCTGGATAGTGTTGTGGCTTTCTGAGGACAGAAAGCATTATGGTGGGGATAACTATCACACCTCGACCTATGTATTTATTTTATTTTATTATTTTATTCTTTAAATACTTTTTAGGGTTCAGTTTGAGTCCTAGATGAAAATTTTCTTTGAGTTATCTTAAAAAAATGCGCTTTTTGGTGTCGACATTGCGGGTCGCATGGGTGGAGCGTGATTCAGAAGCCACGGAACTACTCATTGACAACTGTGCGACCTTCCATTCTTAGAAAATGGAAATAAATTATTTTTTAATTAAAACAAACATTAATTACGTTGTTTAAAATTTATATTGTTATGAATTTCATTATTAATAAAATGATACAAATACCTTAATTGTTTTTATCTTATCATAATGATTATTATTATTATTGTTATTATTATTATTATTATTCATTTCATTACCATTATTTTTATTATTATTATGATAATAAAATTAGAGTTAGTTTTCATTTTATTTTATTTTAGATAAGTTTTTATTTATTTTTGTTTAGGGTTCCTAGGTTTTTACCTCGCCTCCCCCCATTCCCTATTATGTGGCATGAGCAGGCCAAGCATCCCCCCCTCCATTCGTATCCATGCTGTCGGCCAACTCCAATATCTTTTCACCTATGCACCACCAGAGACCCCTACGACGTGGTCTCTGCATGCAGCGCGGGAGACCCCGAACGTGCCTCCTTCTCTACGAAGATGAACCACAGCCCCTGGTCATTCCCCCTACTCCACGCTCGGCCTGTGCCTCCACCTCCACCCTCTTCTGGTCACAACCCCGACCGAATCCTCCTACATTCCGGCATTAGCCCCCTTGGTCTCCCTCCCTCTCAGTGTGCAGCAGTCGGTGCCCTTCTTTTTTGTGGCATGCGAGTATGCTGACACCCCATCAATACCCCTCCCTTACTCCCCATTATAACACCCTCCTCGGACCGTCACATGCGACACTGGTGAGCCTATAGCATCCCGTCTTTTTATAAAATAACTTTTCATTCCATTACACGGAACTGAGGATCTTTAAGGTTTAGTTTCTTGGAAACAAGGAACATAAAACATGAAACAAAAAAAACATTCTTCTTAAACACTTGAAAGGCTTCTCCTCATGTTCACCCTAGGCTCATTACTGCATCTCAACCTGGGGGCATACATCAAAAGGAAGGGTGAGCAGAAGGCCCAGCAAGGGAAACAAGTGAAACATTTTACATATGAACTTGAGATACATCAATAAAGTCATGAAAAGAACTTTAATGCATGAAAATGAAATCATGAGGCATATCATAATAAAAATAAAACTTTTTCATAACCTGAAGATGTGGCTGCAACATTTAATATTGACAATCGTTTCGTTTCACCAAGGTCCATCCCCAAGGTGTCGTTAAAAATTACCAAGGTTTTTCACCAAGGCATCGTTAAAATTTTAATCTCTAGTGGTTACGTCATTACCCAATGCATTGGAGCGCTAATAGGGCGCACCCTTAAATTTTCCTTTATTATCATGTGAGCCACATATATCATCATCAAAAATTTCATAAATAACCCATATAGCATAAAATAAATGGGTTTCATTTCATAATCACAACGTTTTAAAAACTTCTTTTAAGGACATGATCTTTATATCACTTTAAAACCCACAGAAAATGAAGGTGGGTCTCAAGTATGTAAATCCCAGAATTTAAAATAGAACATTTTGGTATATATGTGAATACCCATTTAGAATAAAGAGCTTTGAGTATTCACTTAATAAAATAAAAGAACTTTAGAAAAAGAGATAGACATTTTGAGACAGAAATTCTGCAGCATAACGAAAATGTTCCGAGGTTTTAGAAGACATTAAAAGAGAGGTAAAATGGTTCAAACATTCATAAATGACCCATAAAATAGTACATGGACAGAATAAGAAGGATACATGATCATGGTAATGAAATTTCAAGGACATACCATTTGAAATGAAAAACATGGAAGGGAGAAAAAAATTAGATTTCTCTTATGAAAGTTCGGCAGCCTAACGGCGTTACTTAAACATCAACAAAAATGATTTGAAAAGATCAAATAGGGTATCTCATCATGTGAACATAAGAGTTCAGTATGATATATATAGATATAATTCCCCAACATAACAAAAAAGAACTTGAACGAATTGACATGAAAGTAGAACTTCAAAACGAGAAGGGTGAAGAACCACTTAAAAATTCGGCAGCCTAACGGCGCCACTTAAAACATAAAAATACTGAATTGAAGAGATCAAATGGGGTCTCTCATCACATGAACATAAGATTCCAGTATGATAGATATAGAGATCATACCCCAACATAATAGAAATTAACTTGAAAGACTTGACATGAAAGTAGAACTTTGAAAAAGAGAAGGGTGAGAGAATCCCTTAAAAAATTCGGCAGCCTAACGGCGCCACATAAAACTTCAAAAAAATTGAATTGAAGAGATAAAATGGGGTCTCTCATCATATGATCATAAAAGATCAGTATGATAAATTTAGAGATCATGCCCCAACATAATACAAAGAAACATGAAAGACTTGAATGAAAATAGAACTTGAAAACGAGGAAGGTGAAAGAATCCCTTAAAAATTCGGCAGCCTAACGGCGCCACTTAAAACTAATGAATATGGATTGATGAGATCAAATAGAGTATCCCATCATATTACAATAGAATTTACAGAAAGTGGAATATAAAAGAAAATCCCCCAACATTTCAAGGAGGAGTTTAAAAGAAGTGACATAAAGGAGAGTACTTAAAAAGAAAGAGAGAGGTTAGATCTCTTACGAAAGTTCGGCAGCCTAACGGCGCCACTCAAAACTTCCAAAAATGGATTGATGAGAGAGAATAGGGTCTCTCATCACATGAACATAAAAATTACAGTAATTTTAATATAAAATATCATCCCAATAACAAGAAAGTTGAGCTTTAGAGGGAATGACATAAAAGAGTGTACTTAATAAGAAAGAGAGGAGTAAGATCCCTTACCTTAAAATGTAACTCTTAAACCTCAAAGGTTGGGACCTTGAGGGATTGGGGGCACCTTGGGAGGACTCCTTGGGAGGTAATGAGACCAGAAATTCGTTGGGAATGAGTGGGGAGTCGAATGGATGAGAGGAGGGCTTGGTATTTATAGGGAAAGTGAGGGGACAAGGCATTAATGGCCAAGGGACACCTCACATGTGCTTTTCTCAAACCCATGTGCTATCCCTTGTCATTTATCATGAAGTTAGGCCACATGGGGCCCCCAAAACAATAATTCGTCACCCTTGGCCGGCCAACCCTCAAAATATCTCATGACATCATCATGACACCGTTATGATGTCATTAAACATACCGAAACCCTAAAACTGTATTTTTACTATTCACTGAAAATTCAACTTTCTCAAAAAAATCCCAAAATTTCACATTAACCAAATATCAATGCTCTGATTTCAAAAATGAAATCCATTTTAGAAAAATAATTTTCTAAATATTTTTAATTTAATTTTTAAATAAAAACACTATTCATCGAAAATTCATTTTTTTCAGAAAAAACCCCAAAAATTACCATAACATAATATCGATGCACTAAGTTCAAAAATAAGGTCATTTTTATAAAAATAATTTTCTAATTATTTTTAATTAAATTTTTAATTAAAAAACACTATTCACCCTAAAAACTAATACTTGAATAATAATTAATGAAACCATTATTTAACTATTTTATTGAATCACATTACTTAATCAAGGTGCCTAGATTATTTTAAAACTTTCTTTAAGTGAGAGTACTAATCCATTTGGTCATATTACTAATCCTAATCATAAAATCACTATTCATAATTTACTATTCATCAAAAATCAAGTTGATCTTATTAGACTCTAAATTTAGTACTGAACATAATTGCAGAAGACCATTTTTTGAAAATCATTACACATTTTTAATTATTTAGGGTTTACATAAACATATTTAAAATATCCTTTTTCTAAAATTCATCAAAAATATGCATACTATATTTATCCGGTCATTTCAAAATTCATAAACTTCATCATAAGAAGAAATCCCAATTTTTATTTAAAACAAGGATTACACAAGGTAGTTACGGTCTCGTTACATAACCCCTTATAATACCAGCATAGGACCTAAGAGTAAGGTGAGCTAGGGTGATAGAAGCTTGGGGCGGCTCAGTCAACATTGCCCGAGTAGTAATTTCTATCAGTTTGAACTTTTCACGAAGGCGATTTCGTTCCAACTTCACATGATGAAGTTCGGCTTGGATTTGATCCAGAGCAAAGCCCAGTGGTGCTACCTCCTTCCCAAGCTCTGTTAGATGGGCTTCGATCGGTCCAAGACTACTAGGTGAGGCCATCGAATCTTCTTTCTATAATAATTAACCAAGATTACTTATATTTAGAGACAATAATCAAAACATTTTGTTCACAGCGGTCATGTTGACCGATGGTTATATAATAGTCAAAACCCACTGATCTCATTTTAATTATAATCATGTTTATCAAATAAAACATTTTTGTTGAGTATAACAATAACACATAAAATTAGGGAACAAAATTTATTTAAAAATTTCAGGTCGTTACAATCTTCCCCCCTTAAGAAATTGCATCCTCGCAATTTTAAAATTGGGTTTTGAAATTTCATTGAAAGTCCCACATCGGAAAAGGAGTCAGTAAAACTATTACTTTAAAATAAAGAAAGGGAAGTACAATGGTCACCCGAGTTAACCCACACTAGGGTTCCATGTAGGAAAACATGGACATGGAGGAGAAAACAAAGGGTCAAGTTCTGAGGGAGAGTGATAGAGAAAATTATTAGGAGAAAGTTAACCATGAGAAAATCCCAAACTTATGATGTGTGTAAACGGTCTTTGATTACCTAGTAGGAAACTTAAACCAACAACATTTTTGTTTTACGTTTCTTTTCATAATTTTGAGGATTTTATTTACTACATAGAACAAAAACATAAGAAAATATACCTACTTTCAAGTAGAGTTTCATCCTTTAACAAGTCCCTACCAACACTAATCTTTTCTCCAAATGATGAGAATTCAAAAACACTTGGTCTCATAAAAGCAAAATAATCATCTTCTATAGAATCACATAATCTACAAAAGATTAACTATCTATTTCTTCTATCTTTAAACATTATCCCAAAAACAGAAAGGTTAAGGTAAAACAACTCTTCAAAAAGAAAGAATCCCATAGGAATGGAAACTACTTTTAAATCATCAAAGTTCCATGGTACTACCCAAAGTTCATCATAGACCATTCCATAAATAACGGTCCTTAAAATTCCTCAAAACAAACCAAACTAAGATTGAAACCCAAAATAATGAACGTCTTCCAAAATAATAATCATATTTTAATCCCCTAATCATCCTTGTCATATTAATACGAAAATCGTCGCATATCCTATCACATTGGTTGTCGGAACATGTTCTTCCATTTCCCACCATTAACTAAGAAGAGAAAGCATAATTAGGGGCTTAAGTACTTAGCTAATAATCATGAAAAGGAACTAAAAGCATATAAGGATAACTTGTATATGAAAGGTATACCCTAACTTGTGATCTCCTAGGTTCCCATCTAGGTTATGAATGATCATATATTCTTATGTGAACCTTTATTTTATTTTATCTTTGTTCCGTTAACAATGGTTCATACCAAGCTTATGAATTTACCAAAACATATCCCCCGGGAGTGTCGTAACCAAGAGTGCAGCAAGGCCCGTTGTCGTGTACCAGTTCCCGTTCAAGTCTAGCTCAAAGCGGTGTTTTCGGGTTTTACCCCTATGTACATCTATGCCAGAGCCACCTCTACCTGCTCGTATCCAGACAGGGATGTATTTGCTTGGCAACCCCTTACTCAATACTCACCAAAATACCAGGAAGATTTCCTATATTAAACTTTTCTATAGGGTTCCTCCTAGAGTTTTCATATCCTAATTTCCACAAATAACTAAACCATCCTTTGATACCAACTATAGCATCCCGTCTTTTTATAACATAACTTTTCATTCCATTACACGGAACTGAGGATCTTTAAGGTTTAGTGTCTTGGAAACAAGGAACATAAAACATGAAACAAAAAAAAACATTCTTCTTAAACACTTGAAAGGCTTCTCCTCATGTTCACCCTAGGCTCATTACTGCATCTCAACCTGGGGACATACATCAAAAGTAAGGGTGAGCAGAAGGCCCAGCAAGGGAAACAAGTGAAACATTTTACATATGAACTTGAGATACATCAATAAAGTCATGAAAAGAACTTTAATGCATGAAAATGAAATCATGAGGCATATCATAATAAAAATAAAACTTTTTCATAACTTGAAGATGTGGCTGCAACATTTAATATTGAAAATCGTTTCGTTTCACCAAGGTCCATCCCCAAGGTGTCGTTAAAAATTACCAAGGTTTTTCACCAAGGCATCGTTAAAATTGTAATCTCTAGTGGTTACATCATTACCCAATGCATTGGAGCGCTATCAGGGCGCACCCTTAAATTTTCCTTTATTATCATGTGAGCCACATATATCATCATCAAAAATTTCATAAATAACCCATATAGCATAAAATAAATGGGTTTCATTTCATAATCACAACGTTTTAAAAACTGCTTTAAGGACATGATCTTTATATCACTTTAAAACCCACAGAAAAGGAAGGTGGGTCTCAAGTATGTAAATCCCAGAATTTAAAATAGAACATTTTGGTATATATGTGAATACCCCTTTAGAAGAAAGAGCTTTGAGTATTCACATAATAAAATAAAAGAACTTTAGAAAAAGAGATAGACATTTTGAGACAGAAATTCTGCAGCATAACGGCAATGTTCCGAGGTTTTAGAAGACATTAAAAGAGAGGTAAAATGGGTCAAACATTCATAAATGACCCATAAAATAGTACATGGACAGAATAAGAAGGATACATGATCATGGTAATGAAATTTCAAGGACATACCATTTGAAATGAAAAACATGGAAGGGAGAAAAAAAATTAGATTTCTCTTATGAAAGTTCGGCAGCCTAACGGCGTTACTTAAACATCAACAAAAATGATTTGAAAAGATCAAATAGGGTATCTCATCATGTGAACATAAGAGTTCAGTATGATAGATATAGAGATAATTCCCCAACATAACAAAAAGGAACTTGAACGAATTGACATGAAAGTAGAACATCAAAACGAGAAGGGTGAAGAACCACTTAAAAATTCGGCAGCCTAACGGCGCCACTTAAAACATCAAAATACTGAATTGAAGAGATCAAATGGGGTCTCTAATCATATGAACATAAGATTCCAGTATGATAGATATAGAGATCAAACCCCAACATAATAGAAATTAACTTGAAAGACTTGACATGAAAGTAGAACTTTGAAAAAGAGAAGGGTGAGAGAATCCCTTAAAAAATTCGGCAGCCTAACGGCGCCACATAAAACTTCAAAAAAATTGAATTGAAGAGATAAAATGGGGTCTCTCATCATATGATCATAAAAGATCAGTATGATAAATTTAGAGATGATGACCCAACATAATACAAAGAAACATGAAAGACTTGAATGAAAATAGAACTTGAAAACGAGGAAGGTGAAAGAATCCCTTAAAAATTCGGCAGCCTAACGGCGCCACTTAAAAATTCCGAATATGGATTGATGAGATCAAATAGAGTATCCCATCATATTACAATAGAATTTACAGCAAGTGGAATATAAAAGAAAATCCCCCAACATTTCAAGGAGGAGTTTAAAAGAAGTGACATAAAGGAGAGTACTTAAAAAGAAAGAGAGAGGTTAGATCTCTTATGAAAGTTCGGCAGCCTAACGGCGCCACTCAAAACTTCCAAAATGGATTGATGAGAGAGAATAGGGTCTCTCATCACATGAACATAAAAATTACAGTAATTTTAATATAAAATATCATCCCAATAACAAGAAAGTTGAGCTTTAGAGGGAATGACATAAAAGAGTGTACTTAATAAGAAAGAGAGGAGTAAGATCCCTTACCTTAAAATGTAACTCTTAAACCTCAAAGGTTGGGACCTTGAGGGCTTGGGGGAACCTTGGGAGGACTCCTTGGGAGGTAATGAGACCAGAAATTCGTTGGGAATGAGTGGGGAGTCGAATGGATGAGAGGAGGGCTTGGTATTTATAGGGAAAGTGAGGGGACAAGGCATTAATGGCCAAGGGACACCTCACATGTGCTTTTCTCAAACCCATGTGCTCTCCCTTGTCATTTATCATGGAGTTAGGCCACATGGGGCCCCCAAAACAATAATTCATCACCCTTGGCCGGCCAACCCTCAAAAGATCTCATGACATCATCATGACACCGTTATGATGTCATTAAACATACCGAAACCCTAAAACTGTATTTTTACTATTCACTGAAAATTCAACTTTCTCAAAAAAATCCCAAAATTTCACATTAACCAAATATCAATGCTCTGATTTCAAAAATGAAATCCATTTTAGAAAAATAATTTTCTAAATATTTTTAATTTAATTTTTAAATAAAAACACCATTCATCGAAAATTCATTTTTTTCAGAAAAAACCCCAAAAATTACCATAACATAATATCGATGCACTGAGTTCAAAAATAAGGTCATTTTTATAAAAATAATTTTCTAATTATTTTTAATTAAATTTTTAATTAAAAAACACTATTCACCCTAAAAACTAATACTTGAATAATAATTAATGAAACCATTATTTAACTATTTTATTGAATCACATTACTTAATCAAGGTGCCTAGATTATTTTAAAACTTTCTTTAAGTGAGATTACTAATCCATTTGGTCATATTACTAATCCTAATCATAAAATCACTATTCATAATTTACTATTCATCAAAAATCAAGTTGATCTTATTAGACTCTAAATTTCGTACTGAACATAATTGCAGAAGACCATTTTTTGAAAATCATTACACATTTTTAATTATTTAGGGTTTACATAAACATATTTAAAATATCCTTTTTCTAAAATTCATCAAAAATATGCATACTATATTTATCCGGTCATTTCAAAATTCATAAACTTCATCATAAGAAGAAATCCCAATTTTTATTTAAAACAAGGATTACACAAGGTAGTTACGGTCTCGTTACATAACCCCTTATAATACCAGCATAGGACCTAAGAGTAAGGTGTGCTAGGGTGATAGAAGCTTGGGGCGGCTCAGTCAACATTGCCCGAGTAGTAATTTCTATCAGTTTGAACTTTTCACGAAGGCGATTTCGTTCCAACTTCACATGATGAAGTTCGGCTTGGATTTGATCCAGAGCAAATCCCAGTGGTTCTACCTCCTTCCCAAGCTCTGTTAGATGGGCTTCGATCGGTCCAAGACTACTAGGTGAGGCCATCGAATCTTATTTCTATAATAATTAACCAAGATTACTTATATTTAGATACAATAATCAAAACATTTTGTTCACAGCGGTCATGTTGACCGATGGTTATATAATAGTCAAAACCCACTGATCTCATTTTAATTATAATCATGTTTATCAAATAAAACATTTTTGTTGAGTATAACAATAACACATAAAATTAGGGAACAAAATTTATTTAAAAATTTCGGGTCGTTACAGAGCCACCCCCATCCTTCCCTCCATTAGGGTGAACTACCCCATCGACCTCCTACCGGTGTTGTAACGACCGAAATTTTCATTAATGAAAATCCCTCTTGATCTAATTAAATGTCTTCATATGTGAAATGGTTATACAACATATTCACTTTTTTTATGTTTCTGGATTATAAAATACTATTAGGAATTGTGTCCGTTGCTAATATAGACATTGAACAGTGATCACATGATTAATATAAATATAGGTTTTTAAAAAATCCAATCTACTCTGAAAAAGGGAGTGATGGCCTCATCCAGTAGACATGCCCCATACGAAGCCCATTTTTCAGAGCTCATAAAGGATTTTTCATCTTTGGACTTCAATCTTGACCAAGACCATGCCGAGCTTGAATATTTTATGCTCAAGCGGGACTGCCTACGAGAGAAATGGAAGTTTATAGAGATTACCACCCGAGCAATGTTATTTGAGCCACCCCAATATTTTTTCACCATTGCACACCATAATCTTCAGTCTTATGCGGGTGTTATAAGGGGTTATGTAACAAGACCTTATCACTACGGTTATGTACATTATTTTTGTATATAATAATGAATATAGTTTCATTTTGTTATTTTTACCATGTAAATAGTTTTTTAAGCACAAATAGTATTTTTAGTTAATGTTCAACTAAGAAATATATTTTGATGAATTAATGGATTTTTGAATTAAATAATATTTTAATAAAATATTATTATTTTTATTAAATTAATTTTTATTAAATATAAATGATCGAATAATTTTATGAATACAAATGTAATTTTTATTAAGGTTTGAAAGTTATTTTTGGTCAAAACCCGTGAATTTTCGATCAATGTCGATTTTTATTTTAAAAGTGAAAATTAACATATTTAGAAAATTATTTAAATAAAATAAATATTATTTCTAGAATCAGGATATCGAAATTATCCAATGGTGAATTTCTCATAACTTTTTAGATAGTCAAATTTTTGGGTAAAAATTAATTACCGTTTAAATATATAATGTGTTTTATGACATCATAATGACCCAATAGTGATGTAATAAAATACTATAAGATTTATTTTCAGCTAATATATGGTTTACCATTAAAATAATGTGGTTTTGGGTTTGTTTGACTTATTTTACAAAGCATTAATGGACCCTTCAAGACTTATTAAACATCTTGTCTTTTTATATTGTTTTCCTTGGGAGTGTGACTCACCTCCACATAAGCCACCCCATTATTTTAGGAAATTAGGACTTTGGCCATATAAAATATTGTTTTCCACTTCCCTTTTCCAAAAATCATGGGCAAAAACCATGTGTTGGTTTGTGGTTTGGATTAGTTTAATGCGAGGTGTCTCAAACCTAAATAATAAAGAATTCTCTCTTATTTCCTATATAAATCTACCCAAAATCCCACTTCCTCCTCACTTAAAGCCTTTGTAGTTCTCCCATACTCTGCCCTAATCTCTCTATAATCCTCCCAAGGTGCCCCAAGCTCCCAAGAATCCTCTCTCAAGCCTTTGGAAGCACACTTCCAAGTAAGGGTTTTTTCTTCCTTTCTCATTTTTGTCCAATATTCTTTAAATTATTATGCCCTTTTAATTTCAATTATAAATATTGGGGTATGGTTACACACCTCTCCCATACTTTCCTATTTATGTTTGAATTATGAGAGACCCATTTCTCTCTCATTAAATGCCTCCCATGTAAACTCGTTGCTATGACTAAATTCTGAAAGGAATTTCTCTCTCCTCTTTTGCATTCAATAAATTCTTTTGTATGATGACACTAAATTCCATTACAATGGTTGGGACTTGTATCTATATGACTCATTTAATTTCCATTTCATGTACATATGATGAAACACCTCTCTCTCTCTCATCAACCATTTTTATGAATTCTTACGTCACGCCGTTACGATGCCGAAATTGCACCGATTTTCCAAGCCAATGTCATTGTGTAGTGAATACCATGCTCATTTCTCTATCAAGGGTATTCAAATTTATGAACAGTTACTTATTGATTATAAAGTTTCATGTATGAATTCCAAATTACTTTATCATGGAATAAATTATTATGTTTTATGAAACCATTTTATATGATCCATGTGGCATGCCTATGCAAGAAATGAAATGTTTAAGAAGAGTGCGCCCTTATAGCGCTCCAATGCATTGGGTAAAGTATAGTATCATGATACGTCATGTGAAATGGGTGTTTAATCATGCTAATTAAAGTTCAATGAGGTTTTACTCATGATAAATGTGCAATGAGTATTTACTCATACTCCATGTGCAATGAGCCTTAGCTCATGATAATTCCATGTTAAGTGTTATTGCCACATTTCCATGTTATGATTATCATGATTTATCATGCCTTTATGTTTATACTTCTCTTGTGCTCTATTAATATGCCTATTGTCTAACATGTATTGTATTCTTCATTTTATTCCAGGATTATTCCCTTACTGGGCTTTATAACTCACCCTTTTCTTATGCATGTCCTCAGGTTATCCCCTGAAATGATATGTACGAGGGAATGTATAGGACGTGTAAAAGAAGTTTTCAATAAATATGTCATATTTCAAGTTTTAAGTTTTTATGTAATGATCTTAATCCCCAAAGACACTATACCCCTTGATCTTATATGTTGTATCAAGTGATGTTTTTGTAATAAATTATGTTTAATTGTGTAATAAAAGATCAGGGTTGTCATAGATGGTATCAGAGGATAGGTTTAGTTATTTTTGGGATTAGGAATAGAAAAATCTAGTGAAGCCTTAGAGACAAGACTAATTATAATAAAAACATACCTAAGTTTTGGTGAGTATTGAGTAATTGGTTTATCAAGCAAATATATCCTTGTCTGGATACGAGTAGGTAGAAGCGGCTCTTGGAGAGATGTATCCGAGGGGTAAAACCTGAAAACACTGCTTTGAGCTAGACTTGAACGGGAACTGGTGCATGAAAACAGTCCTTGCTATAATCTTGGTTACGACACTCTCAGGGGATATGCTTTGGTAAATTCACAATCTTAGTATGAACCATTGTTAAGGGACTAAAAAATTCCCTAAGAATATATGTTAGAAAGTAGATAATGGATAAAATATAATGAAGATTATAGATTTATAAGTTAATGAAATAAATGTAATTTATAAGTCATCTGTTTTTTTCCTTGGGATTACCCTTTATGTGTTTAACAGTTATCTTCCCTAAGTTGTTTGGGATGAAGTAAATAATTAGAATCAGAATAAAAAAGTGAAATATAGGGTTATCGTTCATAGTTCTACGCATTCTTTTACATCCAGAATGTTTAGTAGTACAATCCCAACACCACCAAAAATCATGGAAGTAAAGATGTCGGTGAGTACAGAAAATGGGGAAATCATTGCATCCCATGAATATAACTCGTCCCCTATCATAATCTGTGGTTTTAATTTCCTAGAGAACCTCGTCATACTCCATCTGGTGGGATTTTATGCAATTATTGGCATGGATTGTCTTCACTTATATAGAGCCAACATAAATTGTTGTGGGAGGAAAATCACTCTCCATGTAGATAATCAACCCCGGATGCTATACAAATGCAAGGAGGAAGATGAATCTTCTTTAGCTTCATCATCTCAAGCATGGATATTAATGACATATGAGCATGCGTATCTGGCTCAGATGATTGAGTCTAAGTAGGAAACCATCCTTGATGACATGCCTATTGTGAGATATTTTGCTGAAGTGTTTCCCTAGGAATTTCCTGGTCTTCCTCCTAGAATAGATGTTCAATTCTCAATTGAACTTATACCTGGGGCGTTTCCAATATCCAAGACTCCGCATAGAATGGCTGTTGTGGAGCTTGAGGTGATAAAGTGATAAAGAAACAACTACAGGAGAATCTGGATAAAGGGTTTATACACCCAAGTGCTTCACCATGGGGTGCACCAGTCCTATTCATCAAGAAGAAAGATGGGTCAATGCACCTTTGCATCGATTATAATGTGCTCAACAAAATCATGATAAAGAACTAGTATCCTCTCCCACGAATTGATGAACTGTTCCATCAGCTGTGTGGAGCACAATACTTCTCCAAGGTGTATTTTCGGTTGGAATATTATCATGTAAGGGTGAAGAAGGAAGATATCCCCAAGATCAATTTTTGTACAAGATACAAGCACTATGAATTCATAGTAATGCATTTTAAACTCACTAAGGATCCATAAATATTCATGGAATTGATGAATAGAGTATTTATATATTATCTCGACAAATTTGTGGTAGTCTTTATAGATGTTATTATGATATACTCCAAAACCATGGAGGATCCTAAGGAGCATCTAAGAACTGTACTAGAGACCTTGCGGAAAGACAATCTCTTTGAAAAGTACAACAAGTGTGAGTTATGGTAGAAGGGGGTCTCATTCTTAGGCCATATCATCACAAGAAATGGGATATCTGTGGATCCCTCCAAAACAGAAGAAATTGAGGGATGGTATAGGCCAACATCAGTAACAGATATTTGTAGCGTCTTGGGGTTAGCTGGATATTATCGGTGATTTGTGAGAAATTTATCACAATTTACCAACCCTATTACCAAGATAACTCTTAATGGAGTAAAGTTTTCTTGGAGTGATTAATGTAATGAAATATTCAAGGAGTTGAAAAGGAGGCATATCACTGCACCCGTGCTCACTTTACCCACACGTGAGAACTTTTTGTTTTATTAAGTGATGCTTCAAAGTGGGGACTGGGATGTGTGTTGATGAAAAAAGACAAATTCATTGCCTATGCTTCAAGTCAATTGAAAGTTCATGAACATAACTATCCAACACATGACCTCGAGTTGGCTGTAGTGATATTTGCTTTGAAAATTTGGCGGCATTATCTCTTTGGGGAGAAGTGTGAAATATATACGGACCAGAAAAGCCTCAAGTATGTATTCACACAGAAAGAATTGAACATGCACCAACAAAGATGGTTAGAGATGATCAACGACTATGACTGCTCAATCCATTACCACCCTGGGAAAGCGAACAAGATGGTGGATTCCCTAAGTAAAAAAAGGAACCACTGATTCTATCATTTATGAGAATTGAAAACGATCCAATCTTCTTAGATTTAATGAAGATGGGCATGGAAATCATAATTAAGGGAACATCATCAATCCTTTCATAAATGTTTTCTCAACCATTACTTTTTGAAAGGTTAAAATATGCTTAAAAGATGATGTGGGAATTCAAGAAAAAGTGGAAGCTATCGAAAAAGGGAAATCCTCAGAGTTTAATTTTAATAAAGAAGGAATTGTGAGATTAGGGAAAAGACTATGTGTTCTATCAAGTCTGGAGCTGAAGAAGGATCTTTTGGATGATGCACATAGTTCAAATTTCTCAATTCACCCAGGAAACACAAAGATGTATCGAGATCTCCAAGAGCATTATTGGTGGGATTATATGAAGAAGGAGATCGCCGAATATACATCAAAGTGTCTGGCGTGGCAGAAAGTGAAGGCAGAGAGGTAGAAGTTTAAGGAGATGATGCAACCATTTCCCATACCAAAATGGAAATGGGAGAAAATCACCATGGAATTTTTCACCAGACTTCCAAAGACATCCAAAGGCAACAATGCAATCTGGGTTATTGTGGATCGTCTTACAATGGTTTCACACTTCATTACTATTCGAGAGGATTTCTCATTGGATTAGCTAGCACAGATATATATCAGGGAAGTGGTAAAGCTTCATGGTGTACCACTATCTATTATATATTATCGAGATCCAAGATTCACCTCTATGTTTTTAAAGAGGATTCAACATGCTCTGAATACTGAACTGATCTTCAGAACAGCCTATCATCCTCAAACTGATGGCCAATCCGAGCATACTATCCAAACACATGAGGACATTTTGAGAGTGTACTCAATGGACTTTAAAGGATGATGGTATAAACATTTTCCTCTAGTTGATTTCTCTTATAATAACAGTTTCCACTCGAGCATCCAAATGGCACCATATGAATCCCTTTATGGGAAAAGGTGCAGAAAACTATTGTGTTGGGATGAGGTCGGTAAGCGTAAGCTTCTTGGACCAGAAATGGTCAAAGAAATGGTGGGGAAGGTGAAACCATTCAACATCATATCAAGGTATCCCAGAGTCGAGAAAAGAGTTATGCAGATAATCATCGATGAGACCTTGAGTTTAAAGTTGGAGAGATGGTATTTCTATGAATATCTCCGTGGAAGAAGGTAATGAGGTTTGGAATGAAATGGAAGTTAAGTCCAAGGTACATCAGCCCCTTCAAGATTCTTGATCGTGTTGGGGTTGTGGCCTATCGACTAGCACATCCACCTACCGTGGCCAAAATACATGATGTATTTCATGTATCCCTCTTAAGGAACTACATACCAGACCCTTCACATGTACTCTCTTCATAGGTGGTACAGTTAGAGGATGATCTTTATTATGAGGAAAAACCAGTGAAGATATTAGATCATAGAAAAAAAGTTCTATGAAATAAGACAATGCCCCTTGTCAAGGTGTTGTGGCGAAACAAAAATCTTGAAGAAGCGACGTGGGAATTGGAGGAAATGATGAAGCAGAGTTACCCACATCTATTTTAGTGTGGGAAAATAAAATTCCAGAGGAAATATTTTTTAAAGGGGGAAGATTCTAATTACCCAAAATTTCATTAATGAAAATCCCTCTTGATATAATTAAATGTCTTAATATGTGAAATGGTTATACAACATATGCACTTATTTTTTTTATGGTTTTGGATTATAAAACACTGCTAGGAATTGTTACCATTGCTAATATAGCCGTTTAACAGTGATCACATGATTAGTATAAATATAGGGTTTTAACAAATCCAATCTACTTAGACAAATGAAACGATGACCTCATCCAGTAGACGTGCCCCATACGAAACACATTTCTTCAGAGCTCATAAAGGAGGTTGCGTATTTCGGATTCGTTCTTGAGAAATCCCAAGATGAACTTGAATATATTAACCTCGACCAGGACCACCTACGAGAGAAATGGAAGTTGATAGAGATTACCAGCCGAGTAATGTTATCCGAGCCACCCCAAGAGTCTGTCATCATCGCACACCATACTCTTCGGTCTTATGCGAGTGTTATATGGGGTTATGTAACAATACCTTAACACTATGGTTATGTACATTATTTTTCTATATAATAATGAATATACTTTCATTTTATTATTGTTACCATGTAAATAGTTTTTTAAAGCATAAATAGTGTTTTTAGTTAATGTTCAACTAAGAAATATATTTTTATGCATTAATGGATTTTTGAATTAAAAAATATTTTAATAAAATATTATTATTTTTATTAAATTTATTTTTATTAAATATAAATTATCCTATAATTTTATGAATGTAATTGTAATTTTTATTAAGGTTTGAAAGCTATTTTTTGTCAAAACCCGTGAATTTTCGAGAAATGTCATTTTTTATTTTAAAAGTGAAAATTAACATATTTAGAAAATTATTTTGATAAAATAAATATTATTTCTAGAATCAGGACATCGAAATTATCAAATGGTGAATTTTTCATAATTTTCTGAGACAGTCAAATTTTTTGGTAAAAATTAAATACTGTTTAAATATATAATGTGTTTTATGACATCATAACGACCCAATAGTGATGTAATAAAATACTATAAGATTTATGTTTGGACAATATATGTTTTAACATTAAAATAATGTGGTTTTGGGTTTGTTTGACTTATTTTAAAAAGCATTAATGGACCCTTCAAGACTTATTAAATATCTTGTCTTTTTAAATTTTTTTCCTTGGGAGTATGACTCCTCTCCACATAAGAAACCCCATTATTTTAAGAATTTATGAATTTGGCCATATAAAATATTTTTTTCCACTTCCCTTTTCCAAAAACCATGGGCAAAAACCATGGACTGGTTTGTTCTTTGGATTAGTTTAATGTGAGATGTCCCAAACCTAAATAATAAATAATTCCCTCACCTTTCCTATATAAACCCACCCAATATCCCACATCCTCCTCACTCAAAGCCTTTGGAGTTCTCCCAACCTCTGACTTACTCTCTCTAGAATCCTCTCATGGTTCCCTAGGCACCCAAGAAGCCTCTCTCAAGCCTCTCTCAAGCCTTTGGAAGCACACTTCCAAGTAAGGGTTTTTTCTTCCTTTCTCCTTTTTCTCCAATATTATTTAAATTATTGTTCCCCTTTAATTTAAATTATAAATATTGGGGTATGGTTTAGAACCCCCCCCCCCCATACATCCTTATTTATGTTTGAATGATTGGATACCCCTTTCTCTCTCATTAAATTCCTCCCATGTACACCTGTTACTATGCCGAAATTCTAAACAGAATTTCTCTCTCTTATTTTACATTCAAGAAATTATTTTCTATCATGACTCTAAATTAAAATAAAATTTGTGGGACATGTATCTATATGACCCCCTTACTTTCCATTTCATGTAAATATGATGATACACCATTTTCACTCTCATCAACCATTTTTATGAATTCTTACGTCACACCGTTACGCTGCCGAAATTGCACCGATTTTCCAAGCCAATGTCATTGTGTAGTGAATTCAATGCCCATTTATATATCAAGGGTATTCACCTTTATGCACATTTACTTATTTATTATAAGGTTTCATGTATTAATTTCACATTCCTTTATCGTGGAATAAATGATTCTGTTTTTTTAATCCATGTTATATGATCCATGTGGCACGCTTAAGTATTAAATGAAATGTTTAAGAAGGGTGTTCCCTTATAGCGCTCCAATGCATTGGGTAACATATAGTATCATGATACGTCATGTGAAATGGGTTTTTACAGATGATAATTCAAGTGCAAGGAGGTTTTACCCGTGATTCTTGTTCTGTGAGGATTTACTCATGCTCTGTGTGCAATGAGCCTTGGCTCATGAAAATTCTATGTTAAGTGTTGTTTCCACATTTCCATGTTATGATTATCATGATTTATCATGCCTTTATGTTTATTCTTTTCTTGTGATCTATTGATATTCCTATTTCCTAACATGTATTTTATTCCTCGTGTTATTCCATGATTATTCCCTTACGGGGCTTTATAGCTCACCCTTTTCTTATGCATGTCCTCAGGTTATCCCATGCAATGCTAAGTACGAGGGAATGTAGTAGTCATGTAAAGGATGTTTTCAATAATGATATTGTATTTCATGTTTTAAGTTGTTATGTAATGATCCTAATCCCCAAATACACTAGACCTATCGATCTTATATGTTGTATCAAGTGATGTTTATGTAATAAATTATGTTTAATTGTGTAATAAAAGATCAGGGTTGTCATAGGTGCACATACCCCTTATGGAACATTTCACCCCTCCCATATCCCAGTTTTCCCCTGCTCAGCAGCCGACCAGCCCTCCGGTCTTACCTTTCTGGTGATAATCAGCCCCAGTTGGAGACCCTACCTCCTTGGCCAACCCCTCTTCCACCCAGAACCTTTGTGAACCTCCGATGACCATCTCTAGCGGCCCACCTCTGGTTGCAGCCCCTCCTTCCAACGTGCGCAGCCCTCCGGTAAACCATTTCCCCATTCAGGTGTGTTTTTATATTCATTTTTATTTTTTTATTCTTTATTTTGTCTTTTTTTTGTTAGTTGGTATTTTTTATTGATGGTTTTTTTGGTAGGATTAATGTTTTAGGACCTGTGTAGGGAATTTCTGAGTGGTTGTTGTCATTGCGCCTTGGTTTCGAGGTTGTGTTGTCGTCGTGCTTTGATCTCGAGGTAGGATTTCCATTTTCACTTCCTTGTTAATTCAATATTCGTTTATTTCATTCTTTCTACACCTTCTTTAATTAATAAATATTGAAGTATGATTTTTGGATTAATTATTTAGCATGAAAAATTGTATTTTAGACTTTGTTGTGTGATAAATAGAATTCTGTTGTTAAATATTGCACACAATGCATTTTATGAAATTCCTGGTTAGATTTTGGGAGAATTTTTTGGTATGCAAATGTTGGTTTGGACTTGTTAATAAATACTTTACATGTGAAATAGTGATGTTGAGTTTCTTCAAAGTGTTTCAAGTGGTTTCATGTTTAAAATGAATGTCTGTTTGGATTTGGATGCGGTTTTACATGTGAATATGGATTGTGTCCCGTTTGGAAATTTAATGAAAATATATTTGGTTTTTAAAAGATGTATGAGGGATTTAAATGGATTATTTTGAAATGGTTATGAAATGTAAATTGGTGGGTTTACACTCTTCTTTGAAGGATAGTCTATTTATCTTAAAGATGATGTTTTTGTGAAAAGGACTTAAGGCCCGTTTGGCACCTTGTTGAGTGTTGATTAGAAACTATCTTGATAAACATTACATGTGCCGCTAATAAATGAATCAATTGGAATTTTCTTCAAAACAAAATTGGAATGTGGAAATGAAATTTTATGAGGAATTATTATAATTTGTTTTTTGAGTGGGAATGGTATGCTTAACGCCATTTTTGAAAAAAAAATCCCTTTGAGATCGGGGTTTTTTGGTGAATGATTAAGGTCCCATTTGGACAATTCATGAAATTAGTGAAAAAAATTTACTATGAAAACCTCACGTGGATGATTCTCATGTCGTAATTGTGTGTACATAATGGATGGGGTGTCCTTGATAAGGAATCCTTGTGCTCCAATGTGAGAGTGCCTGTGGTTGGATTCTTTATGTTCTTTTGGTTAACGACATGATATTAGTCCTTGGATAGACTCGTGGGGAGACCTATTGTGAATTATTATTATATATACTTTGACTGGATGATCAGCTGGTATGAGTTGGCTCACCCCCTTTTTAAATACTTAGGACATGGGAAGATGGAATATTGAGAGAATATTCTAAGAATGATTTCTGCACTGGTAGGTTATGGTACTGACCAGTGGCCCATAGTGGGTGGATATGTTTGGGTTCGTTGTTATGGGATTTTCCCTCAACCGGCCTGAGAAAGGATGGACAAGCATTTGAGCATTTTTATTTCATCGTGTGTGATATGTCAACAAGTATGAGGTCTCATTTATTGGTGTCTTCTAGATTATTATTGATCTCCTAGGTTCACCCATGTCTATTCAGCTTTTGTTACTTGTAGTAGTGATTATGATGCTTATATGTATACCTACATTTTCCTTGCTGTGTGATTTCAATTGTGCCTTCCTGTATTTGTTTTTCTTGAAATTGGTGAGATAGTTTTAGTTGGGTTTCTAGAAAATTTTTTCAAATGAAATTTTTTTATCCTCTTTATATGAATATGAAAATGTAAACATTACTTTTCCATTGAAAATTACACTGACACTTATGAAAAGAATCTAGATTTAAAAATTGGTTAATGGAAATGGTTCGTAATTTGTTTTTAAGAAAAAAAAAGTTAAAAAAATTACTTTGATAAATTTTTGTTCAAACGTGAAAGGGTTTTTATTTTATTCTAAAGGTAATGCATTTTGGAATAGGTTATCAGGATAGCTTACTGTGTTTTAATACGTACGCCTATAGTTCTTTTCTGTTTTTAGTGTTTGTGAAGGATACAGCTTGGGTGAGCATGCCTTTGGATATGTTTGATCATTGTGTCGGAGAGTGACCACCAGGGTCACATGGAGTTAGTTTGGTCATCAAGTTAGGTTAGTTTTTATCTTCATTAGTTTCTTTTTTAGTTGTCTATTTTGATTATTTATTCTACTCTATTATTTATTATTTCGGTTGATTTATTTATTTTATTTTGGTGAAATCATTCCCATTGTTCTCTGTTAATTCCCTAGTGCTTCTCACCAGCTCAGGAAGATTGGGAACACCTCTCAGGCCGTGCCACAGATCGGCTCGGGTGACCGGTTTGGGGTCAACCCAGGTTGGTTCGTGACAACCCCCCCCCCCCCCAATCCAACTTTATTTCTCCCCTATAAACTTCTCCCCCAATATTGATCATGTTATTTTCTCTCCCCTTTTCAATGAACCCATAGGCCATTCCTTTGTTGAAGTAACATCGTAAAGAGCACATTTCAGTACATAAGGTAAAAAAACTATACATTAGGGAGAGAATGTCCCAAATCCACACATTTTTAAGTGTGTGGAGTATATTAAAATCCCAAATCTAATTGATGACACTTAAACACCTCTTTGGTTAAGGCCTTCATCAGAATGTTCTCAACCTGTAGTTTGGTAGGCCTATACTTCAACTTTATTAGCCCATGCTCCACCTTATCCTTGATAAAATTATACTTGATTTAAATGTTCTTTTTATATGAGTGGTGGACTATATTTTTTCTAATATTTTTAGAACTTGAATTATAGAAATGAAATCTGATCAGAGACTTCACTTCAACTCTCATATCATCAAATTGCTACTTCATCCACAATAACATCATGAACCCTTGCATGGACAAAATATATTCATGTCATTTAGTGATCAATGAAATGAAATATTGTTTATTTCATAAAAAATAAATAAATAATCCACTAAGATAAAATGCACCACCGAACATTGAGTTTTTATCATCTAATGAACCTACCCAATCTACTATCATATAGACCGACAGCGCTTTTTTTGGATTTTTCATTGTAAATCAAACCAAAATCCACCATGCCCTTGATATACCAAGGTTTTATTTTTTTACTTCAAGTAAGATGATTTATTTTATATTAAATTGATACCATAATTCTTATAATGTGGGAAAACAATATTGAGCCATGTCGTCATTAAGTACAATATACTTCTAATGATCTACCTATATTTTGTGACATTAATCGTTTTTCCTTCATAATTTCATGATAGTTTCATTCAAGTAGCTGCTAGATTCATCATATCCTCATAATTATCCATTTAAATTGTTCTCAAAACCTCCCATTCATAGTTGTATTGAGACATTAATGTGTCATTCCTTCCTTGTTTCACCTCTAAAGTAAGGTAAAATATCAATTCCCCAATCATTGACATTTCGAACTCAATTTTCAATATTTTTTAGAACTTTTTACATTATGCTTCATCATATGAACCCAAAAAAATTCCATCTACAAACACCATCACAATCATCCTTTGATTAATATCATTTTTAATATAGAGATTGTAATCAACTCTCCCATACTAAAAGATGATCTTATTCCAAGAATGATCAAGTCTTTAATATCATTCTCTTGGTGTTTGTTTCAACCCATATAACACCTTCCTTAGTCAAAAAAATTTCTTTTCATATCTGTGAATGATAAAATCAAATAGATGATTGATATACACTTATTCTATCATAACACCATTTATAAACACCATATTGACATTGATTATGAAGAAATTGAACATTAATTGCACTTCTATAACTAATAATAAGAAAATAATATCGAGCCTGTCAATAGGTGAAAATGTCTCATCAATGTTGATTCAATCAGTCTAGGAGTATTCCTTGCACACTAGTCATGATGTGTTCTGAATTACTAATCCATTTTCATTTAGTTTGTTCTAGAAAACCCATTTGGTCTCGATGACATTATTATCAGTCGGTCTTGAAAAATCCTATCATGTCTGATTCTTCTAAATTTGGTCAAGCACTTCATTCATATCCTAAAACCAGTTCTCATATTATGTTTCTTCATCAAAAAAGTAAGGCTCTATTTTATATTAGAAGGATTCTTACTATAAATACCCGATTCTCCATGTTTTAACTAGTGCTACCTAATCACCAATGATGTTTTTCTGTTAATTTTAGCTAAATTATTTGGATTCAATATGGATATATATTTTTGAATTCTTTTTTCTCATCATTATTACCTTCTTATGAATCAAAATTTTCCACTTATAATCCCTCTTATTTTACTACCTCATCACTATCATCAGGGAACTGTTCATTGTATTGTTGAATATTCTATTAATTATATACAACATTGAAATTAAAAAAAAATTCAACTACTTTTACTAATCTCTCATTTAAGCATTTATATTTTTTTATTTTTATTAAAAAACCAACGAATACCCCCTCATCTCCATGAGATTCATAGTTCTTTTGTTTCCCCTTATTGAGAATAAAATACTATAAAAAAATTGAAAGCATATAAATATTGGATTCTTTTAATACCACAACTCATATGGAGTTCGTACTTCTTTTAGAAATAAAAAATCCATATTTGATATGTAGACCAATTTCAAGACTGCTTCAATCCATAAATTCTATGGTTGGTTCTTTTTAATAAGAATTGTCCATGAAATGTTGTTTATAATCTGTTTTCTCCTCTGAACCACTCAATTTTGTTGTAGATCTCTCACTACTGAAACATGATTCTTTATTTGTTGTTTCCCAGAATAATATTCCACTTGGTTGTTTGTCAATTTCATACCATTATCTATTTAAAACATTTTAATACACAATCCAATAATCCTTAAAACATCACTTTATTAGTTTGTATGCAACTGAACACATCATACTTGTGTCAAATGATAAAAATCCCCTCCATAATATTAAAATCATCAATTAAAAGAACATAATACTTATTCCCGTTAATAGATCTTAGTGAGATAGGTCGATACACATCTACATTCATCAATTAAACAACTCTAGTTGAATTTTTCTTTTTTCTTGTAATTATTTATGAAAATATTCCCTTGCCCAAAAGTATCACAATGGTGAGTATGATCATAATATAGCTTGGGGATATCATAAGTTGCATCGTATTTGACCAGATTTTATAGGGATGTTTAGCATAAATGGCCAAGGATTTTATTCCATAATATATTTTATTTCTATTTGATATAAAACACATATATTCTTCTCTACTCACAAGGTATATATTCTACTTCATGTTCTTTACCTGTAAAAAAATTGTACCATATTTTCCTTTTATGATACAAAACTTCTTGGTAAAGCTTATAGCATGACCTGAGTCACACAGTTGACTAACACTTATAAAGTTATGACTAAGACATTCGACAACCAGTATATTGGGAAGCCTCATAACATTTCCCCTAATTTTAGATTTTCTCAAGAAAAAAATCTTGAGTACTTTATTATTTCCAAATTTTATAACACTTTCCTTGTCATATTTGATTCCTGTAACAAGATCCTTATTTCCCTTTATATAGAATGTGAATCCACTATCAATGATCTATACACTATAATGGTCTAATTATTTAAGGGAAATCTATGTAACCTCTACCAACTCATCTATTTTCTATTTGAACAACATATTTAACTTTATACTCATTATGGATTGAAAATCTTGACTTCATCAAAGTATTATAGACCAAATTCATCTTAAAAAGCTTCAAATAATTTTTTTTCAACTTCAACTCATTTAATGATTCATTGATATACTAATGATGACCACTTTGGGTTTACATGGGAACATTATTCTTGATTGTTGATGAGTAATACCCCTCCATATGCCTGAATCCACCACACTAGAAATAAGGAACAAAAAATTATTCTTGGAATATTGAACACTATGTGGATACCTTTGTTTCTCTTTTTTCCTTGGATTCATTTTTATGATAGAACATACATTTTGAGAATATCACATATTTCCATATTAATAACACCGGATATGATGTTTATTCATGTTCATTATTTTAGGACCAGTTATACCTTGTATTCTATGAGTCTTATAATTTTTATTTTTACCTAAATAAATTTTCAACCTAGGAGGAGTGGGCACTTAAGGTCTGAAATCAATCACCACAGGTTTTTTTTTTGATTAATTCTTATACCATCCTTGTAATTTGGATATGATTGTTGCTTTTATTTTTCTTTACCTCTATGCTACACTTCGATATTTTCTATCATTTGAGTAATCTTTTTTCCTAATGTCATACCAAGAGTCAATAGTCTATCCCGATCTTCTAGTTTTCTTTACAGGTCAAAAAATCCTTTTCAAGTTCTTTGATACATGTGATTTGATATATTTTTTGTTATTAAAACCATAAATTTCTCTTTTATATTCTCCAACAATGATATTGTACTCAAAGACCTTTTCTAAGTTATCTAGCATTAAAGGCTTAATATTTTCAATTTCTTCCTTAATATAAGACTTAAATTCTTCCTAATACTACATAAAATGTTTGGAATCCGGAACCACTATGTTGTTTTTCTTTTTTTTTGTCTCTACAAACATATATCTCTTCAATACCTACTTGTAATTCAGCCTGGAGATAAACTCTTTCTTTGAATTCATCTTACTCATTTCCACTTTCATCCCTTGTCTAAGAGATACCTACAACTTCCATCATAAACTTTTCTCAATGATAATTTTAGTTCTCCACCTATTCAACCTCATATTATTATGAATTTTCATTTTATTTTCATATAAGATTCTTCTATTTGAATAAATTTCTATTATAATTATTTTTCTTTCACATAAGCCAAAAACATCTTCAACCGGATTTAGACTTCATCCTCCTCATCATCTTGAAACTTCTTGGGGAACCTTACTGAAAGATATCCAAACTTTCCAAATCAAAATCATATAATTGGAAGTTTTTCATTGAAATTTCCTTTTCCTATTTATATATTTGAGTAAAGAAATGATATGACCACATATTTATCCTCTTCTTCATAACCATCATCAATAATGAGATTATCCATGCCCTTGAATGAAACCTCTTTGGACATTCCATTTTCCACAGACTCATTATCAACATTTCTCATCCCATATGTGACAAGGGTAATTGAAAATTATCCAATGTTGGCTCCTTTGGACCTTTGTATTATAGTATATAAACATTCAGAAGAAATTGATGTGGAAGTACTCTCAACATGTTCTTAATGGTCTTTACATATTGAATAATTTCTATGATACCAGACATGTATTTCCTAAAAAAAATCATTCAGTCAAAGAATGCATCTAGAAACACATTGGGGTGGATTCTCAAGTCCTCATATTTGTTCCATGGAACCTATAATTTTTCTTTTCTAACTTCTGCATCACCTTCATAGATATTGAGAATATGTTCCCATATGTAATGTGTTGACTTACATGACATCACCTTTCTGTAGATTGAATTGGACAATTCTCCCCCTAATGCATTGATTCCTCAGGTGTCAACATCCAATTATATTTTTTATACTTCTGATGAAGCTCCACTATCCACACTTGTAGAAAAACCATGCATCATATCTATAACTCCATATGTTCCAAATGATCAGAAGTAGTATTACATCAGATTATTCCACAAATAAAAATTATTCCATCAAAAATTAGGAATCCATTTTTGATTTAAAAATTCTATTTCTTAAACTGAGATAGAACCTATGACTTTAACATTTCACTCTAATACGAATTTTTATCCTAAATATGTTAAATACCCTAATATGTGGGCGTGAATTAGGGTATAACTTATTATAACAATTTTCAATTTATTTTTTATTTTTTTATTTAGAAAAATAATATTCTTTATCTATCCTATAGTATAGAATAAAATGGTAATTAAAACATGCAGAGGACATAGAAATTTTACATGTTCCACCCATATTGGGATACATAATAGGAATATAAAAATGAAATGTTCTTATGTGTCAAGTACACTAAATCACGCTATTTTTAAAAAGTTTAGAGTGTAATCACTATCCATACTTGTTTACAACCAATAAAAACTTAAAATATCACTACTCTTTCAACCAAAAGTGTGCACTGGTCCTTCACAATATTCTTCTATTGATCTGAAACACCTTGAAAAATATTCACACATGATTATTCCATGAATCTATGTTTTCACCCATTAGATGAAGTACACTTCACTGCGTGGTGATTTCCTTGCAAAGAGGCCTTACGAGAACTATTTTTATTCCTCTGTGAACAAATTAAGACCCTTTATAGTAAATATTTTACCACATAGCATGAGTGATTCATGATCCCCTTTTCCCTTTTTAGACAATATTTTCTCACAAAACCTTCCACAAACTAAGACTTATTTACAAACATCCTCCTCCATGAACTACTTACTTTTTTGGAATACCTCCGTCATCAACCACTTTTGGAATTATGTAAATTCATCCAGTTAAAATCTTATAAATGATGTTTTCTATCTCAAATGATGTTATTATGGTTCCTTTATATAGGAAAATAGATCCATAAAACCCTATAATAATAATTATCGATAAATCCTTTATGGGTCGACCATCACCATGTACTGCTCTCGTTATGTAGTTAGAATAGCACATTATTCATTTGTGGTAGCCTTTGAATAATCACCTTCACCCACGGATGAAAACATCATTTTTGTAACCCTTCAAAACACTTATTTCACCTGAAATTGAAAAACTTTTGTGGAGGCTTTTAACTAACCACATTCAATCACAAACAATAAGATCCCATCTCAGTTCACATAACATAACTGCTAGGTGGGAATATTGATTTTTCATTTGTTTATGCAAACTTCCTATGTGTTTAGTATAGAAAAATTCCAATGTTGCCAATTTTATCACAAACTCATTGAGGTGATATACGGTCCACCCATTTTCAATGGGGAATTCCTTCCTTTTCCATAAAATAAATCCTAATTTTGACAAAAAAATATGGAAAACATTGGGAAACTACACCACCTTAAAAGACCCCATGACTCTAAAACAACCATGTTGTAATGTTTTCAACTATCACTTTCAACAAATATAAACAACCCAAAGACAATCAAAGTAAAAAATGATGATTTTTTCTAACAAGTAAGATAACCATAAATATAGTTCTTCATCCATTTTCAAACCAAAAGTTCAATGAGGCCACCAAAATCACGAATATACTTGATGGAGAAAAAAATTCCAAAATCTAATATCAAATTCTATCAAATATAATCTAAACCAAACTCAAAATTGGGAATCATGTGTCTACTTCCCACAAAAACCCAAGTATCTTTGTGAATGGGGATGATCAAGAACCTACTCATGATCTACCTCTTGAGTTCTAAAGACTGTATTAATCTCTATTCTACCATGACCAACCCAAAATCCCAAGTTAATGTTTTAAGAATGTTCATCTTATTTAATAACCTAGATATGATAGTAATTATGATAAACATTGATGAGATGATTCAACAGTTCACCCAACCCAATTCACCACTAGGCCTGAAGGGCATTTCCAATCCACATAGGTAGGAAACTAGTGATTGGATATCAAGAACATACACTTGGTAATGGTTTTACCCTCATAGTAATAATAATAATAGACAAAAATAGAAGCCACTGAGAATTTGTCATGATCTACCCATAAAACAAACAACCATATGAAAGAATAAGAATCCCCAATATAAAATATCTGAATAGAGGAGTAAAACATGGTAGTAATAATAAAAACACTCATAAACCAAATTATTACAAAACTGAACAATAATATGAAATCAACATTATATTCAAAATAACCCAAGATAAAAACTATTATATCAATTTCAATATATAACCATCCAAAAAGTTTGAATAAAACAAAACTAAAGCCAAAACCCCCAAGAAACCATATCCATGTGTCCCATAGTAACTCACTACCTCCCAAAACTACAATAATCAAAAAAATTGAATAAATTTTTTTTAATAGACCAGATCTAGGGCACCTGAAATAGAACATATGTGTTGCATACACTCAATGGTGTATGTGGAGTGTGCACTAAACATGCCCTATAAGATTTCACCAATGTGTTTGATTAAGTTCTGTTGAAAAGAAATTCAATTCATTATAGTTTAAAATATAACTGATAAAAATAGTTTTTCAGATACACATGATATGAACCCAAATATTATTCCAAAGAAAATTGAAATGAATTTCTCTTCTTGTAGAGAATAAATAAAAATCCCAAAACCTTTTTATCAAATTATTTTAAAGTCATGGATAGAGGATTTATAATAAAATTTTTGAAAATAAACGAAACACCCTTTCCCTTTCCAAAAAATTCCAAATACCTTTTTATAATGAACAAATAATATTCCTTTTTAAATCCCATATTACAAACCATTTTGAAAAATTATTTGAAATTAAACTTAATTCATAACTATAATAAATATAAATATAGGAATGAGCGATGAATAACAATAATTTATAACAAAATATATAATCAATCAATGGTGTAATACAATAAATCAAGTCTAGGGGACATAAACAAGTTCTAAAATGAAATCCCCTAGTAATCCTCCCTAAGAGATAAGCCCCATTGGAAACTCCCTAGGACTTGAGTAATACAAAACTAAACAAGAATCATGAATGTTAGGTCAAACTATAAGAACCTGTCAATCCAGGTGATCCCATTAAACTATTTAGGCCTCATAACAATCATAAGAGTGAAAATATACCATAGAGAACTATCCATCTTTGAGTGCTCATTATCTCTCGTCTATTCACTAATTAAGAAGAAAATATATACAAGATTTTTGAGCTCACACAGGTCGTCTACTATCTTCTTTGGATTCTCATGACATTTAAAATATATGTGAGTAAGGAATAAGTTACTAGGATATCACATAACAAAAATAAAACAAAATTAATAAATACCACTTCTCACATCCATCACCCTCATATAAAACAACCCCATTTTCACTTAGAAAGCATCATATAAAGGCATAAAATAAAAAAATTCCTCCAAGGGGTCACAATACCCAAGATGCACAAAGTTATCAAGGGGATGAACTAAGAGTTTCACATATTTTAAAAACAGTTCTATAAAATTTCCAAATGGGCCTTTATAAAATATTCTTGGGATGGAGATCCTTTTTACACCACTACAAATTTCCTTTCCAAACATCCCTTGAAAATAATTTGAAACATTAATTAAATTTTAATCTTGTAGAAACACATATAAAACCATTTTAAAACATCCCCACCTTAATTAATTTCAAAACCATTCCAAGAATCTAACAATTCCCCTTATTTTTATAAATTCATTAAAAACATGATTATTCTTTAAAAAAGACCCAAATGGGATCAAAGTATTTTAATCAAGTGGTTATTTTAAAAATGGAACATAGATAATTTTAGAAAAACATATCACTTAAATTTTTAATTGAAGAAGAATATAAAATAATAAACCACCTTTATTCCAAGTTATGAAACCTTTAGATCATTTATAAAATCCTCCAAAGTTACTACATATTGGGACTAAGTTGTAAAGAATTTGTTTTTTGGAAGATGGAATATGTTTTTGTTGTATTTTGATTTCAAAGAATAAAAAAAAGAAAAGAAATCACCTCACGTTGTTTATTATGCTAATCATAATCACAATCATATTCAAGATTTCAGACACAAAATTCTTAAGAAATTATAATGGATTGGGAAGAATATTTTTGGGAGAAAAGGTTTATCAGACCGACCATGAGTCTAGTAAGGAACTTCTGATCATAACGAGGAAGTGGATCATAGTTTGAATGGGTCTAATAAAAAATCTATGATTAATTACTGATATTGGATTTATCATAAATCATTAGTAATTTTTAAAACCTGTGATGTAATCCTTTTGAAGGAAATGAGGATAATAAGTGTTACCAATCATATTGAGGTTTGGTTGGAAATAAAAAAGAAACTTAAAGGATGGGTAGTTATAATAAGTTCTATTATAAGTAAGATGATGTTATATCTAATATTAAATGTTTTCAAAAGTCATGAGGAATTCATGATAGAAGATGAATTTTGTAGAATAAGGAAGTGGCTGAAGTCAAAGTTTTATGGTCTCATTCTATTAGTGTGAGATCACTGGATGAAAATGTGTTTGATGGTTGGGAAGGTTTTTTGGAAATATAACAAACTGAAGATGATGGGTTTCTTGACATACCAATAATCATGAAGATTTAAATATTTGGAGAATGAATTTTGTTTGTATCGTAATCAAAAAAGAGAATAATTTGTTAAATTATTAGCTGTTGATACTGGTCTATCAGATAGGGTGTTCCACTAATCATTGTACATAGAATTTCATTTATTGGAGAGTTATTGAGAACAATGAAAACATAAAATAAAGTTGAAGTTTTTTCGGACCGATGAGACTGATCATCTTGATGAAGATCAACAATTTAGTCAACCATTTTCATTAAGATGATTTGCTGTTTTTTTTAATTTGGTAAATATAAAGAAGAACAATGATATATGTTTATCCATTGGGTCATGACTATTTGATTGGAGCTAACATTTATATAACAGTGTGAAGAAGCGACCCATCAATTTGGAGTTGACATAGATAAAAACATTGGATGAAGGATCATTTTCTTGGGGAAAATAAGAAAAGGATAATTTTTTTAAAGAAATTTAAAATTTGTGGTAAAGGTGGAACATGAATGAATGCTTTGAAGAAAGTGTTTTTTAACAAAGTTTGAATTCGATTTGAGTGATGATAACTTCGGAAGTGGAGACTATATTTATGGAAACATAAAGGAAACTGAAGTATAAAAAAGTAGCAACAATTTTTTTGTATAATGGCTTTTGATATTGTATATTCAACAGTTGGTATAAAGCATTGGATTGAGAAGATATTTTTATTAATTAGTACTAAGCAACGTAATGGATTTTTTTTAGTATGATCCAAAAATCATAATGATAATTCATCTTATTTTCAAATCTTAAAATTTGTTAAGAGCATCATAATGAGGAAATCAAAGTGACAATCAAAATCAGTTTAAAGTAGATTAAAATTGTGAAGCAATATAAAGTTGTGAGAAGATTCAATAAGGTTCAAGAAGAAATGAGAAGAGTTGAGAATCACAAATGAAGTCAAAGATGTATCTAAAATTTAAAAAAAAAATTATTTTTTGGGAAATTTATATACAAAAGAAAGTTTTTTAGTATCCCATCTAAACAATATTTGGATCACCTATAAATTGAGGAATTACTTTTTATATTATTGACACTTTTACTATTCATGGATGAAAAAAAGAGAAGGTAGAGCATTAAATTTTTTTAGAGATAATGAGCTCCAAGATCGTGATTTACTAGGGGAATTTTTATGGAAAGAAGGAGAATAGTGAAGATTCTAATCATAATTTCTGGATCAAACTAAGAAATTAGACTATGATTTTCAGACTGAGGTAGATGCAGTTCATAATTGATTCAACGGTATTCTGGAAGAGTATTATTTCCATACATAACAATCATACTGGAGAATTAGACTAGGAAATTGAACTGAGTATCATTAAGAAGCCTATGAATTATTTAACTATTGCTGGGTACGAAAGGGATGAATTTTTTGGAAGACCGTATTTGTGAAAGTTGTAAACGTACCATAATAACTTGTTTTAAAACATTTGGTGAAATTTTCGTAATTTTTTACACAAATTGTATTACATCATTTCATGCTACTTGAAGATCATACACTATTGTATTGAACATAGTGCTACACAAGTGTAAGAGAATATCCTACTCATTGTATCCACACAAAAGGATTGTATTCTTGTGGATTTTATGGTATTACATTGTTTCCATACCATACCAAGAACATAGATACCCTTGTTGAATAATGAATCTTGTAAATTCTTGTGTTCATATGGATGTGTGGTTTTTTTGTTTTCAATAAGTTAACAACTATTTAACAGGAGGTAAAGTTTGTTTTAAAAGAAAGGAAACATAAAATAAAAATATATCAGTGATTCACCATCTCCCCCTCTAAGTGATAAATTGATCCTGTTTGGAAAATCTCCATTGGTATTAGATCTAAGGGACACTTCATTTACTCTTTGCTAATGTTTTTAAGAGATGTTGTGATAGAGAATCTGAATTTTGTGAACAGTAAGAGGACACTAATCTTTGATGGTAAGAACATTAATGTCTAGAGATATATAATATTTCCTAAACTTATGTCTCGTTGGTATTATGTTCTAGAATATGCAATAGATAAATTTCCTCTTGTTGATAAAATTTTCCTCTTTTTTCTTGTAATAAAGAGAATGTAGAGAATGATGGAAGTGCTAAGAATTATTTACTCTCATCACTTTCTAAAAGTGTGTTTCTAAGAGTGAAGGGTTCCTCCACTATCAAAGGTATACAAGAAAATATGAAATGAATTTATGAAGGTAATAAAAAGTGAATAATTAAAAGTTACAAATCTGATGGATAAATTATGAATATCTCAAGATGGTTGAGTATTAATCTAATGGTAACTTATTTACCCAATATAACGACATTGTTGGCACTATTAGATGTCTTGGTGAAAATTTGGAAGACTCTAATATTGTTGAAAAGATCTTGAGAATCCTTCCAGACAATTCTGATGCTAAAGTATCCTCATTAGAAGATAGAGATCCAAAAATATTACCTCTTGATGATTTGTATAATACTCTCATTAATTATGAAATTATATGGGAGAAATTTACAAAATATAGAAAAAGATAAAAGTTTATATAGAAATGCATTTCAATGATAGAAATAAAGAAAAACCTAAAAATATTATTGAAGAATAAGAATTTAGTGATTTTTTTCTAAAAATGAGGTATGTAAAAATCTTGATGAATATTTATCCTTTTTTTAATGTGAGAAGAGGAATAGGTAAATATAAAGTGAAACTTCTCGTGGAGTTTTTTTAATGGGGATGGAACATTTTGCATTATTTTCTTAAAGGAAGTAGTAAATATCCAACAATAGTAAATAGTGGAAGACTGAGATAATAAACAACTGGAGCCATGCATAATAAATAATGCATGATACATATGTCTTGGAAAACAGCCAGACAAGTCGCAATGCTGAATAAAAATAGTACTGAACCAAAGTAAAAAAGAAAAGATAAATAGATCCTCAGCATCGCAAGCCTAGGCTTGGTCCCATGCTCTCCATCTCCATAGGATGTCAAGTACCTAAAGTGGAAGGGTGTTTGATCTTATCTATACGTACAAAAATATAAATTGTTTGGGCCCAAAAGCATGGACCAAACATGGGTGTGAGACTAAATCCCAGTTTGAAACCACCCGAATAACTGTGCTTAATAGTCAGTGAATATAAGGCAGGTAAAAGTATAGAAAGCAGTAAATAGAAAATACTCAGCAGTAAACAATCCACAGTTCCAATATCAAGCAACAACTAACAAGCAGCTAAGCATAAATAGATAACCCTCTAAGATGTACTCATAGCCATCCCCTATGGTCTTACCGAACAAGTAACAGAAACCCTCTAAGCAGTACACTCAGCCTAACCCCTCTGGTTTGTTCATAAGAAATTCATAAAGACTCTCTGAGGAATCACTCACAGTCAATTCTTCTTATACTCTAAGGTAGTCAAGGACTCTTTGAGGAAGATCACTCGGTCAATTACCCTTATATCCCCTAGGTCACAGACTCTCTAAGGAAGCTCACTATTTCAATTCCTTTTTATAACCCAGATCGTTCAAAGACTCATTGAGGAAGCTCACTCGGTCAATTCCCCTTATAGTCTAAGGTAATTAAGGTAATTCAAAGTAAAAAAAACACTCTATGAGAATGCTCACATGGTCTATCCCCTTATAGTCTAAATTAGTTAAGGACTTTCTGAGGAAGCTCACACAGTCAATACCCTTATAGCCCCAATGTGATTCTAGGATCTTTGAGGAAGCTCACACAGTCTATCCCTCTATATCCTAATGTGCTCAAAGACTCTCTGAGGAAGCTCACTCGGTCAATTCCCCTTATATTCTACTACCCCTGGTTCCCACGGAACTGCGTAGGTAATGGAATAGCAATGAAATATGGCCAAAGTAAGCCTATAGGACTAATTGGATAATCATTATACAACATATCAAGCATATCAGGATACAACTCTCCATCCTACAATAATAGGCATGGAAAACAGGCAAAGTAGCCAAACAATCTAAACATGACCAAAAGGTCGTAAACAGAACATGAAAGAGAAAAACATCCAAAGCCTAGAAAAACAACCCTATTATTTTCCACTTAACCTCTACACAAGAATATAAGACTGTGAGAAAAACAGCATGGTTGAAACGGTAAACATGTAATACCCCGTTCAAGGGTATTGGTGAAAATTGCATATAATACTCAAATAATTTGATCGGAAAGGCACAAACCACATACCTTGGTGTTGGTTTATTGATATACGTGAACTTCGAAGCTTGAATCACCTTATAACGTCATAGATATTTGAAAAAGTATAAAATTTTCACACCACGATAACTTAGAAAAAAGGAGGAATTGGAAAACGATGCTCTATGGGAAGGAAGAACTCACTGATGCGATTAAAATGCAACTGATAGTGTTTGATTCGTAGGATGGATGCACGCTTGGGGGTTTGTCAAAGGTCCACGACCTTACGGTTCTCTCAGTCGAACGGGACCTAAAAAGAAGTGTTTTATGGAGACTAGACGTGACCCCAATGTGTTTAATGTAAAAAAGAAAGTACATGACGTGTAATTTTGAAGTACACAGAGTGTAATCACCTTTTCTATACTCCTCTTTAGGCAGCCTCTATGTCACCCCCCACCTAGCCGTGTGTCTGACCATGAAACGACCAACACAGGGACTCCCGCGACATCGCAGTACACGGCGTGTACTCATAAAGTACAGGCCATGTACTTCAAAAATATCCAGAATTTCATCTTTTTCCCAAAAACAACCAGAAAAGGAAAAACATACCAGAAAGAAGATCTGTGTTATTACAAACATCCACCCTAAATAAATTCATCCCCTAATTTCCCTAGCGTGGCGTAGAAGAAGAAACCCCAAACAACTCCAGCCACTGAGCTCGTACATCGACCCCCCTCTTCCAAGTCTCGTCCTGTACTCCCCTGTGCTACCATAACACTTGTACTAGAGGAACAGACTGGCCATAGAGAACCTTTGTGCTGTGATCAACAATCCGGATAGGATGCTCCTCAAATGACTCATCCACCTCGAGCTCAACCTCCTCAGGTTTAAAGAAATGAGACGGGTCTAAAAAGCAACGTCGTAGCTATGAAACATGAAAAACTTCATGCATAGATCGATACCTCTGAGGTAGCTGCAACTAATTGGAAATAGGCACAACTCTCTCCGACACCTCAAATGTCCTGATGTACCTCGGCGAAAGCATACCCTGTCTTCTAATCCTCTTGTGTCCCAACCTCGGTGTGACACACAAGAAAACCTGATCTGCGACCTCGTACTCCAGAGGTCATGTCCTCTGATCAACATAAGATTTATGTCGAGAATGCGCACCAGCCATCCTCTTCTGAATCAACTCTATCTACTCTGTGGTCTCCTTAACAGGAAGAGGTCCTAGCAAAGCTGCATCTCCTGCCTCCATCCAACATGAGGGTGATCGACATGGCCTACCGTACAAAGCCTCATAAGGTTCCATCTGAGGAGTTCCTTGAAAACTATTGTTGAAGTAAAAATCCACAAGAGGTATATGCTTCTCCCAAGAACCTCCAAAATCGAGAATGCATGCGCAGAGCATGTCCTCAAGCACCTGAATCATATGCTCAGACTGTCAATCTGTCTGGGGGTGGTAAGCTGTACTCAAAAGTACCTATGTACCCAACACCTTCTGATGCCCTTCCAGACCCAAGAAGTAAAGCATGCATCCCTATCTGAAACAATGGAGTGTGGAACTCCATGAAGATGTACGATATCTCAGATGTACACCCGTCCCTGCTCATCAACACTGAATGTCTCCTTGATCGGAAAGAAGTGAGAAAGCTTCGTGAGTCTTTCAATGACAACCCAAACAATATCATTCCCCCAAGGTGACCTCGGAAAACCGATCACGAAGTGCATCACGACGTCATTGCACTTCCACTCGGGAATGGGTAACTTCTGTAAATTCTCTGCTGGTCGTTGATGCTCTGCCTTCACCTAATGACAAGTGGAACATCTCATGACGAAACCAAAAATGTCTCTCTTCATACCTGAACACCAATACTGATAGTGCAGATCACGATTCATCTTGGTGACGCCAGGATGAACTGCCCAAACTGAGGAATGAAAGTTTCGCATCAGCTCCTCACGTATATCTACTGGAACCCCTACACGTCCCTGGAAATAGAGGATCTCATCCTCACCTCTGGTCCATACAGGAATAGGGTCCTATCCTAACACACTATCCCGCAGGACTAGGCCTTCAGAATTTGATAGATGCCTCATTTTCACTCGATCAATAAGTGTAGAGGAAACAACTTTAAAAGAAAGAAGTCTGCATCGGTCTGTCGTGCACCTCCAAATACATATTAGAGAAGAGATTAATAAGCTACCACTCACTGCTGGCCTTCTGAACTGCCTATATATGGGTCCTCCAGCTCAATGCATTAGCCACCGGGTTACCCTTCCCAGACATATAGGCAAGCTCATAGTCAAAGGACTGTAGGTACTCGAACCACCTCTGTTGTCTCAAATTCAGATCACGCTGAGTGAATATGTACTTGAGACTCTTTTGGTCGGTGAAAACTACAATGTGATCTCCCAGAAGATAATTTCTCTATCAGCGTGGGCATGAACAATAGCTGCCAACTCCATATCGTGCATCAGGTAGTTACTCTTGTCTGGCCTCAACTACCGAGACCCGTATGCAACGACTCCATCTCCATGCATAAGCACAGATCCCAGCCCAATACTTGATGCATCGCAGTAAACAGTATAGCTCTTTACCAACTTTGGTAATACCAGTATCAGAGCTGAATTCAACCTCCCCTTTAGCTCCTAAAAGGCTGACTCACAAGAATCTGATCATAATAACTTCATACCCTTCTTAGTCAGATCCGTCAGCGGTGCTACTAAGCGTTAAAAGTCATGTATGAAGTGTATGTTGTATCCAACCATCCCAAGAAAACTCCGCACTTCAAAGACCTTCATCGGTTGCTTCCAAGAAACTACTTCTCTCGCATTCTCTAGGTCCACTGATACTCCTGTCTCTGAGATAACATTACCCAGGAAGTGAATCTGGTCTATCCAAAAGTGGCATTTTTAAAGCTTAGCATATAACTGATGCACTTTCAGTGTACTTAAAATAATCTGAAGATTTGTGGCATGGTCGTTTTGAGTGTGAGAGAACCCCAAGATATTTCCCACCAAGACAACCACAAAGGAATCCAAGTACGGATGGAACACTAGGTTCAACAATTCCATGTAAACTACAGGAGCATTTGTGAGACCGAACGGCATAACCATATACTCGTATAGACCATACCTTCTCCGGAATGATGTAAGAGGTATATCAGATGGTCTAACGTGCAACCAATGATAACTAGACCTTATGTCAATCTTCAAGAACACCCAGTCTCCTCGAAGCTGATAAAAGAGATCATGAATCCTAGGAAAGAGATATCGGTTCTTGATCATCAATTGGTTCAGCTTCCGATAATCCACACAAAGACTAAGGGTTTCATCTTCCTTCTTATCAAATAGGATAGGCGAACCCCAAGGAGATGTACTAGGTCAGATGAAACCCTATGCTTGAAACTCCTCCAACTGCTTCTTGAGTTCCTGCAACTCTAGTGTAGCCATCCTATAAGGAGTAATGGACACTAGTGTCCCTCTTGGCACAAGCTCAATAGAAAAGTTTACTTCATGCTACGGAGCCAAACATGAAAATTCCTCTGGAAATACATACCTGAAATGATCCACCATTAAGGGAAAGTCTAACTATAAATTCTCGCGCCATCGAGATATAGACTAGAAATCCGGGATGTGACTCCTAACCCATGATGCTCTGGTCCCGCTCTGTCGCCTGGACATCCCACTCGCCCTTATGAAGAAAAGACACACCCTCTGGTGATACAAAACTCACCCTACATCGATAACAATCGACAACTGCCTTGAACAGAACTAGCCAGTCCATTCTGACAATGACATCATAGCCTGTCATCTCTAGGACATAGAGGTTCCATAGTAAGTGACATCCCCCAACCTCTTGAGGGCACTCCTTGCACTGATGTATGCTAGATGTTCTCATCCCCAATGGAGTGCAAAGCGTTAAGATATCAGTAGAAGGTAAGACGTAGAGCCCAAGGATCTCTACAATAGTAAAAGATATAAAGCTATGGGAATCCCCTATATCGAAAAGATATGAAGATAAAACCGAGGAAATGAGGATCGTACCTCGAACTGTAGAAGTTCTGAGATCCCAATCTGACTGGGTCTGCTCCACTACAAAAGTCTGGACTATGTCGCGGCCCTATGACCCTACCTAACTGCACTGAGCTGATCCACCCTGCTGTTGCTAAAGAACCAGTGACTGACTACCACGGCCATGACCTCCACCTCGGCTCGAACGGCTAGAAGAAATCCTATTCCAAGACTAGTGAGAAACTGATGGTGATGCTCCCGAATGCGGGGACATAGAAGAACCCCTGTCACCAGTTTCTATTGATAAAAACTGACATAAATGCTGAAGATGGCCCATCTTGCCACAAGATCGGCAATCCATCGGGTCTCTCGGGCAATGTGGCCTCATATTCCCACTCTTCCCACACTGAAAGCACACCACATGGCTACCAGAAGATGCATCCCGCCTGCTCTGATCTCCCTGTGCAGTCTCCCTGTGGCGCTTCCAGTTATTGGCTGGAGGAAAACTAACTCTGGACATTGAACCGCCTTGGCTCATAGCTCCAGAATCCCTCAGATTGCACTCAATAATCAGCACCTTGTTAACGATAGAGGATATAGAATTCAAACTAAATATATTCACCTGAGAATAGATCTCCTACCTAAGACCATCCTCCAACTTCCTTGCCAAGAACAACTCATCACCTCTTGGAATAGGCATGAAATGCTGCAGCTCCATGAAGCAAGAGGAATAATACATCATAGAAAGAGTACCCTTCTCTAGGCTCATGAACTCCCGGGCTCGATCGGCCCTCAAGGTCTCCGGGTAGAAGTAATCATAAAAGATATGTTGGAACTCCTCCCAATCTATATTCTGGTGTCTTACCGCCTAAGAGATGACATCCCAACACCTCTTAGCGGAGTCTCAGACCATGTAGGTCATGAGCTTCACCCTCCTCTCTAGTGGTACCTCCAGGTTCTCGAATATCATCAGTGTGGCTTCTAGCCACGACTCTACAGCTCATGGTCCTCCTTCTCCTAAGAAGGTGGGAGGATGATGCTACAGGAAAACCTGCGTCAGTTATTCCATCAACGGGGAAGGAGGCGACACTCCCTGGAAGGTCTGCATCATCCCTAGAAAACCCTCCCTAAATTGTGCATCGGTGCCTGCAACTTGTATAACTGTTGGTGCCAATGTTGGAAAAATAGGAGGATCTACAGGAAGTCCCTGATCAGCCATATCTGGCATCTAATCACTACCCTACAACTGGCGGTCAATTGGAGGATGTCTAGGTGGCATGACTCTGTAAGGGTAAATGCACACTTAGATTCGAGATTATCAAGGACTGAAGACTGAAGGCACAAGAAGAAAAACAGAGAAAGAAAGAATTCAAGTTAAGTAAAACATGATGACACAGTGTGTATTTCCCCTACATGGAGTGTTCCCTTAATTCATTCACATGGGCGTGTACTCCTGCCACAACTGGTCGTGTAACACCTCAAAACGCACGACATGTTGTCCTAGAACATGGTGTGTACCTGAATCCCCTTTCCCTGCTCGGGTCCTTCTACACGGTTAAGCCACACTATTGTCCTAAGACAAGGCTAAATGGCATGTTCAAGGCAGAAATAATGTGTACTAGACAAGCTTCACCTGGCCCGTGTTGTTTGTGACACGGCCTGACACACGGATAACACTTCACAGTGTGTTACAGATGGACACAGTGTGTATGTGAAAGGATAACACCAACCCGTGTTGTTCATGACACGGCTGGGTACCTATGTCGGACTACACAGTGTGCTAAACTGGTACAAGGTGTGTTTCCACAAGGAATTCCTCATCCCGTGTCTCTGCCACACGGCCTATGACATAGTTAGAGATTAAACGGCATGTACATACAGTACACGGTGTGTACTTAAGGAAAACGGTTTTCTCCCGAATAGAAGAACACATGGCATGTAATCAAAACTACACGGCGTGTATTCTTGGTTTTTCTGGACAGTAAGCCTCAGAAACTACTCTAGAGCCCAGAAAAACACTGAAACGAAGATTGAAGGTTCCAAATTCCAGTCTGTGAGGTCCCATACTCCTCGCGAATCAAAATTTGGCATCTACGCATGCTATAACAAGGAAAAAAAGTGAGGATCCACCAAATTCCGGTCCATGAGGGCCCATAACACCTCAAGGACCAAAGTTTGACATTCATTCAAACAAATCCTTACTCAAACAATACCTTATCAAACAAAAGGTATTTTATCAAGTCATTTATCACAACAGTATGCATATCTAGAACAACACCCATCACAACAGCATGCAATCGCTAATTCATCCTAGATGACATGTCAAAAATGCATGACATGTGATTTCTAGCAAGTGCCTATATAATGCATGAGATGGAATACCCTCATCTCATCGGGTTTTGATAGAAATAGAACCTCAATATCATCAAAATTAACAACACAAAACGTGTGAATCACCCAACGGTGAAAATCCAATCAACTATAAAATTGAAAAATTAGAAAAATTTCAAAAAACTAGGTGGATTGGCTTATCCCTATACACTGGTTAGCTACTCCTGGGTATAGCTTATTACCAAGTAACTATTCCATCCTATCCCTTGCTATAGGCTCCAAAAAGTAAATCAAGAGAAAATAATTACTTCTATACCACTTTGTAACGTCCCAGTCCTAGAATCCACCTAGAGGTTCCCCGTACCCAGTTGGTCACATGGCCTCAAGAGCATTTCCCCAAATTCCAAAGGCTTCCGAATAGTAATGAGGGCCTTGGGTGTGATAGTGGGGAAACTATGCCCTCATTGGAAGAGTACACAACAGAAGTAAACAAACACACAATAGTGGAAGCATTAAATATCCAAAAACAATAAACAGTGGAAGACTGAGTTAATAAACAATTGGAGCTATGCATAATAAATGATGCATGATACATATATCTAGGAAAATAGCCAGACAAGTCACAATGCTGAATACAAATAGTACTGAACCAAAGTAAAAAAGAAAAGATAAATAGATCCTCAGCATCGCAAGCCTAGGCTTGGTCCCATCCTCTCCAACTCCATATCAAGTCAAGTACCTAAAGTGGAAGGGCGCTTATCCTAATCTATACCTGAAACAATATAATCTGTTTGGGTGCAAAAGCATGGCCCAAATCAGGTGTGAGACTAAATCCCAATAGAAAACCACCTGAAGATCTGTTCCTAACAGTTGGTGAATATATGGTAGGTGAATGTACATAAAGTAGTAAATAAGAAATACTCAGCAGTAAAAAATCCACAGTTCCAATATCAAGAAACAGCTGACAAGAAGCTAATCACAAACAGGTAACCATATGGGAAGTACTCATAGACATATCCATCCCCTTTAGTCCTGCCTAACAAGTACCAGAAACCCTCTGGGCAGTACAATTAGCCTAACCCCTCTGATTTGGTCATAAAAAATTAATAAAGACTCTCGGAGGATGCACTCACAGTCAATTCCCCTTATAGTCAAAGGTAGTCAAGGACTCTCTGAAGAAGCTCACTCGATCAATTCCCCTTATATCCTAGGTCATTCAAAGTCTCTCTGAGGAATCTGACTCAGTCAATTCCCCTTAGAGTCTAAGGTAATTAAAGTAATTCAAAGTAATACAAGGACTCTATGAGAAAGCTCACACGGTCTATCCCCTTATAGTCTAAAGAGGTCAAGGACTCTCTGAGGAATCTCACACAGTCAATACCCTTATATCCCCAATGTGCTCTTTGGCTCTCTGAGGATGATCACACAGTTTATCCCCTATAGCCTAATGTGATCAAAGACTCTCTGAGAAAGCTCACTCTGTCAATTCCACTTATAGTCTACTACATCAGGTTCTCATAGACCTGTATAGGATAAAGGCATAGCAATGCAATATGGCCGAATTAAACCTACAAAACTACTTGGATAATCAGTCTATAGCATATCAAGAATATCAGGATACAACTCTCTATCCTACAGCAACAGGCATAAAAAACAGGAAAAGTAACCAAACTGGATAATCATGACCAAACGGTTGAAAACAGAACATGCATGGGAAAAAAATTCAAAGCATTGTAAAACAACCCTATTCTTATCCACTAAACCTCTACACAAGCATAAAATCATGGCAGGAAAGAAATAGGGTTAAAACAGTAAACACACAATACCCCGTTTAAGGGTATTGGTGGAAATTACACATAATACTCAAAGAATTTTAATGGAAAGGCACAAACCACCTACCTTGGTGTTGGGTGATCGATATACGTGAACCTCAAAGCTTGAATCACCTTATAATTTCATATATCTACGAAAATGTAAAAAAAAATCACCCCACGATAAGTTGTAAAAAAGGAGTAATTGGAAAACGATGCTCTAGGAGAAGGAAGAACTCACCGATGTGATTCCAACGCAACTGACTGTGTTTGATTCGGAGGACGGATGCACGCTTGGGGGTTTGTCGAAGGTCTGTAGTCGTACGCTACTCTCGGTCGAACATGACCTAAAAGAAGTGTGTTCTGGAAATTAGACGTGACCCCGATGCATTTAATGAATACAAATATAGTACAATGTGTGTAATTTTGAAGTACACGACATGTACTCACCTTTTCCATAATCCTCTTTAGGTGGCCTCCATGTCACCCCCACATAGCCATGTGTGTGGCCATGACATGGCCAGTACACAGACTCCAGCAGCATCGCAGTACACGGCATGTACTCATAAAGTGCACGGCGTGTACTTCGAAAATTTCCAGAATTTCCACTTTTTCCCAAAAACATCCAGAAAAGGAAAAACATACCTGAAAGAAGATTTGGGTTCTTACAAAAAATAAGATAGTTTATGTGTTATTTTTGATATTTCTAGAAGGATATATTGGTGTTGAATGATTTTTCATAAGGGAATGATAACAAACTTTGTGCATAATTAAGTTTTAATTTGTTCAAATTGACTCCTGGAACTTATTCATTATGATATATATGGTCTAATGAGAAAACAATAAACTCATAGAAATAAGTACTTAATTACTTTCATTGATTACTTTAGTCTCATTACTTGCGTAATTTATATGAAACATTAGTCAGATACTTTGTAAATGTTTAAATGTTTCGAGAAAAAATATGTGAATGAATGTTAGTATTCGGTAAAGAATTTGAGAAATGACAATTTTGGTGAGCACAAAAATGAATAATTTTGAGGTTATACTAATAATCATGGAATTTGGCATAATTTTAGTACAATATACACTACTCAACAAAATTGTGTTGCTGAATGGGAAAATATATGTTTGGTTGAAATGGGTAAACTATGTCACTTGAACATGGTCTCTCTCACTACTTTTGGAGGAAATCCCTGAGCACTGCTGTTTATATTTAAAACATATGTTTCTATAGGTAAAGTCCTGATATGACTCCATATAAAATATTTTATGAAGAAACAATGAGTTTGAAAAAACTTAAATGTTTTTTTGGAGTCCATCCATCATAAAGAATAAAGGTAAAAACATTTTAAATTTTGAATAGAGAGGTGAATATTGAATTTTTCATAACTATTCTCTAGAAGGAAAATGATATAGATGTTTCAAAAAATATTCATGAATATAAGTTGAATCTTTTTTTGATAAAGGTATTTAAAAATATGGGGAAGATAAATAGACTCATGCAAATAATGAAGACGAATAGGATGAAAGAAGTTTTTTTTAACAATTTTTATAAGGATCACAACCAAGGTAATCCTACTCAAGAATAAGAATCAAACTCATCTATTTCAATTGATGAGGAATATTATTGAAAATATCATCCCAGGATGAGGAATAATATGGAAGCTCAGAACATTATTGGTGATCAGCATCAAAGGTTAAAACAATAAGAACATCAAAAGTTGTTACACATACTTCTTTAAAGTCAAAAGTTGAGCCGAAAGATATGAATGAAGCTTTTGATCTTTCGAAATGGGTTCAGGCTATGAATAAAGATATAGAAAAAATATAAAATAATGATAATTGGGAACTCGTAACTAAACCAAATTACAAAAAATTTATCAGTACAAAGTGGGTCTTCCATAATAAGCTGAATGAAGATGGTGAAGTTATAGGAAAAATCATGATTACTATGAAATTTTTACTCACATATTGAAGGCATTGGCTTTGATGAGACTTTTTCAATGGGGTAAAGGTTATAAACAATCAAAAAAATTATTCTATAGTTACACAACAAAGTTAAAAACTCTTTCATATAGATGTGAAATCAGTATTTTTGAATGGTGATCTTGAAAGGGAATTTTATCTTAAACAAGCATGTGGATTTGTTATATGGAAGGTTGAAATTTATGTTTTCAAGTTAAATAAAGCCTTGTATGGGAAAAAATATCCGAGTTCATGGAATTCCAAATTGGATAATTTCTTAAGGAAGATGAGTTTTAAGAAAGGAAGTTTTGAAAGTAATATGTACAAAAAAACATAGGATATTTTCCTCAATGTAATTTTTTATATTGAAGACGTTAACTTTTCTAAGAATGATAAAAGAAATTGTGAAATATTTATAGAAGAGTTGAAAATTTTGTTTGATATATTCATGTTGGGTGAAATGAAATACTTTATTATGTTACAAATTTCAAAAAGGAAGAAACACATTTTTTTTCACAAGAATACTATGATAAGGATCTTCTTAATAAATCCATAATTGAAAATTTGAAACTACTTTTCACATTAATTTCAGTGGGAACTTAGTTGAAAAGTAATGGACAAGGCAAGGAAGTTGATTCTAAAATTTTTTGAAAGCTTATTAGATGTTTGGTGTATTTGACTACCTCAAGACCTGACATTATTTATTATGTTTCCATATATACAACATTTCAGAGAGATCCCAAAGAATCAAATTTCTTTCCTAGAAAAAAAAAAGAATTCTCAAATATATCAAAGGCACATAAATTTTCTGAATCAGGTGTGACATCTAACTTGTTTGGTTATTCAGATGATGATTTATTATGAATTTTTTGATAGAAAATCCACATCTGGTGGTGTTTTCTGTTTATAAAAAAGTCGTGTTAGTTTTCATAAAATGAAATAAAATTATGTATCTCTTATTACATATGAAGATGAATATGTTTCTTCCACTCATTTTGTTACCCAACTTCTGTGGATAAAGACTCAGTTGGAATATTTACTTATTGAAGTGAAGTTACCCTTGATCTTGGGATGTGATAATTAAAGAGGAATCAATATTATAAGAGAAATAAAATAAGATTCATGTTAAAAATATATTGATATCAAATATAATTTCATAAAAGTGAAAGTGGTGAAGAGTTAATTGAAGTTGGAGTATGTTCCTACATTAGAACAATTTGATAACATTTTCACTAAACCTTTACCGAAGGAAGAAATTTCTAAACTGAGGTTAAAAATGGGTGTTCATCCTCTTTCTCATCACGGTTGAGGTAAGTGTTTCTTTACCCACTCTCATCTAGTCATTGATTAGTGTTCTCAAAGGGGGTAATTATTTCATAAATCTCTCTAATTATATGTACTGAACTTTTTATGTAAACAATTGTGTAGGGGTAGTTGTGGGTAAGTTATCAATCTAGCATGATTGTGTGTGAACTATTCTAACAGTTTATCATTGTTTTTTAGGAATTTTTTTTCAATAATGTTGGAGATGTGAAGAAATATGTGATGAAATCCTGAGAAAGTTTCATGATTCACTATATTTGGAAGAACATGGTTTTCATGTCAGTGATTCTTTTTTCCTACAACGAGTTTGCACACATTGGTCTAGAGTTGTTGATAAGTAATCCATTGATTGAGGTTACAAAGTTTAGTGTTTTATTAACATTGGTTGATAAAAAAGTCCCAAGGGAGGTATTATTGAGACCATGTTGGAAAAAAGTTATTTTTTAGAAGCTGGAATATGTTGGTGTTTTCTTTTATTATCAAAGAATAAAAAGAAGAAAAGAAATCACCTCACTTTATTTTTTGGTGATCAAATGAATAATAATATTTAGGATTTCAGACTCAAAATTCTTAAGAAGGTCCATTGGATATGTAAGAATATTTTTGGGAGAAAAGGTTCATTAGACTCACCCTAAGTCTGGTAAGGAATTTCAGATTGTAATGAAGAAGGGGATCAAAGTCAAAATGGATATGATAAAAAATAATGATGCTTTACTGATACAAGAGTTATCATAAATCATAATTAATTTGTAAAAATTATGATTCAAACCATATAAAAAAATGGGAGTAGAAGTGAAACTAATCGTATTGAGGTTTGGTTGGAAAGAAAGAAGTTGCTGAAAGGATGAGATGTTATAATAATTTCCATTCCAAGTTATAGGATGTTTAATAATATATCAAACATTTTCAAAATTCATCAGGAATTCATTATACAAGATGAATTTTGTAGAAGAAGGCAATGGTCGAAGTCAAAGTTTTCTGGTCTCAGTTCATCAGTGTGAGATCACTGGAAAAAGATGCGTTTGAAGGTTTGGAATGTTTGTTTTAAATGTAACATGATGAAGATTATAGTTCATGGTCATAAAAATAATCTAAAATATTTAATTATTCATTTAAAGAAGTTCGTGTGTATTTTAATCAAAAAATAGAAGAATTTTCTAAAGTCAAAGATTCAGATACTGGTAGATCGAACGTAGTGTTCCACCAATCATCATTGGTATAATTACTTTCATTAGGCAGTAGTTAGCACCAATTAAAAATAAAAATAATGTTGACGTTTTTTTGGACCGATTCATGAAATCCAGAGACCTATCATGTTGATGAATATCAATAATGTAGTCAACCATTTTCATCAAGATGAATTTGTGGGTTTTTTAATTGGATCTAGATAAATAAGAACTCTAATATATGTTTACTAATTTGGTCAAGACTATCAGATTAGAGAAGATGCAGATATATTTGAGTGAATAAAAAATGAGTCAATCTTGCAATAAGACCGATAAATTTATCAGACACAGGATCATCAGTATGAGGAAAAGAATAAAATGATAATTTTTTTAAATTAATTTCAAATGTTTTTTCAAGATGGGGCTTGAATGGATGTTTTGAAGAAAGGTATTATAAAGGAAGTTTGAAGCTAATACTAAAGTGTTGTTGATGAGTGTTTATAACTTTATATATGGATTCTATGTTTATGGAAAATGAATGGTAATTAAATCCAAAAAATTAGAAAACAAGTTTCTAAAGAATGGTTTTCAATGTTGTATAGTCAGCAGTTGGTATGGAGAATCAGATTGAGAAGATAGTTTTATCAGTATGTATGAAGAATTTCAATGGGAATTTTGTTTTTATTTACTTCCAAGATTTATAATGATAATTAATTTTATTTTTATATATTATAATTAGTATGGATAATTTTAATGATAAAATTGGAGCGACATTTGGAATCATACTAAAGAAGGTTAAAAAGTGTGAAGTAAGGTGAAGTTGTGAGGTGATTCGAGAAGGATCAAGATGAAACAATAAGAGTTGAGAAGTATTGAAGAAGTCAAATATGTATCTGAAATGGAAAGAAATTTTATGTTTTCTTAGTTTTTTTTTGAGTGGTAATGTTTTTTAGAATCCCACCAAAACAATATTTGGCTCACCTATAAATAGAGGAAGTACTTTGTACTTTACTAAAACTTATACTGTTCACACGTGAAGAAGAGAGGAGGAGGAGCACTGAATGTTTTTTGAGAGAAGAATTTCTTGAATCATTTATTCCTGAGATGTTTGATATATATAAGTAGAAGATAGAATATCATAATTAGATATTTATAATTAGACCGATAAATCAACTTGGATTTCCATACTGAGGAACCAGTAGTTCATGATTGTTTTAGCACTATTCTAGATGAATATTACTTTTGAACTGAACAATAAAATTGGTGGATCAAAGTATGAAAACATGTAGAGTATCATGAATAAGTCCTGAAAGTTCTTATCTACTTTTGAGTAATAATGTGAAGAATTATTTTGAAGATCATATTTGTGAAAGTTTATAAGGATGCATGGTAACTTGTTTTGAAGCAGCTGGTGAAAGTTTCATAACATTTTAAACAATTTGTATTACGCGATTTCATGATACTTGAAGCATGTACACTTTTTTATTTAAAATAGTGCTACCTGAGTATAAGTTAATATCCAACTTATTGTATCCACAAAAAAGGATTTCTTTTCTAGTGGATTTTGTGATTTCTTATTGTTTCCATACCATACTAACGATGTATCTACTGTTGTTTAGTAGTGAACAATGTAAATTATTATGTTCCTATGGATGTATTATTGTCTTTTAAGAAAGGTAACAAATATTTAATTTTATTTGTTGGTTGTTTCAATAGAAATGAATCTTAAAAGAAAAATATATCACCGATTCACCCTCCCCCTCTCAGTGATACATTGATCCTTCATGGGAAATTTTACTCTATATACATTTATTTAAAAAAATTAATTCATTAGAAGCCAAACAGAATTAAATAATATATCATTTAAAAGAAATTCAAAAAATACTTAATTTGAATCAATTGGTAACCCCTTATGATATTTCAAATCATGTCACCTTCGATAGGGAATTCTCAAAAAAAACATGGAGATGACCACCACCATCCATAAAAAATAATATCCTAAAGGACTACATAGATACCAAAATGATTCCATATAATTCCATAGGGTTCTAAAATAAAAATGAAAAGAATAGAAAATTGGGGGAAAGGGAAGTCTAATGGAAAAGATAAGAAGAATAGAGGGGTTTACATTAAGATAACTGTTTAAAATCAAAGCATAGAGGGTCAAACATAGAGGAGGGATGGAGGGAAGAGATACCTTATATGCACCGTAGCTTGGTCAAATTAATATAGGTAAGAGTGAAGGAAAAATCCCATATAATTAAAGAATTAAATTTTTTGGAATATAAGTTTCAAGATAAAACGGTTGCTTGCATGGTTAGGTAGCATGATTTGGGGAAATATAAAAAAAGTAACATGTTGGTGTCATGTTGAATTTATGACTAATTAAGATGGGATATAGTTCTCTAAAAATGTTATATCTTACAAATAATATACTCACAATAGAATTGGAAGGTCATAATAAATCATAATCGATTGAACTATGCCTAACAGAGTATGATTCATCCTATTTGAAACAATATTCCATAATGGATTTCAATGAGGAGCGGGTTGTAGAACAATTCATAAATCTCTCATAAGATCAGTGAATTACTAACTCATGTGTTCACTATCTCATTAGTATTAGAGAACATTAATACTTTTTCCTAATTGATTAAATACTTAGTTCTAAAACTCTTTATATTTGTCAAATTTTTCATAATTATGCCTCAATATAAACCCATAAGCATATCCACTAAATTCATCGGTAAGGGTTACAAATCACCTAAACATACTACATTATTGACTACTCATTGGTCCACATACATTCTATATATAATATCCAATATTCCGATTTCCCTTTATCATTTTTTCATAGAAGTTTCTTTGATCATTTTTTCTAATAAATAACCTTCAAAATTATCGAATGATTCTTAATAAATTGACTCCAACCATCCATATTTATGGATTATTTGAATGCATTTATCATTCATATATCCATGGAAAAAATGCTAAAGGTAAGTGGGGTTTGAATAAACGTTGACATTTTTATTCTAAATTTTATTAGAAGGATTATCCATACCCATAATGTATTTATTTTGTACCATAATCTTGATGATATAAAACATTACTTTCATATATATAGAAAAACTCTTGTACTAAATAAAGAAAAAAAATATCATCTTTTCTAAACATGATAAAAAAATAAGATTCCTATTTATGATGGGAAAATAATAATGTTTTTATAATTATAAAACTAATCCAATAGGTATACTTATATCGTTCATACTAACCTCTAATGAAAAAAACCCCATTTCCAACACATATATCTACACTAACATTCATTAATTCCAACACAAGTGTGTGGTATCAAATATTCATGTGTCAAAGTTAGATAAATTTATTTCTATAACATTCTAAATCACATTATAATAATTCTTGTCTTTGAGAGAACTTATCATCCTTAGATACCAAAAGAGAATATTTTTATACATCATGCCTATAAGATATTTAAAAATGATAAAAATGATATATGTTATAATCTATGAAAAATATATATCCATAGGTGAACATCATGTTTTATAAATTTTTATCATGGAATTTTAATGAAAGTAATAACCATAACATTATGACCCCATACATCATTAACTTTAGTGGGATAATATCTATATTTCACTATGTAATGAGTTCGCTTTATCAATTCTCTCATCACATAGTTTGTTAGGTAGGGTGTCATCCCAGTCATAACATATATGACTATTGGATGGCTAAGTGGATAAATCTTTACACAATCCATCATATGGATAAAGTCATCTCTATTCCTCTAGTAATATAAACCCATTAGTGTATCCCAACTAAGTGCAACCAAATAAAATTTACAATGAATGATTTCCTAATCCTATTAGTGTTTTCTTTCCTTATAGAAGATAATTTAGGGTCACCCATCTTTGGCATGACCCACTCGGTTGAAATATTGAGGTCATGATAAGTGCTTCTTTAGAAGGAATCCCAAGCATAATAGACTTAGTAATTTATTACACATCAGATTCATATTTAATACAATACTATTTTATATCATTAAATATTTATTATTCCACATTTTATTCATTTAGTTATCCATTCTTCCAATGATTTTTATTTGGAATCCATATTCCATAAACCAGATTAATATTTTCAAACAATATTAATGTGTAACCATTTATGTGAACCATGATTTGTGTTATTCATCAAAAAAAATATAATCCAAACATATTTACACATATCCAAATACATCTTACATATAAGTTACATGATATTTTTCTTATAAGGTTTATAATTTTAAAAAAAATACTTATCCCCATATTAGTATGCCAAAAACCATAGATAGTTATCCCCCACCTTCCAAGAAAAGTTTATAAGCCTTCAAGATAGTGGGAATTCCATCTAAGGATAATTTATTCAATAGATATTATAATTCATCATAACTCTAATATCTAACATGTATCGACTATATTCAATAACTAAATTCAATTTAATAACTTTGATTACAAGTTGAGGTCATTGTAGATTAAAATAAAATCTGTTTTTGTCATACCTAAAATGTAATGTATGTAATGAAAAGTTATAGAAAGTAATTTATAACATAAATTAAATCCAACTTAATTTTCACTATTCTTAAACAAATTATAATCATGAATATTAAAAGGGAATAAATAAGTAAATATAAATTTTATTTATTTTACAAATATGAAATATTAGTATGTACATTTAAAATTTTATTAAGGTATGAATATATATTATTTATAAGGATTAAAAAATTTCATTTATAGAAAATTTATAAACTATAAAAAAAATTATCCAAAATATTAAATTTATTTATTTTTTCTTGAATCATATTTTTTATTGATATGGTAATTACCAATTTTATGTCATAATTTTAATCCACACATATAATAATCTCTATCATGAAAAGGTATTAACCCTTATGTATCATGTAATCCTTATGAATATGAGTGTCTAATAATGGTAATAACCCTTTTTATTGAGAAATAATTTTATATAGAGTAACCTTTACATTTGAGAGTGACCCATAAGTATCAAATTATGTCCCTTATATATCAATATTTTTTACTTCCATTTAAAAGGGAAATATCTTAAATACGGGTAAAATCGTAATTGGTGATATACAATATATCATCATTATGATTTGATACTATATTTTCATGCATCCTATATTTCAATCATATCCTATTATATCACCTATATCATACCTTATGGAACTGAATAAAGTCACAGGTTTGGTTGTATCATACTCTATGATACATACATGTCATACCCTATGAATGAAAATGAACATTACAATATCCAATAATGTAATTTTTTAAACAATTTTAGGGTGAATCCCTCTATCTTTAAAGATAAAAAATAAATCATAATTCAAACTGGGAAAAGAGGGAACCCAATACATGGTTCATGGGTCCAGAGGCACAAAGTCCTAAGAGAACATGGTCTGAAGGATCAAACATGGTTCGGAGGACCCAGTTACAAAGAGGCCTAAAAGACACAACACATGAAGATATGACATGAAGACCCTAGAGGAATAATTATTCACCCCAATATCTAGTCATATTCCCCCACGCAACCATAGAAATTGAACTAGTGTTACTAGTGAAAGAATCTGTGTCCCCCCTATCGAATGTTTCCTCATATTTGAATAACACAACATGGAAGATCACTCATCAAACCCACATAAAGTATGTGGGGTTGGACTAGATGATAGGTTCTAGTACACCTATCCCTTTTTCAATCCCCCCACCTAATAAATCTTCCAAGAACCTCAGAGTACCATCAACCTAATGATTCACATCATCACAATGAAACACTGTGAATAAATCCATGTTTCTAGGAACCCATACATTCAACATTGAGGTGAATAAGAGTGGTTGATGATGGTTTTCAGAACACACATACCACTTTTAATTTCACCCACCTAGCATCAGTTGCGTCAGGCTTTACCAAAAATCAAATTCATCAAGACAAATGGGTAGTCTTGTCATATCACATATACCCAAAATATGATCCAAATTCCTAATTGACTAGAGGCTCAAAGAAAATACCCAAAAAACATACATGGATCAAAAAACCAATGGACAATGTCCAAAAAAACCCCAAATATAAAGGTCCCAAGGGAAACTCCTAATCCACTGACACTTGAAACCCGTCCACCATTGATGTTATTGACTTCAATATCCACCAATCTCCCAATACGCATCATGAAACATCAAGCCATATCCAATTGATGAACTACCTAGAGGATATGATCACCCTTCAGTTCATATCCTTTGAGAATGTGTGAATCCAATGAGTATCACCACCCAATGAAACCCAACATGAATTTGATCATCTTTCCATCACTCAAATCTTGTGTCAATGCCACTATAGATACCTCAAAACCAATACAAATTTACCAGATAGTCTTAGATCAGTATCCTACATCAATGAAATGATTCTTATATCTAAAAATAAACTAGATATTGGGAAAAATTGGCCTTTAACACCTAATTATTACCGCTGAACCCAATCCAATGTTGCACCACCCAATGATGGAAATTCATATCCGAAGCTGAATTAACAAGAACAAAAATAATAATGGAGAGGAAGAATTAATATAATGTAGAAGAATATTCTATGATTCTAAGCCTCTATGGTTTAAGGGAGAATCCAAAAATAGAGAATCGTGAAGAAGGAGGGTTTCAAGTAAGAGAGTAATTGCTCCATTTCCATTAGATACCACAAGAAGAAAAAATAAACACCCATAGGAGATCATTCTAGGAGAGAAATGAGACATATTTGAATTTGAAATGTGTGTATGGGTTACACTCAACTCCTAGTGAAGACCCCTACCTAGAAAATAGTTCACCACATGTTCACTTCGAGGAAATGAATTTGAATCACCATATTCATAACACACACAATGTCTAAGTCTGGAGAGACTTGAGATTTTGTCACTTCTTATATAGAGCGATAGGTAGAACAAATGGGTAGCACTAGACTAACACCCCATGGGAAAAACATGTGTGTGGGTTACCAACACTTAACAACCGATATATTTTATGATAACATTTTCATGTTGAGTATATAATCATTTGAACGTTTTAAATGATTATAATCAGTCTATATAGCCATAAATGAATCAACCCATCGATTCATAACTAATGGAAACTATGTAGAAGATTTATTTAAACCCATTCACTTTATATCCCATCTCTCCAATCATAAAATATGATATATACATATCTTATACTATAAAAAAAGTATTTACATTCCATACTGTAGGATATAACTTAGGCATATTGTATAATAAGATATACCATGTTTTAGGTCATATCTAACAGTTAATATTAAATTTTAGGGAATTATTTCCCATTGTAAGATTTTTGTCACACTTAGTTGAGATACACTAAAATTTTGGATATTAGAGGAATATAGTTGAGATAAATTCATATGATTGATTTTGGAAAGGATTTATCCCCTAAATCATCAAAGAACCAAAAATTATATGAATAGTATGATAGTATAACTAAATAACTATGAAATGGGATAAATACTAAAATTAAACCATATCATAGTGAAATTTATAACTTAGTCCACTAGTACTTATATTGTAAATTAAAAAAGGAACATCATTTTAATGGGATATCATTTAATAAAATTTCTTATTAAATTATTATAGAATGAGACACACATTTGATAAAAATTATATTTTAGATAAATGGAATCATCACTATAAATTTTGAATTTTATATCTATAATTGAAATGAAAAAAATCCTAATTGAATAGATTTCCAAGAATGTTACAAAAACATAAGAAAATTTTTCATAAAAGAAGAAAACTTTTATATGTTCAAGTGACCCCTTACTGAATAGTTTGAAAGTGAATTAATTCAATAAATAGATCATGATACGTATAAAAATCATTATAAATATTCATTGAGGTTTTAAAGATATATTTTAGATAAAAAATTACCAATTTAATTTAATTTTCTATATTTTTTCTCAATTTGATTGGGTATGAAAAACATTTAGTGGAGTTTATTTCCTATTTGTGGTTAGATTTATCTTTGGAATTAATTTTATAATCATTGTTGAAATGGTTTTCAAACTTCCTTGTCAATTAAAATATTAAGATGTATAATAAAAGTTTAATTAGTCTTTTGTTTCTATTGAATATAGTTTTGTAGCACATGGGATGTCCAGGATCGGGTGTTGTGATGATAATACAAAAACATAAACAATTTAGTCCAGAATAAGAATATTGGAGGGTCCAATAGTTAGTATAGGTCATTTAAAAGTAAAGGAGGTTTTAAAGAGGAAGATAAATGTCTCCATTATACCAATCCTAGAAATTATGAAGTTAATTTCTTAAAATAACCGAAGTAGCATAAGAAACCCCAAGGAGAATCCATTTTAGGTATTGATACTATATAAGTCAATTGTTTTATTTTTATGGGTCTATGATACCAAATGTATATTTTACAATTATTTTAATTATACATGTGTTAAAATTTTCAGAATAATTGATGGGTGGAGATTGAATTATTCATTCTAGTAATAATAAAAATCATATCTACATAATGGATTTAGATTCAATGGATTTATTCAAATCCTGAATTGTAAAGGATGTGTATTGGATCCCAATTTCTTTCTCATGTATGAATAAATATGTTTTTGTAAAAGGAGTGTTATTTAAAGAATAAATAAAATAGTATTTATATGCATGGTTTATGATTCATCCAATTTTATGACATGGTTTGAAAAATAAAAGGTAAATTTTTTTTATCAGGGATAAAAATTCTTTGTCTAATATATTTGTTAAAATATATGATAAAATTTAATACAATCCAATAGTGGTATATTTTAAACGGAAATTTTTTTTCAGAATATTTCTCAAAACACATAAATTTTCTTATGTGATATGGTTATCAATAGTTTATTTGTTAAGTAATCTCACTAAATAAAATAAGAGTTATTTTTATATAATTTTTTTGTATACCTTAAAATTATATTATAGTAAAATAAAATTTATAAAATGTTATTGGGAGTATGTTTAAAATTTGATAAGTTTAATGTGTAACAACAAAATGATTATATTATTTAATTCATAGTAAAATTCATGTTATATCCTAATAGAGTTTAAGATATGTTGGTAAATATTGAACATAGTGTAAAGAGTTATATTACCTTTTTTATGAAATTATCTCAAACAAAAGAAACAGATGGAAATGTTCCAAAAATGGTAATAAACATAAAAATAGGTCTTAGTATTCAAGATAATTAAATATATTAATATCCTATCATTGGATATTATAATTTAATAAGTTTGAATATTATTTCCAAATGGTTTAATATGTGGATTTTTAATACTAATATCAATAATATTCACAAAATATTTCTTCAAATATGTTAACCCATTATAGATGTATAATGGGAGGAGTTATCAGATGGTCGCATAAATATGTGGAAGGAATTATATATGATATAATGAGTTTAAAAATCATTAAAATATAGTGAACATAAGGTCTCTATAGTAGTACATCATATGGGGTATTATTAGACTAACTCATATGTATTGTTGTATAAAATATATCACATTATACAAGGCTCCATCTTCAATTCATCATTATTTCAGGACGGATGAATGTATTACATGAAATAAATTACAATTAACCTCTCTAAGTTTAAAATTTGAGTTATGCCTAATTGATGATCATCATATATTATTATAGGTTTTGATGACATGTGAAGATTGGTGTGGGTTGGGTTTAATATTGCAATACATTTTTCACTCACTATGTAAAAAATATACTTTTGTGTCAGATGACCTACCAATCATACCACTTGGAGTTTCATAGACTATTTCGTTGGTATAGTAGGGGATCATATTTCAAAGTGAACATAAATTTCCTAAGGTTAAAAATATATCTATCATGAAAACCATTATACTTTGATATAATTCTTACATAATCCCTATGGATGACCAAATTAGGGGGTGTTTAGATATATTTTTCATCATTTCATTATTTGATGTTTTAACAATATTGTATTTTTACTCTATTAATAAGAGTATAAACTCTAGGACAAAAACTATGATATATTGAGAAATGTTATGGTCATTCCTAAATAAGTGAAATGTGATATGATTAATTATTTAGATGAAGGGAATTTAATATTATTATCTATCTAAGTGAATGGTATGTGATATGCTCATCCATCTAGTAACTCTATACATGGATAATTGATAATATAAGAGTATTCAATTTAGGTTTAACATAAATTATGTCTCATGTTCACTTTATTTCATGGAAAAAGGTATTATATTATTATTAATATTTAATATGATACATTTGGTAGACATGGGTATGGAGAAACATCTCAGTGATGGAGATCATACCTGGTCAATTTAGAGCTTTAGTGACAATATTGTTTCTTTAGAGATAGTGCTTTACTTAAAATTATTTATTTGAGTATTTATAATTGTTATAAATGCTAAAAAGGCTTATGGGGCAATAATTTTTGGTTTTGTGGGTGGGGATTATGTATTTTTACAATTTTTTTGTATAAAATATAGATATTTGCTCTAAAGTCCCTTATAGAATATACAAAAGGAGTTTTGAATGGATTTTCACAAGTTATTATATATGATGTAACTAATGAAAAAATGGATGAAAATTTATCTAAAAAACGTTTTTATTCAAAATCCAAAATGATTTTTCAATATATTTTCACATTTTCATTCATATGAATTTGATATGAGGTAAAACTGTATATAATTTATGGGGATTTTGTGTGAGTGGAGGATTAATTGAAATACACACTAAATATAAACCAATATATTGAGGTATTAACCGTGATCTGGTTTGGGTTAGTTTAAACCACATCATAGTTAGAATTAGTGCATCACTTTTCTTTAAAAAACCTGACATGAGTCATACTCTTTCGATACCCAAGATGATTCTCCACAAGGCCTAAATAATAATCCCAATAACCATTGACTAGTAAATGTTTTAAGGGCATGGACCATAAATTTTTTGAATGATTTCATCGTATTGTAAATAAAATATAAAAATAATTTACACCCATAAATCTAGCTTGATAATCTTATAAATTTGATATGTCACACTAATAATTAAATATTTCTTTAACAATATATATAATCCAAATAACATTAAAATCACAAAAAGTAATAAAAATAATCATAAAACATAAGTGTATTAAACATAATCATAACCATAGACTTTTATATACATCCAAACATTATATAAAATAAATAAAAATGAATAAAAACTAAGTAATGAAGGGAATGATATGTATAAGAGGTTAAACATGGAAATTACCCAAAATATATTACTAAAAAATAAATAGAGATGACTCAAATCTATGTGATAAGTGATAAATCCTCTATTTTTCACCTTCTTCCAAAACCTAAACAAGCTAAAAACTTCTACCACATCAAAGTAGAGTGTTTCCTATACCTACATCATATGAAACCAAGTTTACATACATGTAAAACTATGTATATAGGGTGTACAAATCCCAATAGGATACAACCAATGATTTAATAAAAATCCTTTTAGAAAATTAATTATAAATTTATAGTCTAAAAATAAAAAGACGTATAAGAAAAATACATTTTAATTTTATGAATATAAATAAAATTTGAATAAAAACTATTTTATATTTCCTTAAAATCAATATCAGTTACCAAACACTTAATTAAAATAAACTAAGAATGAATATAATCATAAAAGTAAACAATGATATAGTTTCCTTGAGAATGATAATATGACATTTAAATTGACTCTCATAACCATCCATGTAAGAATTCCATGTAACATTTAAATCCAACACTTTATATTATCTCATTGTCATCATAAGGGTAATCCCATACCCAATTCATAATCTAATATAATGTAACTAATAGTGTGTACTCTAACTAGGGAGTACCTCGTCACTAGTTTCTTGCCTAGTTACCTAAAATTTCCTGTTGGTCGGAGTGGACACTCAAGAGGGGGGTGAATTGAGTTCCAATTAAAATTTCTGCTAAAAAAAATCTATTAAAATCCCCCAATTTCAAAACAAATTAAACTATAGTGAATTTATACAGATTATAAAGGTTCAATTAGTTTCTCAAAGATTGATTAATTCTCAGCTAACTTAATCTTATGATTAAATTAACTTTTGAAACTAACTTACTGGTTTATAATAAATATAAACACTTGTGAGTTTAACTATCAAAGTAGCTTTAAAGATAAATTATATTTCAAAGTAATAGCAGCAGAATATGAAATAAATGTATATAGTATAGATATAGATTTTAACTAAAAACACAAGAGTTAACCAAGAGGTTTAGTCTCAAGCTGAGACTTAGTCCTCTCAAAATTTATATAAAGTGATCCACACCCTGGATCTAGGTTAACAACAGTGATCACACTGTTCAGGTCAAGAGACCTCTACCACAGTTATACGTGGGATAAAAAACAATAGTTCAAAGCTATCCAGGTCACAATCGACCTCTACCACTATCCACAGTGGGAAATAAAGAATGTAAAGATTGTGAGTGAGGATTTACAAATCCTCCAGTTAAGGTTCAGGAGACAGTGTGTGTGTAATAATTAACAGGCTACACACACTGCTCGTAATGAAAATACTAAATCACTTAGAGCAAGATATAGAGTTTAGGAAGGCTCTCGTGATTTCAGTGCAGCTCTGGACTCCTTTGGATTTGATCAGAAACGGTTCTGAGTCCTTCTCTGGTATTTGACTGAAAAACAGAGTATCGTTTCTTCTTTCAGTACTTCCAGGTTCAGCTTGGTTATCGGATCAGAAAATGAAGTGTTCTATGTAGTTATTCTTTAGCATAGATTGCTCGATGTATGCTCTGTGTTCTGGAGTCTGGTAGTAGTAGTAGTCTTGTGAGTGCAAGTTCTCCAGTTGTTCTTGGCACGTTTTGAGCTTGATCGCAAGTGTGTTCCCGTGTGCTCAATCTCTTCAAGTCTCTTGTCTCACTCACTTTCACTGATACATACTTTTATGACTTTTTTTGTTTTTTTGAGAAGAAGGAATGATTATGATTTTCGATCGTACTTGGTACGGTTTCCTGAAATGGCAACATAAATCATTTAATAACATTAAATGCATCAAAAGTAACAAATGTAGCTGTTAGTGTAATAAACAAATAGTGTCGAGGATATAGTATTTGACTCCGCAGTTCATTATAGGTAGCCGTTTGTTTGTAGATTTGTACGGTTGACTCGGTGTAGGATCTTACATCGGTAGCTCTTCAAACTCTTATCGGTGGCTCTTATCGGTAGCTCTTATCGGTAGCTCTGTGCATTGGTAGCTCTGGCTCTAGGTAGGTATCTGTCCATCGGTAGCTCTGTGCATCGGTAGCTATCTGTCCATCGGTAGCTGTGTGCATCGGTAGCTATCTCTCCATCGGTAGCTCTGTGCATCGGTAGCTCTGGCTATCATGCATATCGGTAGCTCTCTTCAGGTCAGTGATACTTACTCATGACTGTCTTATTAAAAAAACATCTAATTCACTTAGAATCATTTAAAAACTTATATAAACATGGATAATCGAGATTAACATAAATCAGAAATTATTTTAACATTATTATTAACTTGATCATCGATTTGAAAGAATTAAAGTGTAGATCAATAGTATTTGTGAATATCATAATATATGAAAATATAATTGGGATTGTTAAAACATATGAATACAAGATTGGGATTATCAAAACAGGTGAGGTCAACAATCTCCACCTTTTTGATAATCACAACTTATGATATGGCCATTTTAAAATATTATAACATTAATATTCAATTTTCTCAAAGAAAAACAGTATCAGAGGAAAGAGGAAATAGTAATAGAAAGATATAGATCAAAAATTATCATAGGTATAAGTAAATACAATAGTATCAGAGATAAGGTTTGAAGAATTAGTACCAAATAAGGAAAGGTAAGAAATAGTATCAAAGGCTCCTCTTTTGATCATATTTCTCCCCTTTTATATTTCTCCCCCTTTGTGATAATCAAAAAGTGGGAAACCAAAAATAGAAAATGGATAAATTGAGACAGTGGAAAGAAAGGCATTTGTATGAGATCAGACACAAATTACATAAACAGAATAGAAAAAAAATGATTCCTATCAAACATCTTTGCCACTTTATCAATCCACATCTTCAATGTGAGCTTTTCCCTTGGGATCAGAAGAGAATTCAGGTGTTGAGGATACTAGGGAGGAATTTGGAATTCCAGAAATGATCAGAGGAGGCTGAGAAACTAATACAGTGTCGGGCCTGTAATGGGAAGTCCTTTAAGTGATCATAGGTGTGAGACTTCTTATGGCTTGAGCAGGAGTCAGCTGAACTGGAGATGCAGTAGAGGCAGAGGCAGGCAAAGTAGGAGGGACAATGACCGGTATGGCATCCACATGCAGGAAGGGCAACAACAGGTTTCTGAAATCCATTATAATTCTTCCTCCTCTCTCCATTGCAGACACAAAATCATCTCTATTTTCAATGAATTTATCCAAAGCAGGAGTAAGCTCCCTGAGCTTACTAACCTGCTCTCTGAAGTCCTGAGTCACTGGAGGTAACTTTAGATTCTCAAGAAGAAGTTTGAAATGGTTGGTCAGTTGTTTCTTGGTATAAACCTTTTAAAAATAAGTATCCACCTTATTCTTGATTTCTTCTTGAGAAGCAGAGGCCTCTCTCATGTAGTCCTGGACAATTTTCATTATTTCTCTGGCTGAATCCCTGGTATACAACACAACTCGACTTAAATCTGATGAGTCCACAGAGCCACTGGTTGAAATAGAACCAAGCTCCTCCTTCATCAGAGCACGAAATTGATTCAGATCAATTGCAGGTTTTGGAACTAGAGGACCAAGAGAGAAGGATACAGTTTCTTTGAATCTTGTGGTCAACCCACTAATTAGATTTTGCATTTTAGAGTCCTGATATTTGACATGATCCTTCACAGATGTTTTGAAAGCTTCAAACACTGAGACCAGCTGACTTACAACACTCTTCACATATGCTAAATCCTTATCAGCTTGAGATTTTGAACTCATGAAAGAGTCTAAGGCAACAACAGATATCCGTAGAGCTTCAAGATCTGCTTCTATCCTAGAAGTTTGAGTCTGGAACTCCTTGACTTCTTCCATTAGCTCACCCATAAAATTTGAAAGATTGCAACCAAGAGAAAGCTCAAAAAGACCTTTCTAACAACTTCATTTCTTCACCAAAACAGTGCTTCATCTTAGCAACAGAGGCACTGAAGGATTACTTCAGCTCATGCTTGAGGGATTCAAGGTCATAATTTGTAACAAAATTAGTAGGAGCAACTGTAGTAGATACTCTTTCAGAAGCTAAACTGACTACAGAGTCAGCCATGACTGATTGAATCGAGGATACTAAAAAAGATTCCATTATCTTTACTTCTTCTACAAAACTGACTTTGAGATTTTCTTTCAGCACATCTAAATCATGTACTCGGACCACATCAGTAGGTAATAACTCAGGATTTATGTCATAGCTGATCTTCGGTCTATTCAAAGATACTTCATTATCTGAATCAGGATAATCCAAACCAAAGACTATAAAACCTGGGTCTTCTACCCAGTCTTCAGACTCGATAGTCACTGTAACATTTCCAAACTTGGTGTGATGCTCCCCCTCAATGGGTGCATTCTCATATATAGAAACTACATTCTCTGCTGGTCTTTCTTCATCAGAATCTTCCACAACAACTTCCATCTCTGCAGCAGCAGGATGATTTTATGGAATAGGTACTGCTTCTCCTCTTTCTCTTTCTTCATCAATAGAAGGTACAACTGAGCTTCCAATAACTGGAATCAGACTCAATTCAGCAGAATCAGATAATTCAGAGACATTATTTTCTTCCTCTACATGCTCAGAGACCGACTGGTCTTCCTCATTAGAAGGTTTCTCTACTTCTGCTAGCACTTCCTTTTCTAAAGACAATATTTCAGCAACAGGGCTTGGAGGTAAGTCAGGATCTCCTCCCTCATCCATAATAGTTTCTTCCTCTTCTTCTTCTTCTTCTTCTTCTGACTCATCACTGTACTCAGGTTCCTCTTCATCAGGTCCTAGACCTGGATCTCTTTTATTCTTTGGCCTTGAAGTATAATCGACAGGATTAAATTTATCATATACCTTTTTGTCATCATTGACCCATTCTCTTTTCCATGTATTCCAATTAATCATCATATATTTGCAAACTGTAGTAGTGATACAAAAGTTTCTCTTTACTACAACTGTCTCATCTTGAGACTCAGCTATCCCTTTCACTTTGATCATTACAGAAATCATCTTAGCAAAGAATAGGGTGTTAGACTTTTATTTCGGCCTTGTCATATCTTCCATTTGATTCATCACCAATCTGCACAAATTGACTTTGACATCATGTCTCAAGAGATGTAGGAGATAGATATCCTGATATCTCAAATTAGAAAAGTCTCCTCTCCTTGGTATCAACACATGTTGAACAAACTTGAACAGTAATATGTTCTCTCCATCCATTTCTGCATCAACCACTTGCCTTGGAGTTCCATCACCAGTCAGTTCTTTCAATGCGGTCTCATGATCAAAAATGTCACTCGTAGGTGGCATTGCTCTTGATACATATCCAGACACACCTTCACGAGGAACTTTTAAGCAATCAGCCCATTCTACTGATGAAAATGATAGCACTTTACCATTTACAAATGAAGATACTCGGTTCTCATTCTCTAACTTCTCGAAGCTTACGAACTCGTAAAACTGTTTTACCAACTTTGGGTAGTAGGGACCGTTGTTATTTGAAAAGCAGTCTACCCATCTTTGAGATTCCAGAACTTCGAGCACCAACGACTTGCTGGGAAGAAACCAGTCTACACACAGCTCTTTTTCGATCACAATAGCACTATTTTGCAGATGAGGATTTACTGGTCTCCTTCCTGACCTAGTTCGAACAGCACTACTCTCTTCTGGCTCGGACTTCTGCCTTTTTTCTTTATCCTCAACACAGTCTTCTCGGATGACAGGAATTTTGGTTTTTGCCGTCGCTGGTTCGAGGGATCTCAGGTTTGCAGAGGGTTTGGGTTCTAAGGTTCGAAGGTAAAAGGTTTTGGGTTCAGTGGAGTGAGAAGCGGATTAGAATTAGTTTTATCATTAAGGAATCATAAGTTAAATGAATAAAAAAATGGTTCATATTCTTGACGGCAGACAAAGAGATTCAAAACAGCACTTTATCGGTGATGATTTCTATCAGTGAGGATTTCTATCGGTGAGGATTTCTATCAGTGAGGATTTCTATCGCTGAGGATTTCTATCGGTGAGGATTTCTATCGGTGAGTATTTCTATCGGTGAGGATTTCTATCGGTGAGGATTTCTATCGGTGAGGATTTCTATCGGTGGGGATTTCTATCGGTGAAGATTAAACATACCCAGATCGTGCCTAATGTAACATAAACTATCCATACTTAAGTGTTTTGTGAAAATGTCGGCCAATTGATGTTCAGTGCCGATAAATTCAAGAGAAATATCACCCTTTTGGTAATGATCTCTCAGAAAATGATGCCTTACATCAATGTGTTTGGTTCTTGAGTGAGATACAGGGTTCTTCGAGATGTTTATTGCACTAGTGTTGTCATAGTTAATCGAAACATGATTAAAATCATATCCATAATCCAAGAGAGTGTGTTTCATCCACAGAATTTGTGCACAAAAACTACCAGCAGCTATATACTCTGCTTCGGCTGTGGATAGACCTACAAAATTCTGATTTTTACTACACCAAGATACTAAGGATTTTCCTAATAAATGACATGTTCCTGAAGTGCTTTTTCTGTCTAATTTGCAACCAGCAAAGTCAGCATCTAAATAACTCATTAACTCAAAGGATTGTCCATTTGGATAGAATAAACCAAGTTTAACAGTATGTTTGAGATACTTGAAAATTCTTTTAAAAGCAATCAAATGAGATTCTTTCGGGTTAGCTTGAAATCTTGCACACATACATACACTGAACATAATATCTGGTCAACTAGAAGTAAGATAAAGTAAACTACCAATCATACCCCTATAATTGGTTTGATACACTGGTTTCCTAGTTTCATCTGTATCCAATTTACAGATTGTACTCATAGAAGTTTCACTCTCCTTAATACTATCCAAACCAAATCGTTTTAAAAGATCCTTTGTATATTTACTTTGATTCAAAATAATACCATTTTCATTTTGAAATACTTGAAATCCATGAAAGTATTTGAGTTCTCCCATTAAACTCATTTCAAATTCATTTTGCATACTTTTTGAAAAATTAGTACATAAAGAATGTTTAGAAGATCCAAAAATAATATCATCAACATAGATTTGTACAACTAAAACATCTTTAGAAATTCTTTTAATAAAAAGACTTGGATCAGCAATCCCTTTAGTAAAACCATTTGAAATAAGAAAATTGCTGAGTCTATCATACCAAGCTCTTGGAGCTTGTTTTAAGCCATATAAATCTTTAGAAAGTTTAAAAACTTGATTTGGAAAATGGGGGTTTGTAAATCCAGGAGGTTGTTCTACAAAAACATCTTCAATTATAAAACCATTTAGAAATGCACTTTTGACATCCATTTGATATAACTTGAAATTTAGATGTGCAGCATATGTAAGTAAAATCCTAATGGCTTCTAGTCTAGCTACAGGTGCAAAGGTCTCCTCACAGTCTATGCCTTCTTCTTGACTATATCCTTGTGCAACTAGCCTAGCATTGTTTCTAACTATGTTTCCTGATTCATCAACTTTATTTCTAAGAACCCATTTAGTGCCTATTGTTAGTGTGTCCTTAGGTCTGTCAACTAATTCCCAGACTTTGTTTCTTTCAAATTGATTTAACTCTTCTTGCATATCCATTACCCAGAATTCATCAATGATAGCATCATTAATATTTTTGGGTTCTAGCTGGGAGAGAAAAGATTGATGTTCAACCTGATTTCTTAGAGAAGCTCTAGTCTGTGTTCCTCTATGAAGATTACCAACAACAGCATCCAAAGGATGATTCTTTAAAATTCTTGTTGATCTAGTAAAGGTAGGACTAGACACTTCAGGTGCATCAGTAGGTTCGGGTTCAATCGAAACAGATTCTGGAAAAAGTCCAGAACTGGAAGTTTTTATAACAGGTTCTTTGGATTTATCATTAAGGTCCAGAACAGACAAATCTTCTTCAAGATTCTCAAGAGAGGTTTTAGGCTCATGTGGATCGGTTTCATCGAATTTTATGTAAACAGATTCTTCCACACATTTGGATTTTTTATTAAACACTCTATAAGCTTTACTTGAAGTAGAGTAACCCAGAAAAATTCCTTCATCACTTTTAGAAGCAAACTTGTCCAGATTATCCTTTGTGTTAAGAATAAAGACTTTGCAACCAAAAACTCTGAAGTAATTAACCTTAGTCTTCCAATTGTTCCACAACTCATATGGGGTTTTCTTAAGAACAGGTCTGATCAAGACTCTATTGATAACATAACAAGCTATATTTACAGCTTCAGCCCAAAAGTAAATAGGCAGTTCATATTCATTGAGCATGGTTTTAGCTATTTCCTAAAGGGTTCGGTTTCTCCTTTCTACTACACCATTCTGCTGAGGTGTCCTAGGAGCTGAAAAGTTATGAGTGTAGCCATTGTGTAAGCAATAAGATTCAAAGTCTTGATTTTCAAACTCACGGCCATGATCACTTCTCAAGGTCTTAATTTTGAGTCCCCTAAGATTTTCTGCAGACTTGGAGTATTCAACAAAGGAAGAATAAGCTTCACTTTTGTGAGCTAAGAAATATACCCAAGTATATCTAGAGAATTCATCTACTAGAACATAGACACAGTGCTTCCCATTTAAACTAGAAACTCTTGATGGTCCAAAAAAATCCATGTGAACCAACTCAAGTGGTTGAGAAGTTGAGACTTCTTTCTTTGATTTAAAAGAAACTTTGTGTTGTTTTCCCTTTTGATAGGGATTACACACTTTGTCATTTAGGAATTATAATTTAGGTAAGTCTCTAACTATGTTTTTCCTAGCCAGTTTTCTAAGTGAGTGAATGTTGTAGTGTCCTAATCTTATGTGCCATAGCCAAGATTATTTATGAAAAGCATTCAAACAAGGAATATTTTGTTTAGCTAAAGAATTTAAATCAACAGCATAAACATTTTCATTCCTTAGAGCAGAAAATACTAAAGAATTTTTGGAGTTAAAAACATCACAGGAATCATTTTCAAACATGACATTGAACCCATCATCACATAATTGAGATATACTAAGCAAGTTATATTTAAGTCCATTAATGAATAAAACTTTAGAAATTAATACTGAGTCAGTGTTACCAATCGGGCCTAGGCCGATGATTTTTCCTTTAGAGTTGTCACCAAAGGTGACATGACCTCCATCAACCTTTATTAAGATCTTGAAGAAAGAATAATCTCCATTCATGTGTCTTGTTCACCCAATGTCTAAATACCATATCTTCTTGTGACAGATCTTCAAGCAGGTCTCCTATAAAACAAATTTAAACAGGAAATGACTTTGGTACCCAGATTTTCTTTGGTCCAGATAGGTTAGCAATCAGGTCTTTAGGTACCCAGATTTGTTTTATTAGTTTCATACAATTAACAGAAGTAACAGATTTTGGAAGATAAACTTTATTTGGTCTATAACCATATGAATATCCTGTTGAAGCATATGAATTTCCAAAACTGGAACTAGCAATATTTTTTTCAGACATAGGAATAAATCGGGTTCTGGTGAACTGCCTCTGTCCAGGTTGGTATCCTAAACCAGTAGCATATCTAGGTGCAACTTGCTTTCCTAGCATTTGAGTTAGAGCATCCTTTCCATTTGTGAGTTTTTCTAAGTCCTTTCTAAGTTGCTCATTTGACAGTTTCAGTTCTGTATTTTCCTTTAATAGTTGAGAATTCTTTTCCTTTTCTATATCAAGATCAGATTTATGCTTAACCCTTAAAGCATACTATTTCTTAAAACCTTTGTATTTGTCTTTAAGCTCATTACAGGTTTCTTCTAACATATCACAGTACTCAAATAGTTCATATTTTGACATGTTTTCCGAATCAGAATCATCTCCAGAATAATATGAATTTAAAACAAGAGTGTCAGATGTTACCTCAGAAGTATTTGTCATGAAACACATATTGGATCGATTCCTTTCAGAGTCCGAAGATTCGGCTTCACTAGTGCTGTCTTCCGAAGCACTCCAGGTAGCCTTCATGGATTTCTTGTACTTCTTGTCTTTGTAATCATATTTCTTTTTGAATTTTAACTTTGGACAGTCTGCTTTGATATGTCCTTTTCGCTTGCATTCGTAGTAGACAACTTCATCAGTCCTGTCATCTTTCTTCCAATCCTTTTTCCATTTGCCTTGTTGATCATACTTTCCTTTGTAATTTGTTTTCCTGAAGAATTTCTTTTTCCTATAAAAATTCTTGAATCTCCTAGATATCTGATCCATTTCTGCATCACTGTCATACTCTGAGTTTTCACTTGTTGAACTCTCATCCTCCATTTGTATTTTTTCCTTCTCCTTACTCTTCAAAGCAGTAGACTTAAAAGCTACAGATTTTCTTTTCGGTTCATCATCTTCCTCTTTGTTTACCTTGAGCTCTTCTTCATACATCATCAATTTTCCAACAAGTTCATTGACAGGTAGAGCAAAAATGTCACATGATTCTCTGATTGAGACAGATGTGCCTCTCCATCGGTCTGGTAGACATCTCAAGATTCTCATAATTTGTTCCTTTGGTGGAACAGCTTTTCCAAGTGAATTCATTGTGTTGACTATCTCATTAAACCTGAGATACATGTCAGAAATAGGTTTATCAGACTTCATTTTAAAATTATCATACTTAATATTATAAGTGTTCAATCTCATTTCTTTAACATTATTTGTTCCTTCATGAGAAACAGCCAAGGTATCCAAAATTTCAAAAGCAGTTTTGCAAGAAGAAATTCTGTTGAATTCTTCATCTCCTAGAGCACAGTACAGAGCATTCATAGCTTTACAATTATTATTGTAAGCAGTATTTGTAGTTCATCCCAAGTAGATCTATTAGTAGTGGGAATTTTGTATTCAGATTCAATAGCAGTCCAAATATCAAAACTCATTCTTTCTAGATGAATTTTCATTTTAAGTTTCCACTGAGCATAGTTATTTCCATTAAAGAAAGGTGGCCGGTTAGTAGCATCACCCTCAAGTCTATTATCCATTATACACAAAATTTAAAGAGATAAAAATTTAGAAATAACAGAAATTTTAAGAACATTAAAATACAACTAAAATCACAGTTGAAAAGCACAGAGTAAATAAAAATTTTGCAAAACACAAAAACCTTTGATACCAAATGTTGGTCGGAGTGGACACTCAAGAGGGGGGTAAATTGAGTTCCAATTAAAATTTCTGCTAAAAACAATTTCTATTAAAATCCCCCAATTTCAAAACAAATTAAACTGTAGTGAATTTATACAGATTATAAAGGTTCAATTAGTTTCTCAAAGATTGATTAATTCTCAGCTAACTTAATCTTATGATTAATTTAACTTTTGAAACTAACTTACTGGTTTATAATAAATATAAACACTCGCGAGTTTAACTATCAAAGTAGCTTTGAAGATAAATTATATTTCAAAGTAATAGCAGCGGAATATGAAATAAATGTATATAGTATGGATATAGATTTTAACTAAAAACACAAGAGTTAACCAAGAGGTTCAGTCTCAAGCTGAGACTTAGTCCTCTAAAAATTTATATAAAGTGATCCACACCCTGGATCTGGGTTAACAATAGTGATCACACTACTCAAGTCAAGAGACCTCTACAACAGTTATACGTGGGATAACAATCAATAGCTCAAAGCTGTCCAGGTCACACTCGACCTCTACCACAATCCACAGTGGGAAATAAAGGATGTAAAGATTGTGAGCGAGGATTTACAAATCCTCTAGTTAAGGTTCAGGAGATAGTGTGTGTGTAATAATTAACAGGCTACACACACTGCTCGTAATGAAAATACTAAATCACTTAGAGTAAGATATAGAGTTTAGGAAGGCTCTAGTGATAGCAGTGCAGCTCTGGACTCCTTTGGATTTGATCAGAAACGGTTCTGAGTCCTTCTCTGGTATTTGACTGAAAAACAGAGTATCGTTTCTTCTTTCAGTACTTCTAGGTTCAGCTTGGTTATCGGCTCAGAAAATGAAGTGTTCTGTGTAGTTCTTCTTTAGTATAGATTGCTCGATGTATGCTCTGTGTTCTGGAGTCTGGTAGTAGTAGTAGTCTTGTGAGTGCATGTTCTCCAGTTGTTCTTGGCACGTTTTGAGCTTGATCGCAAGTGTGTTCTTGTGTGCTCAATCTCTTCAAGTCTCTTGTCTCACTCACTTTCACTGATACATACTTTTATGCCTTTTTTTTGCTAAGAAGAAGTATTGATTATGCTTTTCGATCATACTTGGTACGGTTTCCTGAAATGGAAACATAAATCATTTAATAACATTAAATGCATCAAAAGTAACAAATGTATCCATTAGTGTAATAAACAAATAGTGTCGAGGATATAGGATTTGACTCAGCAGTTCATTATAGGTAGCAGTTTGTTTGTAGACATGTACGGTTGACTCGGTGTGGGATCTTCCATCGGTAGCTCTTAAAAATCTTATCAGTGGCTCTTATCGGTAGCTCTTATCGGTAGATCTTATCGGTAGCTCTTATCGGTAGCTCTTATCGGTAGCTCTGTGCATCGGTAGCTCTGGATATCGGTAGCTATCTGTCCATCGGTAGCTCTGTGCATCGGTAGCTATCTGTCCATCGGTAGCTCTGTGCATCGGTAGCTCTGGCTATCATGCATATCGGTAGCTCTCTTCAGGTCAGTGATACTTACACTTGACTGTCTTATAAAAAACACATCTATTTCACTTAGAATCATTTTAAAACTTATTTAAACATGGATAATCGAGATTAACATAAATCAGAAATTATTTTGACATTATTATTAACTTGATCATCGATTTGAAAGAATTAAAGTGTAGATCAACAGTAATTGTGAATATCATAATATATGAAAACATAATTGGGATTGTTAAAACATATGAATACAAGATTGGGATTATCAAAACAGGTGAGTTCAAAATTTCCCATAAATATTTTTTATCAAAACATAAATTAGTAAAATATAAAATTCGTAAAATCACACAACTCACCACTATAAACCCTCTATAGAAACATCCCTTCCATATCAACATTCATAATTTAACATAGCATAATTTCAATTTTATATAAAACATATTGATAAAGGAAACAATAAAGAAGATAGACATAAGATAATAACATATTTATATCAATTAAAAAAAGTCATTGTCCTTCAAAATAAATAATAAAACCATGATATCATTATTTTAAAAATACTTAATAAATCTATCTTTCAAGATAAATTTAATTATTTCATAATAAATTTCACTTTCTATTTCATCAAACACATATCATGAAAAAACAATTACGAAGAAAAATTTTACCATTTCAATTGAGAATATAATTTTATATTGCTTAATATATAAGAGGAAATAATGAAAACATATGAAAAATTCATTAAATATATTTAATATGTAATATATTTTAAATTCAACTTTGAAAAAATTCCCAATAATTCATGGTTAGGTTAATAAGTGGAATTTTATATAACCACTTATTTACAATTAATAACACCAATATAAAACAATGTTAATCTAATAAATAAGTGGATTTGGAAGCCTTAAAAGATGATTAAAGGTCCTATAATGAAGAAACTAATGGATATATGAACTGAATTACAAAACCACAACATAGTGAGAGTAACCATGTAATAGTGTAATGCATGAAAATATACATGATATTGGATATTGTGTGGTTTGGTTTGCATATCTTTCTTCATTCTATCATACTCAATCAGTTCATCATGAAATGATGGTATTGATGATTTGGAATGTTATGCATGAATTTTTTAAATGTTAAATAATTTAATATGAATATTAACTAATTTTTGAAATATTTTTAACATTGAGATATGTTTATGAAACATATAATTAATGTTAGATTACTATTTTTATTCTTTTATTCCTACATAAACCTATATTGAACCTCATAGAGGGAGGAGTGAGTATGAGACTTATTTCTCTTTCTAGAACTCCTCAAAGCTAATATTATTCATAGATATTGATTCTATATATCCTTTAAACAATGGTTCTAAAAACCTTAGATGAAGAGATATCATTCCAAATTATGATATGAATCATGTAGCTCATGGATACCCTATGAGGAACTCATTGGTTGTTTCTCAGTAATCTTCACAAAATAGTTATATGAATCTCAGATCAACTGTTTAATGTTATGTTATTATTCATTTATGTTATTAAATACAAATTGTATGGAACTATTATATGATTATAAGGTTTTTATTATTGTCTCCATTTCCATTAGATAAGTTTTATCCCCTAAAACCCACTTTGGTGGTATCAGAACCACTTCCATCGTGATTGGGTAAGATTATTATAGCATGAAGAAACTAAAAAAGGATATTTCCATGAACCAAGACATAGCCCAGTGAAAAATTCCCATTTTGGTACTTATTTTTCTAGACCATGACATATATATAATAAAAATAGAATACTCTTATAAATATCTCTGACACCATTCCATATTTCAATCTAAAATGGGAATTATTCATGTCATAAAAAGTATAGCATCATTATTTATTTCTCTATGCCATGGATAAAAAGTTTCTATCCTAAAAAAATTGAAATTAAACAAACTTTTAAAATGGACATAGTCAATGGTAGGACAATATGAACAAAATTTATTGGTCTCATAGATAATAAGTGTGGTTATTCCCATTACAAGAGTTTTACTTGGATCACAGCATGTTATGATGAAAATATATTTTAATATAATTTGAAAGAAAATTATATTTTTGTAAAAATTATCAAAAACCATCACCAGTATACCCCCACACCAAATATATTGGGGGACATTAAAAAATTGGTAATTTTTTTCTTGTTTTAAAGTGGATTTACATGGTAAATAAATTATAAAATTAAGTGACATATAAATGTGTTTATATAAGTTTCTGAATTGATCATAAATGAAAATGTGAAATGTTTATATTGAATGATTTAATGTGGAAAATTTATTAAAACCATTTGAAAAGGATTTTTTGGATTATTTGATCAATTTTTTAAATAAAATAATACTTGATATATTTAAATTATATAATGTTTTTACATAATATATGAAATTTTTATAGTTTGATAAAAAAATTCATCAAGTATTTCATATTTTGGAATTTAAACGATTTTATATTATATTCAAGGTAAATTGATAATATGAAAGAGTTTATATTGAGATAATTATAAAGTTTTTATATTTATATTTTATTGAATTTCTATTGAGTATGTTCAATTATAATGTTTTTATAATTTTATTTATTTTTGAATTTTTCATAAATTATTATCTCCCGAATAGATTTATGAATTATTAATTTATTTATATTCCTTGTTTTATTATTCATAAATGTAAATGTTATATTATGAATTTTTGTTTACTTTAGTTTAAAATTTTAAACTACTTATTTATATTATCATACATGAATTTAAGGACATACAACTTTGGCATAATAATTGTTTTAGTTTTCTTATAATGTTCTTTTTTCCTTTTTATAGTGTATGATTTTAAATTTAGAGTTATTTATAGTTTATACATATTATGTCTTAGAATTATGATGGAATTGAGGTATCTCTTGAGTAAAGAATCATGAGTATAGGGACTTTGGGTTGAACATCCCACATTACTAATGGTTTATGTATTGTCTAAATAGTGTGGGTTGGATACCTATCACCCAGTATTTACTTCTATATGGATAGTTAATTTTGTATGATTTTAAGCCTTTATAAGAAATGTTTAAATAAACCTTATTCATGCGATTCATTTGGATATGTGTAATTATTAATTGGATTTTAAATTGGGTTAATAACACAAGAAATATTTTTGGTTTATATTTATACATAAATATGGTTTTAACATATTGATTTGTTGGAAGGAATATATATTCCAAAATAAATCATTATAACCATGCATATATGTAAATGGAATACACAAGAAAAGATATTATCATTAGATATCTTAAAAGATAATTTCTTTCAGATTCCTTCCAAAGAAAACATTTCTCAATAACTCAATCATAAAACTAGGTAATTCATGTTAGATATGGGTTCCCCTAGAATATTTTAGGTATGAAAATTCATTAATGGGAGAACCTAGTATGATTAAGAGTATTTTTTTTGTGTGTTTTTTTACTCTTATCCAAAAAAACTCATTTAAAGGATACATGAGAAATATTATTGAGTTTATCTATATTATGTATTGGTAAAAGAGTTTTATAATAAATTATCCAAGATTCATAAGTGATATAAATATCGTGATATACTATTTAAATAAATAAGTAATGATATAAATACTAAAGAAACCATAATTTTAGTGAAATATTGATCTCATACCACTAATGGATATAATGGAATTCAAAAAGGGGTAACCATTTTAGAGGGAGTACATTTAATGAAAGTATTTATTAAATAGATTTAAAACATAATACTCAATTTATAAAATATGTTTTTATAGATAAAATGAAATCATCATTATTAAACAAGAATTTGAGTTCAATATTAGAGATATAAAATCTTAGTAGAAGAAAAATCGTAGACTGGTATATGAACTAAATAATCATTATTATGTAATATGGGAAGTTATATGAGTTAGAGAAACAAATTTATGAAAATTCTAATGAATATAATGTAACTAAAGAAGAGAAATATACTTATGATAAGAATGGTAAATATTCTCTTGGAATATCAACATTTATTCTTGTTTTAATGGTTACAAAAACATAAAATAAATATGAGAATATTAATTCTTTTGGTATGATAGAAAACCTAAAATGGATATAATAAGAAAAAACTGGATGGAAGAGATTTAAAGTTTAAAAACACTCTTTTTCATAAACAAGGTTGATGGTAATTCTATATCTAATCATGTGATCAATATGATTAAGAACATAATAGATTTGGCTAGACTAGGGTCATCATTCAGGCTTGATTTAGAGCAGAATTTTATTTTATAAACATTACCAGAGTGGTTTTAATTATTTATTAAAAATTAAATCATGAAATATTTTAATAAATATTTACCCAATCTCCTAAATTTATTTGGTATTTTTACTAAGGAATGTTTGATATAGGATTGAGTTCAATGAAGATGGTAAAAATGGAAAGAGTAAAATTTTTGGCCAAAAATAGAATAAGAGAAGTCATAGATAGTCTAAACTAACTTCTAACCCACAGAAAGAAGATTATAAAAAAAGTTAAGTTTATATATTCTAAATATTCTATACATTGGATTCCTAATTTCATAAAATATGTTAGGGGTCCAAGAAACTGTATAAAAATTCCACATTAGGTATTTTTTGGGTCCATGTGATGGATTCTTCTGATGAAACCATTGGATAAAACTCCATCAAATCTTATTAAAGAAGATTAATGTTGAAAATTGAACCCATGCTTCAACATTTAGAACGTGCAATATGAAACACTATCAAATCTCTAGGATTATACACCTTCCTTCCAAATAATGCATACAAGACCAATATAAATAATTATTTAAAGAAATAAAAAAGTAATGAAAAATATAAAACATTACATGGTTTAGGATTTCTCCCTAATCAATGGGAAACATTACTTTAAATTGATTCATAGAAAAAAATGGATGATTACAATTCTAAGTACATAGTGTGTATATTAAAAATGATTAATACTCTTAGGTAGTAATTTACAAGAAGTTCTTCTACTTCTTTCCATTATTTAGTCTCTGTTGGATGAAAATACCTCAACCGATCTACATGGGTGATACTCCGTTTGGTCATTTATCTTCACAACCTCAAATTTCACTCCGGGTAAATAGTGACATCTTTTTAATATCTCATGGTTCCTCAGAGTTGTCTATTCTTCCTCTGGTAAGAATATTTTAGTGGTTTGAATTTTAGTAACCCCTTATAGACCTGCATTTGGTCTAGCCAACTCCCAGTCATCTAAACATTATTACATCCATTCCACCAAACCATAAGGTTTCTACAATCATATCACATAAAAATGGTATCTAGTAAGAAAAAACATGGTTTCTCACCACATATTCAACATAGTAAGAAATTGGTACATAATTTCCAAAATACATCCTAAGTAACCACTTTTTTAAACATATCCACCAAATTTTGGGTTCCTTAAAACTTTCATAATTGAATCTCCCTTTCCTCCACTATCTTTTAGAAAAAGTAAAACATCACTTGAATATGCTTCATTTGATAACTAAATATTGGATTATTGACTAATATAATCACAATTTTTGAATGAAAAAACAACCTTTTGTACTTTTTTCCTTTCTAAGATTTTCAACAGAAACCTTATACTAAATTAAAACCTTTTATGATTTAGTTAAATAAAGGTACTCAGCTTCAATTGTTGGGAGGGAAACCACTAGTTGAATTTTATATATCCAACTGAATATCAATCCACCAAATGTATTTATATATTTTAATGTTATCATCTTTGAATATCAAACTTCTCTAAATTATTAATCTCTAAAACCTTTCAAGGTTTCTGTATTTTTTAAATCAAAATGTTATGATTCCAGAACCCTTCATGTGCCAAATAATTCATTTCACTACCTCCCTCTATAAGCACATCATCCATGTAAAGTAGAAGGGTGGTGAATCTCCCATCATCAAGCTCATTATAGTATTAGAAATGATATTGATTTCTATAGATAAAATTTTGTTACACTGTGAAATAATTTAACTTCTTATTCTAAAAAATTGGTGCTTACTTTAGGCTATAAATGTTATACCTTAACTTTCACAAATAGTTTTTTTTTCAATTATTTTCAAAAATGATTAGTTATTTCATAAATAATTATTCTTCTAAGACACTATGAAGGGTTTTTTTTCACATCAATCACCTAGATAAAATCTTTCAAAAGAAACTATTCTGAACATGGTTTAGATATTTGTATGATTTACCACTTCACCAAAAATCTCAAACAAGTAAACTCTTTCCATTTGTTGAATACCCTTACCAACTAGTATTTTCTAATACTTCCTCATTTATTATTCATCTTCATTTATCCAAATCCCCTCTTTTTCAAAAAAACATTTATCCTGGAAGGTCATCCCATCAACTCTAATGTTCTTGATACATATAGAGAATTAAGTCCATCACCCATAGATTGCTTCAATTAATTATGATCTTCAATTATTTTTGTATAATATTCAATTTCATGTTCTTTTTCATCTATTAAATGTAAATAATTATAATTACATTTATACATTTTAACTTAATTCATTTCCTCGGTTTACCAACATAATTTTCACTATAGTTGATATCTTCTTTGTACTATAGATTTTGGAGTGTAAACTTCCAATGCTTGACAATATACAATCCATGAACTCTTTGGTAATTTAGGCCTTGGAAACACCATTAGAATATAACCTCCTTCTATAATATCCTCTGGGTTGTCTCGTGTTTCTATAATAGTCATACTTCCTATATTTTATAAAACATTCGAACATTCTGGATGTCCATCTATGTTAATATTGACTTATTATGATATTTTTTTCTCATTGGAATTTCCAACTACGATGATATTATTCCAAAATATCAATTCATTGAAGATTACATTTATCTTTTTATGAGAACTCAACTATCATTATCCTATATCCAAAAACCAAAATTTTTTCATCATAGCTAACAAAGTAACATTTTCAAATCATAGCCTGTATCGTGTCTCATTCCTCAACATAAACATAAACATAATCTAGTACATAAAAAATATGATATGTTTGAAGTCAATATTCCTTTAAGACCAAAAAGATTCTAGTAGCTTCTTCCCAATTGGTGAAGATAGAATCTATTTTATTAAGTAGTTAAAACATCTCAAATCTTCCACCAAAAATATTTTTGGAAACCCCACATGAAATTGAATTATCCTAGATTTCTACACAAAAGTATGATTCATTATTTCCACTAAACCATTATGTTCTGTATTCCCTAGAATAGTCTTCTTAAACGCAATCCCCTTCTACCATAAAAATGTTAAGAACGTCCTTCTTTCATAATCACCACCATTATACAACCATAATCTCTTTAACCTACTTATGGAATATTTTTCCACCATGGCCCTCCACTGAACAAAATTATTGAACACATTGGACTTGTGTATTAGTAATTATAACCACAAATTCTATGTGGAATCCAAGATGAACATCACATTGAATATTTATCCTCCACACAAGACTATCATGTATTGTACTCAAACATCTGTGTAAACCCATTTTCCATTTTTATGCTTTGGTTATTTCCCTTCTATTTGGAAATAAACCTACAATTATTTACCAAATAAATAATCCTTAAACATTCTAAAATCTATGTTTCTATAATTTAAAAATCTTATGGTAATAATGATCTTTTTCCCCTTCTCATAGAGATTACATAAATGGTTATGCTAGAAATTTGTGGAAGTTATTTCTCCAATAAGATTTCTGACTTATAGTCCTCTAATAAGGTAAAATGTTCTATCATTCACTCCGTCTCTAACAACTATAGAGTTACATGATAATTTTAATGATTCATCCATAAAAATAGTTAATAATCAGTCATATTCCATCCAGTTTTCCAATGTAAATAAGGTAATTTTGAATGCCTAAAATGTGTTTCCTGGACTTTAACTCCAATATGATTCTATTATTTTTTATAATTGAAACAACATATTTCCCATTTAATCTCTATAATCATTCCATTCATAATATAGAAATTTTCATATATTATAGAAGTATAATTTATTATACTTAACCCCTTAGTGGATGAGTGGAATAAAGTTCTATATTCTATAACTGAATTCCCCAATGAAGTAACAACACTTAATAGTAATCCAATCCTATTATTAGTTTTAGGATTCACTAATCTATTGATTGAGGTGTACCTTATGGTGTTCTCCCTACACTCATTGTAATCCTTTTTGAGGTGGATTTTATTTCCATAATACCATCACAATGGAGAACCATCCATTACGTTACTCTTTATACACCTCCTCCTCCTACCTTTTCCCTAATAATGATTTTCTAGGTTATGGCCCTTTATATTCCTTTCATTTTATATACATTTCTCAAAGATGTGTGGATATCCTACTAAAAAATTCTTTAAGTATAATTTAAAGAACATATATGAATTCCATAACATATTTTATACTGAAATTGATCACATTAGCCACCATCGCATCCTAAGATTCTTCAAGTAAAGAATATAACAGTAGATCTTAAATCAGATCTCCAAAGGTTAACTTCAATGACTTTGAATAACCCTGAATAATTTCAAATCACATTGAAACCATTAATATGATCAGGTGAAAACCTTTATTATAACATTATCTTTTTGAAATATATCCTTAAAAATTAAACATTTTGTTATCACTATGGTATTTTCATATATTCTAGCTAAGGTCTTGATAACTTTCAAAGTTTATTTCACTTCGTGGATTCTATATGTTGTGTTTCAATAAAGAGACATATACATAAATCCAAGTTCATTATTATCAATCCTATATCATTACTTTCTTATCAATTATGGTTTACCTCGAGTTAATAGAAGATAAAGATCTTCCTACATTGTATTATTCACTATAAAAATTATCTTAAATCCAAAATGTTTCTTGTTTAACTTCTCTAACCATAACTTCCTCTCATTTGATGACATTCCTCTAGAAGATTTAAACTCCCTATAAATTTTAAATAATATAGTAGAAAATATATCATGTAATGTTTACTATAGGTTTTTTTTTTGAAAAAGCATATAGCATTAATGACAATGATCAGCATAAGTACATGCACGAAGCCATGAAGAGAAATTTTCCAGCAAGATTTGGTTAGTGCCGAATGGGCCTGAGGACGCTAGCTGATGGGCCGCGTTGTTCCCTTCCCGTTTGGTGAATGAGAAAGTGCACAATGAGAAATGTTGGCTGAGTGAAAGAATTCTCCTGACAATGGCACCAAACGACTGGAGTCCGCCGTCGTTGTGATTGATAGCGTCGATAACGGAAAGACAGTCAGACTCAATGATGATGTCGCCCCAACCACATTCAATAGCGACCATCATTCCAGCAAGGATGGCCTTGGATTTAGTGACTACCGGTTCCCAGAATGTCTGATGTGGTTCATACTTAGCAGCAAGGATTTTCCCCAGATGATTTCGGTCAAGGAGGCCGAGGGAAACAATCCCATCTTGTGGAAGCGACGCGTCCACATTGATCTTGAGAGTCCCTTCCATTGGGGGATTCTAGGGAACAGGAGGAGAGGGGGAGACACCTGGCATAGAACATCCATTGTGTACTTTCTAGCCTTCAATCCAAGAGGTAGCATGATCAATCCAGAATTTGGGGGGTCTGTGGGAATGATGAAAAATTGCGTCGTTGCGCCGGACCCAAATAATTCAGGCCAGAGTGTAGAGTGAACCAACATCAGTCGGGGATAGAGAGGAGTACCAACGTGTCAGAAGATCTGGAAGGTCAGAGGCCAATGCCATCGAAGTAGAAGAAGCCGAGCCCCATAGATTCCAGATTTCCTTAGCTCCCGGGCAGAGAATGATAGCATGCAGAGGGGTTTCAGGAGTGTTCGGGAAGAAAGGGCAAAAGACGATGCTGGCCATATGTTGAAAAATGAGAAGGCTCATTGTTGGGAGAGTACCCGTACAAACTTTCACCAGAAATGACGAATTTTTTGGGGGACGTTGAGCGACCAGATCGATTTCCAATGACCCTCATCCCTGCCAACTGGGTGGATTCCAAGAGCAAGTCTGTAGTCGGATCTCACTGTGTAAACGCCCAAAATTTCATTGATCCAGAAGTAATGGTCAGGGCCTGCGTCTGGTACCCAGGTAATTCTGAGGATAATTCTTTGATATCTTTCGTTAAACCATTCAAGGATCGTATCCAAACACCACCCTTGTCCCCGGTCAGAAAGAAGGAAGTTGACAGTGGCGTCTTCCAGACTTGGTTGGGCGGGGGATGTAGCCCGTAAACCATCCTTATCAACAAGCCAGGGATCAGACCAAATTTTTACAGATGAGCCAGTCCCAATTCTCCAACCCAATCTTTTATCCAGGAGCTTTTTTTCCCCAGATGATTCTCCAGAGGAAGCTGGGACGAGGACCAAGATCTCTAATATAACTTTTTGGGTCCATGTAAGGCCTACTTATGATACAACCACCAAAACATCCCCACTGAAATTTATGAAAGGATAAAAATTTCCTGAATGAACTGATGCACCAATGTCTAAAACATGGAAGATGAACCACAACCAAATCACCATACTACTACACCAACTTTTTGAATAATGAAAACAAGTCCAATGATAAAAAGTATATAAATAAATAAAATTCAAATAAGAATGTAAGATACTCTAATCCATGGGAAATTTTTCTTTACTTTTATTCATAGAACATAATAGATTATGTGATTCCGGATTTCAACCTAATCCATGAGTAAATTATTATTTTCTTTTATATAAATAAAATATCGGATGAGTATAAATATAAGTTAATAGTGTTTTGATCACATTTGATAAACCTACTTAAGTAGAAGTTCCATATCCAATGATTCCAATTATCACCACTATATGATCTCTATGGGATGAAGTTATCCCCAATTGATCTTCATGGGAAAACCTATTTTTAGAAAATTATCTCCACTACCAAAAAAATTCCTCCTAGAGAATAGTGCTAACTTCCAGATATCTCTTGATTTCATAGCTTTTCCCCCACTTATTCTTGGAATCATCCTTTAATGGTTTGACTTATGGTAACCTCTTCTTGTCATGTATCATGTTCACCTATATCCTCATCATCCAAAGTCCATTGTTTTTATTCTACCATACTATCATGTTTATATAATTACATGCTCTGTATTTTCTCCCTTTTTTAATCTCATTTCATTATCCTGAAAAATCGTTTCCACACTTTGGAAATAGATAAACAGTATTGATGTTATGTAATTTAATTATTCTATTTTAAAGGTCATATGATACATAATATACACTAGATATTTATTATAAATATGTATATGACTCTAAAACTAATATAGTATTGATTAGTATAGGTTGAAGTATGTCTTTTAGTGGCAGATAAAAGAATTTCTACATCAAGGAATTTGATATGATGGGTTACATAAAAGTTTCGATGAATTTGGAAGAAAATATTTATATTTATAATATTATTTATTTTATCATATGTGATAATAAATTCATGTAACCAATTAATGTTTTATAAATAGATTATATAGTTTTTTAAACACATAGTTTATGATTCAATAGATTATATAGCATGTTTTGAAAAGAAAACAATTAAAGGAGTTATATTGAGGATACACAGTGTTTATATATGATATTTTTAAAAATATAAGGTAAATACTTTACATCAAATTTAGTGGTGTTTTTTATAAAATAAATTATTCATTTCGTAATAATAATCCAAACACATAGAATATCATATTATATATGGTTAGAAATATTTTTTTTGTTAAATATTTACACTAAGAGGAAATAAGTGAAATTTCCTAAAAAAATACATTTTAATATCTTTTTATGATATTATAGAGAAAATTTTGATTCTAAGAGGCTAGTGGAAGTATGTTTGGACGTAGAGAATTTAAAGTTGTAAAAAATAAAATATTAAACTAGTTAAATTAAAATTGAATATCACTTAATATCCTAAAATATTTTACGGTGTATAGTTGAATAAAAATTTAAAGAGTTACATTTAGTTTCCATAGTGAATTGAATGTCACTTTATATCCAAACATAATTTAAGAAATATTGGTAAATATAAATATTAATGTAAAATTTTATATTTTTTACCAAATAATCTCAAAAGAAAATTTTGAATAGAATACCATATTAACAAAATAATATTTTATATTGTGATGTAAAGATATTTGAATACTATGTACAAACAGATAGACATTTATAATGTGAATCCTAAATATAACCATAATTCAAAATGACTCTTTTTATATATGTTACCCATTAAAGGAGTTTAGTGGGGGGATTTTTTCACATGGTCTCATTGAGATATAGAATAAATTACGTAGAGATTTAACAAGTTTAACAAAACCAAAATAGTGAAAACAACATAATGAATCTCTGTAAATTTATCATTTGATATTTGGTATGATATGATAGGAAATTTTGTATGCTTTTTTAATATTCTTAAAAGAGTTTAAGAATAGAAAATGTATCATGTTATACCAAAGTCACTCTACACCTTATCATCATTCTTTGTTGGATGCCTATATTTCATAAATTTAAATGATAATTATCCTCTAGTATTATGACATTGAGTTGTCTCTAACCGATGTTCATCATGAAGTATTTTATATTGTGATGAAAAGTTAAGGTTTTTAAGGGTAGGATTTTTTATAGAGATATAGAATATTCTCTTGCGTTAGTAAAACAGTTTGGAACATTAGATGGGCCACCAAGTATAGCTCATATAGTGTCATGCACTATGTATTTCATAAACTAAGAGTGTATGTTTCATATTAAATCCTTAATTAATTAGGTTTTCATGGAACTTAAAATGATAACCTTCATACTTTGATAACTTTCTTACAAAATCCTTAAGGCGCAACTAATTTGGGGGAGGTTGGGTATGTTTATAATCATTTCATTGGTTTAGTCCTGACCATGATGTGATTTATAATAACACCCAAAATATATAAACCATGAGATATAGGTTATTTTATTACATTGTTACTGAATACAAGAGAACCCAATACATATAATCTAATAGTTTAGTGATATTGAGAGACTAGATATATACATGATCCTTACATTTCATTTGAAAACATAAAATACATCATAAAAAATCAATGAAATCATTATTATTAATCCTAGAATAACCTTTTATAATTTATAATACAAATCTTGGTTCCCTATGAAAAAGGGAAAAAATAAAGGGGTGATCTCAGACACTAGTTAAGGGGAATCATACCAGGGAACTATCATGGAATAAATAAGGCATAAATAATATTATAGGAATAAATAATAATCAAATAATTCTATATAATTGATAACATGTGCATAAAATATACCCATCTATTAAATAAAAATAGAAATAAATAATCACATAGATTATAATAAATGATTTATTAGTGATTGAATTCATAATGTCTGACATCATAAACATATCATTAAGGCCTTGTTCCAAGACATCATATTTAAATGGGTATAGCAAGCACCAAATACTTGAGCTAGCTTGTCTCATGATACCTAACAATACTTTGAGTAGATAAATAATTTAATTCCCCATTATCCACCTAAAAATTTAATACATCATTTATATGAAATATTTTTTCTAATAATGCTTATAATAATTTTCTAAAAGTAACCATAAATACATTTCCTAGTGATCAATACTTTTTTGTATAAAAATAATGGGTATTATAATTTTAAAACTTTAACAAATAAATTGAATTATATGGATATATATTATAATATCCATCACTATAGTAGTAATTTTTAGAATATTGAGAATTTAATGCAAAGTATCCTTGATAATTATATAATTATGCAAGATACTTTAAATGTATAAGGGATTTAATAGGTATTAATGAATGCAGTTTTTAGTTAATAATGAAATAAAAGAAAAATATTATCTTAGACTGAAATTTATGTTTATAGAAATATTTTTTTGTGAGGGTGGTGCAATAAGAGGAAAATATAATATCTTAATACCATAATGGATTCATAAAAATGAAATATAATATAATTATATAAGTAAATAGAAAGTAATTTAATGAATTATAAAAGAGAAATAAAGAAAAAGGTATGGAAACTGTTACCTTTCTATGTCCCTTAATTTTTTTTGAGAATTAACCCATTATCTCCTTAGAGTTTGAGATCTCAAAATTGAAATTAAGATAAGGGTTTAGGAACCCTTACCCTAGTATGTTTCTTGAGAAAAACTCTTAGTATTGGTTTCAAGAGAGAAATAGAGACAGAGTTTAGAACTCTTATCTACCTAAGTCTCTTATCAAATATTCATGAGTGGGAGATGATAGTAAAATTCAGATAGATGTTTTTGAAGTGGATAATAGTGGAAGTATGGGTGGGTATTTATAGAAAAATAGGGGGAAGTATTTATTAATTTTTAAACATGGTACTTGAACTTTAGGTTGTGGAAAAATAGATAGACATTGACCTTCCCATGGTTTTCACACAGGGTATTTTACATTTAGATCATTTTTTATAAATTTTACATGTTTAAGAAATGAAATCCTTTAAAATATAATATTTTAGACATGTAAAATATATTTATTCACAAATAACTATTTTTAAAATCATAATATATACTTTAAGATTTGGAAAATTATTTATACGATTGGAAAATTGATTTTATTATTTTAAAATACATTAATTTAATGAATAAACATATTTACGGTCTATAAAACCATTATATTATTTATTAAAATTCTATTAAGTCGTTATAGTGTCATAATACTTCCTATATATTCATACTGATTTTACTATTTATACAAAAAAATCAACTATCATATAAAATTATGAAAAAATTACCATTGGATAATTCGCACATGTAGATTCTAATTTTTCACTCCATATTATGATACAAATTTAATATTTATAATAATATTAATTATTAAATAAAAATACTTTGGTATTTCAATGTCACATATTTGGCCCCAAAAATTAAAAAATACTCTCTAAGGTGTAGGTATATAGTTACATTATAATTTACTAATTAATATAAATTATTAATAATTAATAAATATTTTATTACCAATTTATTTTTTGTATTTTATTAGACACTTGTATGTATAACAGTTACATTACAATTAAAATTTCCATATTTACTATTATAATGCTTTAATTCCAAATGGTCATATTCTAAGAGTCATATTTATTTTCCAATAAATTCACTTCATTATTACCACTAAAATATTTTACTTCATTATCATAGTTTATAAAAATCTCATTATTTTTATTACTATTTTCTTTATAAAAGTAGTATGTATTTTATATTTCTCATTCTATTTAGAGTATGGTTTTTAAAAGATCAATATTATAGTGGTGCATTATATTATTATGTGTTCTATAATACTGATTATGGACATTATTATGAATAATTTTTTTTATTTTCTATAATATTATAAAGTGTTTTATTATTATCATGAAATATTAGAATGTGCATTATATAATATATTTTGTGATTAAGTGTTTATATTTTAATCTCGAGTCTTATATTCTATCCCACTTAAATAATTTCATCCAAAAAATTTGAGGTATACATTAGTCTAAAAAATGTGGTTAGTTGATCCTAATTTTTTCCAAATAATCACACATTTATTCTTCAAAATTTTATACCTTCAAATATCTTTCACCAATTTATTTTTCCAATTATCCAATAATTTCTACCTATAGTCAAGTATCTATATAATCTCTTAATTATAAGAAAAGTTAGGTTCTTCATATATTTATTTGGTGGCGTATAAATGAATTAAATTAGGAATGTACTTCCTCTATAAAGATACATGGAAGACATCGTGTACTTTAGCAAGTTTGGGTGTCATATATTAATAGTAATCCATCACTCCAATTCTCTCTAAAATTTTAAAAGGAAAATGTAATATAAACTTGTCTTCGCCATCTTAAAAAACATTATAACTCTCTTAAAAGGTAATACCTTCAAAGATACATGATCCAATAACTGAAATTCCAATAATTTTCTATAATTATCAACATATATCTTTTATATGTTTTTATCCATATTGATATTATATGGAATAAATCAAACTTTCAAAGTTATATCCTCAAAACGTTCTGGACTTGCACACTATAATGACACAAAAATTATATATAGATATTTTCCATTTAAATATGTATGTATTTCATATAATTTAATATATATGATAATAATTAATTTCATCTTATCTTAAATTCATTACATGATGTGTTTATAGGTATATTTTTTTCTTTAAAATTCATTTTTTAAGAGAAAAAACATTCATTGTGTTTTAATAACTTATATTTATAAATAAAGTATCACATATATATGTTGAATTTAATAATATGAATTACATTTTTGGATTCATTATATGAAAAATATATTCATATTAGTTTTTGGTATTTTTCAAAAATAACTAATTCTTTTGTGATAAATAAATTTTTGGGAAAAATAGTGACTTTTATTAATTTACCAGTATATAAGCGAGGATAAGAATTTTATAAAACCTTTTAATTGATAATGAACTAAAATAATTAATATTATTATTCATGTTAAAGATATTTTTTAAATTTATAAATACTATTTTTAACCTTATAAACAAAATATAATATTTTAATTATAATAAAAAACTCTTTTTGATCTTTTTATTTATTTAAAAATTATTTTGGAAAAATTGGTCTTTTATTGATTTGAAATCCACATAGAATTTATTTTTTAATAATAAATCAACTTATTTATTTAAAATGAAAAAAATTATAATATTATCCCACACTTAAATTTAAATCTTAAAATTAACTTTTTATAAGAAAATTTCTTTTATGCATTATGTGTAGTAATACTAAAATTAATCTCTCTAAATATTAAAAAATTTGCTTTATAAAATTATTTACATATTTCAAATCATAATTTTCCAATTAACATATAATATCAATGTTAATTATTTTCTTTAAAATTAGTTGATTAGGGTGAAATTAGAGTTATTATGGTAAGGGTCAATTTGGTTAAAAGTGGTTAAACATAGTGCCATAGGATAAAACACGTGATATGATACTGGATAGTAGAGGTAGGTTTAATTTTATAAGTTTACCCATGAAATTATTTCCAATTTTTTGATCCTTTTATATTGAATAATAGAGTGAAATTATAGAAAAGTTAATAGATTTTACAAAAAAATTACTCTTTGTACTTATAAAATGAGCTCACCTCCTCCCCATTTGCCCACCCATTGCAAATATTTGGATTAACCAAAACTCTTCCTTGGTATCTGCTCAACACCCTCACCATTTAGTTAAAGATTCTGACTCACAAAAATACCATGATAAGGAACCTTAAGTATTTACCCAATGTGGAACTTCCAAGGAAAAGGATGTGTAGCACAAGTGAAGACCACAATCAGGTATGTGGTAAGAGATCTTCTGAAATACCCTCATTACTAGTAATTTGTAAGTTATCTTTATTTTTCTCCCTTTCATTCAATATTATTCTAATAAAATTACCCTATTTTTTATATATTTATCTTAAATATATACCAAGTTAGATATCCTTTTCATTTCCCAGGCTACACATTATTTATTTCCCTTCAAAATTACCACTTTCAAGAAAGCCTGATTTAAGGGAACTTTCCCATTTATTCTCTCTTGTAAAAAATATCCCCAATAAAATATTTTTATACCGTTAATATATTCATGAAAAAACATTATTTAATGTATATACCTATTGTTTCAATACTAGTTTTCTATAAAACTATAAGTTATTTCCTTCTTTAAAAATATCCTTTACTAATTTCATAAAATCGTTATCCAAGTGGTTAATTTTTATTCTTTATTCTCTAGATATTTCTCCTGAATTTTATATAATGGAAATACATGTTCAATAACTATGTATATTTTTCAATAATATAAGTGAAAAATTATTTAATTCTATCTTCTATTGGGAGTCCTTGTAATTTTTACTTCAGTTATTTTATGAATCCAAATTATGAAACCTGCTTCCTTTTCATGGGATTTATCATACTTATGCTTTATGTATGGTTTCTTTTACTCATGTGGAACATGTATTCATGTAAATATTATGATTTTTGTCATGTTACTAGTGAAAAAATAATTATATAACCCTATAATTCATTGGATAAATCATTATATCTCATGATATGTTATATATGGGATTAGGGAGTGAACCTAATCCCCTATTATCCATTTTCCAAAATGTTTATATAAATGAGGAGTGAAATCAACACATAATGGTAATTTTTCCACTATATTTATGGGAATTGAGAGAGAAACCAATACTTCAGTGTACTTTATCTACTCTATGATGATGGTATTGGGAGTAACCCTTGACTTATATTTATTATGCCAAGTCTTATGTTGTTTCCACATATTTTATGATTCCATGATCTTATGAATTCATTTACTTATGTAATGGTTCCATTATTATGATCATTCTATTTTTTATATCATTTTATTCATGTTGACTCTCAAGTTATGCTTTATTTCTATTTTAATCCCCTAATTGGATTTCTATATCATTCTTTTCTATATGTATTTTCCCTAGGGTATCCTATAAATTTTCTGAATATATATGGTAATTAAGAAAATTATGTGGAGTTTTAAATAAATATGTTGTTTTTATTAATTTAAGATGATGTATTTATGTGTCAAATATTACAAATACACTAGTTCAATAGATCCTTAGTTTGTATATGTTTTAAATATATGTGAAAAACTATGAAATAAAGTGTGTTTCAAGATTCAGTCACTATAGTTGATATTAGATCAATGTATAGTTATATATTTATATTATGATGAAACAACATTCGGTAAAATCCAATGGGATAAGTCAAATTATAAAATAACATCCTGTAATGTTGGAAATTTTTTGAGTATATTTTTTTCTTAGCAATTACATCCATTTCTAGATACATCCATGTGGATGTGGTTTTAAATTAAACACACTTAGGGGAAATCACCTCAAAAAGTGTTGGCTGAACATTGACTCAATCATTACTTTAATGCATGATAAGTGGGACTAAGACTTCACACATAGATAAATACTTTGAGTGGATATGCTTTGGATAATTCATATTCTATTTAGAAACCATTTTGAAATATATGAACATATTTTTTTATGGAATGAAATTATATTAAATAAATTAACAGAAAAAATACTATGGATAATGTAGATTGAAACTTATAGATTCATACATTTGGTTATGCATATATTGTATGAGTTAATTATTTATTTTTATGGTTTTCTTATTATATAGTTATTAATCTAAGTGTTCAACTTACTAACTATCATTTATCTTATGAAATTAATGTATGTAGGGGGAACCATGTTAGAGACATGTGCAATGGGAAATGTGATGAATTACTTAATAAAATTCCTAAAATAATGGAAGTAAGAGATAAGGAACTCTTGAAAGTTATTGAACCACCAACTCAAGTTATGAATAATAACATATATTGTGTATAAAACCCTTCAAAAATTAAATTTTCTGTAACACCCCAGGATTTCATAGTACATTATCTCTTTAAAGTAATTCAATAGCTTGCGTTATACACAACACCGAGTTCGAGCACACCACGACTTACCGAACTAGCCATTCAAAAAGCATTTATAAATAGTAGTAACTGGATTTTGATTTTTATATAATACATATAATTTTAGAATCCATATTATGTGATTCTTAGACACAATATATGAACAAATTCATTTTTTTCAGATAAATGAATTATTTTTCAAAAATGCAATTTTACCACCTTTTAATTGTCAACCCTTTTTAAGTAAAATATTTGAAACTTTTATATATTCAATTTAATGAAATTAAATTCTTCTTTAGAATATAGACATAAAAATTTAGTTTGGATAAATTTTTGGTACTTTTTTGATAATTTTCACATTTTCATGAATAGTAAAAAATACTAAATTTTAATCGAAGATAAATTTTTTAATAGAAATAATTTATAGTGTTAGATTATGAATTTCAGTGGTTTTAAAGTATAATAAGATTATATTTTTATCATTTAATATAATGTAGTTAATTGTAAATAATTCACATTTAAATTGTACATAAACACATATCAATCTTTTGATAATGTTTACTTCTTAAAAACCTGGTTTCTGGTTTTGACATCAGGAATTAACATTAAATTAATTAATGAAACTCATATGTTTTGAATTTGATAAAATAGATATCATTCTTGGATTTGTAATTTCAAAATTATTTTAGGGTGATTTTTTGGTATTTTTTTGAAAGCTTTCAATTTTTGATGAATGGTGAAAAACACTGCATTATTATTTAAAACCGGATTTTATTTAAATAATTATTATTTTTATTTAAATTTATTTTAATGTAAAAACATAGATATATAATACCTATATTAGTTAAATATAATTCATTGGAGTCATTTTATAATAAGATTAAACGTATACAATTTTATTGAATTTTTTAACGTCTTTTACCCACACTAAAGAGGTCTTTGCTTTAAATAATAAATTGAGGCTTCGGCCCTAACCTTTTTTACCCACCTTTTAGGAACATTTGAAAATTTGCATAAAACGTGATTTTACTACTTATGTGAATTGAAATTTAAAAATATAAGAGACACAATTTACATCATTAAGTAATATTTGGTTCAATAGGGTGAAAATATTTTTTGGTGAATAGTAACTTTTGAATTTTATTTACCACGGTTAAAAGTAAATAGGGTAATTAAAGGTAAAATGATATTATAATTATCCTAACACATGTAATAATTATATTGGGAAAGTTTATTTCGACCAAAATCAACCTTTGTAAAGAAATATGCTCTTTTTGGTCCACATGGATTAGATTAGGACAGTTATTATTATTTTATTTAAAGAAGAGTTAAAAGTGTTAAATTCAATGTTTAATAACTAAACCATTTTTAATATAGGGTTATACATAAGATAAATTAGACTATAAATATTCACTGGGAATATAAATATATTTCATACATCATGGTATTTTATTTATAATGTTTATACATTAAATAATTAAATATATTTATGACATAATGATGATGCGATAATTACCTTATTAATGAAAGATAAAAATAATAGATATTATAATTATCCAAATAAATGTAAATTGAGACTTTTGATGAACTTCACGAATTTTCTATCTTACTATGACATGTTAGGGTTTATTTAGTGTATTTATTTAAAGTAATCAAGTTTTTTTGACTTTTGAAAAAAACCATATACTAAATAGTGTCAAAATTGACCTAAATGAGTTTTTAAAACAAATACTATATTATTAAATGATATAGTATTCTTAAAAATATAAGTTTTAGCCAAATAACTTATATAATGATATATATCTCATTAATGAACAACTTTAGGTTCTCTTGTAATTTTTATTGAATGTCTATTAACCATGTAATATAAAAAAACAAGAAGATATTGTAGAGGTGAAACTATTTAACTAAGAGTTAAATATAAAATATAAGGTTGATATGGTGACCAAAACTTGTCTAAATAATTCTGGTTGAGAGGATTTAAACCCATCCCCACCTTATCCTAGAAATAAATCCATTTAGATCCATTATAAATAGAAAATTATTTTATAATAAAATAATATTTCAAGGTTTTCCTAAAGTGACCCTCACCAATCTTATAAATGGGAACTTCCCTTTCTCTCAAAATCACACCTCCAAAGCCATTTGGCTCAGACAAACCCTTCTCTAATATTCTCCCAACTACCCTAACTTTTACCTAGAGGCCATTATTTTATCATAATCCAACCTAAGTAGCCCCTTTGATCAAATCAAAAGGAAGAACCTGAAGAAGTGGTAATTACTTCACCACCTCTTTCAAAGTTCTTTTCTTCTTCCACTTCCTCTTTATTTAATTTTTTTCATAATAAAAAAATAAATATAGTACCTTATACATTCTGAGATTAAATTATAAATATTTTAAAATCATATTCATTATTCTATCCATCCTATGAATGATAAATTCACCATACGTGTGTACGTACGCCTTACCGTCTCCACGTCGTGGTGTAGTTTGTTATTCAAAACTTAATTATTTGGATGGGTGTAATAATGAGTATAATTGATGTAAATAATAAATATAACATTCTAATTAATCTTTATATATAAAATAATTTCCAATTACATATTATTTCACCATCAATATAATGATATCATCTCTTACGTACGGCTTACCGTCTCCACGCCGCGATAAGATTTATTTCCACGTTCATCGTTCAACAATGATTATAAAAATATATATTATTAATAAGTATGTAATATGTGACATAATAATGCTACTGGATATACATATATGTCTTTGTGTGTATTTACATATATCTCATTCACTTACTTCCATTCAATACGATATGAAAATGTAAACAACGTTTGTGCGCACGTACGGCCTACCATCTCCATAAACGGTTCTTTCCATTTCATATATATATCTATTAAACATATTTTTATTCTGAATATATATGATACATAAATATTTTTTTATACTCTAGAAGAAATTAAATCATTATATAAGTGATAAGATCAAGAATAAAAAGTCAAAACATGTACGATAGAGAAAGTGATTATTACTCGAAATGTTATTTTAACATAGAAATTATTTTTAAATGGGTAGTATAAATCCATAAATGAATAAAGAATGATATCATAAATATGAATATGGTTCTAGTATAATTTAATAACATACAATGGTCATTATACATGAAGTTAAACATACCCTCAACTAAAATATTGTACAAGGTAAGGGTTATTTCCTTAATCTCATTATTATCTGAGATAGTTTATCTATAAGTATCTTCTGAGACATATTTATCATATATGCACATGTTTCATTAAAATGCTTTCAAAAGAATATTTTAAGTTTTTATGGAAGGGAATATTTTACTAGATCATCCTTTTAAATGTTTTTAGAGAATTGTTTTTCTAAATCTTTTAATTAATTTCCATGTTTTAAAAATGATTTTAAGGCTTTATTTATGTAGACATAATTGTTTTAAAGTGTTAATTTCATTCAAAAGTTTCAAATTGGTATGAGACAATTTGATGCAAAAATATCTTTTAAATGAATTCCTTTATAAATTTTTCACCTTTTAAATGATTTCTTGAAAAGGGTTATTTCTCTCAAAGATTTTTATTGATTATTTTCAACTATGACGACATCCTTTATTGAATATTATTCTTGATTGAGGTTAATTTACTATAATACAATCTTCCATATTGTATTGAATGAGTTATGATATGTTTGTCTGTGGATATTCTATTTATATACCATTCATGGTTTATGGTTAAAGTATTAACATTTTTTATGCTAGTTTTAAGATGAATGTTTATGTTATGTTTCAACCTTTTCATATGAGGAATGAATTGGACTTAGTAAGTGATAGGTGGAGCCCGCTATAGCTCCTCTATGAATCGGTATGTCTCATGAGACAAACTAGTGTCTTGGAACAAGGCCTTGAAAAAATCATTATTTTTAGTCTTCACACGAGGCCTTGACTGTGTGGTTATGATGTTCGACATTATGCATTCCATAATTATGAAATTACTTATTGATATTACATGTGATTATTCAAATAGTAGAATATCCATGTGAATAAGTAAATGGCATTATTTGATTAATATTTTCCATATTATGCTAAATTTTATGTTTAAAAGGCTTCTTTTAGTCTTATAAATTGCCTTAAATGTTTATGATTATTTATGATAGTTTTTTCTATATTGTAATACTTACTGAGCATCTGAGCTCACCATTTTCTTATTTTTTATTTTTCCAAGGATGTGAAGAAGTGTGTTATGATTGATATACAGGGTTAATAAATGGGAATAATGGTGCTCTCAAAGGAATATTTATGTCGTGTTTTATTTTAAAAATTGTAATGTAACTTTTATATATGTAATCTATTTTCCAAGACTGCAAAACTGATTAGTCCTTTAGGACTTGATTCCTTGTAATCATGACAATGTATTAAAACAATGCACCGACTTTGGGTAACTGGGGTTGGGGCGTTATAGTTGGTATTATAGGAAGTTTAGAAACAACCTTGGAAATAGATTTAGAATAACTCTGGTTTTTAAACATCACCCTAAGATAGACATTGAAGATTAGTATAGAAGAACTTCCTAGAATTTTGGTAATGTAGAGATTTTGTAAATTTTCCAAGAAATACATCCCTGTTTGGATACGAGTAGGTAGAGGCATCTCTGGCCCAGATGTAACTAGGAGTAAAAACTCCGACAAGGAGTTTCGAGTTTGAACCGGGGTATCTTGGTACATGACTACGGGCCTTGCTACACTCTTGGTTATGAAACTCTAGGGGAATATGCTTAGGATAATTTTCTTTTTATTTACAAACCATTATAAAGGATTTATGAGTAAATACCTCCTTAAAAAAACATTTTTTTTATAATTATGGATTATATGCATAAACTATCCAATTTATGTTAAATATTTTAAAAGTTTGGAATTATGCATTGTGATTCATAAACTAACATAGCATATTCCATTTTTTAGAAATGGTGCCCAGTAGAATAAATGAGAACTCCAGCAATACACATGATTCAAAGATTAAGAAGGATCATATCTTTCATGGTCTTAAGCCAACATTTAGAAAGTAAATAGTATCCCATGTATTCTCGTCATATGAATAAATATTATCATGTGTTAATAAGTTAAATAAATAATTCTATGAGTCCTATGTATTTTAAGGGAATATAGAGAAGAAAATGATGGTAGAGAGAAAGATGGATAAAGGGAAGAATGGAAAGAAGTATTTTACGATTTGTGATAGCTGTAGAAAGAATCACCTTGGAAAATGCTTTGAGGGAATGGGAGTTTTTTTATAAGTGTGGAGAAAAAGGACACCAATTATGTGTTTGTAAGGGCAATAAAAGGTTTCAAATTTGAAATTCTTCATCTACAAGGATTTCAGACACTATGTGAATCAATGTCCCAATAATCAGAGTATACTGCAAATGATTATATTGGATAACAATCAAGTTATGATAATATCATAGATGAATACGAATGACTAGTGTTCTTATATTGATATTAAAGAATTATGTCATTTGAGTGTTGTATCAAAGATGTACAGGTTATAATAATTATGGAGTTTATAATGATTATATTGTAATACAATTTCATTAAAGATTTGAGATTGTGTGGTACGAAGAAAAGTATCTCAAAAGAAAGTTAAACTTTTTGGAAAATACATGGTTTAAGGAAAAATAAACTTTAATATGGCCCTGATACTGAGGTATTGATTTTGGAATAAGATATGATTGATTTGGATAAATTATATTGGATATTATTGACTACCTTGGAACTAATTTATGATTTTTTATTCCATCATTGTTGGAGATTACAACATTTTTGGATTTAAGAAGTATATCCAGAATTCTATGTTTTACCGAAGGAATAAGGAAGTACATACCTATTCAAATATGGTTTTATAGTAATTCATTTTAATACAACATTTTAAGAGAATACACATTGAAGGTATTCACATGTATATTATGTGACCTTCCTTATAAATTTTGGACTGTGAGTTCAGACAGAAGTATTGTGGATAAGTCAAAAGTTTGGAATGGAATAATTTTTACATTGGATACTATTTTTAAGGTTAAATAATTTCTTAATATTATTATTGGATTGTTATAAAAAGGAAATCCCAGAGGTCGGGTGACAACATGTCACGTCTGACAATGTCATGAGACTTGAACCCACAACCGAAGGATGACAAGGTTGCATCACCTACCACTGGCCTATGTGATGTCCGGAACTGTATATTGTAGTTTTTTTAAATGTTCATATAGATGAATTATAAATTATTTTTTTGGAACCCTATAAGATTAGAATAAACAGAATATTTTTTAGTTCTATTATCTTTTGGGAGAGAAAGATGATTTGTAGTAGAAATTAGTTAAATGATGGAACTCTACATGTCAAGTATTTTTTTTCTTATTTTATGAATAAATTAATACATAAAATTTAAGGAAATAATCTTAAAACCAAAAATGTTTTATCCTAATACCTTATGTTTTGATGAACCAATAATATTTTAAGTCCTCGTAGATTTATGCCTTTAAGGCCCTCAATTTTCTATTTATTGTTCTCTTGTTTCTGATTGATAAACTCAATCACTCCCCATAATATTTACGTTTTTTCTCCAATTATGTATCTCAAGTTTCCACCAATTTTCTCTTATTAGAAATCCTAACTTGGTGGTGACTTTTTCATTTCCATTTCCCTCTTATTAAGAATAAATTTTATTAACCCTATTTCTGATGTGGGTTTTCCACAAAGGTATTTTCTATTTTAAACATTTTTTTTTCAAAGAACAATTTAAAATTTAGAGGATGAAATTTATTGAAGGAGGTGATAATGTAACACCCCAAGATTTTATAGTACGTTATGTCTTTAAAGTAATTCAATAGCGTGCATTATATGCAACACCGAGTTCGAGCACACCATGACTATCCCAACTTGCCGTTCAAAAAGCAATTATGAATAGTATTAACTGAATTTTGAATTTTATATACTCTATATAATTTTATAATAAATAATAAATGTTTCTTAGACATAATATAAGAACAAATTCATTTTTTTCAGATAGAAGAAGTATTTTTCAAAAATGTAATTTTACCACCTTTTAATGGAGAACCCGTTTTAAATCCAATATTTGACACTTATAAATTAAATTTAATAAAATTAAATTCTTTTTTAGAAGTGGGACCAAAAAAATTAGTTTGGATAAATTTTTGGTACTTTTATGAGAGCATTCATATTTTGATGAATAGTGAACAATAATAAATTTTAATTGAAAACAACTTTTTATAAGCAAAACAATTTATAGTGTTAAATTATTCATTTGAATGGTTTTAAATTTTAATTGGATTATATTTTTATAATTTAATATAATTTTGGTCATTGGATGTAAATTCATATTTAAATTGTACATAAACACATGTCAATCTTTTCATAGTTTTTAATTCTTAAAAACCCAATTTCTGGTTTTGGCAATGGAAATTAATTTTAAATTAATTAATGAAAATCATATGTTTTAAATTTGGTAAAATAGACATCATTTTTGGCTTCATAATAACAAAATTATCTTTGGGTGATTTTTTGATATTTTTCTGAAAACTTTCAATTTTTGATGAATATTGAAAAACATTGCGTTACTGTTTAAAACCAACTTTTATTTAAATAATTATTATTTTTATTTAAATTTATTTTAAAGTCAGAATAGATAATAATACCTATATTAGTTCAATTTAATTCTTTAGAGTCATTTTATAACAATATTAGATATATAAAATTTTATTGAATTTTTTAACGTCTTTTACCCACCTTCTAGGCACATTTGCTAATTTGAATAAAATGTAATTTTACCAATTTTGTGAATTGAATTTCAGAAATATAAGAGCCACATTTTACATGATTAAGTAAAATGTGGTTCAATAGGATGAAAATAATTTTTTTTGTGAATAGTAACTTTTGAATTTTATTTACCACGGTTAAAAGTAAATGGGGTAATTAAAGGTAAAAATGATATTATAATTATTCTAACAAATTTCATAATTATATTGTATAAGTGTATTTATATCAAAATCAACCTTAGGAATAAAATATGATCCTTTTGGTCCACTTGGATTAGATTAGGACATTTATTATTATTATATTTAAAGAAGAGTTAAAGGTGTTAAATTCAAAGTTTAATAACAAAACCATTATTAATATAGGGTTATGAATAAGATAAATTTGACTGTAAATATTCATTATAAAGCTAAAAATATTTCCTACATCATGGTATTTTATTTATAATTATTAGACATTAAATAATTAAATTTATTTATGACACAATGATGATGCAGTAATTACCTTATTGATGAAAGATTAAAATAATTGATATTATAAATATCAAATTAAATGTAAATTGAGGGTTTTGATGAATTTCAAAAAAATATAGGTTAATATGATATTTTAGGGTTGATTTAATGTATTTTTTCTAAGTAATAATCTTTTATTTACTTTCCCATAAACCAAATACTAAATAGTGTCCAAATTGACATAAATGAGTTTTTCAAACAAATACTATATTATTATATGATATAATATTCTTAAAAATCTAAAGTTCAGAAAAAAGGACTTATATAATGATATATATTCCATTGATGAACCACTTGAGGTTCTATTATCATTTTATAGTAATTTTATTAACCATGTTATATTAAAATACAAGAAGATATTGTAAAAGTTAAACTATTTAACTAAGAGTTAAATCTAAAAGATAAGGTTGATATGGTGACCAAAAAAAGTCTAAAACCAACTATTTAAGAGGATTTCAACCCATTACCAACTTATCCTAGAAATAAATCCATTTAGAGCCATTATAAACTGACAATTATTTTATAATGAAATAATATTTCAAGCTTTTCATAAAGTGACCCTCACCTCTCTTGTAAAAGGGTACTTCCCCTTCACTCAAACTCACACCTCCAAATCCATTTTCCTCAAAAAACCCATACTCCAATATCCTCAAAACTACCCTCAATTCAACCTATAGGCCTTAATTTGATCATAATACAACCTAATTAGCCCTTTTAAAAGAGGTGATGAAGTAATTCCCCCTTCTTCGGGTTATTCCTTCCTCTTTATTTGATTTTTTTCATAATAAAATAATAAATATAGTACCTTCTACATGATGAGATGTTATTATAAATATGGTAAAACTATATTCATTATTCTATCAATCCAATGAATGACAAATTCACCATAAGTTCATGTGTACGACTTACCGTCTCCACGTCGTGGTGTAGTTTGTTATTCAACACTTCATTATTTGGATGGGTATAATAATGAGTATAATTGAGGTAAATAAAAAATATAACATTTTAATTATTTTTTATATATATAATTATATCCAATTACATAAAATTTTACCATAAATATAATTATATCATCGCTCATGTGTATGTACGACTTACCGTCTTCACATCGCGATAAGATTCATTTCCATGTTCACCATTCATTGATGATTATAAAAATATATATTATTAATAAGTATGTAATATAGGAAATAATAATGTGACTGGAAATTTATATATATATATTTATATATATATTTATATATATCTCATTCACTTACTTCCTTTCAATACGTTATGAAAACGGAAACAGTGTTTATGCATAAGTACGGCCTACTGTCTCCATAAACGGTGTTTTCCATTTCATATATCTATATATTATACATATTTATATTTTGAATATATATGATACATATAATAATTTTCTATACTCTGGAAGCAATTAAATCATGATATAAGTGATACGATTAGGAATAACAAGTTAAAACATGTACGATAGAGAAAGTGATTATTACCCAAAATGTTCTTTTAACATAGAAATTATTATTAAATAGTTTGTATAAATCCATAAATGAATAAAGTATGATATCATAAATATTAATATGGTTCTGTTATAATTTAATAACATACTATGGTCTTCATAAAAGAGGTTAAACGTACCCTCTTCCAAAAGAAACTACATGGTAATGTTTATTTCCTCAATCTCATTATTATCCGAGAGTGTTTATCTATAAGTATCTACTGGGAAATATTTATAATCTATGTCCATGTTTAATTAAAGTGTTTTAAAAGGGAATATTTTATGTTTTTAGGGAAGGGAATATTTAACTAGATCATAATTTTAAATGTTTTTAATGATTTATTTTTCTAAATATTTTAATTAATATCCATGTTTTCAAAATAGGTTGAAGGATTTATTTACATAGAAATAATAGTTTTAAAGTATTAATTTATTTCATGAGATTCAATGTTGTATGAGACACTTTGATTCAAATATCTCTTTTAAATGAATTTATTTATAAATTGTGGGACTTTTAAATGATTTTATGAAAAGGGGTATTTCTCTCAAAGAGTTTTATTGATTATTTTCAACAATGTCAACATCCTTTATTAGATATTATTCTTGATTGAGGTTGATTTACTATAATAAAATCTTCCATATTGTGTTGAATGAGTTATGATATTTTTGACTGTGGATGTGCTATTTTTATACCATTCATGGTTTATGGTTAAAGTATTAATATTTTTTATGTTATTTTTAATACAAATGTGTATGTTATGTTTCAACCTTTTCATATGAGTAATTCATTGGACATAGTAAGTGGTGGGTGGAGCCTGCTATAGCACCTCGATGCATCGGTAGGTCTCATGAGACAAACTAGTGTCTTTGAACAAGGCCTTGACATAATCTTTATTTTTAGTCTTGGAACGAGGCCTGGACTATTTGTTTATGATGTCCGGCATTGTTCATTCCATCATTACGAAATTAGATATTGATATTACATGGGATTATTTGACAAGTAGAATATCTATGTGTATATGTAAATGGCAGTATTTGATTAATATTTTCCATATTATGAAGTTTAAGTTCAAAAGGATTTTTTTTTAGTTTTATACATTGCCTTATATGTTTATGATTATTTATGATAGTTTCTTCTATATTGTTATCCTTACCGAGCATTGTAGATTACCCATTTATTATGTTTTATTTTTCACATGATATGAAGAAGTGTGTTATGATTGATATTTAAAGTTAAGCTAGTGTAATAATGGTTCTCTCAAAGTATTATTTATCTTTAGTTTTATTTTGAAAATTTTAATTTTAGGTTCATATATGTAATCTATTTTCCAAGACTGCTAAACTGATATGTCCTTAGGGACTTGATTCCTTATAATCATGTTAGTGTATTAAAATAGTGCACTAACTCTGGATAATTGGGGTCAGGGCATTACAGTTTCATTCAACTACTTTTTGTTAAAGTGTCCACTAAATTTTAGTGGCTCTTCTGATACCATGATATTTGAATAATGGATTAACTCAATTATGATGATATTATAAGTCATTAAATGTTTTTAATAAAATAAGTTCACATTAGTAGTTTACCACCTTGAGGTAGAGGTCGATCAGCTGTAGACACATATCAAGAATGTGAATCATGTGGATGACATATAATCTAAGGAGTGGGATGAATTCAAGAAGTTACTTGTCAATAATTATTTACCTAGCACACTCTATCTACAAATTTATAAGAAATTCCTTTCACTTAATAAAAAGTAAAATGAATCAATTGGGTCTTATTAAATTAACATCACAAGTCTCACATGGTATGCCTCTTTATTATTCATTAACACTAAAATTGTGAATGGTTTAATCCTTATTGAGATAAAGTAGAGTCTATATGGATATTTGGAAATTAGAGGCTTTGATAGTTATTTGAAAGTTGTTTTATGTTCCCTAAAAGTGAAAATAGATATTTCTGATTCTAAGTGACCTCATGGTACTGGAGATAATAAGTATAGAATGGAGTTTAAATATGGGGGTCACCAGATAAAAACTCATGGAGGTAAGATAATCCAACACCCTACATGTCAAGTGTGGAAAGAAGAATATTTGGAAAAATCTAAAGGGGACCATGAAATTTTTCATGTGTAGAAAGGAGGGAAATAAATCCAAAACATGTACAAGTGAGATGAAGAAGATGAAAAATTTTATTGAATAAGATAATGTACTGGTTGATCCTCAACCTATTTTCCAATGTTTCAACTATAAGGATCACGAGCACCATAAAAAAAATACACTAAGTTAAGGGTTATTGAAGATAACTAATGAAAAAACCCATAAGGAAAATATTGTAAGGGTATTAATATACTATTACTAACATAGATTTTAATCATGAAAATGATGTACTGAAAGGTATGCTAGTGATTCCTTCAATAAAAGTGAGTATACTATTTGATTATGGTTCAGTGAAGTATTTTATATCTGGAATGTTTATTAGAACTATTCAAATACCATCATTATCCATAGAAGATTAATTATTAGTAAAGATAAAAAATGGTGAAATCATTACATATCAAGTATATAAATCCACCCTAGTGGATATTTATTGGATGAATATTCCAAAAACTCTTACCATACTCTCTATAGTATAATTTTATTCTATATTATGAATGTACATTCTATATTTATAGAAAACCCACATTAACTTCTAAGAAAAATAAATCAATTTATATATCTGAAATCATCCTATGATTCTACATAGTTTTAATGAGAAGGGTGAATATCCATTAGAATATTTATCATAAAGATGGATAATCGTTCCTTATAAGAAATCATAGCTAGCCTAAAAATAAAAAAAGGTAGAGAATCACTATTTAAGTCATTTCAATTGTAAATGAATGTTGGGATGTATTCCCTGAAGCATTTTATGGTCTTCCTCTTAATTGAGGGGTTGATTTCTTAGTTGAACTTATACCTAGATCTCTAATAATATCCAAAACTCCATATATAATGTCATATATTAAAAAATAATAACTTACTAAGAAAATACAAGAGAATATGTACAAGGGTTTCATTCACCCTAGTGATTCACCATGTAGTTCCCAAGTTCTCTTTTTAATTAAGAAGAATGGTTTATGTATCTCTGTATTGATTATTGTGAACTCCACAATATCATGATAAAGAACAAGTATTTCTTGCAACACATTGATAAATGGTTTGATCAATTACTCAAAGATAAATACTTATGTAAAGTGGACCTTCGATCATGATATCATCATTTAAAGGTGAATAAGGAATATATTTATATATCCTCTTTTCATAAATGTTTTGAGAACTATGAGTTTACAGTGATTCCAATTTTACTCATTAATTCTTCAGTGATATTCATAAACATAATCAATAAAGAATTTAGATATTACCTTAAAAAATTTGTGGTATTATATTAGATAGTATCTTATATACTTAAAAATAAAGGAGGAACATGATAATCATTCGAATAATTTTTGGATGCCTTTGATTAAGGACAAGTTATATGAAAAATATAGTAAATTTAAGTTCTAGAAGTAGAAAGTATCATTTTTGGGGAATATATTAATAGGTAAATATATATTTATGGACCTTGTGAATACTAAAGTGATTGAGGAATGGCCTAGACCAAAATATGTTATAGAAATATATAATTAAATCATATTATCTGGGTACTATTAGTTATTTTTGAGAAACATATCAAGATTATTAGACATACTAACCAATCTTACTTGGAAGGGAGTGAGGTATGTCTCAAAAAAATGAATGTGAATATAGCTTCATAGATTTGAATAAGAGTATAACCTCTACACCTTTACTCACACTACCCATAATTTGCGAAGGATTTTTTATTAATAGTGATGATTCAAAATATATTTTAGGTTGTCTACTAATGTGGAATGATGGATTTATGATTTCCTCAGCCCAATTCACTAATAAGTAACTAGTCTAAAGGGACATAAGGCCTCAAGAAAACCTCCATAAATTTATAGGCTTCTAACCAGCAGTGATGGGGTAATGATGGTATAATGGGGAGACTGTACCCTTGTATTAGATTTCAACACAACATAGGTAAATAAAAAATAATAAAACCATATAAATAATAAAACAAACATAAAGCAGTAAGGAACAAAAAAATTATTGATGATGTCATGGTGGTGTCAAATAGAATTCTATCATGTCATGGAAGCAGTCATAAAATTACTAAGAGACTGAGAAAAAATAATAAAAATAATAAAAACTGATAATCTTCATAAGAGTCCTGATTTATAGCTTGATCATATGCTCTCATGGTCCCACCTATGAGAGGATCAAGCTTTCATAGTAGGTACTTTCTTTTATCCTATCCTACATTAATAAAATATTCTTCGGTGCCAAGAAAGAGACTAGATATGGAGTGAGTACAACTCATTAGGCCACCACCAATGGTGTTTAATCCAAATCCATTATATGAGTATAAAATGTAATATTGTGGAGATATAATAATTAAAGAATAAAATTGAAATAAATATTATAAATCTCAGGATCTTTTGGGATATCTGGTATAATCTACCCGCTTCAGACTAAGTTGGATGTCTCTAACCTTAGGAACTTTTAGATGGTCAAGGTAGCTGAGGCATGTAGCCAATTAATCTAAGAATGAATAGTGATAATTAATTCATGGATATGGTCTATGAATTCCTACACAACACACCAATTTCTAATCCATGGAAGAACCATGGAATTTATATCCTTTTGGATTTAAATCCAACTTGTGGTGATCAATATATGATGTATGTCTCTTTGGTTTTGAGTGTAATTGAAAGGGAAATCCCCATGAATTATACTCTTAAGAGTATATAACTATATAAATTAATACTATCATTGCATTTCATGTAAGTAATTGATAGAAATCTAAGGGTATGACCGAAGTAATTTCTTATATGTGGAAATCAAGATGAAACTAGTTGATCAACCTGAGAATTCTAATTTTTAAAATATCCAAATGGATATGTAATTATTATCCATAGAATTCATGATAGTAATATGTTGACAAAATAAAATGTCATTTTACCACTTTTCATTCACATCAATTAATTGAGTTGAATCCTATGAGTTTTCCCAAGGACTTCTAAAGAGTAAATCCAAGTCATTCTTGAGGCATGTTTCAACTTTAATGGGGTGAGAAAGTTACATAAATAAATACCCATGGAATCCGTGGTAATAATCATAATTTTCAATTAAAGTGTTCATATAAAGGAATTTATCAAAGATAAGTCACAATATTATATGTTCCCACTTTAGTTCATAATTTAATTAGTTCCTTCTATTTGGAGTTATATTAAAATAATATGTTCGGACTCTTGAATTTGTCAAAGATATTTAAATCTAATTTAATTACATTAAATCTACCCATGGTATTCCTAAATACCAACTTCAAGACTTACCTCATTTATGTGACATTCCAAACATATCCTAAGGGGGATTTGTTACATAAGAAGGATTGGGATTTCATATAGTTTAATACAAAACCCTTAAGATGAGTTTTGGTTACATTAAAGTGTGGTAATAATGGGGTTTTAACAAACATTTCCTAAAGTTTGGTTTGGGTTTGGGTTAAAAACATCTAAGGGTGTTTAGGTGGTCTGTATTACATCTATTTTGGGTTTAGGGTGATAAATTTATGATATATAAATTATAAGGACAATTTTCATAGAAAATAATGTGTGGAACAATAATACATTTTATTAATGGTGAGAATTTTTGGGGAAAGAACATATGCCATCAACCTTGGGATCATGAAATAACCTTGATCTAGTATCACCCTCAAATTGAACATCAACAAGATATGCTGAGAAACTAAAAAAATACCTGAAAATATTGTCTATTATCTCTCTCATAGATTACTCTAAGGAAAATGATAAAAACAAATATTGGAGGTAAAAGGAGTGAAATACTTACCTCGATGTTTTCAATGCGATGAATAGAAGTTCAAACACCCATGGATTGAGGGAGATCTCATATGAATAGTGTAATGAGAGGGGGGTGCTCCAACTTTCTATTATAGGTCTAATAATGAGATAGAGGGATAAAAATAGGGTTGGAGGGGTAAAATAACCAAAATGGTCCTATTAAAAAAACAACCACTGGGCCACTAGCCAGCCACTGGGTGTCCACTAACTTATCAGTGGCCCGAATATCATAGAAAGGCTACCGGTTCTACTACTAGATTACTAGAGGTATTGCAACAACTTGCTACAATTTTGGATCCATCTCGGAGACCTTATTTTTTATCCCACGTTGCCTCTAGAACCCAGGAACATGCTTTAAGGGGTGAAATAAAATAGGTTTTTCCAAAAAAATACATACCTCGTTGAAGAACCATGTTCTTACAGCCTCCCATCCTTAAGAAAACACATCCATGTGTTGTACTTCTATGGTTTTTTGAACTACATCAGAGAATAACTTAGGCCACTAAGCACATACATTGGACTCTCATTCTCATATATCCTTTTAGATAAAGGTATGTTTCCATAACACCCAAACTAGAGGAACTATTTTCCCTCCAAATTTCTCTATGTTTTGGTCAATGATACCTAATGAATACTCCTGAAATGAAGACTCAACCTACAATTATACATCCTAAGGATTGAAAAAAAAATTATATGGGTTAGTGGTGGAGTTGAGATATATGGAAGGCCTTTTTAAAAGAACTATACCACTAAGGACGAGATAAATGATGTGCTACTAGATAGACCCTCTTTATAATCTCAAAAGGCCTGATGAATCTAAGTGAAATCTTTCATTTATTCTTAATCCATTGATAGACCAATCTTGGGAAAACATGAAACATAACCTAATCCTACACCTTAAACTCCAAAGGTTGGTGATTTTGATCGGTATATGAATCATGAATAGAGTATGTTGTTCCCATTCGTTTCTTGATCAGTTTCACTTGATCTAATATCTCTAGAATGAGACATGGTCCCATTATCACTACCTCCCCTACCTCTAACCAGTATAGAGTTAAACATAATGTTATATTATATAGATCCTCATAATTATACTTCTGAATTATCGCATGGAAATAGTTATTATTGGATAATTAAGTAATGGGAAGGGGTTTCCCCCAAGAGCCTCTAAATTATAGGATGCATGTATGGACCATTTCATTTATTACCTTTATAGTATTATTAGACTGGCCATTGGTTTGAGGGTGATATTCTATAATCTAGAGTACCTTTGAACTAATTCCGTTCTGTAATCCATACCAAAATCATGAATTAAACCGAGAATCCATGTTTGATAAAATGGTACATGAAATCCCTTTAATTCATGTAATCTATCCAACATATAAAATTTTAATATCATAAAATGAGAAGGTACCATATATAAAAAAGAAGTTGGTGAACTTAATCAGCCTACCCATAATCACCCATGCTATGTTAGTTTCTCAGGGTGAATTCAGTAACCCCAACATGAAATCCAAATTGACATTATCCCATTTCCAATCCAAGATGGGAAGGGCTATAATTGGCCAGTAAGCTGCCGGTGTTATGATTTCATATACTAATATGTTGAATAGCCAATGAAAAATCCTATTATTTTCTTTTTCATCCTTGGAAACTAGAACTTGTAGTATAAATCATAGTATATCTTCAAGAGTCTGGGATGCACTACCCACGTAGAAGAAAGAAATTCTCACACCAATTCCACTATTATACCTACAGGGTCCTAAACATGCCCATGGATACATAGAATCTCATCCACATCAAGAACCCAACTATGAAATGGATCTTAACCATAAATAATATCTTTTAATAGCAATCACAACACTGAAATGAGTGTTTAGCGTCAGTTTACAAAACCGTTGCTATTTTTTTAAAATAATTTTATAGTGGTTTTATATAAACTGCCTCTAAAAAGTTATAAAAATTAACAAATGTGACACTTCCACCCTCCTCCGACACCCCTAAAACCCTCACACCCCTCCCCTGACACCCTGACCCCCCACCCAGCCGACTCCCCAAATCCCTAGCCTCGTCGCCAATCATCGCTACCACTCGTCGCACCTCACATCATCATTCCCCTTCTACCCTCGCCCCACCTTGTCATCCATTGCCACGCCTCATCGCCCCTCGTCGTTGATCCCGACCCCCACCTCGCCGCCCCTCAAAGGTTGAGCAGTGATTTCAAGTGATATTCCCCCTCGTCTCCTTCTGTATTTTCATTAGCTCTCTGTACACTAATTTACTCAGTTCTGGATAAGGTTTAGCGATAATTTAATCTAAACATTGTTATTATTCCTAATTGTGATGGGGTTTTGTCTATAATGGGTATAGGAGGACACAATTTGATGATTTCACAAACACTGAAGTAGTTTCATTGATGTTAAGGCACTGAATAATTTTTTTTTTCTAAATTGGATGATATTGATTCTTAAATGGGTGTTATATCATAGGTTTTTTTCTAGTATAGTGTCAATAGTGCTCCATAGACCATATAAGTGCTATTGGAAAAGTGTTCATTGTGATAGTAGTTCCATGTGTCTGTTCTATCATTTATAAATATTTTTTTAAATTAAATCTATAATTATAATTATATATAGGTTGTTATTAATGTTATGTGATGGGATGAAAATTTTGAGAGTTGATACAGACTTGAATGTATTATAGATGGGATTGGGTGAGTTCTTCTAGAGTATCGTTTAGGTTCTAATGTAAATATAGAGGTTGGTGGTCCTTATAATTCAAGAAAATATTCTTTTTTTTTCATGAATTACTACTACAAGACTGTTTTATAGACTTTGGTAGAATTTTTAGTGCAATATTGTTGTTGCGTAAAGAAGAGATGATGGTGTTGGGTCTCCTTTACTTGAGAGGGTTCTGCCATGGAACATTGTGAGATGATATCGATGAACCCTACCTTTATAGATAATGTAGTGGGATGAGATGTGAATATATAACCATAATTAGTTCCATCAGAAAACTGTATAAGGTTTGTATGCCACCCCACCCAGAGTTCTAATGTTTTTCATGGCGTTGTTCCTCTCTCGGATTACAAGGTGTGGGACAAATTGGATAAAACTTGGAAATATCTTCTTAACCCCCTTTATTATCAATATAGAGGACCTTCTTTAGTGATACATTTCAATATATTCCTTAATTCAATTATTACATATAATAATGAACACTTTGAGGTTTATAAAGTTGATACCAAAAATGTAGCAGCATGGATTTATCATTACTCGATGAATAAAATTCGTTGGAACTTGACCCATTAGATGTTGGTGTTGGTGTGACTTTTGACAATGTCATAATCATATAAAACATTATGCATGGTATAGTTATCTACTCTCCAGATTTTAATTCGTATTCAATTTCCATTTAAATTCTTTAATGACCAAATAATGTTATCATAATAAATGTGGATGCATGTGTCTCTGTATATAACTTAGTAAATAAGAAAATGTGAAGATTTTGATTTTCCCAATGTGATTATTTCTATTGAGATATTAGCATATCCATCTTTCAATTCAACATATTGAGCAACATGGATAGTGGGGGGCATTTATTATTGATATCATGTGTCACCAAACCATCATGGTTGGAACTAAGGCTAAGAACACATTATTAATAGATCTGTTTATCAAGTATTTCCATTTTACACTTCATTTAGATCTTTCCTTCCTATTTTTTATTTTATGATTTTCATTATATCTTTCTCAGTGATATGGTTTTGTATGAATTTGATATTATCATTTGTAATTAACTGCTATATGATACCTATTATGGTTTATTTTTCAATATCATTAATTGGATGGTATCATTTATGATTTCAAATTTATTTGTTCTAGGGATTTTTACACAATATATTTTAATTATATTCAACAGAAATCATAGAAACCATGTATTACATGTCTTTTTACATACTATATATCGAGGGATGAAGTTGTGTATCCTCTCAACCAAATATTTTTCTCTTCAATTGATTCCCTAAAATCAATCATACATGAATAATTATAATTGTTGAATCCAAATATTCACAATAAATTATTATTTTATATAACTGTTACCTAAATTCAATTTCTCATGTTAAATTGAAAACATTGAAAATAAAATTTTACATCATCTTTCCTTGTTAATATGAAGTGTTTCAATGTAATAGTACTCCCACTGACTCTCAACACATAACAACACCCATTGAATGTTTGATTAATTTTAATGGTCTATTTATCTAAACATGAAGATCTAATCCTTAAATGAGATAAAACATTTAATAATTTTTAATTTTATGACTTGTTAACTAGGGACCATTCAGGATTTAAAAAATTAATATTCTTGTTGCACAACATGAGTGTTTAATAAAATTAAAACCCCTATGTTATACAAAGATATATTTATTGGTTTCATAGAAACCAAAATAAAATTTTGATGTAGACTTTAAAAATCCATGCGTGTATAAATTCACTGCATCCTTGTAATATGAATTTGGATTTCATTTAGTATGAATGAATGTTTAACCAAATTTTATTTAAAATGTTGTAATCATTTTCAAATATCCATGCTGAAAAGGAAAATTTTGGGGTTACCAAAAAGTGAATCTTTGGATATAAAATTATTTAGGTATATTAAGAAGTATACTTTTCTTATTTCCCATACACATACATCACTTCTAAAAAATGTCAAGAGAAGCACCACCCTTTAATATCACTAAAAAGTGCTGATAAAGGGGAACTTTTAATAGTGCTAAAAAAAGAATTTTTAAAAGTAACCCTTTATCAACACTTTTTTAGCATTGATAAAGCCCCCCCCCCCCTTATCAGTGTGTTTTTTTAGAATTGTTAAAGGGGACCCCTTTATGAGTGCTTTTTTAGTAGGGCTGATAAAGGGGGGGATTTATCTGCGCTTTTCTCTAGCACTGATAAATTTTATGTTTCCAAAAAATCATAAAAAATAATATATTGTTATATAAGTATATTTATATTGATACAAATATAATATATATTTTTTAAATATGTTTTTTATAAGTATAAATAGACTATTACATTTAATATATAATAAATTTAGGCAAAATGGATTTAAAATATTTTAAAAAAATATTATTAATTAATAATTTTCTAATTATCATCGATTAATAATCATTTAATAACAATATGATGACACAAAAAATCAAAAAAAAATTAATAAAATATCTAAAATAAGTTGAAAATGTAACACAAACTTCAAACGGCCATAACTTTTAATCCGGGTGTCCGTTTAAGCTCTACAACGTATCAAATCGAAGCCTGTGAAAAGCTTTATGCACTAGTGACCTAATGGGTCCTTTTTCTACATTTTTTAGAGCCATAAAAGCCCATAAGGCCTCCAAAACTGTGTTTTTAGTTGGGATACCCCGATTTGTTAACATTCAAACAAGTATAACTTCTTATCCAGATGTCTGTTTGGCCTATACCACATATAATATCGAAGATTGTTTCATTTTATTCGATTTACTGGTTATGGAGTTGAAACTAGATTTTACATTATAAGTTATGGTCGTTTTAACATTCTATGGATTTTTCAAATACACATATATATGTATTTATTCGTAAATATATATGTGTCTGTGTGTGTGTGTCTGTGTGTGTGTGTGTTGTATATATGTATGTATGTATGTATGTATTTACTTATTTATAAACATACATAAAAAACATATTTTATAAATGTATTTAAAACTAATCTTATAAATATATATTAATTTACAAATAAATATACGGATAAAAAATTATAAATATATATATATATATATATTAATATATATTAATATAAGAATTAATATATATATACTAATATATGAATAAATATATATATATATTAATATAACTAAATATATTGATATTAATATGAATCTATATTAATATACTAACAAATGTAACTGTATATATATATATATATTAATATATGAATAAATATAAATATATATATATTAATATATGATTAAATATATACGTATTAATATAACTAAATATATTAATATTAATATTAATCTATATTAATATAAAAATAAATATAACTGTATATATATATATATAGATAAATAGATATATCATTAAATAGAAAAAAAATGAAATTGCTTAGTGGTAAAGGTGCAGGCGTTCAAGGGGGAGGTTGCGGGTTCAAGTGTGGGTGGAAGAAAGGAGGTGTGTGCATGTGGGGGATGCGCAAGAAGGGCACCGTGTGGGAGAGTGTGAGGGGGGTCCACTTAGCACTGATAGGGGGTCAAGTGCTGTTAACCCCCCCCCCCCCCCCCCGCATTATATAATTCTTTATTATTATTATTGGACCCCCCTTTATCTTGTCCTTGATTAACAACACTTTTTTTAGAATTGTTAATGCACTTTTCTAGCACTGATAAAGGCCATATTCATATTAGTTTATATATTTTAATTTCCAGATTAAGTTATAATATAAAGAATTCTAATCTTTTTTTGTCAATTTTTACTCTAAAAAGTACTTATCCTTTCATTTTCACGATACATAGTAGCTTCTGACATAAATAAAAATATTTTTTTTATAAAAAATATTGATATAAACACTTTATAAATAGAAAAAAAATTATTGTTAGTATGAAATACTGAAACCTTAACAAGATTTTCATTAAAACTATTAGTGTTTCCAGTTAGTTTGAATCCATACACTACACCAAACTGAGAGTTTAGAGGCGGTTTAAAAAATTACCTCTATTTTTTTAATATAATTTCATGGTGGTTTTATATAAACCACTGCTAAACAGTTAAAAATTTTAACAAACGCGGAACTTTTCCCCTCCCCCGACACCCCTGACCCCCCACCCCCACCTCCTGACACCCTTATGTGCATGCATACCTTATATTTAGACTTCATATAAACACATCACAACTAGTGGATAGGTTTTATAATGCTTGATGCATATTTTTTGATAGGGTGTTTTGAGGCCTGAGGATAGATGCAGGTCAATATTTCTGGTGTTTTATTTTTTTGGTTTATTAAATATTTCTCATCATACCTTGGGTGATTAGTATTTGTATGATAATATGAATTATTCTGGTCATTTATTATATAATTTTTTTATTTTATTGTTTACATTGATATGTGGTAGATATATGGGTTATTTTTTCATTACAGTATACTCTAATTTGATGTATTTTTTTCACCATATAATATGGATTAATACCTTACAACAAGTTTTCAACCACTTGAATGTGTGTTGGAATGCTTAAGGTATGTCAAAACTCATCTCATATGATTATTCTAGAATGGGGAATTATAATGTGACATCATATCATTTAGTTATTTTATAAATTCGGTAGATGGAAGAGAGGAATCTGGGGACTTTATTGAATTATGTGATAGACCATATATAAGTGATTCGTAAAAACATTTTTAGTGGTATTTCATGGTAACCATGAGTGTGGGATTGTTGTTATTTCATTTTTCTACTATGAAAGAGTTTTTTATGGAATATAATGTTCTTACAATAGTTGTTATTTTAAATTTTCATATCCTTTATCAATATAATGAGGCCCATGTGCATGACCATATTGGGTATATATTATTTTCATGACATGTAGATGAATGAATTTAATTAGAATTTTAAAATGGGATTCAATTGTTTAAATTTTCAGAAAAAACATATACAGTGTTTAAAAGTATTTAACCTCAAGGAATGTATGTTATATGATGGATCCCTTCATAAATATAATTATTTATAATTTTGGTGATTGAACTCACGGAGTCATGAAAATTTATTCTTGATCCATACTTTTGTATTTATATAGGAAAACTTTATTTAACATATTCATATTTTTTTAACTAGTATATATGAATCTATTTTACTATTTAGTAATAGTTATGTGTTATAATTTTATTTTAATAATGTTTAATAACATTTTGATATATATTCATATATGTTGGATCACATTACTAAAGAACACACTTCAATATGCTAAGGGTTTGTCACAGTTTTTATATTTTTCAATTTCTAATTGATCCATTAAGGGGATAATAAGATGCACATATCCTAAATATAAATTTAGAATATCGTTGAAGAGAGATGAAATTTATGAACACTTGATATTGAAGCAATTACATGCTCAAAATTTGTTTTGGATTTATCATGGAGAATTGAACATCACCGAAAGGGTGAGCACTGATTTCAATCCACATAATGAGCTCCAAACTTCATCGATAATTGAAAATGAAATTCAAATCCTTATAAATGATGAATTAGGCATTGAATGACACCAACATCAACATCAAAACATATCCGAACAACTTGTTGAGGGTGATGTAAATATCAATGTGACAAGTGTTGTTTTTGAGACTGTAGGAATACTAGATAAAGATTGTAGCATATCACTAGATCTGCCTCCTGATTATGTGGAGAATAATGTAAGAGAGAGCTTAATTGAGCATATAGAAGAATTTCAGGGTTAATTTGACAACGGAAATCAAGAGTTTTATAGTGGATGTTTGAAATATTCTGAAATTTTTTTGTTGAAGTTTTACCATGTCAAATGCCCATGTGGAATTAAAAATAAGGTGATGTACATGATATAGGAATTGTTGTTTTCTGAATTTCCTAAACAAAAGATCCCGAATTCTTTTTATGATATGAAAAAATCCGTTAATAAGATTGGTTGGAATAATACAAAATTTCATACATGTCCCAATGATTGTTTGCTTTATTGGGGAGAGGATTCAAGCAGACGGGATTTCAAGAAATATTATTCTTCTAGATGACAGTCTCTGCATGATGTTGGAATTCTGAATCAACATATTACCATGAAGAAGAAGAAAATGAACACACTTGAAAAGGTTATGCATTACTTTCCTTTAAATCCTTGATTTCAAAGATTATTCATATCATCGAAAACCACAGAACACATAAATTGGCATTCTATAGATAATAAAAATGATGTATTAATGTGACATCCAGGAGATTCACAATCATGGAATACATTTGATTCATTACTTCTATATTTATCATCTGATCCTAGGAATGTTTTATTGGGATTGGATGTCGATAGATTCAACCCATTTGGGACTTTGAGTACCAGTTATAGCATTTGGCCGGTTTTTTTGATCCCTTACGATCTTCCTTCGTGGATGTGTGTGAAAAAAACATATTTTTATCATTTTTATGAATATTCCTAGAAAAAAATGCCTGAAAATTATATTGATGTATACTTGTAGCCTTTAATTGAAAAATTACAGGACTTACTGAGCAATGGTGTTGAGACATGTGAAGAGTCTTCGAGAAAAATGTTCAAAATTAAAGTTTCTCTCATGTGGACCATTAGTGAATTCCCTAGACTTGGGAATTTATCTTGTCAAAACACTTATACAGATTTGGATTGACCTATTTGTAACATTGATTTTGAGCCCGAATGGCTACCTCATAGTAGAAAATGGTGCTTCTTGTTTCATTGAAGATTCCTCAATGCATCTCATAGATTTCGGTTGAAAAAGTCAAAATTATATGGTTTCATTGATCTCAGGCCACCTCCAATGTTGTTAATAGGTTTTTAAATATTAGTACAACATGGAAATGTTGAAACTGAATTAGAAAAGGTGAATCATTTTAATGATAGTGGGAAATGAGTTCAAAGTGCATCTTTAAGTGAAATCGAAACACATCAACGAAAGAAAAAAAGTATATTCGTCAAACTTTCGTATTGGGAATTTAATTTGTTGTGGAATAATAATAATGTGATGAATATTTAGAATAATTTTTGTGATAATTTTATCTTCACATTTCTTAATGAGCATGGAAATTCGAAGGATAATCTCAATTCTCAGAAAGACATACAAGAAATGAACAGAAAGCGTGATCTCTAGCCAGATGAGAATGGAAATTATGCCCCAGAAATTGTTTTCAAAGAAAAATAAGGATAAAGATACATTCCATAGAATTTTAAAACATGTGAAGGTATCTTATAGGTATTCATGTAATGTCTCAAGGTGTGTTGAATTAAATAATTATAGGTTATATGGATTGAAAATCAATGATTCACATATTTTTTTTAAAAATTTACTTCCATTGGCATTGCGTACATTATGACATGAAAAGATTTATGTTGTTGTACTCAAATTATGTACATTTTTTTTGAAAACTATGTGAGAAAACTCTATATCCATTTCATCTTGAAAACCATAAAGATAGATTTTTATTGACACTTTATGAAATGTATATGATATTTCCTCTGTTGTTTTTTACTGTCAGGATTCATGTAACTATGAATTTGTTGGAGGAAGCTAAATTATGAGGCCTCATACATTATAGATGGATATATCCAATTAAAAAGTTATTTATTTATATGTTTTTCATTTTAGTAAAAAATTCTTGTCACTTCATTAAATACAAAATTATGTTTTTTTATTTTATTTCACAAACATATTTGGAATTTGAAATGATATATGGAAAATAAAGCTCATCCTGAAGGATCTATTTCTGAATGCTATTTGGAAGAGGAGTGTCTTAACTTTTTTTCTAGATACTTGGATGATATTGAGATAATATTCAATTTATTTGGACATGTTTATGAGACATCGACTCAATCTAAAACACATGGGAAATCAAAAATCCTTCCTGCTACTGGCCGATCAGTTGGGAGGAGCTCAAATGTTACACTAACAGAAATGGAATTATTACAGGCACATAAACATGTGCTACTGAATAGTGAAATTTAAGATCCATTTATTGAAGATTTTTGTATACAAACAAATAGACTAATGAAAGTTTGAACATAAAATGAGAAAGATATAACAAAGGCTATTAATAAAGAGCTTGTATAATGGGTTTCACGATGTGTATGTTCATAAATATTACAATCAATATGGATATTAGGTTGATAAATATATTTTTTAAATTTAATAATGTATATTAATTTTTTTCTGATCATGAATATTGATAATCAAGTATATTTTTCAAAAGATTTGATGTTTCTTGCTCTAGGTCTTATAAAAAAAGCTAGAATGTTTGACGCTTACAACATGAATGGATTTAGATTTCGTACAGTTGGTCAGGAAGAGGTTTTGAAAACAAAGAATAGTGGAATATTTATGTTTTCTAAAGTGGAATACAATGGATAGTTGACTGATATTATTTAATTAAACTACTATAGACATTTTTCAGTTGTTTCATTCAAAATCAATTGGGTGGATATTATCAGGGGTGTTAAAACAGATTTCTTGAAGTTTACTTATTTTAACTTCTCTCTCTTAATGGATGATGGTGACCTTGAACTACGTGATCTGTATATCTTATCATTGCAATAAAAAATGTTATATTATGTTAAAGATGTCATGGATGAAGGGTGGAGTGTAGTTTCTCATGTAAAACCAAAAAACTTGTATGATATGGGTGATGAAGTGGAAGATTTGACCTCTAACATTGAATGTCATAAACCGCAATAATCAGACATATTTTTCCATCATGATATTGAAATTATTAGTCTTGAAATAGTTTTTGAGGTAGATGATGTAATTATGGAGTAGGAAACCAACATTATTGAAGGATAAAATGATTTTATGTACAGTTATCCATTCATTTGTAAACCACTTATGTCATTTGTGTAGTCATTCATTATCATTGTTATGTATATATTTCTTGTTAGTACTATGAATATGTTATCATTTATATTTTTTTCTGCATTAAGTTTTCAAAATATATGTTCTGAACTTAAATTTATTTGACTAAATGATAGGAATTCCAAGGAAGGATTTCTATACTCACACTACGGGGTCAAATAGTTTTTCTAGAAGTTGATCAACTCTGGTAATATTTTCATTAGTTTAAATATTTATTATAATATTTGATATGTTTAATATATTAAATTGTTGATTTATATTTTTTTAGTTCAGTCATCAAGTTTAGGTGACCAAGCATCTCGAACAAAAGTGTGGTTGAATGTTCTTAATAAAATATGATGGGAGTTTTGTTAATGAGACTTCCAAAGAAGTTGGGGTATGAATTCAATTTTCATTATTATAACTTATTATCAGTTGTCACTATATTAATATATATTGATTCTAATATGACTGATATTTGATTTATAGGTAAAATTTAAAGAACTATGGGATGTCAATCCCACAGAGTCCTTCTCAGTCTCCTAGGATGACCCAGTTGGTAAAGTCCTTGGGAAGTATCATCCTGATCAAGTGCACAAATGGGTTTGGGACTATGACCATCTGAGGTCTTTGGTAGGAAAACAGGGATTGAAAGTGATGACTGATGGTGAGAAGGTAAATCACACAACTTAAAAATAATTTATTTCACAAAAATTTATTGATTATAAGTTTAAATATAAATATACAACATTGTTTAATTTTCAATATAATTGTCTTATAGCTGCCAGTAGTTGGAAGTAGATAAAGAGATGGAGAGGGTGATGAGCCAAGTTCATCATTTATCAATGATTAGTAGAGAGGTTTTGTTCATGTATCAGTATGTCCAACGTGTGTATTTTATCTTTTTTATGTTTTATATGGGATTGGGAAAATGGGTGACATATATATGTGTTGTATAACCATGTGTTTATATGTTTTGTTTCAACTGGATATGGAGATTTAAATTTCTATGTGATCATATATGTTTTATACTTTCTTGTCTCTCTTTTGAATATAGGTTAATTTGACTATTATATTCTACTCTTTCCCACTTATTTTTAACGGTTCTTTACTAAGTATGTTTGTACTCACACCTCCATGGGGCTTTGCATGCATAATGTTTTCCTTATATAGACAACTAGTAGATGGTGTCCTTAGTGGACCTATTATCTCTGAAACATAGAAGTAAGTGGAGGCACTAACCATGTTTGGTGGTAAGACTTAGGGATCTTGAGTTAGTGACTCCTCTTCTTTTCTCTTTCAGTTGTTTCTATATTTGGGTCTACTTTCCTTTTTCTTGGTAAGACGTGTATTTTACCTTTTTCATTTCCTAGATATTTATCTATCTCATTATGATGTATTTCTTAGAGGTTACTACATCATTTTTTTACACTGAGAGGTTTTATTTTATTATACCTATGCATTATTTCATGGAGTTGTGTGTGTGTCTGTGTGCATGTACAATAGGATACAACCTCCCACATCAGTGATATTCTTACCTATGCTTGTCAATATCCATTAAACTATTGAGGGTGAACATGTCTGTCACTCTTAGATTATTGGTGTCCCATGTAGGGTCCCTATAGTTCAATTCATGATCCAAAACCCCATGTTTTTCTCCAAGATCATAATCTATATTTAACCCCATCCATTATAAGAATGTCTACACCCTTTTCAAAATCTCACATCATGACCCAGTCCAACTGATAAAGGTCATTTTATGTTATATCTCACCAAACTAAGGTCCTATATCACTTATCCACACAATTATATCTCACACCTATAACATATAGGATAATCTCTATCTATCATACCCTATATTAAAATAGTATCCTCTGGTTTTCACCTTCTTGGATAGAGCTCAATCTTTATGTGTTGTGTGATCTCCCTTTAGGGATATTTTTGTGCTCTATTTGTGCATGAACACTATTTTTTAAGATTTGTCTTGTTGGTCTTGTATAAGTTGTGGGGACGTAATCAGGTAACTCGAACTATGTGGATTATTTTCAGTCTAGGCATAAAGAAGAATCTATGTTTTTTTGGTGATCTCTTAAAGGGGTGGGATCAGTGTCGAAATTCCTAGGATTTTATAATGTATTTACCCGTTGTATAAATCCATGTTAGTTTTAATCCTCGCTTGTAGAATTTCAGATCATTTATGGATATTGAGGGTGATTTATCTTTTGGATAATCATTTCTAATTGGTTTTGAATCATTAATGACCCTTTTCATGAAAATGGAATTCATGATGAATGGTTTCATATTGAGAATAGTTTCTTTATTATTAAATTAAATTAATTTTTTTTTAATTTTTGTGGATTTAGTTTTAACATGTGAAGCATTATTTTAATGTCAGTGTGTTGATTATTTATATCTAGTTTTAAATGTAATAAATTTATGTTTTCCTTGGAAATGTGTTGTGTAATAGTTTAAAGTATCAATGTACTTTCAATGAGAAATGTATTGATTCTTTAAATTTATTGAGAAATGAATTATTGATTCTTTCAATGTGTTGATTATTTCAATGGTTTTATGTATTATTGATTCATTTAATGTGTTGTGTCTAGTTTTATTTTAACATTCTATTGAGAAATGTATTATTTCTTTCAATGTGTTGTTTTCCTTGGTCAATGTGTCGATCCTTTATGTTTTTGTGAGAATAAACATACGTTGATTATTTAGTTTTAACATGTGTTGTTTTCCTTGTATGTTGATGATATATTTGATGATTTGGTAAGAAAAAAATTGTCTTACTGTTGTGTTTCTCTGGCTGTAGGTTTTGGGGCTGTAGAACATGCATCATTTTTTTTAATTCATGATATAACTGTGATTTAAACCACCCCTAGATATAGTTTTTTTCCTAGTGGTTTAAACCGTTGATATATTATGGTATTTTTTAAGAATTTGGCTAAAACTTCCACTAAATATGAGAAAATATACATAGTGGTGATTTTATCCATATTAGTGGCATTTTTTCAATAGAAATTACAAACATCAGTGGCAGTTAAAACCCGCCGCTAGATCTAAGATAATTTTTTTTTGTGAAAATTGTTGATAAAACTAAGAAAAACACTGTGACATATGAATTCTATGACACTTTCCATAAACCAATGCTAAATGGAAGGAACCGCCACATTTTGAATGCCGACACCAAATTTAGCGGCGGTTTTTTGAGACCACCACTAAATGGGAATTTTTTCGTAGTGAATCCTTCAGGATTAGAATGTGATATACTATTAATTTGATAAATAAATGATGGAACCATGATAAAAATGTAATAATATGTTTCCATTGATACTCTTAAATGTCTAGATTCATTTCAGAAAATATTTTCACCAGCTACAACTCACAACAAGCTCCCTGAACCACTTGATATTGTGTCTTTTTTCTTAAAGCATCAGAAACAGCATTAGATTTTCCCATAGTATATGTGAGATCAAAGTCAAATGACTGAATATATTCAACCCACCTCTACTATAAGAGGTTTAGGTCCCACTATGAAAATATATATTTGAGCCTCTTATGGTACATATATACCATGAACCGCTCTCCCATGAGGTAATGTATCCATAAATATAGTGCATAAACAAGAACTGATAACTCTAGGTCATGTGTCGAGTATTTTCACTCATGAAGCCACAACTATCAAGACTAGTATGCTAAAACTCACTCTTCTAACATAAATAAAACACTCATACTATCACTTTATCTTTAAAAATAAACCATGCACCCTTTTCCAAGATAAAAAAATCATTATCAGTGATAAGGTCAATTTTTCTTTTAAACCATGAAAATCATTTTCATAAACTTCATACCATAAAAATATTACAACCTTCTTTTTTAATTATTGTAAGTGGTTATATAAGTTGATAAATGTTTTGAATTAATCATTGATAGTTTTGATCTAATCTTAAAAATATCTAAATATCTAAATTAGTCTTCTATTGTTCCAAAGAAACGATATCTCTCACCTCATCTAGACCCATGATACTCCCTCTTCTAATATAATGTGACCTGAGAAGTGGTCTTTTCAATCTAGAAGTTACAATCAGAGAGTATGGGATAAATTCAGTTCTCCTAAAGTGTAGTCAAAATGACCTGTAGATGTCGCGCGTGCCCCTCCCACGAGTGATAGTATACCAATATATTATCAATAAAAATAGAAATGAAGGAAAATAGGTATGATTTAAACACCTCATTCGTTAAGGATATAAACATATAAGGTGTGTTCTTATTCTTAAAAAGAATTATCAGAAACTCATATAAGTCATATATTCTTTAAAATGTTGTATGAGGAACATTTTAGGGATTTGCCCTCACCCAATGATATTCCAATCTCAAATAAATCTTCAAGAACACCCTAGATCCTAGTATTTGGTTGAAGAGAGAATCTATATAAGAAATTGGGTACCATTCCTTAAATTTAAGATTATTAAACTGTTTATAATTCACAAATAGTCATAAAGTACCATCCAGCATCTTACTGAAATGTACTGATGAACCCCAAGGAGGATTACTAGTCCATATAAACCTCTTAGATTTTATATCCTCTAACTTCTAGTCAATTTCATAGAGCTCATTATCATCCATCTTATATAGAGTAATATATACCATTCTTTCTCCGGGAAAATCTAACTAGTAAATTTAAACTCTCCCAAGAGGTGGCCTATAAATTTCATCAGTGAAGATATCCCTAAAATCATACACAATAGGATGAAAGATAACATTTCATACTCTCTAATAATCTAGTTAGAGTATGGATATATGGTCTAACACACCACTCACTTCATGTTCCTCTGATCTAATAAGACCTTCCTAGACATCTTTTTCTCCCTTGTGAACATAACTACTTCCCTTAGGTGATGAGAAGGAAACCCATCAATGGTAAAAGTAAGTATGTTCTTGAAAGGGTACTATCCATTCCTTCCTAAAAATTAGGTCTAATCCCATCATCTCCAGGTTAAAAAGATCCCATATAAAATAATAGGTTTCTATCTCAATGGGAGACTCCATAAAATGGTGAATTCCCTTGGAATAGATTCCTATGGGTGTTTCAAGATACATTAAACCATTGGGGTACACGATATCTAAACCCAGTATTCCCATAAAAATATTTGATAAAAATAAGTGTGAAGAACCTATGTTAAATGAGTAAGTAACTAATTTTTAGGCCACTAGGGTTATACCTTTCATTGTAAATGGTTTGACACTCTGATCAAGAGTCATAGGTTTCACTGCATGTAACTAGATAGATCCATGGCTCAAAGTTATAACCTGAACTCCCTGAGAAACTCTTATTTGGTAGAAATCCACATCATACATATTGATCCCTTAACCATGACCACCTCCTTTACCTGAATAGATAGTATTACTCCTTCTTTTTCATTGTTTGGAAACACATATCTCACTTTAGAACTATAATCTAGTGTAGATCCCCTCTCACAAGTAACTGGTGGTAAATTTCTACATAATCTATGGAGATGAACCATTTCTCACATGATTGGAACTCTAATAATTCATTTTCCTAGTAAGGATTAAAGTGACCCTACTTACCAAACTAATTACATAACTCATAACTACTAGTAAACAAACCTTGGAATTCACTACCCTAGTAAAGAGTCTTATGGTGATTCCTCTTACCACTGGATGATCCACTTATGGGCCTAACTGTTGAACTACATGACCTAAACCTTCATATTACTTCATATTATTTTAGATATTAGGTTGTGGTTGACCACCTATGATATAGTAACCAATTTAACTATGTTCACCTGAGATCAAATAGTATACCAGATTCCATCCATAAAACATATTTCCCAAGATAGCTCATCCCCCAAAAGGGTGGGTGAAAAGCAATGGAGATTAATGAAATGTGTTTAGAAATCCATGGTTGACATATTAACATACTCTAAATGAATTAATTATATAGCTCATTCATATCTCATAGTCTCTGAGAAAAAGTAGTCAAAGAATATATCTTTAAATTTCCTCTAGAACATGCTCTAATGATGATTTTCCTGAGTAATTATTTCCCACCATCACTTGGTAGATCCACAAAGTATATAGGCCACAAGTTTCACTCGTTACTCTGAATAGATATCAAAATTCTAAAATAACTATGAATAGCCTTTAACCATGACTCTGTAGCATAAAAACCACCTTCCCCTGAAAAATTAATTGGTTGTTGTTTCTAAATCTCCCTAATTAACATAGAAATTTTCATTGTATCCCTTGGAGATCCCTATATATATTGTAACAGGTATAGAGAGATCTCTTTAATTTTAGTGTTATCTCCCAGGCTTGGCATTATAGGTGGTACAATTGGAGTTTCTGCAGGTGGCACTACAGGGTATTCGGGTCCCACCAACTCTGAAGCATGGTTGTTTCTACTTTACGAGTGCTCGACCTAAGGTTTTCAAGGAGGAATATATCTCTAATTATAATAACATAAATCAAAACAATGTACTAAATAAGGTGATATCACAGAGAGAAAAATTGATAAAATAGGTCAAACCTCACTAAAAGAGATACCCTAAACTCATAAAAGATTTAGTTAATGTAATTACACTGACCCCAACTACCCATTCCTAGGTTTAGGTTAACTGGTAATATTTCAAGTCTTTCTCATAATGGTTTATTTATATATGTTTTCAATCCCAATTTATAAATGTAAACACTCTTTAATTTTTAATTGGGATCCCATTAAAAATTTAACGTATTTAAACTTCATGAATTAGAATTTAACTATCTTATATATAATAGATCAGTTATAAAGATTTTCATTCCCAACAAAGATAGGTATACACCTTATAAGTTACAATTGTAACTCCATTTAGCTATAAATAGTTCATATTTCCAGCTTAAGTAACCGTTGTTTTTGAGGTTTTAATCATGTTAAAATTGGTTAAATAGAATGTCATCATCATGATATGTGGGAAAAAATCAATTAGGTAAATTTAGAAACATTATGTAACCAAATTAGTTTTGAGATAATATTAGTAATTTCAAGCATATAAACAAATACATATAAAGTAGGAAACAAGAATCATAATAAATGAAAGTATGAATGAAATGTAATATGCAAGAAAGATAATCCCTACATGCCTATAATGATTTATAAGATAATTCTCTCTTATCGTATCATCTCAAGGGTAAAAATTCTTAAAATATAATATCACAGAACATGTTTATCATAAATTGGTAAAAATATTAAATTTATAACAAGTGAATCCTGTAACAAAAAGTCCCTTAACTAGTAATTTGGATTCCCCCCTTTATTTAGGTTAGCTAGTCCTATGTATAGTCTTATTACTAAGTTTTGATACTTCCTAGTATCCTATTTTACAACCCATAAAATAACAAAATAGAAAAATAAAAAGGCTCTGATACCACTTTGTGATTTCCTCGGGCCATTACACTAACAAGTTACTGGTCCATAGTGCTACAAGCCCTTAATCAAGACTCCCAATATTCCAAAGGATTTCGATTAGAAGTGAAGGTGTAAAGGTGGTATAGTAAGAAGACTATACCCTCTTTATAAAATTAAATACAAAAAAAATTAAAGGCAAAATAATAAAACAAGATAAATAATAAAACATAAAAAAAGTTGTAATGCATTACTAATTACAAATGATATCATGGTTGTGAAAAATAAAATTCTAGTATGTCATGGGAGAAGTCATACAAGTTGTAAAAGGCAGAGAAAAAATAATCAAAAGGACAATAAATTAAAGATCCAAATGAATCATAAGTCCCAGGCCAGACCATTTTTCTCCTACTCCCACCTACGATATACTCAAGCATCTATAGGAATCCACTTCTCTTTATCCTTTCTAATATCAATGAAAATCATCCAGTACAAACGGTGGCCTAAACTCAGTGTGAGTACAAATTAGTAGGCCACCAAAAATGTTTTATAATGTAAATCCATTATATGAGTATAAAATATAATAGCTTTCATGTATAATAACTGAAAAATTAATGTAAAAGAAACCTTTTTGACCTTGGTCACTTTGTGAGATACTTGGCCGACTCTACCTGTTTTGGCCAAAGTCAGATGTCTCCAATCATGGGACTTGTTAGTTATTCAAGGGACCCAATGCATGTGTCCATTTCATCCAAGAAATAGTAATGGAAATAAATCCATATATCTTTTCATAAAATTCAAACAAAACACACTCATTTTAAATCCACGGAAGTCGCATGGAATTATTTAATTTTTAGATTTTAATACCACTTATGGTGATCAATATGTGATGTATAAATGTTAGTTTTTTAGTGTAATATATGTGGTAAAACCTTGTAATTATACTCCTAAGAGTATTTATCTAAACCAAGGAAAACTAACCTTTCATTTTAGGTAACTTATTAATTTTAACCCAAGGGGATGAACCAAGGAGTTCCTTGTCCGAGGACATTAAACCAAACATGGGATATCATCCTGGGAGTTCCAATTTTCTAGAGATCCAAATGAATCTGTGTCACCTAGCCATAGAATTCGTGAGTGTAAGACATTAATTGGATCAAAATTGGGTTTACCACTAGGAATTAACATCAATGAATTGGGTGGAATCCTATGAGCTCACTCAAGGTGTTCCAAAGAGGGAATCCAAGATTTTCTCCTAGAATGAAACATCTTTAATGATGTGAAAAAATTCGACAAATAAATAATCAAGTAATCCATGGTAATAATCATAAGTTTCATGTAAATTGTTCATGTCATGGATTTTATCAAAAACTAATTCACAACCATAGAGGTACCCACTTTAGTTTATAATTCCATTTGGAATTACATAACAATAATAGGTTTGGTCTCTAGTAATAGTCTAATATATCAAAATCCAATTTAATTACATTCAAGCTACCAAAGTAATACATAAATACCCATTTCAAGAATCACCTCATTTATGTGATGTGCTAAAAACATCCTAATATGGGGCTGGTTATATAAGAAGAATTATTATTTCTCAAAATTCAATCCAAACACACCTTAAGAGGAGTTTTGGTTACATTAAAGTGTGTTCTTCATGGGAATTAGACTATACACACCCTAATGGGTAGTTTGGGTTAAGTTTTTTTTACCAATAATGGTGTCCAATAGTCCTATAGTATATCTAGGTAGCGTTTGGGGGGGAAATTTTGAGAATTAGATATTATAAGGACAATTATAAAAAATATTTTTTCATCTCACAATAACACATTTTATAAATGCTGAGAATTTATCTAAAAAGTATATAGACCACATACCTAGTTTTAATAAATGATGTATAATCTAGTATTGGGTGCAAATTTGAGTTGGAATGAGAGTTATTGAGAAATCTGAAAAAATTCCTAAAAATGGTATATATTATCTTGTACGAAGATAAATCTAAGGATGGTGATGAAAATGGATTATAAAGTGAATAAGACTGAAATAATTACCTTAAGAATTCCAACATGATGAATATAAGTTAAAACACCCAAGGATTGAGGTAGATATCATATTGAGAGTATAAGGAGAGTGGGGTGCTTCAACTTTCAGTTGTGGGGATGATAACGAGGGAAATATTCGAGTTAAAGGGATATAAATATGGATGGAGGGGTTAAAGGACCAAAATGGACCTCTTAAAAACAACCCAACATGCCACCAACTAGGTTCTGGATGTCCATCGGCTATCCACTAACCCCAGTAGTCTAAAAGTTCTTCCAGTTCCACCACCAGTGAGATGATAGGACTATTGAAAATTATTTCAGTATCAACTCTATAATTAAGCCCTCTCTAGTTTTCCCCCTCCATGCCTTTAATAACCTAGAACATGTTTTAGGAAATGAATCAAAATAAGTATATCCAAAAAAAATATATTGTACCTCGTTGGATAACTGAGTTCATTCAAAAGTGATAACCTATACCTTGAGATAGTTGAAGGTGAATGAGAAAAATTCTTTGATGCATGGAATGGAGGTGGTTACGGTAATCTTTTCATTGGATATTTAGGGTAACTATCTCTATGGAGAAAAGTGTGATATATATATATATATACAGACTATAAGGGCCTAAAATATATATTAACATGGAATGAGATCAATAAGAACTAACGAAGATAGTTATGTCTAATCAAGGATTATGACTACTCGATCCACAATCGTATTGGGAAGGTGAATAAAGTGACTGATAGACTAGATATAGAATACACCAAAACACTTTCTATGATGGGTGTCGAGAAGGATATAATGTTATTAGATATGAAAAGTATTTAAATGATGGTCATAAATAATAGAACATAATCCAACCTTTCTCAACTGATTTCTTAGCCATCCGTTCAAGTGAAAATTAACAAAATCTCAATGGAGTGATGTGGAAATACTGGAGAAGGGAAATTCTATAAGGAAAAAAATAATCATAGATCAACATTGATGGTGAAGGTGTTGCGATATTTCGATAATGATAATTCATTTGATTAAATATATAGATAAATAAGGATCTACTAAGTAATTCTCATAGCACATCATTCTCAATCCACCCAGAAAGCATGAAGATGAATAGAGATCTCTAAAAACACTATTGGTGGAATATTATAAAGAAGGATGTTACAAAATATACATCAAAGTTTTTGAAATCAATTGAAGGATGAGAAGAAAAAACCAAAGGGATGATGCAACCATTTTCCATACCATCACACAACAATGAAAAATCACTATTGATTTTTTCAAGGTTCTTATAAATACATCAAAAGGGAATAAATTTTATATAGGTTTTGGTATACCTTCTTATAAATACCTCTTACTTCAATTCCATTCTATAGGACTTATCAGTCGATAAACATGAAAATATATACATTAGATAGGTGGAAAGGTTTCATGGAACACCACTACTGATTATATCTGATAAATATTTTAGGTTTACATTAAATTTCAAGAAGATCCGTTGGCATATTCCCAACAAATATTTGAAATTTAGTGTGGCCTATCACCCCCAAATTTATGTCCAATCTGATATAAATATCTAAGCACTTGGGGATATATTGATATATTTATCTATGGACTTCAAGGGTGGTCAGGAACAATATCCTCCATTGGTCGAGTTCCCACTAAACAATAGCTTCCACTTAAGTATTCCAAACCCCCATAAGAAGCACTCTATAGGAAGATTTTTTGAACATGAGTATGTTGGGATAAAGTTGGTGAACGAAAATTTCTATGACCTAAGATGGTTGAAGAAATGGTAGAAAAGTTCAAAACAACTCAGTAACATGTCAAGATGACTAAAAGTTAATATAATAGTTATGTTGAAAACCATTGATGAGACACAGAGTTTAATATTAGTGAAAAATTGTTCCTCTATATATCACCGTGGAAGATTGAAATGGGGTTTGGGAATAAGGGGAAGATAATTCCTAGATAAATTGGCCCCTTTGATATTCCCAGTTATATTGGATTAGTAAAATATCTGATATAACTTATAAAAAACCTAACAAAAGTACATGATGTGTTTCATGTATCCCTCTTGAGTATGTACATTCCATATCCCTTGAATGTACTAAATCTATATGTGGTACATTTTGAAGTTGATATCTCATACAAGGGGAAACCGATGAAGATCTTAGATCATAGAGATAAAGTTATACACAACAAGAAAGCTCTCATAGTCAACGTACATTGTAGAAATCATAAGTGTAAATATGCAACATGGGAACATAAAGAGAGAATGAAATTTAAATACGCAAATTTTTTCACCCAAGTGTATGGAATAAAATTTAGAGGGAGAAATTTCTTAAGGGGGGAAGAATGTAACAACCCAAAAATTATATTTAAAATTTTTCTTTATGAATATATTTGTATTTAATATAATGGAATATATATTATAATAACTAATGTCAAATTATCATTAATTAAGAACTTATCATATTTATAGGTATATTTTATTCTTTAAAATTCATTTAGAAAAATTCATTGCATTTTAACCACTTATATCCAAAACTAATTTCTAACACTTATAAAAGTTGAATGTATTAAATTGACTTTAATTTTATTATTCTTTATTTGAAAAATATATTTGGATTAATTATTTATATTTTTCTAAAATAACTTATATTTTAGTAAACTGTTTTTTTAAGGGTTACTTTTGTTACTTTATCAGTATATAAGAATGATTTATAATTTTATAAAAAAAATTTAATTGATAAAATATATATTTAACAAATAATTTTTTTTCATGTTAAATATATTTTTTAAATTTTTAAAACATATTCTTAACCTTATAAAATAAAATTAATATTTAAATTCCAAAAAAATTATTTTTTTATTTCATTTAATTAAGAATTATTTTTAGAAATTTAGTTTTTCGATTGATTTAAAATACATATAAAATTTATTTGTTTTATAAGAATATATATATATGTATTTGTAATAAAAAAATTATAATCTTATCCCACACTTAAATTTTAAGCTTAAAAGGATATTTTACTATGAAAATGGTTTTTACATGTTATGTGCACTAACACTAAAATTAATTTCTCCAACTCTTATAAAATTTATTTTATAAAATAATTTCAATATTTTAAATAAACATGTTAAAATTATAAAATAAAATGAATTTTAATTATGGGAATCAAAATTAGTTTTCTAGGGTGAAAGTGGAGTTACCACAGTAAGGGTAAATTATGGTAAAAGTGGTTTAATATTGTTCAAAAGGATAAAACTTGTAAAAAATATGATATTGGGTGGTGGAGGGAGGATCAACCTTATCTCTTTTACAAAACCATTATTGGCCATTTTTTGAGCCTTTATCCTAGAATAATAGAGATATATTTTTGAAAAGTTTTTTGATTTCACAAAAATTCCATTATTATTAATTATAAAAAGACGATTTCCTCCTCCACATTTCTCTACCCATTCAAAAAATTTATCTCAAAAAAACATTTCCCTAGACTCTCCTCAATACCCCCACCATGCACTTGAAGCCTTTTTCTCATCCAAATACCAATCTAAGTAACAATAATGAGTTACCAATGGAGAACTTCTAAGGGAAAGGAAATTGATTCCAAGTTTAGAACACATTCAAACCTAATGTAAGGGATCTTCTGTATTACCCTCATTACTTTCTGGTTATATGTTATAGTTATTTTTAATAATTTTAGTAAATATTATTCTCATTAACATATTCTATTTTTGAATATATTTCACCTACTTATATACCTAGTTAAATATATTTTTCATTGTTTGGGATATACATTTTTTTAGTTTCCTTAAAAATTCTCACTTTAATGTAAGCATTATTTAAGGGAACTTTTCAATTTCTTGTATCATGTAAATAATCACTCCCACAAGATATTTTTAAACCCTTAATGAATTTTAAAAATTATTATTATTTTATAGAAAACCATCTTGGTTAGATTTTATTTTTATAGGGAACAATAATATATTTACTTCTATAAAAATATCATTTACTTATTTCATAAAATCTCCACCCATGTAGTTCATTTTTATTATTTCTTCTCCAGATATTTCAAAATAATTTTCTACAATGGAACTCCATGTTCAAGACCAATATCCCTTTTTCAATTATGAAATTTCAAAATGATTTAATTCTTTATTATCTTGGGAATACTTATGATTTACCCTTTGGTTATGCATAAAATCATAATTATGAAATTTTTATCCTTATCATGGGTTTTATCATGAATAGTCATTATATATGGTTTATTTTACTCATTTACAAAAAATTTATCATGTAAATATTATAATTTTCATTATGTGATGGTGTGACCAAAATTATACACCCCTCCAATGCATTAGGTAAAGCTTTATATCTCATGATATGTTATGTATGGGATTATGAAGTAAACCTAATTTATAATGTTACTTTATCCACTATGCTTATGGGAATGGTGAGTGAACTCAATCCACAATGGAACTTTTTCCACTGTATGATAATAGTCTTAGGAGTGACCCTTGACTTATGTTTGTGATTTAATATCTTTTATTGTTACCTCATATTCCATGATTCAATGATCTTATGATTTTATTTCTTTATTCTATGTTTCCATTATTATGATCATTATAATTGTAATATCATGTTATTCCTATTAACTCTCTTATTAAGATTTATTTTCATGTTTATTCCCTTTCTAGGATTTTTAGCTCACCATTTTCCTTATGTATTTTCGCTAGGGTATCCTATGTAGTTTTCGAAGATCTATGAGAGTTAGGTGGATTATATGGAGTTTTAAATAAAGATTAATTTTTTACATTTAATAGGATGTATTTATATGTTTAATATTCCAAATTCACTATATCTCTTGATCATTGGTTAGTAATTCTTGTAAATATATGTGAAATTTTATTAAATAAAGTGGGTTTAAGGCTTAGGTCGTTATACTAACATCCTTTCCCCAAATTCATCCCAATAGGTTAGGGTATCAAATATTTTTCCATACAAGGCTTTGTATGTATTCATTTGAATGATTGAATTTAATCTATTTTTTGTATAAAAATTTCACCAAAGGTAGATATTGGTCATATGTTCCTTGGAAGTCATGTGAATATGACATCTGTATATCTTCAACCATTTATATTATCTTTCCATCAGTTTGAGGATGATATGTGGTGCTAAAATATATCTTAGTATTTAAATCCTTCTGAAGAATCCTTTATAATTTTTATGTGAGATGAGGGTTGTGATCAGGTATAATTGGTATAGGTGCACCATGATATTTCAAAACTTCATTAATATAGAGTCCTTGAAGATTCTCATGGGGTCTATCATTCACTATTTTTATGAAATGTGAAGACTTTTTTAGGTGATACATAATAGACTATATTTCATCATTATTATTATATGTCAAGGTAAGTCTTGTAAAAAAATTTATTGTAATATTTTTCCACTTTCACATTGGTATAGGGAGAGGTTTCATGACCCCATTAGGATGTTTTCTCTCAGCCTTATCTTATTTTCACATCATGAATATTGAAACATAGTCATTAGTTTCTCGCTTCATGTTATCCCACATAAAATTTTCATTTAAATATCAGTACATATTTGTTATACCCTAGTTTAAAGATAAATTTGAGCTATAAGCTTCATATTATAATTCCTTCTTTAGCCCATGTGATGATAAAACACATAGCCTCTTTCAAAACATCAGTTAACATCTTCATAGATAATATCTATCAATTTCCCATCATTCATGGACTCAATATTATTTTTTAAACCATTTCCATCATGTTTATAATTCATTATCTTCTTTGGTAAATATAGTTGTGAAATCACTTAAAAAAGTAATAATTCTTCCCCTTTCGTAATAATTTATATATTGATATTTAATAAATCTAGGAATATTGGATCTTTATTTATCCTTGTCACAGATAAAACTCAATGATTCATCCTACTAAATGTATTATAAAACTTATTTTCCTTCCCAGGGAGGTAGTGTATCAATCAGTCATTGCCCTTGAGTGGCTCCATCTATCTTTGTTTTCACATGTTCAGCTCTTTCTAAGTGTATATATACTTTAAAATTTTGTTATATACATATATATATATATATCAAATATTTCACTTTATAGATAGTTTATCTATATCTTCAATGAAACTTTTATAGATCTCAAATCAAGATCTAGAGTTAGGTTGTTTTGTTCATGAATATTTAACTGCCTTGTTGCATAAGAAAAAACTCCATCATTTTTATAAGATAAAACCATGTTCATTTCATTGATGTATCATTATATGTCATGTATACCACATTTATTTATTGTAATGTGAATATCAAAGATTTAAAAAATCTATTCTTTAGTTTCTCAAAATTTTATTCACATACTTTGACCATGTGAACTTTTCCCCTTTGAATTTTAATTTGGTTAACATGTCGTCTAATAAAGAAAAAATTAGAAACATTCTTTCATAGTAACCGTATAAACCTTGGAAACTACATATCATAACTATATTTATCGGTTTACCCCATTATTTAAAAACATTTGTTCTTTATAATTCAATAGATATTCCATCCTTTCAGATAATATATTTAAGAAAATAAACCTTTTCTAAACAAAATTCACTCCTATTTAATTTCCCATATAACATATTTTATATAAGAGTATCAAGAACAATTCAAAGATGATTATTATTATATTTATTGATTTTAAAGTACATAAAGATATCATAAATAAATACCACCATAAATATATCAAGATAATACTTGAAAACCCTATTTATAAAATCCAGAAATATTGATGGTGCATTAGTTAGTCAAGTTGTAATTACTAAAAAATATTAATTTTTGTACATCATTTGGAATGTATTAATTGGTAATTTATCCATATTATCTATTAATTGATGATAAGATAAATAGAGATAAATATTTTAGACGTTTTTATTTCCTTGTATTTGATTTAACAATCCATAAATTCATAGTAAATAAAACCTTTTCTCTATAGTAATGGAATAGATTTTTCTATAATCAATGCATATCCTCATAGAACCATCCTTTTTTTTAAAAAATCGATAGGTGTTTCCTAAGGTGGGACAATGGGATAATGAATACCTTATTACACAACATCTATATCTATTTATTTAACTCTACCAATTCTAATTGGGATATTCTATATGGAAGCATAGATATAGGTTTTACATCAAGTATGAGTTTAATAGAAGACTTAATGTCATGATAAGGTGGATTCTATGGTAATTCCTCAGAAAATGAATTAATATATTTCAAAATAATAGGTACATACTCTATTCTTAGTACATCCTTCACATTAATAGAGTTTATTTTCTCTTCATCCTCTCCCATAATTTCATTAAGGTCAGCTACTGGAGGTGGTTCTTCCCAAGACTCGGATAATGAATTATCTCATGTCAAAACAAGGGATTTTATTCCTCCTTCAAAATTAATAATATACTTATCTCAATAGTGAATTATTATGTTATAATTATGTATATGATCCATACTAAGGATTATTTCAAAGTCATACATACGTATAAAAATAAACTTTGTAACTAGGGAATATCTATTCATCATAATTGAAAATACACAATATATCCTCTGTGTAATGAGATTTTCAATATGTTTTTTGATTAACAACATCAGTATGAGTGTGTTAGTGGGTAATTTAATGATCTTAAAAAACATTAAAGATATAAAATAGTGTTAATATTTCACAATCCTAACTATTTTTTTATTATGTAAATTATTTGATGACTTTTATTCTTTTCAATGAGTTCTATGTCATTTTTTTCAAACTTTTTGAGAAACATGAATGATATAAAAGAGTGTGAATATGAAATTTCCCAACCTCTACTTACCTTATTATTTTAATTATTTATCAAATTTTATTCATTTCTATGTGGTTCAGTCAATTATTTAAAAAAAATGGAAACTCATGATTTGGAAAGTCCTATAGTTAGCACATGTTAAGGGAAAACCATGCATGTGAGTCTACAATGATAGAAGAGTTTTTTTCATGGTTGATGTATGACTTACCCAACCTCAAACCAAATTATATGTTGTAACAAGGTTAATCCAATGAGGTTAAAAAATTTAGTACATAGTTTGGTAAATCATGAACCCAAAAAAATAGATTGTACATATTATTAGAAACCTAAATTTAACATTATTCCCCAAGTATAATTAAACCAATTTAGGAGATCCTTATTCCCCCACTTGGATCACTTGATCCATGAAACATATCATACTTGGTCCAATAATAAGTGACCTACTTCATTTTCTACATATCCTTAAGCATGCATCCCTATATTCCATAGGGTACCAACTTGTAGCGAGGGTCTACATTGGTACGGTTGATAGAGAATACCCACTTTCTAAAAGCGGAGCACAATGGTAAATAAAAAATATGTATAGGAACAATAATAATGAAAATAGAAAAATTAATATAATTAATATCTATAGGGATAAATCTTCTAGATAAATATAATTGAAAAATAAATATCAAGTATTGTATTCAAAATATAATGATATCATGAACCTATAAAAAATAGGTACATAGGGAAATAGGGAAGCAGAAAGATTGAAATACATACTATAAAAAATATACAAAAAGAACCTGAGATGTCTCTAAAAGTATCATGAACACTTGGATCAATCATATCCTACCAATCCCCATCCTAAAATAAGATTTAAGCATCCATTACTGGCCACTTCCCTTTGTCCCTAATAGCTTCCATGAAGTCTTTCCAAGTACCAATTGGTGGCCCGAATAGGGTGTGAGTAAAGATCAGTAGGCCACCACCAATGTAATGTAATATAACCTAGCCAGTGACTATAAAATGAATAGTGTTATGGTACGATAATTATTACAAGTTGGAAAATAAATCGAGCTCATCCTACATGGGTTCCTATGAGATACCCATCCGACTCTAACTAATTCGACCCAAGCTGGAATGTCTCTTAACATATGTCATCTTATATATATATATATATATATATATATTAATTATTGAAAATTAACCACGAAATATAACCATGGAATCCAATTATAGTATCATTAGAGTAAATCCACAACCTTAGATGGTCAATAAAGCTCACAATTATTAGTGGTGACATTGGCAATAATGGGGTTGTGTGTAATCCTAGGATGAACCCACAGCATTTCACTCCATTAAAAATAAATCTTCTAATCCTTGGGAACAAGTCCCATGTAGCCTTGTTCTATACTTGATTAGAGCCTAAGAAGATAATGGTAGGCGATCTGCATCCTTAAGACATCAATCTAAATCCAATGAAATAATCCAAGGAATTCTAGTTTTTTGAGGAAGTAATGGATGAGCCCATAAAACCAGACTAAGGAATTCATCAATGTAAGACAAGGAATGAATCCAATATGGGTGTCAAATCTTGGAAAACACTTCAATATAATGGGTGTAATCCTTTGGGTAGTCAAGGAAGACCTTGGTGGGGAATCCAAGACATTTCCAAGGAAAACCTTCATATAATATCATATAAAGGTCATAATAAAATCCATAATCATGTTTCACATTTCATCATCCCAGTGAAGTAATATTTCATTTCACCTTTTATATAATACTATTTTTCTACTATCACAATTCATGGTCAATCATTGGTCAAGTGACATTTCCTTTCTATTCACATTTAATTTGTGTCATTTATAGGTAGTAAGTTAGGCACGAGACACAATGGAAAATGATATAAATAACTATACATTTGGTTAAAATTACTATAGAACCTACGTTATAATAGTATATGACTTATTTTATAGTATCAACTTCATATTTGAGGTAGAATAGAAGAAATCAGAGAAAGTAGAAAAGCGCCCTGAACATAGGGTATATTATCCCACACACAAAAAATGTGGGAGATGGTAAGAGAAATATATAAAATAAGGTAGAGGAGTCTTAGACATACTGATGGTGATCTAATGTGATAAATAGTTTTAAAATTCAATACCATATAGAATAGATAATTCAATGTCTAGGTGGAGAGAAAAAGGGAAAAATCCTCTAGAGGGTTGTAGTGTGTTTGAGAAAAGAAGAAAGTTGGAGAATGGGTTAAATATGTAAACACAAAATTTATAATTTCATAATTTTTAATGGGTCACATGGTTTAGTCGTAAAATCAGACAAACTGTATGGAAACCGAGTCCACCTACTCCCCAAGATGGAACACCCTTTCTTGGTTAGGCACATGGTTAGGAGAAACCATGCACCAATCATTCTAAGCACACCTTCAAAAAAATTCACGATTTTTACAAAAATGTATCCTCCCTCACATGGTTAAAAAACTATACACCTTTTTTTTGGTTCGTATGGTTGATTTTCATAGTTACTACTAACTGTGTGCCGACCATGTGCATCACGCTGCTTCTCCAAAAACCAGAACCCTAGGCTCTGAAGCAAGACTGAACTCTCCCAAGACCACTATGAACTCATTAGGAACATAAATTAGAGTGAAACAACATATCTAGACTAAAATAATAGGTTCCACACATTTTGAGAAAAATCAGTATCTTATCACTTCACCTACTTAAAATAACTAATCTCTAAGTTTCCTCAAGCATTGTATATCGTTATCAAATAATAGATCTGACCAATGAGCATGTATATTGGCCTCTATTTCCTAGGTCACATCCTATACATGTCTATGCTTCCAAAACACCCAAATGAAAGGAATTATCCTACCTCATGGATATTTCATTATATGATCAAATATATTAATTGGATACTCCTTAGAAGAAGCATCAACCTTCTACTCAACATCTACAGAATGTGAATCAGGAGATGAGTTAGAATGATAACAGAAAAGTTGATAAACATGGAATACATCATGAATGGATAGGTGCCACTGAGTAAGATCTATCAAATAGGATATCAGCCTAACTCTCTCCAAAATATCAAATGGTCCAATGAAACTACTTGAAATCTTACCTTGTCCATGAATCCATTGATGGCCCATACTAGGAAAAAAAATAAGAAGACATAATCTCTCACCTTAAATTCTAAGGTTCATTGAATAATATCAACATAAAACTTATAACTAGACTATGTTTTATACATAAACTTCCTGATCAACTAAAACTTCTCTGAGGTCTCTAAAATGGGACATGCTCCTAATAATGTTGCATCTCCTACCTTAAACCAAGATAGGGGTGAATGGTAAGGAATTCTATAGAGTTCCTCATAGGGATTCATCTGAATAACATCTTGAATGATATTATTATAATAAAAAATCATCATGAGGTAGATATTTATACTAATAAAATATAAAATTGGGGACACATTCTCTAAGAATGTCCTCTAACAACTATATAGTATGATCAGACTACCTTTCAGTTTGAGGGTGATATGTTGTACTCAAATGTACCTGTGAACATAAGGAATTCTGTAACCCCTATCTGAACCATGATATAAAATGAGAATCCCTATCTGGTATGATGGTTCATGGGACCTCATGATGGTTCATAATCTCTCAGAAATAAATCCTTCCATGTTCATCCACTGAAAAGGTTTCCCTAATAGGTAAAAAGTGAGAGACCTTTATTAGCCTATCCACTATAACCCATACGACATCACTATTGTGAGGGGGTTTTTGTAAACCCATCCCGAAATCCATATTTATGTCATCTCATTTCCACTATATAATGGGTAATTTTTATAAAATCTTATAAGGGAACAAATTTTATTCCTTCAACTGCTGATAGCTGTAACAATGAGTAACGAAACATGTAATTTCTCTTTTTATCTAAGGCAACCAATAATGGAATCCTAAGTCATGGTACATATTAGTGAGTATGGTATGAACTATCCATTTAGATTCATGTTACTCTCACATAATCTCCTCTCATATATTTATTGATACCCAAACACATCCATGAATATGAAAGATCTCATCCTCAATAAGGACCCAACTAGGTGGTTGGCCCTCACCTAAAACACTTTCCCACAGGACCAAAACTTCAGGTTTTGAAAGTTGTATCATCTTCACCCAATCTAAAAGTGATGATTTCACTAATAAATACATAATAGTAGGTTACCCATGACACTCCTAAACCTTCAAGTGTATCTTAGAAGATAGATCCATCAAGTTTCATTCACTACTAGATTCATGAATAACTTTCATGTGAGTCTTCCATCTCAGAGCATCAACTACTGAATTACCTTTCTCATTCATATAAGTAAGCTTGAAATAAAAATAATAAAGGTATTCAACCCATATTTATGATGTTAAAATATCATTGAGTGGATATGTATTTGAGACTTTTTTGGTTCATGTATACCACAAATCTATCTCAATGAAAATAATGTCTCTAGAAACATAATACATGAACCAATACAGCTAACTTGCAATCATGTGTTGGATAATTATTCTCATGAGGTCTCAATTGAAAAGACCCATATACCTTGACTCATTCCCATTGCATCAAAATGATTCTCAGCCTGATGTGATGTATCACAATAAACTGCATAGCATCTACCTGAATTAGGTCAAATCAGGATCATTGCTAAATTCATCCTTCCTTTAAACTCCTAAGCTATCTTCTCATAAGCTTCAGATCAAATAAATTTAACATCTTTTTTGTTCAATCACATAATATATTCTTAAATGTGTGAAAATTCATGAATAAAATGCTTGTAGTGTCCAGATATCCCTAATAAACTCTATTTATCAAATATTTTGTTTTTATTTTCATCATAAACTATGGCTCTCACCTTATTTGGATCCATAGATACCCCTGATTTTATATTATGTGACCCAAGAAGTGAACTTTATCAATCCAAAAGTGGAATTTTGTAATCTTATCATATACTTGGTTCTCTCTTAGTGTATTCAATACGATATCAAGATGTTTGATGTTTGGCATGATCATTCCATGTTTGAGAGTACACTAAGATATAATCCATGAAAATTATCACAAATGAGCCCAAGTATGGTTGTAAAACCCAATTCATCAATTCCATAAATATAGTCAATGAATTAATTAAACAAAATTAAATTAATAAATACTCATACAATCCATACCTACTTTTGAAAGTTGTATATGGTATATCTAAAGTTCTAACCTTTACCTGATGATAACCCAACCTAAAATCAATTTTCAAGAAAACTCTAGCTCCTCAGAGATGATCAAGAAGGTATTCTATATGAGATAGTGGAAATCAATTATTCAAAATATTATAATTTAAATACTGGTAATATAAAAAAATAGGAGGGTCCAATCCACATTCTTGGTGAAAAGAATGGGTGAACTCTAAGGTAAAGTACTGGGTCATATAAACCCTTTGGATTCTTGGTCCACTAATTGTATTTTGATTTCCTAAAGCTTAGTGGATTACATCCTATAATGAGGTATATAAACTAAAGATTCTACTATAATAATATCAATGGTAAACTATATTGGACCCTTCATGATAATTTATTTTTCATAATCCAAAATAATGTCAATATACAGATTCATATCTTTCATAACAATTTTAATATTTCTATGTGAATCAATTTTGTCATACAACAACATATACTTTAATAGTTCAATTTCTTATAATTCATGAATCAAAATGTTTACACGTGTATTTTTACATATAATTTGATTAACAATTCATCTTGTAATGGTATATGCAACACAGACTCTTCACAATCTTTCTTGGATTTTCTAAGACTGAAGGATGAATCATCAAAGGTGACAAACCGAAACCAAATTATGACACACTAAAGTTCGATAGACCAAAACCGAAGTTCAACAGACCAAAACCAAAGTTTGACAGACCGAAGGATGACTAACCGAAGGCGACACACCGAAACTGAAGATGACACACCGAATCCAAAGTACACCAGACTGAAGTATGACGGACCGAAGTCGACACACTGAAGATGACAAACCAAAGATGACAGTCTGATGTTATCAAACCGAAGACAAAAGACCTAATATTACTCACCGATTGATATAAATAACTTTTTTCATTTTATTAATTCAAATTTATTTCTAAAAGTCATATGTATACAAATTAATGTTTCTAATAATATTCAATGTTGTCTGTAGGAAAATCTGCAGACAAGTACGAGGTACATGCACGTGCGAAGATCCTTATGCATAGAGAATCGTAGAGTATAAAAAGACATCATATTTTATGTTAAAGATACTACGATGATAGTAGCAGTACACGTTGATACACATATTGTGCCAATAAGAAAAGAGAACAACTAAGCACTTGAGATTGCAAGAAGACTGTGAAAAACTATCTTCACCACAAAGGCTCAATAGACATCGAGACATCAACGATCTGAACATTTTCACTCCCTGAAGTTGGATTAAAGAAACTGTGATACTTTGTTCTGAAGACATCTTCCAGAAGAAGACTCAAATACAAGTTTCTCGACATTCTTTCAGTCTAGAGCCTCACATTACAACACAAAGAGAAGTATTAACACTATTCTTATCCTTAACTCTATTCTGTTTTATATTTTCTATTTGAGTAGTGTGAATATTTATTTGTATAAAACACACTGTCTCCTGAGCATAACTAGAGGATCTCTAACCATCCTCACACTCAATCAATTATTAAATTTTTTCCCACAAATAATTTTGGTAGAGGTCAAGTGTGACCTGGACAGCCTGGTGTGCTGTTGTAAACCCCGATCCAGGGTTTGGATCAAAATTTCATTTATATAAATAGCTTGGTGGCAGGTGATCACCAAGTGGAGAGGATTAAGTCTCTTCTTGATACTGAACCGCTTGTTTATATTGTTGTGCTAATCTTCAATTACTCTATTTTGTTTTATCTGCTGATTATATTTTCTAAAACATATAACTGTTTTTTCTTAAACATTGATAGTTAATTTTGGTTAGTGTGTGTATTTGTTTAATTAATTAAACTCCTTTCAAAAGGTTAATTAGTGTTCTACACCGATTTATCTGAGGACTAATCACCCTTTGAGAAACCTGTTGACCAATTTTACATTTACATTTATACTTTCTAAATTAACTGGTCCATTTTTAAAATTGGGGGTTTTCTTACCATAAAGTTTTTAATCATAAATTTTAATGGGAACTCAATTCACCCCCCGCTTGAGTATCCACTCCGACCAACATTTGGTATCATAGGATTATTTATTTTAATGTTTTTCAAATTATTCTCAACTATGATTTTAGTTTTATCTTAAATATCTTAAAATTTATGTCATATCTAAATTTTCAGTTCTTTAAATTCTATGTAACTATAGAAACTAGAGTTGAGGTTACTGGTACTAACAGTCCACCTTTCTTTAATGGTAATAAATATGCTCAGTGTAAATTAAAAATAAAAATGTATCTAGAGAGTATGGGTCCTGAAATCTGGGACACAATTAAAGAACAACATACATTACCTGCTATTGTTAGGGAAACATGGTCTCAGTTGACTAAAGCTACATATAATAATAACTGTAAAGAAATGAATGCCTTGTACTGTTCTCTAGGTGATGATGAATTCAATATAATATTTTCTTGTAAAATTTCATATGAAATTTGGGATACTTTAGATGTTTCTCATGAGGGAACAACTAATGTTAAAGAAATGAGACTAAATACATACACTATTAAATATGATAATTTTAAGATGAAGCCTGATGGACCTATCTCTGAAATGTATCTCAGGTTCAACGAAATAGTGAACACTATGAGTCTTCTTAAAAAACCAGTGGACAGAAAGGACCAGATTATGAGACTGCTTCGATGCCTACCTGACAGATGGAGGGGAACTTCTGTTTCCATCAGATAATCTTTTGACATAAGCAAGATACTATTAAAAGAGCTAATTAAAAAACATATGATGTACGAGGAAGAAATTAAGGTGAATCAAGAATTAGATGAGAAACCAAGGAAGAAGTCATTAGCATTCAAGACTACTACCTCAACGATCAAAAACAAAGAAAATGCTCAAGCTCCTATAGATAGCTCCACTAGTGGAGATTCAGATTTAAAAGGTGATGAGGAGATGGCTTATCTTGCTAGAAGGTTCAAAAAGTTTTATCGAAAAAAGAAATTATTTAAGAAGTTAAAATACAATGGAAAGTATGATAGTAAAGTACAATGGAATAAAGACAAAAAATGGAATGAAAACTCAAATGAAATAATCTGCTATGAGTGAAAATGAAAAGGTCATGTAAAGGAAGACTGTCCTAAGCTGAAATTCAAGAAGAAATATGAAGACAAGGGAAAAGGATATAAAAAGGATATGAAAGCTACCTGGAGTGCTTTAGAATATAGCTCTAGTGGATATGACGCTTCTGATAGTGAATTGAACAATCATGCCAACTTATGTTTCATGACAGAGACATCTGAGGTAACACTTAACTCTCCTATACATAATGCCTATTATTTTTAGAATAAGAGTAAGTTACAAAATGATGAAGATATAACTAAGTATTAAATATTTGAATATTTTGAAATGCTTGAGGATACCTTTAATGAGATCATAGACAAGTAATAATCATTAAAGAGACAGCATGATTTAAATGAAAATTATAAGTCAATTCTGGATATTGAAAAAGAAAAACTCTCCCAACAGTTAAAGGAAAACACTAAAATTATGTTATCAAATGATCAATTAAGAAGAGACCTTGAGAATTTTACTGCGGGTAGAGATACCTTTACTCAATTACTAGGAAAACCGATTTCCCCAACATATACAACTGTTCTGGGATATCAGCCTAGACAAAGAAGTATCATTAAAACTAAATTTATTCCAAAATCTGGACAATTCACTGCTAGTTCAAGTACATAAACATTTCTTGAAAAACAATTCTCTAAAGGACAAAAAAAATGTTTATGTATCAAAATATATCTTCTGATTATAGGAAATCTGTGAGACAAGTTTGGGTTCCCAAAATATTACATTCTAACCTCTCAGGACCCAAGAAAATCTGGGTACCAAAGTTACCCCATGTCTAATCTGTTTTGCAGGGATGTTTCCTAAAGAGTTCATGTAAGACTCTTTGGTATTTGGATAGTGGATGTTCAAGATATATGAAAGTAGACTACTCATGCTTCAAGAGCCTAATCAAGGTTGATGGTGGTCACATAACTTTTGGTGACAATGCAATTGGAAAAATCTTTGGCTTAGTCTAGATCGGTAACCCTAATATAGTATTAATTTCCAAAGTACTTTTTCTTGATGGATTAAAGTAAATTTTACTTAGAATCTCTCAGTTGTGTGATGATGTTTTCAATGTAAAATTTGAAAATGATGCATGTAATGTTTTTAATTCCAAAAATGATCTAATATTTACTGCTCTCAGAAATGAGAATGTGTATGTTGTTTACTTAAATTCTTTAGCTAAGCAAAATGTTTCTTGCTTAAATTATTTTCATAAGGAATCCTGGCTATGGAACAGAAGATTAGGACACTGCAATGTGCACTCTCTTAGGAAACTTACTAGGAAAGGTTTAGTTAGAGACTTACCTAAACTGGAATTCCCACATAACAAAGTGTGCAATCTTTTCAAAAGAGAAAGCAACACAATGTTTCTTTGAAACCAATGAAATAAGTTTCTACTTCTCAAACTCTTGAGTTGTTTCACATGTATTTGTTTGGACCATCAAGAGTTTCATGTTTAAATGGTAAGCACTATGTTTATGTTCTTGTAGATGATTTTTCTAGGTACACTTGAGTATACTTTCTATCTCACAAAAGTGAAGCTTGTTCTTATTTTAACAAATACCCCAAGTCTGTAGAAAATAATAGTGGACATAGAATTAAGACCATGAGAAGTGATCTTGGAAATGAGTTTGAAAATAAGAAGTTTGAATCCTATTGCTCACACAATGGCTATAGTCATACTTTCTCTGCTCCTAGAACACCTCAACAAAATGGAGTCGTGGAAAGAAGAAATATGACCCTTCAAGAAATAGCTCGGACTATGCTTAGTGAATATAATTTACCTATTTATTTTCTGGCTGAATCTGTAAATAAAGATTGTTATACCATTAATAGAGTATTGATGAGACCTATTCTTAAGAAGACCCCTTATGAACTTTGTAACAATAGGAAGGCTAAGGTTAACTACTTCAGAGTTTTTGGTTGCAAAGTCATTATCTTTAACACTAAAGATAATATTGAAAAATTTTCCTCCAAGAGTGATGAAGGAATTTTACTAGGTTACTCTACAACCAATAAAGCCTATAGAGTATTCAATAAGAAGACCAAATGTGTGGAAGAGTCAGTTCATGTCAAATTTTATGAGACTGATCCACTTGAACCAAAAACCTTTCTTGACTATCTTCAGGAAGATATGTCAATTCTGAACCTTAATGATAATGATGGGGAATACCCTGTAAAAGTAACCAATTTTGGGAATCTTCCAAAATATGCACCTGTTGAGTCTGGACCAATAGACAATCATGAGGAGTCTAGTTTAACTCTTTCTATAGGTATTCGAACTCTCAATAATCACTCTTTAGATGCTTTATTAGGTGATTTAAGCTGAGGGACACAAACTAGAGCTTCTCTAAGAAACCAGGTTGAACATCAAGCTTTTCTTTCATATCTTGAACACAAAAATATTAATGATGCTATCAATGATGAATTTTGGGTGATTTCTATGCAAGAAGAATTAAATAAATTTGAAAGAAACAAAGTCTGGGAACTAGTTGAAAGACCTAAAGACACCTTGACCATAGGCACTAAATGGGTTTTTAGAAACAAAGTTGATGAGTCTGAAAATGTAGTTAGAAACAAAGCTAGGTTAGTTAAACTAGGATATATTCAAGAGGAAGGAATAGACTATGAGGAGACCTTTGCAGCTGTAGCTAGGTTAGAGGCCATTAGGATACTACTTTATCAAATGGCTGTCAAAAGTGCTTTTCTAAATGGGTATATAGTTGAGGATGTATTTTTTGAACAACCCCATGGCTTTACAAATCCCCCATTTTCAAATCATGTTATTAAACTTTCTAATGTTTTATATGGTCTAAAGTAAGCTCCAAGAGCTTGGTATGAAAAACATAGCTCTTTCATATTTCAAAAGGTTTTACTAAAGGAATAGTAGATACTAATTTGTTTATTAAAAGGATTTATAAAGATGTTTGGATAGTACAAATTTATGTAGGTGATATAATTTTTGGATCTTCTAAAAATTCTTTATGTACTGATTTTTCAAAAATAATGAAAAATGAATTTTAAATGAGTTTAATGGGAGAACTTAAATTTTTCCTTGGATTTCAATTTTTTCAAAATAAAGATTGTATTATTTTAAATCAAAGTAAATATACTACAAAACTTTTAAAACGTTTTTGTTTGAATGGTAGTAAAGGTAGTGATACACCTATGAGTACCACTTGTATGTTGGATGCTGATGAAGCTGGAGAATCAGTGGATCAAACCAACTACAGAGGCTGGATAGGGAGTCTTCTCTACCTTAGTGCTAGCAGACCTGATATTATGTTCAGCGTATGCTTGTGTACTCACTTTCAATCTAATCCCAAAGAATCACATTTAAATGATATTAAAAGTATTTTCAAATATCTCAAATATACTCCCAACTTATGACTATTTTATCCAAGAGGACAATCATTTGATTTAAAAAGCTATTCAGATGCTGACTTTGCTGGTTGTAAGCTAGATAGAAAAATCACCTCTGGGACATGTCACATGATAGGCAAGTCACTAGTATCATGGTAGAGTAAAAATAAGAATTTTGTTGCATTATCTACTTCTGAGGAAGAATACATTTTTGCTGGTAGTTGTTGTGCACAAATTTTGTGGATGAAACACACTTTACTAGACTATGGATATCAATTCAAACATGTCTCTATTAACTGTAACAACACAAGTGCTATTAACATTTCTAAAAAACCAATATCTCATTCTAGAACCAAGAATATTGATGTAAGACACCACTTTTTGAGAGATCATTATCAAAAAGGTGATATAACTCTTGAGTTTATTGGAACTGAACATCAACTTGATGATATATTCACTAAACCCTTAAATTATGAGAAAATGAATTACTTCAGACATGAAATAGGAATGATAAATTTGTGAAACCGATATTTGTAAAACCGATCTTTGTGAAACTGATCTTTATAAAGCTGATCTTTGTAAAACCGATCTTTGTAAAACCGATATTTGTAAAACCAATCTTTGGGAAAAAGATCATTGTAAAACTGATATTGGGGAAACCGATCTTTGTAAAGCCGATATTTGTGAAACCAATCATTATAAAATCAATCTTTGTGAAACCGATCTTTATAAAACTGATCTTGGTAAAACCGATCTTTGTAAAACTGATCTGTTTGAAACCGATTGTTGTGAAACCGATCTTCTTGGAACCAATTCTATGGAACCTATACATTTAAGGGATATTTAGTAAATTCAATATTCTTTAAGTGAAATGATTTTGTTTCATTTCTTTCAACTTACTGAATTTAAATTTTATGTTTTCCGAATTACAATCCCTAAATGATATATTAAGTCTAATCCATCCCTACCTTTCACCTTCCCCATAGCCGTAAAGCCTCCTACATATAGTCACTCTCTCTCTCGACTCTCAACCTCTTGACACAGTTAGAATCTGCAGCTTCTCCACAGCAAGGACTAAGCGCACAATGGAAGAGCCTTGAAAATCTACTCCCGCTAAGCGTCAGAAGGGTGAAACCAGTGGGACTAGGAAACCAAGCATAGAAATTAGGGTTGTTACAACTGAAAAGAAAGTGTCTACTGAGTGGATTCTGTCAAAAAAGATTTTCTACTAAGGGTACTAGAATCTCAAGGTTGGATCAGTTGGTTTATCAACAATGAAAGACCCTATTATCCTCAGCTTGTGCACGAATTCCATCATCATTTAAGTATATCACTGTATGAATCCGAGGCAGCAAATATGAAGACTATAGTTAATGTAAAGGAAGTGGTTTTCTCTTTGAAGGAATGGGTTGAATGACTAAAGGTACCTCATGAAGGTGTCTATGCTGACTATCCATGTAATATTCCACCTTCATCAAAATTGTTTTCATATGAAGATGCTCTGAAGGAGCTTACTGGAAATGAAGAATCTGAGAGAACTATTTCAAATTTATTTGAAGTAGAAGTGAGATTTCTTTTTAAGTTCATTCAACATCAAATATTCCCTAGGAAGGGAGATTTCTCTGCGATGAAATATCAGGATGTGTTCTTGATATTTTTGTTGAAACATGGAATAAAGGTGAATCTGTGAAGATATATCATGGTATATATTTTTGAGTTGATTAAGCCATATAAGAAGGAAACATGCTTATACTATCCGAGAATGATTTCTTCCATGCTGAAGAAATTAGACTGTGTAGAAGATGGAGATGAAATGATAACTGTCTGTAGTGGTTTTTGTCTTCAAAAATACATTTTAAAAGGATGAATATCTTCTGGACCCATGGAAGAGATGTTGGGTAGGAGATGAAGAAAGTTTGTATGAGGAATTCAATCTAGTTGAGCATCTTTCTAGACCAAAGGACCAAGTTGATCCTGGTATCAAACCTGGAGAAGTTCATGTCTATTCTAATGAGGAAGCTGAGGCTGAAGTGCCTAGGGAAGAAGGATCTCCTTTTGATGATAGGAGTGATCCTGATATCGCTAAAAGTCCCAAGAATATGACTTATGGACCTGCTATTCCACCTATGTAACTGCTTTCAAGAGAAACTATTCTAGGTGATGAAGAAGAGGAAGAAACCGAAGTTACCGGAGTTTAAGTTTATGTTACCAAATCAGATGAGGAATTTGATGATTATGATAATAATGATGATGGTGGTAGTGGTGGTGATAATGGTGATGATGGAGGAAGTTTTGATCATGTGATTTACTCTCTAAAAGTGGGACAACAAATGGTTGACAGATCCAGTGAGGAATCTGTTCATGGAGCTGGTGATGGAATAGAGCCTACTAATCAACAGGCTGATGATCATAGAGATGTTGGACATTATGATAAAACACTCCGTCCCATTGCTGAAAATCAAGAGATTATTCAGGAATTGAATGATATTATGGGTACTAGCCAGGAAGAAGAAGATGTAGTTCCACTACCTCAAATTCAAGAAGTTCCTGGTGAAGCTGAAGAAACTGGAGCTCAGGCAGAACCTGAAGTTCGGTTGGTTCCTGTCCCCAGACAAGGTATTATGGCCAGAGACGAGGATGAATAAATTGGTGATATTGATGTTATTCTTGAGCCTCAGGGAATAAGGGTAAGAATTGATACCATTGATCCAAGAGACTAGACATGTGCTAGAGAGTGGAATAGTAATCCAGGATATATTATTTTTGGTTTAGAATATGACTCAGATGAGGAAATGGTACCTCCTCCTCTTATTCCTCAAGTCCATGATGACCCAGAGCCTGCTGGTCCTGTTCCAACAGTTTCGTCTCCAGCAGTTGACCTAGTTGCTCAGTCAGTGCCTAGTGACTATGTCACTAAGGTAGATTTGGAAATGTTTTGAGAATGAGATATGTGAGTCTGTTCTAGCTTCAGTGGGACCTATAAATGAATCCTCCACCTCAATAAGTATCTTGGATACTTACAAGAATTGTGATTCAGGAGATTCAAACAAATCTTATTATTACAACAGAAACTATTATTAGACACAACACTTTTCTGAGAAAAGAAGTAATAAAGATGAGCAATTAGCTAAATTCCTTAACCTATGACTTCAAGACCTCCTATAGTGGTGTTCTATAATTTCTCAGTACTTGGTAACCCATCTAATTAGTGTATATTTGAAAAATTTGAAAGAAGAACTTGGAAAAATGGTGACTGGCCCATCTAGTACCAGGAGTAGAAGAAGTGTTGTTATTGATTTAGAGTCTCTCAAGACTATGACGAGAGAGGAGATTCAGAAACTCCAGATTGTTTCAAATAATGAATCCCTGGAAAAGGTACATCATATTACAGATCTTGTATACAATATTGTCATACAATTCCCAAATGAAGCCTCTGCAGATCAGAAGGAAATTCAGGAAAAGGTGGATAAGTATTTCACTAAGATATATTCCAAGAATGACCACATCAACAGTTTCAAATTTCTGGCAGAAATTATTCGAATTCCCCCATTCAAAGAAGCATTAAAAAGAAAAGTTCTCCAACTGAAAGAGTTTAAACCTTTACTGAATAAATTTATGGAGAATTAGGATGACTTTGAGAAGGCAATGCAATATAGAGGAGAAATCATCAATGACTTCATAAAACTGCTCAAACCTTATCTCCATGTTCAAGATGAGGCTATTGTGGTCCCTCTAGCTGCTTTACTTGGTAATGCCTCTTGGACTCCTTCTCCAATGACTGTATCTCAAGATCTTACACAGATTCGACTGATCATTATTGAGCAGTCTCCCAGTCGTGTGTTGTTAGAGAGAAGGCCTACTCTTGCAGCTAATGTTCCTACAAGTCTTGCTCTACCTGGTGTGGTAATAAGATCACCTCCATCCTCTGCTACTCCCAACCTTTCTTCTTCTTCTTTGGATCCTTCAGAAAAAGGAAAAGATCCTCTGCATCCAAAACCTTTGTGATTTATTGTTTCTTTTTTATTGGTATTTTCTCTTTTTTTGTCTTGTACTCTTATAATTTTTAATAAAAACTCGTGTGGTATCTTTATTTTATCTTATTTTTTCCTTTATGATTTTATCTTTTTATTAATCCCAAAAGGGGGAGAAAGTCAGGATGGCATATGAGGAAGGGGGAGAAAGTAAGGATGATGAGAAAACAATGGTGGAATATACTCTCCTTAATCCATATAGTGAGGGGGATGTTTGTTTTAAATAATTTCTAACAATGTAAAACTTTTGTTATATTGGAAAAGTATATTCAGACATGTTTATTCTATAGGTTTGCAAATATGACATAATTTTTTATTATCAAAAAGGGGGAGTTTTTTAGACCCTTCATGATAATGTATTTTTCATAATCACAAATAATGTCAATATACAGATTCATATCTTTCATGCTAATTTTAATATTTCTATGTGAATCAATTTTTTCATACAGCAACATATGCTTTAATAAGTCAATTCCTTATAAGTCATGAATCAATATGTTTAAAATTGTATTTTTACATATAATTTGATTAACAATTCATCTTGTAATGGTATATGCAAGACAGACTCTTCACAATCTTTCTTGGATTCCCTAAGACCAAAGGATGACTCACCGAAGGCGACACACCGAAACTAAAGAATGACACACCGAAACCAAAGTATGACACTCCAAAGTTAGATAGATTGAAACGAAATTTCAATGAACTGAAACCAAAGTTTGATAGACCGAAGGATGACTCACGAAGGAGACTCACCAAAGGCGACTCACCGAAGGCGACACACCGAAACCGAAGATGACACACCCAAACAGAAGTATGGAAGACTGAAGTATGACACACCGAAGTCGACACACCAAAGATGACACACCGAAGATGACAGACCGATGTTATCAAACCGAAGACAAAAGACTGAAGATTACTCACCAATTGATATAAATAACTATTTTCATTTTATTAATTCAAATTTATTTATAACGGTCATATGTAGACAAATTAATGTTTCTAACATTATATAATGTTGTCTGTAGGACAATCTGTAGACAAGTATGAGGTACATGCACGTGCTAAGATCCTTATGTGTAGAGAATTGTGCAGTATAAAAGGACCTCATCTTTTATGTTAAAGATACAACGATGATAGTAGCAGTACACACTTATACATAGATTGTGACAATATGAAAAGAGAAGAACTAAGCACTTGAGATTTCAAGAAGACTCCGACAAACTATCTTCACCACAAAGGCTCAATATACATCGAGACATCAATGAGTTGAACCTTGTCACTCCCTGAAGCTGGATTACAGAAACTGAGATACTCTATTCTAACGACATCTTCCAAAAGAAGACTCAAATACCAGTTTCTCAACATTCTTTCAGTCAAGAGCCTCACTTCACAACATACAAATAATTATTAACTCTATTCTCATCCTTAACTCTATTGTGTTTTATATTTTCTATTTGGACAGTGTGAATATTTATTTGTATAACACACACTATCTCATAAGCATAACTGGAGGATGTTGAACTATCCTCATACTCAATCACTTATTACATTTTGTTTCCCATAAATATCTGTGGTAGAGGTCAAGTGTGACCTGGATAGCCAGGTGTGCTGTTATAAACCCCAATCCAGTGTGTGGATCAAAAGTTCATTTATATAAACAGCTTGGTGGCAGGTGATCCCCAAGTGTAGAGGATTAAGTCTCTTCTTGAGACTAAACCTCTTTTTTACATTGTTTTGATAATATTCAATTACTCTGTTTTGTTTTATCCGTTTCTTATATTTTCTAAAACCTAAAACTATTTTTGATTACACTTTGATAGTTAGTTTTGGTTAGTGTGTGTATTTTTTAATTCATTAAACTTGTTTCAAAAGTTGAATTAGTGTTTTACATTGATTTATCTGAGGACTAATCACCCTTTGAGAAACTTGTTGACCAATTGAACATTTACATTTCTACTGACTAAATTAACTAGGACGTTTTTAAAATTGGAGGTTTTCATACCATAAGGTTTTTAAACATAAATTTTAATTGGAACTCAATTCACCCCCCTCTTGAGTATCCACTCTGACCAACAAACTATAACCCTTTCATAAGAGGTACTCCTTAAAAATCATCAGGGAAACATTCCTATAACAATCCTCCATTTGAGATAAATCTAGCTATTTAATTCCATGATAATTTAGAAAAAATTCTAGCAATATCAGTTTTCACTCTTCCCATCCCATGTTTCTCTGGTACAACTCGACTTTCTTGGACATCTCATTCACCCTTCTAAAGTTAATCACCACCCTCAGGTGATGATAAAGACCCCAAAATGATAAAATTCAATATTTTTTCGATAGGTAACCAGCTAATCCATTCCAAGGATGATGTAAAAATATATAGTCTCAAAGATGAAAATGATTCATAAGAAATAGAAACCACCAGTCTCATTGGGGAACCCCCTAAATTTGTATGCACATTCTAATCGTACTCCTAATAGATTATAAAGATCCATTAGTCTATAAAACTACTGAATTTCCAGACCTAGTCTTTCCATGATGGTCGTAGATATGAAATCATTTAAAGCACCTATGTCAAATAAATCAGACAATAAAGTTGAGGATACTAAGATCATACCATATACTATAGATGGAATATAAATATTCTCCTCATGTGTAGGTTGTAATAAATATATATAGATTGAACCACAACCTTGATCTACCACCTGACTATCCTAAGTAGGTCTTCTATGGTGGTGTTATATATTAAAAATCTAGTTTCCTTGACTGTGACCACCTCCTCGACTAGATTGACTTTAAGATCCCAAACTTTTATAAATTCATATAAGGGGAGTTTTTAGGAACTTTTTTTAGGTTTCTAAGTACCAATTTTTTGGAGTAGTGGATTCAGATTCTTTTGGGTGAATTTTTATAAAAACTAATGGACAGTGGTTTATGCACGGTTTGCACGTGGTTTAACATACCATGTGACTAAACTATGCCAACCATAAAAACCTAGATAGAGAGGTCCACATGGTTTTCATATGGTTTGAAAAAATGGGCAATTAAACCATCACAACTATGAAAAACTATACATAGAGGTCCTCATAGTTTGTGCACATTTTTCCTTAACTATGCACCCCATCCCATCAAACTGTGCACGTAGGATTAATTATCAGAAAATATCTTTTTAAAACCACCTAAACCCCCGATACTTCCATATTTCGATATTGGCTCAGGCTTGAAAAAATTTAGGTGATCTTGGTTCCTTCTGGGGGGCTTCCATGGTGATTCAGACATCGTTCTTCAAGATCTAAATCCCGGATTGAAGATCCGCTCTCTTCCTGGTAAGTGGACTTCATCCAGTTGCTTCTCCCATTCATTCCACTATCTATCCTTATTATTTTCATGGAATATCTCCACCATTTCCATTGATCTAAACCAATGATTTGTGATATAGATCTGGGATTTTGGATCTAGATACATATTTTCAATATCTTGATGTCTTTGATCTTAATTTTTCTTTAGGGATTTAGATCCAAATCTTGATCGACAATGTTGTGCCGCTTGGATTTTGGGGATTTGTGTTGGGATAACATCCATCAATAAACTAAGGTATGTGGTATAAATCGAACTCCCATAGTCATGGATTTGATATGTGAATGTGAGTTTATGTTTATTTAGATTCTGTGATAATTTATTTCCTAAATTTGAGTAATTAAGAATGTGGATTTGAATTGTGATTGCCTTGGTGATTAATTGGTAATTTAATCACGGAACAACGAAGGGGGTTTCCCAAAAAGATATTTGTTTTGGAGATTTTTTATGGGTTGAGATATGGTAATTGAGATATTAAATTGATTGTGTTAACATAATTAATTAGGGGTAATTAATTATGAAATGATGTTTGGTAATGTAAAATAATTAATTGCGAGAATTAATTATGTTCCATGATATTGATTAAAGATATTTAATTGTGATAATTAATAATGAATAGTTTAGATTTAATATGTATAATTAAATTTGAATAATTAATAATGGAATGAGAATTGTGTTGATTGATTGATTAATTAATGAATTAATTAATGTGTTATGTTCTTAGTTAATTGTTGAGTTAACTAATGGCCTTTAAAATGGTTAACTAATTATTGGATTAGTAATGGAATGATGTGACTAATTTTTTGAATTAAATAATGATTAAATGGAGGTGATTTTTTTTGTGCTATACATGGAATTCTAGACCAATTAGAATTTTGGACTTGGACATGACGTTCTTCCCCAAAAGTTATACAAGCTTGAGATTAGGGGTTCTAGGCATGATAACCTTCACCGAATGAGATTTTGGGGTGCAAGGCATGACAACCTACACTCGATGATATTTTGGGGTTCTTGACATGACGTTCAACACCAAATAAATTATAATAATGAATGATGATTCAAATGGTAAACATGAATTGAAACTGAAAATAATGGGATGATTAAATATTAAATGATAATTTGATAATTGTTTAATTATGCATTGTATTTACTTCTTTATAAAAGTACATACATTATAGTGTGACTGGATTTGTTTTAGACACCATTGGTGGTGGCCTACTCAGTTGTACTCACACCCTATTCGGGCCGTCTGATCAGCACCTGAGTAGAATTTGTTATTGTAGGAAAGGATAAGGTCAAGGTCATGGTATAGGTTTCCATTATGGAATTATAGCATGGTATAGGGAACTATATGTGGTTTTGGACCCTCTTGGGAGTTGTTATGTCTTTACTTTTAGTTTCATTGTAGACACTTGACATTCTCATTGTCATATAATTTTTTAACTTTCAGTTGAGTATTGTATTTTATTTTTTTGAACATCATATGACATGGTATTATTCTATTTATTTATATGATTTTGTACTTGGTTATTGTGGTTTTCTTCTATTAGGGTTTTATTCTGATGAAATAGGGTATAGTCTCCTTAAGAATAACTTACCAGACCCTCTCTACTAGTCAGAACGCTCTGTAATATGGGGAGGCGCGCATGAGGGCATGTGGCCAACCAGATTGGGGTACCGTTTAGTAGAACCCTATTCAGGATATCAAAAAGTGGTATCAATGGATTTTTCTTTTCTTTCTTCTTCATTTGTCTTAATATTTTGGAAAAGTTAGACAGGAGACTAAGAATATTCGAGGCTTAGTAATGATCTTGTGAATGGTAGTTTCAAACCCATGTACATGAGAATATCTGAGTACTCCTGGTGGGATTGTAGTGATTGTTGTTTGTTGTTATAGTTGGGTATTATTTCAACTTGGGTGGTGCACATGTCGTGTGATGTGATATTTTTTTCAGTTGTTGAATTTTTATTCATGGCCTAAAGAGGAAAGATACTTGAGTCTGCATACATCATTTTAGGTGCTCAAGGTTTTTGTGACATTCATTATTCTATGAAATCATAGGAATACTATTTATGGGTAAGTTGTTGAACATGAACTATTTTTTCATGTTGATAGATTGAAATAATGGTGAAAAATGAGAATAAATGGGTGTCTAATGAGAACCTTGATTGATGAAATGAGTATGATTAATTAATTAATTATTTAATTAATTAATTTGAGATTACATGATTAAATAATGGTATAATTAATTAGTGAGAATGTGTGTAACCTTTTTAACCAATACCTAGGAGTATGATGTTTAAGGGAAGTGATAAGGCCTTGGTGTTGACTGTGTGGAAATAAAAAAGGGAAAGAACATGTTGAAACTTGGTTTGTCAGTTTATCCTCTTGCATAAATGTAATAAGGTTTCATTATGAGACTTAAGACATGTGTTTGGACTTGTAGAGATATTCCTCCACGATTCTTGTTGAGGGAGAGACCCAGGGGTATGGACTGGAACGAACATCCAGACAGAGAACTTGAGGCACCATTGGTGAAAACTTAGGAGTAAGGGGAACAGTTCTGATGGAACATTTTTTGTTTCTTTTAATTCATGGAGAGAGACCCAGGATGGGTTCATATTAGTATTTTTGAGTTGACAAGGGAGTTTCAGTAGAATAATTCTCCTAATTTCAGTGGAGAGGTTGGACATGAGAGAGATGAATTATAGAATGAATCAATAGAGACGATACTTGACCATTTTTTGACTCCATCTGAGAGGAGGGTCAAGTTGGTTGCTTATATACTATGGGGTTCAGCAAAGCATTGGTGGTACATTCAGGTACGATCTGGACATACTGATGAGATGTTATAGAAGGACATTCTAGAGAAGTAATTAGAGAACTTCTATCCAGAGATCCCGAGATAAGAGAAAGCTTTAGATTTTATTCATATAAACCAAAGAAGCATGTCCATAATGGATTTCTCTAAACGTTTCGCATATTTACATTATTTCCCCATATTTAGTGGCAGATGAGGATTCTTTGGAAAAACAATTTTAGGACATAATTAGGTGTGAAATTATGTCCCAGGTGAATATCTATAGGCTGAAGAAATTATCATAGGTGGTTAATTAGGATCTCATTTATGATGGGGACCTAAAGGAGTCTTCTAGTACTGAATAGGTGGCAATCACTGGACAATCAGGGAGTGTGCCTTCTAAGAGCATGAAGTGTTGTTATACTAACCTTAGTCAGGATAGTGGAAAGCAAGGTAGACAGTCAGAAGTAATAATTGTTCTACATATTGCTCATGTGCTTTGTCACCGGTGCGGTAGGTAGGGATAGTATCGTACACATTGTCCCCGACCACCAGTGGTGTGTCTGTATTGTGGCAAGATGGGGAACCTATAGAAGTTATGTAGGAAGAATCGAAAAGTAAGTTCTCAGGGAGAAGCGACTTAGACTCAGATCATGAGAAGGGGTTCTTCTACACCATATATGTATGGAAGCTAGAACTCTATGGGCAGAGGCGGTAGAGGTAGTGAACGTAGTGCTTCAGGGTATGGTCCCTTATATCAGCAGAGTGGTGTTACTCAATGGATTCAGATGACACCATAGGGAAGAGGGGTATGACAGTTACATGCAGTGCAGTCTACGCTTAGAGAAGGAGAGGTTGGTCCATCGACAGTGAGATGTACTATTCTAGTTGCTTCTACTTTAGATACTTCCTTGTTTGATATCGGTGCCTCTTATTCCATTATATCTACAAATATTATTATTAGTTTGAGCCTGGAGCTGTAGTACATAAGTGGGGTGATGAGTATTGATACACCATTGGGAACATGATCTAGAGATATTTGTTTATGAAAGGGGTGTTCTCTATATATTAGAGAGTATCTGGTTCTTTGGGGGTATCTATGTCCATGATATAACGGGCTTCGACCTGATTATGGGTATGGACTGGCTAGTCAAATACCAAGCCCTATAGATTTTTACTACAATAGAGTGACATTTGTATCTCCTAATGGTGACTAGTATGTTCATCATAGAAAATGGTATATCCATGTAGGCCGAACTGGGCTAATTACTCAGCAATTGGGAGAGCTCATAGCTCAAGTTGCTAGTCTTTTGCTGGATGATGGGAGTGGTAAGCACGAAATCCATCCACTAGTAGTAGAACAATTTCAGGATGTCTTTCTTGAATAATTTTTAGGGTTTCCACTATAGGGATATGTGGAATTCACTATTGAGCTCATGCCAGGGGCTGAGTCGATATCGATTCCACCTTACAGAATGGCACCGACAGAGCTTCAAGAGCTCAAAACGTAGTTGGAGGAGTTGGAGGATAAAGGGTTTATTTTTTCATGTATGTCACCTTCGGGATCACCGGTTTTGTTTGCATGGAAGGATTATGGGAGTTTACGCTTGTCTTTCAATTATCTGAAGTTGAATAAAATGACCGTGAAAATTGATATCCTCTTCTACGTATCGATGATCTGTTTGATCAGCTGAAGGGGGATTGTGTGTTCTCAAAGATCGATATGAGATCAATGTATCATTAGGTGAGAGTTTGGAAATCTAATATACCAAGAACTTATTTTAGAAGTAGGTATGGGTTTTATGAGTTTGTTATTATGACTTTTGTGTTGGAAAATTCTCTAGCAGTATTTATGGCCTTGATGAATAGGATCTTTCATCCGTACTTAGATTAGTTTGTGGTGGTGTTTTTGAATGACATATTGGTGTACTCTAAGACTCATGACGATCATGCCCAAAATTTCGACATCATCCAAGGTACACTGAGAGAGCATCGGATATACTCCACGCTATCTAAATTTCATTTTTCAATTGACCGAGTACACTTTTTGGGGCATATCATCTCAGAAGAAGGTGTGGTAGTGGTCCTAGAAAGCTTTTAGGTAGTGGTTTCTTGGGATAATCCCAATAATTTATTTTATATCCAATGATTTTTTGGGTTAGCTGGTTATTACATGAAGTTTATCTAGGAACATTCCTAATTGGAAACACTAATTTCAGTTTTGAAAATGAAAGTAATAATGTTTGACTAGGAAGTATCGAGCGAAAATTATTTCCAGGAGTTGAATAATCACTTGACATCAGCACCAATTTTGGTCTTACCTGAGTCAGGTGAGGATTAAACAGTGTATTGTGATGCTTTTGGGATCAGACTTAGAGCTGTGTTGATGCAAGGAGATCGAGTTGTTTCTTACGGGTCTTAGAAGATGACGCCACATGAATGAAATTACCCTACGCATGACCTCAAGTTGGAAAAATTGGTTTATGCTCTTAAGTTTTGGCGACACTATCATTTGGGTGAAAATTTTACAGTTTTTACGGATCATAAACACTTGAAGTATATCTTTTCACAGTGCGACTTGAATCTTCGGCAACGAATATGGGTAGAGTATATCCACTCCTTTGATTTTGAATTGTCACATACACCATGAAATGGGAATACTGTGGCTAATTCCTTGAGAATAATAACTCAGACTCAATTTCTATATGAGTTGAGTGAAGAGTGGAAGATGAAGACTTTACTAGCATAAATGCATGTGGTAGTTCAAAAGATTCAAGAGGGGATGAATCTGGTTTCTATAGTAGTGGATTCTACACTCTTAAGACGGATTAGGGAAAGGCAGTATGAGGATCTGGAGTGTTTATCCTGAATGGAAAACATTGAAGGTGTGGAGAAACCTTTATACCAGATAATAGATGAGGATGATATCATCTATGTGAAAAATCAGGTTTTTGTGCCTAGGAGTATGTAAGAGGATCTCATGTGATAATTTCATACCTCAAAGTGGGAGTTACATCCTAGGGTGAAGAAAATTTTCCATGACCTATTACGATAGTTTTGGTGTCCAGGCATGAAAACAGATATAGCAGGGTTCATAACAAGTTGTTTCACCAGTCAGCAGGTGAAGGAAGCGCATCAATGACCTAGATCCCTATTGCAGCTATTGCCTATTTTGGAATATAAATTTGATGACGTGAATATGGATTTCATGGTAGGACTTCCAAGGAATCTTATGAAGAACGATGATACTTGGGTTTTTTTGGTTCGACTAACAAAGGTATAATATTTCCTTCTTATTAGGGAAACCTTTACAATAGAGCGGTTGGGAGAATTGTATGTATGAGAGATATTTCGTTTTCATGGGGTTCCATGGACTATAGTTTCAAATCGTGATTGTCACATTACTTCCCACTTCTGGCATGGATTACAGAAGGTGCTTGGTACACAGGTTTTGTTAAGTATGGTCTTCCGCCCACAGATAGATGGCAGTCAGAGCATACCATACATGTGTTAGAGGATATGTTGCGAGCATGTGTTCTTATCATTGGTGGTTCCTGGGAGAAGCACTTGTCTATAGTGTAGTTATCTAATAACAAAAGTTATCAAGAAACTATACATATGGAACCATATGAGGAAATTTATGTTAGTCCTTGTAGATCATTTCTTTTTTGGTTAGATATGGGTTAGTTAGAGCTATTGGGACTGAGTCTCATTCAGGAGACATCCGAGTAGGTGGAGTTGATTCGGAATAATATGGTTATGGATTAGAGTAGGTAGAAGTCGTATGCTGATAGACGGATATGACCCCTAGATTTTACAAAGGGAGATCCTATACTCCTTCGGGTTTTTCCTAGATTGGGTCACCATAGGATACGGAGGTAGGAAAAGTTGATTCCTAGGTTTGTGGGACCATTTGAGGTGATGGAGAGAATCTGGAAAATGGAATACCAATTAGCACTTCCATAGAAATTCAATGCAATACATGATGTTTTCCATGTGTCACAACTATAGAGGTATCATCCCGACCCTTCTCATGTGATTGACATGAATGAGATTGACCTCGAGATGGATGCATCCCTTGAGAAGCATCTGATACGTGTGCTAGGTCGTAGTGAGAAAATGTTATGGGGAAATATTGTGTCGTTGGTTCTTGTGTTATGGAAATGTGGATGTGTTCAAGAGGAAACTTGGGAACAAAACGTATGCTTGTGTGCTCGATGTCCCAATCATTTTGGGCTGATACCTTAGAGAAGTTTGGGAGTGCATCTCGAGGAAGAGATGTTATAAGGTAGGGAGACTTTAATATATCGGCCTTTTCTAGATTCATCTCAGGTGAATTTTCATGTAACTATTGAGGTTTTTAAGTATCTTTGTTTTGGAGTAGTGACTTGGGGTGCGTTTGGGTGACGTTTTTGAAGAAAAACTAAGGGAAAGTCACTTGTTCATGGTTTGTGTACAGTTTGACAAATCATGTGACGAAATCGTGCAAACCATGCAAACCTAGATAGAGAGATCTGCATAGTTTGTGCATGGTTTGAAAAAAAGTGCGACTAAACCATGTCAACTGTGCAAAACCCAAAAGATAGGTCCACAAGGTTGGTGCATGTTTTTCCATAAACATGAAACCCTACCTAAGAAACCGTGCATGTAGGATTAATTATCAAAAAATATTTTTTTAAACCACCCAAACCCTCGAGACTTCCATATTTCAACCTTGGATCGGGCGTGAAAAAATATAAGTGATCCCAAATACTTCTGGAGGGATTCCAAGGAGATTTTAACATCGTTCTTTGATATTGAAATACTGAATTGAAGATTCGCTCTCTTCCCGGTAAGTGGATTTCATCTTGTTGATTCTCACATTCATTCCTCTATCTTACCTTGTTCTTTTCATGGAAGATATCCACCATTTCCATGGATCTAAACCTATGAGTTTAGATATAGATCTAGTATTGTTGATCTAGATCTAGATTTTCAGTATCTTGATGCCTTTGATGTTAATTTTGGTTTAGGGATTTAGATCTGAAGCTTGATCGACGACATTGTGCTGCTCGAATTTTGGGGATTTCTGTTGGGCTAACATCCATCAATAAACCGGGGTAGGTGGCCTATATTAAACTCCCATAGTCATGGATTGGATTCGTTAATTTGATTTTATGTTTTTATAGCTTACCTTGATAATTTATTTCCTAAATTTGAGTAATTAGGAATGTGGATTTGACTTGTGATTGCCTTAGTGATTAATTGATAATTTTTTCCTGAAACAACGAAGGGGGTTTCCCAAATAAATATTTGTTTTGGAGATTTGATATGGGTTGAGATATTGTAATTGAGATATTGAATTGATTGTGTTAGGATAATTAATTGTGGTAAATTAATTATGAAATTATGTTTATCTATGTAAGATAATTAATTGTGATAATTAATAATGTGCAATGATATTGATCAATGATAATTAATTGTGAGAATTAATTATGAAAAGTAGAGATTTGATATAGATAGTTAATTATGAAGAATTAATCATGGAATGAGAATTGTGTTGATTGATTAATTAATTGATGAATTAATTAATGGGTTATGTGCTAAGTTAATTTTTTAGTTAAATAATGGCATTTGAAATTTTTAACTAATCGTTGGATTAATAATGGAATGATGTTTCTAATTCTTATGAATTAAAGAATGATTAACTGGATGAGATTATTTTCGTGCTAGAAATGGAGTTCTAGACCGATTAGAAGTTGGGACTTGGACATGGAATTCCTCCCCAATAGTTATCCAAGTTTGACATCATGGGGTTCTAGGCATGACGACCTACAACGAATGATATTTTGGGGTGCTAGGCATTTAAACTTACACACAATGAGATTTTGGGGTGCTTGACATAAATTTCAATGCCAAATGAATGATAATAATGAATGATGATTCAAATGGGAAAAATGAATTGAAGCTAGGCCTAATGTGATGATGAAAGTTTAAATGATAATGTGATAACTGTTTAATTATGCCTTGTATTTATTGTTTCATAAAACTTCATACACAATCTTTTTACTGGACTTGTTTTAGAAACTATTGGTGGTGACCTACTGAGTTGTACTCACACCCTATTTGGGCTTCCTGATCAGAACCCTATTAGACTTTTTTGTTGTAGGAAAGGATGGGGGAACGGCCTTGGGATAGGTTGTCGTTTGGGAATTGGAGCATGGGGGAGGGAACTAGACATGGTTCGGGACCTGCTAGGGATTTGTTGTGTCTTTACGTTAGGTTTCATCATAGACACTTGAAATTCACATTTTCATAGCATGTTTTACCTTTCAGTTGAGTATTGTATTTTCTTGTTTGGAATATCATATGACATGGTATTGTTCTGGTTATTTATACACTTCTGTACTTGGTTTTTTTCCATCCATTGGTGTTTTATTCTGATAAAAGAGGGTATAGTATCCCCAAGACTGACTTACTAGACCCGCACTTCTAGTCGTCACCCTCTGGAATACAGGGAGGTGTGCTTGAGGTCATGTGGCCAACCGGCTTAGGGTACCATTTAGTGTAACCTAGGTCGGGATGTCACGATGTGGTATCAAAGGAGTTTTCTTTTCTTTATTCATCTTTTGTCTTACTATTTTGCGAAATGTAGACATGAGACTAGGAAGAGTTGAGGATTGGTAATGATCTCGTGCATGGGAGTTGCAAACCCTTGTATAGGGGAAAATTTGTGTACTCATGTTGGGATTGTTTTTATTGTTGTTGTTTTTGTTATATTTGGATATTATTTCACCTTTGGTGATGCACATGTGTTGTGAGGGGATATTTGTTTTTTCAGTTATTGAATTTTGATTTGTGGCCTAAAGAGGCACGATAGTTGAGTCTGCATGCATCATTCTAGGCACTCAGGGTTTTTGTGACATGCATCATTCTAGGAACTCAAGGGAAAATGATTTATGGGTATGTTTTTTAACATAAACTATTTTTACTTGTTTAGAGATTGAAATAATGATGTAAAGTGAGAATAAATGGGTGTCTAATGAGAACCTTGATTGATGAAATGTGTATGATTAGTTAATTAATTATTGAATTAATTAATATTAGATAATTTGATTAATTAATGGTAGAATTAATTAATGATAATGTGTGTACCCTTGTTTACCATTACCTATGAGTGGGATGGTTAAGGGTAGTGATAAGGCCTTGGTGTTGATCGTGTGGTGAGAAAAGGGGGGAAAATACATGTTGAAACATGGTGTGTTAGTTTATCCTCTTGCATAAATGTTATAAGGTTGCATTATGAGACCTAATATGTGTGTTTGAACTTATAGAGATATACCTCCACATCTCTTGTTTAGGGAGAGACCGAGGGGTATGACACAGAATAAACTTCCAGATAGAGAAGTTGAGGCACCATTGGAAAAAGGTGATGAGGAAGGGGAACAGTTCCAAGGGAACTTTACTCATTTCTTTAAATTCATGGAGAGAGACCCAAGGTGGGTTCAGAAAATCATGTCTGAGTTGACAAGGGAGTTTTAGCTATCGTACCCTCCTACTTTTACTAAAGAGGGTGTACATGAGGGAGTTGAATTCCATATTGAATCAACAGGGATGATACTTGACAATTTTGATACTCTAGCTGAGATTAGGTTCAATTTGGCTTCTTATATACTACGGGGTTCAACTAAACATTGGTGGTACATTCAGGTATGATCCGGAAAGACTAATGAGATGTTATGGAAGGACTTTCTGGATAATTTTTTGGAGCACTTCTATTCAAAGCCACATAGAAAAGAGAAGGCTTCATATTTTTTGCATCTGACCTAAGGAAGCATGTCCATAATGGATTTATATAAACATTTCATAGATTTACAATGTTTTTCTCTAACTTTGGTGGAAAATGAGCCTTCTTCAGCAAAAAAATTTCAGGACAGACTTATCTGTGTAATTAAGTCTCAGGTGAATGTCCTTGGGCTGAAGAAATTCTCATAGGTGGTTAATCGGGTCTCATTTCCCAGGGAACCTGAAAGAGGCTTCGATTACTAGATAGGTGGCTATCACTGGATGATCAAGGAGTGTTCCTTCTGAGATTCGGAAGTCATTTTATGAGAACCTTAGTCAGGATAGTGTAAAGAAAGGTGGACAGCTAGGAGGAACAGTAGCATCGGATATTACACATGTGCTTTGACACCAGTGCAGTAGGAAAGGGCACTATCATACACATTATCCTCAGCCACTAGTGGATTTCCAGTTTTGTGGAAAGATGGGAAACCTACTGAAGTTCTATAGGAAGTGGTGACAAGCTATTACTGAGGGAGCAACTGATCAGAGTGAGAGTGTGGGAAGGGGGTATTCTACACCATATAGGTCTGGAAGCTGGAACTCTACGGGAAGATGTGGTAGAGGTAGTGGATGTGGTGATTCAGGGTATGAGTGCCCATATCAGTAGAGTGGTGTTACTCAAGGGATTCAAACAACACCATAGGGAAGAGGGGAAGGATAGTTACATGCAGTGCAGCCTACACTTGTAGAGAGTGAGGCTGGTCCATCGACAGTGGGAGGTACTATTCTAGTTACTTCTACTTTTGTTTTTTCCTTATTTTATACTAGTGCCTCTCATTCCATTATATCTTAAAATATTGTTAATGGTTTGAGACTAGAGGTGAAGTCCATAAATAGGGTAATAAATATCAATAAGCCATTGGGAACACGGTCTACGGATATCTGTTTATGCAAGTGATATTCACTAGAGATCAGAGAGTATTGTTTTCATTGGGATATCTGTGTCCTTGATATATCGGGCTTCGACCAGATTGTGGGTATGGACTAGTTAGTCGCATACCGAGCCCACAAATATTTTTACTATAGGAGAGTGACCATTTAATCTCCTAAGGGTGACCAGTATGTTCATCATAAAGAATGTTATATCTATGAAGAATGATCTGGGCCAATTACTTAGAAACCGGGAGAGCTCATAGCCCAAGTTGCAAGTCTTTTTATGGATGATGGGAGTGGTAGTCAAGAAATCATTCCACTTGTAGTAGAACTATTTCAGGATGTATTTCTTGAATACTTTTCATGGTTTCCACTATAGAGAGATGTGGAATTCACTATAGATCTCATGTTAGGGGTTGATCTGGTATCTATTCCACCTTACAGAAGGGAACCAACTGAGATTCAATAGATCAAAACATTGTTGGAGGAGTTGGATGATAAAGGGTTTATTCCTCCAAGTACATCACCTTGGGGATCACCTGTTTTGTTTTAAAAAAAGGTTAACAGGAGTTTACTCTTGTCTGTAGATTATCGGAAGTTGAATAAAATGACCATGAAAAAATGATATCTTCTTTCACATATCGATGATCTGTTTGACCAATTGAAGGGGGATTGTGTGTTATCAAAGATCAATCTGAGATCAGGGTTTCATCAGGTGAGATTTCATACCTCTGATATACCAAGAATTTCTTTCATAAGCAGTTATGGCCTTTATGAGTTTATTATTATTCCATTTGGGTTGAAAAATGCTCCATCAGAATTTATGGCCTTAATAAATAGTATCTTTCATCCGTACTTAGATCAGTTTGTGGTGGTGTTTGTGGATGACATATTGGTTTACTCTAAGACTCATGAAGATCATTCCCAACATCTTTACATCATCCTGGGTACACTAAGAGAGCATTGGATATATTCCAAGTTATATAAATGTCAGTTTTGGATTGATAGGGTACACTTTTTGGGGAATATCATATTGAAAGTAGCTGTGTAAGTGGACCTGGAAAAATTGTAGGCAGTGATTTCTTGGGAGCATCCCAAGAATTTTTTTGATATTCAAATATTTTTTGGATTAACTGGTAATTATAGGAGGTTCCTCTAGGAATTATCCCAATTTCCAACACCGATTTCAGGTTTGAGAATGAAAAGAATAAAGTTTGATTGGGAACAATCATGCAGGAATTCTTTCCAGGAGTTGAAGAATCACTTGACATCGGCACCAATTTTGATCTTACCTGAGTTATTTGAGGAGTACACAGTGTATTGTGAAACTTCTGGGATCATACTCAGAGAAGTGTTGATGCAAGGGAATCGAGTTGTTTCTTATAGGTCTTAGCTGCTGAGTCCACATGAACAAAATTTCCCTACACATAACCTTGTAGGACCCCATGACACCCTGAGAGGGGAGGGGTGAATCAAGGTGTCAAATTTTCTTTTAAAATAAAGATCTTATTCCCACATTGGTAGTAAATCATTAAACCTATATGATAGATAAGAACATAAAACAAACAATCACATGCATAGAGACCACACAACACTTTTACTTGGTTTACTATTAAAGTCTACGTCCAAGGAGCATATGCCGATAGTGTGTTGGTCATACCAAAACACACTAAGCTTCACTAGATATGGAATAAAAATTTCCAGTCATAGTCACTCTCTATGAGGCTCACATCCTTTATAAGAATTCATGGAATGCTTACTATGTCCCTCGAATCACTTCTATTGACTCCCCCATTAGCTCACTTCTCTAAGAAAAGTTCAACTCAATTTATTGGTCTGAAGGTCGCTTCAATAACATGGAATTGAAGAAATTGTCCCTGAATTAACATGTGACTCTTCATACACCATCGACCAGATAAGATGCTCCTTGAAATACATGTCAACCAAAAACAAATTTTGAAAACTTCTCTTCGTGAAGCCTCTTTGTGAGACACACTTCTTCACGAAACACCCCTAACTTTGCAGAATAGCCTGCCTTCACAAAGAATCCTTGCCTTCATAGAACAAACCGTATTCGCGAAGCTTCCTTTCCATCGCAGAACAATCTTCAAAAAACTCACTGAGACAATGCGGAATATTTCATCATTACAAAGTACCCTTTTGAGAAAATCATGGGAATCAATTAAGACTAAAAGTCTCTTCACGATGCACCGTCTCACAGAGATTGGCCAATTCGTGAATATATTCTCAAACTCAAAGCATCTCTGGATTTTACTTCAAAAACTTCGATTAAAATGAAGAGGGTTAGCATCATATTTATAGGCTCGTCCAATCACGAAGCTCCATCACATCTTTACGGATTTTCTGTACCCTCAAACATGTCTTCGTGGCGCTCCTCCCATCTTAGAGAACCATGGAAATTGTCTTTTATCAAAAATATTCATCATTTAGGATTCTTCCATCAATTCCCTTCGCAGTTCCCATTAATTTCTCAAAGCTTTAAAACTCATAATCATAGAGAAATTTGTCTCCAATCGCGAAGCCTGTTGTAATTGCGAAGCACATCGTCAGAACAATTTATGTCTTCATGAAACAGAATTCGCAAATTCCATATTTGCAAAAATCATGTCATTTCCATATTTTAATAAGTCATCCAAGAGAAACCACTTTTCACATTGAAATCCAACATCCAAATTTTGGACACCAAAAATTTGGAAAACACTGGGAAACAATGCCACCTTCAATACTACTTTTGTCTTGAACAGTATAATACCTTTCCTTACGATCTCCCTAATTATTCATGTAAATATTTACAACAAACACAAATCCAACTCCATTATAATCAAACAATATCCATGTTTCTAATAGACCACAAGTTTCCAATAGTGGTTTATGCTCTTAAGTTTTGGCGACACTATCTTTCAGGTGAATATTTTAGAGTATTTATGGATCACAAAAGCTTGAAGTATATCTTTTCACAGCATGACATGAATTTTCGGCAGTGAAGATGGGTAGAGTATATGCAGTCCTTTGATTTTGAACTGGCATATACACCTGGAAAGGGGAATAGTGTGGATAATTCTTTGATATGGAAAACTCAGACTCAGTTGGTATATGATTCGAGTGCAAAGTGAAAGATGATGACTCTACTTGTGGAAATGTGTGTGGTAGTTCAGGTGAGTAAGGAGGGGATGACTCTGGTTTCTGTAATAGTGGATTCTATACTCTTGAGGCAGATTATGGATAGGAAGTTTGAGGATCTAGAGTATTTAGCCATAAAGGAAATCCTTGAAGGTGGGGAGAAGCTTTAGACTAGATAATAGATGAGGATGAGATCATCTATGTGAAAAATCGGGTTGTTTTTTCAACGACCATGCAAGAGGAACTCATTTGATAATTTCATACCTCTTTGTGGTTTGTACATCCTGGGGTGAAAAAAATGTACCATGACCTGTAATGACAGTTTTTGTTTCTAGGAATAAAAATAGAGAGAGAATGGTTTGTAACATGATTTTTCACCAGTCGGCAGGTGAAGGCAGATCATCAAAGACCTAGAGTTCTTTTATAGTCGTTGCCTATTCTGTAATGGTAGTGAGATGACGTGACTGTGGATTTCTTGGTAGTACATCCAAGGAAACATAGTATGAATGAAGCTATTTGGGATGTTTTGTATCGACTAACAAAGGTAGCACATTTATTGCCTACCAGGGAAACCTTCACAATAGAGTAGTTGGGATAACTGTATGTATGAGAGATAGTTCATTTTCATGGGGTTCCATAGACTATAGTTTCAGATGATTATTCACACATTACTTCACTCTTCTGGTAGGGCTTACATAAGGAACTTGATACACAAGTTTTGTTAAGTACGGCCTTCCACCCACAGATAGATGGGCAGTCAAAGCGTACCATACAGGTGTTAGAGGATATGTTGCGAGCATGTGTTATTGATGATGGTGGTTCCTGGGAGAAGAACTTTTATTTAGTGTAGTTCTACTATAACAACAGTTATTAGGTAACTATATATATGGTACCATATGAGGAACTTTATGGTAGACCTTGTAGATCCATACTTTGTTGGTTAGAGGAGGGTTAGTTAAAGATGTTGGGACAAAGTCTCATTCAGGAGACATCAGAGTAGGTGGAGTTGATTCAGAAATGTATGGCTATGGATTAGAGTAGGCATAAGTCATATGATGATAGACGGAGATGACCCCTAGAGTTTATAGAGTGTGATCGTGTATGCCTTCGGGTGTCACCAAGATTGGGTTACTGCAGGATAAAGAGGCAGGGCAAGTTGATGCCCAGGTTTGTGGGACCATTTGAGGCGATGGAGAGAATCGGGCCAGTGGTATACCAATTAGCCCTTCCATATAAATTCATTGGTATTCATTATTTTTTCCATGTGTCAATAATATGGCGGTATCACCCCAACCCTTCTCATTTGATTGATGTTGATGAGGTTGACCTCGAGATAGATGTTTCCTTTGAGGAGTATCTGATACGTGTGTTAGGTTGCGGTGAGAAAGTATTAAGGGTAAAGACCGTGTTGTCAGTTTATGTGTTATGGAAACATGTAATTGTATAATAGAAAACTTGGTAATACAAAGAATACTTGAGGGCTTAATGGCCCAATATTTTTGGCCCGAAATCTTAGAGAAGTTTGGTAGTGCAGCTCGAGGATGAGTTGTTTTAAGGTGGGGGGACTGTAAGATCCCAGCCTTTTCTGGATTCATCTCGGGTGTGTTTTCAGGTAATTTTGGATATTTTAAGTACATTTGTTTTGTAGTAGTGGCTTGGGGTGCGTTTGGGAGAATTTTTAGGAAAAACTAACGGACAGTTGGTTTTGCATGGTTTGTGCACGGTTTGACAAATCGGGGACTAAATTGTGCCAAGCATGAAAACCTGGACAGAGAGGTCTGTATGGTTTGCACATGGTTTGACAAACCATACGACTAAACTATTCCAACTATAAAAAACTGGATAGAGAGGTCTGCATGATTAGTGCACGGTTTTCCCTAACCGTGCTCCCCTGCCCAGGAAACTGTGCGTGCGAGATTAATTATCAAAAAATATTTTTTATAACCCACCCGAACTCACCGAGAGTTACATATTTAGACCATGTCTTTGTATTGACAAATTCTAGGTGTTCCTTGAGCCTTCTGGATGGATTCCAAACTGATTTGAACATATTTATTTGAGATTTAAAGCCCAGATTGATGATCTGATCTCTTCTCGGTAAGTGGATTTCATCCTGTTGCTTCTCCTGTTAATTCCTCTATCTTTCCTTTGCCTTTTCATTTAAGATCCCCACTTTTTTCCATGGATCTAAACCTATGAGTTGAGATCTAGATCTAGGATTGTGGATCTAGATTTATATTTTCAATATTTTGATGCCTTTGATCTTAATTTTGGTTTAGGGATTTATATCTAGAGCATGATCAACGATGTTTTTCCACTTGGTTTTTGGGGATTTCAGTTGGGCTAACATCCATCAATAAACCAAGGTAGGTGGCCTAAATAAAACATCCTTAGTAAAGGATTTAATATGTGAATGTGATTTTATGTTTTTCTAGCTTACCTTGATCACTGATTTTCTAAATTAGAGTAATTAAGAATGTGGATTTTACTTGTGATTGCCTTGGTGATTAAATGATAATTGAATCACAAAACAAAGAAGGGGGGTTTCCCAAATAGATATTTATTTTTGAGATATGTTATGGGTTGAGATATTGTAATTTATATATTTAATTTATTATGTTAAGATAATTAATTAGTGGAAATTAATTAGGAAATGATGTTTGGCTATGTAAGATAATTTATTATGAGGATTTATTGTGTGCCATGATGTTGATCAAAGATACTTAATTGTGAGAATTAATTATAACAAGTTGAGATTTGATATGGATAATTAATTTTGAATAATTAATTATGGAATGGTAATTGTGTGTATTGATTAATTAATTGATTAATTAATTAATGGGTTATGTTCTTAGTTAATTTTTTAGTTAACTAATGGCCTTTGAAAAGTTTAACTAATAATTAGATTAGTAATGGGATGATGTGGCTAATTATTATGAATTAAAGAATGATTAAATGGATGATATTTTTTGGTGCTAGACATGGTGTTCTAGACTAATTAAGAGTTGGTACTTGGACATGACGTTCCTCCCAAATAGTTATCCAAGCTTCATATTATGGGGTTCTAGGCATGAAGACCTACACCAAATGAGATTTTGGGATGCTAGGAATGAAAACCTACACTTAATGAGATTTTGGGGTGCTTAATATGATGTTCAACACCAAATGAATGATAATAATGAATGATGATTCAAATGGGAAACATGAATTGAAACTGGGCCTAATTTGATAATTAAATATTAAATGATAATGTGATAACTATTTAATTATGAATCATATTTATTGCTTCAAAAAAACTAAATACACTAACTTTTGACTGAACTTGTTTTATACACCGTTGGTGGTGGCCTACTTAGTTGTACTCACACCCTATTCGGTCCACCTTATCGACACCCGGGTAGAATTTTTTGTTGCTGTAAAGGATAAGGTGAAGGCCCTAGGAAAGGTTTCTGTTTGGGAATTAGAGAATAGGAGTGGGAACCAGACATGGTTTGGGACCCGCTTAGGAGTCATTGTGTCTTTACTTTTAGTTTCATTGTAGAAACTTGAAATTCACATTGTAATAGCATGTTTTAATATTAATTTGAGTATTGAATTTTCTTTTTTTGAATATCATATGACATGGTATTGTTCTAGTTATTTATATTCTTATGTACTTGGTTATTGTTGTTTGCTACCATTGGTATTTTATTTTAATAAAAAAGGGTATAGTCTCCCCAAGACTAACTCAATAGACCCTCGCTGCTAGTCGGAACCCTTTAGAATATAGGGTGGAAATCTTGAGGGCACGTGGCCAACCAGTTCAGGGCACCGTTTAGTGGAACCTGGGTCAGGATGTCACATAGACCAATTCTAGTTCATATTCTCGTCTAAAAAATGCTACATATCCTAATATTGAATTAGGAGTTGGTTCATGTCATCTTTCACTAGGCACTAGATGACAATATCTATAAAAACGCTGAATATAACCCATATTAACACAAGATAAACACTTTACTAGGTCTCTTCTTCACTGTAGCTTCTTGGTTCCAGGCCTTTTACATTGATGGAATACCATGCTACTACTGGTGCAGACACTCTGGATACCACTACCTTGATGAGAAAACTCAAGGTGATAATTTCTACTGCTAGATGAACTACTTCTCTACCTATGTGTTAAACTACCCAACCCCACATCTTCAGATTCAATTAGGGTATTCTTGGAGATGAGGTCATTTTTACTATCTCATAGACATTCATTAGATGTAAGATATTCACTTGATATTAGATTAAATACCTAATTTTATCCTCAAATTTCCTAACTCTGGACAACTTGTCTCCATAAAAAGTAAGAACAAAACAAATACAGTTATGTGAATAATTCTATGTAATCCATAGTAGATAGATTTCCCTTCTATAGGTGCATAAAATCGCATGCTTGATCAACTCTTAGTATTTATGGAAAGAAAAAGTCATACAACCTTGATTGTAAATCCATCCAAACCATAACCCAATGTTGATCTACCAAGTCAAAACATCCCACTACCTTTTAAAAGAACCTCTAAGAATGTATTATGTGAGCTTAACAATAATTTCCATAGGTATGTCAAAATGATAAAATATGAAAATAATAGCCTTTATCCATGGCTCGGTATCTTGGGGACCACCTTCCCCCAAGAAAGTAGAAGGTTTTTGCTGCAGAAAATCCCTAGTCAACTCTAACATAGTTGGTGCAGGTCATGGAGATGCCTAAAAGAACTAAACTAGCCCTATAAAATTCTATCTAAACTGAGAATCAGTTCCCATATTAGATATAATAGGAGGTGATGCATTTGGTACTATATGAATTAACACTTGTGGTTAGAACCCCACCAATTATAGAACATGTTCATTCCCACCTTCTTAGTATTAAAATGAAGGCCTTCATGGAGTCATGTATCTACATTTCCAAGAATACACCTCAAATTGAGAATCTATAACAGAAAATATCTTGGATAAAAGAAGAGAACAGGTAAAATTTCTTCTTATAAAATGGTCAATATCTATATTTTCTCCTTGATCCATGTATAGGTAACTTATAAGGTCATAAAGGAACACTAGAGACACTACCAACTACCCACTAATAAGTCAAGTCTAGTTAAATGTTCAAGGTTTCATATCTTATAATATATGATTCAGTATATGATGTGTCAATTGAAAGTTATAGATGAAAAAAATGTTTATGATTCAATTTGAATGCCCATTTAAGGGAAATAATTTCATTTAAGAATTAAAAAAAATTAAACTTTTAAATTTATACCACAGTCTAGTTATGTGAGTTTTCATTCCCAAGTTATAATTCTAAAACTTTATAAGTTATAATTGGAACATCATATAACTACAACCTAACCTCTATATCTAGTCTCATGATGTAACCTGTCTATATAATATGGAACAATTGGATGGATCACCCTTACCAATTTATAGTAGAAAACATTATAAATTAAATTTACATCCATGTAATCACAAACAAGGTTTCAAATCATGTAACCAAGGTTACAAAGCTTTAATCAGGTTGAGATTTCCTAATTAAGGTTCCACCATCAAGGGAGATAGTATAAAACTATTCAGGTTGATGTAGATACTTTATGTAATGAATTATTTATCCATTTCCTTAAAAGTTCCATTAGTACAAATTCAAATATAATAATCATTGAACACATGATATGCAATAGGAAATATACTAAATAAAATAAATATGGGATTGAATATGGATGACACATAAATACTCAGGTACCTAAAATAATGCATCAACAATTATTTCTTATCTTACTAGTAAAAGGCTAAAAATACATAACCATATCAAAATTGAGAAACCATGTGGATCACCCAATGGTGAAATGAATACAATTATAACTATTAAAAACCAAAACAAAAAGTCTCATCCTATGAAACATGGATTTTCCCTTATACATGGGTTTTCTAATCCTTGGAACTGGATCAATTACATATTCCTACACTTACTAATCTCCCTTCTTCCATACCAAAATAATAAAACCAAGAAAATAAATATCTCTGATACCACTTTGTGACAAATTAGGCCTGATAAACTCATAAGTAACTTGACCCGGTGGCCATATGGCCTTAGGCGTGCCTCTCTGAATGCTAGAGGTTGTCGACTAGTTGTGAGGGTCTACAGTGGTACGGTAGGGAGACTATACCATATTTATCAAAGTGAAAAATAGTTTTATATAATAAATAATAATCAGATTCATAATAACAAAAATAAAGGAAGTAATATAATGAACAATGGAAAAAAATAATTCATCCAGATAAATTTAATAGTTAAATCAATATCTAGTATCATATAAAAAAGATGATGTTTTCATAAATCTATACAATATAGGAATAAGGTGCGATAGGGAAGTGGGAATATAATAATACATTCTATAAAAAATATATAAAAACCCAAGATATCTCCAAAATAATCTTGATCACTTATCATAGTTATCAGTTACAAATCCCCATCCCTAAACAAAATTCAAGCATCCATAGTTTTGCACTTTCCTTTTTCCCTAGCTGCATCCATGAAGTCTTTCTGGATAACAATCAATGTCCCGAAAAAGGTTTGATTAAAACATAATATACCACCACCAATGAAATATAATATAATCCATCCAATGAATATAAAATGAATAGTGTGCATGTATGTTAATGAATAAAAGTTATAAAATAAACTGAACCTAGTCATCTTGGGTTCCTAGGGGATACCCCTCTAACTCTACCTACTTTGGCCTATGAGAGAATGTCTATGAATATATATCATCTTATATATATATAAGGTATAGTCACGGACTCATGGAATATGACCATGGTGTCCAATTGTAGTATCATAAGAGTAAATCCATGACCTTAGAACATCAACATGACTCAAATATATCAGTAGTGATGTTGGTAATAAGGGGGTTGAGTGTAATCCAACGGTGAACCCTAAAAATTTCTGTGACACCCAGAAAGTATAAAAAACGAACATTGTATTTGATAGAATATGTGACATGAAACACTAATCTTAAACAACCCATGAAATGTATTTATTTAAATTTAATCTCTTCGATAGCATGTGGAACACGCAACCCCAAGTCTAAATCAATAGTAATATAGTATACATTTACAACCAATCTATTAAATTGGTGGGTATGAATAGTGAAAATAAATCATGAAAATTGTATGGTTTACACATATAGAAAAAAGTAATTATTTATTTATTTATTATAAATAAAATAGGAATCATTTAAAAAAATAGAAATGTCTTCTGAAAACTGTATTTTTTCTAAAAGTCAATTTAGTTACGCTTTGCGCAAATAATTTAAAATTATTAATAAAAAAAATTAGAAAATTTATTTCATAAAATGAACTTAATTTTATAAATAATAATATCAAAATTATCTTAGGGGGAATTATTGGGGGGTTTTTTGAAATGTTTTGTTTTTTGATAAATAAAGAAAAATATTGATTTGTATTTTAAACTTCTTTTTCATTTAAATAATATATGTGGTTAAATTAAATTTTAAATTTCATTAAAAGTAAATTTAGTTCAATTATATTAAAATTTAACAAATATATTTAATTTTAATAAATTTCATATATAATTCTGATATTAAAACCTTCAATACTTATGATAAATTTCCCTATGGAAACTCACTTTTTTATCGTGTCTACAGTTCAAATTTTAAATTTAATTCTACCACTTATGTGAATTGAATTTCTAAAATTGAATTTCATATTTATAGGAATACTAATTTATATTATATAATTAGGTCATATTATATTTTTACCATAATGAATAGTGAAAAAAATAAAAAAATAATTACCATAGTAAAGGCAAAAATGGGTCTACTAAGGGGTTAAAATGACCAACCAACTTGTTAAAATGTTATTTTATGAGCATATTTTGACCTTATACATCAAAACATTGAATATAAGGTCATTTTGAATCATTTTTCATGTGAATGAATTTATCATTTTGGATTATTTTAAGAAATTCTCATGTAATTTCCAAGAGAGTTTCTTGGATCATTTTTCCATTATTTTTTTTCCTGGTAGGTGTGGATAAGTTAAGTGAGTGAGTTCCATTTTATAAGTGGGGAAAAGAAACCCTCTTGGAAATTAAATGGGAATTTCTTAAAATAATCCAAAATAAGAAAGTAATTTAAAAAGAAAAATGATTCAAAATGACCTTATATTCTATGTTTTTATGTATAAGGTCAAAATATTCTCATAAAATAACATTTTAACAAGTTGTTTGGTCATTTTAACCCTTATATTATTTGTTTAACCCCTCGGTAGACCCATTTTTACCTTTACTATGGTAATTAATTTTTTTATTTTTTTCACTATTCATTATGGTAAAAATATAATATGACCCAATTATATAATATAAATTAGTATGCCTCCAAATATGAAATCTAATTTTACAAATTCAATTCACATAAGTGGTAGAATTAAATTTAAAATTTGATAAAGTATTCTAATTTCTTTTCATTTTCTTTCTTCTTTTTTCACCTACAATTATGTCCTAAAATATCCATTATTATAACTAAAATAGCTTCCATATATTTATATTTTTTAAGTTTTTTTATAATATTTATAAATATCCTCCTCCATCAAATGGAAAATGAAATCATCAATTGTGTGTACTGCGAACTACCAACTTGCGGATCGATGTAGTTTGTTTTCCATTAAAGTCAATGCAGGATATAATGATGTCTTTAACATATTTATATGATATTTATCATATTATTATACTTATTGAATTATAATATCACATATACCATATTACATTTAATACCATTGCAATTATATTAACATTGCTCATGTGTACGACAGACTATCGCCTCGCGAAGCGATGCAATTCGTTTTTCACTTACTGTTTGAATGGAATGTAATAAAGATAAATTAAGTGAATATTTGTTATATATATGAAATTTTATTGATTATGTAAAATTAATATGTCACCCAATTCATTACCCTTTACCTATTAAGTAAATTATAACATCGTTCGTGCGTACATACAACCAACCATCTCTATGAAGTGATGTAATCTATTCTCAAGGTTAAAATTTCAATAATTATTATAAAAATATATATAATAAGAAAATGATATTTTTAAAATTAATATAATTATTTAAATTATAGAAAAATATAATATATGTAACAACCTGATCTTTCATGACAAAACATGCATGATAAAACAATGAAAGCAACACGTGAAATAATTAAAATAAAGAAAGATTATTAACGAACAAGTGATAAGATGTTATGAATGGACCATATATGATATTATAAATATTAATATGGTTATATTATAGGTTAATAGCATATTTAGAACTAATATACATGAGGTAAAAACTTTTTTATCCAAATGTAAGCGTGAGGTAAGGAACTTCATCTCAATTTCCCTTCATTGATGAATATTTTATTATTGTACGCCTAATTTTCTTATATGGTGTACATAATGCACCTTTGACATGTATTATAATGATTAAATAATAATTCATGGTATTTTAGTTTCAATTTTCACTATTTCATTCAAGGTTATTTCACTCAAAAGTTACCAAGTGGTAAATAATTTCATAACTCAATTTCTTTTCATTGGGTTATATTATTTCTTTGTCATCTTTGATATTTTAAGATTATGTGTTTAATAGATTTTGATTATATTATTTTTTTTCTAAATGTTTTATTATGATTTTTATTTTATACATATAATATATTCATTGATTAATTCTTACCTCAACTGCATGATCATTGTAGGGGTTTATTTTACAATCTCATTCTAATCAAGGTTGTTTATTCTTGAATTTAAATAAAAGGAAATTATTTGATAATTTCATAATAAACCCATTTAATTTTATTATAATATGGTTATTCATGGTATTTTTAAAAAATAATAACATATTTTTACTCTTTGGTACTTAAAATAATTAATAAAATGTGTTTAAGAAAAATATGACTTCATTTACCTCTTTAGTAAGAAATATGTTTTCATTCAAAACTATATTCTCTAAAAAAGTTTTCAAAATTTTTTGTAAACTTTTTCAAATTATTTAATAAATAAATTTTTACCCATTTTTAATTTTTGGAGAATTTTTTTGAAAGTGCTTTTCATATCATTTTCCAATCACGGTCTGTTCGTTTTTTACTGAAAATGTGAAAGAAATATTTTTTTAACGTACTCGGTATATATGTAATTTCATATAGTCCTAAATAGTAAATTTTTTAAAAAATACTTTATAGGTTTATAATTATATTTTCAAAGAAAAATACTATAATTTTTTTTCTAAACTATTAATTTTAAAATGATATTTTCAAAATTAAAAGGATATTCTCATCAAAACTATTTTAAAAGATCTTTTTTATTATATTTCTATTTGTTAATAAAAACAACCCTTTATTTCATATATAATATACAAGGGATATGTTTTATTGGTTTCGTAATTATTCTTCCTCTTTATGGTTTAGGATTATTTTTACCAAGGATCGTATTAACACTCACATTATTGATTTTTTTTTGTTCATTAACATTCCCTTGAATTATTCAAATTTCTGTGATAATTGGATCTTAAATTTACCCTAAATTTATATATAATTTATCATGGATATTCTTATTACTTAAAACGTATCTCCTTTAAAAATATGGTGTTTACATTGAAATTTATTTGATTAATTGGGGTAATATTGATCAATCTGTGTTCTTTACTCAATGTGTATATTTGATGATAAGGATTATTGATTTGTGAATTAAATCGATAATTGAATATATAAGGAATTATTTTGATGTACAGTGATGGGTGGGGCCAAGAATTTTATATCCCATTGATGTATTTGTATTATCATGAGGAGAATCTATAAAATAGAAATAAATGGGTTTCTACCTATAGTTTTAAACTGTCTTGTGAAAGGTCTTGATAGTACATGTATCATATTCCTTAAAATGTGATGTCTAATGATTGATGATTTTCTTTATTAAAAATTTAGTTATATTAACCCTAATATTTTTATAATGATATTATCTCTGAATGAATTTCATTCTCTTTTTATTAATTAAATGGAATGTGTTTTCAATTATTTACCTTCTGATATTAATTATGCCTTATCTTATTATCCATGATATTTTCTCAATGATATTATCTATGGTTTCATTTAATTCTCATTTTACCGATTAAACGGAATGTGATTTCAGTTATTTACCTTTCCATATTAATTATGGATTATCTTATCGTTATAGTAAATTTATATAAATGGAATGTGTGTTCTGTTATTTACCTTAACATATTTTTTAGATTTGTTAAATTATTTAAATGGAATGTGTGTTTAGTTGTTTACCTTACCATGATTATTCTTATTGATTCATGATAGCTTACACTATATTTAACCCTTACTGATCATTAGAGCTCACCCTTTTTTTCTTCCTAGGAATCCTGGAAGTGCACTAAGAATGATATGTAAGAATATTCTAGTTGGAATAACATTATTCTCTAGAAAAAAATAATGATGTAATTTTTTTTTCAAATGTAATATGGGAATTATGTATGTATCTAGTTTACTAGGACTACTAAACAATTTGTTCCTTTGGTATATGATTCTTTTTATCTTATTCAAATTCAGTAAAGTAAACACTGACTCTAGTATACTAGGTTTGTGGTTTCAACAGTTATTATCCAAAGATGTTTAGTAGAAACCTTAGGAACAAAATTTATAAAAATATTGAATAGGGATTATAAACCTATCATAGACTTTGTGGATATGTATAGAAGAACATCCTTATGTTTTGGTAAGTAAGATATTCTATGGTTTTTCTTTGCAATGTATCCCTATTTAGATACTACAAGTGGACGTGGTTCTAGTGCAGTTGTACCTAGGGTTAGTAACTTTAAAAAGGGTGCATTGGGTTTGAACCAATCATCACCTAGTGCAAAACAACTGTAATATTTTTTGCCTTACAGGTCCATTTCATTCCCATTTTTTGTTGTTAGAGGTGTTTGGAGGAGGCTCTGAGGGAGTCTAGAGAAGTACGGTTGCTAAAGGCTGGATGAGATGAGATTACACGTCGTGTAACAGGATTACACGATGTGAAATTCGGATTTATGGATTCTCTAGAGGGTTTCATGATGTGTACATATTTTAATAGATATGAGGAGGGGTTTCATGCCATGTAATATATTGAGGTTAGAAAAAATAAAATAAAATAAATAGGCAAGGCGTTTTTTATGGAAAATGAACAACAGATATTTTACAATGTGAAATGGGATTACATATTGTGTAATCCCCCAATCCAGTGCAGTTTTAAAATTCTTTTTAAATGAAACTATTATTCTTTCAGTTTTTATCTCTATTTCCTCTCTTTTTGGGAGAACCCTAGATTCCCCTAGGTCTTCTTTGATCCCTTCTTCATACTTATTTGATCCATTGATCCTGGTGGATATTTTTTGATGATATTTGGTTGATCTATAGTGATTTCTCTTCTCCTTCTCACAATTTTTCTTCCATTCTTCTCTTGGGGATCTACTGTATAGGTGTTTCATTGGTTTGGGGTGTGTGTTGAGTTTTTTTATGGCCTTAGGATGCAGTGTAGTTATATCAGTGGTTCTCATGGTGCGATTATGGTTTATAGGCATTCTTCTTCACCCTGAAGTGTGCATAATATTGGAAAGATTCCTTGAAGTTGGATTTCCCTAGTTTCTACTTATTGTGTAACATGAAGTAGGATTTATAATTTTTTATCTATGGATTATGTTTTTTCCATCTTAATTTAAGATTAAAAAATTGATTAATCGAATTTGAAGGGTATAGGTGTCTTCTTATCATGTTTTTATAACCTTGATATGATTATGATATTGTTAATTATATGATCTTGATGCCCCGTTGAAAATTGTCGTCATTGGGGGCTTTGTTGGCATTGGATATATGTGTTTTGATTATTTATTTTTTTGTTATTGTTTTGATATCACCCTAAAATGGAAATTGTTTAACCACTTATATTTGGTTAATGAAAATGTTTCCCTAAGATTTATTCTATCTTGAAAATTCCCATAAAATATGTTTAATATGTGATAAACCCCCTTTTTTAAACTAGTAAAATGATCTTGATGTGTTTTAATGTGAGGTCGTGCTTGTGGGATGATTATGTGTGGTTTCTATGGGGTTTGAGGTGATATGCAGTTTTTGTTGTTGTTCTTTTGGGGTGGTGAAGAGGGAATATTTTTGTTTGTGCTTTTGGGTTGGTGAGGAGGTAGTTATTTGGATATGATTTTTTATAGGTAAGTTGATAGTTTGATTGACCATGCTTTTGGGGTAGTGAGGTGATAATTATGGGATGTGCTATTGGGGTAGTGAGGTGATGGAATGTTCAGATGTTTTTAGAGTGTGGTTTCTTTGTGCTAGATGCCCGAGTAGTGATGGAATAAATTTAATAATTGTTTAATAATGTTTGAAATGGAATGGGTTGTTTTGGTTAATCGGATGAGAACATTTAATAAATAATTAAATGAATGTTTAGTGAACGTAGAGGAAATGTGAAGCCACTTTAGTTTCAGGGCTCTTTACCTTCTGAATTTACTATTTTAGATACTAAAAAATACATTTAGAGGTGGCATCGAAAGTGATGGTGTTGTGAGATGGTTTATGTGGTTGTAAATCCATAGGTTGTACCTGAATGTTTTATAATATATATATATACTTGTACATTCTTGTGATTTATATATGCACCCCACCCATGTTGAGAACTATATGTCAAACACCCACATAGTCATGTGGGGATTATTTTCCTAACATCTGGTGAGGAGTACGAATGGTTGGGTTCTAACTCTTTCCCGCTTTCTCTTCTAGGCGAGGTACGTATGGAACCAGTTGTGATGGTCGTAGGTCTATTAGCTCTTTAGATTGTAGTTGTGATGGCCCAAGTGTATTTGGGAGAGATGTGATATCCTAGGTGTTTGTGGGAAAGGTGATATGTGTCCCAGGTGTCCTCAGAATGAGGTTTGACAACCCAGGTGTTTTCGAGTGAGATGTGATTGTACTTATAGGGTGCTAGTCCAAGTGTTTTCAGGTGAGATTTTTGTGTCCATGCTTCTGGGGCAGCGATCTCAGGTGCATGTGGGAAAGGTGTTTTGTGATCGTGCTTGTGGGGTAGTGTGTTATACGAAAGGGATGGGAGCACCAGGATGTATGATGTTGGGAGTGAGAGCAGCATACCAGGGGGAAAGTAGTGTGGGGTACCCTTATTGATGTGATCATGTTATATTGTATTATTTTACATGTGTTATTTGGGGATTGTGACTTGGTGAGGTTGGGTTTGGTTAGTATACATGTTTAGGTGTTGTTTGGTTCTATTATTTTCTCATAGGTGCGTTAGTTTTCTTTATTCACATGTGAACGGGAGACTTAGGTTTTAATATTGAGTATACATGTATGATCACCCTAGGTATATAAAACTATTTTCAGGTTTATATAAAGATTTTGTTGATCATGGTGTACCTTACTATATTCGATCCTTGATAGTTTTTGTGTTGCTACATTAGCTTTAATTTTCGGTATTTACTTTGGAGACATTGTTGTATCTGTATCAAATATATTTACACATGAATTGTGGGATGGTTTTGGGGTTTATTATATATATATATATATTGGAGTTTTTTATGGATGATTCATCTTATCTCCCGATCGTATTCCCTTATAAATGGCATTGCCTCTTATATTGTGAGATTTGTACACCCTTAGTGCTAGTCGCCAGCTCGGAGCCTATTGGAGGCAGGAATCTGGGGGTCATTATCTCCCTTTCTTCATTTCCAGCTTAGTAGGGGTATCTTTGGAGGGAGGGGTCTTCAAAGAGTGGTATCATAATAGATGGTTGATATATAGAATGAATTTTGGAGTTAGGAACAATGAGAGTTGTGTGTGTTGGTATGGAAATAGTTCTAGTTGACATGGGTGTGTGACATAGTCCAGGGATACTGGCTAGGACATAGGAATTTAGAGCCCCCTATGATCAATTTCATGGAATCAGAGATTATTGAACGACCAAGTGAGATGGGCCTCCTTGTAAGGTAGAGACCTAGGAAAGTTACATGCATCATAATGATGTGTGTTATTATTTGAATTGGATTTTTTTAGGAAATATGAAATGGATAACAAGATGAATTAAATGAGTTAAAACAAATCTTAATAAAATTCCATACTACTCAAACTTAGGAAATCCTTGTTTTCCATTCAGGTATGACTCCAGGTCATCGTCCATGTGTGGCTTAGGAAGTTGAAGTTCTATAGGCTGATCTAGTTGATTGATGAAGGGTTGATCTGGTTGAGGAGTTTGATCAATTTTAGAGGTTTCTTTGTGCTTTCTAGCAGTAGGATTTTAGGAAGTAGGAGAGAAGTGTTTCAAATGTGGGACATAGAGCTGGATGGTGGAGCTTGAGATCACATTTAGTTTGATCCGGGTCCCGATGAAGTACTAGGTCCTTTTGGTAGTCAGTAAAATGTTGGTATCTGCACATAATTGGTGGACCCTATATATGGGAGAGTATAAAGAGGCATAAATTTTGTGGGATGACTTCCAAAAGGGGTTCAAAAAGATCTCTTTTCATTGACCATGAAGGCAGTAAAGAGGAAGGAGTTTATTTCTCTTCAGCAGGGGAGCATGTCAGTGCGGGATATGGGAATTGTAGAGACCCAAAGCTTGACGTACATGGACATTAAAGTACTTTTGCGAAATACTTAACACATAAAAAAAATAGACACCAAAGGACCGTAATAGTTTAGTATCTTTGGAAACATTGAATATAAACTTCTAATCATGTTGAAAGATCTTCAACATCTCCCATAATGATATTCCCCTTTTTGTTTCCTTACCTAAAACCTTTCTTTATTTCATGGGGAAAATAAAACATAAAAAGGGTGAGCTCAAATTCTCCGTAAGGGAAAACATAGAGAACATAAAACAATCCATAAACATTTGAAAGCAAAAACTTGAACATGAAATTTAAACATCAAAATCTTGAGCAAAGACATAAATCGTGGAAGTACATAAGGCATTTATCATAATGGAACATCTACCATGATAAAATATAATGGGAATAAAACATGTAATTGTGTATACTATTCAGCACATGTTATGATTTCCATAGTAGCCAAGGCATTGCTGTCAAGACCATCTTAGTGGACAAAGTCCTTTTCTGAATCGAGTTCACTCCTCGTTTCAGTCCTGTAACACTGAACCAGATTAACTTACGATTCCATCCATGTCTATCTCATGAGATATAAATCTTTAACCAATGCATTGGAGGGAGATATAGTTCCCACCCATCCCATAATGAAATAATTCTTACTTGTGCCACAAAATAAACATACATCATTCATAATAACCCAACGAATAAAATGGGTTTCAAAAACATCATCCCATCATCACATAATGCATATAAAAGAAATGGATATCATTTCATAATAAGAAAAGTGAAACCATGTAAATCATAGATACATTATACTTGAAACATACACATATGAAATAATGTCATCTTAGATCGAAAATGGTTTTGATAAAACACTTGAAATGAATTCTTGAGGAAAATATCTATTCTTTTTCAAAATCATTTTATTCTCACAAAATGTCATGAAATTTTAAAAGAAAATTATTTTGTTGAAAATATTCATAAAATCTTTTGGAGGAATCTTCATGAAAATAAGTCTTTATAAAACCGTAAAAATCCATTCATGTCGTATAAGTTAAAAAACATTATCCTCGTACTTTTGTCAGAAAAGTCAAAAAGTACCTCGTAACGTAAACAAGAGAAATATTCCTTACATACCATGTATTAAAAGACAAAATGGGTAAAAAGGACATTAAAAATACATAAAAACACTTTTAGAAAACATGGACTTGGATGATAACAATAACCCCAGCAAATACTTACCAATAAACAATCTCAGATAAGAACAACATTGGAAAGGTTATCCCTTACCTTTTGTCCGATATGCATCGTATGTATCCGAACCTCCTGTATAATGATTTAAAAAATGTCATTGACTTATTACAGAATCATATTTATTGTTATTATATCATATATGGTTCACTTAGGTATTTATATTACCCGTTCATTTTTCAATTCCATATTAAAGTAGCGTTTTGGGTAAAATTGTTTCATTTATTGTATGTTTTTGGACTTGTTGTTATTGATATTATTAATACTTATATCATGATTTACTTACTTAAAAAATGTAAAAAATGATTTATATATCATATATATTCAGTATATATATATATATATATATATATTAGATAGAAAAATAAAATGAAACACACCGTTCATGGAGACGGTAGGTCGTAGGTACGCATGAACGTTGTTTTCCTTTCTATATTGACTTGAATGGAAGTAAGTAGATGACATATATATATATACATAAATACAGTAGCTTAATTATGTCATATATTTAATTATTATTCAATATATATACTATTTAATCATTCAATAACGGTTAACATGGAGAATGAATCTCATCTCGTCGTGGAGACGGTAGTCCATACGTACGCACGAGCGATGATATCATTCCCATGATCGTGGAATTGTATTGAAGTGTATATATAATATTTAAGAATCAATATCACTTTACAATAATCATATATAGTTATTTATTTACACCATTATACCCATCCAATTAAGGTGGTGGTCGAAAACAGATTACACCACGGCGTGGAGACGGTATTCCGTACGTACGCACGCACGGTGATTTAATTTTCTGTAGGATGGATAAAAGGAGAAATAAGGTTGTTTCATATTTATAATAACATATCAGTATATAAGTAATACTGATTTTATTACTTTATAATGAGACAACTAAATATGAAGAAGTATAATAAGGAAGAAACTTGAGAGAATCAGAAGAAGAGATTACCTCTTCTTCGATGCACCTCCTTTAAGCCTTCTCTTAAGGAAGTAGAGTTGGTCTTTTGAGAATACCAGAACCTCCCGAATGTTTCTAGGGAAGTGTAGAAGAGTAATGGGCAGGGGTTGTCTGGGATACAAGGCTAAAAAGGGTGTGAAGAGAAGTGGGAAGGGGTTCCCTATTTATAAGGGGGAGAGGGGCACCTTTGGAAATATTAAAAATATTAATTTATAATAAATCTAACCCCAGTTAAAAACCGCCAAAAATGACTCATATTCTAAGATTAGATGAGATAGGGTTGTAATATCATCATCCAATAAAATTTAGTCATGTAGGGAATTTATTTTAAACCTTACTAACTTGATTTATGCTTATTTAATCTATTAAATTTTATTTGTGGTAATAAGATTCTAAATTTTAAATTATTATAAATAATTACTTATGTGCTATGAAGTATCCATAATTAGATAATTTATGAAATTTTCGACTATATAAATTTAAATTTATAATTTTTAAATATTTTTGTGATTTTTAACCAATTTAATAATATGTTATTTTTATAAAATAACAATAGTGTCAATTTTGACACTATTTATTTATTTGAATTTAAATTAAATCCAAACAAAAAAAATATTCAAAATAAAATATTTAATAGGTTCATAAAATGTCATATTAATCTAGAAAAATAGTGGATAACATTAAATAGTTCATATAATATTTATTTTACTATTTCTAAAACAATTTATTTGATATTTCTCTTAATAAAATAATTACTACAACATTTTTGTATAATTATTAAATATACTTATGTGTTGCATAAAAATTAAAAATAAAATAATAGGATGAAGATAAATCTTATATATTTTATAATAATACATTTAGTTGGATTTATCTTCTAAAACACCCAAATTTTAAAATGTTATATTTATTAAATTATGGAGGTGACAACTTTGACATCATATAAAATAAAATAATATAAGTGTCATAATCACTTTTATAAGAATCCAAACGGTCATATATTCGGTAATTGAATGCTTATGGTGTATATATACACTAAGAATAATTTTAGATTAGGTTTTGGAGCCCTTTAATATGTATTACTATTTCAATAAAAACAATATTATTGATTTTTTTACTAAATAAATAATTTCTGCATCATTAATGTATAAGCTAATAAGGTAATTAAATAACTCTTAAAAATTACAAATAAATTACCATGATAAATAAAAAATATATAGTTAAAATGAGTATATATAACCGAATTTATATTCTGTATAACCTTATATTAAAAATACTTTAATTATTAAATTTTGAGTGAGACATATTTAACTTTCCTTCAAATAAAATAAACTAAAGGACTTAATCACCTCCAAGTGGGTTCTAATGGATTCCATTTCGACCCCAATATTACTTAGGATGAAATATAATCATTCAATTTCATTAATACAAGTGTTAGGCTAATTTTATAATATTATATTTACCCTTAATTACCCGATTTACCTTTTACTATGTTAAATAAAATTTACCGTAGTTACTATTCATAATGCCCAAAAATAAAAAGTAGTCTATTAATATAATTTGGACCCACTGATTCCAAATATTGAATCCATTTTTCCAAATTCAATACACATAAGTTGCAGAAATTAAATTAAAATTAATCCCATTGTCGAAAGAAAACGGGTTTTTGTTTAAAACATTGCAAAAGATTGAATTGATTTAACCTACGAATTCAATATAAAATCAATGCTAATTACATAAATTATATTAAATGGTAAAAATATATTATATTTATACTTTAAAACCATTCAATATTATAATTTAACCATATAAATTATTACGATGAAAAAAGTTGTTTTTAATTAAAATATAGCGTGTTTTTACTATTCATTAAAATATGAAAGTTATCAGAAAAATATCAAAACTTTATCCAATGTAAATTTTTATATCATGATTCAAAAGAAGAAGTTTATTTTTTAAAATTTAACTTATAAACTTTTCAAAAATTATATTTTAAATGGATGCGCCATCAAAAGGTGGAAAAACTGCATTTTTTTAAAAATACTTATTTTACCCAAAAAAATTATTTTGTTCTCATACAATGTTCTAGAAAATAATAATGTTATAAAATTAAAAATTTAGTTAATACTATTCATAAAGTCTCGTATATAATAATATTATAACCATATATCGTTGTTTAGTGAAACTCGGTATTGCGTACAACACACGCTATCGAAGAAGGTCGTGATTGCGTGTAATGCAAGCCAAGTCAGGGTTGTGTATAGTGCAAGACTCCTTTGTTGTTGTGTATAACAGAATCCAAACATATTTAATTTATACATTGAATATATATATATATACACTCAATTTTGTGTAGAATTACTACTATCAAACGAACTTGAAATTGTGTGTAACACGATCCAAGAATAGTGTTGCGTATACTGCAAGCCAATACGGTGTTGTGTATAACGCAAGATAATCTTGGTGTAGTGTACAAAAAAATACATAAAATAAATTAAAAAGAATAATTCTCATAAAATCTCGGGTTGTTACATTCTACCCCCCTTAAAATGAATTTCTCCCTCGAAATTTGTCGGGGTTATAAATGGTTTTCTACTTGAAAGTTTCTTTAATTGAAACCCAAATCGTAAAATGGAATACCAAAACTTAACTTTAAAAACTAAAGTATGAAACATAACTGTTATCCAAATTAACTAATCACTGGGTTTCCACATAGGAGAACTTAGGTGAAAATATGGATATGGAAGAGAAATATAACCATCAAGTTCTGATGGAGAGTGGTTGAGAACATGGCTATGAAAAATCCAACAATCACAAAGCCATAAATTTGTGATTATCTAAGGTACCATCTGATTCATCGTATATGAGAGTACTAGGACAACCTTTTTGGTTTTCAATATAATTTCCTTAAAGTTGAAAATTTTGAATTAGAAGAAATACTTACTTGATTTTGGTACAATATCCCTGTTGTTTGTGCCTTGTACAATTTCCACTTCATCTCTTAAAGAAATGAAGTTGAATTTGTCTTCTGTGAAGTGTTAGCAGATCATGCGATAGAATGATAGGTCATTCCATCTGTCTCAAACATAAAGTTATCAAAAGTTATATACATAAGTCCATCTATGGTGAGGTTAATTGTATATGATTCCAAAAATGGACTCATACTTCATCTATCATATAGCTTAATAAAATAAAACTAGTTTCTACTAACCAGTGACTTCATGTAGGCTAGTGGTAGGCGATAAAGGCATGTTGCACTTCGGTTGTGTGTTCGATTCCCACATCCTTGTTCGACGCGACGGGTTTTCACTCCTCCTATGGGTTGTCCTTTTTCTAAAACTATACTATTATAACATTCCAGAAATAATATCTAAAAACAAGTTTTATCCTTAAAAAATACTATATGATGTCTATCACAATCCATTATAATATTTAGGCTTATCCAAAATACATCTATCCAATCTCATAGTATAAAGAAAATAATTACTGAAAAGGTCACATAACAAGCATGTGGATACCATCGTTTATCACCCATATATCATAAGATATATCTTGTTGGTCACATTCCAAACATGTGAATACCTTAATCATGTATTCTTTTGAAACATGAATTACCATAGAACCTTAGTGAAAACATGAGTGCTATCAAAAGTTAACTCTTTCTACATACCAAAATCACTAAAATTCTATATACTCAAACCATGATATCATTTATTCCTTATATCAATCATGAGATAATTAATACTATCAAACAATTTATTTTCTCCATATCCCTTCATTATACGCATATCATCTGCTTTCCAAAATATTTGAATTACTTTTCATGGTTACCAGTACCATATTCTTATAGAAAACCACAATGGACCAATACACATATATTTCAATATTCTATAAAAGTACCTCAACCACATTATTATTAAATTCCAATAAATATTCCCTTCAATCCATCAGCTTCAATTATTGGCATGGAATAGGTCCTTCCTTGATTTAGAAGTAACTTCTTAGGTCAGGGCATTGATTTGGGTAATTCCCATGTTCTCCGCAGATCAGACAATGGACTCCATAACAGTATGTCACTCTATGACCCTTTTCTCCACATATATAACATCTTCCCCTCCATTTAATGTATTCCTCAAGGTTCTTCTTCCATTATTTAGAAATCTCAATCTTCCATTCTCTATGCTCCTCACCATGCAAACATGCATAAAATTCCATCTTCCTCTTATTTGATGACTTAGGAATACAACTAAAGTTTACCTTGTTAATCATATATCAAGATGACTGATTCGGTATAATCACAATATCTTTCTCTCCAGGTGTTACATAATTTCGTTGATCATAGTCACCAATTTGTCCATTGGAATCAATGTTAACTGAACTCCTTCTCGTTCCCTCCATTGACTAAGACCAAGAACCATAGTGTAAGAAACAGTTAAAATAACAAGGAACCACATAATCATAAAAAGTCACTTATGGGATGTCTAACTTATCAAAAATTATTTAATCCATCACACCTTAGGTTCACCTTAGGTTATTCTAGATCGTCAACATAATTCTAGGACTCTAACCTATACGTATACTTAACCTTAGGGACATCCCTAGACATACCTTAGAAATATATCTAGGGATTTTACTAAAGTTTTCGCATCCTAGTTTCCAAAGGTTAACTAAACATTTCCTCTGATACCAACTGTAGAGGCCCAAAGCTTGATGTACATGGACATTACATTACTTTTGCTGAATATTTAATACATAACAAAAATAGACACCAAAGGACCGTAATAGTTTAGCATCTTTGGAAACTTGGAATATAAACTTCTAATCATGTTGAAAGATCTTCAACATCTCCCATAATGATCTTCTCCCTTTTGTTTCCTTACCTAAAACCTTTCTTTATTTCCTGGGGAAAATAATACATAAAAAGGGTGATCTCAAATTCTCAGTAAGGGAAAACATAGAGAACATAAAACAATCCATAATCATTTGAAAGCAAAAACCTGAACATGAAATTTAAACATCAAAATCTTGATCAAAGACATAAATCGTGGAAGTACGTAAGTCATATATCATAATGGAAAATAAACCATGATAAAATATAATGGGAATAAAACATGTAATTGTGGCAACCATTCATCACATGTTATGATTTCCATAGTAGCCAAGGCATTGCTTCCAAGACCATCTTAGTGGACAAAGTCCCTTTATGAATCGAGTTCACTCCCCGTTCCAGTCCTGTAACACTGAACCGGATTAACTTATTAATCCATCCATGTATATATCATGAAATATAAATATTTACCCAATGCATTAGAGGGAGATATAGGTCCCACCCATCTCATAATGAAATCATTCTTACTTGTGTCACAAAATAAACATACATCATTCATAATAACCCAACGAATAAAATGGGTTTCAAAAACATCATCCCATCATCACATAATACATATAAAAGAAATGGATATCATTTCATAATAAGAAAAGTGAAACCACGTAAATCATAGAGATATTATACTTGAAACATACACATATGAAATAATGTCATCTTAGATGGAAAATGGTTTTGATAAAACACTTTAAATGAATTCTTGAGGAAAATATCCATTATTTTTCATAATCATTTTCTTCTCACAAAATGTCATGCATTTTTAAAAGAAAAGTATTTTTTTGAAAATATTCATAAAATCTTTTGGAGGAAGCTTCATGAAAATAAGGCTTCATAAAACCGTAAAAATCCTTTCATGCCGTATAAGTTAAAAAAACATTCTCCTCGTACGTTTGTTGGAAAAGTCAAAAAGTACCTCGTAACGTAAACAAAAGAAAGATTCCCTACACAACATGTAGTAAAAGACAAAATGGGTAAAAAGTACATTAAAAATACATAAAAACACCTTTAGAAAAAATGGACTTGGAACATAACAATAACCCCAGCAAGTACTTATGAATAAACAATCTCGGATAAGAACGAGATTGGATAAGTTATCCCTTACCTTATGTCTGATATGCTTCGTATGTATCCGAAACTCTTGTATAATGATTTAAATAATGTCATTTAATTATTTCAGAATAATATTCATTGTTATTATATAATATATGGTTCACTTAGGTATTTATATTACCCGTTCATTTGTCAATTCCATGTTAAAGTAGCATTTTGGGTAAAATTGTTTCATTTATCGTACGTGTTTGGACTTGTTGTTCTTGATATTATTATTACTTATATCATGATTTAATTACTTCAAGAATGTAAAAAATTATTTATATATCATATATATTCATTATATATATATATATATATATAATAGATATATAAATCAAATGAAACACACCGTTCATGAAGACGGTAGGTCATACGTACGCACGAATGTTGTTTTCCTTTCTTTATTGACTTGAATGGAAGTAAGTAGATGACATATATATAAATATACATAAATCCAGTAGCTTAATTATTTCATATATTTCATTATTATTCATTATATATACTTTATAATCATTCATGAATGGTTAACATGGAGAATGAATCTCATCGCGTCGTGGAGACGGTAGTCCGTACGTACGCACGAGCTATGATATCTTTCCCATGATCGTGGAATTGTATTGAAGTGTATATATAATATTTAAGAATCAATATCACTTTACAATAATCATATATAGTTATTTATTTACACCATTATACCCATCCAAGTAAGGTGGTGGTCGAAAACGGATTACACCACGACGTGGAGACGGTATTCCGTACGTACGCACGCGCGGTGATTTCATTTTCCGTAGGATGGATAGAAGGCGAAATAATTTTGTTTAATATTTATAATAACATATCATTATATAATTACTACTTATTTTATTACTTTATAATGATACAACTAAATAAGAAGAAGTAGAAGAAGGAAGAAACTTGAGAGAATCGGAAGAAGAGATTACCTCTTCTTTGACGCAACTCCTTTAAGCCTTCTCTTAAGGAAGTAGAGTTGGTCTTTTGAGAAGACAAGAACCTCCAAAATGTTGCTAGGGAAGTTTAAAAGAGGAATCGCCTGGGGTTGGCCGAGCTTCAAGGCTCAAAAGGCTGTGCAGAGAAGTGGGAATTATAAGGGAGGAGAGGGGCACCTTTGGAAATCTTAAAAATTTTAATTTATACTAAATCTAACCCCACATAAAAACTTCTAAAAATGACTCATATTCGAAGATTAGATGAGATAGGGTTCTAATCGCATCAACAAATAAAATTTATACATGTAGGGAATTTATTTTAAACATTATCAATTTGATTTATCCTTATTTAATCTATTAAATTTTAATTGTGGTAATAAGATTCTAAATTTTAAATTGTTATAAATAATTACATATGTGCTGTGAATTATCCATAATTAGATAATTTATGAAATTTTAGACTATATAAATTTCAATTTATAATTTTTAAATATTTTTGTTATTTTTAAACAATTTAATAATATGTTATTTTTATAAAATAACAATAGTGTCAATTTTGACACTATTCATTTATTTGAATTTAAATTAAATCCACACAAAGAATATATTAAAAATAAAATATTTAATAGGTTCCTAACATGTCATAGTAATCTATAAAAATAGTGTATCACATTAAATAGTTCATATAATTTTTATTTTACTATTTGTAAACCCATTTATTTGATATTTCTCTTAATAAAATAATTACCACAACATTTTTGTATAATTATTAAATATACTTATTTGTTACATAAAAATTAAAAATAAAATACTAGGATAAATATAAATTTTATATATTTCATAATAATACCTTTAGTCGGATTTATCTTCTAAAACATCCAAATTTTAAAATGTTATATTTATTAAATTATGAAGGTGACAACTTTGATATCATATGAAATAAAATAATATAAGTGTCATAATCACTTTTATAAGACTCCAAACAGTCATATATTCGGTCATTGAATGATTATGGTGTATATATACACTACCAATAAGTTTAGTTCAGCTTTGGGAGCCCTTTAATATGTATTACTATTTCAATAAAAACAATATTATTGATTTTTTTACTAAATAAATAATTTCTGCATCATTAATGTATAAGCTAATAAGGAAATTAAATAACTCTTAAAAATTACAAATAAATTACCATGATAAAGAAAAAAAAATTAGCTTTAAAATGAGTATTTATAACCGAATTTATATTCTAAATAACCTTATATTAAAAATACTTTAATTATTAAAGTTTGAGTGAGACATATTTCACTTTCCTTTAAATAAAATAAACTAAAGGTCTTAATCACCTCCAAGTGGGTTCTAATGGATTCCATTTCGACTAAAATATTACTTAGGATGAAATATAATCATTCAATTGTATTAAGACAAGTGTTGGGGTAATTTTATAATATTATGTTTACCCTTAATTACCCGATTTACCTTTTACTATGGTAAATAAAATTTACCTTAGTTACTATTCATAATGCCCAAAAATAAAAAGTAGTCTATTAATATAATTTGGACCCAATGATTCCAAATATGGAATCCATTTTTCCAAATTCAATACACAGAAGTTTCAGAAATTAAATTAAAATTAATCCCATTGTCGAAAGAAAACGGGTTTTTGTTTAAAACATTGCAAAAGATTGAATTGATTTAACCAACAAATTCAATGTAAAATGAATTCTAATGACCTAAATTATATTAGATGGTAAAAATATATTCTATTTATACTTTAAAACCATTAAATATTATAATTTAAACATATAAATTATTATGATGAAAAAAGTTGTTTTTAATTAAAATATAGCGTGTTTTTACTATTCATTAAAATATGAAAGTTATTAGAAAAATATCAAAACTTTATCCAATGTAAATTTTTATATCCTGATTCAAAAGAAGAAGTTTATTTTGTAAAATTTAACTTATAAACTATTCAAAAATTATATTTTAAATGGGTGCGCCATTAAAAGGCGGCAAAACTGCATTTTTTGAAAAATACTTATTTTACCAGAAAAAATGTATTTTGTTCTCATACCATGTTCTAGAAAATAATAATGTTATAAAATTAAAAATGTAGTTAATAATATTCATAAGAAATAGTTTATAATAATATTATAACCATATATCATTGTTTAGTGAAACCCGGTATTGCGTACAACACATGCTATCGAAGAAGGTCGTGATTGCGTGTAATGCAAGCCAAGTCAGGGTTGCGTGTAGTGCAAGACTCCTTTTTTGTTGCGTATAACAGAATACAACCATATTTCATTTATAAATTGAATATATATATATATACTCAATGTTGCGTAGAATAACTACTATCAAATGAACTTGAAATTGTGTGTAACACGATCCAAGAATAGTGTTGCGTATATTGCAAGCTAATACGGTGTTACGTATAGGGCAAGATAATCTTGGTGTAGCGTACAAAAAAATGCATCAAAGAAATTAAAAAGAATAATTCTCCTAAAATCTCGAGTTGTTATATGAATCATGTTCAAGGACATTCTGGTTTTTCCCCAGAACTTTTTTCAAATGAGGAGTCTCATTCTAAATGTCTTGAGGAGGAACATAATCCTTATATCCATTAGGAAGTTTCTCATTTTACATTGCCAATTTATCTTATGGTTCTGAAGAAGGAAGAGGTGTATGATTGTATGCACTCACAATGAGTTTTTCTGTGAGAGGGGAACCAGTAGGGTTCCTAGAGGGGAAGGGTTATTAGTTTGAGGTCTCAGGCATTGGGGCCTTCGTGGTTTAGACTAGCCAGGAGTCGGCCACAACATCTTCCTTTCCAACCTTCTAGGGACATTAGTTTCTGTGATTTTACTGGGAGCTTTGTGCGAGTGTGTTTTTTTTGTGGGGTTTATGGTCATCACCAGAAATAGTTCCCATGGTTCATCGAGCTCAGTTTGGTGGGGGTGGGTAGGTTCAATGTCATCCTTAGAAGTATTTTCCAGTGTTTCTATTTCAGTAGCTCTGGTAGTAGGCCTATGCTCCTTCGAGGGGATATGGGTCATGTAGAGTCTAACCTCATAATGTCACTCATGTTCTGGGACCACAACTCGAGTGTGGTCATAGAGGTGGTATTTAGTATTGAGTTATAGGATCTGGGCATGGTCAGTTGCACGTAGTGGACGTAGAAGTTCCAGAGGGTACATAGATTTCCAGAGGTACGATCAATTTGTTTAGTACTCTTTATTTGGGCCTTGTTTGATTCAATAGCTTCGCACTCCTTTTTTAACCCTCTATGGAATATTCTTTGGTTTTAGACCTTGAGAGGCTTCTCATTCCCCTAGTGTTGAGTATGCGATTCGAAGGCCAGACCATCTTGTTTAATGTGTGTTGGGGGTGTATACTGATGATGGGGTCACATCATTCTCATGGTGATTTTTTCTTGTTATAGATGTAGTCATACAATGTTATTCCCAACATCGACTGGTTTTTTCTGTACATTCTACTATTGACTACTTTCAGAGAATATTCATTTTTCAAATGTGGATGGCTAGTGTGTGGTTTTTGTTTGTGAGCAGCGTTGTTAGGTGGTAATTTGGTGTGTGGATATTCTTACTTCTTTTTTTGATGATTTGTTAGTGGAATCAGTGGACCCTAGGAGGGTAGTTAATCCCAAGGTCATCAGGGAGTTCATGGATGTTTTCCTGAGGAGGTTTTGATGCTACCCCCTCAACATGATGTTGAGTTTGGTATAGACTTGCATCTCGATGCTTCATTAATTTTGATGGCTCATTATCAGATGGAACCTTCTTAGTTTTGAGATTTGAGGATTCAGATAGATGATCTGATATAGAAGGGTTTTATTCGACCCATTGTGTCACTATGGGGTACTCTAGTATTGTTCACAAAGAAGGTGTATGATGGTTTGAGGTTGTGTATAGTCTAACAGAGGTTGAATCTGGTGACGATCAAGAACCGCCACCCTATTTCAAGGATAGAGGATATTTTTGACCATCTAATAGGGGAAAGTTGATTTTCCAAGATCAGTCTATGGTCTGGATATCACCATTTGAGGGTTAAGGAGGGCGATATCCTGAAGACTACCTTCAGATGCAGGTATGGGAAATTTAATTTTGCAGTCATGCCATTCAATGTTACAAATTCACTAAACATGTTCATGGGTATTATGAACTCCATGTTCCATTAATTCCTAGATCGGTTCATTTTCATATTCATTGATGATATCTTGATCTACTCAAAGTAAGAGGAGGATCATGTTGAGCATCTCGTAACTATCTTGCATGTTCTTCTACACCACCATATCTATGGAAAGTTTTCCAAGTGTAATTTTTGGAAATGAGAGTTGTATTTCCTCATAAATTTGGTGTCTCAATTACGTGTGGTAGTAGACTATTTGAAGGTTGAAGTAGTTCTTTCATGGGAAGCTCCCATGAATAGGGTATAGGTTCATGGTTTTCTTAGTCTTACACGCCATTATCGAAGGTTTTTACTTGATTTCTCTTGAGTTTTTTCCCCATTAACATTTTTAACAAGGAAATAGCAATATGTTTTGGGGATTTTTCAATTCTATATAGTGTTTGGTTACCTAAAGGGAAATTTGGTTAGTGCTCTAGTGCTCCGATTTCTTGAGGAAAGGGTATTGTTTGAGGTGTTTTATAATGCTTCCCATCTGGGATTGGGTTGTGTGTTGATGTAGAAGAAGGTAGTTATCTCGTATAATTCTAGGTATTTATTCCCCAATAAGAATAACTATGCCACCCGTAATCTAGATCTAGCAATAGTTATGTTTGTGCTAAAATTGTGGTGGAATTCCTCATTAGGGAGAACTTTTTGGTCTTTACAGATCACAAGATCTTGAGTTATAACATTTATCAGCATGATCTAAACTTGAGATAGTGTATGTGGATGGATTTTCTTCAGGTATATGATTTTGAGATCTCCTACACCTCACGACAGTGTAATTTTGTGGTCAAAAATTTTAGTAGGAAGTTACATAAGGGTGTTGTTTGGGAGTCTGGGGATTCTTGAAGAGAAATAAAGGAGTTGGTAGACTTTCACTTAGATACAAGAATGGATGGTGGTAAAGATTATATTTTTTATATGGAGGTACAGTCTTCTCTAATGTTATAGGTGGAGGAGTCTCAGTGGGGAGACAGAGAGGCAGAGGTGTTGTGTGATCATGTTATCCATGGTGATACTTCGGAGGGATGGTCAAAGGATGTTTGGAACTGGATTTTATTTCGTGGAAGGCAATTTTTTCTGGTAGAAATGCATAAGGAAGTTCTTCTTGAGTTCCATATTTCCCCAATGGTGGTACACCCAGGAATTTATAAGATGTAACATGGCTTGAGAATGCATTTTTTGTGTCCAATTATAATGTAGAATGTGGCAGTCTGACTGGAAAAGTGATTGGTTTTCCAGAAAGGAAAGGTCATGCATCATGTTCCTGGTGGGTTTTTTCAACCATCGGATGTTCCTAAGTGAAAATGGGATAAAATATCTATGGATTTATTCATAGGGTTACCCAGAGCTTAGGGAGGTTGTGATTCTATCTGGGTGATAGTAGACCAGTTGAAAAAATCAGCCCACTTCTCAACTATCAAGGATTTTGGCGCAATAGATACTTTGGCTAAGAGGTATGTGGATGATGTGGCATGGTTGCACTGAGTTATGAGGCCTATTTTCTCAGATCGGGGTGCAAATTTTACGCCACAAGTCTCAAAAGGATAACAACAAGCTTTTGGAGCTTAGTTACACCTAAGAACTACTTTCCACCCACAGACATATGGAAAGATGGAATAGACTATCTAGACGTTGGAGGATATGTTTTGATCACACATCGTAGAATTTGGTGGATATTTGGTGCGACACTTGACTTTGGTATAGTTTTTCTATAATAATAACTATCACTCTTCCATTGGAATGGATTCGTTTGAATCTTTTTGTAGAATACCATGTTGTTCTCTCTTGTCTTGGATGAAGGTTGGGAAGATTGTTGTTCTTAGTCCTGATGTGGTGCAAAGAACGATGGAGAAATTTTAGTTTTTTTATGAGTGGATGAAAGTATTATAGGATTGGAAGAAGTATTATTCTAATTTCAGTACTAGGACCTTGGAGTTTTAAGTTGGATACCACATGTTCTTGAAGGTTTCCCCTCAGCATGGGAAATAGAGTTTTGGCAGAGGGATTAATATTTTTCTTAGGTCTGTTGGACTGTTTGAGGTGTTGGGGAAAGTTATTGAGGTGGCATATCAGTTTATGTTGACACCATGGTTAGAGAGGATCCATGAAATATTCCAAATCTCTCATCTTCCTCAGTATCTTTTTGATGACTCCATTTTCATTGACTAGGGAGAGATGGATATTGGGGATGACACAACATTTGTGGAATGACTAGTAAAAAATCCAGGATCACCAAGAGAAGGTGTTTCTTGTGTGAACCATTCCATTGCTTCATGTTTTGTGGAGGCATAGTGTCCAGGAGGAGAGTACTTAGGAGTGAGATGTGCAGATACATTCCCAGTACCCAGAGTTTTTTTGAGTTTTTTTTCTCTGTTTTCCCTTGTGATGTGATGTTTGAATCTTTTTTTATGAGATGAGATGTTTCCCTTAGTTTTTTATGCGTGCAGTGTGATGTGTGATAAAGTACTAATGTATAAAGGGGGGGGGGGACCAGATTCCAAATCGAGATGCATTAGCTGTGATGCGATTAAACTAGTGAAGGTGAGTCTGTGCCACTCAAAGTGGATAGTATCTTGACTTGGAAGGTGAAATTCTCATATTCATGTGTTCGGGACATTGTAGTTCATTGGTTGTAGTGGTTTTTGGTTTCAAAACTGTGGAGTTTGAGATGGTTTTGTAGTGGTTTTTTGGTATTGTGGTAGAATGGTAGGAGACTGGTTGTAGTTGTGGTTGTGGTGATGTGGTTGTGAAGTGTGTTTTTTGGTTGTTTAGTTTGGCATGTTTTGCTGGTGGTATCAATTGAGGTGATGAGATCCTTGAGAGGTATCCCACGGGGTTGTTGTTTAGACCCCTTCCCATTTATGATTGTTTTTAGATTCTCAAGGGTGCTAAAAAATTGATAGGTATCTGATGTAAAGGTCTATGCCTTCCCAGCCCATTATTTTCCCATTTTTGGTTGTTGGAGGTGTTTGGAGGAGGCTCAGAGGGAGTCTGGAGAAGTTTGGTTACTAAAGGCTAGAAGAAGGGATATTACACTTCGTGTAATAGGATTACATGAAATGAAATTCAGTTTCATGGTTTCTCCAGAGGGTTTCAAGGTGTTTAAAAATGTTTCATGGAATGAATAGGGGTTTCACGTTATGTAATATATCTGGGTTATAAAAATAAAATAAAATAAATAAGTGACTCATTTTTTAGCAAAAACTGAACACTGGGGATTTCAGGATGTAAAATTGGATTACACATCATGTAATCCCCTCATACAATGTAGTTTTAAAATTATTTTTCACCTGATATTTTATTCATTCATCTATTCTCTCTCCTTCCAATCAATTTGGGAAAACCCTAGGCAACCTAGGGAGTTCTTCAATCCCTTCTTTATCCCTCTTCAATACGTTGACCCCAGTGAATGTTCATAGACAATCTGTGGTTGATCCATGGTTAGTTATCCCCTTATTCTCACTTTTCGTCTTCTTTTATTCTCTTAGGGATCCACTAAGGTGGTGTTTCCTTGGTTTGGGGTGTGTGTTAGGTTGTTCTTGATGGTCTTGGGATGTGTCATAGGTATATCTGTGGTTCTCATTGTGATATTTTGTTTTGAGGTCATTCTTTTTCACCCTATGGTGCACAATATTTTGGAAAGCTTCCTTGATGTAGGGTTTCCCTCATTTCTCCTTGTTGTGTAACATGTAGGAGGGGTTGTACTTCTGTTTATATCTGGATTATGGTTTTTTTGGCTTAATATAAGATAATGAAATTGGTTAATTGAAATTGAAGGGTATAAGGGTGTTCTTCTCATGTTTTTATAGCCTTGATATGATTGTGATATTTTTAATTGTATATTATTGATTCCCCGCTGAAAATTATGGTCGTTGGGGTCTTTGTTTACATTGGATATATGTTTTGTGATTTCTTTGTTTTTTGTGATTGTTGTGATATGACCCTAAAATGGAAATTATTTAACCAACTATATTTGGATAATGAAATATTTTCCACAAGATTTTGGATTGTGAGATAATTCCCCTAAAATAAATTAGGATGTGATAAAATCCCATTTTTAAACCTTTTAGAATGATCTTGATGTGTTTTAATTTGAGTACGTGATAGTGGGATTACGATGTGTGGTTACTATGGGGGTGGGGTGATATGTGGTTTTTTGGCCATGTTATTTGGGTGGTGAGGAGGCAGTTTTTTTGTAGGGATTTTGGGATGGAGAGGAGGTAGTTGTTTGGATGTGTTTTTGGTGTGGTGAGGTGATAGTTTGTTGTTCCATGCTTTTTGGGTGGCAAGGTGATATTTTTGGGCTGTGATTTTGGGATAGTGAGGTGACATAATGTTAACTTATTTGTGCGAGTGTGGTTTCTTTGTGCTAGATGCTTGTGTACTGATGGAATAAATTGAAAAATTGTTTAATAATGTTTAAAGTTTCATGGGTTGGTTTGGTTAATTGTATAAGAAATATTATTAAACAATTAAATTAATGGGTTTTGAACATAGAGTAAATGTGAAGTTGCATTAGTTATCAGGGATCTTCACCTTCTAAAATGATTGTTGTAGATACTAATAAATACATTTTGAGGTTGTAGTAAAAGTGATGGTGTTGGGAGTTGTTCTGTATGGTTTTAAATCCATAGGTTGGGCCTTAGTGTTTGATACTATATATATAATTTTACATTCTTTTTATTTCTATATTCACCACATTCAAGTTGAGCACTATGCGCTAAACACCCACATATTCATGTGGGGGTGTTTGTCCCAACATTCGTTGGGGAGTACAAATGGTTGGGTACCCTCTCTTTCTCGCAATCTCTTCCATGAGAGGTAGGTATGGGAAAGGATGTGATGGTCGTACGTATTTTAGTTCTTTAGATGGTGTTTGGGATGGACTAGGTTTCTTCAGGTGGGATGTAATAGCCCAGGTGTTTGCGGGTGAGGTGATATGTGTCCCAGGTGTCTTTGGAATGAGGTGTGATGACCCAAGTGTTTTTAGTTGAGACGTGACCATGATTTTGGGGAATTATCGTAGGTCTTTTTAGTAATGATGTGTGTGTTCATGGTTGTGGGAAGGTGAGACCATGTGTTTGTGGGTGAGGTGTGTTGTAACCGTGCTTGAGGGGTGGTGTGGTATACATAAGGGATGGGAGCGCCAGTACGTACGACATTGGGTGTGAGAGTGACATGCAAGTGGGAAAGTAGTACATGGTACCCTTATCGATGTGATCATGTTACATTATATTTCATGACTTGCGTTATTTAGTGATCATTCCTTGGAGAGGTTTGGTTTGGTTGGTATACCTATTTAGGTGTTGTTTGGTTCTTTTAATTTCTCAAAGGTTCATTATTATGGTTCTTTCACATGTGAATGATAGACTTTTCTTTTCCTACTCAGTGTACCTATATTCTCACCCTATGTATATAAAACTATTTTCTGGTTTACAGGAGGATTTTGTGGATCATGATGAACCTTACTAACTTGGATCCTTGACAGTTATTGTGTCGCTGCTTTAGTTTTACTTTTGGGTATTTACTTTGGAGACTTTTTTATATCTATATCAATTCTATTTACACATGCATTGTGGGATGGTTTTTTGTTTAATTATATATTTATAAATATATATATATATATATGTCTTGGATTTTTTTTTGGGATGATTCATCTTATCTTATAATCTTGTTCTATTATAAAGGTCAATCCCATATGTGATATTTGTACACCCTTGGTGCTTGTCACCAACCTGGGGCCTAGTGGAGGTGAGACTCAGGGGTCATTATCTCCCTTTATTCATTTCGAACCCAGGAGGGGTATCATTGGAGGGAAGGGTCATGATAACAACGGGCCTTACTGTGCACCTATTTTGAAATTCATAGGGGATATGGTTAGGATAATTATCATTTTATTTATAAACAATTGTGGAGGATTTTAATAGATAATGAAAATTAATGAAGTAGGTTAAACATATGGTTTCTTATATTAAAAAAGGTTTCATGATTTACACATACTTTAAATGATTATATTATTTCCCACAATGATTATTATTTCTCACACTATGTCTTTTCGATTTAATCAATGGCTGGAACCCAAGGGAATCATGTTAACACTGAACATAAAGGCAAATATAGTGACTATGAGTAACCAAATGGGATGATGAAATGAGGGAAATATATCATGATTATTCCAAATTAGTTATCCAAATATATTAATAATAACTAATACCTTAACCCACACTTAGAATCCCCAATGAAGAGAAGGATTAAGTTCACTAAAATCTCAAGTCATGGAGGACATGGAAAAAAGAAGGCACAATTTCCATCATGTGGGAAATGTGGAAAGATATACCTAGGAATGTATTTCAAAGGACTGTTAAAATAATTTAAATGTGAAAAATAAGGGCATAAAGAAAATAATTTATGAGGGAAAATTAACAGTTTAATGGAAGAAGATAAATCTCATCCTAGTGATGAATTTATTGTTTGTTGTATTAAATGTGGAGAACCTGGGCATTATCTGAGTCAATAACCTCTTCTAAATTTTAACCCATTGACCAAGGAAGGACATATGTTGAAATAAAATGCATGAGGTATTTAGGTATTTTTATTCAAGAATTAAATTGTAGAAGTTTTTTTAACAATGGTATTTTGGTTATAATAATCGTGAAATATATAAGGATTGCATAAACTTTTAGAAGAATATATGTATTCACTAACATAAGAATTATGGATATCATCGTGGGTTAATGAATTTAAGGTTTATCATAAGTTCAATGTCTTAAAAACCCATTTTAAAAAAAATGGTTGGAAGGTAACATGATTAATGATATTTCTGGTAAACATTTACAAAAGTATAACCTATTTGATTAGTATATACATGAGTTATTTGAGGAATAATGAAATTACATTTTCTAGACTTAATATTAATGGTATTGGTAACCATTAAAGTGTATCTTATCTTTGATGTTGTATAAATTATAGGTAATTGATATTTTGGAATGATATAGAAATTATATTAATATGCTTTTAGAAAAATGATAACCCATATTCCAGGTGGAAACCCATTGCATATGTTAATGGACACATGGATTGAACCCACAACCGAAGGATGATAAGGTTTTAATGCCTACCACTGGACTATGTGATGTTTTGGTTAAAATGACATTGTTTTTACTTAAACTATTTGAAAAATAAATGTTAATGATGAAATAGTAGCATTAATATTGAGGTTTAGATATTAATGTATTATATTGGATAAATTTTTCTAAAAATATTGGTTTTCGAAAATAGTTAGAGATATAAGGAAATCATTTTCACTATTTTATGGATCATATGATCCATTAAAATCTAATTTTAGTGCTTCAGGCATAAAAATTTCATTTTTTGATATTCATTTCTTGGATTAAGTGGTTAATTGGAAATTTATTAAAGCAAAACCAAAGGATGAAATTATTCTTATCCAATAGAAACGTATCAGGTATGTATATATCCTTATATTATTATATATTTAAAGAATTATTCAACTTTAAGAAAAGGATCTTACAACAAAAAAATATCTTATTACCTTTACATCTAATGAATCAAATTTTATTTTAAATCATCATAGATTTACTATTTTTAGTTCTTTAACATTCCATCAATCATTCACTTTCTTATGATCAATGATGTCTATAACTCTCTATAATTATTTATGTTTTTCTTTAATGTACATATCTTCACTTTCAACCAATGCTATCTTACATAGAAACCTAGTTATGTGGAATTGAATATGAACTTTGTACATACCTTTATCACTTTTTAATATGATGTTTTACTAACCCTTTTTACTATTTGGGATTTCAGTAAAGGAATATTCTAATATCAAACCCTTCATTTCTAAGAGGAAGATCAAATTATGAGGAAAAAAATTATTTAATATGGGGAGAATGTAACACCCAAAAATTATAAAATAATAAAATTTTATTACATTGATTATTTTAAATGCAACACCAAGATTATACAACCAATTAAATATATTTCTTTAAATTTAATTTCTTTGATAAATTCTGAAGCATGAAACCCTGAGCCAAAATGAACCATAATATAGTATATAACTATAACATTTCCATTAAATTAGTGGGTATGAATATTAAAAACTAAATTATGAAAATTATATGGTTTCCAAATGTAAAAAAAATTAATAGGTTATTTATTTATTACAAATAAAATAATAATCATTTAAAAGAAAGTGAAATGTTTTTTGAAAACTGGATTTTTATAAAAGATAGTTTAGTCAAACTTTGTGAGCATAATTTAAAATTTATTTTTACCAAATTTATAAAATTTATTTAAAAAAAATAAATTCCTTTTTTAAATCACCATATAAAAATTATCTTAGTTTTAATTTTCATGATTTTTTTGGAATGTTTTTTTTTCGATGAATAGTGAAAAATATAAATTTTTATTGAAAACTTCCTTTTCATTTAAAAAATTCACAATGTTAAATTACATTTTAAATTGATTTTAAAATAAAATTAGTTCAAATATATTAATATTTAACCAATTTTTTTATATTGAATATTTATAATAAAACCATCAATAATTATGATAATTTTCTCTTTGGAAACTCAGTTTTGGTCACATCGATAGGTATAGTTTTAAATTGAATTTTTCTACTTTTTTGAATTGAATTTAGAAAATGGATTTCATATTTTTTATAATAATAATTTATATTATCTAATAATTTAAAATTAATTTTTACCATAATGAATAGTTAAAACACTAAAAATTTAATTATCACAGTTGATGAAAAAAATGGATTTACTAGGGTTAAACTAAGAAGATAAGGCTTAAAATGACCTACCAACTTGTCAAAATATTATTTTATGGAAATTTTTATACCTTATCCATAAAAAATAGAATCTAAGTTCTGTTTTAATCATTTTTCCTATGAATTAATTTATCATTTTGGATTCTTCTTTAAAATTTCCAAGTAATATTCAAGAGGGATTCCTTTCCACGCTTATAAAAGGGAACTCACTCTCTTCACTTATCCAACCATACCAAGCCCTTTGTCTCAAAAAAACCTGAAAAAATACCTCCTCAACATCCTTAGATACATTTTATAGCTTCTCTTATTCCTAAAATACCAACCCTAGGGTTTTTAAGAGTAGATCCAAATGAGGTTTCTCTTAGGGAAGGTAATTGTATTGGAAAAGCTCTTTCTTTTTCTTTTTTTTTCCACCTTAATTTAAGTCATAAAACATTAAATATAATAAAAAAAATTATATTCCATATATTTATATTTTATTATGTTGATGGAATTATATTTATACATATCCTCCTTCATCAAATGGGAAACCAAGTCATCAATCGTGTGTACAAAGGACTACCACCTAACGATCTAATATAGTTTGTTTTCCCTAACCACATTTAAAGTATGGATATAATTATGTATTTAAAAAATTTATATAATATTTATGATATTATTATACTTATTTAAATATAATATCACATATAACTTCTTACTTTCCATGTCATATAAATTAAGATAATGTCGCTCGTGTGTATGTTGGACTACCACCTCACGAAGTAATGTGATTCATTTTTCACTTACAATTTACAAGAAATTAATAAGGATAAATTAATGTAATATATGTGATATATATGAAATTATATTTATTATGGAATGTTAATATATCACCCACTTCTTTACTATTTTACCCATTAATGAAATGATAATGTATCTCATGTGTGCGTACAGCCTACCATCTCCATGAAGTGATGTGATCCATTCTCCATGTTCAAATTTCAATAATGATTATAAAAATATATCTAATGAAAATAATTATATTTATAAAATTAATATTATTTTGAAGATTATGGAACTATATAATATTTATATGAACATGATCATTCACAAAAAAAATGCATGAGAAAATAAGACAATCAACACCTGAAATAATGAAAATAATGAAATGTTATTAAAGAGTGGGTGATAATGTGTTATAAAAGGACCATATATGATATTATAAATATCAATATGGTTCTGGTATCAGTTAATAACATTTTTAAAATCTCTATATTGGAGGTTAAATCGCATTCAACCAAAAGGATGTGTGAGGTAAGGGACTTCGTCTCAAGTTCCCTTTATTGAGGCATATTTTATTATTGTGAACCAATTTTTTTATATGGTGTACATTATACCAATTTTACATGTAAAATGATGATTAATTAATAATTTATGTTATTTTAAGTTTCATTTTAATTATTTCATCCAAGGGGATTTGGCTTAAAAGTTACCAAGGGGTAAATAATATTATAACTCAATTTCTTTTCTTTGGGTTTTATTACTTATTTGTCATCTTTGATATTCTAATATTATGTGTGTTGTAAATTTTGATTATATCATGTTGTATTTAAATAAAATTTATGTGGATTTATAGTTTATAAACATAATAGATTCATTTATTAATTCTTACTTCAACATTTTGATCATTGTAAGGGTTTATTTCACATTCTCGTTTTAATTGAGACTATTTATTCTTGAAATAAGTAGTAGTAATTTATTTGTAAAATTTATCATAAACCAATTTTATATTATTATAAATTGGTCATTCATGATACTTTCAATTAATCGTACACTTTTTTCCACTCTTCAGTACTAAAAATAATTGAGAAATTGTATTTAATAAAATCTAAGTTCATTTCCTTCTTTGGTCAGAAATCCATTTTCATCCAAAATAATGTTCTCTAAAAATATTTTCAAATTTTTTTTAAACTTTTCTAAATGATTTATTAAATAAAATTTTACCCATTTTTACTTTTTAGAAATTATCTTTTAATGTAATATTCATGTTGTTTTCAAAATAAGTCTGATTTGGATTTTACCAAAAAATTTAAAAAGAATATTTTTTAACATACTCATAATGTAAGAAATTTCTTTCGGTCATGAAAACTAAAATTTTTAAATGTTAATATATAAGTTAAAAATTTTATTTTTAATGAAACTTATTTTCCAAACTTTTTTATGAACTTTTATTTTTAAAAGGTGAATTTCAAAATGAAAATGATATTTCCCTCAAGAATGTTTTTAAAGATATTTTACGGTATTTCTATTTTTCAACAACAAAAACCCATTATTTTGAATAAAATACACTTGGGATATGTTTTATTGGTTCAATTATTATTCTTAGTATGAATTTTTTTATGATTATTTTGACCAAGTATAGTATTGACACTCAATTCCTTGATTCATTTTTGTATGCATTATCTTTCACTTGAATTATTAACTTTCATGTGATCATTAGAAATTAAATTTACACTAAATATTGATATTATTTGTCATGGAAATTATTATTGTTTAAATCATATCCCATTTCTATATATAATTATTACTTTTAAAGTTATTTTATTAATTGGGGAAATATTGATAAATATTTGTTCTTTTCTCAAAGTGGATATTTGTTGATAAGGCATATTGATTCATGAATTAAATAGATCATTATATATATTAGAAATGATTTAGACCTATAATGATGGTTGGGTAATGGAATTAAATATCCCTTTGATTCATTGGTAGTCTCATGAGTCGAATCAGTAAGCTAGCATTAAATGGGTTTCTACCAGTAGTTTTAAACTATCTTGTGAAAGCACTTGACTGTAGAGGTATCATGTTCCTGAGAAAATTAAGTCCTATGATTAAAAATCACTCCATTAAGAATTCATTTATTATTATCCATGATATATTCACAATGATATTATATATATATGGATTTCATTCTCAGTTTATTAATTAAATGGAATGTGTTTTCAGCTATTTAACTTGACATATTTATTATGACTTATCTTATTATCTATGATATTTTCTCAATGATGTTATTTATAGTTTCATTTCATTTTTATTTTATTATTATATGTAATGTTTTTTTAGTTACTTGACTTTCCATATTGATTTTATTATATCTTATCATTATATTCAAGTTATTTAAATGCCACATATGCTCAGTTATTTACCTTTACATATTGATTATGCTAGTCAAATTATTTAAAGGGAAAGTGTGTTTAGTTATTTTAATTTACATGATTATTATTATTTATTCATAATATATTTCATTGTACACAACCCTTACTGAGAATTTGATATCACCCTTATTTTGTTTCCATTCCTAAGAATCCAAGATACGTACTAAGAATTATATACAAGGATATTCTAGAGGAAAAAATGTTACTATAAAAAAATTATGTTGAAATTTTTCCTCTAAAACATAATATGGGAATAAATTATGTATCTAGTTTACCAGGACTACTAAAAATTAGATTCTTATGGATTTAATTCCTTGTATCTTATTAAAATGTAATAAAGTAGACACTGGATCTAGGATATTGGGGTTGGGGTCACTAAAATTTCACTCCTATAATTATAAATTTGTTGATCCCTAGGTAAAAGTCCCATGCAGCCTTAGGAGAGACTTAATTACATCCCAAGGAGATAAATCTTAGGTGGTCCACATCCTTAATAAATCAAGTTGAATTCAAGGTGATAATCCAATGCATTCTAATTTCTGGATGAAGTAACAAATGAGTCTATGATACCATGTTGACATAGTCATCAACGTAAGACAATAAATAAATCTAATATGGTTGTTAACTATTGTTAACTCATTAATGAATCATTTGGTATCCGCTTGGAATTCAATTGATACCTAGGTGGGGAATCCAATACTTTCTCAAGGAATCCCACCCTATAATTGTATATAAAGGTCATTATAAGATCTATAATCATTATTAACCTTTCATTATCCAAGTGAAGTAATATAAATATTGGGTACAACCGTGAAAGTGGCACACACGCAAGTAAGAAATTTACATGTAAATCGCAAGCCTAGGGACTTGACCCCACGACCTGCCCCTCACCCCCAAGCCCTTACCACACCACCACCAACGGTGGGGCTCCATGTGAAGTAATATTTGATTTCATATATAATTTAATCCCATTTATCCATGGGAATAATTCATAGTTAAATGAGGGTAAATTGACATGAACTTTCCATTCACATTTCATTCATGTGAGTTAGAATTTCAATTAATATGATTTACTCATTTGAATCAAAAATAACAAGACAACCCCACTTAGAAGGTGGTTTGGTCATAATGGAATGGTAAAAGTGTCAAGGGAGCATATATAAACACACCCAAAGGGGTGTTGTATGTCGAGTTCATCAACCAATGACAACATCAAGGGCTTATGAAAGTATATCAATCAAGGTTTGACAATTTAATAATATATTTCACCATTTTAATGAAATGTGTAGGATTTTCTGCATGTAATATAATGGAATGTGATATAAACAAATATACTTTTATTAAAAGGTACTGGGCCCCCTAACTTACACTAGTAGATGACTATTAATATGATAGAAACTTAAGAATGAAGATAGAATGTAATAAATTATAGAAACATGAAAAATGACCTAAAATATGGTATATTATCTCACACATAAACTATGTCAAAGATCATGAGAGAAATAAATAAAATAACTTATATTATTCTTAAACTTACCAAGGGTGATCCAACGTGACAAAAATAGTTAAATTTGAGCTCAGGTGTAAAATATAGCTCAAAGCCTATGCGGAGACAAAAAGGGAGAAATCCACCAAAGGGATGTTGTGCATTTCAGGTAATAGGAAAGGAAAATAATTGGTTAAATAAGTGATGTAAAAAATAGTCAATTCACACTTTTTAAAGGGTCTTACGGTTTTCCCACATAGTTTTTGGAATCATGCACTAATTGTTGCACCTACAGCCCATGGTGTCACCCCCTCACATAGTTAGGAGAAAACATTCACCAATCATGCTATGAAAACATGCACATAAGTGAATGTTTTTAATAGTAATGCGACCTCCCTTGTATGGTTAAACAAATTGTGCCCCATTATTTTTAGGATGCATGGTTGAGCCCCATGGGTACTACTAACCATGCAAAAAACTATACGACTCACATTGCTTCTCTAAAAACTAAAAATTTTGGTTTTGACCCATGACCTATATGACCTCATTATCCAATTCTATTATAGTAAAATAAGGGATTTATACTGAAAGAATTGGTTGTGTACCTTTTGATAAAAATTAAGATCTTACAACCTTAGCAGTGCCTTCCTATTTTTTTTCCTCCCTCCTATGGTATTTTCAACACATTTATTTTGGGTTTTTTGGTGATTTATTAAGGTATTATCATCTCATCCTTATTTTATGTTCCTCCTTATTTCCTTCTTTTTTTTCATTCCATAACAAGCTCCAAGTTATCTGGGGTTTCTTTATACCTATTTTTTAATTAGGGATGTAGTTTTTTGGGTTCTTCTAGGTATTATAAACCTTATTGGGTTTATTTTAGGTTGTAAAACACCAAGGTTAGTGATGGATATAAGGTTCAACGTAGCATTCTCCATGCTCAAACTTTAAATATAAAACCATAATTTTTTATTGAGTGTCATTGGATGTTTTGAGTATTATGTAAACATTATTAAGTATATTTAATGACTATTTCCATAGAAATATTATTTTCCTTTAATTTCATGGAATTATTAGCGATTCTTCCTTTATTTTCAAAGTATAAACTAGTTTTGGTGACCCATGTACACCAAGTGTTCTTATAAATTCATGATTGAAACTTTAAATGGATTTCATAATTAAAGCGATGATGTTACTATTCATATATTTTCTCAAAGGTTTTTTTAAAAAATTATGGGTGTTCTTTGCTTCTAATAAGGTTATTTGTGACTCTTTAAGGTATTGAACTATTTTATAATGTTTATGTATTTGGTTTTTAAAAAATGTTTTGTAACATGACTTTTCGAAAATGATGTTTTGAGGTTTATTCGGAAGTTTCTTAAATGTAGTTTGTTTTAAAATGATAACCCCTTGAATCATACTTCTTTAAATTTTGTTAAATTTATGTAAAATTATATGTAGTGTATGTTTACCTTAGTTGGGGAATTTAAATACTATTATTTATTCTTTATGGAAAAGGGGATGTTTTGTGAATAGTGTTCAAAGGAGAGGGTGAGATAATTTATTGATTAGAATGATTAAATTATTATTATTGAATGATAATTTATAGTCCTTCCTCATTCTTGATATCTTGAGAATCCTTCAGTATCTAGTTGGGAAATCAAAAAACACATTTCACTATTTTAGTATCACACTCTGAATAATGGCCCCAAGTTTAGATTTTAATTTGTAAATGGTATTCAACCCTCAATTAGGTCGATATGGGAAATACTGAGTGTTAGGGAAGGTTGTATTTTCTTTATTGATTTTATGTTAGCTTTGTTCTAGATTTTTTCCAAGTCTCCTGGGATCCCATGATTTTGTTTGATATTTCATTATATATGCATACTTTTTTATCCTAGATATTGCACCGTGTTTTTATTTTAGAATAATATACTATGTTTTCTTCAAAAATTATTCTAAAAACCAATCTTATTTTATCATAAAATTTTTCTTTTTTAAATTTTATGAATAATTGTTTTACTTGAAAAGAATTGATGTTTTCATATTAATATTTTGGTCTTAAATAAAAATAACTTGTCACTTATTTTAAATTGAAATATAAATAACCTACTTTGTATATGTATTTCAAACTAACAATAAATGGATTTTTTTTTAAAGGTTTTGTATGGTGTGGGGAGGGTTACCTATTGGGAAATTGTTCTTATTCCTATCATTATAGGTTAGACAAGATCCACTAGAAATTGGAGGAAATTTGTTTTATTTCTCGATTGGTGTTATGGATGTCCCTGGAAATGGATTCATTGGATTGAAATGTGGAGATTTTTTGCTATAGTTTTTCTAATTTTTATTTGATGTCACACTTTTGGTGTTCTCTACCACTTCAATTTTATCTTATAGTATATTTATTTTTTCTCTATTTTTTATTTCAATTACTTCATGCATTTTTATACATTTCTATGGGTTCTCTATTTGTTAATATGAAAGATTTTTCATTCACTTTATGCCTTGTTTAATTATTTTTATATTTTGAAAAAAGTTTATTTCAATGGTGTGGAACTCCGATGTACAAAATGGTCATGTAATTTTGTGGATGGAATTACTTTATCTCTTATTTACGTATTCGTTAATATTATTCCCACTTGTTTGCATATGATGACCTAGAAATTGTATCCAAAGTAGGGTGATTAGGAACATGCCTTGGGTCATGTCATATGTCAGGTCATGTACCTGATTCAGGGTTTTCTTAGGTTGGTTTATAAAAAATTATATCATTTCTATATTGTTATTTGGGGAAAGTATGATAAACATTAGGTAGATTCATTATAAATCAAGCGGTATATCTCAATAATCATCCTAATCACCACCTACTAATTATGAAGCTTAATTTACCTAGGCTATCTATGATGTGTCTGTTTTAAATAAAATATTTGTTCTCGGTTGTCCTTGATATTTTTAGCATTCATTTGAAAAAAAAATTGGTGTTGAAAATTATATGAGTTGTTTCAAGATTTTATAAGTGTTGGTGTGAAAATGGAAGGAGTTACAAGGGTCCATGGTTAGCTTGTACAAACAATAATACCCTGTGAATACCATTAAAATGGTTTTGGAGACTTTCCAAAGAGTGTTTCATGGTTGGTACATGGTCATTCAAATAGCTTTCTAATCCATACATATATTTTCATCCCTTCTTAATTTTTTATTTTATCTCTTTTGGTTTCTTATTTTTGTTTGAAAAGTTATTTTTAATTATGGTAGAGTTAAACAAATGTTATTATGATTTTTTTTGAATTTGAATTAAATTAATATTAGGGTTTATGGTGTGTTTTTTGGTTTTAAATTGTAAATATTAAACTTTATATGATATTGAGTAGATTTATAAGAGGATTTTGGGAGTATTTTTTTATAATAATTGATTTGAAATTGTGGGGAAATATTTTTAAATTATTTTAAAAGGAATTATATATTTTATAAATTAATAATCATTTTATAAATGTTTTAAATTTTTATAGTTTATTAGTTTTTGAAATAATTGTTTAAAAATTAAAGAGGGGCATTTTAAATTACATAAATACAACTAATTGTTCTCACTTGAATTTTTAAAATTATTCTTTTATTTGGAGTATATAAATGGAGTTTTTAATCGTAAGAGTTATTATGAAGATGTTTTTTAGATTGGTTTATCTGGTGGTTATTGGATTTATGGGAATTTTGATTTCTAAAACTTTTTTTAATGGTTTTTTGTGTTTTTTTAGAGTATGTCCCCAACCAGATCTTGACCTCTTTATTATAAGGGTCACTTTATTTTCACTTGTGTGTTTAAAATGATATCTTATTTTCTTCTTTACCTGATTATGATGCTTTGAATGTAATGTGGGAATGGAAGCACATGACACAAAGATTTTGACTTGGTTCGCCTACACTGGGCTACGTCCAAGGAGAATTCAACAGCAATATGTTGATGTACCAAATCCACTAAAGCTCAAGGTTCAGGCTATATCACTTCTATGCCTTGGCTCACTACATTTACAAATTTTAGGGTCAGCTCACTGCTTATCTGAGGGTCACTCCCTATTTCTCTCTCTCTTTGGATCACTGTCAATAGAAAGGAAAACCTTTTTCCTCTTCCTTTGCTCACTTCTCTTAGAAGGGATCCACTAACAGTTTATGGACTTGTAGGTCCCTTCATTATCACTAATGAATTCATCCTCCACTGTATGTAGATTATCTATTGAATTCTAATTTTCATCCACTTATGAATACCCATTTTCCATTGAACAGTCAGTAACAACCTTTGGAAATACCTTCACAAATCTCCCTACTTTGCGAAGCTCCCAATTTTTTAAAGTTCAAACAAGCCTTCATGAAGTCCCTTCTTCTTCACAAAGCACACACCTTTGCAGATCTCACTACTTCGTAGATAACACTACTTCGTAGATCACACTAATTCACAGAGCTCAAGCACCTATGAGAACCAAACTTCTTTCACAGAGGTCGATTAGCTGCCACGAAGCTCCTTCCTTTCACAGAGTTCAACAAGCCTCTACAGATCCCACTTCCATCGCAAAGCACACTGCCTTTACGAAATAACTTACTTTGGAAAGTTCACTGAGCTAATGTGGAACACCCCATCTTCAAAAATCTTTCACTACTTAGAGGAATTGACTTTGGTCAAGACTAGGATAGTATTTTGGAAAATCTCAAGCCTTTATTTGAAACCTTACTTCACTAAGAACCCCTTATTTGGTGAAATAACAATAACTACATATGTTCTATATTAAGCTAAAATGGAATGAATAGGGGTGGCCTCTTATTTATAAGAACAGTTGAATGTGGAGCTTAGCTTCGTCTGGAATGATTTATTGATAGGTAAAAATCATCTCTGCGGTGCATCATCCCTTTGGAAAGAACTATGGAAATTTTCTGATCATAGAGCTCATTGTAATCGTGAAGCGTTTCGTCAATTACTTTGTGGCACCTCAAAAAACTCACTCACAATGCTCTTCACCTCTTCCCTTCGTGAAGCTCGTTGTAATCACAGAGCTCACCGTTAACATTAATTATATATTTTTTAAATACAATTCATGAATCCCATATTTGAAAAAATCAATCCTTTTCCATATTTTGATGAGATCTTTAAGTAAATACACTTTTCGAGATGCTCACCAAATCCCAAATTTTGGACCACAAAATTTTGGAAAACATTGGAAAATGGAACCAGCTTGTATCAATTATTTTGTAACGCCTCCATAGCTTCTATTCCTTTGGCATGGTTCTTTATTAACATGGATATTAAACAACATCTATAGAACACGACAATTCACCATGAAAAACTGCTTTTTCTAAAAAACACAACCAACCCAAAAATGCTGCATTGTTACCTTGAGTTATTTTTCCCAACAATCTCCCCTTCAGGTTTATTGAAAACTCCACTCATACAAATTATATATAGTTTTATACCTCACTGAATATCATTCCATCATCTACTATCATTCCCCTCTTGTGATTCAGATAGAAACTAATGATTCACTCACCGCATACTCTAAGCCCACATGACCAATGCTCGACATGAGAAACAAGAGTAGTATGAAAAGTTCCTCAATGAAACACTTCATTTTTTACACCAAACACTGATACCATAAAAATACCAATAAACTTATTTCATCATGAACCTCATATTTCTTGATGTATCTTCTTTGACTGATCACTTTTATCATCGTTAGATTTAAAACTCATACTCCCCCTATCTTGTTGCACTCCCCCAATCTCGTTGCTCCACCTGTCAACTTCTCCTCATGTCTTTGACTATGACATTTTCTCTCTTCATTAGCCACAATTTCTCCCACTTAAGGAGTCACACTTTCTCCCCCTTTTTCAATGAACCCAAATTTCACTCCTTTGTGTTCTCAGGGAGAGGGGGATATCCCACATCTACACTATTTCAAGTGTTGGGATCAACAGGACTTCAGATTTAGTCGATGCCTCTCAAAAGCTTCCTTGGCTAAGTCCGTTGTCTGAATTTCCGCAACCTATAGCTCTGTAGGCACATAATACAACTTCACTATACCTTGATCCACCTTCTCCTTAATAAAATGATATTTTATCTTAATTTTATTTGTCCTTGAGTGATGGACTGTATTTGTGCTAAGATTTATAGCACTCATATTATCACACAGGATTCTGATCAGAGACTTCACTTCAACACCCATAACATCAAGTTGTTGCATCGTCCACAATAACTGTGTGCATGTTTGAGTGGGGGAAATATACTCACCTTCTATGGTTCTCAATGAAATGAAATCCTGTTTCTTGATCACCTAAGATATACCTAATCTGCCAAGATAAAAACAACCTTCTAGTGTTGATTTCTTATCATCTACTCAACAAAACCAACCTACATCTCTGTATCCCAAGATAAAAAGAACCTCCTTGTAATTTTCCATTCAAAATCTTCTCAGAACCTCCATTGCATATTTAGATTGAGATATGAATATACCATTTTTTCCTTGGGTCTCCAGAACCATCAACCTTTGAATTTATTTATTTTTCACATTTAATTTTCAATCAACTCCACTACACTGAAAACCCAGCTTCTTCAGAAACTGATCTAGCATTGAATACCATGCTATCGGTTCTTTATTCAACCCACATAAATCCTTATTCAGTCGACAAACCTTTTCATCATCTTCATGTCTTCAAAAGCACTGTCTGATTACCAATTATATATTTCAAGTCAATTTCAGCTTGACTCTTAAACTTTAATGTGGATATTGATTTGACTTCCTCATGTTCAGCATTAGTATCTGCTTTTGAATTGTCATTTTACTCTTCTTCTCTCCCTGAGTCTCTTACCTCTTCATCACATTTAACATACAACTTTTCACTATCTCATTTGTTAAGTGGAATCATTTATTTCAACTACTTTTCTCTGTTTCTTTTTGAAACATTGTTGATATTCTCTCACAGCTTCTTGGTATCATGAAAATAGTCAATTTATACTATACTATTAGAAAAAAATAGATAATCATGAAAAACCAATGTGTTTCTACTTGTCCCCCAATTATTCTTCATTAACATAAACATTCATAATTTCTACACTATTGAGATCTTGAATCTGATTAAGATATATAATTCTCCCCCTGTGATATTTAACTCTTCTAATTATTTGGCCCATTGTTTAGATAGAAAAACATTCCTCTTCTCCTACATTATTTCTTCATCATGTGTCCCTTAGCAATGAGCCATCAATAAAACCTCTAAGCCTAATGAGTAGGAACTCAGTGTGGGAAATAAGATATAGAGTTAATAACACCATCGCAATCCATTTTACTCAATTAGTTACTTTCATCTTCAATTCTAATAACTGATTTAAATTAGTTGACATTCTGAAGCACGTTACATCACCACATTTCATTTTCTGATGTGACTTCCCCTTGGATCATATTTCCCCAAAAACCTAAAACACTTGAACATCAGTTAGTATCATTTAAACACATAGGGAGAGGGGAAACTCTAGAATTCTCAAGAAAAGTATTGTGGTCGATCTTGTTGGATCAACCCTTTGATGCTTTATTATAAAGCACTTTACTATTTATGTGCTTGTTTCAACCTCCCATCCAACCTCAACTATTCTATCTATATGACTAAAAATTCTTTAACCACATTTTGAGTCTTCTTATGATATTCATGTTCTGTGGGTTTGTCCTTCTTCACAATTTGGGGTTTATACTCACTAGTAAAAATTTCCTTCTTTGAGGTTCCACCCGAATTCCATTTCCCATGATTCTTTCTCTAAGTAGAAATATCTCCACTAGCCATCTTCAATTTCTTATTTCTCCATTAGAGGGATATTTCACCTTTTTCACTTCTCTACTTGTAAAACATGTGAGATTGTGGGTAAAATCTTAATTAATTATTATTTTATAAATTATTTGAGTCTCCACACTGTTTCTTACTACTTGTGGGTTCTTCATTGAACATACATTATTCTAACTCACAATTGGAGTAGATCCTCCCTTTTTCTTCCAGTTTTGTTCACATTCTTTCCCAAAGAGCTGTGTGAGTGTAGTAGAGGAGGTGATTGATACACCTTTAGATGAGTTCCTTGTGATTCCCTTGAGGCTATAAACTTATTTCTCAATTTACAACTTTGTCTTCTAGTGTAGTATTTCTTGGTATACACCACTCAAGTCAGGGATCTCCTTTTGACCTTATTTTCCTTTCCTTCCTTCTTCTTGTAGAAATGTATTTCTGAATTCCCATAATTAGAAAATATAAAACATCTTCCATTAAAGGCATACCTCATTTCATTATTTCTTTGTAGAGGTGTTGATTATGCTTGAGTTATTCTTGTGGAATTGAGATCATGCGATTCCTAATGCATTCTTATGGTGTGTCCCATTTTTTCATAATAGAAGCACTTTATGGATACTTTCTTCTGAGAGACTCTTCTTTTACACTTCTTAAGATTCTTCTTATTATTATCAGATTTAGAAATGTTTCTATCTTCATAGCATGAAATATATTCCAAAGCCTTCAAAAAAAATCTTGATTTGTGGAAATGAATCCCAAATAAATAGCACATATTGTCACTTCTTCTTGTAAATGTGCTCTTAGGTATGTCTCCAGCACCTATAGGATTTTCTCCATTTTTGGAACTGTTCACAGCTCTCTTTCTGTCTTGCACGAGAGGGGATTCATGAAATCCAATACCATTTTCCCCCAAACTATATGGTCTTTGAGATGAGAAAATATGTTATTGTTTATCTTCAAAAATAGAATATTTTTCATTTTATCATTACTTGCCTAAAAATAATCAAATTATAAGTGAAATTTATCCTTATTTTTTGGATTTCCTTTGGAATTAGATTTCTTCACTTCTTTCGTTCCCATTTTTATCACTTCTCCCAATTTTTGAATCTTCTTGTCCCTTGATTCAAGTTAAGAATTATATTTTATCTGGAGATCCTTACCCTTACTTATTTAATCTTCAAATTCAAGTTTGAGCATTTCTACCATATCACTCTTCTCCATTATTTTCAATTTTTCTTGAGAAATAGAATTAGAACAACATGCATTCTCTTGTTGTAGACTTAGATTATTTTGAACTTGTTCAAACAACTGTGTATCAAGATCATCATTTTTGGATTTTAGATTCTGAACTCTATCTTAATTCTGATTCTTTCCCTTGACATCAACTTTCTATTTTTCTCTCATTGTAGATATTTTTTTTGCAGTTATTCATATTGAGAATCATTCTTATCCCTAAGATCAGTGGCTACGTCATTAAGCCTTTGATTTAATACTCTTATCTTTTCAACCTCAATTTAGAATTATTGGATTCTGACATCTTTAGATTTAATCTCTTCATCCAACTTCTGATCCAATTCCTTTTTCTCATGGACAACTTACACTTTTTGTATTATGCGAGTTTCTTTATCATATTTAGTTCTAGCATCACTTGAAATATCATGTTCTTCACTCACTCCTTCTACATCATTGAATGAGTACGTATTTTCATTGTATGATTTATCCAAATAATTATTTTGTTCACTACTTGATTCCTTCAACTGAATCACATTCTTTCCATATACACTTCCACTATGATTAATTTCACCAGACTTCTGCTTCTTCTTTGAAGTTCTACCTTTTTCTATGGAACATGTATGATCAAACTAAAACATTAATTTCACAAATAAAATTAACCAAGTTAGAGAAAACAAATCTGATAAAATAAACCTCCACTTTGATACCAATTTTTAGGTCTAAAAGGGGCTTAAATACCCTAAGGGGTGTGGTGAATCATGGTAGGGATATTATTTTTCAAATTATTCCTGCCCCACTAGATCTTGACCTCTTTATTATAAGAGTCACTTTATTTTAACTTGTGTGATTATGATGATATATTATTTTCTTCTTTACATGATTATGATACTTTGAAATTAATGTTTGAATGGAAGTACACGACACATAGATTTTTACTTGGTTCACCCTCACTGGGCTACGTCCAAGGAGCATACAATGATAATGTGACAATATACCAAATCCACTAAAGATCAAGGTTTGTGTTATATCACTTCTATGCCCAAGATAACTTCCTCTACAATGTTTAGGGTCAGATCACTAATTAACCAATGGTCACTCTTTGTTTCTCTCTCTCTCTAGATCGCTACCAGTAGAAAGGACAACCTTCTTCCACTTTCTTTTCTCACTATTCTTGGAAGGGATCCACTCACAGTTTATGGAATTGTAGGTCCCTTCATTATCACTAATGAATGCATCCTCCAATGTATGTATATTCTCTCTTGAATCCCAATTCTCATCCACTGATGAATACCCCTTTTCCATTGAACACTAGGTAATAAACTTTAAAAATACCTTCTCAAATCTCCCTACTTCGTAAAGCTATCAATTTCTCAAAGCTTAAACAAGCCTTCACGAAGTCCCTACTTCTACACATAGCACACACCTACGTAGAGCTCACTGCTTCGCAGAGTACATTGCTTCACATATCACACTACTTCACAGAGGTTAAGAGCCTCTACGAACCACACTTCTTTCATGGATATCGATTAGCCATTGCAAAGTTCCTTCCTTTCACAGAGATAAACAAGCCTCTATATATCCCACTTCTATCACAAAGAATAGTGCCTTCGTGGAATACCTTATATTGTGAATCTCACTAAGCCAACGTGGAACATCCCATATTCATGAAGCTCTCACTACATAGAGGAATTAACTTTGTTCAATACTAGGATAGTCCTTTTGCAAAGCTCAAGACATTATTTGAAACCTTTCTTATCAGATCACCCCTTTCTTCATGAAATCACAATTACTCTAGATTTTATCTCTTCAGATCATATAGAATGAAGATGGGTGGCCTCTTGTTTATAGGCGCGGTCGAATGAAGAGATCTTATTCTTCAGGCACGATTCCTGAGTCGGCTAAAATCATCACTACATCACATCTTCCCTTTTCAAAGCACCATGGAAATGTTTGGATTGTAGACCTCGTCGTAATCATGGATTTTTCCATCAATTCCTTTACGGAGCATCGCAAAGCTCCCTCACAATGCTCTTCACCTCTTCTATTCATGAGGCTCATCGTAATCGTAGATCTCACTATCAACATTAATTATGTATTTGAGAAATATAATTCATGAGTCCCATATTCACAAAACTCATGACTTTGCCATATTTTGATGTGATTTTCAAGGAAATCCACTTTTTCCAATGTTCACCAAATATCAAATTTTGGATCCCAAAAATTTGGAAAACATTGGAAAATTACGCCACCTGGTATTAGTTCTTTTTTATTGCCTCCAGATATTATATTCCTTTTTCATAGATCTTTTTCAAGATAGATTGTCAAAAACATCTCTAGAGCTTGACAATTCATCATGAAACCTACTTTTTCAACAAACACAACCAACCAAAAAATTCTGCAATGTTACCTTAAATGATTTTTTCCTAACAATCTCCCCCATTAGGTTTTTTGAAAACACTTCTCATAAAAATTATTTTCATTTTGATACCTCACTGAATCTCCTTCAATCATCTAACATCATTCGCATCTTGTGATTCAGATAGTGACCAAAGATTCACTTACCACATACTTTAAGCCCTCATGAGTAATGCTTGACGTGTGAAATAAGAGTAGTATGAAAAGTTCATCAATGAATCACTTATTTTCTTACACCAAATGTTTATACCATACTGATACTAATAAAATGATTTCATCATAAACCTCAGTTTTTGTGATATATAATCTTTGATCAATCACCTCTAGCATCATCGGATTTAAAACTCATACTCCCCCTTTCTTGTTGCTCCCCCTATCTCAATGCTCCACCTGTCAGCCTCTCCCCATGTCTTTGACTGAGACATTTTCACCTTTCTTTAGCCATGGTTTCTCCCCCTTAAAGAGTCCCTCTTTCTCCCCCCCTTTTTCAACGAACCCAAATTTCACTCCTTTATGGTCTTGGGGAGATGGGGATATCCCTTATCCACACTTTTTCAAGTGTGGGTAGTTGACTGGACTCTATATCCAATCGATGCCTCTCAAAATCTTCCTTGGGTAAGACCTTTGTTAGAATTTCTGTAACTTGTAGCTCTGTAGGCACATACTTCATCTTAACTACCCCTCTCTCCACATTCTCTTTAATAAAATGATATTTGATCTTAATTTTATTTTTCATTGATTGATGGATTGAATTTGTGCTAATATTGATATCACTCAAATAATCACACTGGATTCTAATAAAAAAATTCACTTCAATGCCCATAACATCAAGCTACCGCATCATCCACAATAATGGTGTGCATGCTGAGTGGGGGAAATATACTCACCTTATGTGGTGATCAATGAAATGAATTCATGTTTCTTTCTCAGCTAAGAAATATACAATCCACCAAGATAAAATGAACCTCCTGATGTTGATTTTCTATCATCTGCTCCACCAGCCCAACCTACATCTCTGTATCCCAACATAAAAAGAACCTTCTTTTAATTTTACATTAAAAACCTTCTCATAAAATCATTTGTATATTTATATTGAGAAATGAATGTGACATTCTTTCCTTGTGTCTCCATCACCATCAACCTTTTATTATATTTATTTTTCACATATAAATTTTAATCAAATCCACTATGATGGAAACCAAGATTCTTCAGAAACTGATCTAGGCTTGAATACCATGATCTCGGTGATTGCTTTAACCCATATAAATCCTTTTTCAGCTGACAAACCCTATCCTCATCTTCATGTCTACACTAGTACTGTCTGATTACCAATTATATATTTCAAGTCAATTTCTTCTAAGCTCTTCAACAATCATGATGATATTGATTTGAATTCCTCATGGTTAATATTAGTATCTGCTTCTGAATTAGCATTATACAATTCTACTCCCCCTAAGTCTCTTACCACTTCATCACTTTCAAGATAAAACTTTTCACTGTGTCATTTGTTAACTGACATCATTTCTTTGAACTACTTTTCTCATCTTCTTGTTTAAACATTGTTGATATTCTCTCACAACTTCTTTGTATCCTAAAAATAGTCAACTGATACCATATTATTAGAACAAAATAGATAATCATGAAAAACCTAAGTGTTGCGACTTGTCCTCCAATCATTATTATTGAAAATAAACATTCACCATTTCTATACCATTGAGATATTTCATCTAATTAAGAGATAGAATTCTCCCCTATGATATGAAACTATTCCAATAGTTAGTCTCACTACATATACCTAAAAGCATTCTTCTTATCCTATATCATTTCTTCATCATGTGACCCTTAGCAATGATCCATCAACAAAACCTCTAATCCTAGGAACTCGATGTAGGAAATAAGAGGTAGAGTTAATAACACCATCACAATCCATTTTACTCAATTAGTTCCTTTCATATTAATCTCTAATAACTGGTTTGAATTAGTTGATATTTTTAAGCACATTATGTCACCACATTGCATCTTCTAATGTGACTTCCCCTTGGATCATATCTCCCCAAAAACCTGAAAAACATGAACATCAGTTAAAATAATTTAAACACATAAGGAGAGAACTCTAGAATAGTAAATAAGGGGGTTATGTTCGATCATTTTGGATCAACCCTTTGATCATTTCTTGAAAATCACTGTACTCTTTATGTGCTTGTTACAACTTCCCGCCAACCTCAACTGTTCTGGCCATATGACTAAACATTATTTAACCACATTCTAAGTATTCTTCTGATATTTATGTTCTATGGGTTTGTCCTTATTCACAATTTGGGGTTCATAACCACTAGTAAAAACATCCTTCTTTGAGGTTCCACCAGAATTACATTTCTCATGATTCTTTCTCTAACCAGGAATCTTTCTAATAGCCATATTCACTTTCTTATTTCTCCATTGGAGGGATATTTTTCCTTGTTTCAATTATCACTTTGTGAAACATGTGAGATTATGGTGAAAATATTCATTAATTATTATTTTATCAGTTATTCGAGTCTCCACATCATTTCTTACTACTGGTGGGTTCTTCACTGAACGTACATTCTTCTTACTCACAACTGGAGTAGCTCCTCCCATTTTATTCTACGTTTTTTCACATTCTTTCCCAGAGAGTTGTTGTGAGTGTAGTAGAGGAGGTGATTAATGCACCTTTTGTTGAGTTCCTAGTGATACCCCTGAGGCTGTAAACCTATTTTTCAATTTACAACTTTGTATTTCAGTGTAGTATTTCTTGTTATACACCACTGAAGTTGGTGATCTACTTTCGACCTCCTTTTACTTCCCCACCTTCTTCTTGCGGCAATGTCTTGTCGAATGTCCATTATTGAAACATATAAAACAACTTACATTAAAGGAATACCTCATTTCATTCTTTCTCAGTTGAGATGTTGGTTATTCTTGCATTGTTCTTATGACATTGAGCTCAGGGAATTCATGACGCATACTCATGGTGTGTCCCATTTTTCAAAAATAGAATCACTTCATGGATACATTCTTCTAAAAGACTCTTATTTTAGACTTCTCAAGATTATTCTTCTTATTCTTAGATTTAGAAATGTTTCTATCTTCATAGAATGAAATATATTCCAAATCCTCTAAAAAAAATCTTGATATATATCCATGAATTCCACAAAAATAGCACATGTTGTCACTACTTCTTGTAAAAGTGATCTTTTGACTATCTCCAACACCTACAGGATTTTCTCTATTTATGGATCTGTTCATAGCTCTCTTTCTATCATGAACGAGAGGGGATTCATCAAATCCAATATCTTTTTTCCCAAAATCTATGGTCTTTGAGATTAGAAAATATGTTTTTTTTTCTCTTCAGAAATAGCATATTTTTTTCAATTTATCATCACTTTCCAAAGGATAACCAAATAGTAAGTGCAAGGCATCCTTTATTTTAGGATTTCAATTGGAATTATATTTCTCTATTTATTTCTTTTCCATTTCTATCACTCCCCATAATTGTTGAATCTTTTTGTCCCTTGATTTGAGTTGAGCATTAAGTTGTATCTTGAGATCATTACCCCTATATATCTCATCTTCCAATTCAAGTTTGAGTTTATCCACCATATAAATTTGCTCCATTATTTTCAATTTTCTTGAGCAACAAAATTTGAACAACATGCATTCTCTAGTTGTATCCTTTGATTATTCTGAACTTGTTCATACCACTATGTAGCAAGATCATCATTTTTGGTTTTCAGATTCTGAACTTCATCTGAATTCTGATTCTTTCCCTTGTCATCATCTTTTTTTTTCTCTCTTGGAATATATTTTTTCTAGTTCTTCATATTGAGAAACATTATTCTCTCTCATATCAGTGGCTACATCAACAAGCCTTTGATTTAATCCTCTTTTCTTATTAACCACTATTTATAATTCTTGGATACTGATATATTTAGATTTAATCTCTTCATCCAACTTCTAATCCAATTCCTTTGTTTCTTGGAAAAATTCCACATTTCACCTTCTTGGAGTTTTTTCGTCATCAGTAGTTCCAACATCACTTGGAATATCAGGTTATTCACTCATTCCTTCTACATCATTCAATGAGTAAGTATTTTCACAGTATGATTTATCCAAAATATTATTATGTTCACTACTTGATTCCTTCAACTGAATCATACTCTTTCCATATAAACTTCCACTTTTAGTAACTTCACTATGCTTTTTATTCTTCTTTGAAGCTCTAACCTTTTCCATTTAACACCAAGGTATGATCAAACTGAAAGTTTAATTTCACCAATAAATTGAACCAAGTCAGAGAAAACAAATATGATAAAATATACCTTCACTCCGATACCAATTGTTAGGTCTAAAAGGGTCCTAAATACCTTGTGAGGGGGTAGGTGAATCTAGGTAAAGATATTATTTTTCGAATTATTCCTACCCCATTACGTATTGACCTCATTATTATAAGGGTCACTTTATTTTCACTTGTGTGTTTATGATGATCACTTTTTTTTTTCTTTACCTGATTATGATTTTTTTAGAGTAATAAAGGAATGGAAGCACACGACACATGGATTTTTACTCGGTTCACCCTCACTGGGATATTTCCAAGGGGCATACAATGGAAATGTGTCAATGTACCAAATCCACTAATGCTAAAGGTTCAAGCTAGATCACTTCTATGCCCAAACTCACTACCTTTACAAATTTTAGGGTCATCTCACTATTTACCCAAGTGTCACTCACTATTTCTCTCTCTCTATCACTCACTACTGGAAGAAAGGACATCCTTCTTCCTCTTCCTTTTCTCGCAACTCTTGGAAGAGATCCACTCACAGTTTAGGGACTTGTAGGTCCCTTCATTATAAAAAATGAATGCATCATTCACTTTATGTATATGCTCTTTTGAAATCCAATTTTCATCCACTGATGAATACCCTTTTTCTGGTAAACAATGGGAAACAACCTTTGGAAATACCTTCAAAAATATTCGTACTTCGCGAAGCTCCCAATTTAGAAAAGCTCAAACAAGCCTTCACGAATTCCCTACTTTTTCGCAAAGTACACGCCTTTGTAGAGCTCACTACTTTGAAAAGAACTTTAATTCACATAGAACACTACTTCATAGAGCCAAGAGCATTTTTGAACCACACTTTTTTTACAGATCTTGATTAGCCTCTACGAAGCTCCTTCCTTTAACAGAGATCAATAAACCTCTACAGATCCCACTTCCATCACAATGCACACTACCTTCACAGAATACCTTACTTCAAAAATCCTACTGAGCCAAAGTGGAACTCCACATATTCACAAATCTCTCACTACATAGATTCATTGACTTTGTTCAAGACTAGGATTGTCTTTTCGCAAAGCTCAAACATTTATTTTAAACCTTGCTTCATAGAGCACCCCTTTCTTCGTGAAATCACAATGACCTCATATTTTCTCTCTTAAACTCCTATAGAATGAAGAGGGGTGACCTCTTATTTATATTCATGGTCGAACATGGAGCTCTGCTTCTTCTGAAATAATTTTTGAATCGGTAAAAATCGTCTCTACGGTGCATCTTACCTTCACAAAGCACCATGGAAATTCTAGGATTGCAAAGCCCGTCATAATTGTGGAGCATTCCGTCAATTCATTTATTATAAGGGTAATTTTTTCACTTCTGAGTTTATGATGATCTTTTCTTTTCTTCTTTACCTAATGAAGATTCTTTCAATGTAATGCAATAATGCAAGCACATGAAACATAGATTTTTACTTGTTTTACCCTCACTAGGCTACATCCATAGAGCTTACAGTGGAAATGTGTCGATGTACCAAATCCACTAAAGCTCAAGGTTCAGGATAGATCACTTATATTCCTAGGATCACTGCCTTTACAAAGTGTAGGTTCAACTCACTTCTTTCACAAGGTCCACTCCCTATTTCTCTCTATATGGATCACTTCTAGAAGAAAGGATAACCTTCTTCATCTTCCTTTTCTCACTGCTCTTGGAAGGGATCCACTCATAGTTTAAGGACTTGTAGATCCCTTCATTATAACTAATTAATGTCGCATCCCCTATTTGTAGATTCTCAATTGAATTCCAAATTTCATCCACTGATTAATAACACTTTTCCACTGAACACTGGGTAATAAATCTTGAAACTCTTTCTCAAAACACAATGACTTTGCAAAGCTCCCACTTTAGCAAAGCTCAAACAAGCCTTCGTAATTCTCCACCCTCTTCCCAAATCCCACAGTTTCGCAGAGCTCATAGGTTCACAAAGCTCACTAGATCTCAGATATCACTGATTCATAGAGCTCACACTGGTCTTTTCAATTTCATAAAACTAAAAAAAAAATTGTGAATCACCCATCCTCCGCAAAGCGGAACTGGCCTTCACGGTGCGCCTTTATTTTGTAGAGCTCAAATAGCCTTTATGGATCCCACTTCCATTGTGAATCACACTGCCTTCATGGAACACCTTACTTCATGAAGCTCACTGAGCCAATGTAGAACACCCCATCTTCATGAAGCTCTCAATACTTAATAGCATAGACTTTGGTCAAGACTAGGATAGTATTTTTGAAAAGATCAAGGTCTCCTTAAAACCTTTCTTCACAGAGAAACCCCTGCTTCAAAAAATCCAAAGGACCTCGTATTTTCCCTCTTAATCTCATGCAAAATGGAGAGGTGTGGCCTCTTATTTATAGGCGTAGTCGAATAGGGAGCTCCACTTCCTCCAGTTTGATTTCCAGATTAGTAAAAATCATATCTGGAGTGTATATTATCTTCACAAAGCTCCCACCACCGAAATTCTCCCTCGTAATTCTCTTCATCGTTTTTGTTCTCAAATCTTGTTATAATCACAGAGATCAGCGTTAGATTTCTTCGTGTCTTTGTGAAATCCACTTCATGAACCCCATCTTCAAAAAATTCATATATTTTCCATATTTTTATGAGATATTCAAGAAAATAAACTTTTAATGATGCTCATCAAATCCCAAATTTTGGACCCCAATAATTTCGCAAACATTAGAAAATGGCTCCACCTTATATCTGTTATTTTGTACTACCTCCAAATCTTCTATTCCTTTTTCATTGTTATTTTTCAACTTGGATTTTCAATAACATCTCTAGAACTCAAAAATTCACCATGAAAACCAACTTTTTCAACAAAAAACAACCCAAAAATACAACAATGTTACCTTAAGGGATTTTTTCCAACAATCTCCCCCTTTGGGTTTGTTGAAAACTCTTCTCATAACGATTCTCTGCACTTGCTACCTAATAAAAGCTTCTTTAATCCTCTACCACCATTCACCTCTTGCAATTCTGGTAGAGATCAAAGATTTACTCAGCAAATACTCTAAGCCCACATGAGCAATGCTCAGTATGTAGAATATGTGTAGTATGAAAAGTTCATCTATGAATCACTTCATTTTTTACAACAATTGTTGATACTATACTGATACCAATAAACTACTTTCATCATGAACCTCAATTGTCGTGATATCTAATCTTTGATCAATCACTTCAAGCATCGTCAGATTTATTACTCCAACTCCCCCTATCTCATTTATACCCCTATCTATCTGCTCCACATGTTGACTTCTCCCCATGTCTTTGACTACGACATTTTCTCTCTTAAAAATCCAGACTTTCTCCCCTTGAAAATTCACATTTTCTACCCCTTTTTCAATGAACCTAAAGGTCACTCCTTTGCAGTATACAATAGGGTGAAAACACATATCAGTACATCAATGAAAAACACATCATATCTTAGGGAGAGGGGGTCCCACATACACACTTGTTCAAGTTCGGGGTGTCGAATGGACTCCCAGATCCAGTCGATGCCTCTCAAAAGCTTCCTTGGGTAAGACCTTTGTCAGAATGTTTTCAATATGTAGCTCTATAGTCACATACTATAACATTATTATCCCTTTCTCCACCTTCTCCTTGATAAAATGATATTTGAATTCAATTTTATTTGTTTTTGAGTGATGGACTGCATATTTTAAAATATTAATAGAACTCAAATTATCACACTAGATTCTGATCAGAGACTTTACTTCAATGTATATGTCATCTAGTTGCTACTTCACCCACAATAACTGTGTTCATGCTTGAATTGAGAAAATATACTCAACTTCTATAGTGATCAATGAAATACAATATTTATTCTTTCTTAGACAATAAATACACAAACCACCAAGATATAAAGCACTTCATGATGTAGATTTCATGTCATTTGTTTATCCATCCCAATCTGCATTTGTATATACCAAAAGATGTGGCTGAGATTTATCATTATATGTCAAACTAAAATCCACAATGCCCTCAATATACCAAATTATTCTTTTCACTTAAATAATGTGTCTTTACTGGGGATTGCTTTGGTATCTTTCTGTTTGGCATGTGGTGAAAACAATATCAGGTCTTGTTACTATGAGTTTTGGGAAAATATTCCTCAAGGTAACATTGTAGCATTTTTTGGTTGGTTGTGTTTATTGACGATGCATGTTTTCATGGTGAATTGTTGAGTTCCAAAGATGTTGTTGAAAATCCATGATGAAAAATAACCATGAAAAAAGAAGAGAAATTATGAAGGTAGTACAAAATAACAAATACATGGTGGCACCGTTTTCCAGTGTTTACCAAATTTTTGGGGTCCAAAATTTGGAATTTGGTGAGCATCACGAAAAGTGGATTTCCTTGAAGATCTCATCAAAATATGTCAAAGGCATGAGTTTTTCAAATATGGGCTCCATGAATTTTATTTCATGAATACGTAAAGGATGATGATGGTGTATTTTGTGATTACGACGAGCTTCACAAATGGAAGAGATGAAGAACTTCGAAAGAAAGATTTACGGTGCAAAAGAAAAATGAGCATTGCAGTGGCACAAAATATTTGATAGAATTCTTTTTTACTATGAAGATCTTTGAGAATCTGGAAAATATCCATGGTGCTTTACGAAATAGAGTGAATTTTGGTTTAAATTTCAAAGATTTTTGATTTCAGATCATGTGGTTCTGACTTCGTATGGAAGGTTATCGAGTCGGTGTAATCGCTAATAAATAGTCCTCAACCCCCTCAAGATAAGTAGAGAGTTTTCCAAAGAAATATTTTTAACTCTTGAATCAAAAAGTTAGTTCGCAAAGGTAGTGGGATTCATGAAAGATATGAAATTCGTGGTGGCTAATCTAGCTCCATGAAAGAGGTGTGTCCCACATTGGTGCAATGAGCTTTACGAAGGAAGTATCTTTGAAATGCCTTGATCTCTACGATGGATGAAGCTCTGGGAAGGATTGAGCTTTACAAAGTCTTGAGCTCTATGAAGGTGTGTGATCTTGGAAGGAGTGTGCTCTGTGAAGTAGTGTGCTCTGCGAAGTAGTGTTCTCTGCGAAGGTGTGTGCTTTATGAAGAATCAAGGACTTTGTGAAGGCTTGTTTGAGCTTTGAGAAATTGGGAGCTTCACAGAGTGGGGATCTTTGTGAAGGTATTTTCAAAGGTTGTTGCCTAGTGATCAGTGGAAAAGGGTTATTAATCAGTGGATGAAATTTGGACTTCAACATATCATCTACATATAGTGAAGGATGCACTCATTAGAGTTAATAAAAGGATCTACAAGTATTTAAACTTTGAGTAGATCTTCTAAAGAAGTAGTGAGATCACTTCAGTTAAGAAAGCAGTGAGTTCTCAAATTTTAATTGTTTGTAAACTAGTAGGGATAGTGAGTCCGCTTCGAACTTATAAACAACAGTGCATTTATAGTGGATTTGGTACATTGTCACATCGACGGTGTATTCTCTTTGAACGTAGCCAAGTGATGCTGAATCAATAAAAATTGTTGTGTCATGTCCATTATTTAAGATTCATTCATAATCTACAATGGGAAAGAGAGAGAGAATATAGTTTTTTCTAAAAAAGGATCAAATGGGGTATTTTTTTTTAGTTTTTCATGCCCTGATTCACCCCCCCCCCCCACCCCCCTCTCGGGGTATCTATCCTAGTGGACCTAACAATTGGTATCAGAGAGAAAGATTGATATTAGTGTATCTCTCTCAAATAGTGATCACAAATCATAAAGGGATTCCAATCTTTGACGAGAACAATTTTCATCGATGGAATAATCTGATTTAATACTACTTTTGATCTTTGGGAATGGAAGTGTTTATAGTATTAATGCATGCCGTAACATCGAATATTAATAGTGGTGCATTATTGGAAGTTGAGAAAATAGAATTTGATGCTAATTCAAAGGGAATCAATGCTTTAAAGGGATCCCAATCCAATTTTACATATACCAAGGTGATGTAATGTAAAAAATCACATGCCATGTGGGAAAATCTATTGAATATATATAATTGAGACACAAAGGTTAGAGAGGCAAAGATGCAAGTTTTGTGGAACAAGTATGAATATTTTACAATGAACCCGAATGATTTTTTTGATGAATTCTTTGATAGGGTAAATATTATTGTGAAAGATATGCGAGGTCTTGGAGAAGTCATTGATGACATAAAGATCGTGAAGCATATATTAAGAAAACTTCCACCTTCGTTTAATCCGAAAGTTTCATTATTGGAAGATAAAGATCTGAAAGAGCTGACACTGGAATATTTGCATAGTACCTTTGTTGCATATGAAATGTGGAATGATGATAACTAGGTTGTGGAAAAGGAGAAATCCAAAGAGGTGGAATTAAATTTCATGAAGAATCCCTCCATTGAAGATACTCTAGAATAATAAGAGATAGATGAGGTTATTTCATTCCTTTATTCAAATCTATAAAGAGGAAAAGGAAATTTTAAAGGGAAACTTCCACTAGAATGATTTAGATGTGAAAAGTTTGGTTATCTTTTAGCAAGTTTCGACAAAAAGTTTCAAGATGAATATAATGATGATGATGATGATGAAATTCCAAAGAAGAAGTCTCCAGCCTATGTAAAAGGGAAGAAACAGTTCAAGAGAAGTTTCTTTAAGAAGAAGAATCTTCTTTCACAAGAATTTGATAGTTCAGATGTGTTTGAGGATGAAGAGGCTAAGGATATTGTAAACTACAAAGGTCATAGAGAAAATGCTATGGTGGCTATTGTCAATGGTTCTTAGGAAAAGGAAGAAGATAACAGTGAGGAAGAAGAATAAGTTGAATGAAGAATTAATATGAAAGCTGAGTTAGAAGCCGTTATTGAAGAGATATAAGTTTAGAGAGCCAAAAAAATAAAAACAACAAAGTTTTCTATGATTCTAAACTCTACATGCAACAAAAAGATGAAGAAAAGTCTGTGCTAATGGAAGAAATTGTGAAACTCAAGTCATCATCACCAAAGAACTCAGAATTGGTAAGTTAGTATAAAATCAAGGTTGAAGTGTAGAAGAGGTAGATTGATGTCTTGAATAACATAGTGAATTTTCACATCAAGGCTATTAAAGATATTGAATAGGAAGTTGTTGGTATACGACAAAAAGTTAAGGACTAAGAAAAACTTCTAATTTCTAGCACGTTGTTGGGAAAGCAGATCATTTAAAAGACCAAAAAGATGAAAGAGGAGCCAAGTAGTTCAGTTAGAAAGAAGTAGAAATTGAGCTCAGATGTTAAAGCTGATTTGGGGCTCGATCAAAAATAGAAAGTAGTTAGGTTTGAGGTCAAACCTCAAGTTCCCATTCCAAGGATGAAAATTGATGTGGGTACAAAACAGAATCATGAAATTGAAAGAACCGAAGGGACAACTGGCAGTACATAGGTGACACATAATAATGAAACTTTCATTAGGTGTTATTTCTATGGAAATATTGGACAATCACAAAATGTGTGTTCTATAGCCAGAAGATATAGAAGGGAACAAGAATAGAGGTGTCATCCAAACAGATAATAGTTATCTTGAACATATTTCAAAGAATACTATTTTTGTTGAAGAGGATATGAGAACATGACAAGATACTACACATCGACCATACAGAGGAATTTTCCAAAGTAGAATCAAAATGTTTGTGATCATCCAGATGGTTTTCTCATTCATGAAGATGAGAACAATGTTTTCGGTTAAAGAAAGCACTATATGGGCTGAAACAAGCACCAAGAGCATGGTACTCGAGGCTTGATCAGTATTGGAAGAAGCTTGTCTTTCAGCATGGTGGAGTTGATTATAATCTCTATTTCAACAATGATAGTAATCAAAGGATGATGGTGCTAGTTTATGTCGATGAAATAATATTTGGTAGATCATATGAAGCTCTCTGGAGACTGTTTTTGGAATTCATGAAAAGTGAGTTCGAAATGTCAATGATTGGAGAGATGATGTTTTTCCTTGGTTTATAGGTGTCACAAGGAAGGAATGCAATTTCATTTCTCAATAAAAATATGCCAAGGAGGTTATGAGAAGATTTGGAATGGAAAATTACATGGATATGAAGACTCTGGTTGCTACCTGGATGAAATTATTAAAAGATGATAATGGAAAGGTAGTTAATATCATAGAATACAGGAATTTTATTGGATGTTTACTATACCAAACAGTAAAAAGACCTAATATTATTTTCACCGCATGCCAATAAGTGTGATATGAATGTGATCCCAAGGAAATACAAATGATTATAGTAAAAAAGGATACATTGTTATATCAAAGGAATAGTGGATTTTGGTTTGATGTATAATGAAGAATCTCAGTCGGGGATGTTAGGATATACAGATGCAGATTGGGTCAGTTTAGCGGATGACATGAAATCATCATCAGGAGGTTCTTTATATCTAGGTGGGTTGTGTATTTCTTGTCTAATTAGAAATCAATATTTAATTTCATTGAGAACCATAGAAGCGGAGTATATTTTTTCCAATCAAGCATGCACACAGTTATTGTGGATGAAGCAGCACCTTGATGATATAGAAGTTGAAGTAAAGTCTCTGATCAGAATCCAGTGATATAACTAAAGTTCTATAAGTCTCAACAAAAATACCATCCATCATTCAAGGAAAAATAAAATTGAGATAACGTATCATTTTATAAAGGAGAAGTTCGAGCATAGAATCGTGAAGTTGGAGTATGTGCCTACAGAACTACAGGTTGCAGACATTCTGACAAATTCCTTACCCAGAGAATATTTTGAGAGGTATCAACTAACTCTAGGTGTTTAATAGACTCCCTGGACATGAACAAGTGTGGATGTGGGACCCCCTCTCCCCAAGTTATGGTGTGTTTTTCCCTAATGTGTTGATATGTGTTCTCTACTCTGTTGTAGACCACAAAAAAGTGACCTTTGGGTTTGTTGACAAAGGGGTAGAAATATTTCTTTAAAGGGGGAGAAAATGTGGCTAAATATGGGAGAAAATTTATTTTTCAAAGACACAGGAAGAAGATGACAAGTGAAGTAGCGAGATAGGGGGAGTATGAGTTTTAAATCTGATGATGCTTGAAGTGATTGATCAAAGATTAGATATCATGACATCTAAGGTTCGTGATGAAAGCAGTTTATTGGTATCAATATGGTATAAAAATTGGTGTCATAAATTAAGTGTTACATTGATGAAATTTTCATACTACTCTTGTTTCTCACATCGATCATTTCTCATGTGAGATTAGAGTATGTGGTGAGTGAATCATTGGTCGTTATCTGAATCGTAAGAGGTGAATGATGTTAGATGATGAAAGTAGCTTTAGTGAGGTGTCAAAGTAAAGAGAAATGTTTTTTAGAAGATTTTTAAAAACCACAAAGGGGGGATTGTTGGGAAAAAATTCTCAAGGTAACATTGTATAATTTTTGGGTTGGTTGTATTTGTTTACAATGCAGGTTTTCATGGTGAATTGTTGAGTTCTAGAGATGTTGTTGACAATCCATGTTTACAAAGAACCCTGAAAAGTAAGATAATATCTTGAGGTGGTGAAAAATAACATATACAAGGTGGTGTAGTTTTCTAGTGTTTTCCAAATTTTTGGGTTCCAAAATTTTGAATTTGGTGTCCATCGTGAAAAGTGGATTTCCTTGAAGATCTCCTCAAAATATGGAAAAGGCATGAGTTTCGTGAAGACGAGATTCATGAAGTTGATTTCTCAAAGACATGAAGTTCGTTGATGGTTTTCATCATGATTATGAAGAGATTCATGAATGGAAGAGGTGAAGACCTTTTCAAAAAAGAATTATGGTGCAAAAGATGAAGGAGCATTGCGGCGGTGCCAAAGATTTGATGGAATGCTTTGCAGCTACGAAGATCTTTGAGAATCCGAAAAATATCAATGGTGCTTCTCAAAATAGAGTAAATTTTGGCGGAAATTTTGGAGATTTCAGATTTGACATGACATGGTGTTGACTTCACGTGGAAGGTTATCAAGTCAGTGGAATCACCTATAAATAGTCCTCTAGTCCCTCAAGATAAGTAGAGAGTTTTCAAAAGAAAAATTTTTAGCTCTAAAATCACAAAGGTGGATCGCCAATGTAGTGGACTTCGTGAAAGATAAGAGCTTCACGGTGGCTAATCTAGATCTGCAAAAGAGGTGTGTCCCACATTGGCTTAGTGAGATTAGTGAAGGAAGTCACTTTGTGATGGCTTGATCTCTGTAATGGCCTAAGCTCTATGAAGTCTTGAGCTTTGAAAAGGCTTTAGGTTTGTGATGCAGGGTGCTCTTCGAAGGTGTGTTCTTTGCAAAGAAGCAAGGACTTTGCGAAGGATTGCTTGAGCTTTGATAAATTGGGAGGTTTGCGAAGTAGGGATCTTTGCAAACGTATTTCCAAATGTTGTTTCCCAGTGATCAATGGAAAATGGGTATTCATCAATGGATGAAATTTGGACTTCAATAATACATATACATACATTAAAGTATGTACTCATTATAGATAATGAAAGGACCTAAAAGTATTTAAACTATTATAGGATCTTCTGAAGAAGCAGTGAGCTCACTTTAGTTGAGAGAGCAGTGAGTTCTCAAATTGTGATTGGTTGTAAACTAGGAGGGATAGTGAGTCTGCTTTGAACTTGTAAATAACAGTGTGCTTATAGTGGATATGGTACATCGCCACATTATTGTCGTATGCTCCTTTGATGTTTCCTAGTAAGGGTAAACCATGTAAAATTGTTGTGTCTTATCCATTCTTTAAGATTAATTCATACTCTGTAATGGGAAGGAGAGAGAGAAGATAGTTTTGTATAACAACAAAACAATATCAAAAGGGGAAGTTGTTTGAATTTTTCATAACCTGATTCACCCCCCCCCCTCTTAGGGTATCTATCCTAGTGAACCTAACAGTTAGGTACCATAAACTTCCAATAATATTCCTATATTGTGTGATATTAACTTCTTTTACATAATTATCTTTTGATAATTTCATCCGGGTAGCAACCGGAGTCTTCATCTCCTTCGAATTTTCAATTCCAAATTTGGTCATAACCTCCTTGGAATATTTGGATTGAGAAATGAAAGTGTCATTCCTTCCTTATGTCACATGTAAACCAAGGAAAAACGTCCTCTCTCTAATCATTGGCATTTCGAACTCACTTTTCATGAATTTTGAAAACTGTCTGCACTGAGCTTTATCTGATCCACCAAATATTTTTTTCATTGACATAAACTAGCACCATCATCCTTTGATTACTATTATTGTTGAAATAGATATTTTAATCAACACCACCATGCTAAAAGACAATATTCTTCAAATACTAATTGAGTCCCAAGTACTATGATCTTGGTTCTTATTTCATCCCATATAGCACTTTCTTCAACCAAAAAACTTTGTTCTCATCTTAATGAATGATAAAACAATATGGTTTCTCAATATAAACTTATTCTTCTAGAACCCCATTCAAAAATGAAAATTTGACATCCATCTGGAAAACGTTGAACTTTTTTTCACTATACTGGACTAGAATAATATGATTGTCTCTCAGCTTGCAACATGTGAGAATGTTTCATCAACATCAATACCCTCTATTTGGGAGTACCCATTTCAAACCAGTTGTGATTTTTTTTAGAATCACTGCACTATATTTATTCATATTTTTTTAAAAGACACATTTAGTCTTAATGAAATTATTATATGTTGGCCTTGAAACAATCTCTCAAGACTGATTATGATATTGAGTGATCCGCTGATGTTATGCAACACTTCCTTTTGTTAGTCCCACTATTTAGACCCACAAACATTCTTCTTCACCTGCATCATTTCTTCACATGTGACTATAGGTGTGAGAAACATCTCCACCTCAATTTAATCAATGAGATCTCCATTGGGTGAATTAAGCACTTAGAAATGTGCCATAAACAAGACCTCTAATCCTACTGAGTTGGAACTCAGTGTAGGAAATAAGAGATAAAGTTAGTAACACCATCACAATCCATTTTACACAATGACTTCTTCTCGTCTTCATCTTTGATAACTGATTTTAATCTTTTGATATTCCCAAGTACATCACTTCACCACCTTGAATCTTTTGATGCGGCATAACATTGGATTGTATCTCCCTAAAAACCTGAAACACTTGAACTTTTGTTAGGAGAATTTAAATTCTTAGGGAGAGGGGCTCTTATGGAATCCTCAATAAGAGGATTGTGGTTGATCCTGATGGTTCAACCCTTTGATTCTTTCTTTCAAAGCGTCACACTCTTTCCTTACCTGCTCCAACTACCTAGACAACTTCACCTGTTCTTGCCATATGACTATGAATTCTTTACCCACATTCTGAGTCTTATTATGATATTCATATTATGGATTCTTGGACTTTTTCATAATTTTGTAATTAATCCCATAAGTATAAATTTCATTCTTTGATGCTCCACTAATATTCCATTTTCATGATTCTTTATCTGAGAAGGAATCTCTCTACTAATTATATGCTCTTGATTCTTCCTCCATTGATGAGATCTTTCTATTTCCTTCACTTACCACTGTGTGGCATGACATGTAAATTTTCTAGCACATTCTTTATTCATGTTTCTTTTATCAATTTATCGAGTCACACCACATTTTCTTGTGGGGGTTGAGTCATCCAATGACATTACATTCTTCTTAATTACACTTGGGGAATCTCCTCCCTTTTACTTCAAGGGTTTTACAAATCCATTCAAGGGATGTTTTTGTTAGTGTGATAGAGGAGGTGATTGATGCACATTTCGTTGAGATCCTTGTGATTCTCTGGAGGTTGTATACCTATTTTCCAGCTCACTAGGTTGTTTTCCAGTATATGATTTTTTTATAAATTACTTATGCTGAGGATATCCTTCTGGGATCCTTTTCCTTCCCCACTTTCTTCATGCTGCATTTTTTTGGAAAATTCCCATGATTAGAACATATAAAACATCATTCATCGAAGGAACCCCTCATTTCATTTCTTCTCAGTTGTGATGTTGATGCAGTTTGATTTCTTCTTCAGAAATTAAGCTCTTGATATTCTTGTAACATACTCACGGTGTGTCCCATTCTGCCAGAGTAGAATCACTTCATGGATACTCTCTTAGGAGTGACTCTTCTTTCATATTTATCATGATTCTTCTTCTTATTCTCATATTTAGAAAAATTTCTATCTTCACAGTATGAAATTTATTCCTAATCCTCTGAAAAAGTCTTGATGTATGACTATGAACCCAACATAAATAGAACATGAGATCATTAATTCCTATAAAATAATTTTTAGGTCTATCTTTAGAAACTGAAATACTTTTTCTCTTTATGTAACTATTCACAGCTCTCTTCCTATCATTCATGGGAGGGGATTCATCAAATCCGGTGAAGATTTTTCCTAGACTATGTGGCCTTTGAGATGAGAAACTAAGTTCTTATTTCTCTTCAGAAATAGCATATTTTCTTTTCATTTTATCATCAGTAGCTGGAGGATAATCAAATAGTGAGTTCAAGGAATCCTTTAACTTGGGATTTCCTTTGGTACAAGATTTCTCCACTACTTTCCTTGATAATTCAATCTCTTCTTCCAGTTGTTGAATCTTTATATCCCTTGATTAAATTTTATCATTGAGTTAATTCTTGAGATACTTCAAATAGATATCTCATATTCTAATTCACGTGTGAGCTTATCTACCATGTCACTTTTCTCATTTACTTTCATTTTTTCATGAGAAACAAAATCAGAAAAGCATGCATTCTCTTGTTGTAGCCTTTGATTCTTCTTAACTAGTTCTGATAGCTATGTAGCAAGATCATCATTTCTGGATTTCAGATTATGAATTTCATCTGAGTTCAGATTCTTTCCCTTGACATCAGCTTTGATCTTTTCTCTATTTATAGATAACCTTTTCAGTTATTGATCTTGAGAATCATTATTCTCCCTCATATCATTAGCAACGTCAATAATACTTTGATTTAATCCTCTTGACTTGTTGAACTCAATTTCCAGTACCTGGATCTGGATATCTTTACATTTACTTTCTTTATCCAATTTCTGATCCAATTCCTTTGTCTCATGGAAAAATTTCACTTTTAGACTTCTTGGAGTTTCTTCATAATCAGTAGTTCCAACATCACTTGGAATATCCAGTTCTTCACTCATTACTTCACCATCATTAAATGAGTAAGTATTTTCATTGTATGATCCATCCAAACCATTATTCTGTTTACTACATGATTCCTTTAACTGAATCACGCTCCTTTCATTGACACTTCCACACTAGAGAATTTTACAAGACTTCTAGTCCTTCTTTGAAGTTATTCCCTTTTCCATGGCACACTCATATAAGATGATATTTAATCATTAAATTCAAAATGAACTAAACCAAGTTAGAGAACACAAATCTTGATAAGAGAAACCTATCCCTCTAATACCAATTTTTAAGACCAAAAGGTGCCCAAATACCCTGATAAGAGGGATGAATCAGGGTATGTATATTCTTTCTTTGAATTATTGTTCCTAGCCCACTAGATCTTGACCACTTTGTTATAAGGGTCACATTTTTTCACTTGTTTTCTTATGATGATCAATTATTTTCTTCTTTACCTGATAATGATGCTTTGAAAGTAATTTAGGAAAGAAATCACATGACATAGATATTTTTACTTGGTTCACCCTAACTGGGCTACGTCCAAGGATCATACAACGGAAATGTGTCGATTTACGAAATCCATTAAAGCTCAATGTTTAGGCTAGATCAATTCTCTTCCCAGGATCACTACCTTTACAAATTTTAGGGTTAGCTCACTGCTTTCCTAAGGGTTACTCCCTATTTCTCTCCCTCGGGCTCACTGCTAGTAGAAAGCATAACCTTCTTCCTCATCCTTTGGTTACTTCTCTTGTAAGGGATCCACTCACTGTTTATGGACTTGTAGGTCCCTTCATTATCACTAATTAATGCATCCTCCACTATATGTAGATTCTTTGTTGAAGTCAAAATTTCTTTCGCTGATGAATACCACTTTTCCACAGAACACTGGGCAATCCCTTTTGAAACTCTTTCAAAAAGCACATTGCCTTTGTGAAGCTCCCAATTTTTCAAATCTTGTACGCACCTTCGTAATTATCCACCTTTTTCATGAATCCCATAGGTTCAAAAATCTCAATGGTTCTAAAACACACTAGATCATAGATCTCACTACTTAATAGAGCTCACACTGGTATTTTTGATTTTGTAAAGCTAAAAAAGCCTTTGTGAAGCACATGTCCTCCGAAAATCTGAATTGGCCTTTGCGGCATGCCTTCCTTTCACAGAGCTCAATTAGCCTCTACGGATCCCACTTCCATCGTGAAGTATAGTGCTTTTGTGGAACACCTTACTTCATGAAGCTCAATGAGCCAATGCAGAACACCCCATCTTCATGAATCTCTCAATACATAGAAGTATTGACTTTGGTCAAGACTAGGATAGTCTTTTGGAAAATCTCAAGCTGTCTTTGAAACCATTCTTCGTTGAGGAACACTTGTTTCATGAAATAAAAATGACTTCAGATTTTCTCTCTTAATCTCATGAAAAATGAAGAGGGTGGCCTCTTATTTATAGGCACAGTTGAACGTAGAGCTCTACTTCCTCAGACATGATTTTTAGATCGGTCAAAATCATCTCTGCGGTGAATATTCTCTTCTCAAAGAGCCAATGCAATTTTCAGATCACATATCTCATCATAATTTTTAATCATTCTTTCAATCCCTTTTTGCATCCACCAAAATTCTCCCTCGCAATTTTCTTCATCGCTTTCATTAATGAAGCTCATCGTAATCACAGAGACCAGTGTCAGCTTCCTTCATGTCTTTGTGAAATCCACTTCCTAAATCCCATATTTGAAAAATTCATTCCTTTTCCATATCTTGATGAGACCTTTAAGAAAAATACACTTTTCTCAATGCTTATCAAATCCCAAATCTTGGACTCCAAAAATTTAGAAAACACTGGAAAATGACACCACCTAGTATCTATTATTTTGTAATGCCTTCAGATATTCTATTCATTTTTTATGGTTCTTTGTCAACATGGATTGTCAATAACATCTCTTGAACTTGAAAATTCACCATGAAAACCAAATATTTCAACAAAAAAAACCAACCCAAAAATACTACAATGTTACCATGAGGGATGTTTTCCCAACATATTTTATGTTTTTTAGAGTATGGACCTAACCGGCCTTAATGGATTATTTTGATATATTATGGGTGGTTCTCCACTGTAACACCCTTTAGTTGATCAAGAACTCTTAGATTCAATTGTCTCATACACTCAAAACACAAAATATTGTGTTATTACTCTTTTATATATGCATCAAGATTTCATTTTAGAGTTTGGAAATTTGGATCCTCTTTATTTATTTGGGAAATAAAATTCTTGGGAATAATAATTTTGGTTTTGAATTATTGGGGAGGTCTTTTTCATACTTGTTCTTATTGAGTCTCTCATACTCAGTTTCAAAAAATTTATACTAGAGTATCAATTTTTGAAGTGGTGGACATCTATTATCTGGAATAATCCATAAGATCACCATTCATTGGATATTACCAAGGCATAGTTCATCCAACATTAATTCCACAAATCATTGAAAATATGAAAGGCTATGGAATTATATGGATTTAAAAAATATTATTAACCAGTGTTGGAGTATGATCGCCATTTAATTTAACTGGTCCAATATATTTTGAATCTATCCATAGAATAATCCTTGAAGACTTAGTATTTTATGATAGGTATGTGTCTAAAGTTCTTGATGATGGTTTCATCACATAGAATTGATACTTTTGAAGAAGTGGTGAAGCAGACTATCATATTGGAGGATGGTATATCTAGAATTCTAGAAGTGATCAGTGTTTCCCCTATTATTAGAATAGTGGTAAAATCCCTAGTAGAGGAAATGGAATGTGAAATAAGTCTGATGGGGTAGGAAGTGGAATTAAAAGTAAAAATTTCTTCTTTACAGTAGTTTCTTGTAAAAATATTCTGATTATGTGCCATCAGTATGGGAATTCCATACATAATAATCAATTATGTTATGAGACTCTAAATACATATCATACCTATGTCTGTTTGGGTCATCTACAAATTTTATTTTTGAGGAGTTTCTTATAATAATAGGGGATCTCAAATCGATTCCATTGAATGATTTTTTGGATCGACCCACTGAAACTGACATCGATGATGAAATTATTTATGATTTTTGGTTTTTTCACTTTTTATTGAATTTTAATTTATGGATTTCTATTATGGTTAATATGGAAATTTAATTTAAATGGATAGATAATTTCTTGTATCTTTTATGGATTTTACTTCAGTGATATATGAATCTAGTTTGACTAATGCTAAGGGTTCAGAGTCTTGAGAGGTGGGACATTAGAGGATCCTTTAATATAGTGGGTATACCACTATAAGTAAACATTTTATCATTTGTAAGTATATTTACTTATAATATTAGAGGATTAAAACTAATGTTATCATATTTAATTATGGTATCATTTTGTTCCAATTATGCATGTATGCCTTAAAGGTGAGTAATGGTGTTTCTTGGTTAGACTGAATCATTGGTTCCACCCCTGACCCAACCTACACATGAAAAATGGTTTGTGGTGTTATCAACTATTTCCTCAATGTTTTATAACTATTTATAGATGTTTATAGTCTTTTTGAATCATTCCTAGTGAGTTAAATATTTTCATTTTACTTATTATTAAAATAGTATCCTTTTTGTTCATAACCCCACTTTTATTTCATTTAGAGTTTTCTTTGGTTGTATGTGTTTTTAAGGATTGGGTGTTTGAAGGAATATTCAGATTTCATATAGGTAATTGGGTCCTTGATTGAAGACTTTGTTTACTTATTTCTTTCAACCTCCAATGTTTTTCCTTTAGTGAGAATGGAAAACATCAACTTCCTCTATGGTTAAGCACTTTACTTTGGACTTTTTTGTGGTGGGAAGTGTTATAGTGGGGTGAATTAATACACCCCAATCTCTATTCTCCTTATTATTTTAATTATTTATTAACTTATATTCTATTCCATGAGATTAAAGTCCTTTATTTTAAAAACTTTATGATAAAATAAATATTTTCTTTATCATACAATTGGAACACAGTTTGAGGAAATCATGCATAGACCATTGATGTGAGTATACAATTGTGGAAGATATTTTTCTCATGGTTGGTTCATGGTTTACCTAGCCATGTGTCTAAACCATGAATTGTTCCCAATTAAATCCAGTGATTCTCACATGGTTAGAACATGTTTTTGTAAACAATGTGGCCAATCCATGTAGCGGGTACATGTCATTAAAAACAAGAATTTTCTATCATGACCCTTATCAAATTAAACCCCTTTGGGGTTTCCTTTTTCCCAAAATAGTTTTAAAATCCCTAGAAGTGATTAACTCTCTTTTCTCCTCACTCTTATTACAATTTAATGACTTTATTTAGGATTTTTTGGTGATTTATTGAGGTAATATCATCTCCACCTCCTCCTTTTATATTCTTCCTTATTTACTTATTTTTTTCTTCCCCTAAAATGGTCCAAATGACTTACTATTTCCTTTTACTCAATTTTTAATTAGTTATTTTTTATAGACCTTCTTCAATTATTTTGTGGAGGGAAAATACCATGGATGGTGAAAGAGCCATGGTTGAAGTTAGGATACTCTATGACCAGCCTTTAAATCTAAAACCATAATTTCTTGTTACGTTTCAATAGATTTTTTTATTATTATATAAGCATTATTAATTATATTTAAAGAATATTACCAAATAAGTATTTTTTGTCTTGTAATTTCATTAAAATCAAAGTGATTCATCCTTTATTTTCAATGTGTAAACCTATTTTGGGAACCCACGCACGTTGAGTGTTTGTATAAATTCCTGATTTTCCCTTTAAATATATTTTATAATTAAATTGATGGTGTTATCATTTTTAATTGTCCCAAAGGGTTTTTTAAAAATGAACGGTGTTCATTGCCTTTAATTATGGTGTTTGAGACTCTTTTAAGGATTAAACTATTATATGAGGTTTATAAAATAAATTTATAAAAATGGGGTTCAAAGGACAATTTTTAACTTTCTTAAAAAATGGTTTATTTACAAATTATAACCCCTTATAACATTTCTTTTTTTATTTGAAATTTAGGTAAAATAATGTATTTTGGATGTTTACCTTGGTTGGGGAATTTAAGTATAATTTTTTACTCTTAATGGAAAAGGGGTTGTTTTGTGAAGGGTGTTCAAAGGTAAGGGTGAGTTTATTTTTTGGTTGGAATGATTACATTATTGGTATTTTTATTATATGGTAATTTATACGCTCAAATCCTTCTTTATGTCATGTAAAACCTTGGTATCTTGGTGGTAAATCTAGAAACACTTGATTCACTGGTTTAGTATCTCACTCTATTGTTGATTCATCAAAAAAATCATTCCCTCTATTTTTCATCTATTGTCTTAAAATTTTTCACTATCCATGGGTGACCAGTAACACACCTTAGGTTATTTTATGGGTTGTCTCAAATACCTATATCAAGGGTATCCAGGGTTGGTTCATGACAATAGATCCATAATCAAATAAATCATTATCTAACTTTGAGTTTATGGTCATAGTGTATGTGATCAATTCATTTGAGATTTCAATTTTTATTTTTGTAATTTTATAAGATAAACCTTACTCCAATGGACTCTTATGAGGAAATTCCATTTAAATCTTGTGGTATTGGATTGAATATTCCCCCATATCCTTGAAGTTAAAGAATTAGACATTGATTTATTCTCTTTTTCCTTTACATTCATGAGATTAATTTCCTTTAACTACATACCTATAGAAAAATACAATTCCCTCAATATTGTCCCAAGGTGTTTCTTTCAATAGTTATTACATGTAGCTAATTCCACCCTTCTTTTCTTTTTCTTCAGCAATGTTCTATGTTATAAGCTAAGACACCCTGATAGGGGATTGAATCATGGTATTTCAAAATGAAAACTTTTTCATGGGTACAAATCCCTTTCCCTTTAGATAATATTTCATTTTTATAATGAACATTATTCAAACTGTCTATTTATTAAATACACCCACACTAAATATCATTCAAATGTTCAGAAATTGAATCATGTAGGGACACATAGATTTTACTTAGTTTACCTATACTAGGATATACCCAATGAGAATACACACAACATTGTGCTAGTGTAAAAAATATCTATTATAACACACTATTTTAATGTATACAATGTTTAGGTCAAATAACTCCTCACTAAGGATCACTACCTATATAAGTTTTGGTGAATTCAATCCACACTAAGGTAAATTGCTAATATAATTATTTAGAGAGTAGTTTATTACCTTCCAAGGGTCACTCCCTTTTCCTCCTCTATTAACTAATACAGAGTATATTAGTTTATATACTTGTATGTCTATTATCAGTTTATTAACATGTATGTCAATCTATGTTTAGTATCTATAATGTACATCATAATTAATAATGTGATACTCCAATATATACTATGTTCTACTTATAGTTCCATGGACTAATATAATCAACTCCTTTTAAGAAGTGTTAAATATTTAATCTATATATAATATTCACACAAAAACAAACAATATTCTCTAGATTAAATAATCCCATTATAGGAATGATCTTCAATGTAATATATAATACTTACTCTAGGAAACTGGATGTATTCATGATGTTTCACAAATATGATCTTCAATATACCCACAATCAATAGAAATACAATTCAAACAATGTATATATTCAATGAATACCATATTTTTGACCATATTCTTTATTATTCATTATCCCCTATTATAACACTTGATTCCTTTACTCTCTATTATCTTTATTCAACATGTATGTTCTGTTAAGAACTTGTCTCCTTTTATTCCAACGAACTCCCTCCATTTTCTTGTTATGATATTTGTTTGGAATTTCAAATTAAAATACACTTTAAACTCATCTCTTCGATCATCTTCAATCAAATATATACATTTGAAATCCATTTGCGATGTTGAAGTTTATTCTATATCCACTAAATGGTTAAAAGAGTTCCAAATCATCAAATTTTGACATAACATCCCATTTTTTAAACCCCACAGCATGTCCTATGCACACAATTCCTATTTTGATATTTTTATAAGAAACACCATGGTTTATTACTACAATTACTATGGTATAACATATTTTCAATAAAATCCCCTTCAAAACACCTTGTCCTAAGATTACTTGTTTATTTTTACTTCAACTCCATAAACTCGAATACTCAAAATGTCTTCCTCCATGGTGTGGTGCATCAACAGAACCCTATTTCAACTAAACTTATATAATTCATAAAAAACATGGACTGACCTTACATATAATCTTTTAATTATCATGTTATATCTAAAACAGTTTTAAAAACACCAATTACGGGGATTCTTATTCTATACATGGATTGTATAGTCCTAATATGGCATATGTTATGGTTTGGACCTCATCATCTCCATGTTTCAATTTATTATTCGTCTAACATGGTCTTAACAATTCCTAGTGAAATATATTTCATGTCATTTTAATATCTCTAAGTATTAAATGATACTAGCTTTTTTAACTTATTTGAAACATTGTCTTCTATGGCATGGATTTCATGGTTTTTTCATACATAAATTCTTTCGAAAATTACTTCCAAAACACCCACAACTTCTATATCCTTTCTATTTTCTAATTCATCATGGCATAGCCAGTACCACCATATCATGGTAAGTTATTCCATCAAAAAACTTTTAAATTAATCTTTATATAATTCCTTGTAAGATCCAACTCTTTAAAAAGCTATAAAATTCTTGAATAAGAACATTTAACATCATCAAACATCCATTTGGGCCATATTTCACATTAATCCTCAAACTTGATCTTCCCAATATATATCCTTACTATATGTATATATCTAAGAAACTCTTTACATCTTTCCAATGTTGATTCCATGTGAACCACTTCTCCAGAACTTCCATAAACATCTTGAAAATCCAATTTCTATATATGAAAATGTTAAGTATTATTATCTCATTATCACCACGTACAATTACCTTGTATGCTAAAAAATCCTTCTCATAACCTCTTGGGAACACACAATATTAATAATAATCCATCATCATCAACCTTTAGTGATTTTAATTTTTTATTCTTTATAGAATCTCATTTATCATATTTATTAATTATCATTCATCATCCTTCGGTTATTGTAAAAAAAATACAACTTAAAACCTCATGGTTATAATATTTATAAGAGACCTATCATCTATCCATATATGATACTGAGCACATTGGATCATAGCCTCATATATTTAAAAGGCCTTGTGTTTAGGGGTTATTCACTTTTAATGTTTAAATTGGAAATGGAACTCCCCCTCTCCCCATGATAGACTCGAGACTCAGCATCTTGATGTGTCCTATTAGGGTCACAATGTAACACCTTGCAATAAGGGAAGACTTTAAGACCAATGTCACAAACTTGAAGGATCACTTAAAACATTAGTTCCAATAATCTCCCCCCCAATGTTACGTGAGTGGTTTATACCCCCACCTTTTCTTATGATACCAACTTCAGGTCTTTTCATCACTCCATACACAATACTATCCACATTGGTTCTCTACCCCTGAGCTTTAAAATTCCATGTGAAGGAGGAGAATTCTCATATGATATTTAAATTATCACATGGAACTTCTTCTCTCCTGATGTGGGACTTGGGAATTTATATCATGGCCTGACCTATTTGGGTTACGACATGGTTTATTATGTTCATGGAATGATTCTTGGAAGCATGATAACTATAACAAATAGTCTATTTATTACACATTAATTCATGATTTATTACATAATATTACACTTAAAATAACTTGTAATGTCAAAACTACCAGTGTCTTTTGGAATTAGGTACATTAAATAAAAATTTAAAATAGGAAAACAACATCTTTATTGAAAACTTCCTAAACACAATCTCACTTAAAAATTCATAGGATAACCTAGGAAAATATATAAGAAAGTGGTGAGCAATAAATACCGGTAAGGCATTAAAAAAGTCATGAGGTGATATATTTTAGGCAATAAGAATATTAATAGGGAATAAAAGACTTGTAATCATAAACATGAATAATGAGACATGATATAGCATAATAAACATAACAAAAAAAAATGTGTCAATAACTTAAAACACAACGACATAAATATAGGTCAAGGATAAACCACTAAGACATCACGGTGAAAAAATTGCAATAAAGAAAACATGTTCACTACCTATCCCAACTTGATTTCCCATGAGACTAAACATCTCCCAATACATCGGAATGCTATATAATTCACGGTGCACTCATCACTTTCATTTCATTATCTTGCTTAATTGTGCCACATAGATCATACAACATGGATTCATTTATCATTATATTTTATTCCAAGATCAGAGAGTGTAGAATAAATACATGTAAGTCCCATTTCAAATATTTATAAGTGTATAAAGTTGAATAACCTTGATAGTAAATGGGTATGGAATTCACTATAAAATTGTTTTGGCATGGAAAATTGTGGTGAAATTTCTGCAGCACAACGACATCACATAAAAATTCATAAAATTGGTTGATGGGAGATAAATTGGTCTATAATAATTTTTACATAAATTTTACAGTAAGGTTGATATTAAATGACATATCCCATCATAACTAAATTACGAAGAAAGACATAATTTAAAGAAGAAACTTGGATAAAGAGGGGAAAGGAAAAGATCACTTATATGAGGGTGTGACTCCAAATGCTTGGGAGGGGATTTTTCAGATCTTGAGGTTCTTGGTAGGACTCTAGATAGTTTATTTCAGAGTATGGACGTGCTAAAATGATTTTTAATGAAGGGAAATGGTATATTGGGTGGGTTTATATAGGAAAATATGGGGATTTCTTTATTATTTAGGTTTTGGGCTCTACATAATTAAATAACCAAAACCACAAACCATACCTTGAATTTTCCCCATGGTTTATTCCAAATGGAATTGTTCCTCATTATTTTAAGGTCAATTTATGAACTTAATAAAATAATACCCATGATTATGTGTAGGTGATTCATACACTTAAAGAAATGGTTTTAGAACCTAAAAATTTATTAATTGTATTGGAGGATTCATAAGGGCTTTATAAAATTAATAAAATAAACAAAAAATAAGATTATTTTTAATTTAAAACATATATTTGGTCTTTAATACCATTTATAGTATTTTCTACATCACTTTTGGGTCATTATGATGTCAAAATATAGAAGTATATTTATATGGTATTTAGTTTTTACCCAAAAATTCGACTATCTTAAGAAATTTTGAAAAATTCACTGTTAGATAATTTTTTTTGTTATAATTTCAAAAATAATATTAATTTAACATAAATAATTTTTTATGTATGTTCATTTTCATTTTTAAAATAGCAATAAATATTTACTCAGAAATGTTGGGTTTTTTGACAATAACAATTTTTGAACCATTCTAAAAATTACACTTGACTCCACAAAAACTATATGATAATTTATATTTAATGAAAATTATTTAATAATAATATTTTATTAAAATATTTCTTACTGAAACAAAATTAATTCATCAAAATAAATTCCTTAATTGAACTTCAATATTACCCAATAATACTATTCATTCTTTATTATATTGAAATAAAAAACATTTATAAAGTAACCATAATAGGATGAAAATATATTCACCATTCTATAAAAAATAATTTAAATACTCAGAGTTATAGGGTCTTGATAAATATCCCTTTAAAACACCAAAAAACATTGTAAGAGTAGGGTGTGTGTGGTGATACTTTCATGGGGTGGTTCGACATACATGGTTTGGGTTGTGAACTCGATGGGTATGAACTTCTATCATAAATGGTTTCAATATTGCTTAATTTTTTGGATATCAACTTGGTATTGGTCAAGGGTAAACCCAGTGATTCTATCTCCCTTGGATTATCTGATAAATGGGCTTCATAGGGTATGATCATACTATTTGAGGTCATCGCTTCCGTTTTCTAGGTCAATTAAATTTGTTAAAACCTTATATTTATACAAATCATGTGATCAATATTCGATGGATATATTATTAATGGTAATGATACTTAATGGTATTTTAAATCAAAATAGATGTAATAAAACAAACTAAGTGCATGTGTTTTATATAACCATTTTACAGAATAATACATTTAATTAAATCAAAAGGGGGATTTTATTTATAACAGTTCAGGTTGTTACAATATTCCAACCTTAAGAAATTTCTACATTGAAATTTTCATTTCCCATACTAAAAAATGATGATGGTAACTTTGTTTCATCACTTCCTATAGTTCTCATGTCGCTTCTTCAAACATGTGGTTCCTCCATAGCACTTTGATCAGGTGCATTGTCTTATTTTGTAGAAATTTGTATCTATACTATAAGATCTTCATCGGCTACTCCTCATATGAGAGATCATTCTACAATAGTACCATCTCTAGTTTGAGTACATGTGAGGGGTTTGGTATGTACTTTCTCAAGATGGATATATGGAATACATAATGTACTTGGGATAGTTTAGGTTGGATTACAAGTCGGTATACCACTTCTAAAATGCGATCAAGGATCTCAAAGGGTCCAATGTATCTTGGAATAAGATTTCCCTTATTCCAAAATCTCATCACTTTCTTCTATAGAGATAGGTAGAGGAATACCATGTCTCCAACATCAAACTCTAGGTCTCGTCGATGATTATTATCATAGCTCTTATGTTGACTTTGAGAAGCCTCAATGTGTTGCTGAATGGTCTTGACCTTTTCCACCATTTCCTAAACCATTTTAGGATCTTGAATTTTATATTCCCCAACTTCATCCCAACATACTTGTGTTATGCACCTATTTCCATAAAGGGGTCCATTTAGATGCTTGAGTGTAAACTATTGTTGTATAAGAACTCGACTAGAGGTAGATGTTGGTCACATCCTACTTTGATGTCCATATAACATTATAGAAACATGTCTTTCAATGTCTAAATAGTCTTCTCAGATTTTCCATCATCATGAGGGTGATAAGTCATTCTGAATTTTAAATCAGATTTTAGAGCATGTTGAAGACTTTTCCAGAACTTAGAGGTGAATCTTAGATCTCAATCGGATACAATTGATATTCGTACTCCATGTAGCCTTAATTCTTCTCTAATGTATATCTATTCAAGTTGATCTATAAATAAATCATATTGAACCATAATAAAGTTATATTTCTTTGTAAGATGATCCACAACAACCCATATATCATTGTTTCTCCTATATTTCTTCAAAAGTCTGGTGACAAAGTCCATAATTATGTTTTCCTATTTACATGTTGGTATGGATAATTTTTGCATTATCCCCCTATAATTCTTCCCTTTAGACTTCACTTTCTATCATACCAGGCACTTTGATGCATATTTATCAATCTCCTTCTTCATATTGTCCCACGAATAGTGTTATTAGAGATCTCGATACATATTTGTGATTCCTGGGTGATTGGATAAAGTCTAACTATGTGAATAATCAAACATATCCTCATTTAAATCATTATTTTATGGTACACATAGTCAGGACCCAAATCTCATAACTCCTTCTTCATTAACACTTAACTATGAGGATTTTATTTTAATGGTTTTCACTTTCTTCTAAATTCCTACATCATCACTTTGAGAATCCTCTATCTTTTCCAAAAGATACAATTGAACAATAATTTGTGAAATGATTGATGATATTCATTTCTTTATGATTCCCATATCCATTGTATTAACGTCAATGTATGTTGGATCCTTATCAATTCTCATCAATGATAAAAAAAATTAGATCATTTCTACATAGATCTCCTCCCACCTTATTCACTTTCCCATGATGGTAGTGGATTGAGTAGTAGTAGTCTTTGATCATATCTAACCATCTTCATTGTTACATATTTGTCTATTTCTGAGTGAATATATATTTGAGACTTTTTATCTGTATATATTTCACACGTCTCCCCAAATAAATAATTCCACTATATTTTCAAAGTGAAAATAACTACAACCAACTCTAGATCATGAATTGGGTAGTTCTATTCATGAAATTTCAACTTATTTTAAGAATAGGCTATGAATTTGTCATTTGTAATTAACAAAAAGCAAAATCCCTTCTATAAAACATCGCTTAATACCATGAAAAGCTCTCCCCTAGTGGGTAGTTTGAGAATAGGTACAATAATAAGCCTCCTTTTTAACTCCTTTAATCCTTATTTGTATTCATCATTCCAAGAAAACTTTACTTCCTTATGAGTTATCTTGGTTAGATGGTTTGAAAATCATGATAAATTTCTCAAAAATAGATTATAGTATTCATCTAATCCAAGGAAACTATGGAAATCTATCACAAATGTTGACCTATAACATCCTTCAGTTGATTCTATTTTTTGAGGGTCTATAGATATCTCATTTCATGTGATGATATGTCCCAAAAATGATAATTACTTTAACCAAAAATCATATTTTATATATTTTACATAATATTATCCTTTCTCAAGGTCTTTAGCATAGTTCTGATATGCTCCTCCTGCCCCTCCTTGGATTTTGAGTAAATGAGAATATCATCATTGAAGTCTACCATATATTTTTCAAGGTTATTTATAAAGACACTATTAATCAAGTCGACAATGATTTTTGGAGTATTAGTGAGTTTGAATGGAATTACTATGAACTCATAGTGCCAATACCTTTTACGAAAAGTAGTCTTAGGGATATCCTCCTTCCTACCCTAACTTGGTAATATCCCAACCACTGATCCACCTTGGAGAAGTATTGTACTCCACATAGCTGATCGGAAAATTCATCAATCCCTGGAATATGATACATATACATGATTGTGATTCTATTGAGCTCATGATAATCAATACAAAGGTGCATTAACCCATCCTTCTTATAGATGAAGAGGACTATTGTACCCCATGGGGAAGTACTTAGGCGTATGAAACCTTTATCTAGATTCTCTTATAGTTGTTTCTTCAACTCCTAAAGTTCCATAACATCAATTATATATGGATTCTTGGATAATTCCAAAACCCCAGATATAATCTTGATTGAAAATGAAACCTCTCGTTCAAGAGGAATACCGGGATATTCCTTGGGAAACACATCAACTTATTCCCTCATAATAGTCATGTATTCAAGTATGGTAATTTCTTTAGACTCAACCATTTGATCTATATATGTTTTATCATAGGAAAATAATATCCAATCTTGAGATGTTGGTGATAAATAAGATTTATTTTCTTCCTTGCAGTTGTACAAAATCGGGGGTCGATTTCACAATAAAAATAGTGATTTCATTCTCACAGAAATTTATGTTGAGTTTATTTAATGAAATCCAATCCATGCCAAGGATTTCGTCATATTCCACTAAAGGGAGTATGATAGGGTTCTCTATAAATTTCAGCCCAAAATTTTTGATAGGGGATGACTTATATACTTAGTATGCAATAATTACCTCATTTTCCATTTTCACTGATAACTCTACTTCCATGCTTTGTGGCGTTGTTGGAATATTTATAATAAAATTTTATGATATGAAGGAATGTGTAGAACTAGAATAAAAAAAGTAAATTTGATATTCTTGAATGAATAACTATCATACATATCACCACTTCTTTGTTGGGATCCATCTCAGTAGTTGTGATGGAAAAAGATCGCCCTTTCTTCCTTGGAGGTTATTAGTTGTCTCTGAAAACACATGGTTTAGTGAATTGATTTTAAAAGTTCTCTAGTTCCTTGTAGTTGAATTATTGAATAATAAACTAAGGGTTGACAATAGAATTCCCTTCCTTCACCTCATTAGTGGTTTTCTCCTATCAGAAATTACTAGCTAAATGCTCTTCCTTCCCACACCTAAAGCATTTCCTCATACCCCTTAGGCAATTTCTGGAGTGCTTCTTTATGCACCTTCGACATGTGGGATGTGGAAATTTTGTGGAACCATTAGATTTATCCATTAGATCATTAGAATTAAACTCAAATATTCATTTCGTATCCCCGTGATACTATTGAGATCACTAATCTCCATTTTGACTTTGATAGAACATCATACAATTTCCTCATAGCTATCCAAGTCATGAATCTCTAGGGTTTTTTGTATACTGGGTTTTAGCCTACCAAATAATCGATCAACCTTGTATTCAGGGGTAAAGAAAAATCTTAAGGCATATCATACAGTTCTTGTGTATTTTTCCTCATACACCCTAATAAATTCATCATCTTTCAGCTTGAGGTAAAGGAAATCCCTTTCCATTTTAATAGGAAGAGTGTGAGGAAAATATATATCAAAAAACACTTTCCATAATTCCTTCCACCATATCGCTTCGATATCTTCCTCAATATTTTTATTCTTGATCAATTTCCACCACTAATAAGTTTCTCCCTCTATATGATAAACATCCATCAGAACCATCTCTTGCACAAAACATTGAAGGATAGAGAAGATCTTCTCAATGGAGTTGATCAATTATTCCATGATTAAGGGATCAGATGATCTATTGAAAGTAAAAGGACTTTGTTACATAAAGGTCTCAATCGCATCTTGTTCTCTATTAGGGGTATTTGGATTCTCCTCCTGGTCTAGCATTATATTTAGAACCTGATTTAGATAAGAGAGAATTGTCATGAAGATCATGATTCCTTCTCTCCTCAAGTTGGGCATCATGTTGGGGAAGACATCACATTTCCCTTCAGAGTGATTGTTTACTTGATTCCTATTATTTTTTACCATTAGATAGAATAAAAGGAAAATTACAGATGATTATTTTTAAACTAATAAACACATAAATGGGAATTTAATTACATTAAAGCGGAAAATTATTACTTACATTTATTTTCTTAACTTATGAATTTCTAGGCTTTAATATATGTTATCCATGATCTGTTTCCTAACATATATTCTTATGGAAAATTTTTTCCCTTAATAATGGTTCAAAATGAGATTATGAATTTACCAAATAATATCCCCTGGGAGTGTCAAACTAGGTGAACAATAAGGCTCGTTTTCGCGTACCTGGTTACACCGAGTCAGTCCTGACACAAGTTTTTAGAGTTGTTACCCCTAGGTCTATGCTAGAACCATAACAACTTGTAGTATCCAGATAGGTATGTATTTTATTGATAAACCAATTACTCTGTACTTTCCAAAATTTAGGGTCGTTTTTTTATAATTATTTGTATCCCTAAGTCTTCTATAAGAGTTTTCTAATCTTAATCCCAAAAATAACTAAAATTTTCCATTGATACCAATAATAATAACCCTTATATTTATTACAACTTAATTCATGATTTTTTCCCTAACACTGTACTTGAAAAAAAATATAATATCAAGAAGTATAATTTATTTGGGAATTATTTAGATTAAATAATAATTTAAAATTGTAAAATAACATCTATATTAAAAACATCCTTAACATGTTCGCACTTAATACTGCATGGGATAACCTAGGGATATACATAAGAAAGGGGTGAGATATAAATCCTAGAAAGGGAATAAAAAAGTTATAAGCTGAAACATATTAGCCAATAGACATATCAATGTGGCATAAAAAGAGTATGAATCATAAACATTAACAATGATACATGATATAGCATGACAATCATAACATGGGAAATGTGGAAACAACTTAAAACACTGCATCATAAACAAAGGTCATGGATAAACTGAAAAGTAATCATGGAGGAAAAAGTGATATAAAGGAATTTGGTTCACTCCCTATCCCAACACGACATCTCATGAGACTAAAAATTACCCAATGCATTGGAGTGCTATATAATTCTTGACGCACCCATCACTTTCATTTCATTCTCATGATTAAGTGTGCCACATAGATCGTACAACATGGGTTCATTCATCATCATATTTTATTCCATGATAAAGAATTGTGGAATACATACATGTAAGTCACATGTAAAATATTTATAAGTGTATAAATTTGAATACCCTTTATAGGATATGGGTATGATATTCCCTATATAATTGTTTTGTAATAAAAAATCACGGTGAAATTTCGACAACATTACAACATCACATAAAAATTAATAAAATTGGTTGATGATAGATAACTAGGTCTATCATAAATTTTTCATAAATTGGACAGTAAGTTGGATATGGAATAATATATCCCATCATAAGAAAATTAAGATAAAATACATAAGGTAAAGAAGAAACTTGAATAAATTGGAGAAAGGAAAAAAAGATCCCTTACTTGAGTGTGTGACTCTAAATGCTTGGGAGAGGCTTCTTCAGAGCTTGGGGAACCTTGAGATGACTCTATAGAGTAGAGGTAAGATTATGGACACTCTATAAGGTGTTTTAGTGAAGATAAATGGGATATTTTGTGGTTTTTTATAGGAAAATAGGGGAATTTATTTATTATTTACGTTTTGGTCTCTATATAATAAAATAATCAAAACTACACACCATCCCATGGTTTTTTCACATATTTTATGAAAAAATGGGAGTGGTACTTATTATTTTATAAGTCCATGGGACTATATTAATAAAATAAGATCCTTGATTATGAGGAGTTGAATCATACTCCTTAAATAAATGGTTTTAAAAACATAAAATATATTAGTGTTTTGGAGGATTCATAAGGGACTTATAAAATTAATAAAATAAACCTAATATCACATTATTATAAATTTAAAACATATATTTTTTCATGGATACCCTTTATAGTATTTATTACATTACTGTGGGGTTAGTATGATTCCACAATTAAAAAAGTATATTTATACGGTATTTAATTTTTATCTGAAAATTTGACTATCCCAGAAAATTATGAAAAATTCACCATTGGATAATTTTAATGTTATGATTACCAAAATAATATTAATTTTATCTAAATAATTTTATAAATATGTGAAGTTTCACTGTCAAAGTTGTAATCGACATTTATTGAGAAATGCTTGGTTTTTTACAATAACAATTTTTGAACCCTTATAAAAATTATATTTAACTTTATAAAAATCATATGATAATTTATATATAATAATAATTATTTAAAAATAATATTTTATTAAAATATTATTTATTTCAATATCCATTAATTCATCAAAATAAATCCCTTAATTGATTTTGAATATTCACCAAAAATATTATTTTTGTTTTATTATATGAAAATAAATATCATTTATAAAGTAAACCTAATTGGATGAAAATATATTCATAATTATATAAAATATAATGTACATACTCATAATTTTATGGTCTTGGTACATATCTCTTAAATAAACTAGTAGACTCCTTAAGAGTAAGGTGTGTGAAAGTGAGACTTACATGGGTTGCTTCGGAAAACATGGTTTGGGTCGTGATCTTGATGAGATTAAACTTCTCATGTAAATGGTTTACCTCATGGTTAAGTTATTATATATCATCTTGGTTTTGGTAATAGGTATATACCAGTGATTCTATCTCCCTAGGATTCTCTGATAAATGGGATTCATAGGGCATGATCATATTGTTTGAGGTCATCACTTCCTTTTCCTGTGTCAATTGGATTTGTTAAAACCCTATATTTATACTAATCATGTGATCACTATTCAATGACTATCTTATAAATAGTAATGATACATAATGGTATTTTAAATACAAATGAATATAATAAATCAAAATAAGTGAATATGCTTTCTATAACTATTTTATATAATAATACATTTAACTAAATCAAAAGGGGAATTTTATTTATAATAGTTAGGTTCATTAAAAGAATTCTATTAAATCTATTTCATGAAGCTCTGGGAACATTGGAAACCATGTATCTAACATTACCCTTGTATGATTCACAGGTTTTCTCATTTTCTCTTAATTTCTTTTGAAAATAAAATACTTATAGAAATCATTCTCAATTTTTATAGAACTTATCACTATCTCATATTATAAGGAATGTATTTAAAAGAATAATTCCCTTTGAAGGCTTGGATTTACCCATCAAATAAGTAAACTATCTTTCTTTATGGATTATGTATTTAGTTTTTATCATGTATTTTTATCCTTATAAGGTTATCCTCATACAGAAAACCATTTTACTCTTCCTTTTTTCATAAATTTAATATTTTCCTTTCCATATTATCTCATTTCTCATGTGTAAATTAATTTTCATGGAATATCACCTTAAAAGTTTTACATTCCATGATTTCTTTTTCTTCCTCCCTCATAGTGTTTTGAATCATTGACTATCTTTGATTATCATATCCTCTTAGAATATATAAAACCATGAAAACCTTCTCCATCTCACTACATCCGAAGGTGATGAATATCTTCTCTAGGGAATTGATATATGGTTCAGTAACTAATGGATTAGTTGTTCCATTAAAGTATGGAGGTTATTTTTTCATGAATAAATCTAACATTATAACACCATGTTTTGGATAAATAGGTTATTCTATACATACACGTTTATTGTTTATATTAGGATTCAACTACCATAATATAGTTATAATCTACTAAATCCAACACCAACCTCGCTAACATTCTTTATAGGTAAATCCCTCCACTGATTATGAGAATTGACATGATTTATATTCCTTTCATTAGGTTTTATTTCTAAACAATGTAATACATTTAATTAGTTCATAATACTATTAATATTTTAATATGGAATTCAATTCTTATATATGTAAATTTATTGAATATCTTGAAATTTTTTCATAATTTTAGTGCAGTCTAACTATATTCTTATAAATATAGCTCCCAAGGATTCTACTAAACTTTCTTATATACCAACTATAACACCTCAAATCTAGTAACATAGATCCAATGGTTATTTTATTATATTGGTACAAAATACAAGAGATCACATTACAGCAGATCCAATAGTTTAGTAGTCTTAGGATATTAGATTCATACATAATCCTTACATTATATTTGAAAGCATAAAATAAATAATAAAAAATTAATAAAAACATTATTATTCATTTTATAATATTCTTGGATTATTAATATTACTCTTTTTAGTTCCATGGGGAAAAGAGAAACCAAATAAGTGGGTGATCTCATATAGGGGTAGAGTACCTTGGAAGTTGTCATAGAATAATCAAGGGATAAATATTATGGAAGGAATAAATAATAATAATAATAATCCATATAATTGATAACATTAGCATAAAATATATCCATTGATAACATAGAAATGTAAATAAATAATCACATGGATTATAATAAATGACTTCTTAGTGATGGAATTCATAATTTCAAACATAATAACTATATTTTTATGGCCTCTTTCCAAGTCATCATACATAAATGGGTAAGGCATTCACCAAATACACAACATAGTTTGTTTCATGAGAACTACTGATTCATCTAGGATATATATAATTATAGTCCACACCTTTCACATAATATGTCTATTACATCCATTATATAAAAGAGGTTGCAAGATAATTCATATCATAATGTTCCAAAAATAACCACAAATAGGTGTCTTTGTCATCAAAATTTGTCCATATAGAAGTAATGGGTTGATGTATTATCAAAATTTCCCTAATAAATTTAATTAAATGGTTATATTGGTGAATATAGATCAATATAGTAAGAATTATAAGATATTCACAATGTAATGGAAAGTTCCCTTGATAATTGTGTGATTTAGTTGGATACTTTCATCATATAGGGGTGTTAATAGATATGAATAAATTTATGGTTAGAGACCATGATAGAAATATTTTCTATTGGAATAAAAATTAAGTTTATATAAATTTAATGTCTTATGATGATGTTATAATAAGTGGAAAATATAATTTACTAATGTACTCATGGATTTTTAATAATGAAACATAATATCATTACATAATAAAATGTAAAGGAACCCAATTAATTTTAAAATATAAATGATGGAAAATGTATGGAAACCCTTACCAATATATGACCCTTAAAAAATATTGATAATAAACTCTCTATATTCATAGAGTTTGTGACCTCTAAATATAAATGTAGTTAATGGTTTAGGAATACTTTATCTACTAATTCTATTGATAAAAAATCTAGGACCTACTTTAAGAGAGAAATTGAAATATATGTTGGAACTAATATCTACCAAATTATCTTTACAAATCTTATTGAGAGGGAAAATGAGAGTAAAAAACATGATAAATGGTTTGGGAGTATATAATATATTTATTAATAAAGAACTACTTTGAAAATATTAAAATGTACTTAAGGATTTTGAAACATCATTTTGGGTTTGGAAAAATATTTTTATTATTTTAAAATACATTATTTCAATGAATAGATGTATTTTTTTCTTTAAATACTTTATATTATTTATTATATCATTATTAGGTCATTATGATGTCATAATACTTACCATATATTCATTGTATATTTTACTATTTACCCAAAAATTCAGTTATCTTAGAAAATTATGAAAAATTCACATTTTTATAATTACATTATTCAAACTAAAATTTTGAATTAATTTTTATGAAATTTATTTTTTATCTATGAAAATTTTAATTATTAGATAAAAAATAATTCTATATTTCAAAATCATTCGTTTGGTACCAAAAATTGAAAACTAGTATCTAAGGCATATATATATATATATTTTCATTATTATTTATTAATGAATATACATTATTGATGATTAATAATTATATTATAACCAATTAATTTTCTGTATTTTATTATAAACTTGTATGTATAAGGGATAAGTTACTATTAAAATTTCCATATTTACTATTATAATGATCGGATTTCAAAACAGTCATATTTCTCTTTTAATAAATTAACATCATTCTTACCTCTAAAATCAGTCACTTCATTATATTTGTTTATATAATGGAAATTAATCTATTTATTTTTCATTAATAATAATAATTTATCTTTTATATTTATGATTAATTTTAGAGTATGATCCTCCATAGATCAAGATTGTGTTGGTTCCCTATATTGTTATGTGTTATGTAGCACTATTTGTGGTTGTTTTGTGAATGAAATTTTCTAGTTTTCTGTTGTACGACTAAATGTTATACTATTATGATGAAATAATATAATTTTAAATTTATTTTAGTTTTTATGGAAAATGTTTATAGTTTAATCTTGGTTCTTACATTTATCCTCACATATGATGATCATGACAGTATGGACCTTGATTGAGATAAACTTTAGAAATGTATGGACATACTCAGATAAGGTACATGTGATGTAATTATCTACATATATAAGGGGTATCTAATGTGATCATATTCTTAGATAAATGAAATTTTATTTATTTATTGACCTGGTCAGTCTATACTCAGAGAATTGAGAACATATGAGTATGCTATATAGGAATTACATGCCCTATTTCTCATGGTCACTCGATGTATTAGAAAATTAGATAATATGATTATTCATACTTGTATATGATACAGATGGTGAATATAGGTATATTGATACATGTTTTTGATTGATATCATTCTAGATACCTTTATATCTTGAGCGTAATTGACATTTTTTTAGTGGTTTCTATTCACTTACATTTATGGATTTAGGATTTCATAATAGTTTTCAATTCTAAAAAGGGTCATGGGTTAACAATTTTTCTTTGTATGAATGAGTATCAAGTTTATAGAACTATTATATCTACAACAAAAGTGTTTTATAGGATATCTAAAAGATGTTTAGGATAGTCTTTCCCAAATTTCTAAATATGATGTAGAATATGGTGAAAAAATATGATATATTTTTAAAAAATAGTTTTGGAAATATCTATAAGGGTTTTGGATATTTTTTCATTAGTTATTTTATATGATGTGAAATAATTTAAAAGTGTGCTAAGTATATAAGGATTTAGTTCAAGTGGCATATTTTTGGAGATGTGAACTAAATTACAAGACCATGACATAGTGAATTATACTATGTTGTGGTCACTTATAGGGTGCTCCATAGAAAAGTGAAATTATTTATATTGTAGTGAAATTAATGTTTGTATACATGATATTTGATAGTTTATGGTTTGGTTTCCTTCTCTTTCATTATGATATCATACTCAATCATATCATCATGAGATGATGATATTGAAGAGTTAAAATATTATGTAAGAATTTGTTAAACATTAAAAAATTTATTATTAGTATTGAGTAATAATTACAAAAACTATAACAATGAGACATGTTTATAAAACATATCATGAATATTTGAAGACCATTTATATTATTTAAGGTCTATATAAACTTTTATCAATCCCTACAGAGGGGACTATGAGTGGGATACTCCTTATATTTTTTAGAAATTCTCAAATCTAATATTATTCATAGCCATTTATTCCCTATATCCTTAAACCTATGGTTCTATAAAACCATTGATATAAAGAGATACTTCCTAAGGATTAGATTATTTGTAAATCCCATGTGTACCCTGAGAGGAATAAACCATTTGGTTTCTTCACAATGATCAACATTAAACATTTGTTTAAAGCTCGGATCAACTGGTGAAAGGTATTTCGTTCTTCATTATTATTATTAAATACAATTAATATAGAAATATATTTTTCTTTTAAGGTATTGTTTTTGTTTTTTATACCTTTGGATAAGTGTTATCGCTTATTGAACACGTTAGGAAAACCAAAAAAATATTTTATAATAATATTCCCTAGGCCTTTATGAAAAACCTATTAATAGGAATGAAGGTTAAGTGATAGTAATATTATGGGGGAACGATTATAGACTCATATCTAAGAGAATTTCTCAAAATTGATAAAAATTTCCATATGGAATACAAGATGAAGATAGAGTTAAAGGTGGTGTTTTCTAGAATAATTCCAAAGGAGAGGGGGTAATTGGGGGCTATAATGAATAAAAAAATTATAATATAAAGTTATCTAAATTTTTAATTGAATTCTTGGATTTTTTTCATGGTTTTCTTGATTGTGTGTCAAACCATGAAACATTCACCAATAATATTTTTAGTTTTCATATCTCTTTTACATGATTATGGGGTCATGAAACTTGAAAAAAAATCTAAAAACATAAACTTTTCATTAAAAACTCCAATGACTCTGAGAAATTTTATAATAAATAAAATACATACATAAAATTAACATCATGGATTTCTAAACCATATAAATTTCTAACCCCAAAAAAATCCTCATGAATTTATTTGATTAGAAAATAATAGATTCCATTACTCCATTATCTGAAATTATCACTCTGATATCTCATGATATCTATTACCATAATTCCACAAAAAAAACTAAAGGAATAAATTTTCCTCATGAAATTTTATTTTTATGATCAATAATTTGTAATTATTATTTTGAAAAATATATATCATTCTCTAGTTTTAAGTCTTTACAATCCAGAAAAGTTGAGGGGTCATGTCAAAAACCAATATGAGATACCCCCAACCCAATACCAACCCAACCTATGGAAAGGTTTAATGTGTGTTACTAATCCCCATTAGATAGAAACTAGTGTCTGAGCATCAATGAATCGCCTTTTGGAATAGTTTCACCCAACAAACCATTCCACTAATAAGAGTCTTAAATGAGAACTCAACATGACCTCACATTGCATTGGATACTTGTAAACCCAAATGAGTGCTAAAATAATAACTAGAGAAATAATAAAAATGAAATCCATATATTTAATATAAAATTGAACCCTGATTAAATATACAAGAAAATTGAAAATAAATAAAAAGTAGAATGGTAAGGGAATATGATAGAGAGATTCAAAATGAATACATCTATAATATGATCAAAACCCTAAAATACACCAAATGAAAAATACCAATATCTAGTGCCATGAGGGATGACTCCCAACATGTAATCAACTCTAAATCAATTGAATCTATAATGGAAATCCAATGCCTCTAATCAGTGCCTTTCTTTTACATTTATTAGTCAAAAAATTGTGTACACCCAATGGGTGTATGTAGGGTGTGATTATAAGATTACTAGTTGTATCCCACCATGTGTTCCATGAAAAAACTTTCTTAGTTAGTACAAGTATTATAGTTTGAATATAAACATATTAAGATACTCTTTTAACATTTTTAACGACAAGTAACATATAACAAGCTCAGTAACAAATTTAAATTTGAAAGTAAAATTCATGTAAACAAACATTTTAAAAACTAATCATGGGATATTAAATATGGTGGATAAGGTAAATGCATCCTAAGATCCTCATATTATCTTATGTTTGAAACAAATCATATCCAACAGTGTGTAGGATGCTAGTGACAGTGTCTTTAACTCCTAGTGAGTAAAGTGGCATCCCAGTCGGAGTAACATCACAACTAGTAGTGTAATCCATGTCTATAGAGAGTTTCATCAATTCCTAGTAGTTACTTGGATAATTTATTTCCTAATTACTCATGTTTATTATGAGGAAAAATAATTTTTCATTTATTATAAAACCATTTGCATTCAAAGATTAATTTCAATGAACACATAATAAGAAACATTAGTTTTCATATATAAAACATTATGGGTTTCATAGTTATCTAATAAAACTTATTATAGGTCAAAAAATGATATAAACCCAAACCAGGAACCCCATGCTAGAATAAATGAAACCATGTATATAATAGAAATTAACAGTGACATGTGTAGTTTACACTTATGACATAACATGTTTCTGTTGTTTCCTTCTTCTATAATTTATAATCATCATCAAGGAATAATTGAAATATTCCTGATTCCTTGGTGTATCTATGAGTTTCAACTTAATTGCTTTACATTAAAGTGGGATTCTCCTCCCAAAATGGAATTTTATCACCTCTTGTGTAAAGGAGGTAGAAGATTAGGGATATAGTGTAGGGAGTTTTTATCATGGATTTGGATGTCCTTTCTTGATCCTTTCATCATATGAAAGTGGGATTTATAAATCCTTTAATAATTATCCTTGACTAAAAACCCATTAACTTTTCCATTATAATGTATGAGTTCATGACTCAACCAACTCATATTTGAATTCATGAATATATTGAAATCCATTCAATTACATCTTACATAATTACTCTTTAATTATTTCAAACATGGAATACATCATTGAATGATAATATATACCAACTTATTTCTAAGCTATCAAAGGAAGTGGAATGTAGAACACTACAAAATCATACATGTAGTCCTTACAATATAGCCTCAATCTCACTTTACGATTGGCCATAGGTAGTAAAATAGAATCTCATTCTTTGGATTTCCCTAAATCATATAATATGATATACCTCATATGCACGAAAAAAATAATTTTAAATCATACAAGTAGTATTTTATAATTTTTTATATTTTATCATTCCATATACTCTATATATATCATATATATATATAAAGGATTTAGTGAATATCTACTTCAATTTCCCACTTGCACTAAAAACTAATAGAATTTATGCCATCTGACCTTATATCATATCATATATGATAACTTGTAAAATCATTTCCAAAACACAAAACACTTTTTGAAATATATCATCAATTTAACCATGTATTACTTAATATGCAATACTTTTTAAATACCCATCAAAAAAAACATTGGGTTAACGTTAAAAAAAATTAGACAAACTCTCAATGTTAGGATTAATACCCATTCTATAAACCAAAAATTGTGACCCTGTGATCCTTTATAGTAGTAATAATAAATATGAATCTATGGATCCATAAATGTAATAAAGTAATTTTTCTCTATAAAAGTATCGATGTTATTCAAGTTACAAAGGGGTCTACTATAACCTCCATAAAGCGCATGTATCTATATACTTGTTCCCATATTTCACATAACATGATATAATTAATTCAAAAATATTCCCCTTTTTCAAGATATTGAGTGACCTTGAGACATGGAATATTTCAATCTCATATAGCCAACTCAAACATTCTTGACTCTTTGAGTGTAGACTAGCTTGGTTGATGAATACATCACATTTCATTCACCTTTGGGGATGATCGCATCACATGTACCTTAACCAAATATAAAATAACATCATATGTACTATATATATATGGGCATACACTCCTTGATATATCTCAATTGAGGGTCTGGATTCCATACTCAATATACCAGAGGATAAATCACATCTTGTTTGATCTCCAATTGATGACATGATGAGTAACATACCCAACCACCCCTTGATTATTTAAGACTTAAGGATTTTATAAGAAAGGTATCTAATTATAAAGGTTATCATACTAGTTATATTTACAACATTATGTATTGATGACTCTTATATCATCCATGCACCCCTAGTATACAAAATATATATTTTATGACACTCCATGTGGTATTCTCAGTGCATCATCCGGGGCACAAAAATGCTTTTTATGCTTCATGATCATATTATGTATCTCTATACAAGAATCATAATCATTATTAACTTTACATTTATTCACCAACTATAATAATCCCTGGCTAATATCGGTTATTAATAACTCAAATTTTTACTTTTAGAAGTTAATTATCAATACAATTCCTTACATTTATATCAATATATACTTATATTAATCTTACATGAATGAATTATAAAGTGGATATTTCCTTTTATTTGATAGATTTTATATTATTAATAATACTTTTAGAATACTTAAAAACTCAACATTAATGCCTGTTTATCATATCATATATGATTAACTTATTGATTAACCTTCTGTTCACTGCTCTTTTGGGGATTTTGTTAACTTATTAAATCTATATATATTCTTATCACATCACTATGTGACCATTTTATAAAACTCTCCCACTAAAATATTTAGTGAGTAACATCTATAATGAATAAAATTTTGAATAATAGTGAGATTTAGGATTCATGTTCTTAATGTTAAACACCTTGAACATATTCAAACTTCTTAACTTTACAATATCAAATGTTATGATGTTAATAAATTATATTATCTACTTATAAATTTTATAAGTAAATCATCACAATCCACAAAAAAATTCCATATAAGTTCCTCCTTGAGATATTATGGTAATTAATGTAACTATATACATTATTACTTATAATAATATCCTAAAATTCATAAAGTTAAAGTTACATTCACTTATATTATTGTAACTAAATATAACTACTCATATTTTTATTTAATGCCACACCCTAAAACTATTTTTGGATATTAAGTGAAATTCAATTTGTATTTTAACTAGAATAATCCTTTAAAAATTGTGATATTTACTTTCTCATGGTAACTAAATGAAAATATTTTAAATTATTTTTTACTTTCACACATCCTAAACTCTTTAGGATATTGATTGAAAATCACTTTAATTTTATAGTATTATGATATTTTATTTATAAACATTAAAATTATCTAAGTTCAAATATACTCTCGTTATCCCCTTAGACACTATATTCGCTTCAAAATTTCATGATAAAATACACAAACTCCTTCATTTTTAAAAAATAACTCTTATTTACCTTTTTAGCAATATTTAATAAATAAAATATTTTTTCTATATCATATATGGTATTCTATGTTTTGGGAACATTTTACTTTGAAAATAAGAGTTTATTACTTAAAATATACCATTTATGGGTAGTGGGAAAATCTTCCCTTATATTTTAATGAATATCTAAATAAACACTTTATCCAAGATAAAACATGTTTACCCTTGTATCCTATTAAAAACATGTTATATAATCTAATGAAACATGAACCATGTGTATATAATTATTAATCTCATTTTGTTAAAAAAACTATTTTTCAATGAATAAATTCTCTTATCATATAACATAATTGAGAAGAAGATACATATCCTTAGTTATAAATTTATATAAGATTAATAAATACCTTTATATTAAAATAATTTATGTAGTAGTTGTTTTCTTCTTCACTTGAATTGAAACTCCAAGCCATTATAAATTATTACATTGATTTTGAATTCCTATATATTTAAAACACTTGTAAAGTATACATTTGGTACCACATATTCTTTAAAATCAAATAATTTATTTCTATAATGTTGATACTTATCATATACATTCCATGAATTTTCATAAAACCCTTTAGGTATCTTGGAAAATTCTATCATATGTCTGAATGGCCTTAAGACCTTCATTTTTAATTCATGTTTGATAATTTTCCTTTTAAGGGTTGAAGGGGAACCCATACATGGATTGTAGACTTCGTGACATTACAGGACTTGAATTTCTTAAAGGAATTCATCCCAAACAATGACTACTTGAAACTGCACCTCCCAGCATCTGCATCGTGATCAGCACTCCACCTTTTCATGACTTATTGGCCTAGTTATTCTGTGCTGGTTTGCACAATCCTAGTGTCAATGGAAATGTCATACCCTCTCATTATTCCAAGTTCTATTAGACATGTTCTGATGAATGTGCCTACTCTGAATCCTCATATAGGGTCTTGTTTCTTGTAAGTCAGTCTGGTATATCTACAATTCATGTGTCCAAAAGGCCTTGAGGTGGACCAAAGTCCTTGAAGTATCCCAAAGGCCTTGAAGTGGCCCGAAGGCCTTGAGGTGGCCCTAATACCTTGAAGTCAATTGAAATCCCTAAGGCTCATATGCATAATTTCATCATATGGAATCAATAATCCTCCTTCGTGATAACCCCTTCAGGTTTCAATGAACTTGAATTTCTACTTAAAGAAACATTGTTAAACTCTATAATTAATTTTTTTTTCTTTTTGTTTGAACAATTACCCACATGTAATGCTTACACAACACCAGAACCTATAAATCATGTGACTAGTTCATCTATTCTCAATGATTTGAAAATATCATGTGAAATTTCCATGAAAACATTAAAATTATCAGAAAATTTCCATAAATAAAAATTTAATGAATTCCTTAACTATAACAAGCCTTATGAAAACTTCTAGTCTCACCATGTAATTAGAATACTCAATTATCATGAGTACCATAGAAATGGGCAATCATATTGATTCTATGAGACTAAAATTCCTTAGATCATTTATCATCTAATTCCATTGAAACCATAAGTTAATCATTCTATGATTTTTATATGCATATAGATTCACTTATTAAACTACTTCATTAATTTATTATTAAAGAAAGTGTTTCTTTAACACATTGAATTTTTCCTTACTTTAGAACCCTTCATAACTTACAATTAAAAGGAGTTTCTTACACTAAGCTACTTCATCCTATAATATTGATCTCAAAGATAATTTTGATGATGATGATGATGATATTATTTAGCTATAAAAAAATCATTTATCATATAAGTATCATGTTTAATAACCATTTAATAAGGAGTTTATTAAATGTTCTCTAAATAAAATTATGACCCCTTTTAAACTCAACATATCTATTAGTGGGACAGGATCCATGTTTTACTAAGAAATGATTTATCTATTTAATTCCTCTCACCACTTATTTATTTAGGTGGGGAACCATAACAATCATATCATAAACAAATATTTCATGGTTTAATAGAAAACTATTTATCCATTCCATCGTATGGATAAACTCAAAAGTATTTTGTTAGTATCCTTTATAAGGTTTTCCCAGCTAAGTGTAACCTAAATAAAACAAAAATAACAAGGAACTTAACTATTAGGGACACCATATAACTTACTTTATTTATAAAACATAATCTATTGGCACCCTGGTTTGGTAGAACCTAACTAGTTTGATGATCAAGGTCTTGATAAGTTTGCATTTGAAGGAATATAATGCTTAGTATTTAGAATGGGTTTTAATCTCAAAATATTTTCTCTTGTTATTCATTTTTTATATTCATGATTCCAAATATTTAATTTTTGAATCTTATTTTATCAACCAAATTAATATGTTCAAACTGTATTAATATACAACTCTTTACACAACCCACATTTTGTGTTACTCACCCAAAAATAGAAGCCAGATATATTTAGACATTTCCAAATACATCTCATGAATATGATACATGAACTCTTCAAGTCCTTCAAGTTAAATTTTTTATTTTCAAACACTTTTAAGGGGAAAGAGAGAACCCTCACATTTAAAACAGATCAAGTAGAAAAATAGACAACTGACTTATTAAAGAAAATTCTAAGACGTTTTGAATCACGTTCCCTATACAATTTCCATGGAAATGAATTTAATTGGATTTCTGGATCATCCTTTAAGATATCTTCATAATTATGCACTAGATAGTACCAAGAGTTCATGTAATTTTATAGAATTATATGATATTTATAATCTCTATATGAGTAGTCTTGGAGCCACAAATAGAAAATTCTCACCTTTATAGAACTTGGTGTAATCCTCCGGGCTAGTGGGTAAGTCTAACTTAAACTCCCTCTATACAAGGATACTTTACTCAAGAGATAATCCAATTAATCATAACTCTAAAAACTAATATGTATAAACTATTTTCAACAACTAAATTCAATCTAATAACTTTAATTATAAATTAAGGTCAAGGAGGATAAAAACTAAATCTTATATAATCATGCCTAGCATGTAATTCACATCTAGAAAATTTATAATATGTAGTTTAAATACTTTAAACTAAAGCATACACAATTCTAAAATATAAAAAATTTATTTCCATAAATAATAAATAAGGAAATAACATTTAAATAAATGAACAATTCAAGTGTTTAAACATTAGATAATCATTTTTGAATAATTCATAAATAATAGATAATTATTAACACTTTATAATTTTATCTTATCTTATAGACATTCAAAATATTTAGTATAAAATCTTTAGATAAATTGCATACTATGAACTCTTTTATATTATTCATTATATGGTATTTCACTTTAAATATATAAAATTACATAAAATATAAATATTTTATATTTTAATTTATATTATGTTAAAAATTTACATAATCTTAATATCACATACTTAAAATTATTTAAAACTTGATTAAATCAATCTTTAAAAAACATTTGATTTGGTTTAAATAAAATCCCAAATAAGGTCTTCTAATTTGAATAATTCAAATTTATCAATTATGAACCATGCATAATTAAATGTAAACACTTTTATATTTTGGCCTTATTTTTTAATTTATAAATACTTTATAAGTTATACTTATGATTTCTAAATAAACATTTTATTTCTAAGTCATAAGGTATTCCATATAATTTGGTAAAAGTTATTATAATATTAAAATTTAATATTATGGGATATTTATTAATAAATGTGTCATAAAAATATATTTAATTATTTATAAACTCTCTGTAATTAATTAATTTATAACCAATTTATAAATTAATAAATATCCCCAAGATATATTTATCCTTATTTATAAATAATTAATAAATAATTTAATTCAATTCAAAGTTTAAAATAAAGAAAAATAATTTTTCTTGAAGAATCATATTTTATGATATAAGGGGTATCATAGATTACGACTGACAGGAAAGTGAAAGATAAACCCTTTAAATGTTGTCTATAGTACTCTATGATAGATAATCATATCATTTAATATGATATGCCTCATCTGTAGGGTTTTTTGAGTTTAATGGTAAAGGGAAAAAATTACACATTAATGGAAAACCCATACATATTATCACTAAAAATATTACATTTGTATTGTATTTTACATTCCTTTAGGATGTCGTAATTATAGTTTGATGTTCTATTATTTAAGAAACTAAAAATGAAGTCCATAGGTTTTTACATCTCAATGTCATATATTATGATTAGTAAAAACCATGGGTTTCTATTGAGTTTTTGTTTATGATATCAACATATCATAATTCATGATTCAAACAATAAAAACAAAATCGTAGATCCTATTTTATAACAAGGAATAAGATATGCATTATGATATCAATATTATTTAGTTAAATCATGATTTAATAAATCTAAAATCATGGTATACCATTGATGGGTTTCTTGGGGTTTTAATAACACTTATTAGATGAAGATAAAATGATCAAAACTCAAACCAAGATCCCCATACTATAATAAATAAATCCATCCATTTACATGAAAGTTATAACTGAATATAATAGTATGTCTACCTTACACTAATGAGATTTCATGATTCCATTGTTTCCGTCTCTTATGTTGGTTCAATGGTGAGTGGTTGTTCCAGAAATGATTGAGTCGGTGATGGATTATGGTGATGGGTTGGTTGTGCGTGGCCAGACGGTGCCTTGGGGATGGATTTTTTGTGTTTACGTGAAGACAATGTCGATGTTTGGTCAGTGACATGATGATAGCAGTGAATTACAGATCGATTCAATTTGATCACCCTTTTATTTGAAATTTAAAAGGTTTTTGGAATTTATTTGGGGCGGGATTTGAGGCATCATTTTGGAAATTGGTTTTATTTTGAATTTTGTGTATGAAACCAACGATTTCACAACAAGGATCTTCTCCAGGTAAGGATCAGAGCAGGATACATTCACTAGATAATTTCCATTCAGATTTGGATGTTTGGGAGGGTATGGCTCTGCCATCGGTACTATGGCCATGCAACCTTGGATAGGACAGCTAGTCGAGCAGTCAAGCAAAGGTTGCACCTTTACATCACGATACAGTCACTGGGGAGGGGAATCTCCTACATTCTGGATCTGGATTATCTTCTTTTAGAATTTTATTTTTATGCATTGTATGGAATTTGTGGTTTCTCACTTTTCCTCAAATGTGTTTTGATAATAGAAAAAGTTAAGTTTCAGTCATGGTGTTCTAGAATCTTATGGCACAAAAGAGGTAGGAGAAGAAATTTGTGAGGTAGGGACTTTCAATCAAGGTTTCGTATATCCTTTATTTATTCTTATATTGGATAGTATTAGGATTTATAAAGCGTTCAAGGATTATTATAGACTATATATTCATTAACTCAGGTGTTATAATGCATAATTTAATGCTTCAAACAAGTCATGCTAGAATGCATGAATATCTAGAACTTCCTTGAATTACATTTAATGCCATTCATATTTAATGATATTTAATGTAAAATTAATCCCTGAATGATAATAGTTATCATTCATATGAAAAACTATCAAATTGTGCAACATGTCATACATTATGAAAGCATGGCAGTATGCCTTATGATATATCCCTAATCATACCTTAGTATTGGACATTGACAATAGCATGGAATCTTATTCCATGCATTACGATTGTCACTAAATCATATAATATGATATACCACATATGCATGAAAGAAAATTATAGCCTACAGGTCATATTCTAATATTGTTTATATCCTTATATATTTTTATATATACGATTTAGTGAATATCTCCTTATAAAATGTCCACATTGACTAATCATATTAACATGTAAGGATTATAAACAATTATAACACATATGGCAGTCTAAAAATATGGCATAAATACATTGAAATAACATAAAACCCCTTTTTAGGAAATCAAACACAATGGTTCATCCAAAAAAAAATGTGTATGGAACCACCTACCTTAAACCAGTAAAACCACCAAACCATGGTGATGATACACTAAAGGAGAATAAGAAAGTGATAACATTAAGAAACCTTCTTGTTGGGTTTGGACAATAGGAAACCTATGCCACTATGGTTATTCAAAAGAAATAAATCTATGAAGGAAATATAATATGACTAAAAACAAAAGTAAAACCTCTTAATTGATGATTCTTTGGTGATTAATCAACTAAAATCAAGTTTAAGGGGAGGAAAAGTAAGTGGGGAAATGTCCTCGACCTGTAAGGTATAAATATGGGCTATTCCACAATACTGCTAGTACAAATAAAAAAAACCCCTCCCCCTCCATTCATATTTCATTTAATCTATTAATTTATATTTTAAATAAATTGATCGTGGTAGGAGATTATGTGACCTCCGCTCATCATGAAATGAAACACCTATTCTGAATCCTTGCAAAATCATGACTCCACTGCTCAGTTCATGTCATTGTGTGTCCTTGACCTTCATGGCATGGACCTCATCCATGACACCCCAATTATAGTGTAATGAATACCTACTATAGTGTGACCTCCCTCCTCGCTAAATTTCATAAAGTTTGGGACCCTTATGTGAAGGTACCCCCGCCCCATGTATATAACACCCCCATATTTTATGGTATGAATACTTTCAATTTATTAGAAAGATTATAATACATAAAGCACTGAGTTTCTTTGAAACAACAATTGGTTATTTAATAAATACTCATAACCTAGCCTTTAAAATTAAATTTTCCACTTTTGTGCTTTGAATTTTGAAAAGCGGACATTCACAGTTGTGATCAAGAAGATATTTAGAGTCTGATAGAATTAACATAATTTTTGGTGAATAGTAACCTAACTTTCTGAATAGTAACCTAACCTTATGAATAGTAATCTGACTCTTATAAATGGTATCTATACCCATTAAGGTATAAATAAATATAGGTACCTTAAAAATGAAGATGAATAATAGTGTTTATATTTTTCGATTAAAAATTATTTTAATTAAAAATTAAATTTATCATATTTAGAAAATTATTTTTAAAAAATGAAGTTTATTTTTTGATTCGACGTGATAAAAAATGGTTAAGAAGAATTTTTGGGATTTTTCTGAAATACTTGAATTTTTATGAATAATAAAATACAATAAATTACGATAAATGATAAATATTTGATTTACTGCATCATAGGTGATGAAAGGCCGATGTAATCCCACTTGGTTTGAACTAAAATGCCATTATTAATTTTTAGGATCACCTGAATCAATAATATTCATATTCTTGAGAAAAAATATTAAAATAATAATTAAAATAATGTAAAATCCCTCCTCCCCTCCAATATATAAACAACCCCTCACCCCCTCTTGATCCCACAACACTCAAGCTTCAAACCTTTCCTATATTCTACCAAATACTCTTCCCAAGCCCTCTACCCATTTCCAAGGCCTTATGGTCTCACCAAAAGGCCAAAAACAACATCCTTAGAGAGATTATCAAGGAGGAGTACTCAAGAGGTGAACCTCTCTCCCTTTTTCGTTCATTTTATTTTACAAGTTTTATTCTTTTGTTCTCTCTTCTCACATCACCTAATCCAAATGACATTTTTATTTTAGTACCTTACATTTACTTTATTTTCAATATTATAATCTAATATTTCATCATAATCTCTCTTTTTCTCCTCCTTTTATACTATAAATGCAAACACCATCTCAGATGTGTTAATTTATCACACTCAAGGAAGACAGGTTTTTAATTTCCATTACTATCTTCTATAATGGTAATTAATCCTTTTTAATGGTTTAACCAGATCATAATATATTTATTTTATCTTATTTAAGGTTTTATAATCCTTACACACTAGTAATATGGAATAATAATACAAACCAAGTTCATTTTTCACAAAACTGCCAAGCTAAATCCAAACGTTTATTATTAACTTATCGAATGATTCATCCTCATGGTATATAACCAAAATCACTATAAGATAATTTATATCCATTTAATTTGACTAATAATATATATTAAAAATTCTGGATGTTTAACCACAATTCAAGCAAACTTCCTATCATGAATATAAGTAAACGGATCATGAAACCCAAGGGAGAAAATGCTTCCAGGAAAATAAAATTGCACCTCTTAAACCCATCAAAAAGGCCATTAATGAACCTAACAAGGTTATAAAATATCAATTAAATTTTTATGAGGTTCTGGACTTATTAATTTATGAAGCTAAATTTGATTATTCAGGTTGTTAAGAACAATCAAGGACACCTTCGAGCATAAGGTAAGGGATCCTCTCTCTCATTTTTGTTCAAGAATTTCCCCTATGTTGTGCCATTTTATTTTTAATTCCTAATGATGGGGTATGTTTTCATACCTCCTCCATACTTCCTGTATGATATATAAATAATGGGATACCCCTTTACCTCTCATTAATTCCTCACAAGAACACATGTTACCATGCCGAAATGTTTGTAAGGGGTTTTCTCATCTCACTTTCATTTCCATGAGATTTTCATTGTTTGCTAATTATTTATTGTATGTGGTGTATGTGTACTTACATTTTTAATATAATATCAATTTTTATTTATATATTCATATTATTCAATGATTTATTTGATGGTTATTAATTTTTGGTCATATGATTTGACTGATTACATTGTGGTAAGGGACTTTGTCTCAACTTCCATTTTGTTGTGACTTACTTTGTATTATGCACCTAATAATCCTTATGTGTTGTACCTACTTCCCATTTGAGATTAGTTTTCATTTGAAATTATATTTCTATTAAATATTCATATTCTCATATCATGGATATGTTTATTTTCTAAACCGTATCCCATTTTACATACGGTGTTTATTTTGAATGTTGTTTTAACTGTGGAAATATTGATGAATCTGTATACTCTACTCTATACAGATATTGAAAAGGAATATTTCTATTTTATCAAATAAATGTATGAAGAATTATTTGGACATGAAGTGATGGGAGGGGAGCACTATAGCCCCTCAATGCATTGACAAGACTCATGAGACAATCAGTTGGTGACAAACCCTTCGAGTTTGTTTCCAAAAATCAGATGGGTTTCTTCCCACATAACTAAACCATTTTAACGGTATTATGGTATCATGTTTCAGATACATGACATCCAATTAATAATAATTCTCTTTATTCATTATCAGTTATTATTATCCATAAGGTTTTCACTATAACAATGTCTATGGATGCAGTTTCTTTCTCAGTTTATTAATGGCATGAGTTTTTCATTAATTCACCATGCCATATTTACTATGCCATGTTGTTTATGATTCAGTTATTATTGATTCATAATTATTTTATTTGTAACCCTTACTGATTGTTTGATCTCACCCCTTTAATTTGTTTACCTTCAATAGGTTATGAATAGGAGATCATTTATTGAGTTTATGTGGATGCATTTTATTATTTTTTTCTATGTATTGTAGTTTGTTACATTTCCCAATGTAATTTGAGTTACATATATGTATCTAGTTTCATCAAGACTACTAAGATTATTGTTCCTTATGTATTTCATTCATTTTAAGAATGCCAATGTAATATGTAATGCACCAGCTCCAGGATTTTGGGGTCAGGGTGTTACAGTTGGTATCAAAGGTAGTTTAGTAGCAACCTTGGAAACTAGAATTAGGAAACATAGCTTAGAGGACATAACCCTATGATAGACTTAGAGTAAAAGAATAGAATAATCACCCACATCTATTTTGAGGTAATTAGACATAAAAAATTTCAAGGATGAAATTTCCGAAGGTGGGGAGAATATAACACCCCAATATTTTATGGTATGAATAATTTCAATTAATTTGATAGATTATAATACATAAAGCACTGATTTTCTTTAAACAAAACTTGTTTATTTAAGATATAGTTATAACCTAGCCTTTAAACATAAATTTTCCACTTTTTTGTTTTGAATTTTGAAAAATAGACATTCACAGTTGTGATCAGGATGATATTTAGAGTCTGATAGAATTAACTTAATTTTCAGTGAATAGTAACCTACCCTTATGAATAGTAACCTACCCTTATGAATAGTAACTAACCCTTATGAATAGTTATATGACTCTTATGAATGGTATCCATACCCATGAATGTATAATGAAATTTAGGCACCTTAAAAATGAAGATGAATATTTTAAGTGTTTATATTTTTCAATTAAATATTGATTTTAATTAAAAATTAAATTTATCATATTTAAAAAATTATTTTAAAAAAATGGAGTTCATATTTGGATTCTAAACGTTGAAAAATGGTTAGGATGAATTTTTGGGATTTTTCTGAAATACATGAATTTTTATGAATAGTAAAATATAATAAATTACGATAAATGCTAAATACTTGATTTACTGCATCATAAGTGATGCAAGGCTGATGTAAACCCACATGGTTTGAAATTACATTCCATTATTAATATTTAGGATCACATTAATAAATACTATTAATAGACTTGAGAAAAAATATTAAAATATTAATTAAAATAATGTAGAATCTCTCCACCCCTCCACTATATAAACCACCCCTCACCCCCTCTTCCTCCCACACAACTCAAGCTACATTACATTCCTATATTATATCCAATAATCTTCCCAATACTTATCCCCACATCCAAAGTCTGTTTGTCTCACTAAAAGTCCAAAAACAAAGGCCTTAAAGAGATTCTCAAGGAGTACTCAAGAGGTGAACCTCTCTCCCTTTTTCATTCAATTTCGTTTACAAGTTCCATTATTTTGTTCTCTCTTCTCACCTCACCTCATCCAAATTAAATGATAATTCTATTACCTTAAATGTAATGTATTTTCATTATTATAATGGAATATTTCATCATTATCTCTCTTTTACCCTCCTTTTATACAATAAATGAAAACACCATCTGAGTTGTGTTAATTTATCACACTCAAGGAAGACGGGTTTTCAATTTTCATTACTATCTTAAACATGGGTAATGAAACCTTTTTAATGGTTGGAACCGATCATAAATATTTATTTTATCTTATTTAATGTTTTGGAATCCTTACACACTCCTAATATGGAATAATAATACAACAGAAGTTCATTCTGCACAAAACCGCCAAGATAAATCCAGGCATTTATCATTAACTTATCGAATGAGCCATCATCATGGTATATAAACAAAATAATTATAAGATAATTTATATAAATTTAATTTCAATAATAATATATATTAACAATTCTGGATGTTTAACAAAAATTCTAGCGAACTTCCTGTCATGAATACAAGTAAACAGATAATGAAAACCAAGGGAGAAAATGCTTCCAGGACAATAAAATTGAACCTCTTAAACCCATAAAAAAGGCCATTAATAAACCTAATAATGTTATACCATATCAATTACGTGTTTATTATGTTCTGGAAATATTAATTTATGAAGATAAATTTGATTATTCAGGTTGTTAAGAACAATCTAGAACACCTTCAAGTATAAGGTAAGGGATCCTCTCACTCACTTTTGTTCAAGAATTTCCCCTATATTGTGCCCTTTTATTTTTAATTCCTAATGATGGGGTATTTTTTTGAACCTCCCCCATACCAAACTTATGATATAGAAATAATTTTTTACCTCTTTACCTCTCATTAATCCCTCACAAGAACACCCGTTACCATGCCGAAATGTTTGTAAGGGGTTTTCTCCTCTCATTTTTATTTTTGTGAGATTTCCGTTGTTCGCCACTTATGTCTTGTATGTGGTGTATGTGTACTAAAATTTGTTATATAATATCATTATTACCTTTATATTCATGGTATTAAATTATTAATTTGATGGTTATTAAGTTTTGGTCATATGATTCGACTGATTACATTGTGGTAACGGACTTTGTCTCAACTTCCATTTCATTGTGACTTACTATGTATTGTGCACCTAATAATCCTTATGCGTCGTACCTACTTCCCATTTGAGATAAATTTTCATTTGAAATTATATTTATATTAAATATTTATATTCTCATATCATGTATATGTTTATTTTCTAAATCGTATACCATTTTATATACGGTGTTTATTTGGAATGTTGTTTTAACTTTAGAAATATTGATGAATCTATATCCTATACTATATAAAGATATTGAAAAGGCATATTTCTCTTGTATTAAATAAATTTATAAATAATTATTTTGACATTTAGTGATGGGAGGAGCTCGCTATATCCCCTCAATGCATCGATAGGTCTCATGAGACAATCAGTTGGTGACAAACCCTTTGAGTTTGTTTCCAAAAATCAGACAGGTTTCTACCCACAGAACTAAACCATTTTAAAGGTATTATGCTATCGTTTTCTAGACACACAATGTTGAATTAATAATCATTCTCTTTATTCATTATCATTTATTACTATCCATGAGGTTTTCACTATGAAAAAATCTATGGATAGTTTCTTTCATAGTTTATTAATGTCGGGAGTTCTTCATTTATTCACCATGAAATATTGACTATACCAAGTTGTTTATGATTCGGTTATTATTGATTCATGATTTCTATATTTATAACTCTTACTGATCATTTAAGATCACCCCTTTCATTGGATTACCTTCAACAGGTTATGATGAGTATATCATTTATTGAGTTTTCATGGATGTAGTTTAGTAGTTTTTATTATATATTTTATTTTTTACCTTTCCAGACATAATTTTAGTTACATCTATGTATCTAGTTTCTTCAAGACTAATAAACTGATTGTTCCTTTGGGATTTCATTCCTTTTAAGCATGCCTATGTAATAATTAATGCACCGGCTCTGGGATTTTGGGGTCGGGGCGTTACAATGTAAGGGTATCCTTGAAAATGTATTAACCTTATATATGGACATGGATTGACCTCCCCTCATCATGATATAACTTCCCTCCACTAGAAACCATTTTCTAATAATTTTGGATCCTTTATTTGTGGGAATACCGACACATAAGAGTAAACCTCCATGAAATTGGGGACTCTTATTTTTGGGACTTATCCATTTCCATATTTTCTAGACCCCTATCGTATTGTGATATCCCTTTTCCAAAACATGGACTTTGATCAACCAAAACCTATAAATTTACCTCCAACCATTCATGTCATAATTCCCCTCATCCATGTCATGACCTAAAACCATCCAAAAACTTCATAACACCCAAAAAGTCCAAAAATAATTTAAAAATAATGAATTAAATAAATTTAAATAAAAATAAATAAATAATAAATTTCATGCCTACAAATGAAACCATCGGTATTTCAATTCTCCCCACCATATCACTTTCTTCCTTCAAAAATTTAACTCGAATATCGATACTCATAGAAGAGATGGGTTCATTTCTTCCTTATAAATTATTTCCACTTCAATGTATCATAATATTAACTCCATTATTCCATAATACCAAAATCAATGTAATGGATATACCACATAGCCCTTTATCCCGGGAGTCAATAATCTGTATCTCTTTCTCAATCTATGAAACAATCAGTTTTAGTTTTAGATCTTCCCAACACAATATGTGCGAGGGATTAGGGTGATATTTATTTAAATGATAACTATGGAATTTATTATGAATATATTTCATTCATGGGGGAAGTTAAAACTGATATGTAGCCTTTGTAATCCTTTCAGTTATCTTAAAGGGCTCCATATATCTTAGTGTGGGAAGACCTTTCTTATCAACACATCGATGAACTAAATGAGACGACAGCTTTAAAAACATTTGGTCACCAATTAATAACTCCAAAGGATAATTATGATGAATGAAATCATATTTATAGATAATTTAATCTGTCAATTTCATTGATAAATACTCTGAATATTTTCAGTTATCTTCTGAATAATGATTGATCCCACTAAAGAAGTCTCTCCCAACTTAGTCCTGCAGAGGGGAGACCAACAAGGAAGAATATATCGGGGCTCAAAAAAAATATTATAATAGAGTATTTATATTTATATTAATTTCATATGTGTATCCCATGAGCCTCTTAAAGGTAAAACATAAGCAAGGATCCTATCCACCAAAATTTGGATCAATTGAACCATATTTCCATCATTTTGTAGAAGATAATCCATGATCAACTTCACTTGAGATAACATAACATATTTAAAACCTTCCTTTAATCAATATTTAAACCATGGATATCTATTATAAATTATAGTTCAATTTATTCAATAAAGTTTCACAATCTCTCATATGTAAAACATTCTAATATCCTCCATCTTTGTGTTATACTTAATTAGAATAAAATGAGATGATTTAGTCAACTAATCAATCAAAAAATCGATAGAATTCATTTCCTAAGGGGTATAAGGAAATCCAATGATAAGTTCTATGAATATATCACCCCATTTCTGAGTAGTGGAATAAAGGGTCTGAATAAAACTTGAGGGAATTTGATGCTCCACTTTAACCAACTGAGAGGTATTGAATCATGATATAAAATATTCTATATCATATGTCATAAAAGGCCAAAAATATGAGTGTTATATGTCATAATAAATCATGGTGGATAATGCATTTACTTTTTACTAAGTTTGATGAAAATAATTCAGCATTTACCTCTTCATAGATAGAGGAACCACATAATGGCTCTAGAAATAAAGAATTCCCTCGTGAGAGAGAGACCACCCACTTATGGCCTCCCCACCATATAAATTCTTCCTAATACACTAATACTCATAAACACTTTGAAGATCCTTATGGATAAGTTTAATAAGATTATATTTTAACTAATTTCGAGAAAGAAACATTCTATCCTCATGTTTTACTCATTTCTGAATTCATTTAAGGCTTGAAAATGAAATTTTATGCTAATAGAATCAGTGACCACATTTCCTTCCCTAGTGTATAGGAGAGGTTAAAATAAAATGTGTAAAATTATTCCAACCACTTATTTTACGGAAAAAAAATAAATATTTTTAGATAACATAAAAATAAATCTTTTATAATCATAATACACTATGAATTTCTCACCAAAAAGATAGTGTTAGGAACATTTGAGAGCATGAATAAACATTGCTAGCTATAGGTCATGGGTCGGGTAATTCTTTTCATGTGGACTAAGTTAATGAGACCTATAAACCACCATATTATTTCCTTGTATAAGAATTAAACCTAATCCCATTCCTGATTCATCCCAATAAAAAACATATCCTTGTCCAACCTCAAGTAGAACTAAGATAAGGGCTAAGTTCAATAGCCACTTCAACTAATCGAATGATGATCGTCACTTAGAGTTCCATATAAACTTCACCTATTTTAAAGTAAGAATATCCAAAAATAATGAAATCCTAGATAAATCCTTAATAAATCACTAGTAATTACCCACTAGACCCAAGAAGCTATATATCTCAAAGACATTTATTGGTTCCACCCCAGACATAGATGCCTTCACCTTTTCAGGATCAACTAAAATGCCTTATTATGACCCCACTTGTACTAATAAATTGAATTCCTATATATATAAACTACACTTAGATAAATTTTCATATAGGTAATTATTTTAGAGAGTTCCCAAATAAATGCTAAAGTAATTCTCATGCTCCACCTCATTTTTTGAATAAACCAATATATCATCCATGTATACCAAGATGAGGTATAGATCAAATATATGGTTCACAAGCACCATAAATACCACAAGATAATTAGTGAAACTAAAACATATCACTAGGTATTCTTAATGATAATAAAAACTTCTAAACTCAGTCTTGACACCCTGATCTGGTGACATCCTGACTAAAGTTAAATCTTTGAAAATCACCTTTTCCCTTTCAACTGGTCAAAGGGATCATAAATACAAGGGAATGGGTATTTATTATTTATAGTCACGTGATTCAATTTTCTATAATTAATGTAAAATGAATATTTTGATCTACTTTCATGGAAAATGGAATCATATTTACCTATATAGATACATTAGGATGAACAAACCCCTAAACTTCCATATAATCCTATTTAATCTTCATTTCCCTATGTTTATCTAATTCCATTAGATATAAATTCAATGCGATGGGAAATTTATTTGGCATTAGTTCAATAGAAAACGTAAATTCTAACTCATGAGGTAACCTCAAGATGTCATCTGGGAACAATTCAATGAATTCCTTAACCATGGGAGGATGCTCAATCCTAAAATACCCTTCATCTACCTCAGCCAGAATAGATGACATCTTACATTTCCACCTACAAGGATTGGGAAAAGGAGGTATTTATGGACTAGATCACGAGTCACATTATCATTGAAATTAATGACAACTTCCATCTGGGGTAGTAAAGTCTGTCCTATGATGATAACAATCAATGAAACTTTAAAATTTTCCATTCAATCCATCCCAAGAATTAAATCAAAAAAGTTCCATTTTGAGAATAAGAAAGTCCCACGAAAACTCCTATTTTTGTATAGAGACAATACATGAAGGACATCATGAACCACACTCATTCTTACCAATAGGTATAGGTATCTCTATAACATATGACATAATCTTAGTAGAAATATTTGATAAATCCATCATACTTGTGGATGAAAATGAGTTAGAGGCACTAATAAGAGATAAATCAGTATCCATATATGATATAAAAAGAATGGTACCTCACATAATTGTAAATAATATATTATATTCCATGGTGGATTTCTCCATAGCATGAAACTACCTTACTTCTAGCTGATCTTAAGGCCTAAAACCAACCTAAGGTTCAACCCTCTCTTATATCTACCCATAGGATAAACCACCTCAACCTTCATGCCCATATGGTTGGGATCCCATTACTTTAGAAGCATTAGACATATATTTGGGTCACTTTAGAGTCTAAGATCCCTCTCCACTTCATATAAAGGGGTTCTCTATAAAAAAACTCTAAAGATGGACCATAATCCCACGAGAATGAAAATTATTGGGGCCTCTAGGAAATATGGCCTTATATACCCAACCTTTCTACCCTGATAGTAGACTAGAGGTTTTCCTCTCATAAGGGATGGGAATTATGTATGTGATAGATTCTTAAATCAACTAATACTACCCTTTCTAGGTTCATCATGCTTCCTCTTATATTTATAAAATATTTCATCACATCCACTAGGTATGATAGGAGAATAAATCATCTATGATATCCTAACCTGGTCTATCTCTACCACCATGACTTAGTCCTACACATAAGAATTGGTTTTAATCTTTAAGAGTAAGACTCATGATTATATTATAGTTCCTAGTATTATCTCAAATAACTAGTATTTCAATCTATCATTTGAAACCATCTTGGTATTGAAATTAATGATCTCAACAAACTAGTTTTTATACTATATAATTGTCTAATTACCTTACTAGAGGGGAAAAAACTCCTAATAATTCCCCAAATCTATTGTTTCTAAATAGAAATACTTAGTGAAAATAACTTCAAATTAATTCCACTCCAAATTCTCATTTATCTTGTCTTGAATAGTATACTCCCACCATTTTTTTGGTACCTTCAAGTATAAAAGTGTAACTCTTTACTTTAAAAATTTATTGAGTCTTGGGGAATTCAAAAACTCTTTCAATATTATCTAACCAATCCTATGTATCTTTCATATTATTTCATCCTTGAAAGGATAAAGCCTTGGGGTGTAGATATTTCTAAGCCTGGTCATTATCCTAACTCATAATCGGACCTAACTCTTTAGACTAAACTAGAACATGTCCCACTCCTCAATCCATGGATCGGATGGCTCTCACCACTGTATTGATCAAATCCTATTCCACTAGAGTATTGGATCATAAAAAATTATATGTTCCTCCATAAAAAACATTGGTAGGAGGAATTTATAATTGAAATGATACAACAAAAAAATAAGATAAATAATAAATAATGACTATTATAATAAGTTAATGACATCAACTGAAACCATAAACATTCATAAATTAATAGGTATAATGAAAATCTATAATAAGAAAAAATATCACAATTTTAAATTGAAATAATATCAAAATAATATTTTTTAGAAATATTATGGTGACATAAGGATAATTATGATGATTTTTGTCTATAAACTCACTCTTAATCTACCCTTAAAGTATTAAAGATCATATCTCTAGTCTACCTTAACTTCCCCAAAAAAACAAAGATCAAAATTAGGCTTTGATACCATTTCATCAAAAACTAGCATGGGATACCCCAACCTAATACCTTAGTGAGAAAAAAAATCCAAAAGATATTTCATGATCCCCACTATATAGTAACTAGTTTCTGGTCATGAAGGAATCTCATTTGTGGATGGGTTTCCTTAATAAATCAATAAAAGGATCCTAACTAAGAACTGGGTATGTCCTTTCCATTCATTAGTGATTCATGGAATCCAATTTTTGGAATAATAAAAAGCAATGAAATATAAAAACAAAAACCATATATTTTAATGTAAACATGAATCTGGAGTAAATATATATGAAAATACAAAATAGATAAAAAAGGGAACGATATGGGAAGCTGATAAAGAGATAAAAAACTAATATTTCTGTAATAAGACCAAAACCACAAAATATACCAAAAAGCACAAACTAAATCTATCTGAAATGAGGACTCACTCCCACCATGTAACAAACTCTAATCCAAACAAATCTATCATGAAAATTCACTACCTCTAAACATTTCCTTGCCTTTACATGTATTAGTCAAAATAAGATCAATACACACCCAATGGGTGTATATAGGGTGTGATCATAACAAGCCGAGTAGGATCCCATGAGGCATTCTATGAAAATATTTTATTAGTAAATCCATGTATACTAGTTCAAATATAAACATATAAATATTCTCTTTTAACATTTTTAAATAAAAGTAACATGTAACAAGCTCTTTAGTAATTTTAAATATGAAAGTAAAATCCATGTAAATAAAAATTCCCAAACAAGAATCATGGGTTATATCCTAAGGTATATAATTTCAAGGAATCCTATAATCATATTACTATTTTATGATTAAAACCAACTATATCCAACTATTCATAGGTTTTTACGGAGAGTATCATCAATTCCTAATGGGTAAAGTTACATCTTAGTCAGATTGGAATCACAACAAGTGATGTAATCGAAGGATATAGAGAGTGTAATCAACACCTATAAGTTAATTTTCCTAATTAATACCTGAGTAACCTAGGTTCCAATGTGTCATAATAATTTTATATTTATCATGAAACCATTTTCATTTAAAGAGTAATTTTATTGAGCACATAATATGTAATGTCATTTTTCACACATAATATATTCTTTAAAAGTCACTTTGATTAATCATATCATAATATAAAGACAAAAAATTGTTATAAAATATATGATAGTACACAAATATTGAATAAATACTTTGATACAACTTAAAACACCCTTTTTCAAAAATCTAGAACAATGGTACTTAAAATAAAGGAAGTGTATGAAACCACCTACCTTAAATAGGTGAAACCACTAGCAGGTGGTGAGGATTCACTAAAGGAGAAGAGAAAAGCCCTAAAATTAAGAAATCTGGGACACCATGGATATTTAGAATAAAAACATCCATTTAGTATATTATAAAATTATTTAAAAGGAAAATTAAAACTATTTACTTGATGTTACCTTTATGATTGATCCAATAAAATCAAGTGTAAAAGAAGAAGAAGTAAGAGGGTCAATGTTTATAGTCTGTAATGATTGAATATGTACTATTTCATAGTACCACTGGTTGAAATAATTAAAACACAATTTTTACATTTCATTTAATAAATTAGTTAATATTTTAAACAAACTAGGAACAACATGTCATAGAAGGTCATGACATATCCTCTACTCATCATTATAGATGCACCTCCCCTAAAGCCAAGCAGAATTATAACTCTACTTCCTGGGTTGAATCCTAGTGTGATCCTAAGGTCCATGATGTGTATATTTCCCAAGACACCCCCATCATGGAACAAAGTATACCATCTATGGGTTAACCTCATCCCTCACTCCAATTTACAATGTTTAGGACCCTTTGGTAAGGGTACCCCCCCTCTACACACACACATAAGAGTAACCTTGAAAACTAAATACCATTATTTGTGGCCATGAAATGAACTCCAATCATCACAGCATGACTTAACTCCTACAAATCCCATTTTTCACTACATTTGGAACCCTTATACATGGGATTACTTATAGGTTATAGTAAACCTTTATATAAGGGGTATTGTTACATTCATGACTTAGTCATTTCTAGTTTTCCCATACCACTACCACATAATTATGACCATTTTCCATTGTATGATCTGTGATCATCCTTAATCCATAAATTCAACTATGGACCTTCACATCATGATTACCCTTAGTTTATTCATGAACTATAGTTATCCTAAAACTATAAAACACCCAAAACACCAAAAACACTTGAAAAATAAAGAAATTGAGAAAAAAAATTACATACCTAAAAATGATATTATGGGTATTACAAATCAAGTTGAAACTTATTTAATTAGGATATATTAAACACATTATTAATAAATTTTATTTTATGAGGTAATTTTATTCAATGTGTGACCTTCAAAATCCTTTCTACAATTTCAAATGGTTTAACATATCTTGGCATAATATTACATTCCTTCCAAAATCATTTATAACCTAGATGAGTTGAAAATTTCAAAATAAATTTATCTCCCAAAAATAATTATTTAAATTATTTTTTTGAGGTAATACAATGATAAATTACAAATTCTCCACATCCCACTTCTATGTAAAAATGTATAAGTGTTGATGAATACCCACATACTTTAGATGACCTTCCATTTTTTCACACAAACGGAGACATGAATTGGTCTCCCAATTCATGTTCTAGAAATGTGTTAAATCAAAAGGAGTACAATGGAAGCTCGAGGTGTAATGCATTTACACCAACCCAAAAGCGAGAGAAAAACATGGTGATATACCAAAGAAGTTCAAACACATCAAGAAACAAGTGCATCAACTCCATGAAGACTCCAAGTCCTCAATAAGTAAGGGACCATATTGGAAAGATCATGAAATAAGAGCAGAGGGTCGTGAAAAGAGAGAAGAGTATCACTGGTCCATGAAGATCAGTTAGATTGATTATACTCCTGTACCAGCCTCTTATTGAACAGTCGGCGTTTGATATCAAGATAAGTCTCCGTAGAAATTTCACCATCTTTGAGTTGTTGATAAGTCAATTTGTCTCTTTGTGCCAATCAACATTCCAAATTCTCATGCACCCCTTCATCTCCTTAGTCCACATACTTCACCACTAGGTCAGAGACTTCTTCCGGTTTAATGGCAGGAGGTGCAATAGGAGGAGAAACCTCAAGTTGTGAAGGAGAATCTGTATCCATTGATCTGAAAGCCCCAAAGGTGTTTTCAATCTGGTCAACCAAGTTTGTTGAGGTTGTAGTTGTAGTGTCCTCTTTTTTATAAGTATCAAGAGACCTCATGATAATTGTTCATTCTAGTTTAGATTGGTCCCTACGTTTCCTCATTTTTTTGGGATTGGGAGTAATGAATCCATCCACATCCACTATTTGTTTTTTCCCTTTTCGAGATCTTTATTTGAGGAAGTATTCCTCAATTTGGTCATCTTTCTTGTTAACCTCTAGCAAGGAAGTGCTTTGTGTTGAGCCTGTGTCCAGATCAGATAGAGGAGGTGCTTCTTTATCTTCCTCCTTAGTAGGTTCATTATGAATCCCATGGATAGCATCAACAAAACCCTAGAGGATTCTAGTTTTAGATCCATTCTCAACATTGACAATGTCTTGAGGTTGATCTTTACCAGGATTTTCAATATATTTGAGTTTCTCACCAAAGGGGTAGATGGGCATCTATAACTTACTAATAAGTGTGACAATGAGAAACATAATTGGTGATACACCCTCTCAGATCAGGTCATCAATAATAATTATTTATATCATAATACATCTTATTTACACTTGTATAAATAGACTATTAGTATTAATGATAATATTTCATTACTAACTTCCTTAAATAAAAAGAAACCATAACATAATTCTCAAAATTAACATCACCTTCACGAGACAAAAACCATTCATCATTAGTGTTCCCAAAATTTAAAATTCCACTAATAGTATATTCTCATTAAATAAAATTTATAAGATAAGGTATAATATAATAATTCTATAATAATGTAAAATTATTCTCCTGTTTTACCTAATGATATTAATTTTTAAAAAGAATCATCAGTTTACCTTAATTATTGCATTTCCTAATTACCTATATCAGAAAAATCCTACTAAGAGAATCACTGAAAACATTCCCTTTTCTAAGAGTATAGGAAAGTTAAAAAAAATGTATAAATATATTCCACCAAATTCTATTGTCAAAATTTTAGTCCCTTCGATGAAAATATATAACTCATAATTTTATAGTTGATATAGATAGTAAATTTTTTACTAAATAGATAGTGCCACCAATATTCCAAGTCATGCATAACTACCTAAAATTAAAGAACATGTTTTGATTAGTTCTTATCATGTGAAAAAAATTAGTGAGGATGATACTCCACCATATGATCATTCTTAAGAATAAAACAACCCAAACTCATACTTGTTTCATCATGATATACCAGATAAAATTCTCTAGGTTTAGGTAAAATCAAGACATTTACAATTGTCAATATATGTTTAAGCTTATTAAAATATTCCTAAAATTTTGGGATCTATATAAATTATATCACTTTATGGGTAATATTTTTAAATAATTATAAATTTTTTTAGAAATATTTCACAAACTACCAATATTATCCTTCCAAATGCAAGAATCACGGTATCTCAAAAATAATATTTGGAGTCTCCCAAGACATAAAAACTTCTATATTTTTAAGATCAACTGATATTCCATGTTCAAATATCTCATGTCCTAAAAAATTGACTTGTTAAGTATAAAAATATCACTTGGATGACTTAGCATATAAGAGGGTCCATAGAGAATTATTAATTCAATTATCAAATTGATCTCCTGATCCTCCTCCGAATTTGAAAAAAAATATGATATCATTCATTAATACCATGAAAAAAGAGTTAATATATCTATAGAAAATACAATTCATCTACGGAATAAAAACTATACAATCATTAGTCAAAAAGAAAACAAGAAAAATATACTTAAAAACCATACCTATTTTACAAAGAAATCATGGAAATATTTGATTCTTTAAATCTGATTTTATGGTACCTGAACCTGAGATTAATTTATGAGAACCACCTCACACCCCTTTTAATTAATCAAATAGATCCTCAAGATGGGGAATGAAATATTTTTCATTAAGGTTACCTGGTTAAAAAATTTATAGTTCATAAAAAGGAAAAAACATGCATTTTAATTCTTTGAAAATAGTACAATGATTACCAAAGTGATATTTTAGGATAAATTAATGATTTTACCTCAATATCATCTAGATAAATCTTCAAATCATGTAAATATTTATGATCCATGTAAAAAATGAAAGGGAATGTGATTTTTTTTATTAAAAAGGTTCAATAGATAATTTCACTTCTATATCTGGAGGTAAACAAGATAAATCATTAGGAAATACTTCCATAAAATATCTTATGCTAAGAAGAAGTTAGTTTCCTATGATTCATTTACCAACTCCCAAAAAAGAGATGCTAATAATAATTGTAACTCACTAACTCTTGGAAGAGGAGGTATAGTTTATCTAAATCTAGGATCCCATTCATATTGAATAAAATCAGGATTCCCTTGAGAAGAGATGAATATCACCCTTTGATGATAAAAATCAATACTAAACTAAAATTTAATCACATAATTCATTCCTAAAATGCGATAAAAATATTCATTTCAAAGACTAGGAGATCCCATTCTAAGTCATCTTAAGAAATAGTTACAAAATATGTGGGACATAGAAAACTGTACTCCTTATTCTTATTAATATAAATCAAGATGTTCATCACATGAGGCATCAATTTAGATAGAATATTGAATAAATCCAAAACTTGATAAGGCATAAAAGAGTGAGAGTTACATGTACCAAATAATGCAATGACATTGATGCCACACATCAGGCCACACATCAGTAATCAGGCTAAGGATGTCACATGTCCTCAGGCACTCCTCCACATACACTTAAGGCTTTCAACTAGTGGAAAGGTCCTAATACATGAATTGGGGAGACTATTTTCTTAATATCATAGTAATAATTAAAAATAAATAACAAAACATCATCCATATTATCATACAAATAATAAATAAACATTCAATCCCATATATTATGTATTCATATAAAACATACATTAATTTCCCACTGGGCCTATCTAAAATAAAAATGAAACCAAAATACAACACACACTCACAATACCTCTATCCATTGATGGACCTCATCCCAAACTACACATACCAATTAATCTTCCCCATTCTAATCTAATTAATGTTATGTTATCTAACCTAAAATTCATACATAAGGTCTATACATGAACCGATATTATCATAGAGGGTGTGAGAATATAACATATTAGGGTCTCACCATGAACCCCAATATACTCCATTATATACATGTTTATAAAGAATGAAAAAAAGACCTATAAATAAACCTGATTTTTAAGTCATTATGAACTACCCATGTTTTCATGACACCTGACGATATACACACACCCATTAAGTCATCTAGTGACACACAGGACACCCCAACACCTGATCATACCTACTTAAAAACCATGATGGAATCCAATTTTCACCTCTCTTTGATCCAATGTAATGATTCCCCTCCCATACTCACAGAATCAGGTTAACCCAACGTCCCAAACCTTAACCTAATACCCGCAGACACTGGGTAAGGTCATACATCTAAAAGTATATAGTCGCTCCTTGTCATTCAAGGGAGGTCCATTGGATTTGTATCATGTCACCCCATAACAAATACCATAGGTTGGTACTAGATACAAACCTATTCAAGTAAAGTTCCAATTAATTCACACTAACCAAAACCAAATCTAGAAAGGTTCTCAATTCAATAACCAAAGTTTCAAGGCATGATCATCGCACTAACTCATCCGTATAGACTCTAAAGCGGTCAAATCACATAGACCCATCCTAATAGGATTTGGGGAGGTCCAAAAAACATAGACCCATCCCTATAAACTCTAGGGAGGTAACTAGCACACATTCCTATATTTACAGACTTTGGGGAGATCCAATCGCATTAACAAATCCACACAGTCTATAGGGAGGTCTAAGAACAAAAACCCATCCCTACAGACTCTGGGAAGGTCATATCACACTGAATCATTCCCAAATGCTCTATAGAGGTCACAAGAACATGAGACTCAAGCCATAACTATAGGCTATCACACATATCACCAAATGATCATTGGGTTTTGGTTGATTGAGACTTATCCCCACATAATGAAAAAATTTAACTTTCCATCCAAGAATATATTGTGTCATATAGACCTACCCCAATATCTGATCAATGATACCATCACACTTTTATCACATGTAAGTGACATCATATCCCAAAGGATCCTTCAACCCAAATACTAAGGTCTGGTCTGACCTCACTAAGTCCCTCATCACTTTGGTCCTACTACCAAGGGACTCTCCTGAGATATCGCATTCTACCTGAACCTATACTCAACTAGCGGGGTCCAAAACCTCAAAAAATCCCCTTTAGCATCCCACAATAATTCATAAATAACTCTTACTACTTCAATAACACTTCAATACTCACCTCTATCCTCATGAGGGATTACATAATCACTTGCAATAAATACACATGTGTCGCCCATCATCATTTAGTACCAAGATTCCCATTACTACCCATTATCCCTAAAAACTAAATCTAGGTCATACAGTACCTAATCTCACATCCCAAGACATCGTATAAGTATCTCTTCATCTCACATAGAACCCTCACCCATTGGAGTCACTATTTTTAGGTCATCCCAATTCACCAAAGTGATAAATACAACTTAATCTAAACATATGAGGATTATTTCCATCCTATCACATCTACCTAGGGCACCCATGGCCCCTAAACCCCATTCTTGAACCCCATTATATATCCAAGCATGAATTATCATGCATAAAAATATGTATTCAATTGTTTTATAAGGGAAAAATATTGATAACAATGAGTTAACCCCTATATGAGATTCATTATGCCACACAAACCAAATAAGTTTCATCCATGCTCTGAGAACCTATCTTAGGTCATGGAACATTCATAATTAATTATAAAAATTTATAACTAATTATTACATTAAATTTATATAGTAATAAATGCTAAAAAGATAACAGGGTGTCATCAACTTGTCTAAACCTCGAGCAATGTGGTGTGGTTCACTCCTGACACACTCTCAAATCTACACAACACAAAAAAACAAATTAAACACCTATTCTGATGGAAAATTTTACCTAAAATCACTAAAAACCTATAAAACCCATCGATTGATTTAACTTATATGAAAATGATTCTAATAAAATGAATATAGAATATGAGGATTTCCTTTGTGAAATCTAAGAAAAATCCCCATTGGTAAGGATGATTTCCACCAATCTTAGATGAAAATCATTAAGAACCCTAACCAAAAATAAAGAAATGTTATAGTTGTTTTCCAAAAACTAAGAAATGTGTAAGAGGAGTGGATAACTATACCTAAGATCACCTCCAAATATACCATAAACCATGGGGAAAAGAATGTAGTAATAGAGATGGAAGTGATGGTTGTAAGTCCCTCTTTGCACTCTCTCCTTTGACAAAAACAAAAAGGGGTTGAGCCCTATTTTTAAAAAGGATTATAATCCATTCATGATGTAAACACTTGGTTCATTTTGGGAACAATTTGGGAAAAAATACTTCTCCCACTATCCAAATTTTTCATATAGTGAATCCCTAATTCATGACATACATGGCCTACAGCTACTGCATTGTAGCAACCCGACCATCAATGCTTCCTCTGTTGCTCTATCAAACCCTTGAGGCTTCCAATGAACCTTAAAACATGCCAAAAAACACTATTTTGACTCATTGAAACACTTAAGACATTATTTAGAGTCTTGAATCTCAAAATGAATCATCCACTAGATGGAAAATTCAAATTCTGTCTCAAAAAAATGACCCAGAAATCTTTGGGTCATTAAAAACTTCCCACCATAAAGCTTGTCATCCTCAAGAAGAAATGATAATACATGAACCAAATATCCCAACCAAACTCGGTTTTCAATTCATCTATGTCACACCAAATTCCATCCCCTAACTCCTAATGTGATTTCACAGCACATCATTGATAACTAAATGCACCAATCGTTGGGAGATAAGAAACCCACTCGCTACCAATGCCAACACCGAGATGACACTCACTACACCCATAAACCTCAACACACGTTAGTATTTTAAACTGATTCCCACAAGGATTATGGTTCTCCACACCATAAGTATCTACTCACTAAGTCCAATTCCACCCAATGGTACTCTCCACAATAGGAATATCTTACCAAAAATGCACTTTCATCAGTCCATCGACCCACCAACCATGTTTTGAACAACTTTCCTGGTGTGGTTTCCACCTCACTACATCTAAACTCACAACAAAACCAGTCATAACATCTTATTATTACGTTTCTTAATGATATTTTATTATACATTATGACACATCATCAAAATAAATACCCACATATAACTTTATTTTTTCACTAAGGACCCCCACGTGTAGGGTTCTTCTCATGTCCTAAGCCATGGTATCAACTTATTTTTCTTCCCAAGAAAAATAAATCAAATAATTTTGAAAGATACACTTCCAAGAATTTTGTTGCATGATTAAACCTGTAAATCAAGACACAAGTCATTTTTCACTCCCTGAACCATTTCATAAATCATGATTTTCCCCTGAATCACATAACAATTCGGGTTTCACCCATTAGATCATGTCATGAATCATGGTTCACCCTATGAATAACCCTATGACTTCATTATCTATCAAAATTTATCTTCAACTCACCCCTAATTAGACACGGACTTAGATCACACCAAAATTACTCAAACTAATTGAAAATGACAAAACTCTAACAAAAAATTGATCTGAATTTCAAATATATTATTACCTGAAGAATCAAATATTAATGGATCTTACCACAAACTAGAATCTAGTTTTACCCCGACCATCCACCAACTGGTCTCACTGCACTCACAATCCTTCATATGAGAGGGTAGTTCACTCATGAATAATAATATGATCCCTACTATAGAAGTTTTGTTATCATCACTCACTGAAAAAACCCAAAATCTCATCTTTATATCCTACAATCATTCCATTATCAAACATAAGGACTGGACATGGATGAACCACTCTCCAATCAGTGCCAATACATAAAATAAATTTTATATCATTCTCAAATCAATAGGAATGTCATTATCTAATATATAATAGTGAAATTTACACCATATCACTTCTCTTGCATCATTCATCAAGTAGTGAACCTAATGAGTTCAGCTATTTTATTTGTATATCTCCTCCTAAACCATGCTCATGCCTCCCTAAGAACACCCTTGTCAAAGTTCCACTTAGTTCAACCATACTACAATACCACAATCCCTTACTGATGTCACCACCCACCACTGAGGGACATATCCTATCTACTTAAATCCTATGTTTCCATTACCTCGAGCATCTAATCCTTTCACTACCACCACAGCTCTGCTCAAGTTCATCTATAACTTGAACCATTTCCAACGGTCCTACACACAGCTCTATCATCAATTCACAACACAACTAGGCACCATGAGTACCCAGAACATGCCTTTCCTCACACAATAAGTCATTTCCAACTCTCACTCTCCTCCTTAAAAGTTAGAGTGATTTCAAAAGAACCCTCTCGTGATTCATTTCTCATGATCCTATTGATCTCACCCAAACCCAAAAATCACAAGCTCTTATACAACCCAATCACACAACCAAATCATGATCCCATGAGTCACAAATATTTTAAACTAGCCTCACACACCTAACCCACTAACCATGTAACTTAAGGATTTTATATGAATTTCCTTTGAATTAAACTTGAAGTGTTTGATAGCTTACTTTACATGCAACCCAGAGTCTAAATAAACAAATTATATATTATATCTTTATAAAATAATCATTGGATTGTTTGGTATGAATAGTATAAATCCCATTAAGAAATATATATATATATATATAGAAATTGTTTCTTAAATTCAGATTTTTTTATTAATTCCAAAGAAATAATCACTAAATTTTTAATAAAATCATCTAATGATTAAAAGAAATATTTTTTGAAGAAATTTATTTTTCAACATTTTATGTATTATTATATAAAAATTATAGTAATAACACTTAAAATTTATTTTAATAAACTAATAAATATCCATAAATTATTTATCTAAAAGTTACAAATGAAGATAAAATTATTTAAGGGTAAAAAATAATTATTTTTCATAAAATTATTTTTATGTGAATTTTTTTATCATAATAAATTAAATAAATAATTATTGATCAATGGTTTTAATGAAAATTATTTATTAAATATTTAATAAAAATTAAAATATTCATTTGATAGTTTTTAATGGGTATGTAATGCATTTAAATTTTGTTTTTTGTTTGAAATACATTTTTCTAAAAACAAGTTTTCATTGCATTTTCCATGTTTATTTTAAAATTAATTAATATTACTTATAGAAATTGAATTTAATAAAATGGATTCGATATTTTTAATCATAATTAATATATTTTTTAATGATTAAACCTTAATTTTTTGGTAAAAATAAATAGTAAAAAATATTAAAAAAAATTAACTACGATTAAGGTTAAAAGAGGTTTACTGGGGTGATTAAACCGAGAGATAAGTGTAATAATGCCAAATAATAATTTATAATTCCTATTATTTGAAGATATTAAGAACCTATATTATCTTAAATTTGAATCATTTTATATTTTTAATTATTAAACTTAAGAAATACATTAATTATATTAAAATGTTTTACGTAATTCCATTTGTGTCATCTCCCCCACTTACAAATACATGACTTCTGTCATATATTATTCACCAAGTTTGAGCCTTATAAATTAGTAAATAGATAAAATAATACCTCCATATCTTACTTCAATTCATCTTATATGCTCCGGTCTTCTCCTAAGACTAGTCTTCCAAAGCTTCAGGTGTAAGCTAAAGGAGGTCTCTCGAAGAAAAGGTATAAATATTAACTAAGATCTTCCATTATCATTTCTTATTATAAATTATCTAAACCTATTGTATCCATAATAAAATTATAAATATTTTTTCATAAATATATATATATATATGTTATAATTATGATGTAACCACCATTTTTTACCTATTGTTCATCAAATGGGAAAGGAAAGTATTGATCGTGTGTACGTATAGACTACCGCCTCCACATGATGATACGATTCATTTTATATAACTATCTACCAATTATGTATATAATTATGGATTTTATAAATAAATATTATATAATGATATAATCGTGATTTTATATTGTTAAAATATTGTTTATCTTTATTTCCTTATTTTTGTTAGAAAATGAAAACATCGGTCATGTGTATGTACGGACTACCGTCTCCATTAATAATGTAATTCATTTTTCAATATCTATAATTTATGGATGGTTATGAATATTTTTATACTGAATATATATGATATTTATATCATTATCAAAAAAAATATGATGGAACCATGATCAAGATGTAAGGACCATAACAGTTGAATTGAAACATACATGAAAAATGAAATAGTTATCACACAGGACAATGATTTTAATAAATATTTGTCAATGAATTAGTGATAAGATGTTATAATTAAATAATGTATGGAATTATAGATATAAATATGGTTCTATTATATAATTATAATAAATTTAAATTTATTATACAGGAGGTGCAATCTCTTACAAATCAATTCAGGCATAAGTTAAGACTTCTTCGTCTCCATATTATTTCATTCAGACATGTTTGATGTTATGCACCTATTTATGTTTATGAGGTGTATATACTACCCATTTTACATTTTATATTATTAATCCTTATAAATTCAATGTATTTAAATTTACGATTAAAATTATTTCATCCAAGGGGAGTGATTTGAAAGTTACCAAATTTGTAAGGGTTTATCATCTCAAATTGTCTTCTTTGTGACATATATTATATTATACACCTAAATTATTTTATGAGGAATATCTACTACCCCTTGGATATTTTGTATAGTTAATATAATTATTTCAATGGAATTTAAAGTTTATTTGAATTTATTTCTTTCATGGTTTTTATGACTCTAAATTTAGAAATGCAGTATGGGTTTTATATGGCAATCTCACTTTTTACCGAGATTGTTTGTGCTTAAATTTTCTGATAATGAAATTATATGATGTATATCTAAATATTATTATGTCATTTATTATCATATTTTTATTTATATAAATTAAAAACTTTCATTTCATTCTCCTCTCTCTAAATACTCAAAAGTACAAAATATTGTTTGGAAAACTTACTTTATTTTTCAATTTGGTTAGAAATATTTTTCTTACATATCCATATTTTAATTAAAATGTTTTCAGTAATTTTTTAATATTCTCCTATGATATTTTAGATTAATATTTTAAAATGTTTTAAATTTTATAAAAAAATCAACATGAATATTTTTGTTTTTTTAATGAGGTTTTTTTTACCAAAGGTGTGAAAATAATATTTTTTTTTAACATTCAACTTGTAAATGGATTTTCTCATTGTCATGGATAATATTTAATTTTAAGCCTCCTTTAAAAGTTTCCATAGTTATTTTCAAATAAATTTTTTTCATAAATTTTTTGGAAATTTTTATATTTTAAATAAGTTAATTAAAAATAAAATGGTATTTTCCTTAAAAAATATTCCATTGGTGTTTTAAAAGTATTTTTCATCTATGATAATATCTTTTTATGTTACTTATGATTCACTAAGTATATTATTTTATGATACCATACTTATTATTTATATGTATGGTTACTGATTATGTTGATAAAATCTTGATGAAACTCATTTTCTTTTCTAGGGGTTAAACTGTAATGAAATGATAAATGTTTTCATGATCTTATAGAATATATATAAATGGATTATGATTATGTGATTGATGGTTCTATTATATCCCTCAAATTAATTGGAAAAGATTAATTTTTATGATATCAAAGGGTACATGATAGATTATCCCAATCCTAAAAAAGGGTACATGGGTGGTTATCCCTACACCAAAGTAGGTACATGGGTGGTTATCCCAAGATTAACATGTGATGAATGCCTTGGTGGGTATCATTGACATAATATTTCTATAATTGTGATTATTCCATAATTTATGCCACTCTTTTATGAAATGATCTTATTCCAATGTTATGCCCACATGGATCAGGGTATTTGATTCTTTAATGATGCATTTCATATAAAATACCAACATTTTTCCATGATTCATGGTTATGGTCTATGAATTTCTAGGTGTGGTAATAAAATTTTTAGACTATGCTCTCATACCCTTATTCTCATATTATTCTTAACTGGTTATTTATATCTCCATTGCTTACCCATAATGAGAATATGAGTGAAACCATTATTATGTTTCCATTTACCTAGGATATGAATAAAGGTTTTAAGTATGATATGTCTAAGAAGGGTACTAGTTGTGAAGAACTTAGTGGGACATAATGTTGACCCCTTATGTTCCAATTGTTTATGTATCCAAATTTCCAAATACACTAATCCTTTATAGTTTTTGAATGGATCGTAAGGATATGTAATGAATATTCATATAATATGATGTAATAATTATATATTAAATACTTTTTTCACCTCAAACCATTCCCCACTTTCATGTGAGGATCACCCCACATCCAAAAGCATCACACTCATGTCCAGACTAACCACATGACCACCCACCACCCTAGAATCCTTCCAAAACCACAATATTTTTCCCATGCTCTCACAACACTATATGAAAGTACTCCCAAAATACACTAGTCCATGTACCCAACTAGTCCTCACCTAAAAACTAGACTTGAAACCTTAAGCTCTCTAAGTGCTTCACATATTTAAAATCCAAGGCATTTATTATATCTTTTCCACAACTTGCTAGTTCAGTTAAGTAGAATTCCGCCAAGAAGTTATATGGTAAAATATTGTATATGTTTTTATTGACTCTTTAAATGAATGAACCCTATCTCCAAGGAAACATGTGACTCTCCACTAATCACCTATTAGGTATACCATTCTCTTATATATCTATCACAAAAGGATCAATTCCCACTTCGAACCACTAAGGATCTCCACACATACCCTAATAAAGGGGTTGTATTACCATCATTGGAGAACCTATATCCATAAAATCTCCATGAATTCCCATCTAAAATAAATAAACTACAATCCATCTAGGTATAATTACACTAACAAGTTATTTGGTAAAATACCATATAAGTTGTTGAAACATTAAAAATTTGAACCTCACATCAGAAAACAACCACAATCCTAGAAATGTATGTCACGTGAATCTTATGTTCCTACTCATGATGTATGTACTCATGCCTCTTTCCAACAAGACAAAAACAAAAACCACAATAAATCATAAATCTAAATACTCTTTAAGCATCACCCAAGGTAAAATAATACACCATAACTTAAAAACCAATAATATTAATCACATTCCCCTGGTAACTTGGACTTCCTATCGAGAAATTTGTTCTCAAATAACAATCTCATATCCATTATAAGCTCTAAAAAATCCTATACCACCTATCTACCATAGCCCCAAATAGTAAGAAAAAATAAAAAATTTGATCCACTTTTTGATATTAGCCACACAAAAACACGCACTTGGATACCACTCTGTGATAACCCACTTCAGTTCACACATCATTGATAGGGCCTTAGGCACCACATGGAATCAGACACACCTCCCCATATGCTAGATACTTTCAACTAGTTGAAATAACCAAATACATAAATTTGGGATAAAATTTCATCAATATCATAGAAATAAATAACAATAAATAACCAAAATTAGTCCACAATAGAGTATATATAATAAATAAACATCCAACCATATATATGATTTTTTTTCATATATAACATAACTGATCACCCATTGGGTTGATCTGAAATAAAAAAGAAACCAAAATATAACACATGAACATTGTCCCTCTATCCATCCTCATGCCTCATCGTAATCTCCACATAACCATCAAGCTTCCCCAACCTGATCCACTCCATGCCATGTTCTCTAACCTAAAATGAAGAGATAAGGTTGGAATGGATACTAATATTCCTATGAATGGTGTGAGTATATAACTCAGTAAGGTCTCAACAATAACCCTTAATGTACATTATCACGTGCTTATGAATGCATGAGAAAAATATAAAACAATAAATAAACATTCTCTACAAGTAATTGTGCATTAACCAAACCAAAATAACACATGAGTAGACACACATTTCTATCAAGTCATCAGGTTCTAACCAGACCACCCCGATACCTGGCCATGCCTGTTTTGCTTTCATGCCAGAATCTACTAGTTACCTCACCCTATTCCGACATATCAATTATTTTTTAGTACCCATAAACTCTATAGATACACTCACATTTCATACATAGATATCACATCTTAATAAATGAATATTCATTACCTAACATAATGATTCGTGTTGGAATCAAATGATTATTATGCATTTGGAAACTTGGATACATAAACAATCAGTTCATAAGTAAACTATATCATCTCCCACTATGTTCTTAATAACTATAACCCTTCTTATACATATCATACATAATACTTATCATTATAATTGTGGTAAATAAAACATAATAAATTGTGAGCTCATAGGATCAGTAAGGGTAAACATGGAAGATGTCAATCGATTATCATATGGAAGAATAAGATAAGAATAAGGGTATGATATCATGAATAAAACATACAAATTTTATACTAATTCTATCATGGATCATAAACATGATCCATTATATAAAACATTATCATTTCAAATACCTAAATCATAAGAGTGATAAATCACTATAAATAAATCATTAAAAAAATTTGATGTCATGTAAGTGTGGAACCATCATAAATATAGAAAACATTTCATATTTCAAGGTTAACTACTAAGACCATCTAATTTTAGTGGATTAAGAATAAACACTTGTTTCCCATATTATAATATATTAGGAATCATCATCTATTTACCATAGTGGATCAAGCACATCAACTTATTTCCAATATTGGATCAAGAAAAATAAATATTTTATCATAACAGATCATGTATATTGACTTGTTTCCCATAATATATCAATCACATCAAATTTTTTCCCATATTGGATCTAACACATTGATTTTTCCCCCATAGAGGATCAAGAACAATGATTTTTTCCCATAATTATCTTCTAAGATATAAAAATTTACCCATTAAATTGGAGGAATATATAATTATAGGATCACCCATCACGTAATTAAATCCATACATACGTGTGTTATAAAATCATGAAACATTTATCATATCATCATATCATGACCCATGTAAATAAATCAGTTTTCATAAACATTTCATCAATCCATCATAGAAAAAACCAGGGAAAATAAATGTGTTTCATAAAAATATCATCATCATAATAATAAAATATCCATAGAAATAATTAGGGTGGTACCATTGGATCATATCCCCAGTAAAACATAAGAAACACCAAAGGTTTTTGTTGTTGATAAATAATAATTTCATAAAAAGTTTATTAAAAAATTCTTGAGGAAAATATCATTTCAATTTTGAAATCACTTCTTTAGAATCTAAAACTTTTCTAAATATTAAATAACATTTTTCATTAAATAACCTTTTAAACTTATAAGGGAATATTCAAAACATTGATTGATCATGATGGTGGCAAATTTCATTCATGTCGTACGCGTTAAAATAAATATTCATTTCACATTTTTTGGTAAAAAGTAAAAATTAACTCATTTGGAAAATGATTATAAGGTTCCTTTTAAAACATTTTAAAAACAAATAAGGGTAAAAAAATTACATAATCATTGGATAATACAAAAAACATTCCTTAAAACATTTTTAGAAACATGAACATGGGAAAAAAGGATTTTCGATCGATGAGGGAAATAAAGTCTATTTTTCCTAAAACAACATTATTTTGGTATATTGAATAATTAAAGAGAATAAAATGATAGGGAAGAGTTTATTATTAAAAAATAGCTGGAGGATAAGAAAATTCATGTGTTTCTTGAGATTTAAATCATAAGATTTCATCAAGGTAAACATGATCATAAACAATCTTTATTAAAAATGAGATTGTTACATAAAACCTTTAGCAATTTAGTAACTTTTGAATCATAAGACCCATTAAATAAATAACCATAGATGAAAATATATATAAAAAAATCCCAAATAATAATCATAAAAGAAATTATATTTCCATATATACTTCACATAGAAGAAACAAGTGGTGAATATGGCATGGGTCTCACCGAAATAAAAGTGAGACGAAAATCTCTTAACTCAAGTTTCGACTTATTTGTACCCATTAAAACCTCTTATATAATAAATATCGGTTTATTATAAAACTATTATAGAAGTATATAATATATTTCATACCATATATTATTTAATTATAATATCTTATTACCTTTTCATTAAAAATTATTGGTTAAAATCACTGTTTTGGGTAATAATTGATTTGTTTTTCATGTATGTTTTCATTCGGTAGTTTTGTTCCTTACAAATTGATCATAGTTCCATAATATCCATAATTTTAATAATTATATAAATATAATATACATTAATTATGTACATATTTATTTTCATCTATAAATTTTGAGACATAAAATGAATCACACTGTTCATGGAGACGGTAGGTCATACGTAAGCTTGAATATTATTTCCATTTTCTAGATGGTCAGAACGAAAGAAAGGTAAATAATAATTAACCTTTATAGAATCATTATTATATAATATAAATAATATTTTTTCATAAAATCTATCCTTATTACAATCTATTATAGTATAAAATAAAAAATGAATCACATCTCTTTGTAGAGGTTTTAGTCTATATGTACGTACGAGCAATGTTATAATTTTACAATGGATTGGAAGGTAAGAAGGTAGGTGTGATATTATAATTATTTATGTATATTTATATCATAAATATCATATATATATATATATATACTTTAAAAACATCATTATAACCATCGGTGAAAGTCAATGATGGAAAAGGAATCACATCGGTTCTTGAGGCAGTAGTCCTCCATACACACGATCAACGGTTTCATTTTCTATTTGATGGAATCAAATATGAATATATATTATTAAATTAATATAATATAATCTCGGTATATTTGAGATGATTATTTTATTATATCATCATATTTTAAGATGATTTGAAGGATTTAGCATAATAAATAACCCAAAAATGCATTATTTAGGACTATAACTCTTCTTCAAAGAACATATTTAGGTTTATACCTAAAGATTTTTTAAGAGGGATTAATAATAAAACTAAGACATATAGAACATGGGAAGGGAAATAAGAAAGGTATTTTGGTAGGGATTGGTTTAACCAAAAGGCATTGGATGTGTGAATATGAGATGATAGGGGGTGGGGGAGAGGACACACTTGAAATTTTTGAAAATGAAAAGATGTATCTATGTTTTACAGACACCAAAAGGATCCAAAATAGATAATTCTCAAACATTTGTTTATATAATTTATATATATTTTTTAATAAAATAATAATATCAGAGGATTATAGGTCATTTTTTACCTTATAATTTTAGTTTAAAACCCCGGTAAACCTGTTTTAACCTTAAGCACGGTAATTAATTTTTACAGTTTTTCTATTCAATATGACCAAATATTAAGTTATGTTTATTATATAATATTAATTTTGATGATTCAAAACATGGAATCCATTTTATCAAATTAAATTCATATAAGTTGAAAATGTTAATTTAAAATTAAACCTACGGACGAGACAAAAAAATGGTTTCCAAATAATTTTTTTTCATAAGTATAAAAAGATTTTATATCAAAATTGATGATAAAATTGATTTCAATAACCTTAATAGGATTAATAATAATATAATTGAAAAAAATTTACTTTTAAATAAATATTAAAAAAAAATTGTGTATCACCCCAAAACTTCAACAAATTTTTTTTTTAAATAAATTTAATTTTTTTGCTAGCATGCATTATAAATAGTGTTAAGCTTACACCACACACAACACTGAGTTTGCTTGTATTACACACAAGACCATGTTTTATCACCTTTAAAGGGTGATCCTATTTTAAATAAAAAATTAGAACTTCTATAAATTTTATTTCTTAAAATTAATTTCATTTTGAATTCGGAATGTCCAAAATAGTTTATGGTGAATTTTCAGTATTTTCTAAGAAGTTTCATTTTTTGATGAATAGTTAAAAATACTGCATTTTAGTTCAAAACTATATTTTCATCTAATTTATTTAAATAATTAAGTTATTTTTTTATTTTTTGAGTATAATTACACCAATTTTATATAAATTAAACCAATTTGGGTCATTGGAAACAATTTCACATTAAATTTAGATATAAAAACTTAGCAAACGTTTGGATGTTTTTACTTTAAAAACCCACTTTGTCATCTCTTCTTCATAATTAGCATTAAACATAATTTTTCCACTTATATGAATTGAATTTTAAAAAATGGAGATACATGGTTTTAATAAATATGATATTTTTATTCTAATAAGATTAACTTAGTTTTTTACCAAAAATAATAGTAAAAGTAATTAAAATTAATTACAGTGGTTAAGGGTCGGGTAATTAAGGGTAAAAATAATATTATAATACCATAATATAACCCTAATAATTTTAAAAAAATTATTAGATGAGTTATTATTGACCAAAATCATCTTTTTACTGATTTTATGGCCTCTTGGAACCACTTTGATGACTTTAAGGCTTTTATAGTATTTTATTTTAAGGAACTTCCAATATATCTTATTCATGTTTCTAATAATTTTTAAATTTTATAAATATGGTTATTAAGAAGATTTATTATACTATAAATATTAATTATAAATATAAAATGTTTATATTCATCATGATAATTTATTTTTAATTTTTAGGGAATACATAATGAAATTAAATGCTAGAACAATGATGATGTAGTGATTGTTTAATTAATAAACATATCTAAAAAATGTTATTAAAAATATTAAAATAAATAAATTGATATAATTAATATCATAGAATAATTTTATATACTACCTAAATAGATTTTGGATGTATTAAAGGTTTTTTTGAATTCATATTGTGTATATATATTTTTAAAAATGTTATGAAATGAGTAGAGTTGAAATTGATAATATTGATATTTTAAAATAAATAACATTTTATTAAATGGTATAAAATTAATAAAAATATATAATTCATCCAAATGATTGGGATAAAGTTTAAAATATTATTCAAGAATCATTTATGGTACTTTTTCATTTTATAGTAACTATATTAACCCTTAAAGAGTAAAAATCCAAGTTGTCATGGTAAGAGTTAAGGGATTTAACTAAGGTTTAATGCCTATAGATAAGGGTAATAATGTGATGTAAAATTGTATAAAAAATATTATTTTAGAGTATTTAGAACCATGCTCATATTATATTCTAAATAAATCACTTTTAATCCACTTGGTTTAGAAAATTAATTTATATTAATTTAATAGTTTGAGAGTTTCCAAAAGTACCACTCACCTAAATTATAAAAGGGTACAAACTCAATTAATTAATCACATCACATTGAGCCTTATATATTGACCAAACCCTACCCAAATAATCTCCCAGATTCCCTAACCTAGTACTAGAATCCAATATTTGGGAATAAAGTAAACCATGGAAGGATTTTGGTATAAACCAAATGGATTTACCCATATAAGAGGTAACTCTCTTCAATGATCATATTAGTATTATTTCATTCCCCAATCATTAATTTTTTACTATTAAATATTTTTATAAATATATAAGTATACAAAACATACTGATATGTTATTATGTTAAGGTTTAGACCTAAAATTCCACACACTTCCATCTAATGGGTAACGAATTTGAAGTTCTTGTGTACGGTGAACTACCGCCTCACGAAACGAAGTTGTTCATTTTTCCTTTACCACCTCACATGGGTGGGAATTATTATGTAAATGATATTTATATATTATAATTATTATTTATTTATGATTATTTAATTTTTTTATAACACGTACCTTTATACTTTTCATTTTGTGGAAACACGATAACATTGTTTGTGGAAGTGTGTACGTGTGCCTCCCCAAAAGTGATGTGATCCATTCACACTATACATGAAACATATCAAAGAATGTTATAATTAAAATTATGTAACATAAATTAAATATATATATGATATTGATTACATAATTAAAATTCTGGAAACATAATATATAATTTTCTTTATTAACCTTTTCACACACTAAAAAGTGATAACGTTGGTCGTGGACGGGTGGACTACTACCTCCCCGACGTGATGTGATTCCTTTTATATCAAAAGAATTATATATAAGTATATATTATTAAATAAAATGGTATTTATGATATAATTATCATTTTTTAAAGATATAATGTTACTTACCTTCTTTTCATAATGATCAATTAAAAATGGGAATGTTACTCATGTGTACGTACGGTCTACTGTCTCCATGATTGTAATGTTGGTTCATTTGTCATAAACATATTTCATGATTCGTTATAAAATTATAATTTATTTATAAATATGATAATTATGTTATGATTAATATTCTATATATTTTTATATAATGAACCCTTTGACCATAGTCGACCTACCAAATTTTGTTTAACACATGAACCGAATTTGGGAAAAACACCCAGCGTAAACTTAATTGTTTAAGTAGTTGTTTAAAGAATTTTAATAACTAAAATAAAAGTAATGATAAACATGAAAATGGTTTTTAATGAAGTAAATAATTAAAATAATTTTATTATTTAGTAATATAAATATACACGTGACAATTCAGACTCAATGTAAGGGATTTGGTCTCAATTTACATTCCATTGAGACTTATTGGTTGTTATGCACCAATTTACTTTTATATTGTGTATATACTACCCTTTGACATATTATATCATGAATATACTTATTATGATGATATTATAAGTTTAATCTAATGTTATTACTTCATTGATATTATGATTCAAATGTTTCAAAGTGGTCTGGGACACTTTGGAATGTTTAAAGATTAGTTTTTCTCAAAAAAAAATTAATGACATTTTAATGGTATTTCCATTCATCAACATCAACAACCCCTGTTCTTAATTATCCTCCACTAATTAATTATTTATAAAAATATATAATTTATTCAATATGTAAATTTGATGATAAGGTAAATTTTTTATTAATTAAATCGATTATTCTATATATGTGGAATGCATTGGATTTCGTATGTGATAAGCAAGGCCCGCTATAGCCCCTCAATGCTTCAGTAGGTTTCATGGGATAGAATATATGTGTTTTTGGTAGAGGTATTACCCATTTGTTATATTCTTGACATTAAGCCTTGACATTATTAGATTCTTGGCATGTATCCTTGAAATTATTATATTATTGTAATAAATCCTCGATGATGTGTTTTATATATCCATCATTATGTATTCCATCATTATGTATTCAGTTATTGTTATTCCAGGTGATTATACAATTAGTTATAATAACCATGATAAGTTTCATTATCAGATTATTGATTAAATGTCATGTGTTTCAGTTATCTACCTTGTCATTTTGATTATTCCTTATCTAGTTATTTGAGTAGCATGTGTTATTAGTTATTTACATTTCCATATTGATTTATTCTCATTGATTCACTATTTATTCCTATTTAATTACCCTTTCTATGAATTTTAGCTCACCCTTATTAAGTTTTTTTTCTATAGGTTATGAAGAAGAATCCTTTGAATGAGTTTCAATGATGCCAAGTTTTTAATTATGTTATGATTTATTTTATTTTCCCAATATATTGTGGGTATCATATATGTAATATGGATTTACAAAACTACTAAATGGATCGGTATTTCAAGATTTGATTCCATATAATCATCCAATGTAATAAAATAATGAACCGGCTCTATGATTCTTTGTTTGGGGCATTATAGTTGGTATCATATCAAGTTTATTATCAACCTTGGAAACTAGATTTAGAAATATTTTATTATGGAACATAACCATAAGATATAATTTGAGGGAAATTATAGAAGAACATCCTAGAATTTTTGTAGGTTAGAGACTATGTGGTAATTCCTAGAAAAACATCCATGTCTGTAAATTACAAGTGAATGTGGTTCTAACATAGATGTACCTAAGGGTAACAACCCTGACAAGGTGTGTCAGGCCTAACTCGACATAAGCTGGTAAACAAAAAAGGGCCCTACTGTTCACCTAGTTTAACAGTCCTGGAGGATACTCTTATGATAATTAACAATTTATTTATAAGCCATTATGAAGGATTTTAAAGTAAATATATCCACAAAGAAATCATATTTTTAATTTTGATTTTAGATATAAAAAAAATCAATTTATGTTATGTATTTCACTAGTTTTTGAATTCTATATGATAAGATCTAATTAATATATATCATCATTTAGAAATGGTGCCTAGAAGAAGGATTGTGAACCTCACCAATTCACATGATCCAAAGAGTAACAAGGATCGTATCTTTTATGGTCTGGAGATAATATTTTGAACGTAACTAGTCTCCCAAACATTATCATCATATGAGTATATAGTATCATGTACTAACAATATAGATAAATTATTCCCTAAGTATTATGGATTCAGAGAGAATCATGAGGATAACAGGATATTTGGGAAATATATATATAAAGGGAAGAATGGAAAATGGTATTTTACCACATGTAATAATTGTGGAAATAATCACCCAAATACTTTATTAAAATAAATGGGAGTTTTCTAAAATTGGGGAAAGAAATGCCATTAAGTTAATGGTTGAAATGGAAATAAAGAAAATTAAAATGTTCAATACTTCCACTACATGGAGATGGGATACTGAAAAAATCAATGTCCCATTTATAAAAGGAATATACCCCAAAAGAGGCTAATGGATCATGGTCCAGATTATGATACTAAAAAAGATGAAGAAGAATGGTTAATGTGTTTATTATTGGATTAAATAATTATGTCATTTGAGTATTTTATCAATAATATACTGGTTATAATAATTCTGGAATATATAAATATTTTACTACAACACTTTTTCATTGAGTAATTGAGATCACATGTTGAATGGTACTAAGAAATGTGATTCATTAGCAAGTTAAACTTGTTGGGAAATACATGTTTAATGAAAGGATAAGACTTAATATGTTCCTATTGATATAATGATGTTGGAATAAAAATATTTTTGATTTGTAAAAATTAAATTTCATAGAACTGATGAATTATTTTTCCACAAAGTGGTTTATGATATCATTGATGGGAACTTTTTTGGATTTATGGAATATATCCAATAATATGTGTTTTATTTAATGAATAAGGAATAATGAATGATTTCACTAAATTTATATGTTAATTGAAGTTATTATTGTATTCAAATGTTTGGAATGTAAAAATTTAGAGTTACTTTATGTTTATTAAATGCTAACGATATGTTCATTTTCAAAATTTTGTGACCATCTTTATAAAGTGTTGGATCATAATATTTTGAATAGTTTTACCATTTATGAGACAGTTTAAGTTTTACTTTGTATGTGGTTTTATAAATCGATATATTACTTTACCCTATGATGAAACTTGTGCTAATAGATGATGTATAACTAGTTCAAGGCACAATCAAAGGAAAAGATTGTGTTTATAAATATTTATATTTACTTATATAATTAGAGACTTAAATAATTTCTCAACACTATGAAAAGGGTATTTAAATGAAAATCTTGTCATATTATCATTTTTTATGATACCAATGACCTTTATTCACACCCCTAGTTTATGGTTTTGTTTACTACAACTTTCTCATTAACATGTTTCCTATCACCCTCTATTAGAAATTGATGGTTATATTTATCTTACATATCCATGTTTTCATTAATTTTCTTCTATTTTAAAGCCTAGTTTTCTATGACCTTCACTTTTCCTTTTAAATATTATTAATAATAGGTGTTATTGACCCTATTTATGATGTGGGTTTTTCAATAATAGTTTATTTTCAAATATCAAACCCTCGATTACTAAGATCAAGTTTAAAATGTGAGAATGTAATTTGATTAAGTTGGGGAGAATTTATCACCAAAATAATTTACCATATTTTCCATTTATAATAAATTTAATTTTTTTTATAGAATTATTTATACATAGATTTAGGCTTAAATTACACACAACATTGAGTTATCTTGTGTTACACACAAGACTAGGTTTTTACGCCTTTTAATGGCGCACCTATTTCAAAACTAAATTTTAACACTTTTATAAATTATATTTCCTAAAATAAATTTCATTTTTTGAATTTGAAATTTCTAAATTATATTAGGGTGAATTTTTAGTATTTTTCTAAGAATTTTTGTTTTTTGATGAATAGTGAAAAATACTGTATTTTAGTTCAAATTTGTATTTTCCTCTAATTTATTTATATAGTTAAATTATGTTTTAATTTAATTTTAAAGTATAATTATGAAAATTTTATATCATTTTAAAACAATTTAGTTCATTTCAAACAATTTCACATTAAATTTATATATAAAAACTTAGCAAACTTTTGGATGTTTTTACTTTAAAAACTTGTTTTGTCTTCTCGTCTGTAGGATTAACATTAAAAATAATTTTTACACTTATATGAATTTAATTTTGAAAAAAAGAAATATGAATTTGTAATCAGTGTGATATTTTTATTCTAATAACATAAACTTCGTTTTTAACCAAAAATTTTAGTAAAATTAATTAAAATGAGTTACAACAGTTTTAGGGAAAATCAGGTAATTAAGGGTAAAAATAATATTATAAGAATTATAAAATTACCCTAGCACTTGTAATAATTTTATTTTATGAGTTATTATCGACAAAACGCATTTTTGGGATGATTTTATGACCTCTTGGATCCAGTTGGATGACTTTAAGACTTTTATAGTATTTTATTCTAAGGAAATTCCAATATGTATTACTCATGTTTCTAATAAGTATTACATTTTCTATATTTAATTATTAAGAATATATCTTAGACTATAAGTAGTAAGTTGAAATAAATTTCTTCTATCTTCATTATGATAATTTATTTTTAAATTTTTACGAAGGAAATAATTAAATTAAATGCTAGAAAAACAATGATGGAGTGATTGTTTAATTAATGGACATATCAAATAAATGTTATTAAAAATAATAAAATAAATATAACTTTATGTAATTAATGTCATAATAGAATTTAATATATTACCTATACATATTATGGATTTATTTAAGGTTTTTTTGAAGTTATATTGTGTAATTATGTTTTTTAAAAATTCAAGAAATGAATAGTGTCAAAAATGACGTTAATGATATTTTAAAATAAATAATATTTTATTAACTGATATGAAATTCATTAAAATATAAAATTACTCCAAATTATTTTTATAATGTTTAAAATTTCATAAATGACTCATTTATGGTTCTTTCTTTATTTTGTAGTAACTATATTAACCCTTAAAAAGTAAAAAAACCAAGTTTCCATGGTAAGAGTTAAGGAATTTAACTAAGGGTTAATGCTAAAAGATAAGGGTAATAGTGTGATGTAAAATTTTCTAAAAAATATTGATTTATAGGATTTATACCCATAATAATATTATATTATAAATAAATCACTTTTTATCAATTTTTAATATAAAATTAATTTATATTAATTTAATTGTTTGAGAGTTCCCAAAAGTACTCCTCACCTTAATTATAAAAGGAAACCTCATCCCTTACTTACTCACACCTCATTTAGCATTATATATTAACAAAACCCTGCCAAAATAAGCTCCAAAATTCCCTTTAATTATACTATAAAACTAAATTTTTGAATAAAGAAAACCTAGAAAGGATTTTGGTATAAACCAAAAGGAGTTACTGAAATAAGAGGTAAGGTTCTTCAATGATCACACTAGTATTATTTCTTTCCCCACTCCTTAATTTATTATTATTACATTATTATATAATAAAATAAGTATTCTCAATATACAAGGATTTTATTATGTTAATTTTTTGACCTATACTTACACACACTTTCATATAATGGGTAACTAACTTACCGTTCTTGTATACAGCAAACTACCACCTCAAAAAACGAAGTTGTACTTTTTTTCTTTACCACCTCACATGGGTGGGAATTATTATGGAAACTATATCTATATATGATATATATGATACATATTATGTATTGATTATTATTTTATTCTTTTATAACAAATACCTTTATACTTCTCATTTTGTGAAAACATGATAACATTGTTTCTGGAAGTGTGTACTTCTGCCGCATCAAAGCGATATAATTCATTCACACTATACATGGAACATATAAAGGATGTTTTTAATTAAAAATATGTAACTTAAATTATATATATATATATATATTCATGACATAATTACCTTGTTATAAACATAATATATCATTTTCTTTATTACCCTTTTCACACACTGAAAAGTGATAATGTCGGTCGTGCACGTGTGGACTACTGCCTCCCCGATGTGATGTGATTCCTTTAACATCACAAGAATTCTATATATAATTATATATGATTAAATAGAATTTTTTATTATATAATTATAATTATGGAAATATATAATGTTACTTACCTTCTCTCCATAATGATCATTGAAAAAATCGGAATATTACTCATGCATATGTACAACCTACCATCTCGATGATTGTAACGTTGGTTCATTTTTCATAACCATCTTTGATTACATGTTTAAAAAATATAATTGAGGTAAAAATATGATAATTATTTCATTATTATTTTTCTTTATATGTTTATATAATGACCCCTTTGACCATAGTCAACCAACCAAAGTCCATTTAACAAATGAAGCGAATTTGGTCAAAACACATGACAAAAACTTAATGTTTTAAGTAGTTTGTTACAAAATTTTAATATGTGAAATAAATTTTATGATAAAAATAGAAAATTTATAAAGAAAGTAAATTATTAATATAATTTTATTATTTAGGAATATAAATACACACGTGGCAATTCAAACTCATGTTAAGGGATTTCATCTCAATTTACATTCCACCGAGACTTATTTGTTGTTATGCACCAATTGACTTTTATATGGTGTATATACTACTCTTTCATATATTATATCATAAATATCCTTATTATAATTATATTATAAGAATCATTTAATTTTATTACTTCATTGATATTATGGTTCAAATGTTTCAAAGTGGTGTGGGACACTTTGGAATGTTTAAAGATAACTTTACTCAAAAATGTTTTAATGATATTTCAATGGTATTTACATTCATCAACATAAAAAACCATTTTTGTTAATTATACTACATTGGGGAATTATTGATAAAACTTTAATATTTATTCAAAGTGTAAATTTGATTAGAAGGCACATTTTTTATTAATTAAATCGATTATTCTAAATATGTGGAATACATTCGATTTTGTATGTGACATGCCGGGATCGTTATAGCCCCTTGATGCATCTATAGGTTTCATGGGAAATACTAAATATGGTTTCTTCTGAGGTATTACACATTTTTTATATTTTTGTCACAAATCCTTGATAGTATTAGATTCTTGTCATGAATCCTTGAATGTATTGGATTCGTAGAATGAAGCCTCAATAATATGTTTTAGATATCCATCGTTAAGAATTCCATCATTATATAGTCATTTGTTATTATTCCATGTGATTAGTCAATTAGTTATAATATCCATGGTTATGTTATATTATTATATTATTTATTAAATGGAATTTTTTTCAGTTATCCACCTTACCATATTTATCATTCCTTATCTAGTTATTTGAATGACATGTGTTATCAGATATTTATCTTTACCCGTTGATTTATTCTCATTGATTTATTAATTCTTCCACATTACATACCCTTAATGATCATTTTAGGTCACTATTATTATGTTTCCTTTCCTTGTGTTATGAATATGGGTCCTTTGAATGAGTTTTAAGGATTTCGAGCTTTAAATTTTGTTATAATTTTTTTCTAATGTATTATGGGTATCAGGTATGTAATCTGGCTTTCCAAAACTACTAAATTGAATAGTACTTGGAAATTTTATTCCTTATAATCATTCCAATGTAATAAAATTATGCACCATATTTAGGATTATGGGGTTGGGAAATTACAAATGGAACTTATAAATTCTTTAAAAGAAAAATAATTTTTTAATAAAAAACAATATTTTTCACCATTCATCTAAAAATTAAACTTTTTAGAAAATTATCTACAATTCACTATAAGATAATTTTGAAATGTTTATTCCAAAATGAAGTTTATTTTTTCAAATAAATTTTAAAAAGGATTCAAAAATTATTATTATTTTTTCACATAAATCAATGAAAATCATTTTTTAAGAAAAATATATTTTTTAATAATACAATGAATTTTCCAAAAAAATAAGTAATTATTTATCAATATATTTTATTTATTTAAAACCTTCATAATTAATTTTAAAAACATTTTTATTCCTATTCAGACCATCAAATTTAACATCATGGTTATAATGGTCATGTTTAAATAATAATATTTTTAATAGTATATTTTGGTTCTTCATAAATTAGTGATTTGTGTAACACAAGATATCAAAGAAAATAAATTTATTTGGAAAAAAATATTTCTTAAAATCTCCTGGTATAACTATAACACTAGAATGTTTTTATGAAATATTTTATTTAAACAATTTTTATTCTTTAGTAGCTTTCTTTGCACGCAATTGTGAGTTTAAATGAACTGCAAGATACCCTTAATATAAAATTACCATTATATCCTAGTCATTAGGTTAATGGGAATAATTATAACAAACTTATGAAAATGAATTATGAATTCATTGGCTATTAATTATTTTTGAAAAATATAAATCAATTAGTTATTTTTATTTTTGAGTGAATTACATTTGATAATTAAATTAATAAGATATATGTGTTATATAATTAATAAAATATTTTTGATATTCATCCAATGGATATTTTATTCATAGGGTACGAATAAAACCCTATTTTATGTATAAGAACCTATTTTTTAAAAGGTTAATTTTACACCTTTGAATGGTGAAACCTATTTAAATTAAGATTTTGAAACATTAATACTTTTTATATGACAACATAAACATGTTATTTTTAATAAATATACAAAAATTTACTTTGGATAAATTTCTGATATTTTTCTGATAACTTTCATGTTTTGATGAATAGTAAAAATATGCTAAATTTAAATTAAAAACATCTTTTTCATCGAGATAATTTATATTGTTAAATTATAATATCAAATGGTTTGAAAATATAAATAGAATATATTTTTGACAGTTAATATTATTTATTTCATTATCATTAATTTTACTTTGAATTCATAGGTAAAACCATTTCAATCTTTTGCAATGTTTTAACTTTTAAAACTCGTTTTCTCATTCCAACAATATGAATAATTTTAAATTAATTACCGTAACTTCTATGTTTTGAATTTGGAAAAATTTATTCCATATTTGGAATCAAAGGGTACAAATTGTGTGAATAGGTACCTTTTATTTTTGTACATTATGAATAGTAACTTCAGTAATTATTTTATTTACCATGGTTGAAGGGTAAATCTGGTAAATAAGGGTAAAAATAATACTTTAATAATATAAAACTACCCTATAATGTGTCCTAATCCTTTTGGATGAGATATTTCTGACCATGGTCATCCTTGGGTCGATTTGGGGACCCCATGGATTCACTTGGATGTGAAAATGGCATTTTATAACAATTAATTTAAAGTAAAGATAATTATAACCTAAACACATATCATTTACTAAATTGATTTGAATATAGGGTAATATAACTGATCTCTATGTCTATAAATATTAATTATAAATCTAAAACTATTTCCTACTTCATGGTAGTTTATTTATAATTTTTAGACATTAGATAAATATATTTATTTATGACACAATTATGATGTAGTGATTACCTCATTAACAAAAGAATCAAATAAATTAATTTATAAATATTAAAACAGATATAATTTGGTTATTTTGATTCCATAAACGAATTTTATGGATGATATTGATATATTATCTTTGAGTTAATTCCTTATTTTTTAAAGAATCTGTTTGTTATGAATTTTTAAAAAAGTCATGTATAAATAGTGTCCAAAATTAACATAATTTATAACTTAAAACATAAAATAGTTTAATAATTTATATTAAATTCTTAAAAAAATAATATTCATACAAATGGTTAATATAAGTCCAAATATTTCATAAATAACTTTTTTTGTCGTTTGACATGATATGGTAATTACACTAACCCACAATGTGTAAATAATATGATATCATGGTAAGATTAAAAAGGGTAAAATAAGGGTTAAACCAAAACGATAAGGATAAAAAATATTCAAAAATTGTCTAAAAATTATTGTATGATGGGTATTAGAACCAAAAGAATCTTATATTTGAATTAAATTAGTTTTGGACCATTTTTTTAGTAGAAATTCAATTTATAATAAATTAATATTTTGGGAGTTTCCTAAAATGACCCTCTCCTCTCTTATTAAAAGGAACCTCATCCCTCTCCTCTTCACTCCATTTTGAGCATTCAAAATCATCCAAACACTACCCATTTCTCTTATAAACTTTCCTAGTTACATTATAGAGGTTATGGTATTCTCAAAATACTAACTCTAGTTCCCTAACACGAAATTTAAATGAGGCACATTGAGGAAGAGGTAATCTCTTCTACCGATTCTTTCAAATTTATTTCTTCTTAAAATTACTCTTTTTAGTTGTTTCATAATAAAGTAATAACATAAGTATAGATAATATACATATATGTTATTATAAATATTAAACAACTATATTTCATCTTCTATCCATCCTATGAAAAATGAAATCACCACGCGTGCATATGTACGGCTTACCGTCTCCACGACGTGGTGTAATCTATTTTTCACCACTACCTTACATGGATGGGTATAAGGGTGAAAATAATAACTATATATGATTATTATAATATGATAATAATTCTAAGATACTATATACCATCCACTTCAATACCATTCAACAATTATGGGAATGATATCGTCGCTCGTGCGTACATACGGTTTACCGTCTCCATGGTGCAATGTGATTCGTTCTACATAATATTCATTAAAACATGATTATGTAATTGAATTAAATGAATAAACATGTTATATATTATAATAATATGATGTTTTAAATGATATAACTATAACCTAAAATGATTAGTAAGAACTTATCCTACAAAACATACATAAGAACATAATGTAGTTAATACCCGAACAACGAGAAACAATGATATGTTACTAATAAACAGATGAAAATATGATAATAAATGTTATCATAAAAATTATTATGATTTTTGAATAAATCAGTAACATTATATAAATCATTATACAAGAGTTTAGGATACATATAAAGCATATCAGACCTAAGGTAAGGGATAACTTTTCTAATCTCATTTTATCCGAGATTGATTATTCGTAAGTGTATATTGGGGATATATTTATCATCCAAGTCAATGTTTTCTAAAAATATTCCAATAAAATTTGTCTTATTATTCTATTTATTTTTAAATTCATTTTACCCATTTTTACTTCTACTACATGGTTTGGAAGGAATCTTTCTTTTTTTAACCATACGAGGTACTTTTTGACTTTTCCAAAAAAAGTACAAGGAGATTTTTTTTAACTGATACAGCATGAATGGGTTTTTACATATTCATAACACCTTATTTCCATTATTCTTACTCTACAAGTTTACAAGTGTATTTTCAACTTAATTCTTTTCTTTTAAAATTGTATGACATTTTGAGAAAATAAAACATTTTTGAAGAAGAAAGGATATTTTTTTCAAGAATAAAGCTCATGTGTTTTATCAAAATTATTTTCCATATAAGATTACATAGTTTTATGTTTATATACCTATTATTTATATTATTTTATTGTGTTTATTATGGAATTTTAATTAGTAAAACCATTTTTTTATATCAATTATGATGGAATGATTTTTATGAAACCCATTTGATTTCATTGGTTATGTTATGGTGAATTTATCTATGTTTTTGTTTCACAGATAAGAATGGTTTTATTATGAGAAGGGTGGGACCTATATCTCCCTCCAATGCATTGGGTAAATATTTATATCTCATCATATTGACATGGCTTAAATGGAAATTTAATCTGGTTTAGTGATATAGGGTTGTAAAGAGGAGAGAACTCGGTTCAGTAATGGACTTTGTCGGCTATGATGGTCTTGGAAATGAGCCTTGACTAATATGAAATGATTTTATATGATTATGTGTGTTTACCATAAAATTTCAAGTCTTATGTTATGACTATTAGGATTACATTTCTCTTTTATGATTTATTCCATGACATGATATTGTGATCTTTTATATGCAAGATAAGATTTTTAAATGTTATGTTCTTATGAATATGATATGATTGTTATTTCCTTTGTTTATCCTTACTGAGATTTTGAGATAACCCTTTTATATTTTTCTTTTCCCCAAGACATGAATACGGGTATTAAGTATGATATGAAAAAAGGAGTCTAGTTATGATGAAATAAATGGGAGACAATGTAGATGTTTTATGAACAAGTTATTTATGTTTCCCAGTTTCTAAAGACATTATAATGATATGGTCCTTTCATGGTTTTGTTATATGTTGTAATAAATATACTTAAATTCTAAAGTGATATCAATTTATGTAAATAATGGGATTCTATAGTTGGTATCATAGGGAGGTTATAGTTAACCTTTGGAAACTAGGAAGAGAAATACTTAAGGATATATCAAAGTATATGATACAATCCTAGTTTTTTAAAAATGACCGTGAATAACCTAGGATAAAACCTAAATTTTCCTAAATTGAAATTTTATTCTTTATTATGTGGTTACACTATTATGATTAGTGTTTCTCACACTATGCTTCTTGGTTTTAGTCAATGGCTAGAACCTGAATGAACTTTGTTAATGATGAATTCGAAGGGAAATGAAATGATTGTCCCTCTGAGAAACCAAATTTTATGGGAGATGAAATTCAAAATCTTTTATCCATGCTCACACAACTTTCTAAATCTATGAATCATGACATACTTCCAAACTAGCTAAGGAGGGAGTAACATTCAGTTTAATCCCTCATGAGGTTGCATCCACCTTCATTCAGCGGGTCTTCTGATCCATTAGAGGATGAATAATGGATCAGTACCACTGAAAAGATATTTTTAGTTTTAAAATGCTCTGAACATGATAAATTCATCTTAGCTCTATATTTTTTTGAAGGTGAAGTTGATCAATGGTGTAATATTATCTAGAATACAGGGTAAAGAGATAAACTTGAGTCCATGGAATGGGACGAGTTCAAGAAATTATTTTTCAATTAGTAATTTCCTAGTATTCTTCAAACAAATATGGAGAAGGAGTTTCTTGAACTTAATAAAAAGGATGATGAATCCATTTGTACCTACGAAGAAAAAATTACAAGACTTTCAAGGTACACTTCTAGAATTTTTATCCAACCAGAGAGTAAGATTGATCGATTCTTTAGTGGCATCAAACCAATTCTATGAATAGAATTATCCATAAGGGACTTCGATAGCTATAAGGAAATTGATCGATGTGATCTCAAGGTTGATATGGAGATTGGAGTAACCCATCATTCATATGGGTTTGATAAAAAGGGAAAATTGGAATTCAAAGGAAAATCTAAAGACCACACTGAAAAGAAGATGAGTTTTCCCTTATGCTCAAAGTGTGTAAATAAATATAGATGGAATTGTCTTAAAGGGACTAGTAAATGTTTCAAGTGTGGAAAAGAAGGTCATCAGGCAATTAAATGCTGAAGGGATGGAAAAAATATGTCTAATTATGTGAAAAAAGAAAAGGTTACACAGAATGTGTCTCCTGCACTTTAATTTTACAAGTGCAAGGAAATGGATAATTATGCCAATAAATTCCCTAATCCAAGGGTTATTGATGATGATCGATGTCAAAAAACTCTTAAGGCCAAAAACAAAATAAAGTCACATGAAATTACTATCGGTGACATAGAGTACGATAATGAAGTGGTGAAAGGTACACTTATCATCCAATCAAAAGTAGAAATTGTTTTATTTGATTCTAGATCCACTCACTCTTTTATTTCTAAAGAATTTTCTAAGGGTATCATAGTATTACCTCAATAATTATATGTTGACTAAGCTGTGAAAACTTTTAATGGCACAACAGTTTCATAAAAAATTACAATTCTTATCCAATTGAAGTTTGTGGGAAATTTCTACCTAAACATCTTGTGATACTTCCTATAGTGAAATTTGATGTGATTCCTGGCATGGATTGGATTTATTTATATGGATCTCATATCAATTTCCAAATAAGGTCAGTCATATTTCATATTCCAGATCAATCTATTATCATCTATCAATACAAGGATGAATATAACATTCTAGTAGAAATTTCTTCAACCTTATGTGTCTTGAATCCAATAAATGAAGGTTATTTATCTCAAATGGTTTGGGAGAAACTCATGATTAAGAATACGCCCATTGAAAAAGAGTTTTACGATGTCTTTCTAGAGGAATTTCCAGGTCTTCCACCAAACCGTGAAGTTGAGTTTTCAATAGAACGCATATCGGGTGCTATGCCTATTTCAAAGACACCTTATAGAATGACCCCAATTGAGTTGTAGAAATTGAAGAAGAAACTTCAATAGAATCTTTATAATGGAATCATATGCCCTAGTTTGTCACCTTGTTGAAAACATATGCTGTTTTTTAAGAAGAAATATGGATCAATGAGACTTTTCATTTATTATCAAGAACTTAACAATATCACTATCAAGAAAAAATATCCTCTCCAACACATTGATGACTTATTTGACCAACTACATGGAGCTCAATAATTTTCTAATATTCATATTCATTCATGGTATCATCAATTAAGGTTCAAAAAAGAGGATATACCAAATATGGAATTCCATACAAGGTATGAACACTATAAATTTATAGTGATGCCTTTTGGTCTTAAAAATTCCCATATTATCTTCATGGATCTAATGAATATAATCTTTAGATACTATCTTGATCATTTTGTGGTAGTATTTATAGATTATATTCTTGTCTATTCAAAGACCAAGGAAGGACATTAATATCACCTGATAATTGTATTGAAGACCCTGAGAAAGGAGAAGCTTTATTCCAAATTTAACAAGTGTGAATTTTTGCTTCAAAAAGTTTCATTTTTACATCACATAATCTCAAGAGAGGGGATATTTGTGGATCCAACAAAAACATTGGTTATTGAAAGATGGTTGAGACCAACAACAGTAATTGAGATCCGAAGTTTTCTTGGTTTGGATGGATATTATCTACGTTTTGTGAAATAATTTTCATGATTATATAATCCACTCACCAAGTTGACTCGAAAAGGATTTAAGTTCATTTGGATGGAGTAATGTGAAGAGAATTTCAAAGAGCTAAAAAGAAGGTTAGCCAGTCTACCTATGGTCACACAGCCATGTAGTGGAAAAATGTTTGTGATCTATAGTGATACATCCGAGAAGGGTATGGGGAGTGTTCTCATTAAAAATGATATGGTGATAGCTTATGCCTCATGATAGTTGAAAACCCATGAGAAAAATTACCCAACTCATGATTTGGAGTTAGCTGCGGTAATATTTTCATTGAAAATATGGAGTCATTATCTTTATGGTGAAAGGTGTGATATTTATATTGCTCATAAAAGTTTAAAGTATATTTTCACACAAAATGATCTGAATATTAAACAAAGAAGATGGTTGGAGTTGATTAAAAATTAAGACTACTCAATACATTACCACTCTGGGAGAGTGAACAAGGTGGAATATGCTTTGAGTTGAAAAGACCATACTAGCTTATCCATGATGAGGATCACAAAAGATCCAATATTTATGGATTTTCAAAGGATGGATCATAAACTTTTAATGGAATGGGAGTAATTTTATCTTTCTCAAATGAATGATCAACCATCTATACAAGTGAAGATTAAAGAGGCATAGAAAAAATATGTAGAGTTACAAAATAAGGTGATAAATGTTCCTGAATTCAACCTTGATTATGATGAAATAATAAGGTTTAGGAACCAGGTTTGTGTTCCTCCTATACACGAATTAAAAAAGGATAAATTGGATGAGGATCATATTTCTTCATTCTCTATTCACCCGAGAAGAAAAAAGATATACAGGGCCCTGAAAAGGTACTTCTGGTGGGATGGAATGAAAAGAGATGTAACTGAATTTGTCTCTTGATGCTTGGTTTGTCAAAAAATTAAGGATGGAAGACTGAAGTCTAAGGGTATGTTATAACCATTATCCATACCAGAATGGAAATGGGAAAACATGACTATAGAATTTGTCATTGGGATTCTTAAAACATCCAAAGGAAATAATGTTATCTGGGTTATAGTTGATCGTCTTACGAAGTTGTCACACTTCATTTCTATTAGAGAGGATTTCTCTCTTGATCAGCTTGCTAGGATATATTTAAAGGAACTTTTAATATTGCATGGAGTACCAATTTCCATTATATCTAATCAGAATCTGAGGTTTACCTTGATGTTCTAGAAAAGTCTTCAGTGTGCTCTGGATACAGAGTTAAGTTTCAGAACTTCCTATCATCCTCAGATAGATAGTCAGTCTGCGAGGACCATTCAAACTATGGAAGACATGTTAAGAGATTTCTCTATTTATTTCAAAGGTGGTAAATATCAACACCTAACATTGGTATAATTTTCTTACAATAATAGCTTTAACTCCATTATTCATATGGATCCTTATGAATCCCACTATGGAAATAAGTGTAGAACTCCAACTTGCTGGGATGAAGTTGGGAAAATAAATCTATTAGGACCTGATCTTGTTGATGAAATGGTAGAAAAATTCAGATCTATTCAACAACACATAAGAGTAGATTAGATTCATAAAAACAGTTATGCTGACAATCAAAGAAAATACCTAAAGTTTGAAGTGGGTGATAAGGTGTTCTTAAAAATATATCCCAAGAAGAGAGTAATGTTATTTGGAAAGAATGGAAAGTTGAGCCCTAGGTATATCGGCCCTTTTGAAATGTGGGATCATGTTGGGAATGTGGCTTACCGATTTGCACTTCCACTGAATCTCTCTCAAGTTCATGATTTGTTCCATGTATCTCTCCTGATAAAGTATATACTTGATCCTTCACATGTACTAAGCTTAGAGTCACATTGTTGGAGAAATATATTTCTTATGAATAACAGCCAATAGAGATTCATGATCATAGCAAAATAATTCTACGAAATAGGACCACTCGATTGGTTAAAGTTTAATAGAAGAACCACCAATTTGAATAAGATACATAGTAATATGAGGATATGATGAGGGAGAGGTGTCCTCATATGTTTATTTTCACATGAGGAATTTAGAGGGTGAAATTCAGTTTAAGGGGGAAGAATGTAACACCTGGATGTTTTTATGAAATATTTTCTTTAAATAATTTTTATTCTTCCGTAGCTTTATTTGCATGAAATCATGAGTTTAAATAAACTACAAGATTCCCTTAATAAAAAATTATTATTATAGCCTAGTTGTTAGGTTAGCGGGAATAATCATAACTAACTTATGAAAATGCATTATGAATTCATTGGCTTTTAATTATTTTTGAAAAATATAAATCAATTAGATATTTGTATTTTTGATTGAATTATATTTGAAAATGAAATTAATGAGTTATATGTTTTGTATACATAATAAAATATTTTTTATATTCATCCAATGGATATTTTTGTCATAGGGTATGAAAAAAACCTTATTTTATGATTAAGAACCTTTTTTAAGGACAATTTTACACCTTTGAATGATGACCCCATTTTAAATCAAGATTTTGACACATTAATAATTTCTATATGAGAATATAAACATTTTATTTTGAATTAGGATATAAAAATATACATTGGATAAATTTATGATATTTCCGATAACATTCATGTTTTGATGAATAGTAAAAATACACTAAATTTTAAAATGAAACAACTTTTTTTCATCGATATAATTTATGTTGTTAAATTATAATATTGAATGGTTTGAAAGTGTAAATAGAATATATTTTTACCATTTAATATAATGTATTTCATTATCATTAATTTGACATTGAATTCATAGGTAAAAACATTTCAATCTTTTGCAGTGTTTTAACTTTTAAAACACTTTTTCTCATTTCAACAACAAGAATAATTTTAAATTAATTAATGCAACTTCTGTGTTTTGAATTTTGAAAAATGGATTGCATATTTGTAATCATAAGGTCCAAATTTTGTGAATAATTACCTTTTATTTTTTGACATTATGAATAGTAACTTCAGTAATTATTTTATTTACCATGGTTAAAAGGTAAATTTGGTAAATAAGGGTTAAATAATAATAATTTAATAATATAAAAATACCCTAAAACGTGTCCTAATACTATTTTATGTGATATTTCTAACCATGGGCATCCTTGGGTCTATTTTGGGACCCCATGGATTCACTTGGATGTGATAATGGCATTTTATAAGAATTAATTTAAAGTAAAGATAATTATAACCTAAACACATATCTTTTACTAAATCGATTTTAATATTGGTTTATATAACTAATATCCATATATTTAAATAGTCATTAGAAATCTAAAATGATTTCCTATATCATGGTATTTTATTTATAGTTTTTATACATTAGATAAATATATATATTTATGACACAATTATGATGCAGTGATTACCTTATTAATGAAAGATTCAAATAAATGAATTTATAAATATTAAAAAAATGTAATTTGGTTATTTTTATGTCATCCATGAATTTTATGGATTATATTGACATATTATATTTTATTTAATGCCTTATTTTATAAGGAAACTTATTGTTATTAATTTTTAAAAAAGTCAAGTGTGAATAGTGTCTAAAAATTGACATAATTCATAACTTAAAACATAAAATAGTTTATTAAATGATATTAAATTCCACAAAATCTTTTATTCAGGAAAATTTTTAATATAAGTCCAAATCTGTCATAAATAACTTTTTTTTGGGTCGTTTGACATGATATGGTAATTACACTAACCCACAATGTGTAAATAACTTGATATCACGGTAAGATTAAAAAGGGTAAAATAAGGGTTAAACCAAAACAAAAAGGATAAAAAATATTCAAAACTTGTCTAAAAATTATTGTATGATGGGTATTCGAACCAAAAATCATATTATATTTTAATTAAATAATTTTTTACCATTTTTTTAGTCTAAATTGAATGTACAATAAATTAATATTCTGAGAGTTTCCTAAAGTGCCCCTCTCCTATCTTGTAAAAGGGCACATCCTCCCTCTCCTATTCACTCCATTTTGAGCCTTAAAGCTTGGAAAAAACTATCCCATTTCTCTTATAAACTTCTTTAGTAACATTTTATAGGTTCTGGTCTTCTCAAAATACCAACTCTAGTTCCCTAAGAGGAAATTTAAAGGAGGCACATTGAGGAAGAGGTAATATCTTCTACTGATTACTTCAAATTTATTTCTTCTTCTAATTCCTATTATTTATCTTTTTCATTATAAATTAATAACATAAGTATCAAAAAATATACTTATATGTTATTAAAAATATGAAACAACCCTATTTCACCTTCTATCCATCCTAGGAAAAATGAAATCACCACGTGTGCGTACGTACGGCTTACCGTCTCCACGCCTTGGTGTAATCTGTTTTTTACGACCAACTTACATGGATGGGTATAAGGGTGGAAATAATAACTATATATGATTATTATAACATTATACTAATTCTGATATAATATATACCATCCAATTCAATACCATTCAACAATTATGAGAATGATATCATCGCTCGTGCGTACGTACGGCTTACCGTCTCCACAGTGCGACGTGACGCATTCTACATAATATTCATTAAACCATGATAATATAAATGAATTGAATGAATAAATATGATATATATTATAATAATACCATGTTATAAATGATATAACTATAACCTAAAAATATGAATATGGACTTATCTGACAAAACATATATAAGCACATAAAGCAATTAATACCCAAATAATGAGTAACCATGAAATGTCACTAAATATGGATGAAAATATGATCATAAATGTTATAATAAAAATTATTATGATTATGGAATAAATCAGTAACATTATTTAACTCATTATACAGAAGTTTTGGATACATACAAATCATATCGTACCTAAGGTAAGGGATAACTTTTCCAATCTCATTTTATCTGAGATTTTTTATTTGTAAGTATCTACTGGGTATATATTTATCGTCCATGACCATGTTTTCTAAAAATATTCTCATAAAATGTGTAATATTATTCTATGTATGTTTAAAGTCATTTTTACCCATTTTTTACTTTTACTACATGATTTGGAATGAATCTTTCTTTTGTTTACCATACGAGGTCCTTTTGGACTTTTTTAAAAAAAGTATGAGGAGAATGTTTTTTTACCTTATATGGCATGAATTGGTTTTTACATCTTCATAACACCTTATTTCCATGAATCATTCTCTACACGTTTACAATTTTATTTTCAACTCAATTATTTTATTTTAAAATTGCATGTCATTTTGAGAAAAGAAAAAAATTTTGAAGAATAAATGATATTTTCTTTAGGAATGAAGCTCATGTGTTTTATCAAAATTGTTTTCCATATAATATTACATAGGTTTATGTTTTTATACATATTATTAATATTATTTCATTGTGTTTATGACTGAATTTTAATTAGTAAATCCATTTGTTTTATATCAATTATGATGGAATGATGTTTATGAAACCCATTTGATTTCATGGGTTAGACTATGGTGAATGTTTCTATGTTTTTGTGGTACACGTAAGAATGGTTTCATTATGAGATGTGTGAGACTTATATCTCCCTCAAATTAATTGGGTAAAGATTTATATCTTATGAGATAGACATTTTTGGAACAAAAAGTTAATATGGTTCAGTGATACAAGGCTGGAACGAGGAGAGAACTCAATTTAGTAATGGACTTTGTCTGCTATGACAGTCTTGGAAATGAGCCTTGACTAATATGAAATGATTTTATATGATTATGTGTATGTGACACAAAATTTCATGTCTTATGTTATGACTACTGGGATTAAATTTCTCTTTTATGATTTATTCCATGACATGATATTGTGATCTTTTATTTTCAGGATAATATTTTCCAATGTTTTGTTATTATGAATATGATATGATTGTTATTTCATTTGTTTATCCTTAATAAGAATTTGAGATCACACTTTTATATGTTTCTTTTCCAAAGTACATGAAAAGGGTTTTAAGTATGATATTCCAAAAAGAATTCTAGTTATGATGAAATAAACAGGAGACAATATAGATGTTTTATGAACTAGTTGTTCATGTTTCTCAGTTTCTAAAGACACTATACCAATACGGTCATTTCATGGATTTTTTATATGTTTTAATAAATATATTTCAATTATTAAGTGATATCAATGTATGTAAATAATGGGTTTCTATAGTTACATTCTACTCCCCTTAAAATGAATTTTTTACATTAAATTTCATTACTATAATATAAAAGACTAAGAGTATTTTGGCCTCATCATGTCCTTAAGTACCCATGTAGCTTCCTCAAATAGTTTGTTTTACCACAAAACTTTAACCAATTGAGTGGTCTTGTTTCTTAGAACTTTCTCTCTATGATCAAGAATCTCCACTAGCCTTTTCTCACAAAAAAATATTTTTCAAATGGTAGGACCTCTGAGTTCAATAAATGTGAAGGTTTAGGTATGTAATTCCTTAGGAGAGATACATAGAACAAATCATGAACTTGGGAGAAGTTTGGTAAAAACCCAAGTGAAAAGGCATGGTCCATACTCAATCAAGAATCTAGTATGGTCCAATATACCTAGATCTCAGATTTTCTTTCTTCCTAAATCTCATAACCATCTTCCATGGAGAAACTCATAGAAAAACCTTCTCACTAACTTTAAACTGCATATCATGCCGACGATTGTGAACATGACTTTTCTATGAACTCTTATCTACCTTGATGTAATGTTTAATGGTTATTACTTTCTCTAGTATTTCCTTATATAGTTTTGGTCCCATTAGATTTATTTATCAAAATTCATCCCACCAAGTTGTAGTTCTACACTTATTTCCATAGAGGGGTTAATAAGGATTTATCTTAATGCTTGAGTGAAAGCAATTATTATAAGAAGACTATACTAGAGGAAGGTGTGGATCTCAGTCACCTTTTAAATACATATAAAAATATCTTAGTATATCCTATTGTGTTTGAATTGTTCCCTCAGACTGAAAATATATCTGAAGATGATGTGTAGTGATAAAACTCAATTATGTATCTTGATATTGCTAAATAATTTTCCAAAACATTGAGTTAAACCTAAAATCTTGATCAGATGTAATATAACATGGTACTCCATGAAAATTTACCAATTCCTTAACTTATATCCTAGAAAATATGATCTAGATAGAAATAGTATCTGATATAAATTAAGTGTGTTGACTTTATATGGATATTGACTACAACCCATATAGAATTTTTGCCTTTATATGTTTTGGGGAGTCTAATGACAAAATCCATGGTGATGTTTTCCCATTTCAATTTTGTTATGGGTAATGGTTTTAACATCCCCTTAGAATTTTGTATCTCATCATTAACATACTAACATAGAAATCCCTGAGATAAATACTCAGCAATATCTTTATTTCATACCACCCGAAATTCACTTTTATATCTCTATACATATTCATACTTCTTAGATTAATAGAGAATGAAGAACTATGAGCCTCTTCCAATAAATCCTTCAAATTTTGTATGGATAGAACACATACATAGTACCTAAACCTTATTATTCCATCATAACCAAGGTTAAACTCAGGAATATTTCTAACCTTCTTCTATAGCTCAAAATCTTCCTTCTACACCACTATAATCTTTACTTAGATAGATGGTTAAACACACATTTCAGAAAGAAAATATTTTTACCCGTCCTTCAAAATTTCAAGATCCATCCTATGAAAATAAATAAATATTGGTTATTTTTTATCCTCATCATAGATAAGCTAGTGTGATCCTTTCAAATAAAAGAATATTCCACCTTGTTCGCTTTCCTAAGGTGGTAATATATTGAGAAATCATAATATTTAATAAGTTTCAACCATATTCTATTGAATATATTCAACTTCTTCTTTTTGAAAAAATCATTTAAAATTTTATGATCAATATATATATATCACACATGTGACATCTCGGACCCGGTTGCCCCTCAACCCGAGCCCCGAGCCCAGTTGGCCACATGACCCCTGGCTCGTCTCCCCGTAGGCCAGGGGCTGCCGACTAGTAGTGGGGGTGTAATGGTAAGTCAGTGGGGAGACTGTACCCCCATGTCAGAGTACACAGCGGTAATAGAAAAGTAATATAGATAGCAGAAACACAACCAATGGATAACAGGAGAAATAGGGAAACATACAAACCAAACAACGGAAGTAAGGAAAACCCTGATAAGTATACGAAAGCCACATAGGCAGTGTATGATACAAAAGGGATGTATGGCATGATGATGCAGTGGAAATAGAAGATGACCATGCTATACAATAATACAAAAAGAACAAAAATAGTCCACGAGCATCTCTATCCAAGCACGATCCTCTGCTCTGGATCTCTATCTAGAATGCATATAAGTCAACAACCTGAAGCTGGGCCTTTGCCCCTGCTAGTACCTACAGTAGTGAAGTCTACACGGGTTTCAAGGAGGTCGCCCGGGTAGGGTGTGAGACAAGTCTCAGTAGGCCACCACCAACGATGTCTATGTGTAATCCAAAAAGTTTTTTGTATGAAAAAATGAGTAATATACTGAAAGTAAGTAAAACAAAGTAAATAAACAACCCTCCCACTCAGGTTCCGGAAGGACACCTGGCAGTTCTACCTGCTTCAGCTCATGGCTGGAAATCTGAACAAACACCAGAGGTATATAGGTTATCACTGGCATGAGGTAAAAATGCCTCTCATCCACAAGTATTGTAGCTGGCGTGGGGTAGAAATGCCTCCCACCCATAAGGTTATATACCCACGAGGTATAAATTCCTCTCGTCCTCAATCATTGTAGTTGGAATGGGGTAGAAATGCCTCCCACCCATAAAGTTATATAGGCACGAGGTATAAATTCCTCTCATCCTCAATCAATGAGATTTATCTGGAACGGGGTAAGAATACATCCCGCCCACACACGGGTTGTCACAAGCATGTCAACACATCAAATCATAACCATTCATAACATAATATATAAGGCAAAGCATCTTATATCACATCACATTAACAATGCATGGCATTTACCAATCACATCATAAAGAAAAAAATCATCTCAAAGCAATGTACATTTCAATTTGTTCAAGGGGTTCAGGCTATCTCATCCTAGCCAACCTCTAACCAAGCCATCCCATTTTCATAACATGGAAAATGGATTCCAAGACATATCCTTAAGGTTAAAAGGTAAAAAATGGCCAATTCCCAAGGCATATCACCTATGGTTGACCACTCCCAGTCCACACCTAATCTAAACACCCAAACAATGTTAGATTCATCAATCTAATACCACACGAGTCATTTAGACATGAAGCAGTCAACACAAATAAGGGGTTTAGAAAAGAGAAAAAACACGGCATGATGATAGTTATTCAAAATGGAGAAAACCCAAAAGGAGAACACATGACCACCTATCTTAGAGCTGCAGGCGTAGGATCCCTTGATATCAACCTCAGATTCGCAATAGGTTGGAAGAGATCTGAGTTCCAGTCCAATGCCCTGAAAATAGGGCATATGAGCCTGCATCAAAATAACAAGATGGAAGGCAAGATTTGCTAATGAAGGAGGGGTGCGTGAGGTTAGCCTTACCTTGGCCCTTCCAATTCTTCATACGGATCAAGAATCAAACACCGGAAGAAGGCTCCACAAGAGAAAGAGTGAGAGAGAGTTTTGGAGCTCAAAGGAGGATTCCCTCTGGTTCTATCTACATGTAGAAGAAAGAAAGAGGCTTTAGGCCTTATAAAATAATTAAGGGAAAAAAGGTAAATTTACCCAGAACTGGTCAAACGGTTTAGGCGCACGGTTTACCAAACCGTGCGCAAACCGTGCGTACTTCCTTGCCTCCAGAAAAAGGGTCACACGTGTTAGGCACACGGTTTACCCAAACCGTGCACAAACCGTGCACACCTCCCGGCTTCTAGACCAAAGGCCACACGGTTTACCCAAACCGTGCAAAAGCCGTGCGCAGGCCGTGCGCCCCTGCCTACAAGTCCATTTCTCAAACTCTCGGGATCCGAACAAACCCCAGACACTCCTCATACCCTCCTTAGAACATTACACACATTCAACAAGCTTAAAGGAATGATTCTAAAGAAAAACTGACGATCCATACCTTTTCCAAAGATTAGGGTCGTTACAACCTCCCCTTCTTAAAGAAACTCGTCCCCGAGTTGGCCTTTCGAGGGTATTGAGGTGTCATCAATGAAAAGCTCTGGCCATTGAGAATGTATATCAGCCTCTCACTCCCAGGTCTTGTCCTGTACCCAGTCGTGCTGCCATAACACCCATACAAGAGGAACAGACCTGCCATGGAGTGTCTTCACACTCCGGTTAACAATTCGCATCGGATACTCCTCAAAGGAAGCATCCACATCCAGTTTAACCTCATCAGGATGAAAAACATGAGTCGGGTTTGAAAATTATCGGCGTAGCTGAGATACATTAATAACATCGTGCATGGCCTAGTTTCTCCGCGGAAGTGCAAGCTGGTAAGCTACTGGCCCGATCCTCTTAATCACCTCAAAGGGTCCTACGAACCTCGATGAGGGATTACCCTGCTTCTGTATACGTATCTGCCCTAACCTAGGAGAGACCTTCAAGAAAACCCGGTCCCCAACCTCGAACTCAAGAGGTCGTCGGTGCTTGTTAGCATAGGACCGCTGTCTAGATTGAGTTGTTTGCATATGCTTCCTAATAAGCTGTATCTACTCTGTAGTTTCCTGCACCAGACGTGGTCCTAGAATAGCTGCCTCCCCTACTTCAAGCCAACACAAAGGTGAGCGACAAGGCGTACCATATAAGGCTTCATAGGGAGCCATCTCAATGGTATCCTAGAAGCTATTGTTATAACTAAACTCGACAAGATGAATTTGTTTCTCCCATGAACCTCCACAATTGAGAACACAGGAACGTAACATATCCTCTAGTACCTATATAGTCTGCTCGGTCTGTCCATCAGTCTTCGGGTGATAGGTCGTGCTCAAAAGTACCTGTGTACCCAAGGCCTTCTGTAAACCCTTCCAGAACCGAGATGTAAAATGAGGATCTATGTCCAACACAACAGAACAAGGTGCTCCATGAAGGTGCACTATCTCCTTGACATACATAATTCCCAATTCACCAACCGTGAAGGTCTTTCGCACAGATAATAAATTCACTACCTTCATCAGAAGGTCGACGATAACCCATACTGCATCATTTCCATGAGGTGACCTGGGTAAACCGGTTACAAAGTCCATAGAAACATCGTCCCATTTCCACTCCAGAATGGAAAACGGCTGCAAAAACCCTACCAGACGCTGATGTTCCACCTTCACCTACTGACAGGTGGAACAACGCATAATGAAACCGGCTATCTCCCGCTTCATGCTAGTCCACCAGTACTGTCATCGCAAATAATGATACATTTTGGTGATTCTTGGGTGAACTGCCCATGCTGAGGCATTAAAATCCCTCATAAGCTCCTTTATGATGTCTTCTGGGACCCATACACGCCCATGGAACAATAAAGTATCACCCTCATCCATGTTCTAATCTGTAGAGGAATCATCATTGACACTCTCTCGTAGAACAAGGCCTTCTGTATCTGATAACTATCTTTCCATGACCCATTCCAAAAGAGTAGATGTCACCGCTAAGGCTGAGAGAACAGTCTGACCCTGACCCTCCTGAACCTCAATGTGCATCTCTGAAAACAGGTCTATCATCTTCCACTCCTCATTAGATTCCCGAACCACTTGCGACTGAGTTTTCTGACTTAGCGCATCAGCTATTGAATTTCCTTTCCCAGGAGTGTAGGCCAGTTTGAAATCAAATGATTGCAGGTACTCGACCCACCTATGTTGCCTAAGATTTAGATCCCGCTGAGTGAAGATATATTTGAGGCTTTTGTGGTCATTGAATATCACAAAACGCTCTCCCAACAAATAGTGTCTCCAATAGCGTATGTCATGCACAACCGCTGCGAGCTCGAGGTCGTGTGTCGGATAATTTCGTTAATGAGGCTTTAACTGATGAGAACCATACGCAATGACTCGCTCGTCCTGCATCAAGACATCTCCACGCTCGATACCTGATGCATCACAAAAGACCATATAAGCTCTGCCTGGCTCTGGAAAGATCAGAATCGGTGCTGAAGTTAGTCTGCCCTTTAGTTCCTGAAAAGCTGCTTCACAAAGTTCTAACCAAACAAATCTCACCCCCTTTTTGGTCAAAGGTGTAAGCGGTGCTTCTAGGCGTGAAAAGTCTTGAATGAACTGCCTATAATATCCAACAAGCCTCAAGAAACTCTTGATCTCAAAGACGTTTTTGGGATACTCCCAAGAAATTACAGCACTCACCTTCTTAGGGTCAACTGAAACTCCAGACTCAAGAAATAATGTGACCCAGGAAGTGAACCTTATTTATCCCAAAGTGGCATTTACCGAGCTTAGCATAAAGCTGATGCTCTCTTAGTGTATTCAGCATGATCTCAAGATGTTTTGTATGGTCGTGTCTCGAGCGTGAATAGACTAAGATATCATCCACAAATACAACCACAAAAGAATCAAGGTACAGGTGAAAAATCCGATTCATAAGAGTTATAAACACTGCAGGTTCATTCATAAGCCCAAACGGCATGACTAGGTACTCATAGAGACCATACCTGCTCCTGAACGTCGTGCGAGGTATGTCCAAAGTCCTAACACGCACCTGGTGATAGCCCGACCTCAAATCTATCTTTGAAAACACCTTCGCTCCTCAGAGTTGATCGAAGATGTCGTCAATTCGGGGTAAAGTATACCGATTCTTAATAGTCAACTGATTTAACTTACGAAAATCCACGCAAAGACGAAGGGTACCATCTACCTTCTTAGCAAAGAGAACCGGTGATCCCCAAAGAGAAGTACTGGGACGTATAAATCCTTTTGCTTCCAGGTCCTCCAGCTGAATCTTGAGCTCCAGAAGTTCCTTAGGTTCCATCCAATAAGTAGGAATGGTCACTGGTGCTTCTCCTGGTATAAGATCAATAGTAAACTCGACCTCTTGCACTGAGGTAGACTAGTGAAATCATCAGGAAAGACATAACTGAAATGCTCCACTACCGGAGGATAAACCGAGGGTTGTAACCCTTGGTCATCGAGATAAAGACTAACAACCTGTGTCGTGAAACCACCTAATCTCTGGTGTTCTGGTCCTGTTTGTGTCGCACTAATATCCCATTCTCCCTTTTTCATATGTGTGTCACCCTCTGGTGACGTAAACGCCACCCTTCGACGATAGCATTCAATCCGGGATCTATAGGTAACTAACCAGTCCATCCCAATTATTACATCAAAACATGTCATATCTAGAACATACAGGTTCCACATGGAAAGGTCACCGCCCACATCGAGGGGACAATTCTGACAACGATGAACACCCTCTAAATGGATACCTAATGGGGTATCTAACGTGATCATACCATGATATGAATCTACGTCGAGGCCCAAACGTCCAATAATCACCTCTTATATAAAAGATTGAGAAGCTCCTGTATCAAAAAAAAGCAAATACTAATGTAGAGGAAACTAGAACCGTTCCTCGTATAGTAGATGGTCTGGCGTACTTCTCTTGCAGCGTAGGCTCAACTGCATACAACTGGCCGGTACCACGGCCCTGAGTCACAGTCTGGCTACCCTGAGCAGACCCGCCCTGCTGGTGCTGAGAGTCATATGCCTGATTACCTCTACCTCGACTGCTGCCACGGCCTGATCAACCGGCAGTATTCCAGCCGCCCGACTAATGTGATCCTGCCGATCCAGCGCCAGATCGTGGAGTAGGTAAAGATCCATGCTCACTGAACCCTGGGGGAAAAGTCCTGCAGAAGTGGTGGAGATGAACCAACCTACCACAGCCTCTACACTCCACTGGGATTCGCGAACACTACCTCTTCATATGTCCTGGCACCCCACATTGGTGACATATAGGAGTACCACCTGAGAAAAGGGTCTGACCACCACTAACACCGTGAGAGTCCTCAAAACGTCGCTTCTTCCCAGAAGCAGATCCACTAGAACCCTTCATTGCGGAACCACCCTGGTTCACACTGTCTGCTTCACTCAAGTTCCTCTATGTGATCAAATCCGGATTGACGATCTCTAAAATGGTCGTCAGCCTGAACACGTTAACCTGTGACCAGATGGCGTAACCTATCCCATCCTCAAAATTCCTAGCGGCTGTAAGATCGTCAGTAGCTAGTGTAGGAGCAAAATGTTGTAACTCAGTGAAACAGGACGAATATTCCATGACTTTCATGGTCCCTTGATGCAGATTCATAAAATACCTAGCTCTGTCAGCCCTCAAAGTCTGATGAAAGAAATAATCATAGAATACAGTCTGGAAATCAGCCCAGTCCATCTCTCTCTGATGTCCCGTCTGGGTGATGACATCCCACCACCTCCGGGCTGAACCATGTAGCATATAAGCTGCGAGCTTGACCCTCCGCTCTGGAGGCGTCTCAAGGTGCTCAAAGATGGTCAGAATAGCCTCCAACCAGGACTCTGTAGCCAAAGGTCCCCCATCTCTCATAAATATAGGAGGATGCTGCAACTAAAACTCATGGGTCAACTTTTCCATACTCGGGGAAGGTCTCACTCCACCTTGCATACTCTAAATCATACGCAAGAAGTTCTCATGGAACTGGGCATCGGCACCCATCTCAGGAATAGCAAGAGGATCCACAGGTGGCTCGACAGGAAGATCAACTGGCGGCTCAGGGCCTGCCACCTCAGGAATGTGATCATCGACACCTTCAGCACACGCAACTCGAGGACGTCTCGGAGGCATAGTGCTACAATGCCAAATGAACATCTCAAAAGAAGAAACCAAAAAAATTAAAGGTTGAACTCCAGAAGCTAGGATAGGTACTAAGCCTTCCTACCCATAAGATCACCTATCCACACCTATACAAAAAACGTTGTAAAACCTGCAACTGGTCAAAATTAACTTAATCCGTTGATATGGTATTTTCCAACCCATAAGGGCCCATACTCCTCATGAACTGAAAGATGACACACACTTGGATGTCATTTCACACTTACTAGCACTAATCAAGTATTTAAATTTACTTTTAATCCAAAGATTTGTTTAATTGGAATGTCATTTTCCGATCCATAAGGGCCCATACACCTTATGAACCAAAGAGTGAATCCCACTAAAAACACATCATCACAACATGCATGAAATATTTTCACAATTGCACACACATCAAAAAGGCTTAGAAATAAACATCAGTAAATTCTTGCTAAAAATTTAAATGTAGCATGGACAGATGCATGGCCTAATCATATTGTCCCTATCGTGATGCATGTTCTAATGCATAACCCTAATTTCATCGGGTCGAACCAAGAAATCCAAATCCCAACATTGAAAATCTCAATAACATCACAAAACATGTGAAGCACCCAACGGTGAAATGATATCAACAGTAAATAGTAGAATCAATAACAACATAAAATAAGCAACTTGGTCTTTTCCCCATACATGGGTTCGCAACGCCCAAGCACGACTCATCGCTAAGTCCCTAAATGTTCCCATTCTCCAAGTCTATTGTCGCCAAATAGTAAACCAAGAAAGAAAGAAAACCCTCTGATACCAATTTGTGACGTCCCAGACCCGGTTGCCCCTCAACCCGATCCCTGAGCCCGGTTGTCCACATGACCCCTAGCTCGTCTCTCCATAGGCCAGGGGCTATCGACAAGCAGTGAGGGTGTAATGGTAAGTTAGTGGGGATACTGTACCCCCATGTTAGAGTACACAGCGGAAATAGAAAAGTAATATAGATAGCGTAAACACAACCAATGGATGACTGGAGAAATAGGAAAACATACAAAATGAACAACGGAAGTAAGGAAAACCCTGATAAGTATACGCAATACACATAGGCAGTGTCTAATAAAAAATGGATGTATGGCATGCTGATGTAGTGGAAATAGAAGATGAGCATGCTATATAATAATACAAAAAGAACAAAAATAGTCCACGAACATCTCTATCCAATCTCGATCCTCTGCTCTGGATCTACAGCTAGAATGTATATAAGTCAACAACCTGAAGCTGGGCCTTTTCCCCTACTATTACCTACAACAGTGAAGTCTACACGGGTGCCAAGGAGGCCGCCCGGGTAGGGTGTGAGACAAGTCTCAGTAGGCCACCACCAACAATTTCTACATGTAATCCAAAAATGTGGTCGCATGCAACAATGAGTAATGTGCTACAAGTAAGTAAAACAAAGTAAATAAACAACCCTCCCGCTCAGGTTCTGGAAGGACACCTGGAGGGTCTACCTACTTCAGCTCATGGTTGGAAATCTGAACAAACAACAGAGGTATATAGGTTATCATTGGAACGAGGTAAACATGCTTCTCGTCCACATGTACTATAGTTGGTGTGGCGTAGAAATGCCTCCCACCCATAAGGTTATATAGGCACGAGGTATAAATGCCTCTCATCCTCAATCCACAACCACAATCCTTTTTTTTAATTTATTAAAAGCCACTTTTAGTAAAAGTGGGAACCAAAAAAAAGAGCCATAGGATACCCATAGTTCACAAAGAACATCCATCCACATGACACAACTGGTTCAGAATGAAAGATAAAAATTTTAAATTTCAAAACCAAAATTCTGAAATACTGCCAAAATCAACATCGAACCACCAGAAACCAACCTCGATCCATGGCACGGGGAGACCTCGTCCTCAATCACTGTAGTTGGTGTGGGGTAGAAATTCCTCCCACCCATAAGGTTATATATGCATGAGTTATAAATGCCTCTCATCCTCAATCACTGAGATTTATCTGGCACGGGGTAAGAATGCCTCCCACCCACACACGGGTTGTCACAAGCATGTCAACACAGCAAAGCATAACCATTCACATCACAATATATAAGGAAAAGCATCTTATATCACATCACATTAATAATTCATGGCATTTCCCATTCACATTATAAGGAAGGCAATCATCTCAAAGCAATGTACATTTCAATTCGTTCAAGGGGTTCAGGATATCTCATCCTAACCAACCTCTAACCAAGCCATCCCATTTTCCTAACATGGAAAATGGCTTCCAAGACATATCGTTAAGGTTCAAAGGTGAAAAAGGTCTAATTCCCAAGGCATATCACCTATGGTTGACCACTCCCAGTCCACACCTAATCTAAACACCCAAACAAGGTTAGATTCATCAATCTCATACCACACGGGTCATTTAGACATGAAGCAGTCAATACAAATAAGGGGTTTATAAATGAGAAAAAACACGGCATGAGGATAGTTACTCAAAATGGAGAAAACCCAAAAGGAGAACACATGACCACCAACCTTAGAGCTGTATGTGTAGGCTCGCTTGATATCAACCTCAAATTCACAGTAGGTTGGAAGAGATCTGAGTTCCAGTCCAATGCCTTAAAAATAGGCATATGATCCTACATCAAAATAATAAGATGGAAGGCATGGTTTTCTGGTGAAGGAGGGGTGCATGAGGTTAGCTTTACCTTGGCCCTTCCAATGCTTCCGACGGATCAAGAATCCGACACCATACGACGGCTCCACAAGAGGAAGAGTGAGAGGGATTTTTTGAGCTCAAAAGAGGATCCCCTCTGGTTTTGTCCGCTGGTAGAAGAAAGAAAGAGGATTTAGGCCTTATAAAATAATTAAGGGAAAAAGGTAAATTTACCCAGAACTGGTCGCAAGGTTTAGGCGTATGGTTTACCAAACCGTGCTCAAACCGTGCACACTTCCCTGCCTCCAGAAAAGGGGTCACACGGGTTAGGCGCACAGTTTACCCAAACCGTGTGCTAACCGTGCGCACCTCCCTACTTCTAGACCAAAGGCCGCACGGTTTACCCAAACCGTGCGCAAGACGTGCTTAGGCCGTGCACCCCTATCTGCTAGTCTATTTCTCAAACTCCTGGGCTCCGAACGAACCTCGGACACTCCTTGGACCCTCTTTATAACATTATACACATTCAACAAGCTTAAAGGAACGATTCTAATGAAACACTGATGATCCATACCTTTGCCAAAGATTCGGGTCGTTACAACACCTTTCTCTGTAAAGATAATGCCTCTATATATTTAATGATAAGATCACCATAGGTAACTCTAAATCATGAGTTGGGTAATTTTACTCATGAACCTCCAATTTTCATGAGGTGTAATATTTAACCATGTCATTTTTTAGGAGAACACATCCTAGTCCCTTTTTTGTTGCATCAATAAATATTTAAAACCCTTCACCACTATAGGGTAATGTAAGCTTAGGTTCACTGAATAACCTTGTCTTTATTTCTTTGAAATATTATTCACATTCATTTGTCCAAAGTAACTTAGATTCCATTCAAGTAAAATTGGTGAGTGGATTAGATAATGATTAGAAATTATCCATAAATTATCAATAATATCCTTCCAAATAAAGAAAAATATAGATCTTTGTCATAGTGGTTAGTCTTGTACAATGTTCAATAACTTTAATATTTGATTTATCTGTAGATATATCTTCTCTTGAGATTATATGATCTAAAAATGATACCATTTATAGAAAAAATTCACACTTGGTAAATTTTTCATACAAATTTTCTTTCCTTAGGTTCTTTAATAAAATCCTCAAGTGATCTTCATGATATTCCTTGTTCTTTGAATATATAATAATATTATCTAAAAAGAATACTGAAAACAAATATAGGTAATCTCTAAATACTATATTCATTAAATCCATGAAGATAGTGGGGGAATAGTAAGACCAAATGGGATCATTATATATTCAGAGTTTCCAGGCCTTTCATAAAATTTTCTCTAGGGTATACCCTCTTTCTTAACATTCAATTGATGATATCCAAAAAAGGTAAATATTGAAAAATTATTAATATACCCATAGTTGGTCAAACAAGTCATCAATATGGGTCATATGATACATTTTATTAATGGTGTTCTTGTTCAATTCTCGATAATCAACTCAAAGTCGCATACATCCATCTTTCTTCTAAACAAAAAATGATAGGGAACCACAATTTGACACACATGGATGAAAGAATCCCTTGTAAATATTCTCCTGGAGTTTCTTCTTAAATTCATATAGCTCAATCCAGAACATTCTATATAGAGTCTTTGAAATTAGTATAGCACCAGGTATGATTTATATTGAAAAATAAACTTTACGATTTAGTAGAATACTAGGAAACTCTTTCAGAAATACATCAAAAAAACTCCCAAAAAATAGGAATATCATCTATGTTATGTTTATCCCCAACTATCTAAGATAAAAAAACATTTTGAATAAGAATCAAGACCCATTAAATGGATTTTATATCTATTAGAATTTTATGTATATTGTTGCACCTATAGACGATTATAGGTTGGTTTGTAATATCAAACATAAATTTTATTCCTAAAAAATTGATGTGATATTTATGTAGATAAATACAATACTTTCTTAAGATAAAATCAAATTGAACGAGAGGGATAATAATAAGATTTTTAGGAAGCACATTCTCATAAAATTCAACTGGAGAAGAATCATAGATGTGTGATGTGTTGATAAAAAGCATGTACCCATGTGGTATAGGCTTCCGTTTGGAATCCATAAGACCCAGGATAGAATATAGGATGGGAAAATTTTCAGGTACTATAGCAATACTATAGCAGGACACTATAGCAGTACTGTAGTAGTGACAAACTATAGCAGCGGTGACATTGTTGTGGCAGAGCCACTGTAGAAGGAACAATAGCAGCATTGGTACTGTAATAGGGATTGTAGCAGCCCAGGTACTATAGCAGTACTTTTCACTAAAGGGTCCTTTGGTCTAATAAATGGGCTTTCAAGCCATGTATTTAGGCCACTTGGACTTGGGACTTTGGGATATGTAATGGTTCTTCCTCTACCCAGACAAAAAGAGGTCTTTTCTTTAATAATAAAATGAAGTTTTAACCCCAACTTTTAAAAAAATAGAATTGATATGTGATCATCATACCATTTGGTGTTTTCACTACTAATTCAATATCTGGTAATTGGGGTGGTATTTTGTTACCCATAGAAAAGTCATCAAATATATGGGTAGATCCAGAGTCAAATATGACATTATCAGTTCTAGAGTGTATGGTATGTATACCTTTCTCCACATCATTATCATACCCCTAATTAGAAAAATTGATTGCATGGTATTTCCATTTTTCTCTAGGATTAAGAGGTTACAGATGTCAATCATCATCATTAATCTTCATATTTGAGTATTGGTTTTCATAATTCCCATACTCCTTACATTTGAATCATTAGAGCATGAGTAGTTCATTGGTGGGTGTCTTCTTTACTTCTGTTATGTTAATCATACCATTAATTTCCTTTTGACATTCACGGGATTTATGTAATTTCACATTCAATATAGTTGTATCATTGAGAGGGGGAGGGGTGAATCAGTGATATCTTTTTCTTTTATTTTTCCTTACTTATGAAACAACATTCACCTCCTTTCAGATATTTATTTCCCTACAAAAAAATTAAATATACATCCATTGGAACATAAGAATTTATAAGGTTCACTACTCAATAAGAGTAGTTATGTCCTTGGTATGGTTTGGAAATAATCCAATACCACACAATCCACTAGAAAAAAATCCTTTCCTATGGAATAAAATGAGTAGGATATTCCCTTACACTTGTGTACCACTATGAAAGATACAATAGTGCATGAGCTTCAAGTAGCATGAAATTATTTAAAAAAAATTTGTAACAAACATGTTATAGTGATTCTTGATCAACCTTCACAAATATAATATTTTAAAACAATTATTCACTTTATTAACTAGAAGCTGGTAAGAAATTCATGGACTTCCTAATTATACTCAGTCTAATTTTCAATTAGTATTTTCCAAGTCCTATAGCTCAATACAAGAAAATATATAGCTCTGTTAGAATACCCCTGAAACAATTCTAGACTACTTATTCTTCAGTCCAAAAATCCCTGTATAATTTTCCTAGTCTGATGATTCATCTCAATATGATGAATATTTGAATATGATATTATCTCTTCTTGTTTTTTTATTTTATCTCATAAACATATTCAATAAACCTCAATCCCAAAAATTATTCTTCCTATAAAATCACATATTTTCTCTATAAAATACTACTTTCTGAAAATTAAAAAGTACTTATCCATTTATAGTCAACCCAAAAGTGGTTTGGGTGGGATTTTGAAAAAGTTTCCCACTCAAACAAATTTCTTCAATCTCAATTTCCCTTAAATTCTGGATGAATTTATGACTTATTCAATGCTTCTAAATTATTCGTGAATCCTATAATAATTTCATCTCTCTTATGAATTCTTTGAAAATCTTCAGTACAATTTCAATTTTCCATTTTGATTCTAATTTTTCATTATGATATGCCTCATTATGATGAAAAAAATGTAAAAAAAATATATTTGTATTCTTATTTTCACTTGAACCTATTGGAATACAATTCAAAACATTATTTTTTACTTAACTCAATCAATAAATCATATTGATGAGAAATGGTTCACTTCATTGTTGATCGGTATCTGATTTTTCTTTTTGAATTTGATTCAACGAATTTGACTTCTTATCTTTATCATCAGTCCCAATATCTCCAGATGAAAGAAATTATTCCTCTGATGATTATGATGATATATGATAATTATATTCCATTCATATATTGTAGATCATTTTAATGTAATGAATTTTTATATTTAATTTAACAATATTGCCAATTTTCGTACATATTGAGTTGTTTTGTGATTTTTGGTAGGAACAAATGATTATTTGAAAAGGAATGAAAAGCAGTTGAAAATTGAGCTTAAATGCACTTCATGTTGTGAGTGAAGCTAAGTGGAATGACACTATATTTTTTAGAGAGAGAGAATCTAGAAATTCTAGAGAAAAACTAGTACACATCGTGTACTAGGAGTATATGATGTGTAGTATTAGTTCATGACAAGCTGAAAACTATATAGAAGATATTGTTATGACATGACATGTTGTGAAATTCAAGTACATGCCGTGTAACTCAAGTACATGACATGAACATAGTCAAACCAGTGTACAAAGTTTCTATGGATTCAACACGGTAGAGGAAAAATCAGATCTTAAGTACATGATGTGTATGCAAGGTACACATCGTGATGACGTTGACGTCTGAAAAAAATTAATGACATCAAGACGTGGGTTTAGATGGGAAAATCCTATAAACTCACCCTTGGACACCCCTTTGAAGTATTCTGGATGGGGCACCACCACCAGATGCCGACCAGATAAAGGTATAATAGCTCCACCACTTTCTGTAGGATTTTCCTTTTATTATTTTTCTACACCTGCTCATTGTTAGCATGAGCAGGTGATTTATTTGTGTTAGTGCATGCATGATGAATGGGAATTGAATTTAAGGTATTTTATAATTAATGCAATTAATGTTGGGATTTCATATTTTCTCTTAAATTCTATCAAATTTTCTAATTCTTTTTGCAGGACCATTGTGAGTGGGGGTTCGAGATTGAGTTCAATTTCTTTCTTTGTGTTTGACCATTACCTGGATTGAATACATTTTCTTAATGTATGGTCTAGGGTTTATACTTCCACCGTGAAAATTGGGTTTTTATTTTTCCTATATTAAAATAATGTTTCATGTTACCCATTTATTACAATCTGAAATAACTAATCATGAGAAAAGGATCACTTTAGATGGAGAGCGTTTATCATAACCATTGGACTCTCTATAACCCTATTCCAACAACTACATAATTGCTAATTAATTATCTCATACCTTGTCATCTCATGAACCAGAAATCATTGTTGCCCAGCACTCATTTTATATTTTATTATCCTCTATTCTAAAGAAAATTCCATATTCACTTTTTTAGATTTATCGAAATTACTTTAGGTTTATTTTATTTAATAAATATTTTCTCTAACCCTATCTTTGTGGGTTCGATATCAAACTTGAAAATCTTATACTACCATTTAGTTTAGAAATTTATTGGTTTCATGTTTAAAATTTAAAAATTAGGTAACCAAGCAGGAATTAACGATGCCCATAGGGAAATCATTATACTGAATCTAATGGATCAGAATCAGTAGATTTGATTTCAGAAACTTCATTATTTTCTAAAAATGATACCAATGAACTTTCAACACTTAACTTCTTTCAATTTTAAGATTATGAAACTCATCAACTTTTTTATTTTTTGAAAATGATACCAATGAACTTTCAACACTTAACTTATTTCCATTTTCTGATTATTAAACTCATCAACTTATTACTCCAAATATTTAAATCTTTTTTATTTTAGTTTAACTGAAAAACAAACCTTCATTACGATAAACCTCCTCATCAATTAAATAAATCTTTGTCCGATAAAATCATTACGATGATCTTGAGACTGAAAATATTCAAATTCACCAACTTTATTCTTCATTAAAAATTCAACAAGTATCATGACTTACTTAATGAATTTGAATATGTTTAAGATCAACTTTAACATCGTTTTACTTATAATGAAAATTATTATAACATTCCTTCTTTTAGCAACATTTTTCTTTCCTTCTCATCTTGAATACGGTTTTCCTAAATATGATTAGAAGAACCTTTTATCCTCCTTTCTTTCATAAATATTTTATCCCAAGTTTTAAAAATTACTTATGATTTGTGAGAAATACAAAATAGTAAATCATCGTCAGTTTTTTCTTGAAGTAAGACAGACTCCAAAGCAGCACCTCGTTATGATTTTCTCTTCCATTTTGGACTCGAGGTGAGTCCGATGAACCTTTTCATCCAGAAAAAAAATTCCCAATCTAATGGAATTTCTTAGGAATTATGAGTCTAGTTTTCTGAATACAATGGTCAGTCTGATTTTCACAAAATTCAAAGTGAGGTGGTTTCTACTTCTTTAATATTTTATTCACAAAAAAAAAATACAATACCTGAATACAATAAAATTCTTTATTACATTGGTCCTAAAAATATCCCCCTTTGTATTTTTTTATCAACCAATATTGATAAATCACTGAACTTTGTAACCTCAGTCTATGTATTACATATCAATACTTTTAAGCCTACATGATTTAACTCATTGTAAGAAACAAGAATTATTGATAGCAAATACATGATGTCCAAAAGTAGTGATCATGAAAACCTCTTCATTATTTGTTCACAACTTTCTTCTCTTTCTTAGATTTTGTGGTAACAAAAATTTCATTTCCACCTCTTTAACATTCCTATTAACAAAATATTTCTATTTGTGAAAAAACTCTAACAAATATTTATAATAGTTCACATACTTACACCATAAACTCACAACATACCCACAAATCCTCCTTTATACATACTTTCTTTAAGGATAGATTTATTAAAAAATTATAACCCTTTCCAATATTATCCGAAGGTAATATAAGATAGGTGATAGAAACACATACCTTAACCATGATGAGAAATAGTTTGGACACCCATGTTCAGCCTTAATTTTCAAAAATATTCCTTCAGTAAAGGTTTTGTAAAAATGTTAGCAAATTTTTTGGATTTAGGAACATACTCTAGCATTAAATCATTATTCTCCACATTCTATTTGATGAAATGATATTTTATATCATTTTTTTTTGAATAATAATGTTGTACCATATTCTTTGTGAGGTTGATTTCACTTTGATTATCACAACCCAAGAGAAAGGGTAACTTCACTTCTACAAGTAAATTTTATAACTGAATCTTCATCCACATAATTTGAGTATTGGCTTAAGTGGTAGAAAAATAGTTAGATTCAATCATACTAAGAGTTACTAAATTTTGTTTTTTTATTCCAACTAACACAACTCTTCCTCAAAAAACCTCTTCCAGATGTGGATATTCTATTATCAATATTTCCTTCCTAATCAGCATCTGAACACCCAAACAAGTCAATACTTTATGATCTATCATACAGTCTCCCAAAAATATTTATGCCTTTGGTATATTTAAGAATTCTTTTTCCAGAAATTAAATGTGATTTTTTAGTATCACTTTGAAATATTTCACATAAGGAGAAATATAAAAAAAATTCAGGTCATGTGGCAATAAAATAAAAAAAACTTCCTATCATCTTTAGAAAAACATTATGATCAACTTAGTTTCCTTCTCCATATTTACACAACTTCATTACCACTAAAATCGGTGTAGAAACTGGTTTCAAATTTTCCATTCCAAACTTCTTAATAAGTTCCCTAGCATACTTTTCTTGAGAAATAGAAATGTGTTTCTTCTATTGTAAAATTTATAATCTAAGAAAGTATTTCATTTCTTCAATCATGGAAATCTCAAACAACTTTTTCATTTCTTTAGAAAATATTTCACAAGATATTTCATCATTCCCAAAAAAGATAACTTCATCAACATAAAAAATTATGATGAGGTAAAACTCATGACTTTACTTAATATAAATATTACTATCAACTCTTACTTTATTGAAAATAATCTTCCTTAAGAAAGTATCTAATTTGGAATACCATGCCCTCAGATCTTGTTTTATCCCTTTCAAGGATTTCATCAATATACACACATAACTTTTATATTTCCCAAAAACAAAGTCAAAAGGTTGTTCAATGTAAACTTCCTCATCAAGATCTCCATTCAAAAAATGAGGAATTTACATCCATTTGAAAAAAATGTCACTTCATTATGCAGTAATGGAAAGAAATATTTTTATTTTTTCTAACCTTGCCACCAGAGAAAAGTATCATCAAAATAAACACCTTCAATTTGAGATTAACCTTTTCACACTGATATTTCCTTGTTCCTTATCACTTCACCTTCTTCATTCATCTTGTTCTGGAAACCCCACTTTGTTCTAATAAACATATTCTTATCTAGTTTTGGTACAAGTTCCTAGGTATCATTATCCTCAATATGATCAATTTCTTCATTCATGTTCTAAATAAATATCGGAATATCAAAATGTTCATTCACATCATTCGGATCAACTTTTGAATACATAGAAGTATGAAAAAAAATCTTATTTTTTGAACCCTTTGATGTTGATCGGGAATAATGTTCTGAGCCTCCACTTGATTTCTCATCCTGGGATTAAATTTTTTATTTTCTTCCTCATCACTTGAAATAGATGAGTTAGATTCTTCTTCTTAAGTAGGATTAACACCATCAATATCCTTATTAGAATTTTTAACAAAAAAATTATTATCCTACTCAACTTCCTTATCAGCCCGAGTCTCTTTATCTTCCTCATCCTTTTCAATAAATTTCACATTATCCTAATAAAAAATTATTCATGTTTCCTAATTGAAACATATGTATCTTCTTCCTTCTATATCATAACTAATTAAAATTCCATCTTCACCTCTCTTCTCAAACTTTCCAAGGTTTCCACCTTTCTTCTTTATGATGCATGGACTCCCAAAACTCAAGTGTTTCAAGCTTGGAGTTTGTCCATAAAACATTTCATATGGATTGATATTTGAACTTGGACTATAGAAATATCAGTTTTGGATATACACAACAGTACACATTTCTTTCCTCCAATAGTAATGAGAAATACCATGTTCAAGTAATATAGTTTTCCCCATTTCCACCAAACTTATGTTCTTCCTTTATACTACCCCATTTTGTTAAGGAGTATATGGTGAACTGAAATCATGTTGAATTCCATTATTCTTAAGATAAATTTAAAATTATTTATTTTTATACTCACCACTATTATTAGTTCTTAACTTCTTTACAGAATACTCACAATCATTCTCATATTTATTTCTAAAATATCTAAACTTTTTCATAGAATCTGAATTATGTTTCATATATATAACATAAGTAATGTGAGTAAAGTCATCAATGAAGTTAATGAATTATTTTTATCTATTGTTTTAATTTTTTTTCATTTTCCCACATATATCAGAATGATTAATTTCTGGGGGATATTTTGAACAAATCTCAACTTTCTTACACATTGAGTTTGTAATTTTTCCTTTCTGAAAAATGGTGCAACACCATCTCTTATTCTTAACATATCAGGAATTTCACAGAGATTGTCTCTCTTTGATACCTTTATCATATTTCTTTGACACATGTGTCCCAGTATTTTATGACACAACTGGTTTTCTTCCACTATTCCCAAGTAACAAGAGTTTTTTATTTCACCAATTTGGAACAAGTTTCCTTTTGTATGTTGGAATTTTGTAATTATCTTTCTATATTCCTCACTTTTTATAAAAAAACTCATATTTTCTGAAGATAAATTTTTTACCCTCATCACAACTTTGTGAAGCACTCACCATATTGTGTTTTATCCCATCAATATATAAATATTTATTGGATTTCATATTTTCTTTCCCAATGATGGATGATCCAACACCTTTTATTCTTAGGGATTCATCATTTCCAAATGTAAGTATTCCTTCTTTAAAGTATTCCACATTCTTAAACAAATTTAAATATTCTATCATATGATAAGAACACCCACTATCAAGATTCCAAGGTTGTTCTCCTTTTTTTCTTTCTGAGCAGTTTTTATAACAAGATCCTTTTCTTCCCCTTTATCTTTTTTCATCTTTGGCTTATGAAAATTAAGAATATTTTTTATGCCAGTAAAAAAACAAGACATCCTTTTACAAGGATTTCAGCTTTTTCTCATCTTTCAAAAATCACTTCTAGATGTTGGAATCTATTTTCAAATTTTATTCCAACATCCTTAGGTTTCTTTAAAACAACCTTCTCATATTTCTTCAGAACATCCTTCTTCTTCCTTTGAGTTGATTGAATCCCCCTCAAACTTTTCCTTCAATAACTTGTGAAATAGTAGTAATGTTGTTGGTTAAACCAATAAATATTTTTCATGTGTCCAAATCCACAAAAATACTAGAATCACCCATAAAAGAAATATTTTCCTATGATACTTCCATACTGATCAGACTTGTGAACATGTTTCATAACAACCTTCTCATATTTCTTATAAAAACATTGTTGAACAACAACCTTTCTATTTTCAATCTAAATATTCCTTTTCCTCTCAGTTTTCTTTTCAAACTTATCATAACAACAATTAATATAAACATCTTAAGAATTATAATGTTTAGTAACTTTTAATTTCCCAACTTTTTTGTTCTTGGACACATACATAACTTTCTCAGCTTTCTTATTTTCAAAAAAATTTCCAGATTTCTTCTCAACCATTGAAGGTAAATTTTTTTGATCCTTCTCAAGCTCATCATTACTATAACTTTCACTAACTTTTAAGATAGATTTTTTAAAACTTTCTTTCCGATGTTCAGTTTTAGAATATATTTTTTGACAAGTTCTAGTTATTCTTATTTTTTCCTTCAGATTTACTTCCAGATATTCATTTAAATTCTTTTCTTCCTCAATAGATTTATTCAAACCATCAATTTATTTCACCAAATTAAATTTATCATCAGGAAAAAAATTCTTGATTTTTTTGAATAAATTTTATTTTTCAACTTCATAATTACTTTCTATTTCCTTGAATCTTTATCAATCATTCTTTCAATTATTCTTTCAGATGATATTATAATTGAGTTACTACGTGTTCAAAACTATTTCTTTCTAACTCTTCATTATTCACTGTCTCAATAAAATTATTATCAACCTTCTCAGTAGAATTTCCAAATTCATCTTCACTATCTTCTTTATCATCATCTTTATATAAGAAACTTATTCTTTTAGATTTTAATAAATTTTTATATTTCCCTTTTGGAAAAGATTTTCCTTATCACCCTATTTCTTCCATGATATTCTATACCTTCTATCATCTTTTTAATCATCCTCTTATTTATTTATTTGAGGAAAATTAACCACAAAGTGACCAATGGATCTACATTCAAATATTTAAAAGGGAAGTTTACCTTTATATTTACCTATACCTATTCTAACATTTTTATAAAATAAAGATAAAGATTCATCAAGATTTTTACATACCTCATTTTCAGAATCAAAATCACTATTCAATAAGAATCTTCTTTGACTTATCATTCTTAGAAGACTTGAAATACATTTCTCTATCAACTTTTGTTTTAATTTTCATAGATTTATCTATTCTCATTTAGAAAGTGATGAGAGTGAAATGAAAATCATCTAGAGATAATGTTAGGGGATCTCTATCTTCCAATAAAGATACTTTATCATCAAACCAATTAGGAAGAATTCTTATGATTTTTTCAACAAATATAGAATCCTTAAACTTTTCACTAAAACATATGATAGTGTTGAAAATATCATTTAACATGGTAAAGAATTCCCCAACAGATTCATACTCACCCATTTTTAGATCTTTATAATTTAGCCTCTAGATTTTCACTTTTTCCTCCTTTACATGTGTATTGGCTTCATAAATTTGTTTTAGCTTATCACATACACCTTTAGCAGTGGAAGCACATTTTAACCTTAAAAAATAACTTTCAGAATGTGATGAGAGTAAAGAATTCTTAACCCTTCCATAATTTTCAATATTCTTCTTATCAAAAGATGTAAGAGGAACTTTATCATCAATAGGAGAAAATCCATCTCTTTTAGCTTCAAGAACATCATACTAAAGAGACATAAGATAAGGAATCATTATATCTTTATAGATTTGATAATAATTACCATCAAATATTGTAATACCTTTACTATTAAAAAATTTAAGATTCTCCATCATCTTCATTTCAAAACATTAATAAAGAACAAACTAAGGGAACCTTCAACTCTGATACCAATTGTAATTACCCAGTCATGACAGTTTTACCACTGATAGGAGGAGGGGTGAATCAGTTGTATATTTTTATTTTATGTTTTATTACTTATAAAAAACCATCACCTCCTATTAAATATTTCTTTCCCTACTAGAAATAATTCAAACACACTTCCATGGGAACTTAATAAATTACAAGGTTCACTTCTCAATAAGAGTATCTACCTCCTTGGTATGGTTTGGAAATAATCTAATACCACACAATCCACTAAAAACAATCTTTTTGCATATAATAAAATGAGTAGGATATTCCTTTACACTCATGTATCATTACAATCAATACAATAACACATGTTCTTCAAGTATCATGAAAATATATAAGGAAGATTTTGTAACAAACATGTTACAGTGCTTCTTTGTCAACTTTCACAAATATAATCTTTCAAAAAAAATATTCACTTTATTACCTAGAAGTTTGTTAAGAACTTCCTAGACTTAGTAATTATACTCATTCTGATTTCCTTTTCCAATTCTACCAGTCACATTGATCAATATGGAAAATATATAGCTTTATCATAATACTGCTGAAATAATTTTGGAATACTTCTTATTCAGTCTAGAAATCCCAATACTTTTTTTCCAGTCTGATGATTCAACTCAATACGATGACCAGTTTAATATGATCTTGTCTCTTCTTTTTTTCTTCTATTTGGAAAACTTCTTCAAGAAAACTCAATCCAAAAACTTCTTCTCCCTATAAATTCAGAGCTTATCTCTATATAGTACTTCTATAATAAAATCAAAAATTACTTATCCTTTTATATTCGACCCAAAAGTGGTTTTGGGCTGGATTATAAAGATGTTTCTCACTCAACTAGATTTCATGAATCTCTATTTCCCTTTAATTATATATGTGTTTATTACTTCATCAAAGCTTCTTAATTTTTATCAAATCTTATAATAATTTCAAAATGATTTTGACTTCTTTGAAAATCTCCAGTATGATTCTAATTTTCCATCCTGATTCTGATTTGTCATTATGATCTACCTCATTACGATGAAGACAAATGTAAAACAATACGTTCTTTTTCTTCTTTTCACTTGAACCTCTTGGAATACAATTCAAATATTTATTTTTCACTTAACTCAATCAAAAATTCATCTTGATGAGAAATGTTTGACATAATTTTTAATCGCCCACTAATTTTTATTTTTGAATCATCTCCAAAAAATTTGACTTATTTTCTTTATCATTGGTCCCAATATCTCTTGATGAAAACAATTCTACCTCTGATGATTATGATGGTATTCTGAATCTGATAGATTGGTGTTAGCAGCTTTGACTTCAGAAACTTCTTTATTTTCTAAAAATAATACTAATTAAATTTCATCACTTAACTTATTTCTATTTTAAAATTGAAAAACTCATCAATTTATTTCTCCAAATATTTAAATATTTTGGATTTTTGTATGACAGAAAACCAACACCTTCATTATGATCAACCTTATCTTCCTTTAAACAAATCTGCATCTATAAACTCATTACGATGATCTTGAGATAAAAAATATTTATCTTCACAAAATTTCTTCTTCTTAAAACTTTTATCAAGTATCATTTCTTCATTCATAACTTTGAATATGTTGAAGATCAAATTTAGCATCATCTGACAAATAATGAAATGTATTGTAACTTCTCATTCTTCCATCAACATTTTTATTTCTTTATCATCCAGAATAAGATTTTACTGAATATGACTAGAATAATCTTTTCTCAACCTTTATTTCATTTATTTTTAATCAAAAGTTTTACAACTTACTTATAATTTGTTAAAAATAAAAAACAAAAAAGAACCGTCAATTTTTTCTCGAATTCAGACAGACTCTGAAGCTGCACCTCAATATGATTTTATCTTCCATTCCAGACCCGAGGTGAGTCTGATGAACCTTTTAATCCATAAAACATATTCCCAATCTCATATAATTTCTTATAAATTGTGATTCCTATTTTCTGAATATGATGTTTAGACTAATTTTTACCAAAAAAAGTGAGGTGATTTATCCTTCTTTGATATTTTTTTGAAAAAAAAAGACAATACCTGAATATGTTAAAATTCCTTATCATCTTGGTCCTAACACTTTATGATCTACCCTTTCACATTTAAATCACCCCTCACTTCCATTAATTTATTTATATTGATGTTTCTTCCCACATTTCTGGCATGTAGATGGATGGAATCTCATTCCATTATATGATTTACTCAAGTTTTCAAAAGGCCATGTCTTCCTTTTCCTATAAATACCATGGGAATGGTTTGAATCATTAGTTTCAATTTTGACCTTGAGTTCACGTAGAATGATTTTATCATAGCTATTAAAGAATATTATAGCTAACACCTTTTGGAGACCTAGATTTAGGCCACAAAAGAATCCATCAACATTACCTTTTTTGGATAATAATACCATAAGTGTACCTTGCAAGTCTAATAATATTTTCCTCATAGGTACCAATGGATTAATAAACCTTCTTATTTATCTCAAAGAATTTATTTTCAATTTTTGTATGAATAATATAAGTAAATTACTTATTAAAAAATAAACTCTTAAACTCATCTTACTCTATAGAGTCAATTTCTTCTCATTACCTCATGTTCTTGATGGGATTCCCCCATTGATCTGCTTCACCTTCCAAACAAAAAAAATACAAAATGAATTTTTTATGCTTTGAAAACTAGTTAATGGAAAATATATTTTTAGTGGTACTGATCTATTAATCAACAACTATTGGATCAACAAAACCACTAAAGGATGGAGGATGTTTCCCCATGAAGGACTCAACTGAATGTTGTTCCCTCCTTTCCTCGATAATACGTTCATCCTGATTTATATCTTGAGAAATTTGTGTGATCATGACAATAATATTTTCAATTATATCTCCCATAAAATTTGGTTTCTTAGTAGTACAATCATTTCATTGTCCATCACAATCAGATTTAACATGATTACTTTGGGTTTTATCTATTTAATAAAAATAAAAAACAAAGAGTGAGAAACCCTAATCGTAGTGGGAAACCACATAATTATTAAAAAAAACATTTATAGAATTTCTAAATCATGACACATTCCTTTAAATATATGAAACACTAGTTCATTCATGGTCAACATTTATTCAAATACTTCATGATGGTTTAAAAAGAGTTTGTGAATTTCAAAAATAAGTCCCTCGAGAGTGCCAAACTAGCAGTGTAGCAAGGTTTGTTCCCATGCACCAGGTGATGATCGAGTCAAATTCTAATACATCCATTTTAGAGTTATTACCCCAATGTATAACTATTTCAGAGCCACATCCACTTGAAGTGTCCAAACAGGGATATAATTTCTTTGAAACCCATCACTCTATCCTTCTCTAAAACTCTAGGAAAGTTTCCTATACTTTGACTTATTCCAAGGGTTCAGACTAAAGTTTTCTCATCCTTGTTTCAAAATGTTAACTAAAATTTTTTGTGATACCAAATATAGTGACCCTAATATTTCATACATAGATATCACATATTAATAAATGAATATTCATTACAAAACATAACGATCCCCATCGGAATTGTATGGGTCCACTGCCTTTCGAAACATAGATACATAAAAAATTTGTTCATAAATTTACTACATCATAAACTACTAAGTTCTTTATAAATTTTACCCTTATTAGATATATCATACATAATACCTTTATTTATAACCAGGGAAAAGGAAAAATAATAAAGGGGTACTTTGGATGATCAATAAGGGTAAAAATGGGTGATATCAATTAATGATCATATGAAATAATAAGATAAGAATAAGGGTATGATATCATGACTATAACTTATAAAGTTCATACCCAATATATCATGGATAGTAAACATGAGTCATGGAATAAAAAATTATCATTTCAAAGACACAAATCCTAAGATTATGAAATAATAATAAATCAATCATGACCCATAAGTTCATGTCATATAGGTGTAGTGCCATCATAAATATAGAGATCATTTTAGATGCCAAGGTTAAATATTAAGAATATAAAATCATAGTGGATCAGTCATAAAAACTTTTTCCCATATAATAATTGATTAGGCATCATCACATGTTTCCCATAGTTGATCAAGCACATCAACTTTGTTTCCATAGTAGATAAATTAGATCAAATTATTTCCAATAATGGATCAATCACATAGACTTGTTTCCCATATATTTTAAAGAACATCGACTTGTTTACCATAGTTGATCAAGAACATAAACTTGTTTACCATTTCAAATTAATAACATCAACTTGTTTCCCATAATTATCTCATGAGATATAAAACTTTCCTAATGCATTAGATAGATATATATTTCTAGGATCACCTTTCACCTAATTAAAAGCATACATATGTGTTCTATAAAATCATTAAACATTCATCATATCATTATATCATAACTCATGCAATGAAATCTGGTTTCATAAACATTTCATCAATCCATCATATCATAACCCATGGAAAATAAATGGGTTTGATAAAAATATCATAATAATAATAATAAACTATCCAGATAAATAATAAGGATGTTACCATTAGATCATATCCCCATTAAAATGTATGTAACACCAACGGTTGATGTCATTGATGAATAGAAATTCAATAAAAATATCATTAAAACATTCTTGAGTAAAATATCATTTCCATTTTGAAATAACTTATTTAAACTATAAAAAAATTACAAAATATTAAATAAAATAGTTTGTTTGAAAAGAACCTTAGAAACTTTTAAAGTAATATTTAAATCATTAAGCAGTCTTGATGATGTCAAAATATCATACATGTATTACACATTAAAACAAAGATTACTTTCACATTTTTTGTAAAAATTAAAAAGTTTCCCATTCAGAAAATGAAACAAAATATTCCTTTTAAAAAATTTATTAAAAATTTAAAAAGGGTAAAAATTACATAATACAATCATTGGATAATAGTAAAAAATTTCTTTAAAACATTTTTTGAATCATGAACATAGAAGAAAAGGTATTTTTTACCAAAGAGAGAAATAAAGTTGATTTTTCTTAAAAATATTCCTTTATTATATTGAGTATTTAAAGAGAGTAAAATTAAAGTAAAACATTTATTCTCCCAATATAACTAGAGTATAAGAAAATTCATGTGTTTCTTGAGATATAGATCATAATATTTCATCATTGGAAACTTAATCATAAACAATGCCAATAAATAATGAGATTGTAACATAAAAACTTTACCAATTAGGTAACTATTGAATCATAAGAATAATAACAGAAAGAAACTTATATGGATATTTATATCCCAAATTATCCATAAGAATAATCATAAAATACATTCATGGGAATTATACCACATAAAAGAAACAAGTGGTGAATATGAAATGGGTCTCACAGAAATAAAAGTGAGATTAAAATTCCTAACCTCAAGTCTCAACAAACTTCATACATATCCGAACATCCTATATAATAAATATAGATTTATTATAAATATATTCCATAACAATAACCATATATATCATACCATATATGATTTACTTATAACCTTTTATTACCCTTTCATTAAAATTATTTATTAAAATAGCTTTTTTTAGAAAAGTGACCACTAAGGCCCTTGGATAAAAAGAAATAAGAGTTACACAAGTCTAAAAGAGGGTATTTTACATTTATCATGGATTAGAAGAGATAGCATGTCATCTAGAAAAGTGCTTGAATAGAAACACCCACCTGCATTAACCCCTTTATTTTTAATCCTATCAGCAATATAGTTGGCCTCTCTATAGGAGTGAGTAATAAAGTAGTTCATGTAAGAGATATTTTCCAAGAAATTAATCCACTTTGTTTCCATATTCTAAGAAAGGTGTGCATGTCATATTATTATCGCTTTCACAAGAGTGTAGGAATCAAATTCTAACCATAGAGAGTTCCATTCTCTTTTATTAGTAAGATCTAATACCATGATAATGCACATAATTTCCTCCTCCAACACAGTGGAGTGTCCACACGAGCTGTACAGGCATTCAAGTGTATCTCCATTGTGATCTATAAATATTGCATCATACACTGAGGGGCTATGATTTCCTCTAGAGGATCCTTCTACGTTACATTTAATACAACCAACAAAAAGGGTAATATAAAAAACTTACAAAGTGCCATGGGGGTGGAGAAATTACCTAGGATTTGAAGATGCCTGAGCACCAAGAGGTCTACTACCGTGTTGCTGCATTTTTCAGCATGTAGTGAGTTGGAAAATTTGATAGCAGCAATAATGGTTTTTTTCCATAAAATTGTTGAAACACACCTTATTGTGGAGGATGTCAATCCAAGTTCTCCATATGAAATGCGACAGTTCAACACATGAATTTCATAAGAGAATAGTAACCTACTTTGAGTGTGCAACATTATGTATGTCCGCAAGAAGTCATGAGATGGAATCTATCCATTTTAGCTACATATTAAAGATTTGGATAACATTATGACATAATGAAGAGGATATTTTGTAACTTTGGAAGAGTTTATTAATATCCTCTCTGTGCTAATTGCATAGTACACAGTTAGAGCATAAAGATATTCCAACATTTTGAAGATTCGAATCCACTGGAAGTTTGTTTGAAATCAGCATCCAGATAAGAGTATACCTAGAAGGGAGAATACACTTCTTATTCCAGCTACTAATCCACTACATGTCTCCTTGAATCAAATTCATATAAAAACTTTTCGAGTCAAGAGTTCCATTTGAAGACCCATGTCATATGAGCAGGTCCTTTTGTTTAATAAATTCATAATTTTCCACAATTGAGACAATATCTTCCTAGACTACATCCATGGCTTCCAGCTGATCCATGATCCCTATGTTGTTATTAAGACCACTTCCCTCTCCATTAAACCTATCAAATAGAGGACCACCTATCCAGTTTTCATACCATCATTTTAAAGTGGAATGAGTACTAGAAATCCATTGGGAGTGACTAATGATCTTTTGAAAAACCAGTTTGAGTCCAGGAAAGATCAAGGATTCAAGAAATCATTTATTTCTAGAAAGAGGTCTATCTAGGATTTGAATCTTAAGAAATCCAGGTTCAAAGGTGTTGTTGCTGATAAGATTCCATATGAAATAGGCCGATAAGGAATTATTGAAAAATTCTAGGTTTTTGATTCCCAAGCCTCCAAATTTGTAAGGCAGACAACACTTTTTCCATGAGGAGGTGATGATTCTCTTTTCCAGGATGCTTCCACTCCATAAATGTTTTTCAACATTGTATTGAGATTTTTGAGAAGTGATATTTTCTAAAGATAATCCATAAATGAGAACACAAGTTTTGATATCATGACATTCTTGACAAGTCATATGCGCCCTGCTATTGATAATGATTTCCCTTTCTAGGAGGTGAGATTTATTCTAAATTTATCCATTATATTTGAGAAGTGAATTACCCATGGTTATCACCAGAACAAGGGTAAACCTATCTATATGGAAGGAAGAGTCCCCTCCTTGAGTCCAAAATCATTTTTGAGATGTACTTTCTTGAAACTTCTATGTTCTTACCAAAGTAGATAAACGACTTATCCTAGTTGATTGCTTGGCCAGAAACATTCTCATAATAATGGAGGGCCTTTTGAGAGTATAGATATTCCTCTTTTATCCCCAATTGAAAATGAAAATGTCATCATCAAATAAAATATGAGAGGGAGCAGTAATACCTTGGCCTGCTCTGATATTCTTCAAGTCACCCTTTTCAACCATATCCAGGAGAAGTCTACTTAGGCAGTCCTCTACAATTGAAAAAAAAATGCTGAAAGTGGGTCACCCTATCTCAATCCCCTTGAGCACGTGAAATATCCCTCTGGAGATCCATTAATAAGACTAGATATTCAAGCTAAATCAAGTAGGGATCTGAATCATTGAAATTCGTGTTGAAGTCTAAACTAATTAGAATTCTACTTATGAATCCCCAGTCCAAAGAGTCCAAGGCTTTTTTAATGTCAAGAATGAGGGAAACGTTTCCTCTAAGGGAATTTTTCCTGAGGATATTAACACATTCTGAGTAAGTGAGCAAGAAATATTGAATGTTTCTTCCTTTCACAAAGCCAAATTGGTTTTGAGTGATAATTTTCCCTGAGATCCTAGCCAGTCTGTTTGCAAGAATTTTAGTAATCACTTTGTGTAGGGTAATAACCAGACCAACCGTCCTAAATTGGATAATATCTCTTGCATTCTCAACCTTTAGAATCAGAGTAATTAATTGGGCATTTATCCCTTGTGGAAAAGTACCACCCTTGAAAAAAAAATTAATAAGTTGGATGACCTCATTATGAACGATTTCACTATTTTGGGTAATAACTTCTTTTTTTCATGTATGGTTTGGTTACATAGTTTTGGATTTGTACTTTAATAATGATTAAATAATCTCCATATTTTTAAAAATAATATAGATATCATATACATTCATTATGAAAATATTTATATTAATCCATAAATGTTAGAGAAAGAAAATCAATTACACCATTCATGGAGATGGTGGTCTGTATATATGGATGAACAATGTTTCCATTTTTTCAAAAGATAGAATGAAATAAAGATAAATAATAAATCACCTTTATAGAATCATAATTATATCATATTAATCATATGTTTTTATAAAATCTATCCTTATTACCATTCATGTCAAAATAAAAAGAAAAACATCGCTTCGTGGAGACGGTAGTACATATGTACGCACAAGAGACAATATCATTTTCCAATGGATTAGAAGACACTAATTTAGGTTTTTATTATCCATTACATTAGACAAGAACCTTATTTAGGGTTTCATTAGTGACAAGATCCAACATAAATTGGGAAAATCTAACAAAATGAGTCACATAATCAATAACTGTTAGATTATCCTACTCAAGACATAAGAACTCCATTTACTTTTCCAATTTCATTATTTTGGGATAAAACTACAAAGTAAACATTATATTTAAATCCTTATATAATAAATTTTCATAGATTTTATGATTTGATATGGACTTTTAATACTTCCTACTAGGTCCCTAAAGTAAAAAAAAATAGAACACACATCACCTTATAAGTCGTGGGAGTTTTAATAAAATAAATGGTATCATGATTTTATATATCCATTTAACTTATTCTTGAAGACCCTTTTCACTTCTAAAAGAATATATATTATGTCTAGGGAACTCATGAGATCTATATTTTTCTTGATTTGGGCTATGATCAGCTTTTATTTCCATAGATGAGATAATTTGAACAACATTATTGATTATACCTTGATCAATATGAGGATTGTCTTACAGAAAATTATTTTTCTCTCCCTCCCAAGATTTCACCAAAACTCTTTTAGGAGGAATAACTCTATAAAATCCATTAAAGAAATAAAATAAAATCAAACATAGCCATATAAAATACAATCAATTAAATAATACTCAAAACTACTCTGAAATCCTGAAGGCCTTATATTTTTATTGATTTTTTGGACAATCCCCCAATTAAGGGTTGAGGGGGAACCCTTATATGACCCATAGTACTAAATAATAAGGCCTATACATTACTCAAAGGCCCAAAGGCACAATACCCTTTAAATATAACCTTGAATACCTAAGACCTGACACACTTAAGACAACCCCTCCCCAACATCTTTATCTTGAAGGTGCCTAGCTCCCCACCTCATATGGTTGATCGGCTAGCATTTCCCTATGAAGAACTATATAGTGCCTGGTATGGATGGCAGTTACCATACCCTTTCAGTCCTCCAATCTGGTTATCTATACTCTGGTGGTTGCTAATTTTCACTAAATCTTATTTTGGGCCTCCTCTAGTGTGGTGTCTCCAAGGTGCTTCTTGGTCTCTATGGCCTGAAAGCCCTGTGGCCTGAAGGCCATTGGTGGCCTGAAATCCATATAGACCGAAGGCACTTGTTAGCCCAAAGGCCCTGTGGCCTGAAGGCCTTTGGTGGCCCGAAGGCCCTGAGACCCGTAGGCCCAAATCGGTGTCCTGAATGCCCAAATAGGATGAATAGTTCCAGAAAATATAGTACTACACAGTACATGATATAGTAACTACTATAGTAACCTAGAAATTCACCCCCACCCAGATTTGATCTTGGATCTTTTGGATGCTAAGAAGGAGCCTCTACCACTCTAGTAAAGGGTCATTGGTAAATAATACTCAATAAAACATTATCATTATTTCATAAGTATCTCATAAGTAATAATAAAATTCTTTTGAAATTAAATTAAAATAAAATTTATACAATTTTCATGAGAAATTTTTTAACCATTTGGTTTACCAAACCACATGTCTAATCATTCAACTTCTACTAGAAACTTTATATGGATTTCATGATTATTTTGAATGGTCTTCATAATATTTACACTAATTGTGTTTTATAAATTTTTCCTTTCATTTCCATTCCATATTTTTAATTTTATAAGTAAAAGTCATAAAAAAACCTCTCTAAATAAAAATACCAATGTCTGGAAACCCATGGTGACTTGAGACTCACCAAAAAAATTATTTTCCAAATATTTACTCATAAGATACCTCTAATATTTTGACAATACTATCTACCATTTACCTTATTTCACAAATAACATACAAAAATCAGAGCTTTGATACCATTTTTAAATGAATCTGTCCATATCATCTTGTCCAAATGCCAAAATCAATCCATTAAAAGGACTAAAACATATTCTCGATCACTATAGACTGGAAACAAGTGAAAATGGTATCAACATTTAATTTTGAAAATGATTTCACACCATTATAAATAAAATAAAAGGAAAAATCCTTAACCAATAATCTAGTGTGACCATTCTATACATTGGATATGTCACACTTATACCTAAATATTTATTTTAAAATAAAAATCATAAAAACAATACCTAAATCAAATAATGTAAGAATAATAACCATAAAACAGAAAGTTATTAAATATAATCATAACCATATAATTTTATATACTTTCAAATGATATATTTATTAACCAAAAATGAATCAAAACAAATGTGGTTTAGTGAATGTTTCCTCAAATAGAATGGTTGGGTGGCAATATTGTTTATTTGTCCATTGAATGTAGATTGTGGTTGGTGGGTAGAGCTCACTGGCGATAGTTTTTTCTTCTCGGTCTTAGTGGTGGGTCCCTAATTCTAGTTTAATTCCATCAACAACATCGAAAATAGCCTCCCACTACCTTATATTCTCATTTAGGGTTTCATTCGATGGGCCTCATATATGTGTTTATGTGTGAATGTGTGTGTGTGTCATCTAGTGGGTCATTAAGGCTCTGATTGTATTCCTTGAACTACCACCTACTTTTGTAGATAGTTTAATATAACCCTTAAAAAGTGATTTTAAAAAATAAAAAATATGGAAAAAAGGGGATGGTAATTAAAAGAGGTTGAACACATAAAGTACCCAAAGTATTTAACCAAAAATCCAAAAAAGTACTATATATAAAAATGTGACATATGATAATTCGTACCTCTATCACCATCCACTAAAACCTAAACAAGAAACAAAATTTCACTACATTAATGTGGGTCCTTTTTATTTACCTAAAACATATGAAACCAATTCTTTAAGCACACTAAATTGTGCGTGGTGTGAAATAAACTCAGTAGAATACCATGAATGATTCTTTAAAAATACTTTTAAAAAATAAACCTTAAAATATTAGTTTAAAAATATATATGTATATAAGAAAAATAGCATTTAATTTTAAGAAATTTAATAACAAAATAATAAAAACTATTTTATCATTTCATTAAAATTAATATAAGTTACCAAACACTTAATTAAAATAAACCATAAATATAGATACTCATAAAGAAAACATACATCATTAAATATCCTGCATCATTAAGAATCAATTGATAATTATATAGGGACTAAGGAGATAACCCATGAATTGACTCTTAAAACCACCCACATTGGCATATAAATATGATCCTAACATCCCATACAGCTACCTAACTAGACCTTATTGGGAGTTTAATCCCTTATTAAGTGTATAATCTAAGATAAGGTCATTATTAGTCTATAATCTAGCTAGTGTATCACCCATCACTAGTTTCCTAATTAGTTACCTAACATTTCATATGAAGTTTTCTATATCAAAGTTTAAATCAATAATATATAATATTTATAAAATCACACATTACAGCACCATACACTCTCTATAGAAATAATCCCTTTCCATATCAATATTATTCATTCAACATTAGATAATTTAACATTTATATAAACAATATCAATAAGGGACATAAAAAATAGGGTGTGCATCAAGAAATAACATATTTAAATCAAGTTAAAAAAGTTATTATCCTTTGAAAATAATAAAAAAACCATGATATAATCCTTTTAAAAATCTATAATAAATCCTTCTATCAAGATCAATTTAATTGTTTCATAATAAAATTCATCTTTGAATTCCATCGAACACTTAGTGTGACAAAACAATTATAAAGCAGAATTTAAACATTTATATAGAGAATACCCTTTTATGTCCCATGAAATATAATAATGAATAATTAAAATCTATCATATTCTTATCAAATATATTTAATATAGAATCTATTTCAAATAAAAATTAAAAATAAATACTAAATAATACATAGTTATGTTAGTAAATGGAAGGGTATAGAACCACCTAAAAACACTCGATAAAAACCAATGTCAAGTAGTGTTAATCCTCTAAAAAGAAGAGTTTAAAGCCTTATTAGAGGAATTTAATTCCTAAAATTAAGAAACACCTGATTTATTTCTTCCAAGAAGAAACTATATATCACTATGAAAAAACTAGGGCAACTGGAATAAAGAAAAAGATCGAATAAGAAGAGAGGGGAAGGATTCAAGACTCATACTTAAGAAAATCATCCAAAAATTATGAATATTTACCCAAGGAATCCAAGAAGATGAGAGTATAGAAGGGTTGAATCACTTAGAATACCCCCAAAGGATAGGGAAGAGATTATGAGTTTGAATTAATAAAAACATAATTATTAAATAAAAAATATTTAAATTTTTACGTGGAATCATAGTTAATACACATAGTTTTCTACACCATGTGTCCAACCATACAACCCACAATAACATTTTTTTTCTATGAGGATATTTTTTAAAAATACTAGGTTATGCACCATAATTGTTAAAACTTAAAAAATTCTATAAAAACATTATATTTTTATCTCAAACTCCAAGGAATGTGAAAAAATAAATAAATAAATAAATATTGACCAATAACACTACGGGTGTCATAGTTTCACTAAAGGAGGAAGAATGTGTTATGAGATAATGCATGAATAAATCCTTAATTCTATATAATGTGTCATATATGTGATGAAATATCACGATATAATGTTTAATTAGTTTCAGACATTTATTTTAATTTTTTAAACATGAACTAATTAAGTATTAAGATGAGTTGCATATTATAAAGAGTTATAAAATTATTAAACATTTATGAAATTTTTTAATCATTGATAAACATTTTTTAAATGTTTATAATTATGAGGGAATCCTTGGAGGTATATATAAATTTTTTTATTTTTTTAAAGGATATATGAATCTATGCTAGTGTTATTCAACATCAAGTGAAACTCTTTAATCTATGGATCTTGTAATCTCTTTCACTTTAATATAAGTTTATAATAGATCATGAGTAAGATATAATCCTACATAGGCATTAATTTATCCATATAACATATGGATACATTTATAAGAATGATTATTTTAATTAATTATGAGGGATATTCATTAAGCTCATGCGAATGATCTTGGATGAATCAAATTCTCAATAAAGAGGTGTTTCCTTTATTTATATTTTATCCAATTCAAATGAATGTTGGATCCTATGGAAAAATGGTTTTTAAAGGTTTGTTTCCATTTTATTTGTATAAGGGCTATCCCCACTAAAACTTAATATGTTTCACTTTGAGAAATCTCCCATAGAAAAGATAAAATAAGATTATTCATTTATTCTATTAATTTTTATCATTATCCAACCATTATGTTCTTAAAAATATAATATAAATTTTTTCACACTTTTAAAATATCAATCGACTATTAATAAATATAGATAAAAAATTATCCTTGAAATCCATTAATTTTTTATTTTATTTTCTATATGGGTGATCTTGTCATAAAAATCATTGATGTCCAATGTAGATTGTCTTCCTTCCATGTTGGTTTTATTGATATAAATTCTCATCTGCCTAAACTATACAAGTTTTAAATCCCTAGACACCATATCCATATAAATTTTCATATAATGGGAATCCATTTATTTTGAAAACTATTAGAGTTTACTATTGAAAATATTACATTTTTTATGTATCAGAAACTATAACTCCTTCCCCCGTTAATTTTTTAAATCATCAATAAAATATGAAATGTATACATAAATACCATTTATAAACAATTTTGGTAAAAAAATAAACATTTTAAATATAAAATATTTCCTCTCCATGCATATATATGGGTACAAGTAGTAAATTACCAAAAAAAATACCATGAATAAGGTTATTTACTGATTATTTAATATGAATTCATTTTATCTATAAAAAATCCAAATATGATATTTCTAATTTCATTTATGAAATCAGAAAAATATCGATCAATTTACTTCCATTGGAAGGATTCCACTAGGTGATGTAGTTTTCCCTTAAATATTTGGTCACATATATTCAATCTTAACCTTTTTGATCATTTGGATTTGTAAATAAAATTTTAAATTGATGTATTATTAGAAGATTCAAAATTTATTTAATAAGAGGTTTTGTACGTATCACAATGTATTAATAGATATTGGGGAATGTGTGTGCATTATTATACCTCAACAACATCATATGTTAAGTTTTTTTAAATTATAATTTGATCAAGGATGATCATTTCCTTATAAAGGTATATATTTCAATAATTAAAACAGTTCTATAAAACTCTTGTCACTCAGTCTATTTCTATATTTCAAGTTAATTAATCTCAACCTCACAAATAAAATATCCATTTAATATAGATATAATACAAGTGTTTTTTTAAATAACCATATAATCTATCAATTATTTGTGTTTTCTAAATGGATTCCACTCTTAAATCATGAATTAGTTCCTTGATACAATATTATTCCTCCATGTGAAATTATCCATATGATATATTTAAGTTTGTTGTATTTCACCATATAGATTCAATGATTGTAACTCTAGTTAAACCCAATGTAAATTAAATAGTCTTTAATTTGTATGTATCATAATAAATCATATTCATACACTCCATGAAATTATAACAAATCAATTCTCTATTTTTGGTATTTTATTTAGTGAATCCCAATAATTCATCTGCCATTTTCTCACATTCATCACTTTTTCTTGTTATTAAATGTGATGTCTCTTTCAAGTTCTAATTATATCATATGAAAAGAGAAACTATAGAAATTAAGTCTCATCATAATGTTTATACTCACAATAATGAATTTCTAACAAAGGAAGTGGTCTGAAAGATATGTTCTGGAACCTTGTTTACATATGATGAGTGGTTTAGGTGATGGATAAATAGAAGTATAGTATACCCAAGGGTTACTAATTATGATATTTAAGGGTAACTTTATGGTTTTAAAAATAAAGGAATTATGTAACATTTATTGAATTGATATGTAATAGTAACATTCATTATTAATAATAATTTATAGTTTAGGTAAAAGGAACATAAGGGTTACTATAGGTAACCAAGGAAAACGATGGATCCCTCACAAATGTCATGGGATAGTGGAACTAGTTTACCATTTGGGTCCCACTATAAAGTTGGGGTGAGACCACCTATACACATGTGTGCTGATTATATCTATTTTCATACATAAAGGTTATAAAAAATAATGTAAGAGTAACTATGAAGTGTAATCTTATAAATCCAATTAAATGAAAGGAAACAACATTATTTTCCCATGGATGTAGGACCACTTTCCAAACCATTAGAATCTTTTTTATATCATACTTTTATTTATTTTTCTTGAATGTTTGTTACCATGTGTGTGTGTTTATTTGAGTGTGTAAATATTTCCAACTCTGTGTGGTGATTTACGGTGTGGCTTGATTTCTTATGTTTTGGAACATCATTGCCAAGGGTTTCTTCAAATATATAGAGTTTTCATATATTTTTTCTATGTGTTGAAGCTTTTGGTGGGCTAAATTCTGATTATTAATAGTTTTCAAATCCCAAAAAGTGGTAGCAGATCATGTGGTTTATAAAAGATTAGGATCTATAATTCCTCAACCCTTCTCACTCTAAAAAATAGTCAGACAGGACCTTCATGTGACCTTATGAGGGATTTCCTATATTCTTGAGGTTAGAGACTAGCAGTAAGGGTCTGATAAAGTACCATTGGGAGATTATAACCCCTCTTTCATAGTGTGAAATAATAATTAAAAAAACCAAACTTACCCATCAATACAGAAATCCATAATATTATACAAACTGAATAAACAAGAATAAATAATACATGAAATATAGTATAAAAACTCGAATGTTCATGTTGTAATAAAATTAAAGAAATGAATCTCCATAAATTCCTCATCCAAGTCTTACGAATATCTTAGATATCCTACTGTGTCAATAAATACTATTCTTTGTCCCAACCTAAACCCCCAACCAATAGAAGGTTCCTTGAGTTCCCTAGTGAAATGGAATCTTGATTAGGCTATGAGTACATATATCTATAGGGAACCACCAATGTGGTTCCATACTATACTAATAATAAAGTGGTATGTGTATGTGACATGATAAGAAAAATAAATAAACCAATAAGAAAATAAATAAAACCAACCTCAATACCTATTTCATCCTAATGCTAGAATGTTTCTGAGAATGTCACAATGAACTTTCCAACCAATGTACCATAACTACCCTAAGGGAGTGCACATATACCTAGGACAAGCCTAATAATCATCTTTAATCCTTAGGTCAGTAGCCCTGATTTACCATACCTATCTTGGCCAGTGTTGGAGTGTCTCTGAGAATAAGCATCACCATAAGGAAACCAATATTCACTTATTAGAGATCCATCATGTATACCTCCATCATGATGAGAATAAAACCCTATGGAATCACCGTGAATCCTTAATCCTTAATCCATTATGATGAACCCCATGATAGTACCTAGGAATTCTTGATGATGGGAAGATGATTGATTTCTATGAGGGGGAAACCCTTGGAAATATTATACATCCAAGCATTACTAATTCATGGGAGACTTAGGAAATCAAAGGGAATGCCCTCCCAAGATTCCACAGTCAATGTCTTGCACATCTAATATCTCAGGGATCCTCATCTGAAAAATCTCTAGTGAATCCACCCAATCCTAGTGAGGTATCTTAGGCATCGATTGAGGTGATTCATTAGTAACACTCAAGATTTATGAAATACCATGCTCAAGGATATACACCCACTTAGAACCTAATACCACCATTTAAATCATAGGCATCACATTCATTCACAATGGTTTGATGGTATTTCCATTCAAATCTCGGTTCCCAAGATTTCATAATGGTATCAAAATATCAGAGGAACCCCTACTATATTAGGAATTCATGTTTATGTATCCAGATTTACTTTGATATTATATCCTAGGTACCACCTCTAGGAATCCACTATTTCATAAACAAATTTATTTTATGCTAGCTGAGCTTTTGGATCCTCCCCCAATATACCATGAGACCATATACTGAACATGTTGGGCATCTTAGGGCCTTATCAGTCTCATCATGTGATTCTCAGGAATCTTGGGAAATCAAATAAGTGTTATATATATTGACTAATTAACAAGAATCATGGTCAATCACGTATCATAACCAATTATTAAAATAAAAAATATATCATAGGTAGGAAAAATGCCCAATCCCATTACCTTCATAACTTCCCCAATGGGATTATACATTGGTTTTGGTTCAAGGTTACACCTACAAACATCTCTACCTATAGTCACATAAACCTTTACAATCTCATCACTCAAAGTGGAATCCACAGGGGTCGCCTAGGTCATCACTATAGTAGATACATTCTACTAAAGATCCTCAATCATAACTAGCCTCTTAGGCCAACACATAATGCTTAGAGTACATCCCTTCCCTTGGTATCACCAATGTAATCTTACGACCTCACAAGCCTCAAGGGTAAGAGATAGTAGTGATAGTTACAAGAGATGGATCAAGACCCAACTCTAAGTCTTGGGTCACTTCATACCAATCAACTCAACCCAACCTAAGTACACTTTTCCTATGGTCTATCGATATTGTCTATGAAAATATCAAGGGTCCTCACTCAGGCTACCAAGGCCATACAACTTAAGACTAATCACACTTATCTCTTAAAGGTGTCCATGTTTGGGTATCCTCTTATTCTGGGCCATGGATATTAACTGTCAAGGCATAAAGCCAATTCCCAAGGTCCTTAGTGGATTTGGAACTTTGTCTATTTAATTTCATATGCTCATAAAATTTAACTATTTAATTTAAATTAAACTATTTAAATTAAATTAAATAATTAATTGGGTTCATCATCCTACTGAATAGTTCATGCACCCATATATATATAAACACCATGCATAAATCCATAAGGCTATCATTAGGACCACCTACCTTATCCTGAAGCTCTTATAATTAAATCCTCATCCTGAATTTCACTACCCAAGCTCATCAAAACCTTTTCAAAACTTCATACAAGCCCAAACCCTCGCTCGAGAACCTACCTCAACCATAACAAAATAAATAAATAATAAATTATAATTATAATTAACTATTTCTTTTATACTAATCATAATATAAATATAATACCTATCAAGAATCCAATGATCCCCAAAATATCATGTAACGGGGTTTCGACCACCCCACCACACCCCCAAACCCACTCCCAGTCAAAGCCCCAATCTACATATCCAATTGTGTAATTACCAAAATTTAATTTTCAGGAAAACTAAAGAAAATCCATGACATGGGGTACATATGATGAAATGAAAGACAGTAATAGGTGGAAGTCATCTCGGGATTCACACTAGCTAATTTTTATAAATTCCCCATCAAAAATGACTGATTTCACCATCCTTAGATGAAATATAAATAAATTCTATAAATCCAAAACACACCAAAATTGATGGTAAATGGGGGGAGAAAACAGAGAGAAATAAATTAGGCCATATGTAACACCACAAGATTATATATATATATATATATATATATATATATATATATTCATTTTCAATAAACATGAAGTATTTGATAGCTTGTTTCACACACAACCCCTAAGTCTAAATAAACCATGATATAGTATACCATTATAACCTATATGCTAAATTTATGGTATGAATATGATTAACCAAATTATAAAAATGTATATATTAATGTTTAATTTAATGAAAAATTATTGATAAATCCTAATAAATAAGTACTCAATTTTCGTTAAATCCATTTTATGCATAAAAAATGTTTTATTTCAAAATGGTTTTTATTTAATTTTGTGTATTAATATTACAATTAATTTCTTAAACTTCAAGAAATTTAATTTTATAAAAATGGTATCATTTTTTAAAACATCATCTAAAAATTATATTATGGTGAGTTTTTTAGATTTTTCAGAAATGGTTAATTTTTCAGTGAATAGTATAAAAATATCGATTTTATAGAAAGTTATCTTTTATATTAAATTTTTTACAAAGTCTCATTTTGTTTTTAGTTTATTTTAAAATTTAGTTATTTATTTTTTTTAAACATATTCTAATAAATTTCATTGGGATTTAAATTATTCATAATTTTGGTATAAACCCATTTTTATACTTAAAAATGCATTTTTCTAGAAAACTATTTTTTATGTGTTTTGCGTGTTTATTTTAAATGTAATTTCTGAAAATTATATAAATTTAATTTGATAAAATGTATTATTAGTTTTAAATCATAATTTATATGTTTTTTAATGATTTCAATTTCATTTTTTTCATAATGAACAATAAAAATAGTAAAATTTTGTTCCCATGGTTAACATTAAAACGAGTTTACCAGAGATTAAAACAATATATAAGTGTGATATTGTCATATAAAATTTTCAATATCCAATTGTATAGAAATATTTTTAAGCTAAATTTTTTCTTAAGTGTGACATTATTATATTTTAATCTTTTGAAAAATTTCATGTGTGGTGTCTCCCTCCCTTATAAAAGGACACCACTTATCTTCTCTTGTACAAACTTAAAGAGACTATCATATCAATTGTTCCATTCCAAAATAATTTCCTAAAATCCATAACCACATACTACAATTCCTATTTTGATCATAATACCATCATTTTTTGGATTGAGGTGTATGCCAAAGGAGGTTTCTCGATGAAGAGGTATAACTCTTTACCGAACTCTTTCAATTTTATTTACTCTTACACCTTATGTAGACAAATTAAATCCATAATAAAATGATTAATCTATTTTGATAAATATAATAATATTTTATTATGATTATTTCAAAACCTTTTCAACTCATTTCCATCAAATTGGAAATGAAAGTATCGCTTGTGCGTACGTGTGGACTATCGTCTCCACATAGCGATATAATTAATTTTCTATCACCATCATTCATGGTTGATTATTATGTTGAATTTAATATTTATATGTGATATTTATGATATAATCCTAATTATTTAATGATAAAATATTATTTATATCTCTTTATTTATTTTCATTAGAAAATGAAAGTGTTCGTGCGTATGTATGGACTATCATCTCCATGAATGGTGTAATTCATTTTTCTATATCTACCTTGTATGGATGATTATAAATATTTATAAAATTAATATATATAATATTTATATCATTATTATTGTTATATATATTATATTACCATGATCAAAGTATAAGTACCAGAACTTATGAACCAAAACTGTCATGAAAAATTAAATAGTTAACACTAGGAAATGATTATTTTAATAATAAATTTTTAATAAATTAATATTTAAATGTTATAAGTGGGTCATATATGATATTATAAGTATGTAAATTATTATTTTGTATAATTATAATAAAATTAAATTTATTATATATTAGTTTAGATAACTTTCAAAGTAATTCAAACCTAATCTAAGGGTTTTATGTTATAATCTCATTATTTATTAGGATTGTTTATACTTAAGTTTTTTATGATGGGTTTTATGATATATCTCTAAAAGATATCATGAATTTTATTATACTATATTTATTTCTAGAGAATAAATATTTTCCTTTTACTTTCCACTCTTTAAGTGCTCAAGATGTTGAAAGAATGTTTTTAAGGAAAACTGACCTTGTTTTTTCTCTCAAATCGGGAATATTATTCTTTCATGCCCATAAGTTTATATATAGACCTGATTTCATGTCTATAAATTTAATTGTGGACCTAGTTTCATGTCCATAAGTTTATTTAAGGACCTAGTTTCATTTCCTTAACTTAATTAGTGAACTTTTTACTATTTATACATGTTTGCAATTTTATAAGATTATGTTTTTCCACATTCTTATTTTTCCAACATTTATGTTATGCTTCCATAGATCATGATTGATTATTTATAATTCCACACTATTATGAAATTTTTATTTTTTTATGAAAATTATTTTTACCATGACTCTTGATTAAATATATTTAATTTATTGGGTATAACTTTCTTATTTTATGATCATGTCCTCATACCCTTATGCTCATATATGATAATTGATTGATATATCTAGTGTTTACATTTAGGGAGCACCTGACTTCACCCTTTCTTATTTTTTCCTTCTCCATACTTTGATGGAAGGTCTTAAGTATGATATATATATAAGGGTATCGATATGAATAACCTTTTGTTTGATGTTGAATATCCTTTATAAAATAAAAATTTTATGTATATAGTATCCAAAGACACTAAAACATTACAGTTATACGTCATGTATAATTGCGTAATGTATTTTATATTCATCTAAAAATATGAAATATTTATTTATTTTATATATTTGTCACCTAGGTTGGTACCAAAGTTTTTATTAGTTAATCTTTTAGTATTAAGGATAGAAAACTTTTTAAAAACCCCTAAGTATATTTCAGAGTATAGGATAACACCCTAAAGTTGTGACAAAGTATGGATTTTTGGTTTTACTAGAAAATAAATATTATTCATAATACTAGAAAGTGGATACTATTATGTTATAGATTCACCAAATGGTTAAGAACTTAAAAATGGGTGCATTAGGTATTAACTTGAACATAATCGATGCATGATGGGTGTTCTTAAGACTGCACACCTAACTAGACATTATTATGAAATATTCTTGGATTAATTTATATTTTATTTATAAACCATTATAATTTATTTGAATAAATTATGATCATGAATGAACCGTGGTAAACCTAATGTTTTATATAATGATAAAAATATTCTATAATTTAGGGTATCTGAGGAATTATTTTCATGAATAAATGACTATTCACTGTAATTTTTTTGTATATTTATGCTTACACTATATTTTTATTTTAGTAAATGGATAGAACATGAATTAATCATGTGAAAAATTAATTTTATATCCAATTAAACAACCATACTCCTGAGAAACCAAATGGATTAGGAGTTGAGATGTAATATCTTATGACTATTCTCACTCAAATATCTCAATATATGAGTGGTAACATAGATCATATTGAACTTATGAATGCACCAAGGAGGGAGAAACAAGACATTGAATATTTTATGTGAAAACATCCAACCTCTTTTTATGTGTCCTCTAATCCACTTGTTTCTATGTAATGGATCAATGTGTTGGAAAAGATATTTTCCATTATTCAGTACTTAGACCAAGTGAAAGTTTTATTATAAGTCTGCCACTTGGAAGGATAAGTTTTTTAGTGGTGGAATCATATTAAGAATATAAATAAAAAAAGAAGAAATAAACTCCATGTAATGGGAGTATTTTAATATGGTGTTCCTCAATAAGTACTTTAACTAAACTCTTTATACTAAAATAGAGAGGTACATTCTAGAGTTGAAGAAGAAGGATGATGAATCCATCAGTCCCTATGAAGAAAATTTTAAAAGACTCATGAGGTATGATTCATGTTTTATCATCAACCTATAAATAAATATTTATTGGATCTTTAGTGGTTTTAAATGAAGTCTTCAAAATGAATTAACTATAAGGGACCTTTGAAGCTATGAATAAATCATTCGATGTGTACTCAAAGTGGTCATGAAATTTGTAAACACTTAGGGATCTAGTGATAAGAAAAGAAGGTGGAGTTTCATGGAAGCTCTAGTGGTATGTCACATGGAGGGAAAAGTAATTTCAACCTACTATATGCCAAAAATGTGTTGAGGATAACTCAAGTAATTTCTTAAGAGGAACAATAATATATTACATGTGTGGGAGGCATTGACATCAAGTAAAATAATGTCAAAGTGATGTGAAGTGGTTGGTCAATGAAATGAATAGAGAGAAAGATAAAATGAATACACCACCCACACTTTAGTTCTTTAGATGTAAGGAGTTTGTGAATTATGTTTATCAATTCCCTAATCTAAGGGAGAATGAGGATATAAAGATTTAGAAACCTATGAAGTTAAAGGATAAATATAAATATCATATGTTCATGACGGTCTAAGTGTATTACAAGAATGATATGGTTAATGGTTTATTTATTATCCACTCTAGAACAACTAATGTTCTAATTCAATATAGATTTACCCACTCTTTAATATCAAATGAATTTACAAAGGATATCACATTACATCCTCAATGGTTAGATGTTGAATTAGCATTGAAAACTCCTAATTGTATGATGATTTAATCTCAAGTATATATCTCCTATATGATAGAATTATGTAGGAATATGCTTCCTAAAATTTTTTTGATTCTCCCTCTAATGGAATTTGATGTGATTTTGTTCATGGATTTCCTCTCTCTATATAGATCCCATATCAATTACCAAAGAAAGAAATTCACGTTTGATATTACGAATCAACTTATGATCATATTTTGGTGCAAGGATGAATATGAACTTACAATAGAATTTACATCCATTATACAGGTCTTACTACATATTTTGAGGGATAGTTACATCAAATAATTTGGTAGAAACTCAATATAGAATACATTCTTATTGTTCCAAATTGTGTTGGTGTATTTCCTAAGGACTTTCCTAGTCTTCACACGAATAATGAAGTTGAGTTTTTGTTGGACTCACCTGTTTTCATAATCCCAAATCATGTTTCATTTATATGAAAATCATGTTTCATTAGTTTTTATAGTTTTTATCATGTAACAATTATGTATTTTCAATCTCGCTAATTTATTGTTCAAGTTAATAATGTAATGGTTACTGATAAATGTTATTGATAGAGGTTACCGTTAGAGGTTATTGATAAAGGTTACCGATAAAGGTTAACGATAGAGGTTACTGATAGAAGGTTAACATTGAGGAACCTTACCACTGAGTTATCAATGCGATAAAGTTCACTTTTACAAGTCTATCGCTCAAAGTCTACATTTGTACAATTAACGCTAGAGGTAACTACTATAAGGTTGCATATGGGAAGCATACTAATGAAGCCTACTGATGAAGCCTACCGATGAAGCCTACTGATGAAGCCTACCGATGAAGCCAACCATTTAGAAGGATATAGATACCAGTCTACCGATACCTATACCCATCTATTCTATACTTTGTCAATTTTCTTGAGAGTATTCTAACGGTCATATTTGGTAAATTTAATGCTTCTGACATTAATTAATTCTGATTTTAGACATATCTAGAGACCGTATTTGGAGACAGTATGAGGTACGAGGAGGACAACATGTGGTTTTATCATTCCCACTGTTAGACCTCAAGAATACATAATAGAATAGAATATTAGGCTAAATTAGATCATGATGGGTGAGAGACAAGATACAGAAGATCTGTACAACAAGGATAACACAAGAATATGCATTGCTAACCCATGAGCTTCATGAAGATCATTTTGGAGAACAAAGTCAAGATAGACTTTTGTAGTTCATTGAATATTTTCCTTACCAAGAAGTAGAACACTACAATACCTGGAAGCTATAACCTAGAGTTGCAACACTCTGTTTTGGAGACAAATTCTAGAGAAGGACTCGAACTGCAATTTCTTCACTCCAAGGAGTAAAGAGCTTAACTAAAAACACATAGATCCTTCTAAACTCAATCTTTATAACATTAGCTCTATTGTTTCATTTTTATTACATTTTTGAGTAGTGTGTGTTTGTCTGTTACACACACCCTATTTCATGTGCTTAAACTGGAGGATACTAAAAATCCTCACTCTAAACATTATTTATAGTTTTGTTTCCCATGTATAAATTGGGAATAGGTTGTGTGTGTCCTGGTTGTTTGTTTTTACCAAAAAGAATTGTAGTAGAGGGTGTGATCCCTAGATAATTTTTGAAAACTATTGTAAAGCCTAATGCAGGATGTGTATCAAGTTTCTTGTTATTATAAACTACTTGGGGTTAGGTGATCACCAAGTGAAGAGGATTAAGTCTCATCTTAAGACTGAACCTTTTGTTTAACTCTGTTGTGTACTTTATTTTGTAATACTCTTTTTTTCTATTTTCCACTGATAATAATTTCAAAAATAGAAAACTGTTTTTCATTAACTGTGATAGTTAGTTTTGGTTAGTGTGTATATGTGTTTAGTTAAGTAAACCTTTTTAGAAAGTTGGATAAGTGTTTTTCATGGATTCAACTGAGGACTAATCAACCTTTGATAAACTTGTTCACCAATTGAAAATTTATATCTCTATTACCTTAATTAACTTTTCTGTTTCAAATTGGTGTATTTTTGTCATAAAGTTTTTAACAGAAATTTTAAGTAAGAACTAAATTCACCCCCCTCTTGAGTTTCCACCCTGACAAACATTTGGTATCAGACGTTTGTTTATTACTACCATCAGAACTGTGTTTCAAAATTTTCAAATTCTTTTCAGCTGTGATTTTAATTGTATCTTAAAGATCTTAAAATTTCTATCATATCTAAATTTTCAGTTCTTTTTCATGACCCGACCCAATGGGGCCCAAGCCGCGACTCCCCAAGCCCACCTCCAATAGGCCAAGGGTTGGAGACTAACACTGAGTAGGATATCACACACATGGGAGGCATTATCCTAAGGTACCTGTACACACGCACCCAAAAACACCTCCATGCAACAGTGCAGATATATATATATATATATATATATATATATATATATATATATATAACTGAAAAGAAATGCATGCATACATCTAACCCACAACCAGAGTACATCAAAAGTACAAAAGGGAAAATACAGGGCCCTCCAAAAGTAAACTACAAAAGCTTCTAACCTACTCTGAAGGAGGGGATCACTGTCAAAAGTACCCACTAGTAAGCTCCTCAAAACAGCTCTGGTAAACACCCTAGTCAGTCTCACTCACAAAGCTCTGCCTGCTCCGGGTCCTCCTAGGACTCCGTTGAAAGGCATGTGGTCTGCACAAGACACAAACATGTGCGGGAAAACCCGTGCAGGGTTGAGTATAAAAGTACTCAGTAGGAACCCCAAAAACCCAAAAAAAATAAAAGGGAGAAACTGAAAGGTAACAGTCAGCTCATCCCAGCTAGAGGGAACCCAAACGAGAGAGAAACTTCATCTCGAGACCATCCTCAGCTAAACACAACAAGTCATCTCAACTCAGATGTATTCCTATACAAACATCATCAAAATCTTCTCAGGTATATGCCCATACATATACCATGAACAACCAGATATACTCATTCACGCACCAAGCCTCATGAGGTTCTATCCCATCTCCTACAACTAATACATAACTAGTAGAACACACTCCACAAGCTTTGTCATCACAGATGAAACTCGTCTGAGAGATACACTCCATCGGGTCTTACACCAACATCCCTGACACCCATCCGAGAGATCTTGCTCGTCAGATATCGTCACTGAGAAAATCACACTGAAATAGAAAAAACACTAAACTTCTTAGATAGGGGATAACTCCTAGGGTCTGGTAGGGGATACAAGAACCCACTCCGGAATCTCAAATATCTCACAAATAGGGGATCACTCCAAAGATTCATTGTGGGATACCAGAAGCCGATCTGACGTTCTACAGTTCACATCACTCAGATAGAGGATCTTCGCCCATGTGAAGATGGTCACGACGATGCTGGAAACCCCATCTGGTATAACTCACAATGCAGGGGATCAAACTGACGATGCACAAACCCTAAATAAAACCACGCATTGAGTAGGGGATCGTATAACCAATGATTATGCAACCCTACTGAAATCATGCGCTGAGTAGGGGATCATATACCCGACGATACCACAACCCTACTATAAACCACATGCTAAGTAGGGGATCGTATACTCGAAGATACCACAACCCTATTATAAACCACATGCTGAGTAGGATATCGTATACCCGGTGATACCACAACCCTACTATAAACCACATGCTGAGTAGGGGATCGTATAACCAACGATGTTGTAACCCTACTATGCACGACTCATTATGTAGGGGATCATATTCTCAATGATGCCTCAAACCCTACCGGATTAACATGTTGGATAAGGGATCACCACCCATGGATAAGCGGTAACCACGATGCCAAGAACCCAGTCTAGGGAAGCGAAGCTAGAGGATCCAACTCCAGACCCATTAGAGGGATGCCACAACTCTATCGGGAAAAATATCCTATCAAGGGGATCACAAACCTATAATAAGGTTATAATTCCGCACGAACCCTCATAGGAACAAATCAAGGGAGTACACTCAACCACTGTTGGTCCAAACATTACTAACCCAAGTGACCCGCAACATCACCACATCGCACACCTCTAAGGCCTATACTGAGGCCACCACCGCTATCTATGCGAAAAAACACACAAGATAAGCTATTTACTCACCCAAAACGGACAACCGGTGAAAAAGGTACTATTCACTATAGCAAGCCCAGGTGGGACCCACACCTCGATCCCAAAACTCATCAAGAGAACCACACCATCCTGATACCCTCAAAAAACGCACGAGATTGACTATTCCTTTGTCCGAAACGGACACCAGACAAAAAAGTTGTGTTTCTCCATAAACGCCCAAAACCAGCCTCATGGGGCCCACACCCTGATCTCCATCCTAGTACCCAGAAACTATCCTGAAAAGTCTTCCTTACTATCAGTATCACAACGTCACTAACAACACGTCAATCGGACGCTCTGTGTAAAAGTTACAGAGGGTCGAAGTTGAAAATAATAAATTATTATTATTATTTTCAACATTTCATGATCCCGGGCTAAAAAATGACTCATAAAATTCCTAAAACATCCTCAAGGGGTCCGTCTCATCACGAGGATTGCATCGCTGCAAATGGATCACAAATTGGACTTACGGTTTTCCAGTTATGGGGGTTTAAAGAACCCTGGAAAAATCAGGTCGGACCACCACTGGGTCACCAGAAACCATTGTCGACGCCTGACTGGACCGCCATTGCTTACCAGAATCTGCCGCACTACCATTGCGCCACTGCCTCCCTCACCAGAAACCACCATTACCACTACCGGAAACTGGTTTTCCACCGGAAAACTTCCGGGAGCCACCGGAAGCACCCCGGTGCTCTAAATTCATATATGAAACATGGTTCAGAAATATCGGGACCCGAACTACACGAACCTTACGATTATTTGAAGAAAAACAATGCATAAATAGTATCCAGGGTTTTAAAACTCAAACTGCCTACCTCACGGGCGAAACTCCAACACTTCAAGGCTAGATATGTGCTCTGAAGCTGCTGCTGCACCATCCAGGAGTGATTGTTGTCAAGATCTAAGCTCAACGACACCTTGTACTTCAATTTCTGTCGATTCTTTTCCGAAGGAGGTAAGAGGGGGTTTTGTGCATACAAGGGGGGAGAATATTAGATATTTTTTTTAACAAATATCATCTTAACTTCCTGGCCCGATACGCCCCCAACCTGACACCCGGCGCCGATAGTGATTATGTAGCACCTAGGGTAAACACGAAATTCTGAAATCAACAGTGATCTTAGAATTTTGATCCGGGACTTCGTTCCGAAGTTATTCGAGCCGACTCTCAAAAATAAAGTTTTCTATTCATTTATGAAAATGTCCCTGGTGGCTTTTTCCATAGCAGGCCCACACCAGCAAAGTTTACATCCCACCTAGGGTAAACGACATGCTCTGGACATAACAGTGTAATCAGATTACTAATTTGAGATACTTTTTAGGAGAAAACACAACTCCACCATGTGCATAGTATAAAAATACTTGATATTTTTATAAAATTAATTCTAGGCACACCGAGCCTCAAAATTGCATGCCGTCTTCGCGCCTAGATCTGAAAATATTCGTAGGAATATTCCAAAGTATGATAGGGCCAAAACCCGAGTCACTAAATCCTCCCCACCTTAGAAATTTTCATCTCTGAAATTCCATAAGCACAAGGAAAGCAACTGAACTCTCGACTAGGTCTCCCACGCTAGTGAGTTCACTAACGCTCACCCCTTCCTGAACGCATCAGTTAGAGGGACTCATTCACCAAACCTCTACACTATCCGCTTTGGGTGGCACTGACTCACCCACACGGTTTTAATCACATCACAAAAATGCATCTCAGTTGGGGAAAGATCTCTTTTCCTCATGCATTCATAGCACGTTGAACAACACTCACATAGGGTCTTACCAACACCCTCAACAAACCTCGAGCAAGCAACAGAAAAGAAAGAGTACCCCTAAATAGTTTCTATAAAAACTACTACATAAGTAGAAAGGACATAGAGTGTACCTACATCCACCCGTAGAGCCTCTGGTTCAATAACCTCTAAGGCCTACAGCTGTCCTAGCCCTCACCCTCCAGGCCCCATAGCTCGGCGTGGACCACCTGGGGGTGGTGGTGGTGGGGGAATCTGATACTGCCTACCACCTCTCGATGTTGCACCAGCTCTGTCACCACATCTGCCGCCATGTGGACCTCCATACTCAAGACGTTGCTGCTACGAAGGAAGACTGTCAACTGGCTCCCTCTCATCAACACGACAGGTCCAAAAATCTCTAGCAAAATTTCCCTAAATGTCTCAAGCGTAACACTGTCTCTCCTACAACTGACCAAAACAATACTGAGTGCCCTGAGATCCCTAAGCCTCAGGTCCTCTATCATAGGGTTGCCTCTTGAAATGTCAGGCACGTACAGACCCCTACACCTTCCGTCAGCTACCAGTTGTCGAGGTCTCAACTGCCAAATGCCCCACAGTGATGAGCTGAATCTGGTCATCCAGAAAGCTCTCCACCACCAAGGCTCACTCCAGTACTCCAGCATAGGTGGTCAGGCACAAAGAAACCACAGCTTCCTGGATTTATCTAAGTAGACCCTTCTCGAAGGTCTGAGCCCTAAGGAATGGGTCTCAAACCATATCTAGGGAGTAGCGCGACAGGTCTGTAAACCTCGCTGAGTACTCCGACATAGTCATGCCCTCCTACTGAAGTTGTAGAATCTCATGGATCCATACTGACCTCAGTGTAACTGGATAGAACTCTTCCATAAAGAGTCTCTCAAACTCTAACCATGTTTTCCTCTCCTCATCGTTGGACTGCGTCACCAAAATTCACCATCTCCTGACCAAACCATGCAGAAGGCTCACCGCTAGGACAATCATCTGATCTCGAGGTGTCCTCACTAGGCAGATAATTTGGGTGACTACTTCGAGCCTGTCATCAGCTGCCTGAGGTTCTAGATTACCTTGTAACCTCATAGGTTTCTTCCTCTTGAACTCATGTAGCACACTCAACCTGTGTGCATCCTCATCCTTTACTTCCGGCACAACCAGTTACTCGATAGGTGATGACTCAACTAGAGTACCACCTGGAGGTCTTTCCTCAGAACCTACACCCTTTTCCATAGCCTCTACATGGGGCGGATCATCACCAAAATCCCACTGCAGAACCCTCGTTGGCTATCATCATGGAGGCATCCTTAAATATAATCAAGACGCACCATAGTTAAAGAGTATATCTGGAGAGCTGACTCAAGAATAACAAGGAAACCCCAAAACCCAGTCTTATATGATGCATGTACCATTATGTCCCTATGACTAGTGTCCTAATGTCCCAAGTCGAAAGGCATGTTACCAGAGTCCTAGGGAATGGATACGTCGGCCACCGCTCCAACACTAGATTCCTTGGCCTGAAAGTCAAACTCAAAACATCATAACACTATCGCGATGCAACCCAAACCAAACTCACAGCTATAACACCTACACTCAGAGATCCCGAAGGTGGAACCTCCTCAGATGTCACTCTGTCACGACCTGACCCAATGGGGCTCGAGCCGTGACTCCTCAAGCCCACCTCCAATAGGCCAGGGATGGCGACTAGCACTGAGTAGGCTATCACACACATGGGAGGCATTAGACTAAGGTACTTGTACACATGCACCCACAAAAACCTCTATACAACAGTGCAGAGATATATATATAAAAACTAAAAAGAAATGCATGCATACATCTAACCCACAACCAAAGTACAACAGAAGTACAAAAGGGAAAATATAGGGCCCACCAAAAGTAAACTGCAAAAGCATCAAACCTTCTCTGAAGGATGGGATCACTATAAAAAGTACCCACCGGTAATCTCCTCGGAACAGCTTTAGTAAACACCCTGGTCAGTCTTGCTTACAAAGCTCTCCCTACTTCGGGTCCTCCTAGGACTCCATCGAAAGGCTTGTAGTCTGCACAAGACAAAAACATGTGCAGACAAAGCCCGTGAAAGAGTGAGTATAAAAATACTCAGTAGGAACCCCAAAACCCCCAAAAGAATAAAAGGTAGCAACTGAAAGGCAAAATTCAGCTCATCCTAGCCAGAGGGAACCCAAACAAGAGAGAAAATCCATCTCGAGGCCATCCTCAGCTAAACACGACTTTTCATCTCAGCTCAGATGTATACCCATACATACATCATGAACATCCGCTTAGGTATATCCCTATACACATACCATGAACAACTATATATACTCATTCACGCACCAAGCCTCATGAGGTTCTATCCCATCTCCGGCAACTGGTACATAACTAGGAGAACACACTCCAAAAACTCTGTCATCCCAAATGAAACTCATCTGAGAGATACACTCCATCGGGTCTCACACCAACATCCCAAACGCCCATCAGAGAGAACATGCTCTTCAGATATCTTCACTAAGAACATCACGCTGAAACAGTGGAAACACTAAACTTCTCGGATAGGGGATCACTCCTAGGCTCTGCTTAGGGATACAAGAACCCACTCCGGTATCTCAAAGATCTCACAAATAGGGGATCACTCCCAAGATCCATTGGGGGATACCAAAACCCGATATGACGTTCTACAGTTCACATCACTCTGATAGAAGATCGTCGCTTGTGTGAATATGATCATGACAATTCCGGAAACCCCATATGGTATAACTCACAATGTAGGGGATCAAACTAATGATGCACCAACCCTACTGAAACCCATGCGCTAAATAGGGGATTGTATAACCAATGATTCATCAACCCTACTGAAACCATGCGCTGATTAGGAGATTGTATACCCAATGATACCACAACCCTACTATAAACCACAGGCTGAGTAGGGGATCGTATACCCAATGATACCACAACCCTACTATAAACCACATGTTGAGCATGAGATCATATACCCGATGATACCACAACCCTACTATAAACCACATGCTGAGTAGGGGATCGTATACCCGACGATGCCACAACCCTACAATGAACGACCCACTATGTAGGGGATCATATTATCGATGATGCATCAAACCCTACGGGATTAACCTGCTGGATAGGGGATCACTGCCTGTGGATAAGCGGTAACAACGATACCAAGAACCCGGTCTAGGGAAGCGAAGCTAGAGGATCCCACTCTAGACCCACTGGAGGGATTCCACAACTCTATTAGGAAACAAATCCTATCGAGGGGATCACAAACCTATACTAAGGTTGTATTTCCACATGAACCCTCATAGGAATTAATCAAGGGAGTAAACTCAACCATTTTTGGTCCAAACATCACTAACCTGAGTGACCCACAACAACACCACATCACGCACCTTCTAGGCCTATACCAAGGCCACCACCGTGATCTACATGAAAAAAAACGCAGGATAGGCTATTTAATCGCCCGAAATAGACAACCGGTGAAAAGGTACTATTTATCATAGCAAGCCTGAGTGGGGCCCACATCTTGATCCTAAAACACATCAATAGAACCAGACCATCGCGATACCCTCAAAAAAATGCACGAGATTGACTATTTGTTTGTCTGAAACAGACACCAGACAAAAAAGTTGTGTTTCTCCGTAAACACCCAAAACCAGCCTCATGGGGCCCACACCTTGATCTCCATCCTAGCATCCAAAAAATATACTGAAAATTCTGCCTTACTATCAGGATCACAAAATCATTGACATCACGTCAATCAGATGCTCCGTGTAAAAGTTACGGCGGGTCGAAGTTGAAAATAATAAAATATTATTATTATTTTCAACATTTCATGGACTCGGGCCAGAAACTCAACTCATAAAATTCCTGAAACATCTTTAATGGGTCCATATCATCACATGGATTTCATCACCTCAAACGGCTTTCAAATCAGACTTACGGTTTGCAAGTTACGAGGGTTTAAAGATCCCCTAGAAAAATATGGTTGGACCACCACCTGGTCGCCGGAAACCGCCGCCACCGCCTGACCGGACCGCCGCCGCCAGCCGGAATCCGCTGCACCACTACTGCCCTTACAAGAAATTTCCATCTCATCTTCCGAAAACTAGTTTTTCTACCAAAAAACTTCCAAGAGCCATCGGAAGCACCCTGGTGCCCCAAATTCAGATCCAAAACATATTTAATAAATCTTGGGACCCGAACTACACAACCCTTTTGACGATTTGAATAAAGACAACACATAAATGGGATCCGGGATTTTAAAACTCAAACCGCCTACCTCGCGGGCGAAATGCTGATGCTTCTAGGCTAGATACGCACTTCGAATCTGCTTCTACACCATCCGGGAATGATCGTCGTCAAGATCTGAGCTCAACGACACCTTGTTCTTCAATTTCTGTTGATTCATCCCTGAAGGAGGGAGGATGTGGCTGATCCACATGCAAGGGGGAGATAAGATTAGATATTTGTTTTTTTTTTACAAATATTAGCTCAACTTCCCTGCCCGACACGCCCCCAACCCGACACCCGGCACCGATAGTGATTATGTCGCACCTAGGGTAAACATGGCATTCTGAACTCAACTGCGGTCTTATAATTTTGATCTGAGACTCTGTTCAAATGTTATTCGAGCCAACGCTCATAAATAAACTTTTCTATTTATTTACGAAAACACCCCTAGTGGCTGTTTCCACAGCAGGCCCACGCCCGCAATGTTTACACCCCTCCTAGGGTAAACGGCATGCTCCGGACACAACTGTGCCCTCAGATTTCTAATTCGAGCTACCGTTTAGGATAAAACACAACCCCAACATGTGAATAGTATAAAATACTTAATATTTCTATAATGTTAATTTCGGGCACACCGGGCCATGGAATCGCATGCCGTATTTGCACCTAACTCTGGAAATATTCGTAAGAATATTCTAAAGTCTTACAGGGCCAAAACCTGAGTCGCTAGATCTTTAATTTCTAATTAGTTATAGATAATCGAGTTGAGGGTGATGCTACTAATATGTCGCCTTTATTTTATGGTAATAACTATGCCTCGTGGAAATTGAAAATGAAAATGTATCTAGAGAACATGGGTCCCGAAATCTGGGATACAATTGAAGAACAACATTCATTACCTGCTACTGTTAGGAACACATGGTCTCAGTTGACTAAAGCTACATATAATAATAATTGTAAATCAATTAATTCGTTATACAGTTCTCTAGGTGATGAAGAATTAAATAGAATATCTTCCTGTAAAACTGCATATGAAATTTGGGATACTTTGGTTGTTTCCCATAAGAGAACAACCATTGTTAAAGAAATGAGATTAAATAATTACACTATTAAATATGATAATTTTAAAATGAAACCTGATGAACCTATCTCTGAAATTTATCTCAAGTTCAATGAAATTGTAAATTCCATGAGTCTTCTTGGGAAACTAGTGGACAACAGGGATTATATTATGAGATTGCTTTGATGCCTACCTGATATATGGAGAGGAAATTATGTTTCTATCTGAGAATCATGTGATATAAGTAAGCTACCAGTGAAGGAACTAATTGGAAAACTTATGATGTACGAATAAGAGCTTAAGGTGAATCAAGAAGGAGATGAAGAACCAAGAAATAAATCTGTATCATTCAAGACTGCTACCTCAAAGAGAAAAGACAAGGAAAAGGTTCATGTTCCTGTAGACAATTCCACCAGTGAAGAATTATATTCTAATAGTGATGATGAGATTTCTCATCTTGATAGAATATTCAAAAAGTTTTACCAAAAGAAGAAGTTATTTAGAAATTCAAACTATAAAGGAAGGTATGATAGTAGAGGACAATGGAAAAAAAGGATAGAAAATGGAATGAAAACACAAATTAGATAGTCTGATATGAGTGTAAATGAAAAGGTCATGTGAAAGATGAGTGCCCCAAGTTAAAATTTAAGAAGAAATATGAATACAAAGGAAAGGGATATAAAAATTATATGAAAGATACTTAGAGTGCTTCAGAAGACAGCTCTAGTGAATCTGACACTTCTGATACTGAAAAGAACAATCATGAAAACCTGTGTTTCATGAAAGAAATATCTAAGGTAACACATAATTCTCCTATACATAATTCTTACTATTCTAAGAATGAAAGTGAATCAAATATTGATGAATTGTTTGAATATTGTGGAATTATTGAGGATACCTTTAATGAAATAAAGGATAAATATAAATCATTTAAAAGAAAACATTCTTTAAATGTCAATTATAATTCTGATTTGGATATTGAAAAAGAAAAAAAAAATCAACTGTTAAAAGAAAATACTGAACTTAAATTATCAAATGATCATCTAAACAGAGATCTTGATAATTTTACTACCGGTAGAGATACCTTGACTTAGTTTCTAGGGAAACAAATTTCTTCAAAATACAAAACTGTTCTAGGATATCAACCAGGACAAAGAAGGATCATTAAGAACAAATTTTTTCCAAAATCTGGATAGTTCACTACAAGTTCAATTTCTGAATCATCTCTTGAAAAACAATTTTCTAAATGACCTAACAAAGTGTTTATGTCTCAAAAAAAGTCTATATATTATAGGAAAACAATAAGATAAATATTGGTTCCCAAATATTTACTTGATAACCTCTCTGGACCTAAGAAAATCTGGGTACCAAAGTTACCCTATGTTTAATCTTTTTTTTAGGAAAATTGTCTAATGTTCTCTTGTAAAACCCTATGGTACTTGGATAGTGGATCTTCAAGACATATGATAGGAGACTATTTATGCTTCAATATCCTAATCAAATTTTATGGTGTATATGTTACATTTGGTGATAATGCTAAGGGAAAGATCATCAACTTATGCCAAATTGGTAACCCTAATACCATATTAATTTCAAAAGTACTCTTTCTTGATGGGTTAAATTACAATTTACTTAGTATATCTCAGTTGTGTGATGATGGTTTTAATGTTATGTTTGAAAATGATGAATTAAAAGTTTTTAATTCTAAAAATTATTTAATATTCAATTCTCTTAGAAATTAAAATGTATATGCTATTGATTTAAACTATTTAGCCAAGAAAAATGTTTCTTGTTTAAATGCTTTTCATAAAGAATTTTGGTTATGGAATAGAAGATTAGGACACTACAATGTGAACTCACTTAGGAAACTAACTAGGAACGTCTTAGTTAGATACTTACCTAAATTGTAATTCCTAAATATTGTAATCCTTATCAAAAGGGAAAACAACACAAAGTTTCTTTCAAACCAAAAGAAGAAGTTTCAACTTCTCAACGACTTGATTTGGTTCACATGGATTTTTTATACCATCAAGAGTTTCAAGTTTAAATGGGAAGCACTATGTATATGTTCATGTAGATGACTTTTCTAGATACACTTGGGTATACTTTATATCTCACAGAAGTGAAGAATTTTCTTACTTAATTAAATATTCCAATTCTATAAAAAATCTTGGTGGAATTAGAATTAAGACCTTGAGAAGTGATCATGGTCATGAGTTTGAAAATCAGGAGTTTGAATTTCTTTTCTCACATATTGGCTATAATCACAATTTCTATACTCCTAGAACACCTCAACAATATGTAGTTTTAGAAATAAGAAATAGGACACTTCAATATATTTCCCAGACTATGCTTAATGAGTATAACCTGTCTATCTATTTTTGGGCTGAAGCTATTAATGCGGCTTGTAACATCATCAATAGATTTTTAATTAAACTTGTTCTTAAGAAGACTCTTTATGATCTATGGAACAATAGAAAACATAAGGTTAATTACTTTAGAGTTTTTGGTTGAAAAGTCTTTATCCTTAACACTACGGATAATCTTGACAAATTTGCTTCCAAAAGTGATGAAGGATTTTTCCTGGGTTACTCAATCTCTAGTGAAGCCTATAGAGTATTCAATAAGAGAACCAAATGTGTGGAAGAATCATTTCATGTAAAATTTTATGGTACTGATCCACATGAACTTAAAACCTCTCTTGAATATCTTGCGGAAGATATGTCAATTATGTACCTTAATGATAAAAACAGTGAACCCCTAGTAAAAGCAACTAGTTTTGGAAATTTTCCTGAATCTGAGCTTGTTAAATCAGAACCTATAGAAAACCACGAAAAGTCTAGTCCAAATCTTTCTATAGGTATTATAACTCTCAAGAATAATCCTTTAGATGATGTAGTAGGTGATCTAAATAGAGGGACACAAACTAGAACTTCTCTAAGAAACCAGGTTGGACATCAAGATTTTCTTTCACAGCTTGAACCCAAAAATATTAATGATGCTATAAATGATGAATTTTGGGTGATAATTATGAAAGAAGAATTAAATCAGTTTAAATGAAACAAATTTTAGGAATTAGTGGAAATACATAAGGATACTTTGACCATATCCATTAAATGGGTGTTTAGAAACAAAGTTGATGAGTCTGGGAATATAGTTAGAAACAAGGCCAGATAAGTTGCACAAGGATATATTCAAGAATAAAGAATAGACTATAAAAAACCTTTGCACCTTTATCTAGACTATAAGTCATTAGGATACTAATTTCTTATGCAACTCATCTTAATTTCAAACTTTATCAAATGGATATCAAAATGGAATTTCTAAATGGGTATATAGTTGAGGATGTGTTGGTTGGACAACCTCCTGGATTTACAAATCCTCATTTTTCAAATCATGTTTTTAAACTTTCTAAAGCTTTATATGGTGTAAAACAAACTCCTAGAGCTCGGTATGATATACTCAGTTCTTTTCTTATTTCAAAAAGTTTTACTAAAGGAATATTTGATCATACTCTTTTTATTAAAAGGATTTCCAAAGATGTTTTAATAGTACAAATTTATGTAGATGATATTATATTTGGATCTTCTAAAATTCGTTATGTACAAATTTTTCAAAGATTATGCAAAATGAATTTGAAATGAGTTTAATGGGAGAACTTAAATTTTTCCTTGGATTTAAAATTTTTAAAAATAAAAATGGCATTGTCTTAAATCAAAGTAAATATACTAAGGATATTTTGAAACATTTTGGTTTGGAAAGTAATAAAGTTAGTGATACACCTATGAGTACCACTTGTAAGTTGGATGCTGATGAAACTGGTAAACCGGTGGATCAAACAAATTACAGAGGTATGAGTGGTAGTTTTCTCTCCCTTACTGCTAGCCAACCTGATATTATGTTTAGTGTATGTATGTGTTTTCATTTTCAATCCAATCACAAAGAGTCTCATTTAACTATTGTTAAAATTATTTTTAAATATCTCAAGTACACTTCATTCTTAGGATTATTTTACCCAAGAAGATAATAATTTGATTTGATAAGTTATTCAGATACTGACTTTTCTGGTTGCAAGTTAGATAGAAAAAAGCACCTCTATAACATGTCACATTTTGGGCAAATCACTAGTATCATGGTGTAGTAATAAACATAATTATGTTGCATCATTCACTACCAAAGATGAACATATAGTAGTTAGTAGTTGTTGTACTCAAATCCTATGGATGAAACACACTTTACTAGACTATGGATATCAATTAAAACATGTCTCTATAAATTGTGACAACACAAGTGCTATTAACATCTCTAAAAACCTAGTATCTCATGCTAGGACAAAGAACATTGATGTGAGACATAAATTTTTGAGAGATCATTATCAAATAGGTGATATCACCCTTGAATTCATTGGCACTAAACATCAATTGGATGATATATTCATAAAGCCTTTTAATTATAAAAGGTTAAATTACATCAAACATGAGTTAGGTATGATAAATTTTTAGGTTAGTCACCTCATTTTTGGACCTCACCGTTAGGATACCTCACTATCAGACCTCACCGTTAGGACACCTCACTGTTGGACCTCACCGTTAGGTGACCTCACTGTTGGACCTCACTGTTAGGACACCTCACTATGGGACCTCACCATTAGGACACCTCACCGTTGGACCTCACTATTAAGACACCTCACCATTAGGACCTCACCATTGGACCTCACCGTTGGACCTCACCATTAAGACATCTCACCATTGGACCTCACTTTTAGGACACATCATCATTGTACCTCACCGTTGGACACCTCTATGTTGGCACCTTATCATTAGTCGACCTTACTAATAGGTCTTGGACATAGTGTTTTTCTTCCAGAATTTGAAATGTTTTTAGGTTTATTTATTTCGTGTACTTGATTTTTTTCGATCCGTAAATGATAAAAACAAATTTAAATCCACAGTTTGATCCACTTTAATCCTCTCTCTAACCTTGTGATCCCAAAGCCTTGAACCTACCCTCCTGCTAAAATCCTCTAACCGCTTCAGATCGCAATGGAAAGACTGAAGAGACCGATGGTTGGTGATGAAGGAGATGCATTGAACCCTAAGAAACCTCGATCTGGGTCTAGTAGTGGAATAAAGGTTGTGGTAAAGCTGATCAATCCAAATTTATCGAAGAGGGAAATTATGGTCGAAAAAGAATTAAGTTTGGAATGGCTGTTGTCGAGCAGGTCTCTAGTGTTAAAGGCACTCGAAGCTCATCATTGGGTAGAATGTTTTTCAAACAACAATGAACCATATTATCCGAAGTTAGTCAAATAATTTTATGAGTTTCTAAAGTTTGAATAGTCTCAGTATGAGAACTGAATTCCTTCAAAGGTAAATAGAGTCAGTATGAGCTTCTATTGTTCTGAATGGGATGAATACTTAAGAGTCCCACATGAAGGCATATTTAACTATTACTATGGAGTGATGCCTCCCACTAGTGAGTATTTCTTCTATGAAGAGGCTCTAGCTGAATTGACAGGGAGTAGAATCCCTAGAAAGGTAATTGCTGCTGAGATCGATGGGGAAACAAATTACTGTTTAAATTTTTCTAAAATGTCTTGAGTCCCAGGAGAGGATACTTTTCTACTTTGAAGTATCAAGATATGTTTTTGTTTTATATATTGAATAATGCACAAAGGATAAATCCTTTTAGATTGTTGATGATTCAGTTAGAGGATATGACTAGTCCTAGTTCCAATTCAAATGCTTTATTTCATGCCAGGTTGATATCTTTGATGTTGAAAGTAAAAGTGTTGTTGTACATAAGGAATAAACAATAGTTGTATGGGAAAACTTTTGTATTACTAAAATTAACTTCAATTTTATGAAGATATACTAGAATCCTTGGAAAATAGAATGATTAAATGATGAGGCTAAAATTTATGAAGACTTCAACCCTATTTATAATCCTACTAGGCCAAAGGAAAAAAGAGATCCATGTTTAAAACCTGATGAAGTGGAGACAGTGTATTTAGATGCAGAAGAAGAGGCTACTGGTGTGAAAGAAAGAGAGGATTCTATTATAGATGACAGGAGTGATCCTAACCTTCCCTGAAGTCCACATGTTAATGTTTTATCCTTTGGAGAGCCTAGTCCTTCAAATAGATTACCTATAATAGAGACTATACTAAGTGATGGTGATGTTGAGGAAACCACTGAAGAAGAAGGAGAAGATAATGTCTTAAGAGACATTACTATTAGAGAGACCTCGTAGGAGGAGGATGAATTTGAATCTGATCATGAGGTTTTTGAGTCAGTTGTTAATAAAAGTGAAGAAGAATGCATAAGTCTTAGTCCCTTCATAGGACAAACAGTAATGGCTGAGAGTGAAGAGGAAGAGGATGTTGAATAAATTGGAGCTAGAATTGCAATGGAAGTAGTTGAAGGTTCTGTAGAAGAAGTAGTAGTAGACTCTCCTTCTAGTTAAATTGATCAAGGAAGGCTAGCAGAGGAAAATGAAGTTGTTTAGGAGGATGCTCCAAGTGAGGGGGAGGAACCTGTTTCCACATGTTCAGTTTTTGTTTCTCGTGAAATAGAATATTTCTCAGAAGACCCTGTATTCATAGTTTTGGGCTTAGACATGAATATACTGAAGATGACAAACCTAATAGAAGACCTCCAATTCATTCTGTTTCAGATACCAGTATAGTGAAACTGGTGGTTCTTCTACCTCAGGATTATGTAAAGAAGGATGACTTAGAGTCATTCAAATCATATTTGAAGAGACACTTTGATGAGAGATCCATTAGGATATAGAGATCAATGGATATCAATCAAAAGCTTGTGGAATCTGATTTGGAAAGAATAGTCTCCACCTTTCACTCCAACTTGCTACATGAAGTGAAGGAATGTCATAATCAAGTCAGAACCTTGGAAGAATTTGTGGAGTCTGTGAAATAGTCTAATGTGAGTTTGGACTCATACATGGCCTCAAGAGCTCAAGTGGAAAAATATCTTAAGTATATTAAGAGTGTTTTTCAGAAAATGATCATTGTGTTTAAGGAATTTAAGAAGTCTATGGAGACACATTTGAGTGGTAAGGATGATGATGTGAAGAGGTTGATTAGTGGATTGACCAAGTCTTTTAAGGAGATAGTAGCTTTCACTATGGCACCTCTGTTTGAATCTGCTTCCTCATCAGCCTCTCCTCCTTTTGATCTATACGTATTCAGATCAGTTGTTAGAGAAGAATTGGAGAAGCTCTTAGGTACAAGTACCTCAGACCCACAGTCTATGACTCAAGTCATTTCCACTACTAGAGACATTCATAATCTTGTTGGAGATTACTTGTAGGAGGCTTCCCAAGATCAGAAGGCCATCAAGGAACATATTGGATTCTATTATAAACAGGTTTACACTAAGAATCATATGGATGGTCATTTTAAGCTGCTATTGGAGAACTTGAGGATCTCATCTGTCACTCAGGATTTTAAGGATCAAGATAACAGGCTTCGAGAGTTGACTCCTACATTGGAGAAATTTATGGAGAATAATGATGATTTCATATTAGCTATGGAACGAGGTGGAATAATAATTATGGATTTCAGGAATCTTCTTTTTTCCCTTCCTCCATGTGGATTGTACTCCCATTATTGTCCCTCCACCCTTACCTTCTTCCTCAGCTGCATCAAGATCTTCTAGTGATTCCCCTTTGATGACTCCTACATAGGCCATCAGAAGCTTGACTCCTACGATTACTCAGTGATCTTATCTTTATCGGTCTACTGGTGCTTCTATTACAGCCCCTCCTACCTTACTTACTTATATCCCTAGAATTGTACCTCCATCTTCAGAACCTGCCTCCTTAGCTACCAAAGAAAAAGCCCCCTTAGACATCTCTGATGTGGATTGAATGTTGGCTGTCTTATTTGATAGGGATCATTGTAATATTTTTGCATATTGTACTCATGTATCATTAATATAAAAATCTCTTTTTATCTTAATTTTCCTTATTTTTTTTATAATCATAAAGGGGGAGAATGGTTTAGATATATGACATTTCTGAATGTATTTATGCTCTGATATATTTTCCATAATAAATTTGGTTCCTTGAAGAGATTAAAAAATGTTCTTAACCCTGCTTCAATAATACTTAAATCTAAATTTTAGTAACATAGTTTTTTATTATCAAAAAGGGGGAGATTGTTGGACTCACCTATTTTGATAATCCCAAATCATGTTTAATTTATATGAAAATCACGTTTCATAAGTTTTTATAGTTTTTATCATGTAATAATTATGTATTTTTAATTTCATTAATCTCTTGATCAAGTTTACAGAGTAAAGGTTACCGATAAAGGTTACAGCTAGAAGTTACCATTATTGGTTACTGATAAAGGTTACTGATAGAGGTTACCAATAGAGGTTACCGATAGAGTTTACCGATAGAAGGTTTCCACAGAGTAACCTTACTGTTGAGTTATCAATGCGATCAAGTTCACTGCTATGAGTCTATCGCTCAAAGGATACTATTGTAGAGTTACCGCTAGAGGTAACTGCTATAAGGTTATAGATGGGAAGCCTATGGATGAAGCCTACTGATGAAGCCTATTGATGAAGCCTACTGATAAATCCTACCAATTAATCCTACCGATGAATCCTACCAATGAATCCTACTGATGAAGCCTACTGATGAATTCTACCGATGAAGCCTACCGATGAAGCCTACCGATGAAGCCTACTGATGAAGCCTACCATTGAGAAGGCTAAAGATACCAGTTTACCGATACATATACCCTTTAACTCTATACTTTTTCAATTTTCTTGAGATTATTCTAATGGTAATATTTGGTAAATTTAATGATTCTAACATTAATTAATGTTGATTGTAGACATATCTAGAGACTGTATCTAGAGACAGTACAAGGTATGAGGAGGACTACATATGGTTTTATCATTCCCACTATCAGACCTCAATAATATAAAATAGAATTGAATATCGAGCTAAATTAGAGCATGTTGGGTGGGAGATAAGATATGGAAGATCCGTAGAACAAGGAGAACACTAGCACTTACTCAGCTAACCCATGAGATTCAAAAATATCATTTTGGAGAACAAAGTCCAGACTGCCTTCTATGCTTCATCGAACCTTTTTCATACCAAGAAGTAGAACACTTCAGTGCCTTGAATCTAGAACATTGAGTTTTGACACTCTGTTTTAGAGAAAACTTCTAGAGAAGGACTCGAACTGTAATTTCTTCACTCTAAGGAGTCAAGAGATAAACTAAAAACACATAGAGCCTTCTAAACTAAATATTTATAACATTATCTCTATTTTTTCCTTTTTCTTATATTTCTGAGCATTTTGTGTTTCTCTGTTACACACACCGTGTCTCCTGTTCTTAAACTAGAGGATACTAAAAATCCTCACTCAAAATATTAATTACACTTTTTTCCATGTATAATTGTGGAAGAGTCCATGTGTGGCCTGATTGTTCGTTTTTTTCATGAAGAACTATGGTATAGGGTGTGAGCCCTGGATAGTTTGTGAAAACTATTGTAAATCCTAATACAGGAAGTGTATCAAGTTTATTGTTGATATAAACTTCTTGGTGGTAGGTGATCACCAAGTGGAGAGGATTAAGTCTTGTCTTGAGATTGAACCTCTTGTTTAACTCTACTATGTACTTTATTCAATAATACTCTGTTTTTCTATTTTCCACTGCTAATAATTTTAAAAACAGAAAACTATTTTACATTAACTTTGATAGTTAGTTTTGGTTAGTGTGTATATGTGTTTAGTTCAGTAAACCTGTTTTAAAAGTTGGATAAGTGTTTTGCACTGATTTAACTGAGGACTAATCAACCTTTTCGAAAATTGTTGACCAATTGAACATTTATATCTCTACTGCCTTAATTAACTGGGATATTTTAAATTTGGGGATTTTTTTCATAAATTTTTTAACATAAATTTTAATTAGGAACTCAATTCACCCCTCCCCCCCCCCCCCTCTTGAGTTTCCACCTAACCAACATTTTTCAATATAACTCACATATGGTGCTATAACTATTTTAAAGACTCCATATAGAAGGCCCCGAATTGAGTTGTGGTAATTGAAGAAGAAACTCCAAGAGAATCTTGATAAACGATTTATACACCATGGTTCATCACCATGGGGTGAATATGTTCTTTTTATTAAGAAGAAACATTTATCAATGCATCTTTTCATTGATTATCAGTATCTTAACAATATCACTATTAAGAAAAATTATCCTCTACCCCATATCAATTATCTATTTGATAAATTATAGGGAGATCAATATTTTTCCAAGATTAATAATTTTTTTGGATATCATCAGCTAAGGTTCAATAAGGAGGTTATATCCAATACATACTTTCATATGAGGTATGTTCATTATGAATTTATAGTAATGTCATATGGACTTACTAATGATCCGGATATCTTCATGGATTTAATAAATGACTTATTTAGAGATTTCCTAGATTAGTTTGTGTTAGTCTTTATAGATGATATTATTATATGTTAAAATTGAAAGGAATAGAATGAATAATATTTTAGGATCTTGTTAAATATCCTTAGGAAGGATAATTGTTATGCTAAATTTATCAACTGTGAATTTTGTGTACACAAAGTAACATTCTTAGGTCATATAATCCCTTGTGAGGGTATATTAATGAATCCTTCAAGAGTAGAAGTTAATGAAAAATATTCCATACCAACCATGAAAACTGATATCCATAGTTTTCCTGGGTTGGAAAGATACTATGAAAAGGTTTGTGAGAGATTTATTATGGAAATATAATCCAATAACTAAGTTTACTCAAAAGGGATCCAAGTTCCTTTGGATATATCACTCTGAAGAAAATTTCAAGGAGCTAAAAAGAAGGCTGGTTAGCACACTTGTGCTTACACTACCCTACAGTAGAGAAGGTTTTGTTATTTTAGTGATGCTAAAATAATGTATTGGAATGATTCCTCATGAAACAATCTATGTTGATATCGTATTACTCATTCCAATTGAAAAATCATGATCAGAATTACCCAAATAATGATTTGGAGTTGGAAATAGTAATTATTTTAATTAAAATATGGAGGCATTGTTTTTATGGTTAATGGTGTGATATATATACTACTCATAAAATTTTTAAGTATATATTCTTATAGAAAGAGTTGAATATGCACCAAATTATATGGTTGTAGTGTATTAAAGATTATTAAATCTCAATACACTACAACCTTGGGAAGGCGAACAAGGTATATGGTGCTCAGAGTTGGAAATACCATGATAGTTTTTCCATGATAAGGATTGAAAGGTATCCAAAATTTATGGGATTATAGAATATGGATCCTAAAATCTTGAGGAAATGGGATTGATCATGTCATTATCATATTAATTTTGATTCATCCATCCATCTAGGGATTAAATAGGTAAAAAATGAGGATATGGAACAACATAAGAAGGTGAAAAATATTCCTTAGTTGAATAATGATTATAATGGAATGATAATGTTTGGGAATAGAGTATGTTTCCTATCAATAATATACCTAAAGAATGAGTTATTTGATGAAACTCATAGTTCATCATTATATATTCATCCTAGATGTATGATGATGTATGGAGGTCTGAAAGATTATTTCATGTGATATAACAAGAAAATGGACATTTTATAATATATATCTCGATTCTCAGTATGTCATCAAGTTAAGGCTGAGAGACATAAATCTAATGCGATGTTATAAAAAATAACCATTGTATAATCGAAATGGGAAAATATTATCATTTATTTCATTTTTGGACTCCCCAAAACATCTAAATGGGATAATACTATTTGGGTTTCCATAGATCACCTTAGGAAATCAACACATTTTATTACCATCAGATAATATTTCCCTCTTTATCAAAAATCTAGGATATAAATTAAGGACATGGTAAGGTTTCACGGAGTATCGCATTTTGCTGTATTAGATTAGGATTGGAGGTTTACCTCAAATTTCTATAGAATTATTCAGTAGTCTTTGGATGAAGAGTTAAGTTTCAGTACTTAATATCATCCTTAGAAAAATGGTCAGTCTGAGAGGACCATTAAAAATCTATAAGACATGTTGAGATCTTACTCTATGGATCTCAAATTTGGTTGGGATAAAACCCTTTATTTGGTATGATTTTATTATAATAATATCTTTCAATAAAGCATAAAATTTGGTCCTTATGAATCCTTCTATGGTAGGAAGTGCATAATTTCAATGTGTTGGGATAAATTTGGAGAAAGAAATATATTAGAACCTTATCTAGTTAAGGAAATGGTAGAGAAGGTTAGATATATTCAGCATCACGTCAAGGTGGCTCATAATTGATAGAAAAGATATGATGGTAATCATCAATAAGATCTAGATTTCAAAATTGTTCTAAAGGACTTCCTATAAATATATCCTTAGAAGAAGATTACAAGATTTGGAAAGATGGTCAAGCTAAGACATACATATATCGGTTAATTTGAAATTATTTATCATATTAAGATAATTTTTTATATATTTATTCTTCCACTGAATCAATATCAAGTTCATGATGTGTTCCATTTATCTCTCATGAAGAAGCACATATCAAATCCTTTACATGTACTGAACTTAGATGTCATACCAATGGAGTAAGATCTCTCATATGAATAAAAAATATTGGAGAATCTGGATTGAAGAGATATTTTTTTGTGAAATAATACCACTCACCTAGTAAATGTTTTTTGGAAAAATTATAAATTTTAGGAAGCTATATGGGAACCCGAGGATGTTATGAAATAGAGATATCCTCGTTCGTTTGTATCAGATTGATGGAATTCCAAGGGAAATTTTCATTTTAAATGGGTAATAATGTAAAAATCTATAATTATATATATATATATATATATATATATTGTGTGTGTATTCCATTTAAATAAACATGAATTATTTGATAGGTTGTTTTTCACACAACCCCAAGTCTAAATGAACTAAGATATAGTATATTATTTTAAACTAGTTCTAAAAATTGGTGGTATGAATAAGATTAAACCAATTATAAAAAATATTTATAAAGGTTTTATTTAATTCAAATGTATTTATTAATTCATAATTAATAAATACTGTTTTTTTAGTAAAGTCATTTTCTGTTTCAAGAATATGTTTTCTTTAAAAATGGTTTTTATTGATTTTTTTGAGTGGATATTATAATTAATTTCTTGCAATTTTAGAAATTTAATTTTATAAAAATTATAACATTTTTTAATTCATCATATCAAAATTATGTTAAGGTGAAATTTTGGGATTTTTTTAAAACGAATAATTTTTTAGTGAATAGAAAAAAAAAGATTTTATAGAAAAATGACTTTTATATTCAAGTATTTAAAAAGACCCATTTTGTTTTGAATTGATTTTAACATTTCATTAGTTCAATTTTATTATAAATAATCTGGTAAATTTCATTTTAATTAAAATTATTCTTAATTTTGGTATAAAAACTTTTTTATGCTTAAAAATACATTTTTCTAGAGAACTATTTTTCAACTCATTTTGAGAGGATATTTTAAAGTAATTTATTCAACTAATAAAAATTAAATTTTATAAAATTTATTCCATATTTTAAATTATAATTTCTAAATTTTTCAATGAATCCACTTTCATTTTTTGTCATAATTAATAGTAAAAATAGAAACAATTTTGTTACCTCCGTTAAGGTTAAAATAGGTTTACTGGGGGTTAATCTAAGAGAGAAGGACGATATTTTCATATAAAATTATTTAAACCCAATTTTATGGACATATTTAAACCCTATATCATTTCTTATTGGAATATGATACATTTTTAATCATTTTTCTTAAGTAATACATTATTATATTTTAGTCTTTTGAAAAATTCAAATTGTGTGCTCTCGCTCCCTTATAAAAGGATAACACATCTATTCTCTTCTACACACTTAAATATCCTTTTATATCAGATAATAAATTACCAAATACTTTCCTAATATTCATCCTCATGTCTTATAGGTTGTTTTTAATCATAATACCATCCTTTCAAGGATAAAGGTATCAGACAAAGGAGGTTTCTCAACAAAGAGGTATAACTCTTAATCAAAATATTTCCATTCAATTTATTATTACAGCTTCTCTAAACATCTTGTATATATTATAAAATAATTAATATAGTATACTAAAAATACTTATAATTTTTTATTATGATTTAATTACCTTTTTCCATCTCTTTTCCATAAAATGGGAAATGAAAGTACCGCTCGTGCGTACGTGTGGACTACTGCCTCCATGTAGTGATATAATTAATTTTATATTACCATCATTCATGTTTGTCTATTATGATGAATTTAATTTCTATATATTATATTTGTGATATAATTATGGTTATTTAATTATAAAATATTATTTATCTTTTTTTATTTATTTTCTTTAGAAAATGAAAACAGCGTTCATGCATACATATAGACTACCGTCTTTGTGAACAGTTTCATTCATTCTTTTATATCAACCTTTTATGAATAGATTTAAATATATATATATATAATGAATATATATTATATTTATATCATTATTAACATAATATAGAATACCTAACCATGATAAAATTACAAGAACTATAACAACTGAACTGAAACTATCATGAAAAATGAAATAGTTAACACCCAAGAACAATGATTTTAATAATAAATTATTAATAAATAGGTGTTAAAAAGATATAAGTAGATCATATATGATATTATATGTAAGGAAATTATTATTTTTAGAATTATAATAAATTAATATTTATCATAAAAGTTGTTATATCACTTATAAAGCAAGTCAAACTTGAGGGAAGTGTTTTATGTTACAATCTCATTATCTATCAGCATTGTTTGTTCTTAAGTTTCTAATTATGGAATTTTATGGTCTATCTCTTAAAAAACTCATGTATTTTAATATAATATTTTAATTTCTATATAATAAATTTTTTTCCTTTCTCCATCCTCTATTTAAGTACTCAAGATATCGAAGGAATGTTATTAAGAAAAAATGACATTGTTTTTTCTCTCAAGTTAAGAATATTTTTCTTTCATGTCTATAAATTTATGTGTGGGACGATTTTCATGTTTATAAGTTTATTAATATACCTTATTTTATGGAAATAAGTTTATTCAAGGACCTTATTTCAAGTCCATAACTTAATGAGTGAACCTATAACTATTTATACATGTTCACAATGTTATAATATTATGTTTTTTCCATATTTCTATGTTTATTATATACTCTCATGGATCATGATTTATTATTTTTTATTTAACACTATTATTATTTCCTTTTGTTATAACCATTACTTATTCCATTACTCATGATTAAATATATTTAATTGATTTGGTATTTCTTTCTTATGTTATGATCATGTTCTCATACCCTTATGCTCAAGTATAATCATTGATTGATATCTCTTGTGTTTACACTTATTAAGCATCTGAGCCCACCTTTTATTATTTTTTACTTCCCTAGGTTTTAATGCAATTTAATAAGTATGATATGTTTATAAGGGTATTAATATAAAGAAATTTGTGGGAGATATTGAATATCCTTTATGAAATAAGATGATTGTGTATTTTTCTCAGAAGACACTAAAACTTTATAGTTATGGGGAATATATAATTGTGTTATGTTTTATATATTCATCTCAAATGATGAAATATTTATGTATGTTATTATTGGTTCCCTTCAACATACCTCTAATTCACCATGAAATTTCCTTAATAATATCCAATAACAGAGGGAAGAAATGGGGGAGGTTTGACCAAATCAACTTCCCCATTCACTTCCAGCATCCCAATAAAAGAAAGGGGCCAATTCCCTTAAAAAATACTAAAATATGGTTTCATATAATGGAACCAATGAACTAGAAATTCAAGGTTCACGATATCATGATCAACCTATCATGTTATATTCCTAAAGGCCCAACATGCCTCTTCTTCAAAACTCTGAACTCCAAACACAGCTTTCATTAGAAGATGGGATATCCAATCACTAAACGACACCAACCTCGAGATGATGACCACCTACACCCATCTATCCTAGGACACATGAGGTTTACTTTTATAATTTTTCATCCATCCTATATCACTCCACACCATAATCTTTATCTCTTGATGGATGATTCTGATCCATAGTGCTCCCCACCATCAAAACAACCTAATGAATCATGTCATCTAGTAGTCAAATGACCCACCAACCATCTTATACACAAGGATCCCAATATATTATCTCTATCACCATGTCTAAACTCAATCACAAATCCAAAAAAACCTCATCCATATAAATATATTTAAAAAATTTGGTCACACCCACTGCCATGTCCCCAAAAGAAACGCATTCCCCCAACCCAATATTCCCACTAACATACCCATATATAAGGCCACATTATTACTACAAGACATAGAACCATCTCCCCATGCTTCCTAATCATTTTCACTAAAAATAGGTCATTCTTTAAAAAAAATCACATGATCCACCCCTTAAACCAAAAAAACTATGTTTCACCCCTTGAAAAATTTCATGAAAAATTTCATCACATGATTATCCCCCTAAACCATGTGAAAAAATTGTGGTTCACCCCCTGAAGAATCATGGATCACCCCATGAATCACCCTCAGGTCATATCAAGATCACTCTAATCAGGATTCCAATGCATTGAATCATTTATTACCTCATTGGAACCTCAGTCTAGTATTTACCTTAGGACTAGATAAAATAAGATTAAATTACCCACATCAACCATCCAACAATCGGTCATGTCACTCCCATGACCCTACCATCCCAAGTTCATTCCATCATGGGCCAGGATATGTCCACTAATACATGAAATGGTAGGACATAAACATCTCACTCATACCTAATCATAATCTAGAAAAACCAAATTACTACCTTCTCTTGATTTATGAAAATGTTACCCATGGAAATATGAAAAATTACAATCATAATGAGTTTCATTCCCTCAAAAAACAAATGGTTCAATCTCTAGCATAGATATTTCCTAATACTACTCCTCGAGCACCACTTAATAGGTTCCACTATTGTATGTGTGTTTCTCCTCCAAATCCATGCTTCATATCCTATTAATGATTGATTGGGATTGAGTCACATCAGTCATTCCACCATACCCAAAACATTTTTAATGTCTCTTATATCATGAAGGAAAATTTTGAAATTCTCATTTTATCCCTAGGCCATCATGCAAGAAATAATATCATAAAAACTCCTCATCCTAATTTCATATATGGTTACTCCCTGATCCATGACTCAATAACATTATGTGTAACCAGCATTTCTTGCCTCAACTTCACCAAATACAATGGGTGTATGCTCCCATACCACCAAATATATCACCTAAATCACACTCTCAGGATTAAAATGCCATCAAACTAGGTTTACTATGCTCCAAGACATGTCAACTCATCTTGATAACCACATAATTATCCAAAACCCAGCATCATTCTAAGTTATGAGTTTCCACTCATTATTTCACCACATAAAAAATCGAATCCAAACAATAGGTTTAAGAACCCAACTAGTCATACCCTCAAAATCTAAACTTGATACCACAACACTCTAAGTGTATCACATTCTTAAAGAACCATCACTCATAGTGATTTTCTTAAGAAACACCAAGGCATCCCGATGCCTCTCCACCTCTATGGAACTAAGAATCCTAGGCTAACCCTTCTCATGGGTTTCCCTCTAACATCACTAATCACAACTTGATGACTGACTAAACACTAAGTCACATCTCTAGGTTTACTTGGTCCTCTCACCTATCCCAAAGTTCCAATCTCTTAGAAGGTAATAATCAACAAGAAATATCCTATTACCATCTCAAAAAACCATGACATCCAACCTTCCAAATGCCCACTCAAGGGTATTATAACCACAGTGGCATGACATGCCAACACTTCCAACCTACCCAGGAACTGATTCTCACTGATAATCTAACCATGCAATTCTCCCTTGAGAATACCAACTCATTTGTGGTCATATGCATATAATGATGTCATCATAGATGATTTTTATGGTCACCTACTCAATTAAGTATAATTTTATTCCAGGTAATGTGGGAGAACATTTTATAGGTTGTTAATAGAACTTTAAATAACCAATCATATAGTCACATCATAGAAACATGCACACTCAATCAGCATCACCCTATAACAATTTGTACCAAGAACCAAAAACACAAGGTTTGGTTAGAAAGAATTTTATTTCAAACAATATGTAAAAACACCATAATTGTTTTTAGTAGAACTTTAAATAATTGTACCTATTGGGTATATTCAACCAGCATCTCCTCATAGAAATATATATCTAGTGAACCATCATCCCCTGGTTCAGTTAAGTAGAGTGTAAATTCAATCTATATAGAAAAACACCATATATTTTGTTACTGAAACATTAATTATTTCAGCTATAATACTAAAAACAAACTATGGAACTATGTATCTCACTAGCCCAGTAAGAACACCTCATGTACCATACAATAAGGAAATGTATCATTATTGTTAACAAGTACCTCACCATAGATTTACATGACTTGAAATCATAAGAAAAAATATACATGATAGTCTCATTGACTAGAATTCCACCAAGTACTTATACAGGAAAACGTCATATGATAAGTTTCAAACAATTTAAATATATGGACCTCTTGTTAGTAAAAAACACTATAGTGGTCCTCTAAATATTATGTGAATCTTATGTGCCAGAACATGATATATGAGATGCCTCTTTCCAACATGATCTAAGATCCAAAATCTAGAGCATCTCTCTTTCCAATGCGCCAAGAACCAAAAATGCATAATAAATCATCACTCCAGATATCATGTGTGTCACTTGAGGTGAAAATAAGTCAACTATAACATCACAAATCTAAAACATCAATCCCATCCATGGAAACCTAGAATTCATACTAGTGAAGGTGTTCATGATGCACCAAACTAGTATCCATCATAGGCTTCAACATATTCCTAAAATCCTAGAAACCAGGTCCCAAATAGTAATATAATGAAACTTTATTTGATACCACTATATAATTCCCCCACCCTGGTTCACTCTAGATAGTATTCAGACTATACCACCACATGATCATAGGCACACCTCCCCAAATTCCAAAGGCTACCGACTAGCAGTGGGGGTCTGAGAAGGTATAGTGAATAGACTATAACCCTCATATCAGAGTTCATGATAGCCCCTTGATAATATTCAATTCCCATAGGGTTACCAAATTTATAAATTTATAAAATGAAAAAAAAACTACTAATCTACATGGTAATATAGGAATTGAAATTCTGAGGCTGAACCCATAGAGATTAGGTTGGAGAAAATATTAAAAATAAACCTAAACTAATTGTGATATATAGAAATTGAATCTATGCTCCTAAGTATATGGTTGGTGAAGAATGTGGGTGACTAACATAGAAAAATGGTTTCGAGTAGCAATGAATCTAGATTAATGGGATAAAAAAGTATTAAATAATTAATTGACAATTATGAAACCATCAAAATTTGGTCTTACCAAGTCCAATGGTCATTGTAAATTCTCTCCATCCAAAACTATATTTTCTCATGGATAGGTACTTCATATTGCAAAGAATGGGTAACCAAAAACCTTATTTAATCATAGGGTTGAGACAAACCCATTGGACATGGAGGAAATATAAACCCTAGACCTCACATTAAATAATAGTATTCAATCAACTTAGGTAATGTTAATTATCAAAGAAATAAATAAAATAAATTATTTTCCTGACCCTGCTCATAATGGTCTTGCAAGAAGAATCAAGAAAGAGAAAGAAATGAAAAAAACATGAAATCACAACATAAATTGTAATAAAAAATAAAATAACTTATTTATTCAATCCATGTTCATCATGCACACTACGGAAAAAATAAATCACCCCCTCATTCTATCCATGATAGGGTATATAAAATAATAAGAAAAATATATGGAAAGTAAGAAGTAGGTCTTTTCATGGAGCATACATCTTAGTAGTGGGCGTATGTCCAGGCTCCATATTCCTTAATGTCCCCTATTGTGTGGCCTTGGGTGGCTTTTTATAAGCCAAAGGTGTCAAAACATCATAAATGTGTATATGTGTATCTTAATTTTTCTATTTCTATAAATATTCACAATGTGTAAATTTATTACATGGCATGTAATCCATATCAGTAGTGAATTCTTCTGGTCTTCTATTCCTAGAAAATTTCACGTCGTGTATAGTGTACATGATGTGTAATGGATTTTTACAGCATGTAATATTTCATGACTTATCCTAAGTGGTGGTGGATTCCTGATAAAATCGCATCATGTAATGAGATACAGGACATGTATATAGTATTTTTTTAGTTTTCTGGATTTCTCCACCTTTAAAAATCCAGTGTCGCACTGCTTCGCTTCACTTATGGTGAAATGTTTCTTTTATCTCCTAAACATCACCTATTTTTGTTCTTTTTCCATGATTAATTGTATATTTACATAAAAAATAACACAATTCAAACATTCCCAATATTTTAATGTTTAATCAATTAAATATAGAAATCAATATCTTATAATTTCATAAAATACATGCATGAAATACAATTATCAGTGCACAATAATAATAAAAAAATCATCTATCAATAAAAAACATTTATCATAGTATTCAGAATGAATAAACAATAATCAATAATATATGAAATACAACATACAAAATAAAATAGTCATGCTTATATAAAAGTAAAGACATCGAGGCTCCATAAATACCACATCCTAGTCCCCTGAGCATCGGAGTTATCTAGCTCGGACAAGAAATATTGGGACACATCCAAACCTAAACCTACAACCAAGTAAAGGTTTCTTGGTTACCTCTTTTAAATGGAAGAATGAGTAGGGTATGAGTATATAACTCGATAGGGAACCCCCAATGTGTTCTTGTACTATACTAGTAATGCACTGATATATTCATGTGACATACTTAGAAAAAATAAATAAGCCACTAAAAAATGAATAAAACCAAAAAAAATAGATTCTTAATACCAATACTAGAATTTATATAAGAACTTCATAATGAATGTTCCAACAAACATACCACAACTACCTTAAGGGCATACACATATACTCAGGCTAATCCCAATAATCATCATTTATCCTTAGGTTCACGAACATTATTGACCATACCTACCTCAACCAATGTCAGATTGTCTCTGAGCATTAGCACCACTTAATGGTAACCTTTATCCACTCACTGGGGATACCAAATATAATGTCCCAAACTTTTATAAATGAAATTCACTTTTTAAATGAATAAATATCATATTAAGAACTAAAGTTATAGAAATAACATGCACTACTTTGGATATTTTTAATGGTTATATGGCCTATAAAATTTAAAAAACCATTAAGCATAATAACCATAGATAATATATCCATTAAAAAGTGATCATATTACTAGTATATATAAATGGTCATTATGAATTCCAATTGACACAAACAGAATAAGTGAGGTCCTTGGCCAATAAGATTATACCCTATGAAGCCCATTTATCAGAGGTTCCAATGGAGATAGCAACACTGGGATTTTCCACTGACCATGCCCAATCCAAGATTCAATAACTAAATGATGAATGAAACCATTTATGGGAGAATTTTAAGCTCATTTAGATCACATCCCAATCCATGTATACCAAACCACTCTATGAAAATATCATCATCGAAAACCTTACCCTTACGGTGTTCGCTGGTGTAATAAAGGGTTGTGTATCTAGATGAAAATAATATAAATTTGTATATTTTTATTTTTCTATAATAAAATAATGATTATACTTATCATTTTATTATTACATTAAAATGATTAAATAATATGTTTGATGAAATTTTATTACAATGCAATCAAAGAAAAAATGTACTTATGGGAAATATATAGTTACAATCAAGAAAATCTTTTTAATGAATTAAATAATTTTAAAATAAATTATATTTTAATAAAATATTATTATAAAATATATTTATTAAATATAAATGATAATATAATTTTATGAAGTCAAAAAAATTATGAGGGTCAGAAAACTATTAGCCAAAAAACCTTTATTTTTCAATAAATGGGGATTTTTATATAAAAGTGTAAATTCCCATACTTAGAGAATTATTTGGATAAAAAAAATTATTTTTGAAATCATCATGTAAAAATTATCCAAAAGTGAATTTTTCATATTTTTTTTGGAGACAATCAAATTTTTCAGAAAAATTAAATATGGTATAAATATACAATGTGTATTGTGACATCATAATGACTCAAAAGTAATTTAATATATTCCATAAAAGGTATCCATGAACAAATATATATTTCATCTTTAAAATAATGTTCTTTTTAGGTTATTTTATTAGTTTTATAAAGCATTAGTGAATCCTCCAAAATATATATTATATTTTAATGTTTTAAAATCAATTATTTATAAACATGACTCACTTCCACATCACCAAGGGTGTTATTTTAATGATATATATTATTAAACAAGCAAAATAATTAAAACCACTCCACTTTGGTAGAAACAATTAGAAAAAACCATAATATGGTTTTTGGTTTTTGATTACTTTATCATATAGATTCAAAAACCTATGTTTGTAAATTAATAAATAACTCTCCTCTATTTTGAACTATCAATCCCCCAAATTCTCATTTATCTTCACTAAAAAATCTCGGAGAACAACATTACTCTATCCTTTCCTCTCTTAATCCCTCCCAAGTTGACCCCAATCTCTTAAGAATCTCTTTCAAAGCATTTAAAAGCACCCTCTCATTATAAGGTATCCTCTCCTTATCCTCTTTATTCAAGAACCTCCTTTATGTTATAAATTTTCTTTTTCATTTATTAATGTTTTGATATGTTCCCACACATCCCTATTATTTCCCTTATAATTTCCAATTGATGATATATCCATTTCTCTCTCATTAATCCCTCCCATGAATCATTATGTACCTCTGTTATGATCACTACTAAAAAACTTGGTTTATCCAGCACTAGGGATTTACCAGCGCTAGCTAAAATCATTGTTAAAGAAACCCTATGTTAGCACTAAAAAAATTGATGTTAATGGTGTTCTATAATAGCCCTTTTTTGTAGCACTCTTAAAGGGGTCCCTTTATCAACTTTTGTAAAAAAATGCTAATATACCCCCCCCCATGAGCACTTTTTACTAGCGCTCATAAATGGTATATTTAAAAAATCATTTAAAATAATAAATTTATATATTTATATATTTATATTGATAAAAATATAATATATATTTTTTAAATATGCTTTAGATAAGGATAAATAGACATTTACACTTAATATATAAGATATTTAGTGAAAATGAATTATAAAATAATTAAAAAAAATATTTTTAATTAATAATTTTCTTATTGTTATCAAGTAATAGTCATTTAATAACAATTCAAAGATTGAAAAAAAAATATTAAAAGATCTAAAATAAGTTGAAAACATAACTGAAACATCAAACGACAATAAATTTTGATCTGGGTGTCCATATGGGATCTACCACAAATCAAATTGAAGAATGTGATGATCTCTACACCATGTTCACTAGAGGGTACCCTGGTCACTATTTTTTGAGACAAAAATATGACAAAAAGGCCTCCAAAAATGAGTTTTTGTTGGGGTACCCCAATTTTTTAACATTCAATCAAATTTGAGCATTGATTTAGGGGGTCTTCCTGCCTATTTTTAGTGGGGACTAAATTTATTCCCAGGGATTACATTCATATTGATATTATGGTTTTCAAATTTTATCATTTTTTATTATGGAGTTTTATATATAATTAAATATATGCATATTTTCTTATATTTACTTATAATGAATCACTTGTATAAATAAATATATCAACATATTTAAATAGAAATTTATTTTTAAATATATAAAATAAATATTTATTATTCATTTTATTTAAATTAAAAAATTATCCATTTTATTTACCTTATAAAAATTTAATAATATATATATGTATACTTATACAATAAATTTTTATAAATAAACTTGTGTGTGTCAATGATTAATATATATATATATATTTATTTATTTATTTAAATAAATACATATTCTAAAAATGTATTTAAAACAATATCTGACCATTTTTTACATTATACAAATATATTTATAATTTTTATATATACATATATGTGTGTATTAATAAATAGATATATATTTATATTCTATTATATTATATATAAATGAATATAATATATAATATATTTAAATAAATATAAGTATATATATATCACACACACGTATATTTTATAAATTTATTTAAAAATAATTATATAAATATATGAATAAAAAATATATATGTAAATATATATATATATAAATATAAATATCATTAAATAGATAATAAAACAACATTGTGTAGTGGTAAAGTCATTCTACCTTTAAAGGAGAGGTGCAGGGTTCAAATCCAGGCGGGGCGCGCATGAGGATGGAAATTCACAAAGCTCTGATAAAAGGGGTGGTGTGGTGAAAAGTGCTGATAAAGGGGTGGGGGAGCATTGTTAAAGGTGTTGTGGAAGTGCTGATAAAGGGAGAGGTCTGAAAAAAATAAAAATTTACCCCCTTTAACAGTTCTTGTTTAACACTGATAAAAACCTAGTGCATTTAACTGAGCTTCGATAGTTAGTGCTTTTTTAGTGCTGATAAAGGCCTATTCTAGCATGGTTAAATACCACTTTTTTAGTAGTGGTTGTCAAAATTATATTGTAATTTTTTCATTCAAAACATTTTATTGTGAATACCCATCACCATTTTCCATTCAATGGTATTCACTTAGATGTACCTATCCTACATTTAATGGGTACTTCCATGTATTTAACCCAAACTCCTTAATCTTGGGATTAAATGTGATGAAATTTTTCTTTGTGTTGAAAGATCTATGTAGCACACATGAGCATGTACATATTATGATGGGTATACCCAAATATCTCTCCAATGAATTAGGTAATGTTCTAGTATCATGAGACATCATGTATGGGATAAGGGATTAAACTTAATCCATTATGGTACTCTATCAAACATATGATGTTTTCTTGGTAGTTATCCTTGAATTATGTTTATGAAATGATTTATGTTGTCACCACATTCCCGTGTTGGCTTTATGCTATAATTTTATATCATGATTCATTGTTCAGGACTATGATTATCACCCCTCTTACGTTACCCCGACATGCTTCTTGGATCACATGTATTACTTTACCTTATGATATTCTATTTTTATTACCTTATTGGGATTTATATATCACCCATTTCTTATGTACATCCCCAGTTTATCCTATGTGGTTTTAAAATAATGATATAATTTTATGATCATGTTAAAGAAGCTTTCAATAATGTTGTTTTATCCATGTTTCAAGTTGATGTGATATGTACCTAATTTCCAAAAGACACTAGGCTCTATGATCTTATGTGATTTTTCTATTTGTAACTTTATGTAATAATTCATGAAATAAATTTTAATAAAATATGGGTTGTCATAGTTGGTATCAGAGGAAAGTTTAGTTATATTTAGAATTAGGATTAGAAAACTCTATCGAAAACCTTAGGGATAAAAATAAACATAAGAAAACATCACTAATTTTTTAAAAGTATATAGTAAGTGGTTTTCAAGAAAATACACCCCTGTATGAATAATACAAGTGGATTTGGCTCTGGGATAGAGGTACCTAGGGGTAATAACCAAGAAAAGGCTGCAATAAGCTATACTTGATCATCACCTATTACATGAAAACAAGCCTTGTTGCGTACCTAGTTTAATACATCCAAGGGATATTATTTGGTAAATTTACAAGATCATTTGAAACCATTATTAAGGGAACAAAAATGCCCATAATTTTTTATATTTGGAAATATATCATGAATAACTTAGATTGAACCTCTAAATTCATAGGTTAAATAATACATGTATTTTATGAGTTATCCATTTAATATTAATGGTTTCCAATTTAAGTTTTTAATAGTTTAAAAATACTGATCCCTAATTTTCCTTTTAATCTAGTCAATGGTTGAGAATAGGAGGAACCATATCAACAACCAATGTGATGAATAATTTAAGGACTGCGCAAATGAAATTCCAAACCCGATGGGAGCAGGAATCATGAACTTTGTGACAATTCTTTCTCAATTGACTCATGTATTGAATAAAAACATGAATCAAAAGGAATACCCAAATCACCTTAAGAAAAATAAAGTCTCAATTAAGGCCTTTATGCAACAAAGGCCTCCTACTTTCAATGGATATTCTGACCCCTTAATCGTAGAACAATGTATCAACTCCATTGTGAATATCTTATTCATCCTTAAATGTTATAAGCAAGAAAAGTTCATGTTGGATATTATTTATATAAAAATAGAAGCTGATAAATGGAGGATTTTGGGAAAAAATATTAATCTCAAGGAGTAGATTGAAGTGATAAAGTGGAAGTAATTCTAGAAAATATTTTTCAACAAATGATTTCCTTCACTACTAGAAAAACAGGTATTTGCGAAGGGTCATTTGCGACGGGATCCCGTCGCAAATGGCTTTTTGCGACGGGGGCCCGTCACAAATGACCCGTTGCTGAAAACGGTGTCGCAATAACAATATTTTGCAATGGGCCCGTCGCTAAAGCCTTTTTCCGCGACGGGGAGAATCCCCGTCACAACTAGTACTCCGTATATTTGTAAAAAACTATTTGCGACGGGCCCCGTCGCAAATACCTGTTGCGACGGGACCTGTCGCAACTACTATTTGCGACGGGGCCCGTGGCAAAAACTATTTTTAAAAAAATAAAAAAAATAATAATACTATTTGCGACGGGAATAGTATCCCATCGCAAATACTATAAAAAAATAAAAAAATAAATTGTTAATAAATTATTTTAATTAATATAATAATAATCCAATTATATTTCAAAAATAAAAAATAATAAAATATTAATAAATGATTTTAATTAATATAATAATAGAATTATAATTCACAAATAAAAATAATAAATTATTTTAATTAATATAATAATAATAGAATTATAATTCAAAAATAAAAAATAATAGAATATTAATAAATATTTTATAATGAGACAGAAACTACGAATAGAAAAAAAATCATATTTTGATTTCACAAATTTTATAACATAAATACAAACTCTAATCTGAAGGAGGGGGGAGGGGGGGATCTGCAGATGGTGGTGGAGGAAACTCCATCCCTAAAGCATGAGTGAGTCGGCACATGTACTCCATCTACTCCTGATGCTGTTGCTGCCACCGACTCATCTGCTCCTCGTACAGCTTCTGCTGGCGTCGACGCTCCTCCTCATACTACTGACGCATCTGCTCCTGCTCCTGTCGAAGACTCTCTATCAGTGCAGTCTGAGATCGCAACTGATCCTCATACTATGTAGCAGAAGAAGATGCATGAGCTCCTCTCGAGCTGGACGCCGACATCGCAGCACTGCCATAATAATCTCCGGGAGTTAGTCGAGAGCTGATACCAACTACCCGGCCCTTCTCGAAGGCATACTGGGTGGCCTGCATCCATGCCGCCTCATCAAACTGATGGTCAGTGGTCTGATCTGATGACTCAGCCTGACTCTCAGGCCGGGCCTGTGACGCTGCGGCCTCATATGACTCCTGTAGTTGCAATTTAAAATTAAAATTGTGAATATATTATATACAGTTAATTTTTAAACTTGAAAAATAATAATACTAACCACGATGTGATGCTAACAATCACCTCTGAGCTCCCCAGTAGCATGATCACTATACATCCTATGATATACGTCGTACTCCGTAATATCAGGGTGCTCGACATCCTATAAGAATAAAAAATAAACTGTTAATATTTATAGTTATATAAAATATTTATAAATAATGTACGTACCAGATGTTGTCTATGAGTAATGAAAAAATGACTCTCAGCTCGATGAGTCACCTCCTGTCTCCCCCGATTCTGCCTCCCCACTGATGATCTCCTCTGAAAGGCACCACTCAACCAGTGCGCACATAATCCATCCCATACATGGGATGAAATGTACTCTGGTCGGTGTGCTCTACATGACTCGTCAAAATCTGACACTCCTGCTTTCTTCATCGCAGCTTTTCTTAAATTGTGCAAAAACTGACGAAGGCGATCACGCATGGACACCTCCCATGCCTCGTGGATGGCGTCATGCATGCTATCCTCGATCGGATACCATAAACCCTACAAATAAATCAAAATATCAAGTTAGAAATGAAATAATTTTCAAAATAAAAATTATTTATTAATACGTACCAACCAATGGACGAACATGGCCTGCTGCACATCAATGGGAATCTTCTCCCATGTGGTCCACGGCTGAGAGAAATAGTTGCGCAAAATAGCGCTGCCCTATCCGACTGCTATATGCAGAAAACTGTAAAAATAATAAACATTTATTATGTGAATAGATTAATGAAATCTTAGTCAAATCCACAGGTTATCACACAGGTTATCACACCTCTGTGTGCGTGGATCAAACCCAAGACGTGGACGTCACTCGGGAACGGGGTCAGGAATCATCAATCGTGCAAGACCGCGCCCCCTCCACGTACTCCCTGGAGCGCCTGCAGGCTGAGGGTCATCTGTCATCAACTCATCCGCATTGAAAGTCAGGTCAACATCCACCAACTCACGAAATGTGGCGTCGTCCATCTGAAACAGAAAATGTTAATGTCGTTAGAAAATAATTGATAATTACTATTATATATACATATATACATATTATGATTGTATATAAATACCATGGAATTCTATCAGTGTTCATCTTCATCATCATCTTCATATATGTCAATTTCATCTTCATATTCCTCCTCAACATCATCGATATCCATTCGAGTTACAGTTGCTTCATCTCTTACCATTTCAAATTCATATGTGACATCATTAACATCATCGTCATCACTGACTCTTAAATGTGGGGTGTCGTCATCGATACTCATGTCTCTTTGTAAAAAAGATTGATTTTGAGTACTCTCTTGAAAAACTTCAATTCTTTGCACATCAGTGAAAGCACATTCACTTTTACTAAACTGATTGTCTCGAATTTTTATTTGTATTACACTCCACCAATCATTCAAGTCTCTTGATGTAGCATAGTACTTTGTGTAATAAACTTGATATGCCTATTGAGCCAATAAGAATGGTTCATTTACTGCGAGAACACTTTTACATTTAATATTGATGATTCCATGAGTCGGATGAACACGCTCGCCTCTCTCTGTATCCAACCACCGACATTTGAACATGGTTATGTAATGTTGTCCAAGATAACAGAGTTCAATGATTTCATCAAGTATGCCATAAAAGTCAACTTCATTTTCTCGATAATGAGATCCTCTCAAGCTAACTCCACTGTTCATTGTTTTTTTCGATTCCCCATATGCATGTGTGTAGAATCGAAATCCATTCACCACATATGCATTATAAGTTTTAACAAGTTTGGAAGGTGGGTTACTCAATACACACAGTCGTTTGTCAATTTTATCAGCATGTCGAGACACCTAAAAATTTGTGAAATAATTATCAATATAGTAAACTATACATTGAATGAGTTTCTAAAAGATAAAGAATTTATGTTACCAGTTTTTTAAACCACTGAGAGAAATTTTTCAGTCGACGTTCTTCGAGAGCAGCTGCTGTAATTTGTGGAATTTGATTCTTGATATGATTATCATACAACCTATAAAAACCAAAGTTATTTACTGTAACATAAATGATAGAATAAGTGATATAAACACTTACAGTATAACTGATGTCATCTCTTCACAGTTGAGCAGAACATACGTATGAGCTCTATAATGTTCATCATCTGAAATCCAGCATTCATCAACTCCACCAAAACCAAGCTCTGACTGGTTGAAAATAGATAATTGATTGTCGATTTCATCAATATTTCTCTCGTTCCGTCCCATTCGGTTTTGTTTTGAAGGATACTTAGATTCAAAATAATGGGAGCAGAAAAAAGATATTTCCTCTTGCAAATAAGCTTCTGCAATAGATCCTTCAACAGATGCTTTGTTACGTATTTTTCTTTTCAATTTTTGCATGCATCATTCAAATGGGTACATCCATGGAAACTGTACTGGACCTCCACATTTGGCTTCATATGGAAAATGTAACATCAAATGTTCCATTGAGTCGAAGAAAGACGGCGGAAATATTTTTTCTAGTTTACATATAATTACAACAACATCTTTTTCAAGTTTGCATAGAGAATCATAATCTGTTGTAGTCGCACAAATTTCCCGAAAAAAAATGAGACATGTCTGTTATGGAATCTCAAATCACAGAATTCAACAGACCTCTTAATCCAATGGGTAGCAGTCTTTCCATTATAACATGACAATCATGACTTTTTAATCCAGTAATATGACCATTCTTTACACATCTACCCAAATTGGAAGCACAGCCATCTGGAAGTCTCAAATCTGCAATCCAATGACAAAATAATAAACGATTTTCTTTAGACAGTGTATAAGTTTCTTTTGGTTTCAGTAACCTTTCTGTTCTGACATTCTCAAACAGTTCCAATTCTGGACGCCTGTAAATTTGGGCAAGATCTAAATGTGCATTTACATTGTCTTTGCTCTTTCCTGGTGTATCCAAAACTGTATGAAACAAATTATCAAAACAGTTCTTCTCAATATGCATGACATCTAACATGTGTCGGACCAAAAAATCAGACCAATATGGAAAATCCCAAAATATGCTACGTTTAATCCAATTGTGTTTTTCCCAAAACTAGAAATTTTCTGTTGGTTTATTGTGGGACCAAAAGTGATGGGAGGTAATGAAAATACAACTGATTTTAACTCTGAACCTGATATCATTTTTGGAAGTCCTTCCCTTTCAACTGTTCCTTTTCTGAAATGAGATCTGTTTCTACGAAAAGGATGATCAGCTGGAAGAAATATGCGATGACAGTCAAAATAACAAGGTTTCTTTCCATGAATGAGCATAAATGCTTTGTTCTCTCCCATACAGTAAGGACATGATTTCTGACCATGTGTACTCCAGCCAGATAACATCCCATAAGCCGGGAAGTCACTTATTGTCCACATCAATGCTGCTCTCAGTATGAAATTCTATTTCGTTGCAACATCATATGTACTGACACCAGTAATCCACAATAAATTTAATTCATCAATCAATGGTTTCAAATAAACATCAATATTTTTCTTCGGATGTCCTGGAATTAGTAAAGTCAAAAAGATATATGGCTCCTTCATCAACATCCATGGTGGTAAATTGTACGGAGTTAAAAAAACAGGCCAACATGAATATTGACTACCATAAGATCCAAACGGACAGAAACCATCAATGGAAAGGCCCAGTCGAACATTTTTAGCTTCTAAAGCAAAGGATGGATGCACTCTATCAAAATGTTTCCATGAATCACCATCGGCTGGATGATTCAAGATTTTATCGGTTGAAATATTCTCTTTATTCCATGACATCATTGTCGTTGTATTCTTAGACATGAATAAACGCTGAAGTCTGGATGTAAGCTATAAATATCTCAACTGTTTTACAGGAATCAAACCAGACTTCCCGTGTTGTCCTTCTTTATATCTCAGTTGCCCACATGTGGGACAACTATCCAACGACTCATTTTCCCCAGAATATAAAATGAATTCATTTTAACATGCATGAATCTTCTGAAAAGTAAGTCCCAAATTTCGAACCAACCTCTTACTCTCATAGTAATTTGCAGGTAAAAAATTTCCTTTGGGTAACAGTGTTTTAAGAAAAGAAAATATCTGGTCAAAACAGGTGTTTGACATTCCGTTATCTGATTTGATAGCCATAAATTTTGCAACTGCTTCTAATTTTCTCATCTTGTAGCCAGGATATAATGCATCCTCAGCAAACTTCAACAACTCATAAAATTCAGACGGTGCCAACTCAGGATTTGAAGCTATATCAGCCGAAGTTTCTGTATGTTGAACAGATGAACCTGCAACATCATGTACTAAATCTTGAAATTGGGATGGATCCGGAATCAAGTTGGTATCACCTGCTCTGGAACTACGTTCACCGTGTTGATACCAAAAAACATAATCTGGTTGAAAACCAAAACGCAAGAGATGTTCTCCCACTTTGTCAAACGTGTCAAACGTTCTCAATGCACATTTTCTGCAAGGGCATTTTATTTTGCCTTCTGAAACAAATTCTGGATTTGATGCCGCAAATGATAAAAAAGACTCCACACCCTCTACATATACTAGATTTAAACCAGAACCGTTTGGATTTCTACGTTGATTTATCCATATGCGGTCACCTAATAATGATTGTTGATGACCTCGTTGTTCCATATTTCTCTATAAAATATAAAAGCATTACTGGTTTTGAATAATTTGTTAGAAAAAACACTCAAGCTAGGATAATTATAGAGTTTAGATAATACACGACTGACGCAAACTTTTTATTGAGATAGACCTAAAAATTGACCCATTAAGAATTAAATATGTTGAGAATAAAGCAAAACATGTTACAAATATTGATAATTTTAATATTATATAAATTTTTTATTATTTTCATAGTACTAATATTATTGGTAATTATTCCTAATTATTGTTAATTATACCTAATTATTACTAATTATTACTAATTATTACTAATTATTACTAATTATTACTAACTATTATTAATTATTACTAACTATTACTAATTATTACTAATTATTACTAATTATTACTAATTATTGGTAATTATTACTAATTATTGGTAATTATTACTAATTATTACTAATTATTACTAATTATTGGTAATTATTACTAATTATTACCAATTATTGGTAATTATTACAATTTAATACTAATTATTGGTAATTATTACTAATTATTGGTAATTATTGGTAATTATTGGTAATTATCGGTAATTATTACTAATTATCAGTAATTATTAATAATTATTGGTAATTATTACTAATTATTACTAATTATTACTAATTATTGGTAATTATTACTAATTATTGGTAATTATTACTAATTATTGGTAATTATTACTAATTATTGGTAATTATTACTAATTATTGGTAATTATTATTAATTATTGGTAATTATTATTAATTATTACTAATTATTACTAATTATTGGTAATTATTACTAATTATTACTAATTATTACTAATTATTGGTAATTATTACTAATTATTGGTAATTATTACAAATTATTGGTAATTATTACTAATTATTACTAATTATTGGTAATTATTACTAATTATTGCTAATTATTACTAATTATTGCTAATTATTAATAATTATTACTAATTATTACTAATTATTGGTAATTATTGCTAATTATTGGTAATTATTACTAAGTATTGGTAATTATTACTAATTATTGGTAATTATTACGAATTATTGGTAATTATTACTAATTATTGGTAATTATTACTAATTATTGGAAATTATTACTAATTATTGGTAATTATTACTAATTATTGGTAATTATAACTAATTATTGGTAATTATTACTAATTATTGGTAGTTATTACTAATTATTGGTAGTTATTACTACTTATTGGTAATTATTACTAATTATTGGTAATTATTACTAATTATTGGTAATTATTACTAATTATTACTAATTATTACTAATTATTGGTAATTAATACTAATTATTGGTAATTATTGGTAATTATTACTAATTATTGGTAATTATTACTAATTATTGGTAATTATTATTAATTATTACTAATTATTACTAATTATTGTTAATTATTATTAATTATTGGTAATTATTACTAATTATTACTAATTATTACTAATTATTACTAATTATTACTAATTATTACTAATTATTGGTAATTATTTCTAATTATTACTAATTATTACTATTTACCGGTAATTATTCCTAATTATTGGTAATTATTACTAATTATTGTTAAGTATTACTAATTATTGGTAATTATTACTAATTATTACTAATTATTGGTAATTATTACTAATTATTACTAATTATTGGTAATTATTACTAATTATTACTAATTATTACCAAAATATTACTAATTATTATTAATTATTACTAATTGTTACTAATTATTACTAATTATTGGTAATTATTGGTAATTATTCCTAATTATTGTTAATTATACCTAATTATTACTAATTATTACTAATTATTACTAATTATTACTAATTATTACTAACTATTATTAATTATTACTAACTATTACTAATTATTACTAATTATTACTAATTATTACTAATTATTGGCAATTATTACTAATTATTGGTAATTATTACTAATTATTACTAATTATTACTAATTATTGGTAATTATTTCTAATTATTACCAATTATTGGTAATTATTACAATTTAATACTAATTATTGGCAATTATTACTAATTATTGGTAATTATTAGTAATTATTGGTAATTATCGGTAATTATTACTAATTATCAGTAATTATTACTAATTATTGGTAATTATTACTAATTATTACTAATTATTACTAATTATTGGTAATTATTAATAATTATTGGTAATTATTACTAATTATTGGTAATTATTACTAATTATTGGTAATTATTACTAATTATTGGTAATTATTATTAATTATTGGTAATTATTATTAATTATTACTAATTATTACTAATTATTGGTAATTATTACTAATTATTACTAATTATTACTAATTATTGGTAATTATTACTAATTATTGGTAATTATTACTAATTATTGGTAATTATTACTAATTATTACTAATTATTGGTAATTATTACTAATTATTACTAATTATTGGTAATTATTACTAATTATTGCTAATTATTACTAATTATTGCTAATTATTACTAATTATTACTAATTATTACGAATTATTGGTAATTATTACTAATTATTGGTAATTATTACTAATTATTGGTAATTATTACTAATTATTGGTAATTATTACAAATTATTGGTAATTATTACTAATTATTGGTAATTATTACTAATTATTGGTAATTATTACTAATTATTGGTAATTATTACTAATTATTGGTAATTATTACTAATTATTGGTAATTATTACTAATTATTGGTAATTATTACTAATTATTGGTAGTTATTACTAATTATTGGTAGTTATTACTAATTATTGGTAATTATTACTAATTATTGGTAATTATTACTAATTATTGGTAATTATTACTAATTATTACTAATTATTACTAATTATTACTAATTATTGGTAATTAATACTAATTATTGGTAATTATTGGTAATTATTTCTAATTATTGGTAATTATTACTAATTATTGGTAATTATTATTAATTATTACTAATTATTACTAATTATTGTTAATTATTACTAATTATTGGTAATTATTACTAATTATTACTAATTATTACTAATTATTACTAATTATTACTAATTATTACTAATTATTACTAATTATTGGTAATTATTTCTAATTATTACTAATTATTACTATTTAGCGGTAATTATTCCTTATTATTGTTAAGTATTACTAATTATTGGTAATTATTACTAATTATTACTAATTATTGGTAATTATTACTAATTATTACTAATTATTGGTAATTATTACTAATTATTACTAATTATTACTAAATATTACTAATTATTATTAATTATTACTAATTGTTACTAATTATTACTAATTATTGGTAATTATTGGTAATTATTTGTAATTATCGGTAATTATTGGTAATTATTGGTAATTATTACTAATTATTACTAATTATTACTAATTATTACTAATTATTGGTAATTGTTACTAATTATTACTAATTATTACTAATTATTACTAATTATTACTAATTATTGGTAATAATTACTAATTATTACTAATTATTACTAATTATTGCTAATTATTACTAATTATTACTAATTATTGCTAATTATTACTAATTATTACTAATTATTGGTAATTATTCCTAATTATTACTAATTATTACTAATTATTACTAATTATTGGTAATTATTACTGATTATTACTAATTATTGGTAATTATTACTAATTATTACTAATTATTACTAATTATTACTATTTATTACTAATTATTACTAATTATTACTAATTATTACTAATTATTACTAATTATTGGTAATTATTACTAATTATTGGTAATTATTACTAATTATTGGTAATTATTACTAATTATTGGTAATTATTACTAATTATTGGTAATTATTACTAATTATTGGTAATTATTACTAATTATTGGTAATTATTACTAATTATTTGTAATTATTACGAATTATTGGTAATTATTACTAATTATTGGTAATTATTACTAATTATTGGTAATTATTACTAATTATTGGTAATTATTACTAATTATTGGTAATTATTACTAATTATTGGTAATTATTACTAATTATTGCTAATTATTACTAATTATTGCTAATTATTACTAATTATTGGTAATTATTAGTAATTATTACTAATTATTACTAATTATTGGTAATTATTACTAATTATTGGTAATTATTACGAATTATTGGTAATTATTACTAATTATTGGTAATTATTACTTATTATTACTAATTATTCCTAATTATTGATAATTATTGGTAATTGTTCCTAATTATTAGTAATTAAATGAATAATTATCAATAATTAGGAATAATTACCAATAATTAGGAATAATAACATTATTAGTATATTTTATTATTAATATTAAAATAATATAATTTTTTAATTTATATACAATTCTCCTTTCATCTGTGTGTTTTCTATCTCCACATACAAATAATACATGTGGAGCCAGCAAACACACAGATGAAAAGAGAATTGTATATATATATAAAATTATATTATTTTAATATTAATAATAAAATATACTAATAATGTAATAATGTTATTATTCCTAATTATTTTTATTTATTACTAATTATTAATATTTATTCTTAATTATTAAAAATTATTACTAATTATTCCTAATTACCATTAACTATGAACAATACTAATAATTTAAATTTATTAAGTAACAAAACAATGTAAACATAATTAAATTACAACTAATTAAGAATAATTGAAACTAATAAAACATTAAAAATAAATATTAAATTAAAATGAATATAAATACCTTGAAAATTGATCTGAGGTTGATCTCTGATCGTTCTTCAAAACTTCAATATCAACTCCGGAGAAAAAAATTAAACTTGAGAAAAACTGAACTTTAGAAATAAAATTTTGAGAGAAGAAGAAGATGGAGTTTGAGAATGATTTGAAAAAAACGAATGGGGGTATTTATAGGTTAGATTATTTGCGACGGGTACCGTCGCAAATACTTTAGCCATCATTTATTACGGTCAACGGTTAAATAGTTATTTGCGACGGGTCCCGTCGCAAATAACCACCTGCCGACATACTATTTGCGACGGGGGAATATTCCCGTCACAAATACCTTTTACCGCCGCCGGTTATTTGCGACAGGAATATTCCCCCGTCGCAAATAAGTTTCCCGCGATTTGGCGCGCAAAGGGCGCCGGTCCTTTTGCGACGGGGAAAGCTATCCCGTCGCAAAAGGCTACTTATTTGCGACGGGCAAATACCCCCCTCGCAAATAAGTTTTTAACAGGGCTATTTGCGACAGGATTTATTCCCGTCGCAAATAACCCGTCGCAAATACCCATTTTTCCCGTAGTGCTTGCACTCACCAAATAAAAATGGATATGGACTTTGTTATCCTTAATAAAATGTATGATGAATCAATTGGGGTGTATGAGGAAAAATTTACAAGACTTTTATGATATGCATTTAGATTTTTAATTAACCTCAAAAGTAAACTTTATGAATACATTGCTGGAATGAAGCTGAATCTATGAAAATCCTTGGTAATTTCAGGCTTTGATGGCAACAAGTAAATTATATGATGTACTCTCAAAGTCAAAATTGAGATCAGTGAATCTCAAGTTTATCGTGGGGATAAGAAGTTGAAAAATGGAGATTAATTCTAGCAGTAAAATGGATAAATATAACATTGGAAAGAAATCCTAAAATCCCCCTTTTCAAAAGTGTGGTAAAAAGCATCCTATAAATAACATAAAGGGGTTGAGGAAATGATTATTGTGTAGGAAACAAAGGAACCTAGCTAGCAATTATCAACAGGAGAAACCCACCAATGTGACGTAAGAAAATAATTCTCTAGTAAACCCTCAACCTGTATTATAGTGTTTAAATTACAAGGAACAAATGCATTATTCAAGAAAATTTCCTAAGACAAGGGTTTTTAGAGAAAATCAACACCAAAGACCTCCAAGGTAGCAAGGGATATCTTATTCCATTACAACTACATAGGTGGATACCAATAAAGAAGTGGTGATAGGTACTCTAGTTATTAATTCAAGGATAACAAACATACTTTTTTATTTTTTTTCTACGCGCTCTTTCATATCATGAAAGTTTAGTATAACTATTCAAATACAACCACAAATCATGTAAGTAGAGATATTTTTAAAAATAGAAAATGGGGAAATTATTTCGTCCCAAGTATATAGCTCCTCCCATATCAAAATTTGGGTATGAAACTACCCAGTGAACTATATGATCCTCAGTTTAGAATAATTTGATGAAATTATAGGCATGGATTTCCTTTCCTTATATATATCTAACATAAATTTTTTTGACAAGGAAAAATCCCTCTATATCAGGAATCACCCTCAGATTCTATACAAGTGTAAGGATAAGGATAAAACTCCTTTAGTATCATCATCTCAAGCATGGATATTATTTCCCTAGGAGCAAGAATATCTAAATAAAATTATTCAGACTAAATAAAAAATTATCCTTGATAACAGGCCTATTGAAAGTGGATTCACTGATGTGATTCTTGAAGAATTTTCTGATATTCCATCTAGACGATAAATTGAATTTTCAATCGATATTAATCCTAGATATTTACTAATATCTAAGACTCCATATAGAATGGTCATTTTTGAAATTGAGGATCTTAAAAAGTGATTATAAGATAATCTAGATAAAGGGTTTATACACCCAAGTGCTTCACCATGGGGTGAACTGGTCCTCTTTATCAATAAGAAGGATGGTTCAATTCACCTATTCATTGATTATCATGATATCAACAAGATCACGATAAAGAAAAAGTATCCTCTACCATAGATTGATTAATTATTCAATCATCTATGTGGAGACCAATATTTCTCTAAGTTGGATCTTTGGTTTCGATACTATCAAGTAAAGGTGGAGAAGGAGGATATCCCCAAAACTACTTTCCATATAATGTATGGGAACTATGAGTTCATAGTTATTCCATTTTTACTCACTAATGGTTTATAAATCTATATGGATTTGATGAATAGAGTCTTTAGATGTTACCTAAAAAAAATTGGTTGTCTTTATGGATGATATTATCATCTATTCTAAAAGAAAGGAGGAACATGAGGATCATTTTAATACTATAGTAAAAAAATTGAAAAAAAAAATATTTATGAAAAGTATATTAAATGTGAATTTTGGTTGGTGAAAGTAACATTCATGGGGTATGTTACCACTGCAAAGGGATATTTTAGACCATTAAAAAATATAGGAAATTAAAGGATGTCCCAGGATAACCACTATGATGGATATCCATAGTTTCCTTTTATTATCTGGGTATTATCATTGATTTTTGAGAAACTTCTCATGACTTTCAATCCCATTAACAAAGCTAACTCAAAAGGGGGTAAATCCTGTTTGGAATAAATAATGTGAGAAAGGTTTTAAAGAGTTGAATAAAAGGAATATCACTACACTTGTGCTCACATTACCCACCAATACATATAGATTTTTGATCTATAGTGATGTATATAAAAAGGTCTTGGGTTTTGTACTCATACATGATGAAAATGTGATAGCATATTCCTTCGACCAACTAAAGATCCATGAAAAGAACTACCCAACTAATGATTTAGAATTAGTTTTCATGTTCTTAACATTAAATATTTGGTTTCATTGACTCTATGGGGAGAAGTTTGACATATATATGAATCATAAAATCCTTAAGTATATATTCACAAAAAGGAGCATAATATACACCAATGAAGGTTATTATAGATGATTAAGTATTATGATTGTTCAATCCATTACCATCCTGGGAAGGAGAACAAAGTGGAAGTTTCTCTGAGTAAGAAGGACCCTACAAGCCTATCCATGATAAGGACTATAAGGGATCCAATCTTCTTATTCAAAAAAATGATGGATATGGGAATAATAAAAGGATCTCCATCCTAAATTTCTCAAATAACGTCTAAACGATTCATTCTTGAGAGGATCAAGGAGGCTCAGAAAGATGATGAGGTGCTACAAAATATGGTAGACAATATTTCAGAGGACAACTTTATTGAAGATAGAGGTATAAATTTTAAAACCCATGTTTGTGTCCCATAAAAACTAGAACTAAATAGGGGACTTATTTCTGATGAACATAGCGCATATTTATCTATTAATCCAGGAAGCACCAAGATTTATATATATTTAAAGAAAAGTTTCTATCGGGATAGCATAAAGAGATATATTGTGGAATTTATATCTCAATTCTTGGTATGCCAGTAATTCAAGGATAAATAATATAAGTCTAAGGGTTTGATGAAACCATTTCCCATACTAGTATGTAAATGGAAAAACCTAACCATAGATTTCATCCTAGGAGTCCCCCAAAACATATAAAGGTAATAATGTCATCTGTTTGGTAGTAAATCACCTTACAAAGTCGGTACTTTTCATTTCTATCAGGGAAAATTTATCTCTTTACCAACTTTCTAAGATATGCATAATGGAATTGGTAATACTATATAGAGTTACACTCTATATTATATCTAATATAGATATGTGGTTTTCCTTGGTTTTTTGTAAAATCCTTTAGTAAGCATTGAATATAGAACTATGATTCGGCACTAATTATCACCCTCATATAGATGGTTAGTTTAAAAGGATCATTCAAACTCTATAAGATATGTTGAGACCATGTTCAATGGATTTCCAAGTATGTTAGGATCAACACCTTCCCCTGGTGGGGTTTTCATATAACAAAAGTTTACATTCTAGCATTCAAATGGAACTTTATGAGGCTCTGAATGGGAAGAGGTGTCAAACTATGATATTTTGGGATGAAGATAAAGAGTGGAAACTTGTGGGGCTTGATCTTATCTAATATATGACAGAAAAGGTTCAAACCAGTCAAAAACATATGAAATCCACACAAATTCATTAGAAAATATATGCACATAATCATCAATGAGCCCTATAGATTAAGTTTATAGATAAAGTGTTCCTATATATAGTTCCATGGAATAAATTCAAGTGGTTTTGGAAGAAGTTAAATCTTATTCCAAGATACATCATCCCATTTGATATCCTTGATCACATCGGAATGGTGGTCTATCGACTAACACTCCCACCTAACCTATATCAAGTTCATAATGTGTTCCATGTATCCCTATTGAGAAATTGCATAAAAGACCCCTCATGTGAATTGAATCTTGAGGTGGTACCATTGGAAAATGATCTTTCATACAAGGAGTATCTGGTGAAGATCTTAGATCATACATACAAGGTTCCATGATACAATACAAGTCACTTGGTCAAAGTGCAGTGGTGAAACCACAAGTTTGAGTAAGTGACATAGGAACCAAAATAGGTGATGAAATAGAAATACCCTCATGTGTTTTAGTGTATAAAATGAAAATTTTGAAGATGAAATTTCTAAAGGGTGGGATAATGTAATGACCTGAACATTTATCAATGAAATTCCCTTTTTAAATGAGTAAATTTCTTATTAAGAAATGAAGTTATAAAAAAACAGATGCACTAATTTTTCTATTTTGAATTGTTAAATGTTCTATAAAATTTAAAATACCATTAAAATTTTTAACCATTGATAATATAGATATTAAAAAATGGTCACATGACTAGTATATATAAAGGGTTATGATAAAGTCTAATTTACACAGACGGAAGAACTGATGATCTCGACTAGTAGGATCATACACTATAAAGCCTATTTATCATAGCTTATGAATGAGATATCTTTAGTGATATTTTACCTTGAAAAATACCAATACATGTTTCAATAACTAAAGAAAAAACAAAACTATTTATGGGAGAAGTTCAAGCTCATAGAGATCATGGCCCAAACCATGTGCATCGAACCACCCTAAGAAAATCTCAATATTGTGCACTTACCCTTCGGGAGTTCACTAGTGTAATAAATGGATATGGATCTATAGTTTAATAGTATGAATTTTTATATGTTTATTTTTCTCTAATAAAACAATGATTGTATTTATCCTTTCATTATTACTTTAAAATGATTAAATAATAAGATTGATAAAATTGGATTACAATGCAATGAAGCACAAATTGTATTCATGGGAAATATATTATTTAAATCAAGAGACTATTTTTAATGAATTATAGAATTTTTTAAATTAATTATATATTAAGAAAATAGTATAATTAAATAATATTAAATAAATATAAATTATACAATATTTTTATGAAGTCAAAAATAATTTTTATAAGGGTCGAAAAACTATTCTTGTCAAAAAACTAGTATTATTCAATAAATGTGGTTATTTTTTCAAATTTTAAATTAACATAATTATAGAATTATTTTGATAAAATAAATATTATTTTTGAAATTATAATTTTTAAATTATCCAATGGTTAATTTTTCATAATTTTCAAAGACAGTCGAAATTTTGGGTAAAATTTAAATACAGTATAAATATACGGTGAGTATTATGACATTATAGTGACCAAAAAGTGATGTAATATTAATAATAAATGGTATCCATAACCAAATATATATTTAACATTTAATATAATATTTTTTTATGTTATTTTATTAATTTTATAAATCGTTAATGAATCCTTTGAAATCTATATTATATTTTAAGGTTTTAAAATCAATTCTTTATAAACATGACTCACTTCCACATCACTAAGGGTGTTATTTTAATGATATAGGCTCTTAAAAATGTAAAATAAGGAAAAATGATACACTTTTTTAGAAACCATTGGAAAAACCATTGTATAGTTTTTGTTTTTTGATTACTTTATCATATAGATTCCAAAACATAAGTTTGGAAATTAATAAAGAACTCTCCCCTATTTTTCTATATAAACCCACCCGTCCTCCCATTTATCTTTACTAAAGGATAATGTGTCATGAAATTACTCTAAAATCCCCTCTATATATCCCTCCCAATGTTCCCTCAATCACTCAAGAAGCTCCTCCCAATATTTTAGAAGCACCCTCTCAAGGTAATGTATCTTATCCTTCCCCTTTTTATTCAAGAACCTCCTTTATTTCATGCCTTTTATTTTTTATTTTTTCATGTTAGGATATTTCTACACACATACTTATTACTTAAATTATAATTTAAAATTTATTATAGACCCATTTCTCTCTCATTAATCCCTCTCATGAATCATTATGTACCCTCATTATGCTTCCAAAATTATCGTTCGATTTTTCATACCATGATTTTATATTGTGAATACCCATCACCATTTCCACTCAATGGTATTCACCTAGATTCATATATCCTTTATTGATTGAGTAAATACATGTATTTAACCCACACTCCTTGACCATGGAATTAAATGTGATGAAATATGTCCTTATGTTGAATGATCTATGTAGAACACATGAGCATGTAAATATTATGATGGGTGTTTCCAGATTTCACTCCAATGCATTGGGTAGTGTTTTATTATCATTAGACATCATGTATGGGATAGGGAGTAAACCTAATCTATTATGGGACTATTTCAACTATATTATGATGTCTTGGAAGTTATCGTTGACTTATTTTTATGATATTATTTATATTATCACCACATTCCATTATTTTCTTTATGTTATCATATTAGACCATGATTCATTGTTAAATATTATTATTCTCATACCTCTTATGTTACCTTGATATGCCTCTTGGATCACATGTACTAATTTAAATTATGTTATGATTTTCTTATTCCTTTACTGGGATTTATAGCTTTATTATTTATTATGTATGTAACATGGTACCCCATGTAGTTTTACAAGAATGATGAAATTTTTGGAGCATGTTGAGTAAGTTTTCAATAATTGTTTTCATCCATGTTTCATGTTGATGTACTATGTACCTAATTTATCAAAGAAACTATGATCCATGATCTTATAGTATTGTTTTATGTATTCCTTTATGTAATAATTCATGAAATAAAGTATAATAAAATATGTTTTGTCATACAAATATCGCACCTCTATCAAGATGAGTAGAATACCCTAGGGTGTCACCAAGCATCCCTCATGTCACGAACCGAATCTGGTCGCCGCAAAAACTGGCACCCGACCCGACCCGTGGAAAGTCCCGAAGGGCGTTCCCGATCCCCATGGGCTGGAACAAGTGCCCGGGTATCAAAAGCTGAAAATTGGGAACGATTTACCCGAGTTTTTATACTTGAAACATCAAATGAATCCAAGAAACCAAATCTGGATTTTTCAAACTGAAACATCTTTTTAATAAATTCAGAACTGAATTGCACAATTTTAAACAATGTTTGAAGATCATTAAAAAGGTAAAAACCCAAGAAAAGACAGTCCAAGAACCTCAACATGGCAAGAGGCATCTTCCTCAAGCCATCTCCACAACACCGCATCATGAATGACCGGTGGAAACCCGAACTGTTGGCACAAAAGTTATACCCAAACCTGCGACAACAAAATAACCAAGTCTACTTACACCCAAGGGTGTAAGTAGGGTGTGAGCCAAATCCCAATAGGATACCACCACTAAGAGATTCCATATAATAAGCATTTAAAGACGAAAAACATGCAAGTTTTCAAAAACATGAAAAGCTAGTTACAATTTCTAAAAGCTGCAAATTTGAATAAGAACAGTTTTCAAGTGGGCTATTTTAAAGGATTAACGCTTTTTAAAATAAACACCAAAGCTACTGAATTTTCCAGCAAAATGTACCGTATGCCGACGGTAAGCACAAAATATCCAGTGAGCACAAGCAATGGGAAATAACCCCTAGGCACTAGCTAGCTGTGGGTCCCAGGTACCTCGTATCTCGGTGAGAGTAACCATCACAAATATTCGTTCTCGTGCACGAGCCACTAGTAGGGAACATACCCATAACCTAGTGGTCCCCAATCATCATCATATTAGTTTAGTTATAGTTGTAAGTGTCAATCTTGCTAAGTGAAACTGAGACCAAACCCCACGGGATCACTAGCATACTAGTACACGTCCACCCACCTAGATACCCGGGTTTTCCCTTTGTGCTCAAACAATTTAAACAAGTCAATTAATATACATTTCACATGAAAATATCATTTCCATATCATAAATTCACCAAACAGCCCACATGTATACAACAGAAGTCACAAAAGTTCACTTTTCATTCAAATGCATTTTGAAATCAAACTCACACCAAAATAGCCCACAACACTTTTTTCATAACTTTCACAATCCAACACATCCTTTAACAATTTTATAAAATACCTACAAATATACTAAACATCACATAAGAGCCCACTCACATGTTTCCTAAAACACTTTTTATAAACAAAATCCACTTTTCACATCGCACTCACACAAACAGCCCATATAACGTTCACACCTCTTTCAGATTTTAGTAAATCCATTAAACATTTTTATAAAACATTTCCAAGAGGATACACATAACATAACAGAACTATTAACATTTAAAATGGTCCATTTGAAAGTATAAAAAATCCCAAAACAGTTTTCCAATATGGTTTCACATCTTACATAAATCATTAAACCATTCAAAACTTTCATAAAACAATTCTAAAGAGTGTACCAAATCTTTTCACAAAAAAACTCATTTCAAAACCATATTTCAAGGACAAAATCACACCAATACAAATTCAAAACAGAATTTTCATCCCCCAAAACATTTATTAAACTACCCCCATGTGTTATAAAAACACATCAAACAAAACCACAAAAGATCCACATGAAAAGCACACATTTTCAAAATCACTTTCAAGAAGTACAATAAGGCTTTACACCTTAAACCCATTAAAAGAAACCTCTTTAAAACCTAATGGAACACCAATACCCTACCAAATCAGAATTGTCAGCCCAAACAAGATTTATTAAACCAATTTCATATGTTATAAAACACACCCAAACAATACCCAAAGGGCTGCACATGTAAAACACCCAATTTTTTTAAACTAAAATGAAACTGTAAAAACAAATGCTTTACCAAATACAAAATAAACAGTTCCCGCACAATACACAACATATTATTAAATTCATAATAAGTAATTCAAGCAAACTAACTCATTTAGAAATGATTACACATGGAATCACCTACCTTTTATGACGAAACCCTCAAAACATGGTGCGAAACATCAACCGCACCACCGCCACACATCAAGGAATATAAATCCAGACCTAGACCACCAAAAATTGACCCAAAAGATACCAAATAAGACCATATGTTCGAACCCTATGTTCTGGACATTCTATAAACTCTTGAGATAGGGTGGAAACCCTAAGGAGAAGAGAAGAATTGAAAAGAGAAACATTACCCAAAATAATCTTGAAGAAAACGACTCAAAATCCACCAGAATCTGAATTTGAAAACATCCAACAATTCATGGGATGTTCTAATAGGGATTATGAGATCATATAGGAACTGGAATGGGGAAAAATAGTAAGAATTGAGAGAGTTATGATGTAAATAACTTACCTTCTCAAATCTGCCCGATTTTTGAAACCCTAAGAATTTCAGTACTCCATCGTGATTCAAACGAGCTCCAAAGATGGGGGAAATGAATGGGAGCGTGGATGGGCTCCTTAGAGTCGAGTGAGAGGTGGAATCACCGAAAAATTCATTATAATAAATAAGATATTAAAAAATTAAAAAACAATTTAAAACTGGAAAATGGGCTTTCGGGTTGGCCCAATTCTCAAATAAAAACCCAAATCCCCCATGATTATGGATTTATAAAGGCTCCAAATTTAAATGTGGTGTTAATATATCAGGTTAGGACATTTAGGAGTTGGAATTACTGAAAAATATTAAAAAATGAAAAAGTTATAAAAGAAACAAAAATTTATTTTTAAATCTGGAATTGGGCTCACGGTTTGGCCCAATTATTGAAAACTCACATATTCTCCATAAAACCTTTGAAAACCCCCAAAACAAAGCATGAATGGAAAATAAATTAAAAATAACTTTAAAATAAGTTATGTATGTGACACCTAATCCTTAATACCTCAGGCAAAACCCAACTATAGAACCTAGGCATTATCAATGTCAAGCTGATGACTGATTCCTAAGAGGGGAATCCCTAGGAAATATTATACATCTAGGCATGAATTATTCCTAATAAATCTAGGAAATCGAAGGGAACACCCTCCTAGGATCCCATAGTCAATGTTTAGGACATCCAATATCTCATGGCTCCTCATCTGAAGCATCACTGGTTCATCTAACCGATCATATCCAAGTATCCTAGGAATCAATCAAGGGGATCCAACAGTCACCCTTGGTATATCTGAAATCCCATGCATTGGGATATATTCTTACCCAGTACATCATACCTTCATTCAAATCTTGGGAATCATGTAAATTTTCAATGGTCTACTGGTATCTCCATTTAAATCCCAGCACCCAGGCATTCCCAAAGGTATCACAATATCCTAGGAACCCCTACCATCTTATGAATTATTATATACATGTTCAAACACACTATGATGTTAGATATTAGGTACCACCTCTGGGAATCCACTATCACATCAAAAAAATTATAGATGATAGTTGAGATAAGAATCCACCCCCAATATACCATGAGACTGGATCATGAACACACATAGAATCTCTTAGATTCATTCATCTCATTAGGTGATTATTAGGAATCCTAGGAAATAACATAAATTCCAAGCCCATCGGTTCATTACCAAGCATCTTGGTAAATCAAATGTAACACCCCTAGAAAATTCATACTTAAAAGGATAAATGTCATTGTGCATGTGAAAAAGGTGAATCTTTCTTTTCCAAATCCATCCTTATTAGAACTCTGTAGTCAAGCATGGTTGGCCTAGAGTAGTGATCCAGTTGGTTGACCTTCAGGGAAGTTTCCTAGTGTGTGTGAGTGAGAAAAAAACATAGTGAAAGAACATGTGTTGGCCTATGTGGATAGTCATTATTATGATTAGAAACCCTAGTGAGTAACAGAATGTGTTCTAGGAAGGCAACCAAGGTATTATAAGAGACCCATGGGGTCAACTGACAAGGTTCATGGCTTGGGGAAGGCCGGTTTGTGAAAAAATGGTATCACAGTAGGACATTTGTTATATAGGGTGTCATTTTGACTGGAGATAATATTTTTGGGGCTTAGGAAGCAGGTCGTGGGTCAGTTCCTGATCACCACCACTTGTGATGTGACAGGAGTCACCAGGGTAGTTGGGCTTCAAGTTTTTATTTTCAGTTTTGGGTTATGTTGTTAGTGATTGTTTAGTTTGATGTGATTGTGTATGTTATGGGATGACAGTGGAAGTGAGCTGCTGTTATAGAGTTATCTTACATAGAGTAGTGAACCATGTGGAGCTTGAGTGTATAGTTTAATATACTTCCAGTGGTTGGTTCATTCTTTGTGCATGATATTCTAAACCATGGAGATGGGGTATGCATGACCACTAGTTCCATTTTCTAATTATTTTGGTATTGGTGATACTTTGGTGTTATTTATATTATTGTGAGTGGATTTTTAAGGTAAAATTATTTATGCAAATGGTTTTTGGATTAAAAAAAATGGTTTTTAAAAGAGAATTAAATTCGTAATTTTGAATGTTTTAGAAAATGTGGATGAAAAGTGAATTGGGAATTTGGTAAATTCTTGGTTTTAATGATCAAATGGTATATATGGACCTTGGTATTATTTAAGTACGTTCACATTTGTGCGTGTGTGTGTGTATGGAAATTTCATGTGGGTATGTATGTGTGGATGATATAAGAGGAAGTGGGATGCACACATATGTGACAGTTCATATGATATAATGGGTGAGTATTTAAAATCAAATATTTGACTTGGTTTTTCCAAATCATTTTCTTAAAATAGAAAATGGTTTCTATTAAAATGGGTCTTATTTCTAATGGGATTTGGTGCTTTAAATTTTTAAAGTGGATGTGATGAAATTATTTTTAAAATGTAAAATTATTGTAATTTCTAAAGGGGGAAATTAAACTTTAAAATGGGTGAATTTTAAAATTATAGTTTATAAAAGATGGTTTTTTGATTGTTTTGAATTTTTTTATGGTTTTTTGGTTGATATTTGATTTTAATTTCATTTGGTTTTTTTATATTTTAGTTTATGATCTTGGTATTTGGTTTCAAATGTTAATTGTTTGTGTTCTGGTTTGATGTTTATCTAATTTTGTGTCTTTTTCTATTGATATTTTGTCACCCAAAAACCCTCAGAAGGTTTATGAGGATTATCTTCCAGTCATAGACCCTGTCCAAACTCTTATTGGAGTAGTGGAGCTGATCTATTATCAATATTTGCCTATTTTCTATAGTTATTGAGGTCTGTTAGGGGATATGGAGTGTCTTAAGGAAATAAGGGAGAATAAATTGTGAGAGATCATGGACACTTGACAAGGTCAACTATCAATGAAGGGTTTTGTTGACAATTTTGAGGATATGGTTTCCATTTCTCCAGAGATAATGTTGGACAATTAATTAAAAGATCCTCCTTTAGTATGGAGTCTTTGTTCAGGTTTCAAGGACTATTTTATTTTGGTGCGGAGGATTTCCCCATCCGGTGAGAACTATGAACTGGAGGAACCTATTCTAGGAAAGTATTCTTGTTATTCCATGCATTTCATTTTTCAAGCCACTCGCTCGTTTGTTTCTAGTATATTTGGTTTGGTATCTCTAATACATTTTTCCATATTCCTCCAAAGGATTTACAATAATGTGGTTGTTTGGTTCACTTGGGGAAGTTCTGTAAGTAGTATTTTTAGAAGAGTAAGTCATAGTCAGAGGTTATTAGATCCTAACAATAGTGCAGTAGATGCTTCAAGACAGCGTGGATCCATCCATAGGTCTCAGAGTGAATCTTTTTATATAGTCATGAATCGTTGGATGTGGGGAACCTTGTTCTAGATTTTGTCTACAATATTGGAATGGGGATAGTTTAAGTTTATTTATTTTGGTTTATCTGTCTTTGAAGGTTCCTTTTTGTTGTACAAGGTGTAGAGTACTTATTTGCTTGTTGTGGTATTATTTGTTTTTGAAAGTTCTTCTTTGGTTGTAATAAGGCTTGGTGGTCTTGTTTTCTTGCAAGTTTTGTGTTTTATTCTTATGGATGTGAATGCTTGAATAGTTTTCTCCTTTTTTATTGTATTTAGTTCTGAGTTATGCTCATTTTGGAAATTATTTCATCTTGTGTAAATTATAAATTATGGTTTGGTTTACCTCTTAGTTTGGAGTTTCTTTCGTTGGGGACCCCTTGTAGTGGGGATTGTTTTGTGTAGGGAGATCCTAGGTTGGTCCCTGTTGGTTTTCCTATGTTGTTCCATGTTGGTAGGTCTAATAAGGTTGGTTATTAATGGTGAGAAGACCCACAATAGATCTTTTTGTTGTTTCTTATAGAGTTGGTCAGTTCCATCTGGTTTCTTATGGTGGGGAAACCTTTATTTACTCTTCGTGGTTATCCTTGTTGTGGATTTCTCTAGAGCTTGTTGTATTTGAATTTTGGAGATGAGAGGTTAGACTAGGATTTTTTGTTTCATTTGTTCTTGATTATTTTTTAGTTCTAGTTTTGTTCCACGTTTGGCTGGGTGACTTTCTATGGGAAGAAAGTGTTAATGGTGGGGAGAATTATCACAAATCATCCTAAAACCTCTATTTTATTTAATTTATTATTTGTCTTATTTCATTTGATTCTTGAGAAACTTCTAGTGTTGGTTTTTAGTTGGCTGATATTTATATTTTTGGAAGATTTTTAGTTGTTTCATGGTTATCTCGCACGGTTAGGAGTAATAGTGCGAGTTCCCTAGTGGGTCAGTGATGTGGCAAAAAACATGCCCATGGTTTATTAAATTATGAGGAAAGAGTTCATTTTGACTATGTGAGTTGATAGTGCCAAGTGGCATGGTTTGACAATGGTTCTCTCAATAGTGAATCTTCTTAGGGGTAATCGTGCAATAGTATCTGTCCTAGGAAGTGGCTAGCGCATGATTGGTGCACAATTTGGTAAACTGTGCACAAACTGTACGAGTTTCCCTATTTAAAAAAAATGGGTTTTTATCTTCTTCTTTTTTCTTTTTTTATTTATTTTTCTCTCATATATTATTCTTTTACATCCTCCATGTACATCATGTGACCCCCCCCCTCCTCTCTAACTATGTGCCACCCACATCTCGGTTCCCTCTCTCCCCACATAGATTTATTTAGATTTATTAGAGATTATTGGTTAATCCTTTTATGTAAGGTCTCCTCCTCCATCCTTTTCCCGTATTTTGTTTTTTTATTCTCCCCATTTCCCCGCTCATTTTGGTTGAACCCAAAGGTGTGGGTTGACCTTTTTTCAGTTCTCTTCCATTGTTATGGTATACATAAGGTCTCTTGGGTCTTCTTCAAGAATGTTTTGGCATCTGAGACTGAAGGTGAAGCATATCATATCGTTTTGGATTACCCTCTGTTGTTTTAAGGTAGGTTTTCTTCTTCCATTTCTTTTGGACAAATTTTAATTATGTTTTTGTGATGTTTTGGTTTCTAATATTATTTTAGTGCATATTTTACCTTGTTGGGGTGGATTTGAGTCACTATTTTCGAAAACTTACAAGAGTATTCATAGGTAGGCATGTATACCAATAAATTACCCCTTTATATACATTCACCCATGGTAGAATGAATATGTATAATGGGGCTAAGTGTGTTTATATGTGTATTTGAAGATCCATATGTTTGTAAGTGTAAAGGGGTATATGAAAGTATAATAATATATATAAAGATCCCCCTGTACATATTTGGCCATGAAAATATGTACATAGGGTATAGGTGTACTTATATATATGTGAAGGTTCATATTCATGCAAGCAGGAAAAAAGGGAATATTTGGGTTCTCATCGTCAAAAGAAGAACTCCTTGAGTTTGAGGTAGGTCCCCTTATACCAGACCATTAAATTTAAAGAATCATGGATTTCTTGACCTTCACACCATGTTTTAAACTAATTAGAGATTATTATTATAATAATTATTTGATGTGAAATAGGGAAAACTCCTATTTGAAATTAATTTTATGGGATTTGTTTTACACTTTATATGCTATTTGTTTGTTTAAATGCCTGGTTGACCCTATAAATGAGTTTTGGTTTCTTTTTTGGTAATTTAGGTTTAAAAAATAGTTTCTAAATGGAATTTGGATTCATAAGTTATTATCTTGGTTTATATAAATTATAGGAAATTTGTTTTGAAAAGTTAAGTACACCTAACACTTGATCTATCTCTTATTTAAGTGAACCTATAAATTTAAAAATTATTTTTCCTTCCAAATGGTTATTATAGAAAGTTTTAAATGATTTTTTGGATTTTCCAATTATCTTTAAAGTGAATTTCAAAATTTAAATGTTTTTATTTCAAATAATGAGGCTTATTTGGTACCTTTTGTTGTTTTCATGAAAGAGTGGTTCCTTCATAGATACTATCCATTTTAGGGGTAATTATTATGGATAGTGTTGAGAGGTGGGATTAGCATGAATGATGGATTTCTCAATATAGGATTCATGTTTTCATGGCTTCCTCACCTCCCATTTTCTTATGTCCATGGGATCTTAGGAGTCATAGTGAGAGTTGTGAGGTATTTTCTATATATGTTTTGATTAGATGGACTGGATCCCCTTGTTAGAGATAGACCTTGTGGGTTGTGCCATCAGTGAGGCTATTGTAGAGAAACCAGGTTAGTTATTGGCTACAGAGTTGTATCATAATCTAGTAGATGGATCCAAACCAAGTATTTATGGGGTCTCTTTAGTTGGTGTCTAGGTACATCCCATGATGATAGTTACTTATGAATTAAAACTTTATCTTGATCTAAATTCTTTTCATAAAGTTACTTAAACTATTATTATTTTTACCTAAGTGTTTCTTCATTTCATGTCACTTTTCTCAATAGGGTTTAAGAAAAGTAATTTTATTTATAAAATATTTTTTAAATAGAAAGGAAAATGGTTCTAGAAACTAATGATATATTAATTTTCTTAAAAAGAGAATGAAATCATTATTTTAATATATTAATTTCAAAATAGAAGTTGATAAATATTTTATTTAAATGTGGGCATAGGGAGTAGTTTTTTTAGGATACCTACTAAGTTTTAATACTCATTATTATATATTTATATCTATTTTTAGTTTCGGGTGCTGCTTCCAAATCAGATACATTCATCATGGAGAGACGTTAGTTTAGTGGTTAGTGGTGACCACCAGGGTCACATGCAGGTATGCATAGTTTTATTTATTTATACTTATAGTGTTTATATTTTTATTTTTTTAGTTTATTTTTGTTTATTTTCCATTTTTTATGGTCCAAATAATTCCCAAATGATTTATCTTAATGTTAGGCACTAGTTGCCAACCTAAGAGGATCGGGAATTCCTCTCGGGCCTTATTGCAGGCTGGCTTGGGTGACTAGTTTGGGGTCGACCTAGGTTGGTTCTTGAAAAATGGTATCATATCCAATACCAAGCCAGAAGTGTAGAGGCACTACTTGGGTTTGAGTCTTGGGGTCCATAATGAGGGAGTTGTGCTTTAAAGGGGTGGATAGTGTAACACCCTTAGAAAAGTGAGACTTAAAGGGATAAATGTTACTACCCATGTCAATACGGTTCACCTTTAAATTTGGTAACCTACTTGATTAGGACTCTATAGTTAAGTGTGCTTATCCTAGAGTAGTGATCAAGATGTTTGGACTTCTTGGAAGTTTTCTAGGGTGTGTGTGAGTGAGGAAAAAACACATTTAAAGAACATGTGTTGGCCTATGAAGATGGTAATTATTCTGATAAGAGACCCTAGTGAGTAATATCTTGTGGTGTTTTGGGATGGAAACCAAGGTATTAAAAGAGACCCATGGGTTCAAATGACTAGATTCATGGCTTGGGGAAGGTTGGATCGTGACATCACATATCATAACCAATTAATAAAATAAAAACAAATCATGGGATAGTCAAACACCCAATCCCATTACAATTATCACTTCACCAGTAGTATTATATATTGAGTCAAGTTTAGGTGAAACCCATCACCATCTCTACTTATAGTCACATACACCCACATTGGGTCATCTCTCAAAGGGTTGTCCATAGGGGTCCCCTATGGCAACACTATAGTGAATGCATCCTACTTAGGATCCTCAATAACAATTGGCCTCTCATGGTAACACCCAAAACTCTTTGGAAATATTGCCCCTTAATGTCAAAAAAAGGAATATCATTCCCTCATATTCCCCAAGGGTATTACATACTAGTTATATTCTGGAGAGATTAATCAATACTCATCTTGAACTCTCATTTCACTCTAGAGTAATCAACTCACTCCAAACCAATTCCATTTGTTTCTATGGTATATCCACCTAAGATATGCACATATCAAGGGTCCTCACTCTACCTACCAGGTTCATCCATATCAAGAATCATCACACCCCCTCTTGTTGGTTTCTACATCTTGGTATCCACTTAATTCGGGACTCGACCATCAGCAACTGAGTAATCAATCTAGTGCCCAAGGTCCTTAGTGGCCTTTTCCCTTTGTCTCTTTAAATTTTGGTGTTCATAGAATTTTAAATTTTAAATTTTAAATTTTAAATTTAATTAAAATATTTAAATTAAATTAAATAATTCAGTAATAATAGGGTCCATCATCCTACTACCAAGGTCTTACAGCCACATTCATATAAAAACCATGCATAAATGCTTAAGGATAGCACTAGGACCACTTACCTTATCCTGAATATTTTCCAATTAAATCTACATCCTGACTTATCATTTCCCAAGCTCATCCAAGCCTCTTCAAAACTCCATCCAAGACTGAGACATCAATTGATCGCCTACCTCAACCATATCATCATAAATAATTAACTATAAAAATTATAATTAATTATTTAATTTATCCAAAAATTCATAAATGTCGAATAATCACCGAGCATCTAATGATCAAAAAACTCTTAATAAATAGGGTTTTGGCCATCGCTGACACACCCCAAAACCCATTCTAGGTCAAATACCCAACCTACACTTCCAATTATATAATTAGAAAAAATTTATTTAAATTAAAATTGAATAAAAATCTACTGTGTGGAGTACCTTCGATGAAATAATAAAATTGTATAGGTATAAGTCATCTTGGGATTCCCTAGAGATAGGATGTATGAAATACCCATATAAAATGAGTTATTTCACTATCCTCCAATGAAATTTCCATAAATTCCTTAAATATAAACAATTCCAAAATTAGTGTCAAACAAGGGTGAAGAATATTGAGAGAATGTATGGAGAAGATACCTAGTATTCACCATGAAATCACCATAATAAAGGCAAAGAACATAGGGAATAAGTGAGGATAGAAATGTAAAAATCAGCCTCCTCTTGAATTTCTAACATCCTTATAAAAAATTGGTTCCAAACCCTATAAAAACCATAACATAGGGTTTCGTGGCATGAAACCCCTACAGTAGCTCCCTTGCTATAATTTGGCCTCCCATTCTTCTTATTGCGGCCTCCTAAATCCCCAAGTCATCACTCAATCGTTGAATCCCATCCAAAAACACCCTTTTGGGTTTTCCAAACCATTATAATCCCATTCCAAGCTCCAGTCCTCAAAAAATCCATCCACTGAACCAGAATTTCAAATTCCCTTAGGAAATTTCAAACATGTGTAAAAACTGGATATGATATCATCACTCTCAATAGTAGGCTCGGTTAAGTAAAATTATATCTTGAAATTTTTTCATTTATTGGGAGTAATTATTCTAAAAGGTATGATGTCAGAATAAGGTAAGGTACAAATAGATAAATTTAGTGGGATGGACTTCAGCTGATGGAGTATGCAGATGGAATGCTATCTAATTCAAAATGACCTTGAGGTTCTATTTAAGGAGGTAAAACTAGAGTAAAAGGAAAAAATAAAATAGGAAATGTTGTACAAAAATTCATTTGGATTGATTTGAATGTTGCTGGCATCAAATTTTTCCTTTTAAATTAAAGATATGAAGACAACAGTGGCGTGGATGGATTCTCTAAAGTACATGTAATACAAGAAAACATCTATGAACTATGTTTTTATGATGCAGAGGTTATTCGATATGAGAATTTGAGAATGAATACAAGTTTTTGATCATTTGAATGACTTTAATATGATTTTAATTCAGAAAAAATTAGTTAAAATATTGTTTGAAAAATATTTGTAGTATTTTTTACTGCTATTATCACCACCATAATTATTGAATGTATTGGTAACTATCATAAGTAACTCTTTTGAGAATACCAACCTAGTGTTTGAATATGTGAGAAATCTGATTTTGAATGAAGAACAAAGATACAGGGAAGTTTAGGAACCTTTTATATCCACAATCAATGAATAAGTTATAGGATATTTCATTCAATAATAAGGTTAGAAGGAATCATAAGATAGATCAAGGGAGATAATTCAAGGTTTTTAGGTTGGGCCCAAACCCATATATTGGCATTATATGAAGAAGGTGTATCTCAAGAAATATTACAGGGATTAGATGGTGAATTATGGAAAGGTATATTTCGAAAGTTCAAATTCCTTCAATTATATATATTAAATTATAAGAGTATAAAGTTGAGTGTCAAAATTTCATTGGAATCATGAATCATTGATTCTGGGGCATCATTCCACTCTATGTATTAGAGGGCGTGCATAGAAAATTATGTATCTATAAGGTTCATTGAGGTTAACTTAGATGATGATGAAACTATAAAGATCATGGGTAAGAGTGAAATTAAAGGATGAATATCAAATGTAATCTTCTTTGGGTTACAAGGAGTTCAACACATAATAAGTTTTTAAAAAATGTCTATATTTTATTAGTCATTTTTATGAAGTAGGATTTGAAAATGATGTTAAAAATAGAGTATGAAAAATTAATCAAGGTTTTATAGTAATGTAAAGAGGTGTAAAATTTGGGAAGTTTTATTTGATAGGAAGATCATTTCGAGGAACAGTTTCAATAATGAAAATTTTAAAAGTAAAAATTTGTGGAACTCTTTTCTTAGGAATATTAGTGAGAAGAAATTATGAGTTATAGCAGATAAGGGTAAACTTAATCTTGAACACATGGTATTAAAAAATTGTGATATTTGTATACTTGGAATATAGATTAATATATTGTTCAATGTGAACGTAAATACATCCAATTTTTGAAATTCATAACTTATACACATGGATTTTTGGGGTCTTTTACTAGTATGTTCTCATGGCAGACCTTTTTACATCTTTAAATTCATCAATTATTCAATAAGAAAAGTATGTATTTACTTCCTTAAGCACAAAACAAAGGTGTTTAAAAAATCTATGGAGTTATATAGTTGAAATAGAGACCCAAAATAAGCTAAAATGATCATGTTATGATAATAGAAATGAATATAGCATTAAGTAATTATATAATTTTTTCTAGAGAAATGAAATTAGGTTTGAGAATATTGTACCCAAAACACCAAATAAGGATGGTTTTGGTAAATCAGATGAATCAGGTGTTAACTAAAAATTCCCATAGCGTGGGACTCTATTCCAAAATTTCCAATTAAATTTTGTTTGAATAAGTAAATTGTGTAGTAAAACTAGTTAATAGAAGTATTCCATGCCAATAGGGTATGATATTTTTCAAAAATTTTGGTTCAGATAACTAATATAAATTAATTGTCTCAAAGTTTTCAGAAGTTTAGCCTATGTCCATGTTGATTCCAAGGATTGGTAAAAACTCAATGATAATGCATGATCATGTTTATTTATTGGATATGGAGATGAAAAATTTTATTTCCAAATTTGGGATGATGAATCTTGAAAGATCATTATAAGTCAGAATATTCTCTTCAATAAGAAGGTCTTTTGGAAAATTGGGACTCTGTGTAAAAAGAAGCTAATGAAAAATGATTAATTGAAAAAATACGAGTTGATATGACTGGAAGTTACGGAAGGATAGATGTTTTATAAATTTTAGGAAGCATGAAAAGTCTTAAGGAATCAGTAATACATGTGGAATATATACCCAAATTTTTAAATAGTATAGAATATCAGATCATATTTTTAGAAGGTGAAGTTTTGAAAGGTGTGGGTTTGAAAAGATTAGAAGCATTGGTGAAATTTTAGAGGTATACCTGATTCAAATGACTAGTTAAAATATTCAAAACTAACTCATACTAATTTCTTCATATGGATAGAGGAGAACCTATGTTTCAATAAGAATCACTTAGCCTTAATGAATCTAGAAATTGGGAGTTAGAAATAACTAATAAATTTTATTTGATGCATGGAAATGAAACATGAGATATAATGGAATTATGATAAGGGAAGAAAGAATTGTAGAACAAATATGTATTCTTTCTAAAAGAATAATTTGTTGTAAGTAAGAGGTACAAGGATGGGATGGTTTTAAAAGGGTTTCTATATAAAGGAGTGTACTTCTCTAAAATTTTCTTAACTGTTGTAAAACAAACAACCATTTGCATAAAAATAATTCTGGTATATTCCAAAAGTTCATATATGAAAAAATTGTATTTAAAGTTGGAATTCCTTCATGGTAATCTATAGGAGGAAATATTCTTGAGGTAACCAAAGGGTATAAATGAAAAATGGAATGAAGGATTAATTTGTAAGATTAAGAGAAGTATTTATGTCTTGAAGTAAGAACAAAGGTAATGAAATCATAAGTTTTATGTCTTCATGGTTGAGAAAGGGTTCATCCAGAACAAATTGAAACATTATTGGTACTAGAATGTGTTCAATGATGGTAGCTTCATCATCCTTCACTTATACATATATTATATTCTCCTGGAGGATCTATACATTAAGTGGATTTAGTAGGTGAAATTTTATTTTTCTAGAAGATTTAAGATAAAATATATCGGTAAGGCCAAGAAAATATTGATAATTTGTATTGATAGAGAAATAAAGATAAGTAGTTTAATTTTCTTAAGGATTACATCAGGAAGGTCATTGAGAGATCCAGAATGACCAGATGTAATTCCGTGTGAACCCCATTGGTCGGACACATAAAATTATCCAAGGATAAAGAACAAAAAATGGAACATTAAGATAAGTAAATGTAAAAGGTTTTGTTTTCATCAATAGTAATAATAATGATTTATTTCATGGTTTGCACTAGTCTAGAAATTTCAGTTTTAGTGGGAGTTTTAGGTCGATTTATAGAGAATCTAGGAAAAGAACACTCTGAAGTTGTGAAGTGGATTATACAGTATCTCAAAGGATCAAAATATATAGCATTGTGTTTTTTAATAGATGATATATTGTAGTGTTATACGGATGTAAAATTTGGAGGGGATACAAATAAAAAAATAGTTTCACAAGTTTTGTATTCACATTCGGAGAAATAGTCGTAAGTTGCATGTCGGGGTTTCAGTCGATGGTAACATTGTTCACAATGCAAGTTAAATATATAGTTGTCACAAAATTTGTCATAGAATTAATATGTTTGAATTTTTTATTTTAGGAAATTAAAATAGGTTAGGATAATGGATTTTTATAATATGATAGTCATGGTGCAATTCATTTGTATAAGAACCCAGTGTTTCACTCATAGAAAAAACAAAATGAGTTGAAATATCCTTTCATCTAAAATTTGTTAGATGATGGAGAGTTTGAGCTATAGAATATTAGATAAAGTTATAATCTTGATAAAATGTTTTCCAAGGTTTTAGTTCAGAAAATTATAAGCTACTATTATGTCTAAGTAGAACAAGAGTGACTGGAATATGAGATAGAGACACTGTTATTGATCTAGAATATGGGATGATTAGATTTTAGCCTAAGTGTTGGTGGTTTCCATGTTTTTCCTTATAATAAATATTTAAGTAGGATTTTTTTAGGAAATTTGAAGTCACTTTCAATTTTTTATTCTAATGTTTGAAAGGATAAAATTCACAAATTAATTTTCAATCTAATGTTAAAACTCACAGTGGTGGAAGTCTAGTAGAGGTGATGGTCTATAAGTTATGTTCAAAAACCTAGTGTACAGATGTTCATTGGTTAAAATTATGGAAGAATCTAATTTATGACAAATATAAAGGTCTCTTGTGATGATACATATGGGTCACTTGATGGTTTCATCAGTAAAGTAATTACATAATATTCATTGAAGTGACACGTAAGAGTAACTTTCTCATTTCACCAGAAGTTATAGGTTATGGTAGAGAAACCTGTATAACAACCATGGATCCAGTTGTAGCATCCCTGACCCAAGAGCCACCTGAAGGGTGCTTTGAGCTAGGTTGGCCACATAACCTCAAGGGAATCTCCCCAAATTCCAGAGTTTATCTACTAGAAGTGAACACATTTTTAAAGTTGATTCATGGGGGATACTATGAACTCATAGGTAATAGATAATACATAGAATAAGAAACAAAAATTTATAAAAAATAGCAGAAGAATATAAATATGAAAACTACAGAAGAAGAAAATAAACAATACCTACTGAATAAATAATAAGTGCAGAAGCTGATAAATAAAACCAGATACAAAATGATTTCATGTTATGATGTATGTACTAAAGTAAATGTTTGGAAATTAGGAGTACAAACATACAATCAAATCTATAAAGAAAATGACACAAATAAATAACTACATCTCGAGAAAAGGCTTGGTACTCTTCCCCCAATATCCATCCTAAGTAGCAATCAACACTCAAACACTGAAAGAAGCATGCTTCCCACTATCCATACCTAAAAGAATAAATCCTACTCTGGTACCAAACGGAACCTGAGTAGGGAGTGAGATATAATCTCAGTAGGCCAGCACCCATAATGTCTAGGACTTTCCAATTCATCCTATAAACAAAATCAGTGTTCCAATGTATGATAAATTTAAGCAATTAAATAAACATAATAAAATAAATATAACTTAGTCTGGGTTCTCAACAGAACCTCTCCCATATCACCTACTTCATCATAAGATGGAAATCTGAATAATGTACCTGTGATGGGAAGAATTTATATATATATATATAACAGGCTAGAAAAACAGAAGTCTGAAAAACGGAACATACCCCTAAGCATGTGCTTTAGCTTGGGGTCTAATTTATGTGTCAAAAAGGTGTGCTTCAAGGAACCAGAAAGGTATCACAATTCCCAAGGAACTCAAGCAGCATCAAAAATAACCTTACATACATTATCATTATTTTTATGTTTAAGTTGAGAGTTGGAGTCTGAGCCTATCATGAAGGTATCGCTACGGTTCATCCTTCAATTTATCCAATACCACTGATCCCGTCAAAAGAAATCTTTATAAAGACCAAGTATTGTTTGAGGCATGGTTTTATCATGGGTCTATCTCGGTATCCCGCATAATGGTTCAAGTATCACCTGAGGCATGACGTATCCATTTTACCAACGGGTCCATCCTCAAATGTCCCTTAGGGAACCGGTATCACTCATGAGTATATAGAAACCTAGGAAACACTCATATGGTAAGTCCTAATACATGTACTCAATGGCGTGATGTGTAACCAATCGGGAATGGAGAGTCCATGTGTGGTCCTTAATACAGAACCCACATTTTCTCGCCGCCCTGAATTTAATTAGATTTCAAGGAAGCAGATATCACAGAGAATGCATTTATAATTGCAAAAAAATAGTTTAGTAACTAAATCCACATACTTCTTGATCATTTGATCTAAACAATTATAGTCAAAACACTTTATCAGCAAAAGTAGAAATAATGACCTTTTCTCTTTATTAAAGGCATAGAAATGTCTAAATTTAAACAAGGAAATTAACAGGAATAAACAAAACAACAAAACCCCAAGATTCATGGTTCATAACTATCCTGAATAATTTAGTTAATTTGAATTTCAACCAAGAGGGGTCATGAAACACATGCAATTAATAAAATTAATTATTCAGGGCTAATGGAAAAATAGACCAATTTCATTGGCACACCCAAAGGGGTATCCAACAATATTGCAACAATTTAAACAAACTTGTTTATGTCAAACAAGGGTGTAATAGTCTTGCAGAGAAGTTTAATTAAATTAGAAAAGGTTAAATTGAATATCACTGGTAGGCACTGATGATCGACACAATGTGTGATCTAAGTGAAACAATGAAACAAAGAAAAATATATTAAATTCCCTACCTCGTTCTCATAGTATATGTTACGCTCTGCGGCGATCTTTGATTTGACCTAAAACGGAAGAAATCATATGATTTTAGAACAACTCCAATTTCGATTAAAAAACTTCTATGGTAGATTGTACAACAAATAGATGATGAGATCCTACGATTCTCGATGCATTAGGTTAGCCTTATCAAAATATTTACTGTGTAACTAATGGCGAAACAAATGGATGAGAGATGGAGTCACAGTAGGCTTCTAAATGAGGAGAAGAGGAGTATGAGGCACATCACAAGGGGGTGCTACATAGGGCGATACACTAAGGGGGAGAAGAAGAAAATGAATAGAAATAAATAAGGAAAGAAAAAAATAAAATAAAAAGAAAATAAAGAAAAAAAGGAAATAAAATAAAATAAAAAAATAAAAGGTAATAGAAGGGAAAATAAGAAAAAAATAACAAAAATGGATAAACTCATTTTTAGTTACTTTTACTCTTCACATGCCCAATTTTAATTTTATTATTTATTTTCAATCCTTTTTCATCTCTTTTGATTTCTTTAAATTCATTTTTATTCCTTTTAATCCTTTTTAATTATTATTACTCGAACCTTGTGCTAGGGTGTAATTTATTAATTTACATAAATCTTGTACAACTATTTAAATAATTTAATTGCTACTCAGGACCCGCAACAGGTTGTCAGGTAAAGCAGAAATATATATATATATATATATATTTATATATTTATTTATTTATTTACACCTACACACATGCATATATATATATATTCCACATATAGATATACACACCAATATTATTTTCCTCCATTAATAATAATAATAACACCAATATTTTATTATTATTATTAAATCTATGTCATAATTATCATCATGAATAGTTCAATCAAAACTTTCATTAAAACTGTGAAGTTAATAAATTAACAACGTGATGGCATTTATGTGGGACAATTAATAATGTTTTATCTAACCCAAAAAATAATTATTATCCACCCATATATATACATGTTATATATATATATACAAATATGTATATACATATATATACACTCACATATGTATATATATACATATATATTTAATCCACATATATATATATATATATGCATTACATATATATATATATATATACACCAATGTTTTTTACCTAGTCTAATAATAATAACAATAATTAAAATTATTATTGTTTAATACAATCTATCAATGACACCATTAATAATTCAAAAAAATAATCATTAAAATAGGGATAAAATTTATCAAATTAATAGTGATTGCATATTTGTATTTAATTGGAACAATTAATAATATCACTATTATTTTATTGTCCACTAATTATTTACACGTCAATACAATTTATTAATTTCAAAAGTATATTTTTATTTTTATTTTCAATGAAAATAATAATATTAATAATAAAATTATTATTATTTTTTATAATGGCCAATAAAATACTTATAAACCAATCAAATTATCTTCAGGTGCGATATGACCAAACATCCAACACTCGCAAAAGTTACACCCCATTTAGGGTAAACCCAGCATTTCGGACCTAAAAGTGGTCTGAGATTTCTCATACGACACACCATTTGTGAGAAAATAATTATTTATTATATAAAAACATATTAATAAATTAAATCAAAATAAAGAGGGTATTATCACATGTGAGGTTTCTAAACACCTGACGTGCATCAAATTTATACCCTTCCTAGGGTAAAATCAGCGTTTCGGACCTAATGGTGGTCTCAAATTTCTCATAATTTACACCATTTGAGTGTTAATTATTTTTTCTTTGAAAAAAACACACTTGTATGAATAAATATATTTAATATTTTTTTTATACCAATGCTGAGGGTATACGGGTCTCGGAATCCCATGCTGACTCAGTGGATAACTCTAAAAATATTTCATAGAATATTTCAACATGCTAAAGAAGGATTTTACCCTTCATTTAATTTATTTCCATTTTAATTTTAATCTAAGTAATTTAATTCAATTTCTTTAAAAGAAACTTCGTAGTGTTAACTATCAGAAAGAAATAGGTTTCGATGCTCTGTTTTAAAACAGGTTTTCTCAACTAACAAAAAAATTAATTTTCGTCACTTTTTCATTTAGTTCAAAACACTAGATATTATAACCTTCCCACCTTAGAACTTATCATCCCCGAGAAGCCTTTAGAAACAATGTAAATCTCACCGATCTACAGGGTCATGAAGTATCATACAAAAGGTCATCTTGTGTCTCCAAACTCCCAATACACGTTCAAACATTGGTTAGACAAGCAACACCTAAGCCATCAATATACGATCCAACACTCATTTTCCAACTGGAACACCAAGACGGTACTTATCCAAACACGTTTAGCTAGAGAAACAACCATGTCATCATCTCATTAAACATCTGGTCAAAGTTACTTCCCACCTTAGGCTTTAATGTTAGAAAGGGGAAAATTTCAATCCACGACACCTTCCACCATCGGAATTTTCTATTAGAAACTCCCTTAATCATTCTGGTGACACTTCTTGTGTGATTTCCAAAATGGATAAAACGGTTGATTCCCCATCAACCTCAAAGCCCAAGTCCAGTTATCTTTTCACGCAAAAACCCAGCCGACACAATACACACTCATCTCACCTGATGACATTCCAAAAAATATCCCTCACTGGCCACTCCACTGAATAAGAGAGACAACTAGTCAATCCACTTATGCTAACTATTTGAGAAGATTCTTCGATTAGACAGCCAAAGTTTTAAAATGAATTGTGATGTCTTCTTCAAAGGTATCTTTAATTTACCATGAACATGTCCACCAAATTCCATACTAGAATTCTGGTGACATTCCTTGATTTAAGCATCACCAAGACCGATAACAAGTTTAGGCTAACCTCATATTGGCATGACAGGAGTGAATGTAACTAACGCAAGGTAGTCTATACTCCTTGTTTACAAGTGATATGTTGGTATAAAGCCAATACATCCAAAACAAGTCATTGATTGAGCCTTGAACAGTATCCACCTGGCAGTCACATCAAAGGGAACGAACAGTTTCCTAGAGTTCGTCCAAGGAGTTATTACATGGGAAACCAAAGGATCACTCAAGACTAACCAAGCCTCAATAAGAACCACGCATCAGCATAAAACATTGAGAAAGTCACCCCAAATAATCCAAACAACTTTTAAAGATTTAGCGTGGTGTAAGACCGACACACTCTTAGTGAATCAAGGACGAAGGCAAGATAGGCGACATTATTGTCTCTTAAGGAAGAGTACACTAAGAGGATTATAAGATTACTAAGAAGATTAGTCAAACCACTACTAGTTGACTTCCCTTACAAGAAGTTAGGTTTCACCTGCTGACACACCTTCATTAACCAATCACTGAGCCTTTACCACCCGAGACATCCCGTGATCGTTCAAGATTAACCATCGTAGTCCACCCAAAACCAATAGTGTTACTCAAAGGGTAGACACACCACAAACCACACTAAATTTGTGTTGCTGAGTAAGCATCGACATGATTTAAAATTCACGAGCTTCATGACATTTAATCCATCTCAACCATTCTCTAATGGTCCTCTTTGGTTGTGTTCCTTATACCCAAAAGGACATGTATTTAATATAACCGACAAGAAATTTCCCTCCTCAGGAGTGTCCTAATCGTCAAAGGAAGAGATAGACTAGCCGCTCAAATGCATTCTAGTTCAGGACCTCTATAAATAAAAATGTTTAAACAATTGGCATGAAAACCAAAACCAAACTGACCGGCGTGTCAAAACACCCAAGTCTCTGAATGTCATCCTGAGTATTGGGACGGACATGAATTATTTAACACACAAGTCACTCTACTATGGAGATGACCTAAAACATATTTAACAGTGCAAGGCTTGATCATTACAATGGACTCATCTAGTTTGTAACAACATTAATCACTCAACGGGCACCGTGTACGTGAACACATACTACCTCGAGGTGATATAGAAGTAAGACGATGTTTAACTCAAATGATAATATACTAAGTCATCCATCACTATAGATAAGAGAGGTTCTAGTTAACTACAAAGAGGTTGACCATGCTTGAGGCATGTCTAACCTACTAAAAATAATTATTACCCTATGCTCAAGAACAAAAAAATCAAGGAAAAAATGACCACCCATCCGAACAAGGGAGTAATTTTAATAAACGGGGTCTGAATAGAGACAATGGAATGTGAATAACACTAAAAGGGAATAAAAATCACAGAATTGGCAAGAATTTTAAGTCCTAAGGGTGCTACCTACCACAGACTATCCCCTAAAAAGAACAACCATCGACCCTAACACCGAGTCACGCTAAAAGAAGTCACTAGGTTCAAAATCCAATCATTAAAGAAATTGTTAAAAGAAAGAGCGTGTATGGAATGTGCTTCTGTTCTAAGGAAACTCAAGGAAGCTTTATATACCCTTACACGAGGGTCTTAAATAGAGGGCACCACTACAAGTTCCATTTCCAAGCCCTTTACATTTAAACTCATTTCACAATACAACATAAACATGTTCAACAATCCAATCATATGGTCAGCCATCTAACAATCCATAAAGCACCCATACATTTTACAGGTGGAATCTGGATCCCATTTAATTTCAACCAATAAATTTTAGCAAAAGAAACAAATTATATATCAAACAGTCTAGCATGTCACCACAAGTAGATAACAAAGAGAAACATGATGAAATTACAAAATCATGACATTTTAATCATAGAGAGTTTCTAATAAGCACAGAGGCACGATACAAGGAAAACATGCCAGTAAATAGGAAGTATAGAGAAAGGATATCTTGCTAAATATATCACTAAAACATGGTTTCTAAATAGGTGTGCTAAATAAATACAAGGCATGGCATACATTCAAGGAACACTATTCTATTCAGCAGACAAATCGCTAATACAACTACATGGCATGACACTATGTATGATATATGAATCTCTATATGCCTATTATGATGCATATAATTATTCATCCTTACCTTAATATGATAAGGGTAAATTTCTATAAATTACATAAACCCATAAGAAGTGGAAATTATACCAATCACTCGAGGTGAAATCATATCAACTGTAATATCAAAAAGGATGAACATCAATTCCCATCCTTGACCACTTGGTCACTTTCCGTTTGTGGGTTGATCAGTCCCAAACATGGCTATTAACAAAGCGCTGAAACATTCCTAGTATCCTTTATACCAACCCAAAATAGTAAGACAAATGAAAATAACCCATCTCATACCACTTTGTAGCATCCCTGACCTGGGATCCACCTGAAGGGTTCTTCGAGCCAGGTTGACCACATAACCTCAAGCGCATCTCTTCGAATGTCATAGGTTTATGACTAGCAACGAGGGACTTTTTAATGTGTCTGTAGGGGAGACTATACCCTCATAGGTAATAAGTAATACATAGTAGAAGAAACGACAATTTATAACAAATAGAGGAAGCATATAACTAAGAAAACTGCAGAAAAAGAAAATAAACAATGCCAATAGAATAAATAATAAGTGTAGAAGATGATAAATAAAACCAGATATAAAATGATGTCATGCTATGATATATGTACAAAAGTAAAGGCTCAAAAAGTAGGAGTACAAGAATATAATCAAAGCTTTAAATAAAATGAAACAAAGATACAACTGAATCTGAAGAAAAGGTGTGGTCCCATACCCCCAATCTCCATCCTAAGAAGAAAGTAACACTCAAACACATGAACCAGCATGCTTACCACTATCCATAGCTATGAGAATAAAGTCTAATAAGGTACAAAATGGCACCTGAATAAAGAGTGATATATAATATCTATAGGTCAGCACCCACAGTGTCCAGGCCCTTCCATTTTGTGCTGTAAACAAAAGAAATGTACTAAGGTATGATAAATTTAAGCAATTAAATAAACATAATAAAATAAATATAACTTGGTCTGGGTTCTCAACGACACTCGTCCCATATCACCTACTTCGTCCTAAGTCAGGAATCTGAATAAGGTACCTGTGATGGGTAGAATGTCTATATATATATATATATATATATATAACATGCTAGAAAAATAGAAGGCTGACAAAAGAAACATACCCCCAAGAATGTACTTTTGCTTGGGGTCTAATTTATATGTCAACAAGGTGTTCTTCAAGGCACCAAAAGGGCATCACAATTCCCAAGGAACTCAAGCAGCATAAAAAAAGCTTTCATGCATTATCATTATTATTATGTTCATGTTGTGAGTTAGAGTTTGATCCCTTCCTGAAGGTATTGATATGGTACATACTTCAATTTATCCAATACCACTCAGACCATCCAAGGAAATCTTCTGAAAGACCAAGTATCGCTTGAGGCATGGTTTTATCATGAGTTTGTCCTAGTTTATCATATAACGGGTCAAGTATCACTCAAGGCATAGCGTAACCACTTTTCCAATGCATCTATCCTTGAATGTCCCTTAGGGAACCAGTATCACTCATGAGTATATAGAAACTCGGGGAATCCCTCATCTAGAAAAGCCTAAGACATCGCCTCCTTGGCATGATGAGTATCCAATTAGAAACAGAGAGTCCATATGTGGTCCTTAATATGGAACCCATGTTGTATTGTCACCCAAAATTTAATTAGACTTCAAGGAAGTAAATATCCCCGAGAATGCATTTATAATTGCAAAAAAAATATTTTATCAACTAAATCCACATACTTCTTGATCATTCTAGCTAAACAGTTACTTCCAAAACACTTTATCAGCAAAAGCAGAAAGAACACACTTTTCTCTTTATTAAAGGCATAGAACGGTATGAATTTAAACAAGTAAATTTCCAGGCATAAACAAAACAATAAAAACCCCAAGATTAAAGGTTCATAACTATCCTGAATAATTTATTTTATTTTAAGATTAACCAAGAGGGGTTGCACAACGCATGTAATTAATTATTTTAAACAAGCTAGTTTATCTCAAACAAGGGTGAAATAGTCATGTTGATCAGTTTAATTAAATTAGAAAAGGTGAAATCAAATATCGCTGGTAGGAACCGACAATTGGAACAAAGTGAGATATAAATGATGCAATGAAACAAAGGGGAAGAGAGTAGACACCCTACCTCATACTCGTAGTAGATCCTACAGTCCATGAAAATCTTTGATTTGACCTAAAATAGAAGAAATCATATGATTTTAGAAAAACACCAATTTCAGGTAAAAACCTTCCACGGAAGATTTCACGATAGATAGGGGATGAGATCCTATGATTCTTGATGTGTGAGGTTATCCTTACCGAGAGATTTATTGGGAAACTAATAGTGAAGAAAATGGATGAGCGACGGAGTCACAGTAAACTTCCAAAGAAGGATAGGAGGAGGAGGCGCATCACAAGGGGGCGCTACATAGGATGACACACCAAGGGAGAGAAAAGAAAAAAAAGAGAAAGGAAAGAAAAAAAGAAAAAGAAAAGAAAATAAAGAAAATGGAAAATAATAAAATAAAAAAAAATATAAGGGAAGATAAGGGGAAATAAGAAAAAAAATGGTTAAACCCATTTTTAATTATTTTTACTCTTCTCATTTCTATTTTTTATTTTATTATTTATTTTTATTCTTTTTTCATCTTTTTTTATTTTTTTAAATTTATTTTTATTCCTTTTAATCTTTTTTAATTATTATTACTCTAACCTTGCACTAGGGTGTAATATATTAATTTTCATAAATCTAGTGCAAATATCTAAATAATTTAATTGTTGCTCGGGACATGCAAGAGGCTTTCAGGTAATGAATATATATATATATATATATATGTTTATTTACTCCTACGTACACACACGCAGAAATATATATATATACATCATATTTATACACACAAATATTATTTTCCCCATTTAATAATAATAATAATAACACCAATATTTTATTATTATTATTAAATCTATGTCATAATTATCATCATAAATAGTTTAATAAAAAGTTTAACTAAAACTCTAATGTTAATAAATTAACAATGTGATAGCATTTATGTGGGAAAATTAATAATGTTTTATCTAACCCTAAAATAACCCACCCAAATGTATATACATGTTATATATGTATACACACATCTGTATATACATATATACACTCACATATGTATTTATATACATATATATTTAATCCACACACACACACATATATATATTAATTATATATATATATATGACAATGTTTTTATCTCAATCTAATAATGATAACAATAATTAAAATTATTATTATTTAATCCAAACCATTAATGACACCATCAATAATTTAAAAACAACCATTAAAAAGGGGATAATGGTTATTAAATTAATATTGATTGCACATTTATATTTAATTTGAACAATTAATAATATCACAATTATTATATTGTCTACTAATTATTTACACCACAATACTATTTATTAATTACAGAAGTATATTTTTTTATTTTCAATGTAAATAATAATATTAATAATAAAATTATTATTATTATTTCTAACTGCTAAAAAATATTTATAAACCAATTAAATTATCTTCGAGTGTGATCTGACTAAATGTCTGATGCTCGCAAACGTTATATCCTACCTAGGGTAAACCCAGCATTATGAACCTAACTATGGTCTCAGATTTCTCATACAATGCACCGTTTGTGAGAAATTATTTATTTATTATATAAAAAATGGAATAATAAATTAATTAAAAATAAAGAGGGTATTATCATGTGCGATGTTTCCAAACACCCGACACACATCAAAGTTATATCCTTTCTAGGGTAAAACCAATGCTCCGGCCCTAACGATGGTCTCGAATTTCTCATACAATGAACCATTTGAGATTTATTTATTTTTAAAAAAACACATGTGTATGAATACATATATTTACTATTTTTATTTTACCAACGTCGAGGGTCTACGGGTCTCAGAATCCTTCACTGAATAAGAGTCTAACTCTTTAAATATTTCATAGATTACTTCAAAGTGATAAAGAAGGATTTTACCCTTCATTTAATCTATTTACATTTTAATTATAATCTAATTAATTTAATTCAATTTTTTTAAAAGACACACCATAGTGTAAACTATCAGAAATAAATAGGTTCTAATGCTCGGTTTTAAAACCGGCTTTCCCAGCTATTTAATTTCCTTCTATTTTTCATTTGGCTCAAATCATAGGAAATTTCACCAGTAACCCAGACCTATTGGTTACATTATTAAATTGGTAAAAGATATAAGAGATCATATAAAAAAGTATAGCATATTTTAGTATCCTTGGGAGACTAGATACATATATGTTTTTTATATTACATTGGAAACATTAAAACACAATATTATAAACTTCTTAAAAACTCTATTATTTCTATTAGTACATCATTTAACTTTATCAAGTATTCCTTTTTTGTACCCTATAGAAAGGAAACAAAATAAAAGGGTAATATTATATTCTCATAAAGGGGTCACATACAGTGAAATAAATCATGGATACAGAAGGCATAAATGATATAGTGGAATGAATAATCAATACATGTGACATATAATCAATAATATGACCATAAAATACATCCATGGATAATATAGAAATATAAATGATCACATGGATAGTAATAACTAATTCCATAGTGATGGAATACATAACGACAACCCCCATTCTTACCATCATGAGCACAGCCAAGACATCATTCTCACTCTAATGGATATATCCAATACATCATTCTTACCCTCATGATCACATCCAATGCATTATTATTACCATCATAAATACATCCAATAAATTATTCTTACTATCATAACTGAATAAAATACAATATTATTAACATCATGACCATATCAAAACATTATTCTTACCATTCATACCATCATAAATATATCCAATACATTGATTATAAATGGGTAGGCTTCCTCAAAATACCTAAAATTATTTTTCTCTTGATAACTATTGATGCAGTAAGAGGGTATATAATTTCATTCCCCAACCATCACTTACACCTTTCAAATTATTTCCTTGTATATTTAATGGTTAATATAATACCTAATCAAATTTCCTTAGTAATTAATAAACATTTATATTGGAATAAAAAAACATATGAGATATCAATACTTTCCACAGTAAATGAATATAATAACATGTCCATAAGCCATATAGTGAAATAATCTAGATTATATCATTAGAGAATATCCTTGGTGAATCATAATAAAATTTATAGATCTTGAATTAGATGACAAACACTTTTAAAATAGAATTAAAATTTTATTTATAGAAATAAAAAATTACCCTATACATTTTTATACCCTTTTTAAGAAAATTCTTTCTAAAAATTGGGGGAATAGAAATTTATTTTGAAAAACATGAAATATTATAAGAGTATATTCTTAAATAAAACTAAAATATAAGTAATAAAAATTTAAATTGTATATAAAATGTTAAAAATTTATTTCTTTCACACTTTTTTAAAGAAATTCAAAGTCAACCCAAAATTAATTCATGGGTCATTTTTTAAAATAATTTTCAATAGAATGACCAGAAGAACTTTTATAAGATTGTTTAAAAATAAAAATCTCTAAAAATTGAATTTTAATGACAAATAATTGTTAATTTCATAAATTTTTAGCATAATATAAATGATATGGATATGAATAATATTTCAAAATATCTTTATTAAAACCCCAAATATTAAAAGAGTAATACGATTTCTATTTGAAAATGTAGTAAAGAGAAATATGAATATTAAAACTAGTAATTCATATTTTTATTTTAAAATAATAAAGGATAATTTTGGTGGGAATAAGTAAACGGATATGGAAAAAAATTTACCAACAAAAAAATAGTGAGATTGGAAGAGAAACCCTTATGAACTTGGTAACTTTTAAATAAAATACTCTTGAAAGAGAGAACATGAAATGTAACTTTAAATATCATGAATATAAAGATTATCAAAATATAATATTCCAAACGGGTATTAAATATACCAAAAAAAATAAAATTAGTGGTGAATATAGAATATTTCTCAAATAAATTAAATTTATAAGTGAACTCTTACCTTAACTTTCAACCTCTGTGAGAGTGATTTAACTATCTGTATAATAAACATATCAATCTTAATAACTCACATCAAAAACTTTTTCATATCTATTATCTTATACTCTTCCATTATAATCATTTTTTACACATTTATTATCTATTTATTGTTTATTTTCATCATTGATGGTTAGTATTTATGATCATTCCACACATCTATCATGATGTCAATGTTACTCCTTATTGATTGATAAAATTTAATCTTTCCAAAATTATTTATGGTACTAGAATATATTTTACCTAATTATTTATAATGTTTTAGTTTTATTCCATAATATATTTTGTGGTGATTTTTGAAGAAGAAATTGATGATGAGCTAGTTTATGAAATTTTTAATGAACGAAGGATGGTATCTTAATTAATGCGTTAAATAATAATATTACCTTTACTAAACCAAAAATAAAAAATTATTTACATAATTAAATTATTTTTATTCATTAATTTAATTCTTATAACCATCCATGTGGGGTGGTGATGAAAAATAAAACACATCATCCATGGAGGTTGTAGCTTTCATGTATGCATAGGAGACATTTTCATTTTTTTGAATGGATGAGGGGGGAATGGATTAGGGTTATACCATGAATATAATAACATTTAATTATAAAAATGATACTGATTTAATTATATTAATATGGTTAAAATGTTTTTGTAGGCTCATGGATAAGAAATATAATGAAGAAAAGGATAGGGGTGGATATTACTCACATTGCGGATTTAAGTCTTCTCTTGAAAGTCTTCTCAAAATTTGGAGGACTTGGGACACTTTATTTTAACCACAAAATACTAAATTTGTAAAGGTATTATTTTGAGTTAAACTTATCATTATTTCAAGGAAATTTTGATATATATGTGTGGCTTGAAGTGGGTGGAAGTGAGATCCTTTTATAAGTGAAAATGAGGGACTTTTCTGTGGGATTGAATGGTAAGGGGGAGATAAGAGTGTAATTGTATTAGATTTAGGTGAGTTAGGTGGGGAAATGTTAGTGAGACATGTAGGTGTGGATTTATAAACTAAATAAATACTTCTATAAGGTGTTTTTGTCATGTTAATTTAGTAAAATTCTAGCCGTATTATATTAATCATTTTTACCTTTTTAAACCTTGATTAAAAAATAATTGTTGTAATTATTTTTTTATAAAAATATAATATGGCCCCTGTTACAAAATTTTGATGTGTTAATTCAAAAATTTCAATCCATTTAATCCAATTCAATTTCAAAATATGATAAAATTATATTTTAAATTAAAAAATATAATATATTCAAAAACTATTTTTATTGAAAAATGTCACTTTATCCTATAAGTTTTCTTAACCTAATTTAATATTAATTACTAATTTCATGAGTGTTTATCTATTTTTATATTTGTATAAACATGATAATAGATACGTTATTTAAATGATATAAATTTAATTTTTTTAGATAAAAATACACAACACCAAAACTAACCTCAGTAAGATATTGATGTCCAAAATGGTGTTTTTATGGGTATAGTGTTTACTTGTTATAGAATAATCTTTGGTATTACATTCTCCCTGACTTAAAATAATATTATTTAAATTTTTTCAAATACTTTTTATCATAAAAAATGTGGTTAGTTATTTATTCTTCCTTCTTTGGGTTCCCACACTGTTTCCTCTAACTTGTGGTTCTTCCATAGTACTTTCTCCAGCTGAGTTTCTTGATTTCGCAATACTTGATCCCCAGTTCCATTAATATAGATTGGATCTCCATCATATGAAAATTATGGTTATGAATCTATTTATTGGTGTGTACATACCTTGGGTCTGGCATGTACTTCCTCAATAATGAAACATGGAAGATTTCACGTGTGTTATATAGGTTGGGTGGAATTGTGAGATAGTAGGTTATAGCTCCAATTCTCTTTAAATTTTTTAAAGGTATGATGTATATAGTTCTTATTTTTTCCTTCTTAAAAAATCTTATAATTCCCTTCCATATAGATACCTTTAAGAAAATATAATCCCCCACTAGAAATTCCAAACCTTTTCTCTAATTATATACATAGATGTTTTTTCATCTTTGAGCTAACTTAATATGATTATGAATAGTTATCAATTTCAAAGTTTTATCCTCGAAAAGATTTAGGCCTAATATATTCCTCGCTCTAACCTCATACCAAAAATCTGGAGTATGATGGCTCTTTACATACAATGCTTCATACAGTTCCATATGAATACTTGAATGAAAGCTATTATTATATGTGAATTATACCAAATTTAGATATTGGTTCCATATACCTTGAAAGTCAAGTGAGTGTTAATTTAGCATGTCATGTAATTTATGAATAGTCCTTTCATAATTCCTATCATTTTGAGGATGATAGGAAGTCCTCAAATATATCCTGGTCTTAAGATCCTTCTAAAAATTCATCAAAAATTTCGATATGAGCAAAGGGACACAATCAAATGAAATTGGTAAATTCATGAAAGATATTCAAGGGATGTATCCTCCCTTATTACTATAAAATGATAAGGCTTGGTAAGTTGATCTAAAATGACCCATATAAAATTATTCCTCTAATGATTACTTGGGATTCTGGTGAAAAATTCCAACATAACATTGTTCCACTTCCCCATTGGTATAGGGAGTAGCCTCATGACTCCTTTAAGATGTTTTATTTCAGCCTTTACTTTATGATATACCAATAATATAAATACATGGTCCATAATTTCTCACTTCATGTTATCTTGAAAAAAATGATCCCTTAGGTCCCTATATATCATTGTACCACCAGGGTGTATAGAGATATTTGATCTATGGGATTATTAAAAAAATCCATCTTTACCTCATGTGTTGATGGTACACATATTCTAATTAAAATTTATAACACACCATTATCATGGATGAATATTAGTTATTTCCTATATTCCATGGATTTAATCTTCTTTTTTGAACCCTTGGAATACCATTGAGACTTCATTATCATCTCTAGTAAAAATGGTTGGGAAATTACATGGAAAACAACTGATGTTTCCAAATCCTTGATAATTCCCCTTCCCAACTTAACTAAATATATAAAAATTAGATCCTTTTCCATCCCCATAATAGTTAGTACTCCATGATCCTAACTATTGAACACATCTTCCACCTTGTTTTCCCTCTTAATGTGGTAGTGTATTAAAAAATCAAATTCCTTGAGTTGTTCCAGTCATCTCTTCCATCTAATTTTAATCTCTTTCTATATGGATATATAATTCTAAATTTTATTATCAATATATATATCACATCTATCCTAATAAATATTGTGCCACCATTTTTTTATGTAAATATTATGACTATGATCTCAAGATAATGTGTTGGTTTTTTTATGGGTCTTCAATTACCTTGATTCAAAAGAAAATACTTTATCATTCTATAAAAGGATACCACCCAATACTTTCTTTGATGTGTCACTATATATTACAAATATTTCCTTTCCTAGTGGTAGATTCAATACTAGTTCATTAACTAATATCTTATTTAGATCCTCAAAATATTCCTCATATACCTTTGAATATGTGAATTTGACCCCTTTATGTGTCAGCTTGGCTTATGGGTTTCCAATTAATAAAAGTTTTGAAAAAAACATTAATAGTAACCTTCTAATCCAAGGAAACTATGTATTTAAATTATATTCTTTAATGTGGGCCAGTCCTTGACTGATTGTGTCTCTGAAGGGTCAATATATATTATATTCTTAGAGATAATATATCCAAGAAGAATAACATCCTAAATCCAATATTCGCACTAACTAAATTTCCCATATGATTTATCTTCTCTAAGATTTGCAAGAATGATTCAAAAATATTTCTCTTACTCCTCATATATTTTAGATTATATCAAGATATCATCAAATAATACCACCATGAAATTATCATGACAATCCATGAATACTATGTTCATTATATCTATAAATAATGAGGGTAAATTAATCAATCCAAAGGGTATTACTATAAAATTAAAATTTCCATACCTCATATGAAATTTTTTATTTTTTATATCATCCATATTTACTCCTAATTGATGATAACCAGAGCCAAGATCAATCTTTGAAAAATATTGGGGTCCATGAAGTTAATCATAATATCCATCAATGAAAGGAAAATGAAACCTATTATTTATAGTAATGTAATTTATTTCATATAATCAATGCACAGCATTATAAAACCATCCTTCTTCTTAACAAAAATAATAGGGGATCCCCAAGGTGAAACACTAGGTTGATCATAAAAATATTATAGGGGTTTATTTATCTTTCTTAATTCCATTGGGTCCATTATTTATGGAGTCTAAGATATAGGTCTTGTATCCGGGGTGAGTTCAATAGAAAACTCAACTTCACACTCAGGTGGATGAACATTTAATTATTCAGGAAACACATCAATATATTCATTCAAAATAAGTACATCCTTTATTCTTATGTTTCCTCTATATCCATAGGTTTTGTTTATTCTTTTAATCCAAGAATTTCATTAAAGTAAGATACTGGGGGTGGATCATGAAAAAACATAGATAATAAAGTATCCCCTCTAATAATAAGTTATTTTTTTCCACCTTAAAAAATAGTAACTTCATTTTAATGATAATAAATTCTTTCATTATAATTCAAGAGCTAATCCATGATAATTATTATGTCAAAATAAATCATAGGTATAAAAATCATGTTTGAAACTATGGAATATATATGCATCCTAATAAGGACTTCCTGATATATCTGTTTTCAATAATATTCACCCTAGGTGCCTTGATTGAAAACTCATTTCTCAAAGTGGTAGGGGATGATTCAATGGTCTTAACAAACATTTAAGATATAAAATAGTGTATAAATCCAAATCAAATAAATAATTTTCTAAATTTGAATTTATGATCAATGTACCCACTATAAAATCATTTAGAACCTCAAATTTAGATATGGTAATCTCATAGTCTTGGACTTGTTCCCTAGGCTCCTTTTAAGGTGGATTCCCTTAAGAATTGGGTAATTAGAACGAATAGTTCCATGTGTCCTTAAATTTTAATCACTGGATATTAGTGGCTACTTTCTTTCCCTTACATTCATGAGACAAATAAACCATGTCTTAAATCCTATAACAAACTTACATTCTCTTAAAGTAAGTACCAAAGTCTTTTTTGAAGGTAGTGTTCTGGTCAAAGACCAAAACACAAAAATTATTTAAAGAAATAAATGGTTACACAAGTATGAAATAAGGAATTTTGTTCACATCCCTAACATAAAGTGGGAGTAACTCAGGTTGAATATTATCACTCTAAAGCATATCGTGTGCAACCCCCATATTAGCCATTCCATCAGTGATCCTGTTTGATTCACGATACGTATGAGTGACAATGAAGTTGATATCTGAGAGCAAGTTTCGGCAGTCAATCCATCACGCAGTGAGAATCCAAGCGAGATGAATGGTACCATTCCAGATGTCTTGGACAATAGTGGTAGAGTCACTTTCAATCCATATATTGTTCTAGTTGAGCAGCTTAGCGAATGAGATAGCATGGATAATTCTCATCATCTCGGGTTCCAATGAGGAATCAAAACCACAGGATCCATAGAAGCAGTCAAGTGTCTGGTCGAGGTGATTTATGAAGATGGCTCCACAACCCACTGGTCCAGGGTTGCCTTTAGAGGCACCATCCACATTGATTTTAATCCATCCTGGGGGTGGGGACTACCAAAAAACATCAAAGGTAGATCTAGGTCGAGGGTAATTTTCCTCAACTCCAATACGCCTAAGAATCCCAAGGTCATGAACCGAGTTGCTGCAATGATATTTTTGAATCGAAGACGCCTCCCGTATCATGATGAGAATTTTCAATTTACCTAAATTAATCTTTAATGAGTTGTTACGGAAATTAAGTTCATTTCTATCATACCAGATCACATGAAGGATCTCTGCTACAGCTACAAAAAAAATATTCTTGATCTGTTGGGATTCAGTTTGGTCCATAAACCACTGTATTTGCGAGGTTATAGAACTACAAAACAACCATCTACACTCAAAAATGTCAAAAATATAATGCCAGAGAGCTGTTTCCATATCACAAGAAAGAAATAGGTGATTAATATCTTCTCTATGTTGGTTACACATACGGCATTTAGAACAAAGATTAATCCCAAAATCTTGTAAGCAGGTATCCATGGGGATTCAACCATGGGCGATACGCCAAACAAGGGTGAATCTTGAGGGTTTAATCCAGAATTTATTTAAGTTTTTTAACCAGGATAAGTTGTTGTCTTCATTGTTGAACAATTGTTTGTATTAATTTTGAGATTCAAGCACCCCATTGTGAGCAGATTACCAAATAAGAAAATCATCTGTATTAGTGAAGGGGTAACTATTAACAATGTGTTTGATATCCTCAGGTAAACATGGATTTTGAGAATGAATGACTTTATTTATGGTTTCATTAGTGTGGAGTGGAGGTTAGTTGTTGGGCATTAAAGATATTAGGGGAGCGTCAGTCCAGTTATCCAACCAAAAATTTAAGTTTGAATTTCTACTAGCCATCCATCTTGAATTTTTCATAATGGAAGTGAAGGTGTTTTTAATGGCAGGCCAAATAAAAGACGTGAAAAATTAAGACTGATTATTTCTAAGTTTGTGAAGGAAATGATCCCTAATAAAATCCATGGAAGGATAGTTATTATGAATTAGGTTCCACATGATCTTGTCTTGAAGAGATTCATTAGAGAAGGAAAGGTTTTTAATACCAATACCCCCTTTATCAATTAGTTTACAGCAAGTGGTCCAAGGGACAGTAACCAGTTTTTTCTCTAGAGTACTCCCAGTCCAAAAAAAGTTCTTAATTGCCACATTAATGCACTTTAGGATGATATTTGGCCATTTTTAAATCATCATAAAGTAAACCAACTTGGATACAATAGTGGATTTATCAAGACAAATTCTCCCAGCCATCGAGAGGTTCTTACCCTTCCAAGAAGAAAGGTGTCGAAGCGTTTGATCAATGATGGAGGAGAAGTAATCCGATTTGGGTCTACCCCAAAAGATGGGAACACCAAGATAAGTTAAGGGTAATGTTCTCTCTTTAACACCTAAGGTATTGGAAATATTGATTTTCCTATATGGGGGGAAGTCTTTGCAAAAGTAAATGTAAGATTCGTGCCAATTGATGTGTTGACCAGACACTTCTTGGTAGTGAAGAAGGATGACCTTAAGGTTATTCACATTTCTATTGTCCCCTTGAAAAAAGAGAATAATGTCATCGGCATAAAGAAGGTGTGGGGGGTCATTCAAGTTTCTAGAGGTAGAGATAGATTTAATTCTACCTTTTTCAATAGATTTCATAAGTAGTGTACTTAGATAGTCTTCAGTAATGGAGAAGAGAATAGCCGAGAGATGGTCACCTGGTCTAACTCCCAAGGAACATTTAAAATAACCTTTGGGGGATCCATTAATGAGTATAGAAATGTGGGATGAATTAAACAGGGTTTTAATTTTGTTTATGAAGTTATCATTGAAGTCGAACTGCATAAGGACTTTATATATGAAATTCCAATCAATGGTATCAAAAGACTTTGCAATGTAAAGTTTAATGGAAACATTCCCTCCTCGATTTTTCCTGTTTAAGAGATTTGTGGATTTAGAGGTAAGAAAAATACAGTCTTGAATAGATATTCCTTTTATAAATCCAAATTGGTTCCAGGAGACAATTCGATTGCAAATATCAGAAATTATATTTGCAATTAATTTGGTGATAATCTTAAAGAGAGATTTTATGAGAGATATGGGCCTGAAGAGGTGAAGTTCATCTGCATTCTCAGATTTCGGGATAAGGACTAGGAATTGAGAATTTAACCCATGAGGGAGAATGCCTCTGGAAAAGAATGTTTTCACCATGTGACAGACATCCTCCTGAATCAAATCCTAGTGTTTTTTATAGAAACCATTATTAAAAACATCTGGCCCAGGAGCACCGTCAGCGTTGAGGCTAAAGATTGTGTCTTTAATTTCTTGGTCAAGATGGATACTATTAAGCAAAGAGTTCTCTTCCTCAGTAACCAGCATGGGAATGACATTAGACATAAGATCTTTATCTATCGCAGTTCCATTGAAGATATTATGAAAATAATATATCACATGATTGGAAATGCTTTACTTAGTGTCAAGAATCTGATCCCCCTCTCTAAGATAGGAAAGAGGCCTATATTAGTATTTTAAATAAATAACCACTATTGATCAGTATCTACCTAAAAATAATAAAACATCATGATAACTTTCTCCCTTTAAATACTTCCCAAAGAGATAAATATATTCTAAAGTGACTCGATCCACTCTGCATCTACTAATGTGTTAGTGGTCCCCTAGAATGATAGAGGTTGTTGCCGCATGAAGCAGTACAACATTATTGCAGTATGTTGTGGATTGTCATGTTTCTCCATAAATGAAAGTATATTGATCATAACCTAATTCAACTTCCCTAATATATCTATAATCTTCTCAATTTTAACACTAGTTATGTTGAATTTCTCTAAAAGGAAATCCGTAAATTTTTTTTGGTGTTGATATGATATCCATTCCTTTGGTTAAGTACCATCTCTAAATAATTCCATACACTTAATTATTTGATAAATAACATTGTAAATTTGAAATAATAGTATATAATTATGAATTTGGTGTAGCACATAACATATATTGAAAATTTATGCAATAGCCAATCCCAGAATAATAAGCTCAATGTCTTTGGAGGTATCTTCAAATCAGATTAATATTCTCAAATCATTTGCAATAGTATGTAAAGAGTGTGTGAATCAACAAAATCATATCCCTTGAGAGTTTAAAATCATGTGTGCAGTTAGGTCTCTTTTTCATATACACATTTTCCTTTTGGGGATTATTAACCCTAGGTACATCTATTCCCTAACCTATATCCACTTGTTTGTATCCAAATAATGATGGCATTTCTAGGAAATCACACAATTTACACTTTACCAAAATTTTATGGTGTTTTTATATATTTATTGTTTTATAATTCTCAAAAAAATGGTGTAATTGGGTGACAAGGATGAAATAATGGGATGTATTGAAAGATCGTGACTAGTCTTTCAATTTATAAGTGGTCAACTTAATCATCATATCTTTATTTTCTCACTTTAATTTCTCATTGTATGATTCTCAGAGATGAGACTATATAGTGTAACCATCCTTGTCCTAATTTCATGTTTATAGAACACTATATATTGATGATTTTATCATATTGTAAACATTAAAGGATCCATCTACAAGTCTCTTGTAAGCTTTTTTATCACCCTCATTTTCTTCATTTAGGTAGAATAGAAGGTAATGAGTACTATTACACATATAATTCTCATAACATATCAATATTTACAAAAAACTTTAAAACTCTTGAAAATTAGTGTCGATTTGGACACATACATGGTCTGGTACAAATCAAAGTGTTATTATAGTATTAAATTCTATTTTATACTATGTAAAATATAATTATGTTAGTGATTTTTTCTTTATTATTAGTTATTAGACATTATAAATTTATAAATATTAAATATCTCCAACTATTTTATCAAACCCTATTATCCCTCAACTACTATATTTTAAATACTCAGTTGTTTGAGTATTTTAGCAGAAAAGATCGTTAAATCTCGCTTTTTAGTTTGATTTATGGCATTGACACTACTCAAAGAGTCTATAGTAATATTTTAGCTATCCAACTACATTAACTTCTGTCTCATTGATCTGTTGAGTGGAGTCTCATCTCCTATAAATCATAAATTTTATTTATTAAATGTTTTGCATCTATATTTACAATAATCAAACTATGGATACTTATTTTCTGCTAATATTAGTTAACTTGACACATTACTTTCATATGAATTTCCTATAAGTAAGAATCACTGTCAATTTGGACTGATGAATACCTTAAACACACATTTTTATTAAAAATCAATCAATGTAAGGCATTAATGACTTAATATTTACATTTATGGATTTAAAAGTTTTGTTTTGTTTGTGACTAAAAACTAATTCTATTTATCTTTCTTATTTCTAAGTGATCACACTCACAACTTTAATAAATCATAAATAGAATACATTTGTTGAACATGTTAATCTAATCAATTCATGATTTTCTGTTATTATTTTATGTAATCACATATAAACTACACATAAATAAAATTAATAAACTATGAATAAATAAATGAAATAAATATCGTGATCAAGAGTATATTATAATGATTTATCTACTAAGTGAATAATGGATCAACCTAGACCCTGGGGTTAACATTTTGAGCTATTTATCATATGAATAGAGTTACAGCACTCACCCCATACAATGTATCAATTAATGTCTGGTATGTCACTAAATCTCTATGTGAATTGCATCATATTTCATCTTCCTCACTATACAACAATATAAGTATACAGAAAAAGTGATCTGAAGAATATGGAAAATAGAAAAATAATTTTATCGGGGCATAAAGGACCTTATACATATAATGAGGAAAAATAAAATACACATATCATCATTTATTAAATGATTATTATAAACTAACACATTGTAATAATTAAATAAATACACACTAGACATTAATTGGTTGGTCTGAGATCATGATATGTTGACATGTAATAAAATTTCATAAGAATAATTAAAATTTCTAAAATTAAACTTGAGGGATATTTTAATTCATTAAAATCAGATTCAAATAGTTTTAATTAATTATGGATACAATCCATTCTATTCAAAAAAAATATAAATTCTAACTAATTTAAATTAATTTTTTAATTTTTGTAATAATTATTCAAAATTATTTGGACCAAAAATGGGTCCCAGGAAGGGAAATAGGCCCATGCTAGGTCTAATTAGTCTAGGAGAGATAGCTCTAGCTAGAATTGGCCCAGACTTGGTCGAGCAATCCATCCAGTTACTGGGTTGTGGTTGGTGGGGTTCACTCTTATCAAGTGTCCAAGGGGGTTCTTTATATTCCACACATACATAAAAATTATTATTGTTATTGTTATTATCATTTTTTACACACTTGAATCAATAGTGTGGGTGATTAGTGAATCCCCATAAAGGGTAGACTATGATCAATACCAGTGACAGTGCCGCCATCCAATTATTTTTAAAAAAATTAATATTTTCTTTTGTTCAACGCTTATTGTAGACAACACCCCTCCCCCGCCCCTGAAAAATCCATTCCCCATTAAAAAATTCTCTAATATACATATATATATATATCTGTGTGTGTGTGTGTAATTGTAAAATATAAATAAACATAAAATGGATATGTTTTATCTGTCTAAACTTAGATCGATGCACCATCAGTGGCATTGAGATTGTATTAAAGTACTATTCATGAATCTTAGAAAATTTATTCAAAATGATAATTAAATTATTTTCTGATTGTGTTCATACTAATTAAAGGAACCCAAGGATTTTTTAAAGTATTAAAAAAATTAAAATTTTTAGTTCTGTATTCATATCAAAACATAAAATCTAGTATAACCCTTTCGAGATTCACCCATGGATCGCGTTCAATTTAATTTAATCATAAAGATTAGAAATTTAACAAAAATATAAAAAATACCTTGTTTGTTTGTTAATTCCAATTTGATATACTTGTTTTTTCTGTGTCATAAATTGAAGGAGCAAATCAAGGTGTCTTCTAGAACACACACTCATGAACCATAGATCCTCAACCATTATTCTTTAATTATCCGGGTGCTAGAATTAGAAATCAAAGTTCTTTATAACAATCCTTTGATTGTGTGATGAATGCAGAATCGATATGAGGAATTAGGATTGATATGAAATTGTTATTAGTTTCTCTCTCTAAAAATTGAGAGAGGGAGGAGAGGACAGAATCTATCTCTATATTCATGAAAATTGTTAGGGATACTATTCATTGCTAAAAATGAGTTTAAATAGTAGTTAAACTTTCCAAAATTCCAATTAATATTCAAGAAAAGTTTAACCTTTTAATTCAACCTAAAATAACTAAAATAACATAATATACATGTCATAAATGTAACACCCTAACTCTAGTAGCCTGAATTTAGTGGTTATCTTAATATATTTCCATAAGATACAAGTGATCGCATCCCAAAGGATCGAATAGTTTAGTAGTCTTGGGGGCCATATGCATACATTATTATCACATTACATTTGAAAACATAAAATAGAACTTAAAATTCTAGTGAGAAATTTATTTTTTCATTTATTATATCCATGAGTTCATTCATATATCCCTTCTTGATATCCTGGGGAAAGGAAAACATAATAAAGGGTTGTCTCAGATGCATAATAATGGAAAAATTACAATTAAAGGTATTATAAAATAAATCAGGCATAAATAATATGTCAAAGAAAAATATCGAATATATCATATAACTAATATCATAAAATGGTAATATATACATGGGTTACAAAACAATATAAAGAATAAAATTTATAACAATAATTATCTTCATAATTATATAATTCATTATATATGATGTCATAATCTTACTTTCAAGGCCTCGTTCCAAGACATAATATATAAATAGGTAAGGTGTACACTAAATTCTAAAACTAGTTTATCTCATGAGACCTATTAATGCATCTAAGGGATATAATAAGATAAACCCCTCACATACTAAGTCTAATTTATTCATCATATGACATAAATTAATAACAGTTCAATTAATAATTAACATAAACATTCATATTGAAAAAGTAGCATTCAGAATGTTAATATTTTCCTCAGTCAATAAATAGAAAAACATGATCATAATCCATACATAGAAATATAGGTGATGGTAAAATTATATTATATCCTTAGTAAATTATAAAAATAATTATAGGATATTTACAATATTGAAATACCTTTAAATGAACATTTGATCCTTTCTTTGAAAAAATGAATAAAAAAATGTCCTTTTCTTTTGATAATATTTTAAATTAAAATTTTTAGAATATTGAGAAAATTACCTTATTTGGAAATAACCATGGAAACATATAAATTAATATAAAAATAAAATTATAATTATGACAATGATAAAACCCATTCATTCAGTAAATGTTAAAACAAATATTTCTTTCAAGTTTTTCGTAAAAAGCCAAAAATATCTAATTCGAAAAATAACAAGAATATTCCTTTTAAAATTTTGAAAATAAAGTCATTTATGGTTGAAAATTACTTTAAAAAATTATTTTATCATAGAAAAGAACATTCTTGAAAATATTTTAAGAAACATAGATAAATAAGAAAATGTTCATTGACCAAAGAGGAAATAAGGTCAGTTTTTCTTCAAAAAAACATTTTCTCAATCGTATTAAGTACCAAAGAGAGGAAAATGAAAGTAAAACATGTAAAATCCGTATATAAATATAGAATAATAAATTATATGTATTTTTAAATAAAAATAGTTTATAATTTCCTTCAATGGAAATTTAAACATAAATATTCTGAAATAAAAATTAAATTTTAGAATAAACCCTTACCTTGGATTTACTATTGGTTAGATGTGTTCCAAAATATCATATAATAAACTTGTATTAATTATTTACATTCTTAAGAACCTTTTATAGGTTTATTAAATTATCATAATCCCTTTTATTTCATTTATTACTATATCTTATATAATTACAAGATCGGTTAAGTTCATGTCGGGTGATTATTCCAAAAATAACTTCAGTGGGTTAACCATGGTCAAACATGTCATTACTCCATAATCTAAAATATATTATTCATGAAATATTTATCATGTTTTTATATTTAATATAATTTTATAACTAATTATAAAAGGCGATCGTGAAAAATGAAACATGTCACTTCATGGAGATGGTAGTCTGTATGTATAAATGAATGAACTTTTCATTTTATAATGGATGAAAAGTAAATGAATAGATAAAGGTTTAATTTCAAAGAATAATAATATTATAATAAATATCATATTTATTAATTTAATCTATTCTTATTACCATCCATATAAATCATAAATTGAAAATAATTTACATTTCTTTATGGAGTTGGTTGTCCACACATATGCACAAGCAACGTTATCATTTTCCAAAAAATGGAAGGGTAAGAAGATAGATTATTTATTATAATTACATAATCATAATTATATAAAAAATCAATTAAATATTCATTATATCAATCATAATAACCAACCATTAAGAGTGTTGATAAAAAATTGAATACATTGCTTCATGGAGGTGGTAGTCCACACATATGCACGAGCGGTTATTTCATTTCCCATTTGATATAAAGGTGGTAGATAAAGGTTTCACAATCATCATGATATAATTTTATTATATTAATGATACTTATTTTATAATATCAACGTGTTTAGGATATAATTGAAGGAGGTAGATGAATAAATAACATGAAAGAACTCTGTTCAGAGTTATACCTCTTCTTTGGAAATCCTCCTTCGTCTTACACCTTAAGCCTTCTTAGGATGGTTATAGTGGAGAAAAAAATCTATAGGTTATGGGGATTCATTCTAAGAAAATATTTTTATAGGTATTGGTAGAGATAATTGTCTTAAATTGTTTTAATAAAATTAGAGAGGCAATTCTATTTTATAAGTGAGGTGGGTCAAAATTTTGTAAATACTTGAAATATTATTATATATTATATGTCTTACTAAATTCAAGGGGATACAAATTTTAAAAATTTATAATATTGGAGGTATTAGGTTAAAATATGATTAAAAATATAATTTATACAATATTTTAGTTCATTTTAAACCTTATCTTTTTAAGTGAACCCTCTTTTAACCCATTTTAACCTTTACTATAGTAATTAATTTTTACCTCGATTTCTATTCATTATGACCAAAAATTAAGTTGGTTTTATTACCTAAAATTTACTAATATAATTAAAAATATGGAATAAATTTTAAAATATTCAATTTATTGAAATGATAAAAAATTATTTCAATATATGTTAATAAAATGTAATGAAACCCATTTCTAGAAAAATACTTTTTTAATCATAAAAATGATTTTACAAAAAAATAATGTATAATATTGATTGAAACTGAATTAAATGAATTATTTTAAACCAAATTTGACTTATTTCTTCCAAATTAAACCAAAATGTAAATTAACCTTGTAAAGACTTTATTGAGAGAGAAAACCCAACAGTGTTTTTATTTGAATAAACACATTACATAGATTTCCAAAATGTTAGCATATATTTCTAAGTTCAATATTATATATTCATATAAATTATATTAATTATTAATTATATTTTTTTTAGAAAAAATATTTCATAAACTTTTCAGTTATTCTTATATCATTATAATGTCATAAAAGTGACAATATTTATAAAATCAGTATTTTTCACTATTCATCCAAAAAATCAATTGTTCTTGAAAAATATAAAAAAATCACCCTAATCTAATTATAACATGATAGATTAAAAAATAAAATTCATTTTTTCAAATTAAATTTCTAAAAATGGTAGAAATTAATTCTAATTATTCACACATAATACACCTAAAACCATTTTTAAGAAGAATGTATTCTTATGGCATAAAATGAATTTATTCTTATACTTTACCTAGTAAAAAATATTAGATTAATGTAAAAAAATAAATTGAATTAATTATTTGTAATAAGTAAAAACTTTCAAAATATATTTCATAATTGGGTTATTCATATTCATACCCGTCAACCCAATGACTAGGTTATAATAGTCTTATTTAAATAATATTATTTAGCAGTTTGTTTAAGCTTGGGTTGTGTATAGTGAATGCTATCGAATGTGGTATTAATTTAAAGGAAACTAAAATCTTGGGGTGTTACATTATACCTTCCTTATATATATTTTTTCCTTGAAATTTTAATTCATTTAGATCACATCTTGAAATTTTAATAGATTTTATTATGAATTTTATTTTAAACATTAAGAATAGTGAAATTATTATTTTCTAAATAAAAAATATGTGTACCTTTATAAGAATTAAACTTGTGAATGTATTTCTAAAGAGTACAGTAATAATTAATTTATAATTTCCAGAAAAAATTTTACAAATTTATCTTTCACTACTTGATTTTAATGAATTATAAGAAAATATACTTACTTGATTCCTTCAAACTTTCTAAGTAAAACTTTTTCCCTTTGATTGAGTATTGTAATAAATTCCCAATTTTGATTCTAATAACCAATCACTAATAGAAATTTTTATGTATGAAGCACAAAAATAAAACTTTAATGTATCATAATATATATAAAATAAAAAAAGTGATTTCACCAGTCTAAAAAATGATTAGAAAATGTTAAGATAATGCACAATATATATAAACCTTCTTGTGAAGAATTAATACATTAATTCATAAAACATCAATGATAACACCTATATAAATTATATAATACTTTAACCTTTAAATTAAAATACCACTAGTTCAACATAGGTTATTTTATGCTTCTTCTACTAATTCTTAAATCATAAAAAATAATTAAACACCAAAAATTAAGATTTTTTCCAACCCAAACATAGGTATAACATCCATGTTTGCAACTAGGGAATATTTTTTCATCTTAATAGAAAGTTCTAGATATATTATCATTATAACTAGATTCCAATTGAGTGTATTGATTGAAAATTTATTCCTCATATTTTCAACCAATTATTCGACATCTAGGAAAAATATAAAAGAGTTTATAGATCCATAATCAAATAAAGCATGAGTTTATGATCAAAGTACTTGATATCACAACTAAAGGTATTTTAACATCAACTGTAATAATTGCATAATATTGGTCTTTCTCCCTTATCCTTTTATTAGGTAAATCACCTTGATGCTTGGGAATTTATTTTAATAGTGCCACCATCTCCTTATGGTTGAAACAATAGATATTAGTAGCATCTTTTTAGCCCTTGTATTCTTGTTCCTAATGTAATTTCAGTCCATACATGAAGTAAACTCTCATTCCCTTCAAGTAAGTACTAGGGTGTTTCTATCTACAATTATCACAAATGGGATGTCCCATCCTTCCTTTATTTTCCTTCACATTATTTCATTTTTCTTTGTGCTCAGTCATCCTCTTATTCTCTTGATTTCCTTTGAAAATATATGACTTAGATAATTATTTCTCCATCCTAATGGAACTTGATACCATATCACCATATGATGAAAACATTGGATATACAAGTGACCTTAATAGAATTAGTTTAATCCCATCAAATAAATGTTAAATATTACTTTCCAAATTATGTATACAGTCCATAGAATTCCTTTCTAATATTGTAAAGTTTTCTTCATACTCAGCAACACTTTCTTATTCCTTCTATCTTAGATTAGGGAATTATCTTTCCATATCAACTCATTTCTCATGAAGCAATTATTTTTCAAATAATTCCTCCTTAAAAGTATTTCATTCCATTATATATATCTTATCTTCCTCCTCCTTTGTATTTTTAATCAATGACCACTATTAATCAGCATCATTCTTAAACAATACGCTACCAGAATAACCTTCTCACTTTCACTACTTCTCAAAGCAAAAAAGTATCTTTTCAAGATAATTGATCCACTATTTTTCTATCAATGTATCATTAGTTCAATTAAAGGATTGAGGTTTCTTCAATATTAAGTGGTCCAACATAAATGAATCATGTTTTAAAGTTACATTTAATTCTATATGGGAAAGGTTATTGGTAATAATCTAAGTTGACTATCTCATTATAGTCATAATCTATTCAAATCCAACACTAGTCGTATTAGCTTTCTTGTGAGGGAAATCCAAACATTTATTATGGTTTTTGACACCTTTTTCATTAATTCCAATAGAATCCATTTCTAAATAATTTCATACACTAAATTTTCTCTTAACATTATGAATCATATTTTATAATTAAAAATATGGAGAAATATCTAGCATATATTAAAAAACTATGAATAGATAATCTTGAAACCAAAATCTTGGTAACTTTGGGAATATCTTCAAATCATAATAATATTTTTAATTTGTTCATAATGGTTTATAAATATAATTTAGATCAACCAAATCATATACCTAAGGAGTTTCTATCCATGTGTGCAGTCTTAGGCCCACTCATCATGCACCAAATAAAGATTGAGTTGATACTACACCATCCTTTTCTATGGTGTTTCCCCTTAGGTGCATCTGTACCACAACCACATAAACTTATAAATATCTAGATATTAATTTAATTTCTAGTAAAATAAACAATTATTTACCTTACCAAAACTACATGGTATTATAATATGCATAAAATTATCCCTTGATCTGATCATAGGGTAATGTTCTCTAATCTATGTTTTCCTAAATATAGTTCACAAGGTTTATACTAAACCTCATCTAATGTAAACTATAACACCATGATTCCAGTAACTTGAAGCCAATGTTTATCTTACTATATTGGAATAATATATAATATATTTAATCTCTATGGTTTGAGTAGTTTAGCTATATTAGGAGATTAAATATATACATCATTTTCACATCACATTTGAAAATATGAAATACAACTAAAAAATCTAGTGATAAATTTATTAGTTATTCTAGTATATCTATGAAATCATTAATAGATACCTTCTTGGTATCCTAAGTAAAATAAAACATAATAAAGGGTGAGATCATATGCTCAGTAAGTGAAAGTGTATAAAATAATATCATACGATAAATAAAGAATGAATAATATGCCAAATAAAAAAAATCCTTACAACTAATATCTTAAAAGGGGAATAGATACATGGATGAAATAACTACATAAATAATCACATTGATAATAATAAATGCTTTCATAATGATAGAATGAATAATTTTGGACATTAGAATCTTACTGTTAGGTCTACATGCCAAGATATCATACATAAATAGGTAAGGTGAATGCTAAATACCCAAAATAGTCTATCTCATGAGACCTATTGACAAATATAGGGGCTATAATGGTCGCCTAACATCACATACTAAGTCTAATTCATTAATAATATAAAATAAATGAATAAAAATTCAATACATAATCAAAATAAACATTAATATTGAAAACCTAGCATATAAAATCTCGGTATTTTTCCCAATAAATAAATAAAACAATATAATCATAAGGAATATAGAAAAATAATTTGGATTGTATCATTAGATAATATTCCTATTAAATCATAATAATCATCAAATAATGTTTACATATATGAAAATACCTTTAAAATAACATTTGAGCCTTTCCTTGAAAACATGAGAAAAATATCATTTTCTTTTAATGAAATTTTAAATAAAAATTTCCAAAAAAATTCAAAATACCCTTATTTTAAAATAACCTTATAAAATCATAATGGAATATTTAAATAAAATAATATTTATGATAGTGGAAAAACTATTCATTCAATGATCATTAAAACAGATATTTCTTTCACACTTTTGGTAAAAGGTCAAAAGTAACTCATTCAAAAAACAACAAGAATAATCCTTTTAAAACATTGAAAATAAAGAAAAATATGGTTGAAATGACTTTAAATAATAAAGTTATCATATAAAATAACATTCTTGGAAACATTTTAAGAAACATGGGCATGGAATAAAATATTCATCAACCATTGAGGAAATAAGTTCGATTTTTCATTAAAAAAATATCGATTGTATTAAGTAACAAAGAGGGGAAAATGAAAAGAAAACCTATAAAATCCATAGATAAATAGAGTATAAGAAAATATATGGATTTTAATAATTTAATATCTTATAATATTCTTTATTTTAAATTAAAATATAAATAATCCTGAATAAAAATGAGATTGTAGAATAAACCCTTACCATAGATTATAGCTTGGTTGGATGCATTGTAACCTCCTGTGTAATAAACATATATTAATTATTTAATTGATTAGGATAATTTTATAGGTTTAGTTCCTTGTCATGATCTTTGTTATTCCACTTATTACCATGTATTATGTAGTTACTAAATTGGTTAAGTTTATATCTTTTTTTTCAGGATGTTCGGGTCATAATCCCAAAATAACTTTGGTAGGTTGAACATGGTTAAAGGGTTCACTATTTCATAATATCTAGAATATTGTGCATGAAATATTTATAATTTTTTAACATTAAATAAAAATTTAGAACAAACTATTAAAGGTGGTCATGAAAAATAAAACATATCGCTTCATGGAGATGGTAGTTCGTATATACACATAAATGACATTTTCATTTTCTAATGGATGAAAAGTAAACGAAATAGAAAAAAATTTACTTTAATAGAATAATAATAATATTATATATATAATATTTATTCATTGAATCCATTATTATTACCATATATATATATATTTGAAATGAGAAATGAATCACATCACTTTATAGAGGTGGTAGTTTACACATATGCACGAGCTACATTATCATCTTCTAGTGGATGAAAGGTTAAGAATTTAGATTATATATTATCAATAAAAAAAAATATAATAAATATCATAAAAAAACATTATATTAATAATAATAACCAATTATAAAGGGTGGCGATGAAAAACAAAATGCATCGCTTAATGGAGGTGGAAGTCCACACATATGCACGAGTGATGATTTCATTTCTCATTGGATAGAAAGTAGGTAGATAGATATTATTAAATCAGCATAATGACATTTCAATATCTATAATATAATAATTTTATTATATAAACATGGTTATTATAGTGAAAATGGTATAAGAATAAATATAATTAAATAACTTGGTTAATATTTATACCTCTTATTTGGAAATCCCCCTTTGGATTACACATTAAGCCTTCTTAGGATAGTATTATGAGAATTCCAAAGTATCTATAATGTGTAGAAAGAATATAGGAAGGTATTTAAATATGTATATTTTGATCTGGGTGGATCAAAATGTGTAAATTGTTACAACATATCCTAGAGGGGCCCGCGTCGTGACTCCCCAAGCCCGCCTCCAATAGGCCAGGGGTTGGATATTAGCACCGACAAGGCATGTCACTAACATGGGAGGCCTTATCATAATTAACTATACACAAAAACAAATCCACAATCCTATAAAATTCTTAAATGTAAAAAACTATTGAACAACCATGCATGCATACATCTAATCTCGTAACCCATGTACGACAGGAAGTAAAAAAAGTAAACAAGGCAAAATGAAATCCCACCACAAAGAGTTTGTAACACAAGTCCAACCTAAAAGTGAGTACTATTACTGCTGTTAGAAATCCATAGAAACACATCTCATTCTATCTAGTCTCACTAAACACCTTCTGGTCCTCGTTCACCTGGGACTTTATCAAAAGGTTGATCATCTATATAAGACATGAAACGTGCGGGAAAAGCCCATGCAGGAATGAGTATAACAATACTCAATTGGACACCCCAAAACCAAAAGGCATAAAAAAATTAAATACATCCAACTCTAAACAGGTATATGTCTACAACACAAGTAATTAGAATATCCAGATATACTCAATAAATACACATAGTCTAGAGGTAAATCACAACCATAGTATACCAGTCTAGGATTCCAGCTTCAAGATTCCTCAAAGAAATCATCTGGGATAACACACTCCTGAGTCTGATAGAACTGATTACATCCATCCTAGGGTTACTACTCTTTGGGTCTCTTCATGAGAAAGAACACACTGATAGTCTAAAGAAAAAGATATACATAGATGAGGATCACTTCCAAGGCCATGGGGTGATACCAACAACTCAATATTAACTAACCCGCTAAGTAGAGGATCGAAACCTACATAGTGTTGGTCATGAAGATACCAAGGACTCCACTTAGGGAACAAATATTAATAGAGGATAATCACTTTGGACTTCTCGGATGGATTTTAAAGACTTTATACAAGAAGTCCTTCTGAAGGGATCATAGTCCTAGGAGTAGGAGATGATTCCATACCAACCATCAGGGAAAGGATAAGGGAAATATACCCTAAAAAACTTGTCCAAGATATGGAGGAAAAGATATACAAACCATGTATAAAATAGTACACAGTGTGTAGTGGGGGTTGCATGTCATGTCCCTTGACCCTAGGTCATGCCTGTGTTAACGACCGATGTCATTAATCCATGTATGTATAGTAATACATGTAATGTAGGATTTCTTTGTATTCTACCCATGTACTAGTACATGTATCAATCCCATGTATGTTTTCTTGTGTACGAGTACAAATCTTAGATCATGTAGCTAGTCCAACTCATGTACGTTTAGGGAGTACACTTCGTGTAGGCAGTCCGTGTACTCCACCCCATGTCTGTGTACTTTCTAAATTACACACCAAGTTCACGTGGGAGGGACCACTTTTCATTTGGTTGGGGTCACATGTTGTGTGATACATAACTTCCTCTAGAAACCCTATCCACCACTTATGGGTCCCCACATGATGTGTAGATCCGGTGTACACTCCGTGTAATATGGGATTCTCCATAATCCCATGTATTCTTCCCATTCATTATAGTGCCTAATACCTCTAATTAGGTGATTTTTTCACCACAATATTGATGATACCAACTCATCTAAATGTCTTCATCAACAAAAAATAGGTTCCTCCATCAGATCAGCTCAGAAAACTGGATCAAATTCTCATTCCTCATTGTGTGTTGAAGAACACTGAAGAATGTGAAATATCATAACATCTATCATATGAATCACTCTATCTCTATCATAACATCTCCATCATGTGGTGTAGATTCCATATCTATGTTATCGGATCATTATTCTAAGAAATGGGTGTGCGATGATTGATTGATCAGGATTTGTCGAGCCATGAGACAAATGAAGAACGCCCATGACAAACGATGAATGGGGGGGAGAAAATACTAATAAAATATTAGATAAATGAACCTCGATCAATGTTCATGTTTATCGTGATCCATCGCCATTATAATGAAAATCTAAATAATCAAATTTTAAAGATAATATCTTGTCAAAACTCCACAAATAATATCATCGTGCAAGATGATTGAACTATGTATCAATCTATTATTTGATTGATTTGAGTTCATTGTAGAATTCAATAACAAGGAATAAAAAAATGAAAACACACTCCCTACCATGATTTGGATCGATCACTAATGAAGTATGGGTTTTTTCGCATTCATTGGAAAGATCCTCCGAATCTAAGGTGTGTTGATCATAAATTCATGATCTCATCGTCGTTCACCTAAGAGAAGTCTATGACAGTATTTCTAAGGTTTCTCTAATGTATCTAGGGTTATGTAGCTATCCTTGGAATTATGACACAACAATATATTTAAATATTATTAATCAATGCAATAAAAAATGTTATAAAATAATTTATTTCAATTATTTTATTCTTTTCTGCATATGTGATGACTTTTCTAAAAACGATCCACGTCGACTAATGTTACGTCATTCCTAGGGTAAAACTTGATTTTTGAACTCAATGGTTCTCTTATATTTATGATATGGGAACCCTTTTATAAGTTATTCCACTTTTTCATGAAAACTATGCACACATTCTATTTAATATATTTAATATATTTCAAACATTTATTTTAGGAACATTGGGCCTCGCAATCGCATGTCATATCAGCAAATGGTCTTAAAAATAATCCATATAATTTCCAAAAATAATACACATAAAATATGAGACATTACATTCGCCCCACCTTGGATTTATGTCCCCAAAAATCCAAAACAAGGGCTACTCAAAAAGATGTGGGCACTGAGCACAAATCTGAGCCTTCCTATCCCTTTTGTTCTCCTAGAAATTCTTGTGTAACCATTAGAAACACACCAAGGAAATTGATCTCCCATGAAGGATCCTATTCTGCTGATCTTCGATCTCTACTACGTACTCAAAAAAGGTCCCTCCATTGTCAATGTACAAATCACCCCAATCGATAACGTGTGACGGTTCAAGAACATACCACCTCTGCTACAACACATGGAAGAGGTCATGTACCTGGTTTAACTATAGAGGTATAGATATGTGGTACTCCACCTCCCTAAATCTACGTAGTATCTGTTAAGGGATAATGAAACTCGAAGATATCTTACTACCATAGCCAAATATATATAATCCACATTTATGTGAAACCCATAGGAACACATAGTATTCTTCCTTGAACTCTAAAGGCATTCATCGCATGTCAGTATAAGACTTATGATGGCTCTGTGAAGTCTTCATCTACTCCTGGATGATTTGTTCCTTCTCTAGTATAGCGTGTACCAGCTCTGGTCCCATGAGGGCTAACTCTCCTGGGTCAGTCCAGCAAAGTGGTGACCTATAGGGTTACCCATACAAATCCTATAATGGTTCCATACTAATAGTGTAATGGTAGATCTTGTTTTATGAAAACTCCATCATTGGATGGATATCCTCCTGACTACAACCATTGTCTAACTTACAAGCTCACAACATGTCCTCCAGATCCTGAGTGGTCCGCTCAAACTAATAACCAGTTTGTGGGTGAAACACTATGCTCAAGTGTAACTAAGTCCCAAATGCCTCCTGTAATGCCTTCCACAACTGAGATGTGAATAAAACATCACGATCATAAACTATCTTTAATGAAACTCCATGGAGACATATTATCTCTTAAACATAGAGGCATAATAACATCTCTTCTAAACTCTACTCTTGTATAGCTAAGAAGTGGGCCGACTTGGTGAGTAATTCAAGAATCACCCATATAGAATTGTTTCTATTGGACATATGTGGTAATACTATCACAAAGTCTATATATATCTCATTCCAATTCCATTATGGAGCATCAAGGGGTTGATATAAACCCACTAGAACTTGGTACTTAGCCTTCACTTTTTGACAAGTAAGGCATTCAGAGACAAACTCTAAAATCCATTTCTTCATACCTGGCCACCAAAACTAACATCAGAGGTATTGGTATATCTTTTCCACACCTAGATGTACTACCAAAGGATACATATGAAACTCTATCAGAAACTCCTCCCACAACATCACTAGTACCATTGTGCATTCTATAAAAAGAAAAAAATGCTCCCCACCTTTATAATATCCATTAGAATCATCTCCATTGGATATATGAGCATGTAGGATCTCCCAGTAGACATCCTGAAGATGTGATTCCCTGACTCTATGTAAGAGAGGAGGGGTAATAACCATCGAATGGAGGTAATCTGCTCTATATCCATCCACAAAGGATAACATCAATGAGGCCAACTTCTCTGATGCCTCATTAAACAACTACAAACAAGATATATTGCTGATAGAATATGATACCATGTTCCCCTTCCCAGGAATATAAGAAATTTTAAAGTTATAGTCCTAGAGGAAATATAGACATCACATCTATCTCAAGTTGATATTCTTATGAGAAAATATATACTTGAGACTCTTCTGATTGTAGTAGATGATAAAATCCTCACCCATCATGTAGTGTCACCACGTCTTCAAAGCGAAGACTACTGCTGATAGCTCAAGATAATGGGTCACGTAGTTCTACTCATGTGGTATCAACTGTAGTGAACCGTAGGAAATCACCTCTTGACTATGCATCAGAAAACAGCCAAGATCCATTCATGATGCATCATATAACACTATGTACTCGGTGCCCTCCTCTGATCTCAAGACGGGGTTGCTCGTCAAACTCTACCTTAACTACTGAAAAAGCCTACTGGTACCTCTCTTTCCACATGAAAGGCTTCACCTTCTGAGTCAAAGCTATCATGGATGCTAATACCCTAGAGAAATCATGGAAGAATTGTTGGTAATATCCTACCAACCGAAGTAATATTTCACCTCCATCACACTTTTGGGTGGCTCCCAAGATAACACTACCTTAACCTTGGCCAAGCCCACTACCACTTTATCTAATGGGATAACGTGTCCCAGAAAGTTGACCACCTAAATCCAGAACTGACACTTTGAGAGTTTTTTGTAATGGTGGTTCTCTTAGAGTACATCCAAAACCATCCTTTAGTGTCTTGTGTGATCCTCCTAAAATAAGGAGTACATAATGATATCATCAATGAATAATACCATAAAAAAGTATAAATAAGGATGAAATATCTATCCCATGAGTCTCATGAACACTTCTGGGGAATTTTTCATGCCAAAGGGAATCACCAAGTACTCATAGTGACCATAGATACATCTAAATTAAATCTTCGGAATATCCTCATCTCGTACTCACAACTTGGGATATCCTAATATAAAGTCAATATTTGAGAACCATCACACCCCTCTCAGCTGATCAAAGAGGTTATCGATCCTCAATAGTGGATACTTTTTCACCACATTCACTTGGTTCAAAAACTAGTAGTCTACACATAAACTCAAGCTCCCATATTCCTTCTTGGAAAAAAACTGCGGCTTCCCAACATGAAACACTGGGTTGAAAAAATCCTTCCCTTTGTAATTCCTCCAACTACACCATTATCTCGCAAATCACAGTTGGAGTTATTCGATATGCTGTCATAGATATCAGTATTTTCCTGGGGTGTAGATCAATGCATAAGTCTATCTCTCAATGGGGAGATAAAGTTGGAACATCTTCAGGGAAAACTTCCTTGTACACCTCCACCACTATAGGAAATTAGGAACTCACAATATCCACTACACCAAGGGTTAAACTATACAAATGATGAGTAATCAGTTTCACCCTTCTATGAATGAGTCCATCCTATGCTTCTTGGGTTATCTTTTCACCGACAAAAGAGAACCTGGTTCCATCATTGTGGACATACCGCACCTTTCACCTAAAAAGTCAATCTGGGAATGATATGTAGATAACCAATCCATACCAAGAATTACATCGTAAGGACTTGATGATAATACCAAGATATTACAAAAAAAACTTCACCTCTAAGATTCAAGTTGCACTGCCGACACAAGTGTGTGATAACTGAGTCTTCTCCAGTAGGTGTCTCCAAGAATAAGGGTTGATTCAAAGTTTCAACCATAATCTCCAAGTATCATACAAGGTATGTGGAAAGAAATGAATGACTATAACCTATGTCTATAAATACATTATCTAAGGTAAAAAAGATATAGATCATATCTCAAATAATTCCTGGAGCTTCTGGGTTGTAATATTCGACTAGATGAAGTTATCCCCTCCCCTATCCTCTAGCTCCCTAGGCCTAGTGTGGACAACCTGGGGTGGTGGTGGTAATAAGACAAAACATCAACCACATCATTTTTCTCTCCTAGATCCTAGGACATGTATTCCACCCTAAAAACCTTCCTTCTCCTACCACTATCTCTACCTTGGTGGCCTGTCCACGTTATCTCTATCAGTTGTATGGCGGTTTAGATAATTTCGGGTGAGATGTCCCCTAACATCACATGAGTAGCACCACCTCTCTCTAGGATGATAGGACCCACCCTGTGAGACTTGAACTATAGATCCTCTATCCTAGGACATACTCCTGAAACATATCACATGTCCAGATCCCTATGACTGACGTCAACTCCCTGATACTAAGGTCTCTGCTCCTGGTTTTCCACTGCTAAAAACCATCGGTTATATCTGTTCAGCCAAAAAACTCTCAACCAACAAATATCTCTCTAGAAAACCAGAATATGTAGGAATTAATTGAAGGATAACACTAGATTAGATGTTTATATGTAGACCTTTCTTGAAGGTCTGAGTTTTTAAGAACTGATCATGAACCATATTCATTGAGTACCCTTAGAGGTTGGTAAAACTCGATGAATACTCATCTACCGTGCTAGAGCTAGAGAAGCTCCAAGATATGTACATCTATCATCATAGATATTGAGAACTCCTATATGAAAAGGTTCTTGAACTCTATCCATGAAAGAGTCACCTCATCGTAAGACTGGCTAACCAAACCCTACCACCACCTTTCTGAGACATGTAGAAGACTCGCCACTAGGACCACCATCTGATTTACTGGTGTCCTAACTACATGGAAAAATAAAGTTACTACCTAAATCCAATCCTCATCTACTTGTGGTTCATGCTTGAATTGGAACCTAAGGGGTCTCTATTTCTAAAACTCACGAATCACACTCATCCTGTACACATCATCTGCTAGTACTACGGGTACCATGTGTTTCACTATAGGTGGTATGTCTGATGCACCACCTAGAGTAAACATCTCAAGAACTTGTCCTTGTATCAACACCTCGTCTCTAAGGGAATCATCATCATGATCATCATGTTGAATCCTAGCTGGAATACATCATGGAGGCATCTTGATTGTAAAAATGATATACCATGGTCAATGAGTATATCTGGAGAGATGACTCAATATGGACATAGAAACTACAACACATTCCTATATTATGCATGTATAATTTTTTTCTATGAAACCAATGTTATTATGTACCATGTTGAAAAATAGGTGATCATATTCCTAGTGTATGGATACGTCAACCACTACACCAACACTGGAGTCCCTAACCAGAAAGCTAAACCCAAAACACTTAAAAAAAATTCCCCAAACCAAGATCAAAGACTCCCTGTCCTAAAGTAGAACCAACCTACCTCTAATACCACTCTTTCATGAACCATCCCAAAGTGTCCCATGTCAAGACTCCCCAAGCCCACATTCAATAGGCCAAGGACTGGTGACTAGCACTGAGAAGGCATATCACTAACATGGGGGGCCTTAGCCTAAGTACCTATACCCACATACACATCTCCAAGCCTAAACAATTCTAAAATTTAAAAAACCATTGAACAACCATGCATGAATACATATAATTTTGTAAACAAAGTATAACAAGAAGTAAAAGAAAGTAATCAGGCCTAAATACAAGCCCACAATAAAGAGTTTATAATATAATTCCAACTTGAAAGTAAGTATTTGGACTATTGTTAGAAATCTGTAGTAAAACACCTCATTCTATCTGGTCTCACAAAGAACAATCTAGTTCTAATCTTCCTAGGACAATGTCAAAAGGTCGATCATCAACACAAGACATGACATGTGTGGTAAATGTCCGTACATGGGTGAGTATAACAATACTCACTAGGAAACTCCAAAACAAGAAAGAATAAAAAAATACAATCATATCTACACATGTATATGTCTACAACACATATAACAAGAATATCTAGATATACTCAACAAAGACACATAGTATAGAGTTAAGTCACAACCATAGTATACTAGCCTAGGATTCTAGCATGAATATTACACAAATCACTCATCTTAGAGAATACACTTATAAGTCTGATAACACTGATGCCGTCTATCAAAGAGGTACTTATCATTGGGTCTCATTATGAGAAAGAACACACTAATAGTTTGAAGAGAAAGTGATGCACTGATGAGGATCACTGTCAAGGCTATGGGGTGATACCAACAACTCAATTTGGATTAACCCTCTAAGTAGAGGATCAACACCCACATATTTTTGGTCACGATGATACCAAGAAATCCACTTAGGGCATGAAGATGGATAGTGGATCGCACTCTCAGCCTCTTTAAGGGATTCCAACGACTCCATCTAAGAAGTCATATTGAATGGATCGTAGACCTAGTAGTAGGAGATGACTCTATACCAACATTACGGGAAAGTATAAGGGGAGAAAACCCTAACGAAACTTATCCAAGATATGGAGGAAAAGAGATCTAAGCCATGTATAAATGGGTAAACAGTGTGTAGTAGGGGTCACATGTTGTTTCCCTTGACCTTGGTTCATGCCCGTGTAAATGGCATGTATCATCAAGTCATGTTCTTGTAGTACTTCACGACATGTAGGATGCCCGTATAGTCTACCCGTGTATATTTTCTTGTATACCAGTACATGGCTTAGCCTGTGTACCCGGTCCAACCTATATCCATGTATGGGAGTACAAGCTATGTAGGAAGACCATGTACCCCACCTCGTGTTCATGCAATTTCTGAAGTACAGGCTAAGTTCACTCGAGAGTTACCACACATTGTGTGACAGGGGTCACATGTTTTGTGATACTTAAATTCCTCCAGAAACCCTAGAATCCACATAGGGGGGCCACACGATATGTAGATCTAGTTTACACTCCCTTTGATGTATGATTTTCTAGAATCATAGATCTTCTTCATATTTTTTCTGACACCTCCAACCTCTGATTCAGTGATTGTTTTTCCACAATATTGAACATCCCAACATGTACGAGCATAATCATCAACAAACAATAAGTTTCACCATCATATCTTCTTGTAAAATAGATCAAATCATCATTCTTTTTTTTGAATCAAATAACATGCCATCAGGTATCCTCTATTATTAGAATTGCTTTGTATCCATCATCACACCTTCATCATGTCGTTTTGATAACAGATCTATGATATTGGATCGATGCACCATGAAATGAGTATTTGGAGATCGATTAATTAGGATCATTCAAGCCACGATCCAGATGAATAATTCCCATGAAGAATGATGAACAGGGAGAGATAAGAACAAGAACATATTGAAGGAATGGACCTCGATCGATGTTCGTGTCGATCTTGATCCATATCCATTAGAACGGTAATCAAAATAATCAAATCAAAAAAGATAATCTCCCATAAAAACCCCACAAATAATCGCATCCCTCAAGACGATTGAACCGTGGATCAATTTGTTCATTAATTGATCTATGTTCCTAATAGAATTCAAGAACAGGGAAGAAAAAAATCAAAACACATTCCCTAACTCAATTTGGATTGATCGCTTACAAAGAACGGGGCTACATGGCATTTGTTGCTGAGATCCTTTGAATCTGAGGTGTGTCGATTGTTGATCCATGATCTCATCATCGTTCTCCTGAGAGAATCCTCCATTAGTCTCTCCAAGGGTTCTCCAATGTATCTAGGGTTATGTGGCTAACCTTGGAATTATGAAATAAAAATCTAGTAAAATATTGTTAATCGTTGTGATAACAAACATGAAAAAAATTATTTCAATTATTTTATTCATTTTTATATCTGTGATGAATTTTCCAAAAACAACCCATGTCGACTAATGTTAAGTTGTACCTAGGGTAAAACTCATATTTTGAACTCAACAGTGCCCTTGAATTTAGGATCTGATCACTCATTTAGATGTTATTCCACTTTTTTAGGAAAAATATTTGTGAGTGATATTTAATATATTTTAAACATTTATTCCAGGAACACTGAGCCTCAGAATCGCACACGGTCTCAGCATATGGTCTAAAAAATAATCCATATAATATCCAAAAATAATACATAGAAAATACGAGATATTACATGAATAATAGTAGAAAGGGTACCCTTTTATAATTGAGGTAGGTGGAAATCTTATAAATACTTGAAATATTATTATATATAATATGCATTACTCAAGTAAAGTGGATCCAAATGGTCAAAATTTAAAATATTATATGGATAAGGTATAAATATGATCAAATAATAGAATTTATATGAGTTTTATTTCATTTAACCCCAATTTTTTACTTTAACCCCCAATTAACTCATTTTATCATTTATCGTAGTAATAGATTTTACCTTAGTTAATAATCATTATTACCAAAAAAAATATTGACCTTAGTACCTAATATTAACTATTATGATTAAAAATATGGAATCCATTTTATAATATTAAATTTATTAAAGTGATAAAAATTAATTTTAATGTATTCTTTTAATATGAAATGATAACTATTTTAAAAAAAATGTTGTTTTAAGCATAAAAATGATTTTACAAAAAAATCTAGTATAATGTTGATTCTAATTGAATTAATTGGATTATATTAAATATAATGAGACTTATTTTTCTTTCAAACTGAACGAAAATTGAGATAAACCTTATGAATACTTGATTAAGAGAGAAGAATCAAAAATATTTTTTATTTGAATAAAAACATTACATAGATTTTAAAAATGTTTAGCATAGATTTCTAAGTTCAAAATTATATTTTTATATGAAATATATTACTTATTAAATATATATTTTGTCTATAAATTTTTTTTTAAAAAAAATTCCAGTTATTATTATATCATTATAATGTCATAAAATTGATAGTATTTGTAAAATGATTTTTTTTTAACTATTCACCTGAAATTCAACTATTTATGAAATTTTTCAAAAATTCACCCTAAGATAATTTTCAAATGATAATTTCAATGATTAAGTTCATTTTTTCAAATAAAATTTATAAAAATAAAAAAAAAATCTACTTAAACTCACATAAAACACTTAAAAACTATTTTTGGAAGAATGTATTAGTATTCTATAAAATGAATTAATTCTTATACTTTTACTAGTAAAAAAATTAGATGACTGTAGAATTGTTTAGATTGAATTCATTATTTTTATTAAGGAAATAATTTCTAAATATATTTAAAAATTCATTTATTCATATTTATACCTTCCAACCCAATAGTTAGGTTATAATAGTCATATTTAAATAATATAATTTAGTGTTTCATTTAAGTTTAAGGTTATGTGTGGATACACTATCAAATATTGTAATCATTTAAAAGAAACTAAAATCTTGGTGTGTTATAGTAATTGTAACTAATATCTTATCACTATTTTTTATATTAATAACATGTCATGTTATAAAATGAAAACAATTGACTTGGGTCGTTCCATCCATAATTACTTAACGAACCTTTAACACATAACGTTTATTCAAAAATAATATTTTCTGTATTAAATTTTATACTTAAAACACTAATTAATACCCTAAAAATATATATTTAATTTTAATTATTCTAAACTAAAAAATATATAATTGAATTATTTTACATTTGATAGTTCTCACTCAGTCATTAATCAGCCCCTGCATGTGGAACCCGATATAACCTAGATTCTTATTCATCTAAATAAGTGGAATATGTGTATACACAACATGTGTGACATTCTAAGACCTTATATGATAGCGGTGATTCGTACTCACAAACTAAGAGTGGTATCGAGAAATGCATCATGGACCCTAAGGATATAATGATTAGTTATAGGTATGACTACCTCTTATGAACACACATTATTTAATATAATCTCTTTGAATCATGATATCTCATAAATTAGGATGCAAACTTTGTGTCATCATCCTTTATCGCTTTATTATTTTATGAACATACTAGATAGAGTTTCTTTCTTCTAACATGGACATGGATTTAGTAAAGTTATTATCATCTTGTTCAATTAGGACTAAGATATATCTTCCTACTAGAAGTGAAAACTCATGTCTTGATCATTCAACCAATGTCATGCCACCCATGATACACCCAACTTATGCTACCACTACAGGACATAAATGCCATGGTTTTCATATTATATCAATATACACAATCAAATGGTACACATTGAAAATGATCTCAATTTGAGATACCAATAAACATACTCATAAATATGAACAACCAATGACATCATAAATATATGTTGTTCTTATTGATGGGTCAGTCCTCATGATCTCCTCTATTTGATATCACAAAGTGTAAACTGTAACACCCTGATATTTTTAAAATAGGAACATCATGTTAGAGAGAATGTATAACACAAAACAACAAGATTAGATGAGAATATAGCATCTTGATACTTTATGATACGTTTATTTTTAAATAAATTCCTTCTCCTTGATAACTTTCGATGCACACAACATCGGGTGTAAAAGAAACATGATACTCTATTAAAATATATAATTTAAACATGAACAATATAACCTAGCCATTAAGTTAGAGGGTATAAATAGTAATAACTAAATTATGAAACTTTTATGGTTCACACATGTATAAAATAAATTCAATGGTAATATACTGATTATAAATAAAATAAGAATCATTTGAAATTAAAAGAAATGTTTTATAAAAAACTATATTTTTTTAAAAAGCAGTTTAGTCACACTTTGCACGCATAATTAATAATTAATTTTAACCAATTATTGAAAATTTATATAAAAAATAAACTTAATTTTTTAAATAATCATTTCAAAATTAACTAAGTCTTAATTTTTTATATTTTTCTAAAAAGTTTCATTTTTATGAATAGTGAAAAAAATTAAATTTTAAATGAAAAATGCATTTTTGTTTAAATTATTTATAAAGTTAAATTATATTTTAAATTGGTTTTTAAGAAACCTTATTTCAAATATATTCCAATTATACTAAATTAGTTTATTTTAATCAATTTCATATTGAATTTTGATATTAAAACCTTCAATACTTATGAGAATCTTCTCTTTGAAAACCTGCTTTTTCATCGCATCTATGAGTATAATCTTAAATTGAATTCTACCACTTATGTGAATTGAATTTGGAAAAATTGATTACATGTTTAAAAATATAATAATTTATATTATCTAATAAGTTTAACTAATTTTTTACCAAAATTAATAGTGAAAATAGAAAAAAATAATTATCATGATTAAGGTAAAATTGGGTTTATCGTGGGCATAAACTAAGAAGATAAGGGTTAAAATGACCTACCAACTTGTCAAAATATTATAATATAGACATATTTCCACATTATCCTTAAAATATTAGAATATAGGGTTATTTTAATATTTCTTAATGTGAATTAATTTTTCATTTTTTATTATTTTGGTAAATTTACAAGTAATTTCCAAGAGGGATCCCTTTCCCCACTTATAAAAGGGCACCCCATCCCCTCACTTCTTAACACCTCCCAAGCCCCTTTGGCTCGACCAAAAATTGAAGAAAAAAACTCTCCCCAAAACCCTTATATATATTATATATCTTATTTTCCTCTAAAAATACCAACCCTAGCATTCTTAAGAGGAGATCCAAAAGAGTTTTCTCTAAGAGAAGGTAATTATCTTAACAAAGATCTTTCATTTTATTTATTATTTGTCTACCATAAATTATGTATTATCACTTAAAATATAATAAAAACAAAATATCCCATATAATTATATTTTATTATGATTATTTAATAGTATTTATCCATGTCCACTTCCATGAAATGGGAAATGAAATCATCGATCATGTGTATGGAAGACTACCACCTTGTGAACCAATGTAGTTCATTTTCCATCACCACCTTTCAAGGATAGATATAATGATTGATTTAAAACATTTATATTAAAATTATTATATTATTATACTTATTTAATTTTAATATCACATATTAATTTTTATGTTCAATTTCATTTCAAATACGATAACGTCGCTCATGTGTACGACGGACTACCGCCTCATGGGGCGATGTAATTCATTTTTCACTTACTCTTTACATGGAATGTAATAAGGGTAAAATTAATGAATATATATTATATGATAATAATTATTTAAAATTAATATATTACCCACTTTCTTACCCTTTCACTCGTTAAGGGAATGATATCATCGCTCGTGTGTACGTATGACCTACCGTCCCCACGAAGCGATGTGATTCATTTTCCATGTCTAACTTTCATAAATGGTTATAAAAATGTATATAATGTGTAAATATAATATTTATAACATTATTATAATTATATTTATGATATATATATATATTAACCATAACTTTCATGACAAAACACGCATAATAAAATAAGGAAATTAACACCTAAAATAGTGAAAATAATGAAATATTATTAACAAATGAGTGGTAAATTTTTATAAGATGATAAAATATGATATTATAAATATTATTATGGTTATTTTATAAATTAATAACATTATTAAAACAATTATATATAATTCTCAAATGCATACGAAGGAAGTCGAACGTGAGGTATGGGTTTCTCGCCTCACTTTTACTTCCACAAGACATATGTCATATTCACCACTTATTTCCTTTGTGTGGTGTATATACTACCCATTTTATAAGTTATATAATTAATATAATTATCTTAATATTATTTAGAGTTTCTTTTTATTTAATTTATTCTATGAGGCTTGTGATTTATAAGTTACCAAAGTGGTAAGCATTTACTTCACAATCTCATCATTATTCGGGATTATTTATGTTTACATCTCCCTTGGGGGGATTATTTGATATTTATATATTAATATAGATTTATTTTATTCTCCTAAAATTATTCATGATAATTTTGAAGTAATAGTACCATTTTACACTATTTGGTACCTAAAATGATTGAGATAATGATTTTAATAAAATCTGACTTTATTTCTCTCTTCAATCAAAAATCCTTTTTCGTCAAAACCCATGTTTCATAAAAATGTTTCCAAAAATGTTTTAATTATTTAAAAATGATTTATTAAAAAAAAATTACCCATTTTTACTTTTTACAAAAAAAATAGAAAGGAATCTTCATTTCATTTTTAAAATATTGCATGTTTGGATTTTACCAAGGTATCTTTGTTTTAGTGTCTAAGGAATAAACATAATTTCCAACTGTCATGACCAATAATATTTTAATTCTTATTTTAAAATTTTTAAAATGTTATTTTCAATGGAAATTATTTTTAAAATATTTTTTAAACATTTTTTAAATGGTGATTTTCAAAATGCAATGGTTATTTTCCTCAATTTTTTTAAGGATCTTTTATGGTATTTCTATTCATCAAAGACATAAACTAGTCATTGTAATTATGATCCACTAGGGATATGTTGTATTGATACAATCCTTATTCTTTCTTTGGATTTTTTTGATCAGTTTGACTGGGGATGTACCCATTTGATACCATTCATATTACTCTGGATGGTTTATGATTATGTTTATTGATTGGGGTAATTGTTAACATTTTGTATGGTAGTTTTTCAATATGAATTTTTATGTTTATTATGTTTAATTAATTTTATGTGAATAATAAATTGGTCTTAGTAATAGATGTGAGGGGGCTTTGATAGCCCCTAGATGCTTCGATGGGTCTCATGGTAAAAACTATATTGGGTTTTGGATGAGGCCTTACCCATTTGTTTAGATGTCTTGGCACAAAGCCACGATGATATGTTTTAGATGCATTTCATTATACATACCAACATTATGAATTCATTTATTGATATTAAATGTGATTATTAGATTAGTTATAATATCCATGGTTATATTTTCAAGCTCAAATGATTATTTGTATAGAATTATTTGATCATCATTTATTCCTACTATATTATGCCCAAGTTATTGATTAAATGGTATGTGTTTCAGTTATTTACCTTACCATATTGATTATTCCTTATTTATTCATAGATTTTGTTTTACTCTTGCCCTTATTTATCATCTGATCTCACCCCATTGTTATATTTTATTTCCCTTATAATTCTAGGAAATTTTTTATGATTGATATGTTGGGATATGATAAAGGTAATAATAGAGTTCTCAAAGAAAACACTTTTTGTATTTTATGTTTTTAATTGAAATGTGAGATTCAAGTATGCATCTAGTTTACTAATATTACTAAACTATTTGGTCCTTTAGGATGTGATACATTTTATCTAGAACCAATGTAATAAATTTCACATTGTATATGGGTTACTAGAGTAGGGGTAGCTATAGTTGGTATCATATAAAGTTTAGTATAAAACTTGGGAACAAGATTTATAAAAACATATATTAGTTAACATAACCCTATTATATAATTGGAGGATATGTATAGAAAAACGTCCTAATTTTTTGGTAAGAAATATATTATGTGGTTTTTCCTAGAAATATATTCATATCTAGATATTAAAAGTAGATATGGTTTTGGAACAGATATACCTAGTGGTAATAACTCCAAAAAGGGCACATTGGGCTTGACCTGAGTGTCACCTGATGCATAACAACGGTCCATAATGTGCACCTAGATTTACACTCACATAATATATGATTATAATAATTCAAATTTTCTTTACAAAAAATTCTAAAGGATTTTAAAATAAATATATCCCCAAAGAAACCATGTTTGTGATTATGAGATTAGATATACATAAATTTTACAATTTATTTTAAGTTTTTCACTAGTTTTGCGATTATAAATTATGTTCCATAATGTTATGATATAATATAGTGTATTTCATTATTTAGAAATGGTGCCTAGTGGAAGGAATGGAAACTATATCAATGCACGTAATCCAAAGAGTAAGAATGATCATTTCTTTGATGGGATTAAACTAATATTTTAAAGGGAACTATTATCCTAAACAGTATCATCCTACGATGACGTAGTATCATGTGCTATCAAGTTATAGAAATAATTATCTAAGTATTATGACTTTTAATATAAGAAATATAAGAAGATTACATCAGATAAAAAAATAGATGAGTGGAAGAAGGGAAAGAAATATTTTCCAACATGTGATACTTGTGGAAGGAAACACCTTGGAACATTCTTAAAAGGAAAAGGATTTTTCTTAAAGTGTGGATAAAAGGACACCATGATCATGATTTTGAGAGAAAAATAATCTTCCAATGTGAAATTCTTCCACTATAAGTATATGGGGCACTACTCAAATGAATTCCCCAAGCCTCAAGGCAATATACCTCAAAATTGGCTACGGGATCAAGGTTAATCTTATGATATTAGTGTAGATGAAGTAGAATGATTAATGTGATTTTGTTTTGATTCAAGAATTATGTTATATGAGTATTTTAATCAATTTTGTTCTATTTATAATAATTATGAAATGTATAAGTATTTTATTATAGTACTATGTTTTAAAGGATTTGAGAGCATATGTTGAATGGTATCGATGAACAAGAATATTGATTCAGTGACAAGTTGAACCTATTATAAGACACATTATTTAGGGAATATAACCATTAATATATTTTCTATGTTGATAGAATAATGATAAAGAGATGTTTGTGGGATATTATTAGTGACTTTAAATTTTTTTAGTGAGTTTATGGTTTATATTATCTTTGCTGGAGTTTTCTACAAGTATTGATTTATGGAATATATTTGACAACCTTATATTTTATATCTAGAATAATTCATGTTCACATTAAGTTTTTATAGTGATAAAGGTATTAACATATTTGGAATGTGACATTAAGATCCACTTTATATTCTCCAGAGAATATAATGTTGATTTACTGACCTTTCTTCAAAATTTGGTCAAATGTATTTTCGATGAGTCTTAAGGTTAAAAATTTATGGAATGGATTAAGTTAAATTTATATTTTATTTGATAACTTGTGCTAAAAAATTTGGTTTTATTAAATATATAAGGAATCACTTGTTACTCTTTTATGGGTCTTATGATCCGTTAAAAGGTAATTTTAGTGCTTTAGGTATAAAAGATTCATCTTGGATATTCATTTATTAGAGTATGAAATGAATTTGAAATTGATAAAAGAATAACCAAAGGATGAAATTGTGCTTATTAAATAGAAATATATCAATTATAGTTTCATATTTTCTCATTATAGATGGTAAAAGAGTTCATCAACTCTATTAGAAGGATATTTAAACAAAATGTTTTCCTAATACATTAATTTTTATTGAACTGATATACTTTTAAATCATCAAAGATTTATGATTTTTAGATACTTAACTTTCAATTGATAATTAATTTTATTATGATCAATTAATTTTATCACTCTCTATAATTATTTATGCTTTTCTTCCATTCCATATCTTCACTTTCCACCAATGCTCTCAAACTTAGAAGTCTAGTTATGTGATATTCTATATGAACTTTGTACTTTCATTTTTATCTTATTAATAGGATGTTTTATTAACCCTTTTTACCATTTGGGTTCTCAATGAAGGTATTTTAAAATTCCAAACCATTGATTATTGAGATCAAGATTAAATTGTGAGAGTGTAATTTATTTAAGGGGGGCATGTAACACCCTGATATTTTTAAAATTGGAACTTAAATTTTGATAGAATGTATGACACACAACACCAATATTAGAAGATAATATAACATCCAATGAATTTATAATAAAATTATTTTTAAATAAATTTAATCACATTGATATCTTGTGATGCATAAAACACAAGGTTTAAATGAAACATGATACTCTATTAAAATATTTTTATTTAAACATAACCATTATAACCTAGCCATTAAGTTGGTGGGTATGGATATTACTAACTAAATTATGAAAATTTTATAGTCTAAACATGTATAAAATAAATTCAATGGTTATCCATTATTTCAAAACAAAATAAGAATCATTTTTAAGTAAAATAAATGTTTTCATAAAAACTATATTTTTCTAAAAGGCGGTTTAGTCATGCTTTTCACACATAATTTATAATTAATTTTTACCAATTTTATAAAATGTGTTTTAAAAAATAAAATTAATTTCGGAGATCATAATATAAAAAAAATTCTTAGGGTGAATTTTGGTATTTTTCTAAAAAATTTATTTTTTACTGAATAATGAAAATACTGAATTTTAATTGAAAACTGTCTTTTTATTTAAATTATTTATAAAGTTATATTATATTTTAAATTGGTTTTAAAGTAAAATTAGTTCAATTATATTATAATTTAACTAATTTAGGAAATTTAAATCAATTTACTATTGAATTTTCATATTAAATTCCATTTAAACTTATAAGAATTTTCTCTTTGAAAACCCGCTTTTTCATCGTGTCTGTGGGTATAATTTTAAATTGAATTCTACCAGATATTTTAATTGAATTTAACAAAATAGATTCAATATTTTAAATCATAATAATATATATTATCTAATAATTTTAACTGATTTTTTTACCAAAATTAATATTAAAAACAGTAAAAATTAACTATCACAATTAAGGTAAAAATGGGTTTACTATGGGGTTAAACTAAGAATATAGGGGTTTAAATGATCTACCAACTAGTAAAAATGTTATTTTATAACTATATTTCAACCTTATACTTTCCAAGTTATAATATAGTGTAATTTGTAATCTTTTTTATGTGAATTACTTTATCATTTTGGATTCTTTTGGGGAATTTCCAAGTAATTTCCAAGAGGGTTCGCTTTCCCCACTTATAAAAGGGCACCCCATCCCCTCACTTATTCACACCTCCCAATACCCTTTGTCTCGACCAAAACCTACAAAAATATCTCCCCAACACCCTTATCTATATTATATAGATTTTATTCCTCCAAAAATACCAACCCTAGGGTCCTTAAGGGGAGATTCCAAAGGTAGTTTCTCTAAGAGAAGGTAATTATCTTAACAAAGCTCTTTCATTTTTATTCTTATTTTTACAAATTAAATTATTTATTAACAATTAAAATATAATAACACAATTATATCCTATATATTGATATGTTATTATGTTTATGACATAATATTATCCATCTCCACTTCCATCAAATGGAAAACGAAATCATTGATCATGTGTACGGTGAACTACCGCCTCGCAAACCAATGTAGTTCATTTTACATCACCACATTTCAAGGATGGATATAATGATGGATTTAAAAAAATTATATTATATTTATGATATTTTTATAATTATTTAATTTTAATATTACGTATACTTTTTTACCTTGCATTTTGTTTCAAATATGATAATGTTGCTCGTGTGTATGATAAACTACTGCCCCACGAAGCAATGTGATTCATTCTTCAATTATGCTTTAAATGGAATTTAATAAAGACAAAATTAATTAATATATGTAATATATATGAGATTATATTTATTATATAAAATTAATATATCACCCACTTACTTACTCTTTTACTCATTAAGGGAATGATATCATTGCTTGTGTGTACGTACAACCTATCATCTCCATGAAGCGATGCGATTCATTTTCCATGTGAAAATTTCATAAATAATTCTAGAAATATATCCAATGAGTAAATATTATATTTATAACATTATTATAATTTTATTATATATATATATATTATATTCATAATAATTTTATCTTTTATGACAAAATGTGAATGAGAAAATAAGACAATTAACACCTGAAATAATGAAAATAATTAAATATTATTAAAAAGTGGTAAAATGTTTTAATAGGATCGTATATGATATTATAAATATGATTATAGTTATATTATAAATTCATAACATGATTAATTTCCATTTTATATGTTATATAATAAATATATTTATATTCATTCCATTTAAATTTTCATTTGATTTCTTTTATTTTACAGGGATTATGATTCAAAAGTTACCAAAGTGGTAAGGGTTTATTTCACAATCTCGTCATTATTTGGGATTGTTTATGTTTACATATACCTTGAAGTAATTATTTGAAATTTCTATCTTAATATAAATTTATTTTATTCTCATATGGTTATTCATGAACATTTTCAAGTAATATTACCATTTCCCACTCTTTAGTACTTAAAATTATTGATAAAATGTTCTTAATAAAATATAACTTTATTTCTCTCTTCAATCAAAAATATTTTTTCATCAAAATCTATCTTTTAAAAAAGTGTTTTCAAAAACATTTTTAAGATTTTAAAAATGATTTATTAAATACACAAATTTTTATTTTTTAAATTTTTTTTAATGGAATCTTCATGTCGTATTCAAAACAATGCCAATTTGGTTTTTATTGAAAATGTGAGAGGAATCTTTATTTTAACAACTATGGTGTGAATGGATTTTTCCACCATCATGATCAGTCAATGTTTTAATTCTTATTTTAAAAGTTTTAAAAGGTTATTTTCAATGAAAATTATTTTAAAAATGTTTTGTGAACTTTTTTAAAATATTATTTTCAAAATGAAAATGTTATTTTCCTAAAAATGTTTTTAAAGGTATTTTATGGTATTTATATTCATAAATGACATCAAACCTTCGTTGTAATTATGATCGACTAGGGATGTGTAATATTTATATCATCCATATTATTTTTTTTGATGGTTTATGGGCATTTTTAATTGGGATGTACCAGTTTGATTCCATTCATATTACTCTAGATAGTTTATGATTATATTTATTGATTGGGGTAATTGTTAAAATTTCATATACTAGTTTTTAAATATTGATTTTTATATTGATTATGTTTCAATAATTTCATATGAGGAATTTATTGGACTTAGTAAGTGATGGGAGGGGCTCTCTATATCACCTTGATGCATTGGTAGGTTTCAATGAAAAAACTAGACTAGGTTTTGGCTAAGTCCTTACCCATTTATTTAGATGTCTTGGCCCAAGGCCTCGATGGTATGTTTTAAATGTTTGGCATTATACATTAAATAATTATGAATTCAGTTATTGATATTCCATGTGATTATTTGATTAGTTATAAAATCCATTTTTATGTTTTCAATATCATGTTATTTTTTATATGGCATTATTTGATCATTATTTATTCCATCTGTATTATTCTCAACTTATTGATTAAATTTCATGTATTTAAGTTATTTACCTTGATATATTGATTATTCCTTATTTTTTCATAGATTCTATGATACTCTTACCCTTAATAATCATCTAATATCACCCCTTTTTATGTTTTATTTTCCCAAGGATTCCAAGAAATGTTTTATGATTGATATAAAGGTATATACTAAGGGAAATAATGGAGTTATGAAAGAAAAATATTTGTATATTTTATATTTTCAATTATAACATGAGATTAAAGTATGTATCTAGTTTACTAATAATACTAAATTATTCAGTCCTTTGGGATGTGATTCCTTATATCCTATGGCTATGTAATAAATTATACACATGTTCTGGGTTACTAGAGTCGGGGTCTCTACATAAACTTGAGGAGAATAAGTATCAATGCTTATGATCCTCCAATACCTGATAGCCTAAAATCATATGAGTCTTGTTAGTATGATGTATCTAGACTATAATACATATGTTTTAGATTACTATAAAAGTATATCAAGGATATCATTATAGTTGTAAAGTTCTATAAACTATTGATACAACAAATAATCTAAAGAAATTACAATTTAAATAGTGGATATAGAAGCATCAACACTATTATAGTTGGAATATATCATATATAAATATCTATATACATGATATGATAATAAAAAATTACTACTCAAGTTGGGTCTAGGTAACCATTTTTACAATGGTATCACTATTAATGATTTATTTCCCATACATTATTAAATAATCTTGAAAAAATAATTAAATCATCAATTTAGATTTATTCACATTATTCCATAAGTAATTAGTTCACCATGATTATCTTAGACTCTTTTTTGTTCTTAATAATATCTCATTAAATTCATCACTTAGAATATTATAAGTAGACTCATTATATAAATATATTATCAATTAATAACAATATTTTATATAAACATCATAAAGTGGTTTAACAACACAGTTTTAGTTATTCACACTACCTAATTAGTCTTATTAACTTAATTTAATTAATTATAAATGATTTAATGAGATTATTTTAACTCATCACATAGTTATACTATAAAAAAATTATTAATATTTTAATAATAATAAATTTTATATTTTTTAACATCACTATCTTAATATACCCATCAAATATATCAAAGTGATTCAAAAAAATATATTAGGTTTGGGATTTCTTTATATGTCCAACTGAATTCTCTATTCCAAATATAACCTTTCATATTCCCATATTAATGTACCTTCTTATAAAGAAACTAAGAGGTGCCACATGTATTCCCCATGCACTAGAATTTTCACCTCAGTAGCCTTAATATTGTTCCAAAGGTTGACATCATTTGATTATCCAATTGTTATTTTAAGACCCATAATAGGGCTCTTTACACCTATGGTGCACTATGAGTGGAAGTTGAAAATATTTTAAATTAATTGATCAAAAAACCAAGATAAGGACACATCATGATTTACATGATAATGTACCCCCACCCTAATACTATATTTCTATAGTGCATGTAGAGTGTCATTTAATCAAATATTTGATCACGGTCATTTTTACCAGAGACTAATCGACTCTATGTCGCACCACACTCTATTGTCATCATCCACCATCAACCATATAGGAATTATAGAGAGTTAACGTTTTATATTTCATGTATATTTTCACCAAAAAATCATTTCAGGGCAATAGTAACAAATATAGCCTTGTTTTTCTAAAATTATTCAATTTTTATTCAAAAATAAATATAAAAAGTAAAATTAACTAAAAATTAACTCTATATTTTCTCTCATACTATATTTATAATTAATGTTATTAAAAATATATTAGTTTATCCTATTTAATGGCTTCCAAATGATATATAATTTCCACAATTTTTATTCTATATGTAGATGTTATCTTAATTTTATTAAAACAATTCTAAAAATTCTTTATAATTATTCTCAAAATTCATACATAAAACTTTTAAAATTATAATGGTATTAAATTTCCATATGTAGAATATGAATTTAAAAGAATTCATATTGATTTAGTAATTAATCATTTCCAATTAAGTATATAATTTTTGAACCCTTCAAATTCACTATATAATGCCTCAAAATTCATGCATTGGAGTATCAAGATTTTAATTCCATTAGAAATGTAATGATAAAAATACTAACATATATAAATTATGTTCTATGAATCAATGTTTAAAGATATATGTATTCACTGTATCTAGATTATCATTATCCAAAAGTTTGAGGGTTACTCCATGATTTTATTGTATCTTATTAAAATTCACCATTCATCTCTAGAAAAAAGCATCAGGATCCCCATATTTAAAGATGTTGCTCAAGGTTTATACTAAAATGAATAAAATTATGAAAATTGTCCATTTCAAACATATCCTAATAGATCATGACACAACTCAATGATCATCTAGCCATGATGTTGCCAAACTTGACATAGTCTCACTCTTTTAGCCACACAAAAACTCACTAGATCACTCAAAATAAATACATAATAATTACACATCACATTTAGATGAGAGTTAAACTAATTAAAGTTCCAAAATATATCAACAATGGGTTAATATTATATAAATATCAATTAATGATTATAGAATTTGATGATACTTATGGCAGAATAACCCTCAATTAGTGAAATGAAAAAATTGGGAATATGAGTTGATATTTACTAAGGCATGGTCAATATAGTATTGATATTTAAACCATAATTTAGATAACTCTTAGAAACATAATTAAGTCCTTTCATGTGGAATTTGGATAACTTTTATATTGCGGAATGCTATGAATTGTTTATTAAAAAATCATTGATGTGTATTGAAGGTGGTAAAATAGTATATTCATTAAGTTTATTCTGATGGATCATTGATAAGACAATTGGAATTGGTCTGATGTAATGGAATAAATATTTCCTAAGATAAATTAAAATACATTGTGATAGTGCTCTCATTACACTTTGATTAGTCGCATCATAAGAGTATTTTATTCTAATGTAGAAACCATGCTGAATCCATAAACATTGTGTCATTATATTTTTAATCTTATGATTTATGTGGAAAATATCACCCCATAATAAGAACCTGTGATTTTTCTATACATAGATATTTTAGGGAGTTGAATATTTTCATATTGTAAGTGGATTCACCACTCCATAACTAGAAAAATCATGTCGTAATGGGGATATGAAATAAAAAAATTAATTGTTTATATTTTAGAGTATAAACCCCTCACATAAAAAATTTTATGGGTAGGATACAACATACACACCATAAATAGATATAGATTTAGATATCACACTACAATATATATGGAAACTCCATTAAAATGATGCTAATCATTTTGATCTTTTAAGAATTTGGAAAGGGAAATTGGCCAGTATATTTGGATCTAAATATTACATCACAATAGAAGGTATCATTTTATGTGGCAAGTAAAGTCATAAAATTAAGGATTTTATCCATAGATGAATGTATGATAAAACATTAAAATAATATCCCATACATTCCATAGAGTATTTCACAGAGTATTTGGCTGGGATTGAGGATAATAATAGAATTGAATACTAAATACAATGCTTAGAGGTAAAGGATATATAAAACTAATTGTCATATTAGTTCTAGTCTAGTCCATTCTAGTATATAGAGTTTCAAACTATCTTCCTAATCTTATGCCTTTTTTATTGATAATAGGATAATAATTTGGATATCTTTATCACAACCACTAAACACCATGGATTAGACACTTGATAGAAAGGTTGACCGATCCTTGTAAAAAAAATTATGTCATGTGTGTTCTACCAATATCTATCTCACATCATTACATTGTTTCATTCATTATACCCTACCCTAACCATTCATTGAAAAAATCGGTTCATACTAATTTTTTATAACCCTTTATTACCCCAACCTCATATTAGTGGTTCTCTCTCACCTTGATATGTAATTTTCTATTTGAACATGTATTTTTAGGAATACATGATTATTTATTTATCATTTTGGTATTCATTATAGGGTTTCTATAAAGATAAATGATTCTTAAAATTTCTATGGATATGAGATTTTATTTATTTTTAACATATTTTTAATCAAATAGTTCTATTTAAATCATTAATATCATCAATAAAAAGTTATTACCATATTCAACAAGAAGATATTCCATCTATAGAATGAGATGATGGTTTCATATATTTCTTTCCCATGCCTTATAAATTCATGATATCAATGAAAATGGTGTAAATTTTTCCAAAATTGGGATAACCTATACATTTATTGAAAATATTAATATTGAAATTGATTTTAGAGTGTTCAATGCATTACTCTCAAATCTCTTGAAGAGGGAATAACCATGAGTGATGGGTATAAGAATAATTAATGTAATTTTGAGGAAACTTCATGATACCCATGTTGGAGATAAAATAGGTAATGGATTCTTAATGAAAATCTTTTCCTGCTGAATTTGAGAAATTTTAAATATTATAAGATTAATTCATGGATGAGTTCTTCATTTTGGTGAAAAAAATTGTTATCCTAATTTGAATATATGGAGAAGTTCTTGAGTATTATACCTTAGTGAAAAGGTTTTTAAGGATTATCCTATATAAGTAAAATGAAAAAATTATTCTCTATAGGATAAATACAAGGATGAGTGAACAATTGATATGCTCAAAATGAATTAATAACCTATGATATGAGGATGGGGATAACCTTAAAGAGAGAATAAAAATTCAAAAAGTATGTTATGTTCATAGATTCAAAAGGTTTAAAACATATAGAACCTAAATGGTTTCATAATGATTATATTAATTTAAAGGATGATCACATGAATTTTAATGAGTTAGTTTCTATCTTTTCAAAAGGTATATTGTGTGGAAAATGTGCATACAAGTGAAAACATCATTTTCAGTGCTTCAATTACTAAAATACTAGATAATTTTTAGCTAGTTAACTATAGAAGAAAGAATAATATACAGGAGTTGGTGATCCTAAAATATCATTTTTTGAAAGAATGGTAGAATTTTTTTTGTAATGGAGTAAATTAATTCAAATGAAAATCAAAGGAAAACACATCAAAGAAAAATTAATTTGTCTCAAAACATAATGCCCTATATTTTGTTGATGAAAATTAAAATTTTGATGAGGAATTTAAGTATGAAGGTCTTATATCTTTTATGGATAAATCAATGTTTCCCAATGATCCCTATAGTGAAAGAGATGGTATTAAAGTGGATAGAAATGGTAAGGAAACACCAATGGTATTTTATTTTTAGATGGATATCTTGGTGTTCTTGATTGAAAATAGAAATCATAAGAGTGAAAAAGAAGAATTGAATAATGGGAATGGTTCATTAAATAAATCTATAAAATAATCAAAAGGTAAGGATGTTAATGATATATAAATGGAGTTCTAATAAAATATGGGATATGTAAATGAAATCCTAGATGTAAGAGACAAGATTCTTGAGATTATGAAAAAATATATAATTCTTAAGGATAAGAATCTATATATTCTTGAGGATGAGTTGTTTGATGCTTAAAATATCAAGATACAATCTCAACATGAGTTTTATAATTAAATCAAAGAGGTTTGTAACTATTTTAAATTGGATGAGTAATTTATATATTCTATGAAGAAACTTCGATATTGTCTTATGGTTCTATGAAATATTGTATTATACACTCATGATTATAATATAAATGGTATTTTTAGTGTCATATAAGGTAAGAGGGAGGTTACTTCACTTAAAAAGGTAAAAGCATCCATTGTTAACTCATTTTATGGTTTTAAAAACCCTAGACACAATGAGGTAAGGAAGAAGAAGATTACTGAGGATAAGTCAAAGGAAAAATACAAAATTAATGTGACTGATAGGAAAGTTTAAAAGAAGTAGTGTATTTCAAATTAGAAGAAAAATCAATGAGTACTTTTTGATGAATCTTGATTCCAATTGAGTAAATTTAATTTTCAAGAGTTATTGGCGTTGTGTCTATGGAAAAACCCTATTTTTTATTATTTAGTTTTTAACTATATAAATAAAATATAGGTTATGAATAGAGGAAGATTTAATCTTAAATTAATACAGTTTAGATTATACAACATCCAAAAGATGTGGTAAAATTATGCAATGTTTTTTATTTTATTATGAAAACTTATGGAAGGTGTGTTCAACCCAAACACACCAATAATAATGGTTATTCTATACTATAAAGGAAACTAAATAATAACAATAACTAAAAATCCATTAAGAGGAGGAGTAATTAGGGAAATGAATTGGAGGATACGGTGTCTTACAAATTAGTGACTGGTGGAACTCCATGAATAAATGAAAGTGTTTGATCATCCCATATGACCAAAAATAAGAAATTATTACATGTTATCCAATGTTTTTATGGTGGATATATTACAATAAAAAATAAATTATCACTCAATTTTAATGGAGTTGTAAAAAAAATTAGTTTCAACATGTTAGAATCCAATAACTTTCAATTTTTGGATGTTTAAGGAATAATATTATGAGTTTCTATTATATTTATGAAAATGGGAATGGAGTGATCTTTCAAAAGATTCGATGTTTCATAAAGAGAATGGAGGATGGAAAAATCATTATGATGGGATACTAAGAACGTGGTGTATTATTATAAATTTAAAATTATTAAAATAGATGATACATGATATTGAAAGTGGTTAATGATATTGTCCATAAAATATTTATCCACTTGTGTTAATAAAAATTGGATAATATTATTAAATATGAAGCTATTACGAATCTAATAAATCTAAATCATGAAATAATAAAATCATGTTATAAATATCATAATGTAAAATTCTAAATAAGAGACATAAGGTGGTGGAGATCAATATAAAGAGACCACTTGAGTTGATTCATTCAGATGTTTGGGGTTCAATGAGTATGAAATCAAACAACATATATAAGTACTTAATTATTTTTATTGATGAATTTAATCATATCAATTATCTCTATTTTATATAAATTAAATAATAATATATTTTTATTTTTATGTGCTTTCAGAGGTGTGTTGAAAATAAAATGGGATGTGCTATGAAAATATTTTGATCTGATAATTTCTTCATGAAATGTTTGAAGCGTATATAAAGAATTATGGAATAAGGAATGAAAATAATACTCCATGCATATCCCAACAATATATATTTTTGAAATAAATTAACTTAATTTCAGTAGAAATAGGAATAACCATGTTATCCAAGCATATAACCTCAAAAATTATTTTTTATACAAGCCTGTATAGAAATTTTCTATTTCCTTAATTATTATTCAATATAACCAAATTCAACTAAAACAATTTATGATGTGTGGTTTGGAAATAATAGAAATACTAAAAGACTAAAGATATACAATTTTATATGTAACATTAATATCAATAAAAGGAATTTGGTTAAGTTTTATGAGAGAGATGATGAGTGGATATTATTTGGATATACACCTAGTGGAAGATTTTTTATGGGTTGAAATAAATATATATATATATATATATAATGTTATTGTTTTGGAAAATAAAAAATTATTAAATAAATAATTTTATATTGAATAGTATTGATATGGAATTATCATATAAGGATTGGATTAATTTTATGGAATAAAAATTAAATTAGATAAAGAATATTGACACCCAGGATTTAGTTTCATTTCCCAGGGATAAAACATTTTCAGGATGATGTGGGTTTTTTCAAAAATAATTAACAAGAAAGGAGAAGTTTTATGGACTAACACTCATCTTTTATATAAGAGATGCTCTAAAATTGAGGGTATAAACATAGAGGTTAATTTTTTCTCTAGTAAAAAGTTTTAAGATGAATTGAATCACACTTGTTATATATTCTCATTTAAATTGAAAAAACATTTGAAAATGATGTGATGCCAGTGTCCTTTAATGGTTTACTTGAGAAAGAAGTATATATTGAAAAAATAGAATTATTTTTAATTGATGATTACGGATTTTGAATTTAGAAGATAAAAAGAAACATTATAGGCTAAAACTGGCACTTGATCGTGGTATTCAAATTTAGAATAACACTTAGGGGCATTAATTCCAATATATTAATGGTTGATATTAATCTATATATTAAGGGAGACTAAATGAATCCTCTCATTGTGATTATGTATGTTTATGGAAGTTTATTTCTTTAAAATAAAGAGAATACATGTGAGGAATTTGTAGCCAAAATTTGAAACCACATTGAGATTTTAAGGATCAGTGAGAAAAAATTATTTTTAGTATTCCAATTCATGAATATAGTATGTTTTATTTTTATTTCACCACAAAATTATGCTCATGAGTTATTAAATATGTTCTAGATAAAATAATCAAGAGATTTATTCACTCCTATTTCACTTGTGTGTGTGTTCTTATTGTATATAGAAGGATAGAATGTTCATCAAAATTATGTATGAATTCTTATTAGTATATTATTCTACTTTGATGATTTTATATGGTACATCATCTTTGTATCTACTCAGTGTGTTTGATTCCAAAAAAACCTAAGGAATTAAATATTATATTTCTGAAACAAATCTTAAGTTATAAAAAAGGAACTCTTGATTATGGATTAAGTTATAAAAAATGATAAATATTTTAATATTTTTGGCTATTCTGATGAAAATTACACAAGTGATGTTAGTGAAATAATGTCAACATCTAGATAGAAATTCATTATTGGTGGAAGTTTCATTACTTAGAACTCCAAAAGGAAAAACTTATTCACCAAAGGCATAATTAAATCATGTAATTGTGTTTAATATGATTCCATAACAAAAATAATATGGAAAAGGTAATATCTAGAAGACATTATGATGAATATTTAATTCATAATAACGATTGGGTGTGATAATAAAAGTGAAATAGACTTATCAAATAATATTGTATAACATTTTTTATCAAAACATATCAAAATAAAGTACCAATTTATCAAGTATAAGGTAGAATACAGAGATCATTAATTTGAAATTGATTTAATGGAAGAGAAATTTATGAATATTTCGGCAATTTCCTTAATGGATGATACCTTAAAATGGTTGAGCGTGTTGTTGGGTGTGGATTTTCTACCAAAAAACATTTATATTTTTCAAATTTATTTTCTATCATTAATTAATTTGAATTTGATAATAAACAGGGATATAAAATATTTATTCTTACAAAGGTGGAGTGACTCTATTTCTTTTTTTAAATAATGAAATATAGAGAAGAGAATAATAATATTCCTTGAATATAGGGATATAGAGAGTTTGTAGTTGAAACTTATAGAATATCCAATGTATTGTAACACATTATTCCAATAAATACAAAGGGGAAATTGAAGATACCTTGGTGATTATAGAATCCAATGAGTCTATGAGTTCAAGATACCTCATGATGTGAATTAGAAAATGGGGAGATATTAATTAATTTTAATTGATACATGGTTATTATGGGATTTATCATCACCCTAAGAATTATAAAAAAATAAAAAAAAATGTTATTTTATTTAATAATGTGGTTTTAGATAATTTCTACATTGGTTGAATTATATGACTTCTTTATTGAGAAAATTTATTCATTAATATTAATGGTGGATTCATGTTATATTTTTTAACATCACGCTCATTGATAAGTTTGGAGACAATTTGAGTGAATTTGATGCAATAAAATGAAAAATTCATGAAAAGAAAGAAATAATGGTGTTAAAATATTATTATTATTATTATTATTATTATTATTATTATTATTACATTATTGAATTCATTACAGGTTTATTTTACTCTTATATAAAAACCATGGGTCAAACCTATATGTTTCATCATGAATGGTTGGTTCTAATTATTTGAGGTGAAAGCCTCATACAATGATTTGAATGCATTAATTTTTTATTCAAGATTTTTTAAGGTACCCTAAGACTATTATGATGCAAATAGTAACACTACTCCTTATCTATAAACATCATTTCATGATAGGGATAGTTCATGAAATTTTTGTGCATGGATGGTTTGGATTTTATAACCCTCACACTGAATGGTAAATGGGCACACTAAAACATGATTTATATAGATATAAAGATATTAAAAGATCGTATTTTCATATATATGGGAATTATATGAAGGTTATATGAATATAGAAGATCCATTGATAATTTTAAATGAAATAAAGATTGAGATTTTTGAGCCTCAAGATCAGGTCGCAACAAGTGGTTTAACACGGTGATGCATGTATGTTTCATAAACTAAGGGTGCACACTTAATCTAATATTTGGAGTAACTTGAATAGAATATGTGAGATTAATCGATTTTTTTCAAATCATATATATATTTATTGTACTTGTAGTTTTTTCCATATAACTACTCCTATATGATATTATTTTTTATAATAATATATTGATATTGACTATGTGAACACAATCTATAAACACTAAGGATTATCTAATTGACAAAAATAGTGAGTGAACATTGAAAATCTCTTGCTTTGTATGCATTTTATCTCCTGTTATCTCACATAATCACTTTTTTCATGCATGTTTCTATATAAAATACCATGTTGATTTGTAGAGAATGACTCACACCATAACATGAAGTTTTGATTTTTTGTTATGGGGGATCTTAACATATGTGATGATTTTTAGGCTATAATAAAATGCATAATTCAACAATTGGAAACTTCATACCACAATGGGGATAGACCAAAAAAATCTTCATGTATCTAGTTTGGAGTTTAAAACCCTCACATCCATATTTATATGGTTTTTATACAAAATTTATACCATGGATAGAAATATATTCAAATATCACATTGAAATATATACTGGTATTCAATTAAGATTATATAAATCATTTTTCATATATAAAGAATCACATAAAACTCTCATCCTCTTATGAAGCCCCACATAAATGACCATCACCTTTAATAAAACAAAATGTATTTTATACCTATATAATGGAACTAAGGTACAAATACTACTAGGTTTAAGTGATTTTGATATCACACTATAGTGAGTTTTTTTTATAGTTTTCATTTTGGTAACAACTGGTTCACCCCCAGTAGCGGTGCACCTCAGCTAGGCCATTACTTTATTTACTCACCTTTAAATAATTACTTAAAATTTTAATCCTCTTTAATGACCCAATTATATGGTCATTTCCTTAAAGAAAACAAAATAAATTTTATACCTCTATAATGGAACTAATGAAAAATGCTCGATTAGTTAATAGGTAAAGAATTCCATTTTACCAATATTAAATAAAAATTTAAAGAAAAATTTAATTACATATGGTGATGATCAATGAAATAATAATATAAAGTCACTTTTATTATTTCATCATTGTCTCATTACTACATGTAAGGAAGAATTATTATAATACTTATCACTCAAGCTAGATATAATATCTAATAAACACTACCTCAAATCTACACATAATTTTCTAAATACTTAGGGAAACCACATAATATTACGATTCCATCCAGATGGAAATTATTTCAATCATTTGATAAATACTATAGGTTATTAACACATTTATATTACTCAGTGAAAAAAATCCTTTTATCTTCTTACAGGAATTCACCCAATAGATTGAATGGTCACATGAATATTTCTAAAACTATACTAAGTATAATTAATAACTAAATTTTTTCCACTATCATTAAATTAAAAATTTATTACCTTAAATATCACCACCACTTTATCCATTATGAATATTTATATAATTTAATTAACATAAACTTTGGCTATATAAAATTTCATTAATTTCCAAAAAAATAATCTACCCATCGTAGTTCTTCTGCAGAAGTTACTACTAAGGAGGTATTATATAATTATCCTACCTCTGTAAACTATTGTATAAATAATCAAAAAATGAACCTTATCACTAAATTTTAAATAGATGATCAAATACATGTACATATTACCATAATTAGCCTTTTATGGACCCCATAATAACACCTGATAAGAGTAAAAATACTCTAAAAATACCATTAAAAGTATTATCACTTATCTTCTTAAAATTCCCATGAAAATTTTATAGTGAATTATCTATAACTGTATAATTAAAAATTAATATATAACCTTGACCAGAATGAGAATAATCAAAGTACATACCATGTGGTGTCCCATTTACAAGAAACTAAGAAGAAATACATTGCACATTTCTCCTTCAAATAATTTCATATGATAATTACCCACAAGTAATTCTTTTATGAGAAATGTATTCAGGTGAATTTACCAAATTACCATAGACTAAACTCAGAAAATTTTTTACCTTAATTTTACTTTATTATGCTAATAATAGATGATTCATTATTTTCATAATCATCCTTATGTTGTACTCTAATAAATATGAATTATGTGGTAAAAGCTCTCAACTTTATACATAAGTCTATAAAATTTCCAAATAATACATAAGAAATAATTCAAAAATCTAATTAATGCATAGAACAAAATAGGTAAATTTATAAGATATTGATTAAATTATTTTTTATTCCATAAGAAATAGATACCATCACATTGAAATAATGATATTAGTGTTAGCTCGGGTATTTTATAATTCATTATCACGATATTTACTATAACATTTAATTTGTTATCTCTACCTCATCTCGTTTTCAAATCTATAATTTATAACAAAACCTCACACACACACACAAAATAATCCCTATTTTCTCTAAAAAAATATCTCAATATGAATCCAATTATATGTTATGTGGATATTTAACAGTCTTCTATTGATCTGTTTTATATAGACATTTTATAATATCAATCAAATTATTTATAAAATCATGAAATATTAAGCTTGAATATTGATGGTATGCATGTAGTCATAATAAAAGAAACTCCATAATATAATATTCTATATTTTAAACCTATAATTATATTTTAAGATCATTCTATAATTATATTCATTTATTTTCATGGAAAAAAGAGAAAATAATGCATGATTACAAATGAAATAGTTCATAATAGTACTTGGTATGGTCATTTCAAAATGTCAGATGACCCTATGAACAACTAGTGTCAATGTGAATAATTAATAATACAAGTGTAAATGTAACTAACACCATAAAAAGTATTTATAAATCATAAAGATATCCATGATCAATTCTTATCAAGATACCCATAATTAACTTTCATCACAATCATAAAATAATAACATTTATATATAAAAATATACATTATATTCATACTTCAATAAAAATAATAAAGGTTACTCTTAAACTATGTCCAGCGAGTGTGTCAGTAGGTTCTCATAGATATGTCTAGTATCCCTCTCATCAAAGATGATACCATTGATATAAAACTATACATATGTTCCCACTATATCCTATATGATAGATCTAATTCACTTAATATGTATATTATATTAGTTAAATATAAATAATACATTGGAAAATAATAATAATAATTCTATCTTATCCCTTAATAATTCAACCCACCCATGATTCACCCTAGATGTACCATCCTAAGATGATGTTGGAATACACATCTCTATAAATCTCATAATAAAGATACTATATGAATATACATATTTTCTTATGTCTTATTGAATTTAAATTCTTCCAAAAACCCATTTTTATTGGTGATAGTAGTAAATACTTAGTGCATTGTTATATACCTTGATCTTGGAGTTGTGGGAGAGGAGTGTGAACATCTTGTTAATCATCATCTATCATGATCTACCATTTCATTAATAACGCATAACCTATCACTATAGGTGACTCAAAAATAAATATTTTTATAGTTTTTCACTAATCTATATCAAGATAAGTGGATGGGAAAGCTAAATGTCAAAATGCCACTTTACCCTTGTGAGATGGTTAGATTATAGGAAAAATATATGACACCCCGAGATTTTACTATTAATTTCACTTTAAATAAACATTATATTAAATAGATTTTTTCAAAAAAAACATAAAAATAAAAAAAATGGTGATATATTTTATTGATATAAAATAATAAAATATAAACATTAATACATTATGTAATAATGAAAAAAAAAGATAATATTTCATTGAGATATTTTATTATAAAAAAATATGAATTTTTATGAATCATGTATTATTATTATATAATGTATTTATAAAATTAAAATAAATATTTTAATAATAATGTATTGATAAAATTTAACTAATTCTTATTAAACAAGTAATCGATAATAAAACATTTGGAATAAAAACATTTAGTGGTAAAAATATTATTTCTCAAAGAATAATAATATTTAATTATTATGGGTATTTTAAAAAAATTATAACTATTAAATAACATATAATATATTAATAATATATAAATTAATGTTCACATAAATATTTTCGCTTGGCATCGAATATGAATAAATTCCTTTTATGCTTTAAAAATATATTTTCTAACAAACCCATTTTTACGTATTATGTGCGCTTATATTAAAATTATTTTTTATAAATATATATTGAGTTTAAAAAAATGGTTTTAATATATATAGTAATCATATTAAAATTATAAAATGTGTACAATTTAATTATTATGCATAAAAGTAAATTACATTGGTTAAAGTAAATTATTAGAGTAATGAAAAAGGGGTTATTTTCAAAGAATTTTATTCACAAACATTGTGTAATTTTTTTCTAAATAAATTAAATTGATATGTTTTAAATAATTACTCTAATATGATGTTTAAACATATAAATAATTTTTTTAACAATCATTTAATTAAAAAATCATTTTATATAAGAATAATAAAAGTTAATATTTAAAATTCATTTTTCTACAATTTTTTTTTTCTATATATCATATGTTTAATTTAAAAGTTTATTTTCTCATATTATGAAATTGAATTATATTAATTGGAATAAAAATTAAAAAAACATCACATTTTAATTTTTCAAGATAGTTCCACTTATATTTTAATTGAAATAATAATTATCGTATTTAATTTTTAATCATGGTTTACAAGTGTAAAAGTGGGTAACTTATGGTGGCTTGAATTTTAATAATTTAACATGACACAAAAACCTTATATAAGAAATTTTTTAGGCTTTAAATTAATTCCTACATATCCCACCCAAAATTACTCACCTAACTCATCTAACTCTCATGCAATTTCATTTTTAACTCTTACCTAACATTCAATCCAAAGGAAACACCCCTCTTTTTCGCCTATAAAATGAGCTCACTTCAACCCACTAAAGAAACATTTATCACTAAAAATTACATTTAATGTATACCAATTTTAACTCTAGTTTATACCCATTCTATGTTTGGAAGCCCTTTTTTAAAAAAGAATTATTAAATCCTCCATTTCCAAGAGGTCCTCTAAGAGAAGGTTTTAGTTCTCAACATGAGTAATAACCACTCCTTTACCATTTTTTCTCAATAATCCTTCACCAAACATATTCTAAATATATTAATATAATTATATCAGTATGATTAGTATAATTAATTATTATTATTTTTATGGTACAAACATTATCCATCTTCTTCCAAGCCATTTGAAAAAAATGAAAATGTCACTTTTGTTGTGTGCGGACTATCACCTCCATGAATGACATATTTAGTTTTTCAAAACTAAATTTCATGTAGGGATATAAAAATGGTTTTAAAGAATTAATATTATATTTATGAAATTATTTAGATTCTTGAAATATAAATTATGCATTTTATTGATAATATTAATAATAAATGACCATTGTAACTTTAACTGCCAAAAACAAGCATAATGGGAAGGAAGATAATCATTTAGTTATTTCTAATAGCTTCGTATCCATTGTATTATTATTTTATACCTTCACAATTATAATTTATCTAACTCAAAATAATATCATTATTATTCTATAATTATGGTATTATATTCACTTTATAAGAATAATTATCAATTCATTGTAGCATATTCTTGTTTGGGTTAGTTTAACCACTTACATGTACAATGTTATAAATTTATACAATGGATAAATATGGGAAACCAATAATATGTATTATGAGAATTTAATTATTAAATAAATTTTTTTTGGTTATTTAATGATAATATTAATATTTAAACTATTTATTAATATACCACCTTTTGTTCCATAAAATTTACCAAAATAAGCTCCTCGCTAATTTCATCTTCATGAATCATAAATAAAACTATCATTGAATGAAATTATAACATTATAAATAATTATAAATAATCTATTCCAATACCTTTGAAAATCTAGGAATGATGAACTTTGTATTGGGTAATTGGGATCGACATCGATATTGTAATGCATGTTCAAAATAATAAAAAATGCTAACATTCGATGATGAAAATAAAATATAACTAAATAATAAATGTATAATAAATTATTATAATTGAATATTGTGAAATAAGTTATTTAGATGGTTATGTTTACTATAAATTAGGTTAAATCTCTTCCATGAAAGTCAAGGATCAGGATAAGAGTTTTTTCTCAATTTTATTTTATTAAGGCATGTTTTTACATTACGCATCTTTCTTATTTTATATGGTGCACTCACTACCCAATGGATTATTTTAACATTGTTAACTATTATTTTATGGATTTTACAAGTATTTTCATGAATCTTCCTTAATACTCTTTAATTTTATTTTATACCTAAGGATTAAGGTTCTTTTTCACCTCAATTTTCATTCTTTGAGACATATTCCATATTCAAAACTTGTTTAATTTTTTATATTGTATATACCTTATATATGAATTTTATTAAATATATCATGAAATTAAATGTATTTATAAATCTATCACAAGTTCTCTTTTTCATGTTTTTTTCTATTCAGGTGTTACTAAATACATAAGGTATTTTAATAACTCAAATTTCCTTTCTTTGAGTTATAATGTATCTTGTTGAACTTATTTATTCTATGTTTGGTTACATCAACATAGAGATTTTATTAAATTACACATTATATTTTTTTCAATATAAAATGAAATTATAATTCAAATATTATTCCATAACAAGTTTATTTCTCATAAAAGTATAATTTTATTAAGAATAATTCTCATCCACCTCAAATAATCTCTTTCTCTTCCATGTCCACATTCATACTTTATACTAATATTCTCCTTTATTATTTTGAAATCCAAATATTTATTATTTCATGTGTCCATACAAATTTATTTTTACCCGTTATTATTATTATTTTATATTAACACTTTTTACAATGTGGGCTTCAAAAAAGGTATTTTGAAATATTAACAAGGTTTTTCATTCCATGATAGTATGTTTTATCTTATAATCTATATTTCCTCATGATAAAATTTATGTATTTTTCAATCCTCTATTATTGAATATTCTATTTACAATAAAAAAAATTCATAATTTTTCACATATACTTTTCAAAAATTACTTTATAAAAGACTTGTAACTTATTATTTTATTATTATGATAAGGAAAATTAAAATTGTATTATGGATTTACTTAAATTTTATTTTATATCATAAAAGTATTTATTTCCTTGGAAATTATTTTCATGAATTTCCCTATAAATTATTTTATATAATTTTTATTTTTAGTGATTTAACTAGGGGTATAAAATTATTCTATTCTTGAACCCTTCTTATGTGTTATAGTTCAAAGTGTTCTTATAAATGTGTTTTTCAGCTTAATTGGAAAAATGTCCTTATGCTACCATAAAATTTCTTTCTCTGGATGGAATATAAAATTTTTTATGGATGTTTTCATAAAACCTATCTATTTTACATGGGTTAATTATCTGATGTTCAAAATATGAATGCTTTAATGTTCTCCTATAACAAATATATATGATTTTTATTATGTGACAGTTGGGTCTAGAACTATATATTATTCCAATGCATTTGGTAGAAGTATTATATCTCATGAGATGAGTATGGAGACAGGGATGTGATTCTAGATCCACTGTATGATTGGAGGTAGGGATGTGATTCCTAATACAAAATTTGATGGGTGGTAGGGACATGATTCCTGGTCCACTAAGTGATGGGAGGTGGGGACATGGTTTCTGATTCATTATGTGATGGGAGACATGGATGTAATTATTGATCCACAATAGGATGGGAGGAAATAACGTGATTTCTGATCTATATTGTTATGGGGGGCGAAATATTATTAATGATCCACTGTGTCATGATTTATAACCTTATTATCATTATATAAATCCTTAGTATACTACATTTTCATATTTATTACACATTTTTATATTACATTCATATGTTATTCTCCATGTATCGTGATTATTTATTAATCCTTTTACACTCTGATTCTAGGGTATGTGTTTGATATTTTTTGAATACATGTCCTTATATTATGCCTCATAGACTAATTTATAGTTTTTTGTTCTTATTAATTATATATTTATACCATGATAATGTTTTCCCACATACTTATAATATAACCCTTTATGAAATATTGATAATTTTTTCCATTATTGGTTGTTTGAGCTCAACCCTTCTTATGTTTCCATTCCTCAAGTTATGAAGATGGGTATAAACATATGATACATTTAAGATAATTTTTAGTATGGTTATGTTATAGAGAAATGTTCACAATTATGTTAAATATTCTCTTTATGTAGTTAATCTCTAAAGATACTAGACCTTTGATTCTTGGGATTGTGAGATTATTTAAGAGATGAAATGTTTAAATTATGGAAATGTAGAAAAATAAATTCATGTTTATATTGGTTCATCCCACTTGGTATCAAAGCCTATGTTTAAAGAATTTATTTCTATCACCAGATCTAGGAGTACAGGTCTAGGGTGCCTCTATTTGTATCAAATTAGTGTTTAGTTTTTTTGCAAATAATTTAGTTATTTTTGGGGATTGGGACTAGAAAACAATTCTTAGAACCATTGGTATAATCCAAAATATATGGAATACAAAAAAAAATATAGTAATGTATAGAATTTATGGTTTCTTAATACTGACATCATTCGCTATATACAGAAAAATTAATATAGACTCTAGTAGAGATGCACCTAGGGGTAATAAACCTGAAATCACTAGTTGGGTATTAATTCAATCTTCTTCTAGTTCATAAGAAATAGTCCTAAATGAACATCTATTTGAAACTCTTAGGTGATAATCCTAGTTTTTAACCAACTAGATAAAATACCCTAAGATGTGGTGAATCAGGTTATGAAGGATTAAAACAAATACTCCTTGGGATATTGTTTCTTTGTTAAACAAAAAAAATATTCTTTCTCTGTCCTATAGAAATATATGAGTAGAAATGAAAACATGCATGAGACAAAAAAAATTACTTAGTTAACCCACACTAGGATGCATCCAAAGAGCACACACAGAAAATATTCCTTTGTACTAAATCCACTAAAGTACACTACTATTACAAAATTCAAATAAAATCACTTTCCCATCTGGTTAACTGCCAAATACAATTTAAATGATCAATGATCTATAAACTAAAGTGTGATAACTAATCCTTTAGAATATTATACTATTTATAACTTGAATAAATATTTTTTACACCTCATTTTCTACAACATAGAACTTTACATGTACCCATAATGAATACCACTTTAGCAAAACCATTCTAGGAAAATCTTTGTAGGTTTCAACAACTTTCACTCTGGTGAAACCTTTACATTAATTGTGCACAAATTTAACAACATTAATGAAAATTTTATATTAATTAATGGAACATTAACTTTCAAAAAACTTTTGGATTGTCATAGATCTCACTTGTTCATATATAAACAAGTCCATTTTCTACACACAATTGATGTCTCAATCGTTGCTTCACATAAGAAATAGCTTCTCAAAACTCTAACATGATTCAGATACATAAAATTATCTAAGTACTAACCTTATAAATGGAGGTTACCTACCTATTTATAAATTTTTTCGACCCTTCACACAATTAACTTGTGTTCCTTATACCATGCATGAAAATTTTCTTATTCACTAAACTTCAATGATTTCACATCTCCTTTAGTGTTCAACTCACCACCATCGTGAAACTGCATCTAAATTTAGTGAGCTCAAGAAAATATCCATGTGTAGTGTAACTCCAACTTTCATGACTTTCCATAACTTGTGTGAAACTCAATAGTTTTCTGTATTTTAATATGTCGGGCTCAAATCATCACTTTTAAGAAACTTCTTGAAATTCCTTTGGCCATTCATGTAACTTTTTCATTTAAATGAAAATATATCCTTTACCAAATACACCTTTTTAATTCCACCAAATTTTAGACCCTGAAAATTTGGAAAACATTAGGAAATGTCACCACCATGAATACACAACATTTTTTACCCATTCTCGATTCATCATTCTACTATCATGGGGCTTTATTAACATCCCTTTTCAACAATAATTTTGTAAATTCACAACTAACCTTTCCATCCTACTTTTTCAATATACCAAATCAACCCAACAACACTATAAACTCACGTTGAGGTATTTTTCCGAAAAATATCCCCTTTGGGTTTATTGAAAACTCGTCACTCATTAGTAATACTTTAATCCTTCTAATACTATATTTTTAAAGAAAAAAAACATTGTGATCCACTATATTAAACCTCCCATGACTCTAGATAGTGAAAAATTATTTACTCAAAATATAATCTAAGCCAACATTATCCATTCTTAGTGTGATAACCAAGATTATTATGAAAATTTAATCAATGAATTACTTCATTCTTGAAACACCCATTATCCAAACTCTACCTTTGAAGAAGAACAATTTCATCATCTCTGAGGATAGGATGATGACACTCAAGAAGACCACTTCTTCAACCCCATGTTAACCCCACAAGGTAACTTATTTAATCACAATCCCTATATGTTATAACATCTTGATATAAAAATTTTGAATGAAAATATTTATCATTGTTATATTTTTAACACTCCCCATTTATCTTCTCCCTTTATCATCTTTTCCCCCTGTCATGGACACAACTTATCCCCCTTTTTTAGTGAACCCAAAGGTCACTCCTTTGTGATATTCACCACAGTAAAGAACACATATCAGTGCATAAGAGAAAAACAAACCATACCTTAGGGATATGGGGTCCCACTTTCACACTATTTAAGTGTGGGGGTCGAATGAACTCCAAGTTTCAGTCAATGACATTCAAATGCTTCATTAGGTGAGGCCTTTGTTAGAATACTTGCAACATGTAGTTCCATAGGAACATAATCCAACTTCATAATCTCATACATCATCTTTTCCTTGATAAAATAATAATTTATTTAAATTTTCTTCATTCATAAGTAATGGAATGGATTTTTTCTAAAATTTATGGCACTTAAATTATTTCAATGGATTCTAATTGGAGACATCACTTTAAATCACATATCTTTAAGTTTCTACTTCATCCATAATAACAATGTGAAATTTTGAGTAGCAACAATATATTCATATTTTTTTCTCCACAATGAAATGAAATATTGATTCTTGCTTATATAAGAAATAAACAATCCTCCAAGATAGAATGCACCACCTGATGTTTATTTCCTGTCATCTACTAAACTGGTCCAATATGTATTTGTATAAACCAATAACTCTTTCTAGGATTTTTCTTTGTATATAAAAATAAAATCAACTATGTCCTTGATATATTGATGTATTTTTTTTACTACAATATCTAGAAAATATGTTTTAAGATATAGTAAACTTCCAATCAAATTTTGAAAGTCTTTATGATTCACAGTTTCACTAACTTTATCTTTTCTCGTCTTTCTATAGATAGAAATAGTTGTAGAAACTTCCTTCAAATATTCCATGCCAAACTTTTTTAATAATTCTGTGGAATAATTTTCCTATGAGGGAAGGACATAGCTATCAGTTTTTATGATTTCTAGCCTAATAAATATATTCATTTCCCCAAGAATAAGAATCTCAAAGCACCACTTCATCTATTCTAAGAACTCTTCACACATATAATATTTATCACTTAAAAATATTATGTCAATAATATAAATAATAATAATTACAATTTTGGTAAAAAAATTATGTAAAGATTCCTATCAATTTTTCTTCTAGAAAAGTTTATTATTTATAGGTAATTATCAATTTTTGAGTACCAATCTCGAGGATCCTACTTCAACCCATTAAAGTATTTCTTCAATATACAAGATTTTATTATATTTTTTTCAAGGATGAATCCATTTTTTTGTTTAATATGAACTTCTTCCTCAACTTCCCCATTTAAGAATGCTGACTTAACATCCATTTGATAAACTTTATTTCTTTAATGATCAGCAATGCCCAAGAATATTCTAATAGTTTTTATTATTAAAAATGTGGAAAAACATTATTCAAAATTAACACATTTATCCTGTTAATACCTTTGTAGAAAATACTAGTTTTATTTATTGAAACCTTTCTCTTTTCATGCATCTTGTTCCAGAACACCCATTTAGTTCCTATGAAATTTTTATCTTCTGGTCTTGGATAAAGTTACTAAGTATCATTCTTCTCAATCTAGTATAACTATTCATCCATATCTTCCAACAATTATTTATTTTATATAGCTTATAATAGTTATTTTTGTTCTATTTGTTAGGTTAGTGTTGTTTTATTCTCCGTTCTTAGTTTCCTTCTAGTCTGAAATGGAGCTTCACTTCTTATAATGTTGGTTTCTTCAACCTATTTCTGTATCTTCCATAATCTAGATTTTTTATTTTCCTCAACGTATTACTCATTACTATATGATTTAGAATGTTTTTTTTCTAACTCTTGTGTACTTACTTAGTTTTTTTCTTCAATTCTATCAAAGGTTAGTAATATTACTTCCACTACAACATCGAAACAAAAAAATCCATCTATTCCTTTGAAGTTATTTTTAATCACCTTGAAATCACATGAGTTTACAAGTTTGTGTGATTTTTTACTCTAGAACTTTTATCTTATTTCATTGGTTATATACCCTAATAAAATTCCTTCCTCGTCCCTTTCGTCAAATTTACCTAAATTTCTATTTTTGAACTTCATAAAATACAGACTTTTGAATAACTTGAAGTTGTTAACATTTTAGTTATTTTTGTACTATATTTTATTGGGAATTTATTATACTTTGGTCTTTGAAAACATTTATTTTGAATATTTACATCGATAAAAATTTCTTCCCTCCAAAACTATTTTGATATTTGACACTCAAAAATCATAGATCATCCCATTTCAACTAGACTTTAGTTTTTCCTCTCTAACACTCCATTTTATTATGAAGTATAAGGAGTGGTATATTGATGTATAATATCATTCCTTTATATATAAGATTAAAAATATTTACATGTAAACTTCTTTTCCTTATTTTTTTCTCAATTTTCTGATATATGCACCTTGTTCCTTATCAACCACCTTCTGTAATATTTTAAACATTTCTACAGCCTCATATTTGTGTTTCATAAACATTACCTGAGTCATCCATAGGTTATGAAATATATATCACCTTTATTGTAATGATGTCTCATTGGTATAAATTTATTACAGTTAATAAGTTTAATAGGTTTAGTAAACTAAATCTCTACCTTTCTATGACTTTTATTGACCATTATTCCTTTTTCACATGTTTTGAAAATAATTCACCTTTCCTTATTAAGTTGAGTAATATCTATAACATATTATTTATTATATATTTTTATTATATTTTCTTGAATAATATGGTTAAGTATAATATGCCATAATTTATTTTAATATTTAGAACTCAAATAAAAAGAGTTACTTGGATATCTTATTTGGAACAAATTACCACTAGTTATGTCTCCCTTGGAAATAATATTTACATATTTTGAGTGTTTTATAATTCAAGAATTTATTTTTAGGATAAATTAATTCTCATAATCAAAATTTTGGCTAACTCTTAGTAAATTATGTTTAAGTCCATCAACAAATAGAAAATATTTATACTTCAACTTTCTTGATCAAATTTCAGTTGTGCCAATCCCTTTAATTTTAAGATAAAGGTTATTTAAAGACATAAAAACACCTCCATCAAGTTCTATGATGTGTTTTATAATTTTTTTAATCTCTTAGTATGTGATAGGATCATCCATTTGTGAGAATCCAAGGATTCCATCTTTTTTTGGATTTTAATACAACCTCATCTAGTAATGTTTTTCTATAATATTCACTTTACAAAGTTCATTTTATTTTATGATGATTGGAACTTGTTTGGGTAGAGTAGTTATACATTCTTACAAATTATGACGAGATTAATCAAAACTTATACATACCTTATCAAGACTTTCATACTTGTTCTATCTTTCAAACTTTTTATCTTTTGGAATTTTCTTCTTAACATTTTTCTTCGAATTCTATAACTTGTAACTAATTTCTTCAAATTTTCTCAATATTTTGATATTTTACTCTTTTACTATTACCTTTTCCAAATAATTGAAATATTGTACCAATAGTTATAATTTTTATGCCTAAATTCTTTGTAACACCAAAAATAACCAGTGAATCTTAATATTTCATAATAATATGAATGTTTGTTGAAATATTTTCATTGAGGTTAACAGAAATATATAACATCTATTTTTGGAATATTAGTTATTAGGTAGAAACCATCTTATTTAAATTTATTTTGAAAGGAATTGTACACCTTAATAGTCTTTTTAATCCATAAATTCTCTTCATTTATTGTTGAACCTATATAGTCAATTTAAATAATCTTAGAAACATTTATATTATTATGTTGAGTTTGAGCCTATTTTGTACAATTGGATTCTCAAAATATTCTTGAAAATTTTTGTTCAATTTTTTTTCCTTAAAAAATATTCATTCATTTATTTTATAGATTTTTTAGCTTTGGTACATATTTATTGAGTCTTTATTAATTATTCTTCATTCATGGAATGTTTATCATCACTTTATTTTAACATATTTTCTTATTATTAAACTTTTACTTTATGGGATTTAATTTCCTCAAGATATCCTTCTTATATTTTTTATTAAATCTTATGTTTCATGTTTCTTACTAATAAATATATATTACTTCTATATTTTATAGTTTTAATTGATACACACTTCAAGTTTTGATCTCAAAAAATATTCTCTATATATTTATTCCCCCTAACCTTCTTCAACATTAAAAGGTTCCAAGTGTTTCTAAACATGATCCATGAAGTTAGTAATTTTTTTGGAACATCTTCAACTGATGAATTACTTTCAGTTGAGTAGTTTTTATCTTTCTTACAAATCATTATCCTCCTTATTTTAGAAAACCTTCTTTTTATCTCCCTGAATTATTTTACATCTTTATAGTTTTAACCCCACTTCTTCTTCTGAGTATTGTTCATGTGTTCATATTCTTTAAAATAACCTCCTTTGTTTCTTGGGTAGTCTGAGGCAAAGTGGTTTATTTCTCCAAACTTAAAACATTTAATAGGAAGTTTTCCCTTATACTTACCTTTACCTTTTCAAAGTTTCTTTAGGATAAAATCCATTATTCAAGAATATTCTTCATCATGCAGAGATTCCTATTCTTATATGTTTTACACTATTCTTTATCTGAAATCTTGAGATTCTTCATTTCTTCAAAAGAAACTGCATTTTTATCTTTTTTATTAAATAAAAAATCTTTACTAATTTTAAAGATAATGAGAATTTTTTAAATATCATCAAGAGAAATAGTTTCTCTATCATTCATAGTATATATTTTGGGATGAAATATATCGTCAAAATTCCTCATCATATTTTTAACAATAGTTGAATCTTACAAAGTTTCTCCAATACCTATAATGTTACTAACTATTTCATTTAACTTTATGAAATATTAATCAATGGTCTCTTTTTATTCCATTTTCATAAATTAAAATATACTTTTATGGATTTGAATCTTTGTTTCCTTAACTTTAACATCACCTTTAAAAATTATTTCAAGTTATCCCAAATATCCTTATTCATTTAAAGTCTCATAAAATTTTTGAAAACTCTTTTAGAAATAGGAATAATTATAGCATTTCAAAGCCTTACCATCATCTTCCATATTTATCTTATCAGTAAAAGTAATTGGAGCATCCTTTGATCTAGGTGGAAATCCAACAGTTGTTTCATCCACCACCTCTAATCCATGTGAAATAAGATATGGTATCATTTTATTTTTACAACTATAATAGTTTTTCCATCAAAATTAGTAACTCCTCTATTGTTAACTAAACTTAAATTAGTTATGATTAAATAAATGTATATAAAGAGGAAACTTCACTATGATACCAATTATAATGACTAGGATTGTAGTTCTACTGAGTTGGGGGTTGAATAAGTAGTGATATTTCTTTCAATTTCCTTCACCTAGAAATAAAAATCTACAACTTGTTAAAGTTTTAAACCAGTCAACTTTATAACTTATCGTTACTCATATGCAATAAAGGAAGATAAAATCAAGGCACATAGTTTTTACATGGTTCTATCCCAATGTGGTCACCTAATCCTTGCTATGTTTGGAATCACCTAAGACATAAATTTTTTCACTAATCTCTATCATATATACAAATTTGGGTCAGGAAGTAATCACCCCTAACCCAAATAATGCTGGGAAGGAATCACCCTTAACCCAATAATGTTTTTATACTGGTTCCACCAGTTTAAAAAATTATCAATTATAATAGTCAATATAAGAAAGATATATTTAAATTCATGCTTATTCATACATAATTAAGATATTCCTCTAAAACTTTATATTATAAATTTTTTGAATTCTATTCCAAACTCAAACTTTGGGAACATAGCATCTATAACTTCTTTTTTGAAACTTTGATCATTTAGAACTTATTCTTCATATCATCTTCTTATAAGCATTCAATTCTCAATATTTTCAACAGAATATTAGAATAATAATTCTCCCCTTTATATATCCATAACACCTTTTAAATGTAGGATAAAAGTGGGGACTCTAAATATGAAATTCCTACTCAAACATTTCATTGGTTGAGCATCATCAAAACCTCCAAAATAATCAGAGTCAACATTATTCATAAAGATTTTCTTAAAACTTAGTGTCAATAAACTATAAAAATACTCCTAAAAATTTGGATATATTTATGAATGGTTAAATTCTATTTTATTATATTTATGATTATTGTGACTTTAAAAAAAATAGGTGAAGTTATTATGGGACTTCTTTAGTTAAACTTATAGAAGTTATTTCAGATCTTCCTTCAAGAAACTTCTTCTATAACACCTTTCATTGAGATAAAAATGTTCACATATTACAAGAATGTAAGTGTATATATCCAAAATAGTACAACGACTTATCTCTTCATCTCTTCACTAAATATCAACTTCATCCGGTGGTTCTCCATCCAATAACACTTCATTTAGATCTTCTCTACCCAAATACCTCTATATGGAACATTTTATAGGAAAATATTTAGCTCATGTTAATTTTTCTAGAAACATATATATAGAAAATTCATTCTAGAAAACAAAATCCAATATACTCATTCGGTTTTCCTCATTATGGAAACCTCATTCCGTAAAACTCATTCTGAAAATCTTTGTTTGATGGAATCAAAACTATTTTTCTAGTACATTTTTAAATATTCTTAACTTACTCCAAATGATGATATTTAAAAAGGTATATTTGATAGACTTTTTAAATGTTCATTTTATGTATTTTTACATTCTTTATCAAGTGATCTTCATATTTTTTTTCAATATAAATGGATTTCTCTATCCAGTACAACTTTATCGCTTTCTTCGTATAGTAAACTGATGAACCCTTTTTCTATTGGAGTTATAAATTATTTTTTTAATAGTTATATTTATAATGGACTAATTACTATAAATTTACAATTTTCCATCTAATATACTCATTTAGGAAACCATTATACTTCTTCATTCGATCATTATATATAACGTTACCACTTTGTATCTTGAATGTTGTACAACCTCAAATCCAAATTTGTAACACGAACTTTGAACAAAATTCATAAATTAAACGTTATATAAATTCAACCTTTCAAAAAAACTTGTCTAGAATCATGAATATATTCATGATTTTTTAAGCATTGATAAATATCAAATCATTATAAAACTTTGTATCCAGGTTATCTGAAAATGTTCTTCTAAAAACTTTCTTCTCGAATGTTCTTCTATAAAAGTCTATCTATAAATTATGGCATCAAATAATTTATATATATTAAATATAATATTTAACACATCATTATATTTTGAAAAAAATAAACACCTTCAATAAAATTGTGGGTTATTAAATATTAATATTGAAATTTTTCATTAATATAAAACATTTCATTCATTAAAAATTACCAAAACAATCCCATCATCATTTTCATATTCATGAATTATAACTAAAACTATCAGGGAATTAAATTATAAAATTATAAATCAACATAAATAATATATTATTTTACATTATACAACCTAGGAATTATAAAATTGGTATCAAATAATGGTAATGAAAATCAAAGTATTAACGCACCCATGAAACAATCAAAATCGCTAACATCTGATGATGAAAATAAACTATAACTAACTAATAAATGTATAATAAATGATTATAATTGAAGAGTTTACAGGATAACAGATGTTAATGAGGCTCTAAAATAAATTATTAAGATGTTTATCTTTATTATATATAAAGTTTAAGTGCTTTCATTGAAGTCAGGAGTTAAGGAAAGAGTTTTTGTCTCAATTCTCTTCATTGAGTCATGTTTTCATATCATGAATTCATTCCTAGTTTATATGGTGAATTTAATTCCCAAATACTTCTCTTATGTTTTTTAATAATTATTTCATGTATTTTAAAATTATTCTCATGACTATTACTTAAAACACTTTGATTTACTTTAATACTCAAGAACTAAGGGTATTTCTCATCTCGATTTTCTTTCATTAAGACGTATACCATATTCACCAATTATTTTTTTGTGTGGTGTGTATATTATATAATTGATGAATTTTATAATACCTTTTATGAAATTAATGTTATTTAAAAATCAATATTATTTTTTCTTTTCTTGTGCTTTTCGATTCAAGTGTTACTAAATTGGTAATGTATTTTGTTAAATCAAATATCATTTATTGAGTTATAATGTATCTTCTTAAACATATTTATTTAATGTTTCAATACATAAATGTTAAAAGTTTAAAAAATGATACATTCTCTTTTTCTCTATGGAAAATTAATTTCTAATTCAAATCTTTTTACTTAATAAATTTCATTCTCAAGAAAGTATAACATTGTTAAGAATAATTCATATCCACCACAAATAAGATCTTTCTATTCCATGTCCATATTCTTTCTTCTCTATAATGTTCACCTTTATTACTTTGAAATATAAATATGTATTATTTCATGCTATAATCATTTTCTAGTTAATCATTTTTATGATAAAGTTTTATTAACCCTTTTTTATGATGTCGATTTCACTAAAGGCATTTTAAAATATTAAAAAACTTTTCCCTTTCATGATAATATGTTTAATATTTCACTTCATATTTCATCAAGATAACCTTTATTTCTTTTTTAAGTCTCTATTATTTTAGATTAATTTTAATAGTAACAATTTTCAAGTGTTTTCAATTCACCATTTCAAAAAAATCTAAAATGACCCATAACTTTTTCTTTTACTATAATGCTGAAAACATTTTCTAAAAAGTATTTTATGGTTTATATTATGTTTTCCTCTTTATATTAATAGGGTTTAATTCCTTGTAAAAAATCATGAATTACCCTATAAATTATCTTATAATATTTTTACTTAATGAGATTAAAGTCATGTTATCAAATGAGTTCATTCTTGATCCATTCTTATATGGTATTTTTATAGGCATTCTTCTTATAAAGGTATTTTTCATCTATGTCAACATCCTTTTATGTTTTTTTTTAATTCACTATGGATATGTACTTATGCTACCATCAACTTTATTTCTTTAGATGGACTATTAATGTTATATTTGGTTCCCTAGAACCAACTTATAAGTAATTTATTATTAAATATATTCATGTATTTGAATATTTATAAAATATTTTATCCTGTCATGATTTTTCTTATACATAAAATAGTATGTGATGATGTCTTAATTGTACTTCTCGCACTGAAAGGTCAAAGAAGTTCCTTGCATTAAGTATAACCTTGAAGTGTCACAATAAATTTTTTAAATATAATTCATATAGCCATATTATATCATTTAATGGGACACAAATGATATAGGTTATCAGTGGTGGAGACTCATAGGACTTTGAGACACTTTCTCATAGTGTATACCCTTGATAATATTTAGTGCATGAGATTATGAGAACATAATCTACCAATAGAAAATCCATATCATATGTGTCATTGGATATTCCTTTATTTTAACATGTGTAATTATCCTTATACTTTAGTATTATTATTAATACAAGTCATGAGTCATGTACTTTGATGTATTCATGAAAACTATGATCATATGTACTCACGGTGAAGTAGGATATGTTGGGTGCATCATGAGTGATGTTGTATAAATAAATAGTGTGAGAAATGATTTATCCCTTATATTATTTAATGAAAGTTTATATCCCATTACCTTTTATGGTAATTGAACTACCTGATTAATTCCATGGTCATAGTGGTGTAGTTGGAAAGCTCATCTCTAAAAAGTCAAATAAAGATACATTGAGCACATAGGTTGATTCCAATAGCTTGAAACATTCTTGATTATATATATTGAGATAAAGGTATTATATTACACATTGTACATTAGTTGGAGGCTACATGTCATTGTAACATTAAATTCTTTATTTACTGGATTCATGGCGTGTTGTTAGATGTTGACCATAGACTTTAGAAAGTGTAGCCCAATTACACTTAGAAAGGGGCCTAGAGGGTCACACACTAAGTGTATTTGGAACATCAGTTAAATTATATATGAATTTTAAATTTTGGATAAATATTATTCCCATATGTGGTTTAATAATTATTCTTGTTGGTTTGATTGAAAATATTCAATCATCAATTATTCAAGTGAATATATATACAATTTGAGTATTTTATAAATACTTATTTACTAGATAATTATTTATTTAATTCCACGATTAAAAAATATTTATTCATTCTATTTTATTCACAAGGTAACAAATATTTATTGCAGTGACCCAACCCCATCAAGATTGGAGCCAGTGTTGTGCTACTATTATATTGGCATAAGATACAAGTAAATAAAGTCCCAAAGGACCGAACAGTTAAGTAGTCTTGGTAAACTAGATACATGCATGAGTCTTGTATTAAAAATGAATAAGAAAAATACAACATAATTTTTTTGAGGATACAAACATTATTCCATCTAGTGTATCTTTTCATATCATTCTTAGTACAGTTTAGGGAATCCTGGGGAAATGAAACATAATAAGGGTGAGCTCAAATTCTCATTAAGGGTAAATACTTATAAAGAAATAATGAATATATAATAATAAAAAATATGTAAAATTAAATAACTAAACACACTTTATATTTTAACAAACTAGATAATTCATAATCAATATTGGAAATCAAATAACTAAAACACATGTCATTTAATCAACGAGCTGAGAATGAAATTCATCCATAGATAATGTAAAAGAAAAAATTGCATGGGTAATAATAACTGAATAATGAATGAAGTAAATACTTAATTATTGGATTTCATGTTTTTTAGGCACATGATACCTTTATCATCAAGACCTTTCACAAGATGGTTTAGCACTCTACTACCAAGACCTTTCATAAGATAGTTTAAATCTGTGGGTATAAACCCTTCTATTATTCTTGCAAACAAACTTGAAGGTATTTTTACCAACTGATTTCATATCGGTATGATATTGATGCATCCAAGGGATTACATTAACCAATCCCAAACCTTTATAGTGCATGTCCAAATCATTCCATATATATCAAATAATCTATTTAATTAATAAACAATGTTCCATATCAAATATCTGTATTGAGTAAAGAATATGGATTTGTCAATATTTACCCATATAATCAAATAAATATCAAAATAATTATTGTATTTAAAAAATTTATATTTTTTAGTTAATGAACATATCCATGTTAAATGATATGGATAATTATGGCGAACTCAATGTCCAATGATCATAGGAAAGTGAATATTTCAAGGGGACTAAAAAATGAATCAAGGAAGTGAATGTCAATACTATCCTTATCCAAATTAATCAAAAACCATATATAAGAAGAATAAATATGGTATCAATACAACATATCCCAGGTGGAGTCAAAAAATAAGGGGTTGTTGTCTTTGATTAATAGAAATAAAATGGATCTTTTAAAAACATTCTTCAGGAAAATATCCTTTTTATTTTGAAAAAACATTTAAAAATACTTTTATTTGGAAATAATTTTTTTTTAAATTATATAAAAATAAACCTTTTAAACTTTCAAATCAATCCTCAAATAAATTAAGTTATTTAATTTCATACATGTTGTACAAGGTAAAAAGAATATTCCTTTTATAAGGAAAAAGGTTAAAAAAGTTCCTTGTTCGGAAGGTGACATGAATATTCCTTTGAAAACATTTGTGAAATAAAAAATGGTAAAATTTTGTTTAATAAATAATTTTTGAAATTTTAAAAACATTTTTTTATACCTTATTACAAAAAATATTTTTTTTAAAAGAAAATGGGTTCTCCAACTAAACAGAGAAATGAAGTCCGATTTTCTTAAGAACATTTTAAGTTTAAAAGAGTGAAAAAATGGTACTATTACTTGAAAAATATCATTAATTACTAGAGGATAATAAAATTATAGGGTTTTTTATAAAATTATAAAATAATTTCTTTGAATAAAAATGTAATTGTAAACAATCTCGGATGAAATGAGATTATGAAGTAAGCCCCTAAAAAGACCATAAATTTGAAGTGAGACTCAACCAATTAATCAATTATGTGTTTCAATTTTAAATCCACATAGAATAATTATAAATATAACATTATATGGTCAAAATTATTTATACACATAATCATATAATATTAGTGACAATGAGTAAGTAATATAACTCAATGAAAGGAATCGAGTTATGAGATTTCTTTTACCAATTAGTAACTTTTGAATTATAATCCCAATGAAATAAATAAATTCAAATGAAACTATAAATACCATTAATATAAATTTATTCATGATATAAATACAATATTTTTATTATATTCACCACAAAAAATAAATAAGTGGTGAAAATGGTGTATGCCTCAAGGAAAGAAAAGTGAGACAAGAATCTATTACCTTGTGTGTCCTTTTGGGTGAACATACGTTAACCTCATGTATAATGGTTTTAAAAAATTTATTAAATTATAAAAAAACCATAATCATATTTAAAATATCATAAATTTACTTATTATAATATCTCATTACCTGTTTGTTAACAATCTTTCATTATTTTCACAATTTCGAGTGTTAATTGCCTAGTTTTTCGAGTATGTTTTGACTTGTTACTTGTTGTTCCTATTAATTAGAAAATGGTTTCATAATCTACAGAATTCAAACCATGATTTAAATATAATATATATATTCATTATATATTTATTTATAATAATACATAATATTTAGAGATATGAAATGAAATGTGATGTTTATGAAGACGGTAGGTCGTACGTATGCATGAGTGCTACTTCCATTTCCTTGTCATATTTAAAAGAATGAAAAGTAAATGATATATATTTATATGTATATTATAATTATAGTATCATATTTATGTAATATATTCCATATAGGTTTATTAAAACCATACTTTATACATTCCATGTATAGCGTGAACAAATCACATCACTTTGAGGAGGTGGTAGTCCACACTTCCACAAATGATGTTATCATTTCCCCAAAAAATAGAAAACATGAAGGTATGTTTTCTATAAAAATTACAGAATCATAAAGACATAAAAAATATAATATATAATATATATAAACTATAAATCCATCATTATTTCATCCTTTAAATGTGGTAAATGGAAGAACGAACGACATCGGTTCGCAAGGCGGTAGTACGTTGGACACATGAACAATGATTTTGTATCCCATTTTATAGATGTGTGTAAAATTATAGGTTTAAATCTTATAATAACAACATATAAGTATATTTAATATAATTAGGTTATTATATAATTATATAATGATAATAATTTAATAGTTTTACAAAGAAATAAAATGAAAGTTATCATTGAATAATGTTACCACATTTTCAGGTAACTCCTTTTGGTTTATACCAAAAGACTTACTTGGTTGGATTTATTCCAAAAGGAAGGATTATATTATGAGGGTGAGGTATTTTAGAGCTTATTTGGGTATATTTGTAGTGATAAAAATGGATTTAGAGGTGTGAAAAGGTGGTAGGGGTGAGTACCTTTTTATAGTGGAGGAGGGGTGGCATTTATGTAGATTTTTTAAAAGGGAATTCCAACCACATTTTTACCATTTAAAGTGGATCCAATAATAGAAACAATTTAATCCAAGGTATTATAGGATCAAATTATTTCCATAAAATATATTTTTGACAAGTTTAAAGGTCATTTTGGCTCTTATGTTTAAGGTTTAGTCCCTTGTTAAGATAATTTTTTCTCTTAATGGTTGTAATTAATTTTAATTACTTTTACTAATATTTTTGGTCAAAAACAAAGTTTTCCTTATTAGAAATTATAAATTATTCTGATTAAAAATATCTAATCTATTTTTAGAAAATAAAATCATATAAGTGGAAGAAATTAATTAAAATTTAATCCTGTATACGGGACGACAAAGCGAGTTTTGAAATTAAAAATGTTCAAAAGTTTGAGATGTATTTATATCCAATTTCAAAGTGAAATTGACTCAAATGAACTGAATTATATAAATTTATATAAAATTTATATAATTAAACTTTAAATCTAATAAAAAATATAATTTTACTTTATAAATAAATTATAATAAAAAAATCTTTTAATTAAAATTTTGTCTTTTTCACTATCAATCAAAAAATGAAACTTCAGATAAAAATACCAAAAATTAACCCTAAGAAAATTTTTATATTCCTATTTAAAAAAATAAGTTTATTTTGACATATTAAACTTATTAAAGTTCCAAATTTTTGATTTAACATAGGTTCTCCATTAAAAGGTTGTAAAAGTGCCTTTATAAAAATATAGGTTTTTATGCGTAAAATTGTTTTTGTTCTCATATTATGCCTATAAAATCAATTGGATAAATATAAAAAATATTATATTGAATATATAAAATATATATTTCATTTATATCATTCAATAATTATAATTAATTTAATTTATTAATAAAAAATTCCTTTATAAGCATAAAAATAAAAATATATTCTTTATATTCTATTGGTTTATATTTTCGTTTTTAATTAATTATTAACCAATGAATTAATCTTATATTTTTATAAAAAATATATTTTCATAAGTTTTTTAATACCATTAATATCCTATAATTTAACATCTTGGTTATATTATATTAAATAATAATGGTTTAATGATATATTGTTGTTTGGTGAAACCCATTTTTTCATGTAACGTAAGTCATCTAAGAAAGTTGTTACGTGTGATGCAAGCTAACTCAATGTTTCATGAATTGTAATATATAGAATATATTGAATTTATTTAAGATATTAAATATACCATAAATTCTCAAGATTTTATATTATTTTCTATGTTTGGTATTGTGTGTCATATACACTGTCGAATAAAAGTTACAGTTTTAAAATTTTTTGGGTGTTATATTCTTCCCACCTTAATTAAATTGCATCCTCACAATTTAAACTCAATCTAGGAAATATAGGGTTTGATATTTTAAATTTTCCTTTGTTTAAATCCCACATTGTGAGAATATTTAATGAAATATCATCTTAATTAGAGAGAATAATAAGTAAAAAGGTCACATAGACTAATATATAACTAGGTTTCTACACTGGATAACATTAGTGGCAAGTGGAGATATGTACATGGAATGGATATCCTAGAATGAACCCTATTTTTTGAAGCACTAATATTTTCTTTTAACATATCGTAATACCCATAAAAAAAATTTGTACTTTTCACTAACTATTTTCCAAAACCAATATGGTTAAGACATTGATATCTAAACCTAAAAATCAACGCTACAGGTTCATCATTAATATCTATTCATAAAATTATTTAACTAAAAACATTTAAAAATTAACCAAGACATCGCATAGGCCAGTGGTAGGCATGAAACCCTTATCGTCCTTCTATCGTGGATTTAATCCCCATCACCTTATTTATTTTCCTTTTTCTAAAACCATGTTAATATAATTTCCAAAAATAAATATGATGGACATCCTTGAAATAAGGTTAATCACTAAATAGCCTTTTAACTAAGGTTTTCAATACAACCCTAATACATAAATATGTCATCCATTTATTTCCACATAGGTCCTTCCTTAGCATAGAGTGTATCCTATAGAATAGGTCATTGAATTGGGTAATTCCCAGGTTCCTAATATTAAAGGAAACAAACTATAAATGGATCTTTTGGATGAGTTTTATTTACTTCCATTATACTCTTCATTTTTCATCAGCATTTCTTTGCTTTATGTCCTTATTTCCCACACATAAATCATTTCTCCATTCCATTGAGACACTTTCTTGGGTTTATCCTTTCACATTTCTTACATGATGGAAATCAATCCCTTTTTCTCTATAGTCTCCACCACTCAAGCTCTTAGAAAACTTCATCCTTCTCTTCTTTGGTAAGTCTGGGAGTTGGTTAAGGTATATGTTGTTAATCATATTTGGGTAAAACTAATTATTCATGAACATGATATCTTTCACTCTTATCAACATTCCATTTGGTTGCTCATTCCCACCATGTTTTCTTCATGTTAAATGTTAACATGATTCCTTTGAGTTCCAACCATTGACTAAAACCAAAAATCATAGTGCGAGCAACAATTATGATAGTGGAAAAACCATATAATAATTTTTAGGGTTTCTGAATCTTGACACGTTATTTTTTATCTGACATGCCTCAAGTTTAACAAAGGTCATTCATTTCTATTAACTATTGAAATCCATTATAATTGTTTGTAAAGAAAATGTGAATTATCCTAAGTGTATCCCCCAGGAGTTTCAAAACAAGTGTGAAATAAGGCTCGTTGTCATATACTAGGTTATTCTTGAGTCAGTCCTAATACACCTTTCAGAGTTTTTACCCCTAGATACATCTATACTATAACCACATACACTTGTAGTTTCAATATAGGGATGTATTTCTAGGAAAACTACATAATATCTATCTAACTGAAATTTTAGGATGTTCATATATACATGTCCTAAAATTATATGTAACACCCTGAGTTTTAATAAAAAGAATAGTTATTTTTAGAATTTTTAATTAAAAATTAAATCAATGTAAAACAAAGTTTGTAAAAAAATATTAAATTTAATAATTAATAAAATAAATGAAAAAGTTATAATTTATTAAATAATGTTAAATTTAACTTCTAAGATGTGTTAAGTATGAGTAATTTTTAAATTAATAACTTGAAATAATATTTTGTTTATAGAAAATTTGTTTTAATAAATAGATTAAAGTAATTGAAATTCAACAATTAAAATAAAATGTTAAAGAATTAAAAGTATTCAAAAATTTATATGTCACATTTTATTAAGTAACTTTAACATATATTTTAATACAAAATTTACAATTTTCAATATTTTATACCTATTCATAAAGTTGTGTTTAAAACATTTAAAAATGATTATTGTATAAGATTAATTACTGGGTAAATTCATTAATGTAAATGATATAAAGATAACTACAAAAAAAATACATGAGTTTATTATAAAATATATATATATATAATTTCCTTAAAAAACAAATTTATAATTCATATAAAATAGTCTACATTTAAAATGTTAACTTGAAAATAATATATAATAGAATTATAAATGAATTTATCATATGATAATAATAATATATGATTAGTTTAAATATATATATATATATTAATTTATATATATATATATATATACTGAAATATAATAATTTTTTAAATAAAAAAACAATAAAAAATTTAAAAAAACTTTAAAATTAAATATTAAAAAAATGAAATAGAAAGAATTAAAAACAAAATGTAAATCGAGATTGGGGATTTTCGGTTTTAGTTTCAATCAAACTGGTGGCTTTAGGGTGGAGGGGTCGAGTGAGGTTGTGAGAGGAGAGGGCGAGGCCGAATTGAGTTTCGGTCGAGGGTTATAGAAGACTTTGTTGGATTCAAGGTCAATCTAAGTTGAATCATCGCACTCAGCCGAGGCATTGCGAGGGTTATCTCTGAGTCATGAGATGTATCTGAGATGGTTGGTTTCAGATGAAAGCTTCAATAAAGGCCATCACGTACCCGATTTGTTTTGTGATTGAAGTATATGAACGTGATTTGGTGAAATGACATGTGATTTTAAGATCTACCATGTGATGTCTAGTTTTGCAAGTAGATATAATTTAATTAGTTTCTAGTTATCTGAATCTTCTCAAAATTGGATCATCGGTTTCTTGTCTGTTAAATTCATCCACTTTCATCTTCTATCAACATTGTTGTATTTAATTTTAACAACTCTATTTGTCATGGTTTTAGATTTTTTTTATCCCGTGTTTGTTATCATCTTTCTATTCATCATTTTTGTGATCGTATTATGATCCGAAAGAGATATTTGTATCATTTTTCAATATCTTCTGCTTGTAAAATGATAGTTTCTAAATTTAATATATACACATACCTCATTTTCCTTTTCTATTCCATCACATTGGGATAATCCATTTGTAGTTAACTATATCCATCCTTTTAAAAAAAACCATGATCTCATCTGGATTACAATCATCTTTTCACCACAAGATAAGTCTGAATGATATTTTTCTTATAGAAAAGTTGAAATAATATATATATATAGTATGTTTAGAACTATAAATAGGTGTTTAAGTGAGTGTTTTAATAAGTATTATGCCTCTGTTTAGATTCTTCTGAGTTTTTCGATGAGATGGTAGAAGCCTTTGCTTACCTTTAGATAAGAGATATAGTAGTGCGCTAGGAAGAAGAAGTCATAAGAATTCATTCACAAATAACACGTAAGGAAAAATATTTGGTTTTCAAATATTTAGTTTTATGAATGGATTTTATGTTCAATGTTGATTTTGATGGTGTTTTTTTTCTTTGTAATCTATTTAATTTCTTGTAATGAAAATTTATTTATGTTAAAGTTTGTTTATTGGTTTCTTTTGATCAAATGAACTTGTTTTTCACGTGTCAAATTTTGATAAATTTTGTAAGGGATTATTTATTTTTCAAATACTAACATTGCAAATTTTGATTTTTAGAAAGGTGAAACTAATTTTCCATTGTTTTTTATTGGTTTTATTAGATCAAAAACAAACATGATCTGAATTTTTAAAATTTTGATATGTCTTAGCAAGGGTGATGTTGAAATTGTTTCCAAACTACCATTTTAAATTTTTTAATTAGTATGTGATAGATTGCATAATTATTTCAAAATTATGATTTTTTATGGTCAGACTTATTTTTTAAAAGTTCAATTTTGTTTTACATTTTAGTTTTTCCAAGATTTATGTATATATATATATAAGTATATATGCAAACATATACTAACATATCTTTTTTTTTTACGAATTTTTGATGAAAGTGTTTAATATTAAAGGTATGTCTTAAGAAAATTATATAAATCCATCATATGTAAGTGTTTAATTTTATTATTGAAAAAAACATATTATACATATATAAATGAGTTTATTAGATATTCAAATTATGTTTCATTTGAATAATAATAATTTTTATTTATTTATTCAGAAATATATAGAAAGTGATTATTTATGATTGATCTACATGCACGTCATACATATCATATTTAAGGCCATAAAAATGATTTTTCATGGAACTTAATACATGAATACCCATATATATATATAGGTATATCCATATATGTCTGATCATTGAATAAAATTTACAAAAAATGGAATTTTTATGAGATTAATAATGAAAGTTTAAGTTCGTGAATGATTCTATGTAATTGTGTAAAGATTATGTATCATGATATTTGGACGTACCATGTCAATAATGTAAATGCCAATTAAGATTAGTATATATATATATATATATATATATATATATATATAATTAAGAGTGATCATATGTATTTCATGTGCATATATTTATATATAAATATGTGAATGAACTAAAAAAAATTCATAGAAACTCCATTGGAAATGTATGTATGTATATAAAAGCAGGCTTAAATGTTTTAATAAAAACCAAAACTTGAATTTTGTAAATATGATAGGGAATTGGGGATTGAACTCATTCCTAAATTGGGTAGACCCAGGATAGCCTTCAAAGTTCTAATTGCTTTCATTGTTTTGTTTTCAAAACCTTGCATATTGATTCAGAAACAACACTGGACTATTTAATGAAATTTTTTAGCATAATTATTTTCAAATCATTGAAGTATTTTCAGTATGTAAATTATTTAAATGATTATATTATGTCTAAATTAATTTTTATGGTAAGATACAATTAATTTCAAACTGTTTCACAAAGGATATTTTCAAATGAAGTTTTATTAAAAAGTATATCAATGATTTTAAAATCTCTTACTCGGAAATTGAATGATCACCCCTTGTTTTAAAATGATTTTTCATAGGTATCTTAGAAGTATAATTACAGATATCATCTCTTTTAGTTTTATCGCGCGTGGAAGCATAGTGGACATTTGTTTTATTATTGTTCCAACTCTAATAAATGTAATGTTTTGTCTAATCTTTCAGAACCTAGACTGGTAAAAGGTCCTTGTTTGTTTAAAGTGTTGTGTAATTTTTTATTTCCTTTTATAAGAAAAAAATTACACAGCATTTTCAAGAACTGTGTCTAGAAGACTAGACTCGGGGTGTTATAATTGGTATCAGAGGAATAGTCAAAATAACTTTAGATATTAGATGTTTTCTTGTGAGGATTTCAAATATATGCGATAGAGTTTTCGTTAGATAGTTAATCCCTCTTAATAATTATTTAATTCTGAATATGGAAATTTAGAATTTTCTCAAGTCCAATCAAACAAATTGCGAGGGAGAAATTATGTTAAGGGGGGATAATGTAACTCCCCGAGTTTTAATAAAAAGAATAGTTATTTTTAGAATTTTTAATTAAACATTAAACCAATGTAAAACAAAATTTGTAAATAAACATTAAATTTACTAATTAATAAAATAAATTAAATAGTTATAATTTATTAAATAATGTCAAAAATAACTACTAAGATATGTTAAGTATCATTAATTATTAAATTAATAACTTCAAATAATATTTTTTTATAGAAAATTTGTTTTAATAAATAGATTAAAGGAATTGAAATTCAACACTTAAAATAAAATGTTGAAGAATTATAAGTACTTTAAAATTTACATGTCACATTTTATTAAGTAAATTTAATAGATAGTTTAATACAACATTTAAAATTTTTAATATTTTATACCTATTGATAAAGTTATGTTTAAAATTTTTAAAAATAATTATTTTATAAGATTATTTATGGGGTAAATTCATTAATGTAAATGATATTAATATAACTACAAAAACAATATGTGATTTTATTATAAAATATATATATAATTTCTTTGAAAACAAATTTATAATTCAAAAAAAATAGTTTACATTTAAAATTTTAACTTGAAAATAATATATAATAGAATTATAAATGAATTTATAATATGATAATAATAATATATGATTAGTTTAAAATATATATATATATATATATATATTAATTTTTTTATATGTATATATATACCGAAATATGATAATTGTTCAAATAACAAAACAATAAACAATTTAGAAAAACTGTGAAATAAAATATTAAAAAAATGAAATAAAAAGAATTAAAAACAAAATAAAAATTGGGATTGGGGATTTTCGGTTTCAGTTTCAATCAAACTGACGGCTTTAGGGGGGCTGGATCGAGCGAGGTCATGAGAGGAGAGGGTGAGGCCGAATCGAGTTTCGTTCGAGGGTTGTAGAAGACTTCGTTGGAGTCGAGGTTGATCGAAGTTGAAGCATCGCGCTCAGCCAAGGTGTTGCGAGGGTTATCTCTAAGTCGTAATCTAGATCTGAGATGGCTGGTTTTGGATGAAAGCTTCGATATAGGCCACCATGCACCTGATCTTCTTTGTGATTGACGTATCTAAACATGATTTGGTAAAATGACCAGTGATTTGAAGATCTACCCCGCGATGTCTAGTTTTTCAAGTAGGTATTATTTAATTAGTTTCATGTCATCTGAATCTTCTCAAAATTGGATTACCAGTGTCCTGTCTATTAAATTCATCCACTTGCATCTTATATCAATGTTGTTGTATTAAATTTCTACAACTCTTTTTGTCGTGGTTTTATATTTTTTTCCTCCTGTGTTTGTTATCCTCTTTTTTTTCATCATTTTTGTGATCGTATTATGATCCGAAAGAGATATATGTATCATTTGTCAATATCTTCTACTTGTAAAATGACAGTTTCTAAATTTAATATATAAATGTACCTCATTTTCATTCTCTATTCTATATCTTTCGGATAATCCATTTGCAGTTATATGTATCCATTATTTTCAAAAAAATCATGATCTCATCTGGATTACAATCAGCTTTGCACCACAAGATAAGTTCGAATGATATTTTTCTTATGGACAAGTTTAAATAATATATATATATATATATATATATATAATATGTTTATAACTATAAATAGCTTTTTAAGTGAGTGTTTTAAGAAGCATTATGCCTCCGTTTAGATTCTTTTGAGTTTTTCAATGAAAATTCAGAATCCTTTGCTTCCCTTTAGATGAGAGATATATTAGTGCGCTAGGAAGAAGTAGTCATAGGAAGTCATTCATAAATAACACGTAAGGGAAAATATTTGGTTTTTAAATATTTGAATTTATGAATGAATTTTATGTTCATTTTCGATTTTGATGGCGTTTTTTGTTCTTGAGAATCTATTTAATTTCTTATAATGAAATTTTATTTCTGTCAAAGTTTTTTTATTGCTTTCTTTTCATCAAATGAACTTGTTTTTCACTTGTCAAATTTTGATAAATTTTGTAAGAGATTATTTATTTTTCAGATACTAACATTGCAAATTTTGATTTTTAGAAAGGGAAAATTAATTTTCCAGCATTTTTTATTGGTTTTATTAGATAAAAAACAAACATAATTTTTATTTTTAAAATTTTGATATGTCTTAGTAAGGGTGATGTTGAAATTGTTTACAAACTTCCATTTTGAATTTTTGAATTAGTATGTGATATTTTTGTTTAATTATTTCAAAATTATGATTTTATTTTTATGGTCAAACTTATTTTGTAAAAGTTAAATTCTGTTTTATGTTTTATTTTTTCCAAGATGTATATATATATATAAGTATATATGTAAACATATACTAACATATCTTTTTATTTTACAAATTTTTTATAAAATTTTTTAATATTAAAGTTATGTCTTAAGGGATTTATATAAATACATCCTATGTAAGTGTTTAATTTTATTATTAAACAAAACATATTATACATATATAAATGAGTTCATTATATATTCAAATTATGTTTCATTTAAATAATAAGTATTATTATTTATTTATTCAGAAATATATAGAAATTGATTATTTATGATTGATCTACATGCATGTCATACATATCATATTTAAGCCCATAAAAATGATTTTTCATGGCACTTCAAAGATGAATACCCATATATATATATATATATAAGTATATCTATATATGTTTGATCATTGAATAAAATTTTCAAAAAATGGAATTTTTTTGAGATTAATAATGAAAGTTTGAGTTCATGAATGATTCCATGTAATTATGTAAAGATTATGTATCGTTATATTTGAACGTACTATGTTAAGCATGTAAATGCCAATGAATATTATTATTATATATATATATATATATAATTAAGAGTGATCATATGTATTTCATGTACATATATTTATATATAAATATGTGAATGTACTAAAAATGTTTTATTAAATTTTTTAGCATAATTATTTTCAAATCATTGAAGTATTTTCGATAGGTAAATGATTTCAATGATTATATTATTTCTAAATGAATTTTTATGGTATTATAAAATTAATTTAAAAACCATTTCTTAAAGGATATTTTCAAGTGAAGTTTTAGTAAAAAATATTTCAACAATTTTAAAATATATTAATAGGAAATTGAATGCTCGCCCCATTTTTAAAATGATTTTTCACAGGTATCTTAAAAGTATAATTACATATATCATCACTTTTGGAGTTAGAACGCACGGAAGTGTAGTGGAAAGTTGTTTTATTATTGTTCCTACTCTGATAAATGTAATATTTTTTCTAATCCTCCAGAACCTAGAGTTGTAAAAGGTCCTTGTTTGTTGAAAGTGTTGTGTAATTGTTCATTTCCTTTTATAAAAAAAATACATAGTATTTTCAAGCACTAATTCTAGAAGAGTGGGCTCGGTGGAGTTATATTATACCTTAGGGTTATGTTCTCTAATCTATGTTTTTTTTAATCTAATTCTCAAGGTTTCTACTAAACCTGTTCTGATAGAAACTATAGCGAACCAACCCCAGCGATCTCAGAGTTGGTGTCATGCTACTATTACATTGGCTTGAGATAAAAGTAAATCACATCCCAAAATACCAAATAGTTTATTAGTCTTGGTAAAATAGATACATTCATGAGTCTTGTATTACAAATGAATACACAAATTTAAACATTATTTTTTTAGGATTAAAACATTATTCAATTTAGCGTATCCTTGCATATCATTCTTAGTACACTTCATGGAATCCTGGATAAATGAAACATAATAAGGGTGATCTTAAATTCTTAGTAAGGGTAATTATAGTAGAATAAATAATGAATCAATAAGAATAAACAATATGGAAAGGTAAATAACTGAACACACTTTCCATTTAAACAAATTATATAAGGCATAATCAATATGGTAAGGAAAATAATTGAAATACATGTCATTTAATAAATGAACTATGAATGAAATGAATCCATAGATAATTTCAAATAAAAAATCTCATGGATAATAATAACTGAATACTGAATGAATTAAATTATTAATTATTAGATGTCATATTTCCTAGGAACATGATACCTTTATTATCAAGAACTTTTATAAGATATTTTATCATACTATTGTCAAGACCTTTCACAAGACAGTTTAAATTTGTGGGTAGAAACCCATCTATTCTTCATGGAAACAAACTTGAAGGTTTTGTTTCCAAATGATTCCACCTTATGAGACAACCAATACAATAAGGGGCTTTCATTAACCAGTCTACATCCCATATAGTTCATGTCTAAAGCATTCCTCGTATATTAAATAATTAATTTAATTAATGAACAATGTACCTTGTCAAATATTCATATTGAGTAAAGAATAAATATTTATCAATATTTCCGTAGATAATCATATAACTATCAAAGAAATTACCATATGTAAAACATCTATATGGTTTAATAAATGAACATATTCATGTTAAATGATATGGATGATTAGGGGAAATTCAATGTCCAATGATCATAGGAAAGTGAATATTTTAAGGGGACTATAAAAATAAATCAAGATAGTGAATGTTAATACTATCCATATCCAAATTGATCAAAAATAATCTAGAGGAATAATAAGTATGCTATCAATACAACATATCCCAAGTGGACTAAAAAAATGGGTTGTTATATTTGATTAATGAAAATGAAAAGGATCTTTTAAAAACATTCTTAAGGAAAATATACTTTTTTTTGAAAAAACATTTGAAAATAATTTTCTTTGAAAATAACTTTTAAAATATATATATAAATAATTAACCTTTTAAACTTTCAAATTAATCTTTAAATAAATGATGGTGGGTAATTTTGTACATGTCGTACAAGGTAAAAAAGAAAATTCATTTTGTGAGGTAAAAGTTTAAAAAGTGACTTGTTCGGAAGGTATAAAAAATATTCCTTTGAAAAACATTTAAATTAGAAAAAGTGTAAAAAATTATTTAATAAATAAATTTTTAAATGTTAAAAACATTTTTAATACCTTTTTATAAAAAAATGTTTCTTTAAAAGAAAATAGGTTCTCCGATTAAATAGAAAAATGAAGTCGGGTTTTCTTAAAAACATTTTAAGTACCTAAGAGTAAAAAAATAATATTATTAATTGAAAAATATCATTAATAACTAGATGATAATAAAATTATAGGGTTTTATAGACAATGATCAAATAATTTCCTCAAATGGAAATTCAAGTGTAAATAATCCTGAATAAAATGAAATTGTGAAGTAAGACCTTGAAAAGACCATAATGTTAAAGTGAGAATCAACCAATTAATAAATTATTTGTATTAACTATAAATAAAAATAAAATAATTTTAAATAAAACAATATATTTTCAAAATTATTTATACATACAATCATATAATATTAATGGCAATGAGGAAGTAATATAACTCAATAAAATTAATTGAGTTATGAAATTTCTTTTACCACTTGGTAACTTTTGAATTATAATCCTTGTGAAAGAAATAACTTCAAATGAAACTCTAAATACCATGAATATAAATATATTCATTATATAAATTACAATATGGGAAATATATTTACCAAAAAAAGAAATAATTGGTGAAAATGATGTGTGCCTCACAGAAAGAAAAGTGAGACAAGAATCCCTTACCTTGCGTTTACTTTTGGGTGAAAATCTTTTAAACTCATGTATAATGGTTTTAAGAATGTTATTAACTTATATAATAACCATAATAATATTTATAATATCACATATTAACTTATTATAATATCTCATTACCCCATTTTTAACAATCTTTCATTATTTTCACTATTTCGGGTGTTAATTGCCTAGTTTTTCAAGTATGTTTTAACTTGTTACTTATTGTTCCTATTAATTATATCATAATTTTATCATCAATATATTTTAATATATTATTTAAATATCATATATATTCATTATATATGTATTTATAATAATCCATAATATTTAGAGATAGAAAATGAAATGCAGCGTTCATGGAGACGGTAAGTCGTACGTACGCATGAACGCTACTTCCATTTCCTTATCGTATTTAAAAGAATTAAAATAAAATGATATATATTTATATGTATATTATAATTTTAGTATAATATTTATTTCATATATTTCACATAGTTTTAATAAAACCATCCCTTATACATTCCATGTATAGCGTGAATGAATCATATCGCTTTGAGGAGGCGGCAATTCACACTTCCACAAACAATGTTATCGTATTCCCACAAAATGGAAATACTAAAGGTATATTTTATATAAAAATTAAATAATAAATAATAAATAATAAATATCATATATATATAATATAAATTATAAATCCATCATTATTACAATATTGAAATGTGGTAAATGGAAGAACGAACGACGTCGGTCTGTGAGGCGGTAGTCTGTCGTACACACGAACGATGATTTTGTATTCCATTTGATGGATGTGTGTGAAATTATAGGTCAAAATATTAAAATAAAACACATATCAGTATATTTAATATACTGAGGTTATTATATAATCATTTAATAAGAATAATTTAATGGTTTGAGATAGAAATAAAACAAAAGTGATTTTTAAAGAATGTCACCTCATTTTCACGAAACTCCTTTTGGTTTATATAAAAAGACTCCATTTGTTGGATTTATTCCCAAAGATAAAATTATAGGATGAGGGGATGTAATTTGGGATCTTATTTGGGAAGATTTTGGGTGATCTGAATTTCTTTAATGGTGTGAATAAGTGGGAGGGATGAGTGATTTTTATAGTGGAGGAGGAGTTGCATTCTTATAAATTTTTTAAAAGGGAATTTCACCCACATTTTTTCCATGTAAAGTGGATTAAATAATTTTATAAATTATATACATGGTTTTATAGGATCTAAATATTTCCATACAATGGTTTTTTGAAAAGTTTCTAAGTCATTTTGTCACTTAAGTTTAATGTTTAGTCCCTTGTTAAGCTATTTTTTCACTTAATCGCTTTAATTAATTTTAATTGCTTTCACTGATATTTTTTTATAAAAAAACTAATTTGAACTTATTATAAATTATAAATTATTTTTATTCTATAAATATAATCCATTTTTCTAAATTCCAATCAAATAATTCCTAGAAATTAATTTAAAGTTAATCTCGCAGATGGGATGATAAAGTAGGTTTTTTAAGTAAAAATGTTCAAAAGTTTGAGATGTTTTTATACCCAATTTCAAATTTAAATTGAATCCAATTACCTAAATTATATCAATTGATATAAAATTGATCTAATTAATATTTAAAACCAATCAAAAATATAATTTAACCATATAAATAAATTAGATGAAAAAACAGTTTTGAATTAAAATTCAGTCTTTCATTATTCATCAAAAAATTAAACCTCTCATAAAAATGAAACAAAATCATCCTAAGATAATTTTTATGTTATGATTTTAAAAATTAAGTTTATTTTTACATATCAAATTTATAAAAGTTCAAAAAATTGTATTTAAAATGGTTTCTCCATTAAAAGTCGGTAAAAGTGCCTTTATAAAAATATAGGTTTTTATACGTAAAATTGTGTTTGTTCTCATATTATGCCTCTAAAATCAATTAGATGAATATAAAAAATATTTTATTGAATATATAATATATATATTTCATTAATATCATTCAATAATTATAATTAATTTAATTTATTAAGACAAAATTCCTTTGGAAGTATAAAAATAAAAATATATCCTTTATACTAAATTGGTTTATATTTTCATTTATAATTAATTGGTAACCAATGAATTTATATTAGATTTTTGTAAACCATATATCTTCATAATTTTTTTAATACTATTCATAACTATTAATTTAAAATATTGTTTATATTACAATAAATAATAATGTTTTAATAATATATTGTTTTTTGGTAAAACTCAGTCTTGCGTGTAATGAAAGTCATCGAAGAAAGTTGTTGTTGCGTGTGATGCAAGATAACTCTGTGTTGCATGAATTGTAAGCTATAGAATATATTAAAATTATTTAATATATTAAATATATCATAAATTCTCAAGATGTTTTATTCTGTTCTATATTTGGTGTTTCATGTCATACACGCTATCGAATAAAAGTTACTCTTTTAGAATTTTTGGGGTGTTATATTTATTTATTTAGTTACATGGATATTTAATAAATATTTATTCACTAGTTTCATTAAATATAATAGTTATATATTTATTGTTGAATAATATAGTGGTATTTATTTAATTAAATAAATATTCATTATTCAAGGACCAATAAATATTAAGGATGATTAGCGGACCGAGTTTAATTGTCCAGTGGGAAATATAATATTAAATATTATTTGAATAAATTTTAATTATTTATTAAAGAAAAATAATATTTATTTTATTCATGAGTTTATCTCATTTAAAGTAAATAATAATATTTTTATTATTATTTAGACATGGGGTTTATTGAGAATTAAGAAAATTATAAGGGCCCTTGAATAATCATTTATTTTCAAAACCTATCACCATATAAACCTGGTTATGACATTTTGGAAAAGCCTGAGCTTCATTCCATAATTATGAAAAATGGAATCTAGAGAGAATCATCTTAATACCTAGATATATCTCCTCTAGAAGGCTCTGAGGAATGCAGAGAAATTCACCTCCTCTGCCAAAATGAATATTTCTTCTTTAAAGGATTCGATTATGATTAATGTCAATCATTAAAATCATAAGATTCATCTATGTTAGCACTCGGAGAATTATACAATGATGATCATAGGTTCACAAAGAATGTTTGTATCACCACTATAGGTAATATACACTTTATTCCTTTAACATAATGATGGTATGAGAAGAGTGGTCTACTAATTCATCAATGATGGCAGAATTCAATGAAAGTTAATTCTTTAATTAATTAAATTAATTCTAAATAATATGTGAACAGATCACGTCTTTTTGTATTTTGGAAATGCATTTTTATCTACTTCTAAGAATAAATATGAGAAATTTAATGAAAAAAATTGTTGTTCATCACCCAACATGCTTCTACTTCACCCCAGAACCTTCAAGTGGTATTAGAAATATCACGTAATAATTTATTATTATTTATTTTTCATTGATTGATTATACACAAATTTTGTTAGGTTTTATCTTATAGTTTATTCATTATTTAATCTGATGTTTAATTAAAATTTTCTTGACATATTAATTATATTTTTTCAAGTTTCATATCAACTTAAATAGATTAAGAAAAAATGAAGAATGGTCGATGATTCCATTGGGAGGTGCTGAGAATTCTAGCCGGTAGCCATGGATATATGGCATGTGACTGAAAGTAAATTACAAGTACCTAAGTTCACTATACCTATATTTTTTATAATATACATGATTAATAGAGTATAAATGACATGTGGAGCACTTAATGAACACTTCATATTGACTGGGCCAGCCTGGTATACAGTCTGTCGGGCCACACAACAAGTTACACTACTGGAAACATAGGATATACCAACGATTTTAAACTTTTGGTATTTTCTAGAAAACCATTGGTTGTTGAGGAATTGGGATAGCTCAATACCAACGGTTATGCATTAACCATTGGCATAAGACATTAGAAATTACACTATTCCAACAGTTTAAGTTAATTGTTGGGATAGATGTTTACTAATGGTTTTATACCATTGGTATATATCTATCTTTAAATATATAACAATAGTTTATAAACTGTTGGTATAGAGTTTTACCAACGGTTTGATAAGAACCATTGGTATTGATGCATTTTTCAGATCTATACCAACGGTTAATAAATCGTTGGTATAGAGTACTCCATTTCTAGACAACAGCGTACAACATCCCCCCCTCTACAATTACCCACAATTTCAATTACATTATCAAAAATACAATGTATAAGATTAAAAATAACACTAATTTAGACAATATGCAGAATACCACACTATAAAGAACAACACCTGAAAATACTCTACAAACATCTACAAAAACACTATAGAATAATGATGAATAAAACACCTAAAAACAAAAGTAATACAACACTTGAAAAAACACCACACTGGAAAAAACACCACACTGTAAATACACCTGAAAATACAAACAATATACATTATAATAATAGGGAAAAAGAAAACATTGGAAAGAACAACATGCCACTTGAATACATATAAAAAGAAGGATGATATCCACACCAAAAAAAGGATGATATCCACACCAAAGTGAACACTAGGGAAAAAGAACACCGGATAAATTGACAAATGGAAATCCATCATTGTTGTGTTGCTATTATTGATTGATGAGTTTAGTGTTTAAAACGCTTGAATGATTTTTTATAATAGTTTCTTGATAGTGGGTACTAATTTTTATATATATATTTAAATGAATGGTTTTAATTAAATTGAGTAGAATGCTTATTCAAAGAGAGATTGAAGAAACCATCCATGGATTTATGGGTGAAGGGAGCCATCATCATCACCCCGATGGTGAGAGACCAATCACCTTTGGAAAGTGGGAATGAGACTAGATCAAAATGGTTTCCCATAATATAAATCAATAAAATACAATGAATTAGAGTAAAATAACTAAGAAGTTGTATCATGATAAAGAATAATCTCAAGTTCTTCATCCAAGAGTTTGATTGTATGCTTTGGTGGATCTTGCGACTCACTGAAGGCTTCCTGGGTAGTATTGGGAATCCATTGATAGTCTAATAGATGTCAATGTGATGGAATTGTTTTCCATAATTTTTTAAAATGATTTTTTTAACACTCTATTCCATCACATCAATAAAAAAGTGACAATAGAAATGTCTTATAAAAAGTGGATAAAATACATGAAGAAAATTAAGATTTGAAAAGGGTTCACATTTAGATCACCCCAGTCAAGTTGAGGGTCCGTCAGCACGTAAGGTACTTACACACCACATTTATGGCATGCAATCCACTTGCGCACCCGACCACCATTCACCCAAGGTCACTTATTTGCCTATAAATAGACCCTTGGGGCCTTCATTTATATGGATGAATTTCCCTGAATCCTAATCGCAGCTCTGGTCTCCCTAGTGCTTCACCCAAGTCTTTTAAAACCTTCAAGTTAGTTCTTTAACATCTAGAGTGAAATAATTGAAGGATGATCATATAAATTAAGTCCCTTTAGTGTTTTAAATCCATAACTCTTTCTCTCTTGAAGTGCCCAACCTCCCTAAATCAGAAACACTTGTGCACCACCCTTTCCTCTCAAAGGATCTTAAGCACCCCACTTCTTTGAATACCTGTGAATACTCTTGAAGGATTGAGTCAAGTCTCTCCCAAGTTTTAACTTCCAAGTTTTTCATAACATAAGTGAACATCATGTTTCCAAAGCTTATATGAACACCCATACCTACACGCCAGATTCCTACTGGGGCACCCTTCTTTGATTCATATTATCCCTTAATCCTATGCAATCCTTTCAACAATCCTTATTCAAAGTCATTCATGGAAAGGATTATTCTTCATTGTCTCCCTTTTCTAAAAAGTATTATGTTTAAACCCCCACTAAAACCTCCTAACTTATCAAACCTTTAGTAAGGGCACATCAGTGTGTCTCCAATTTGGGTTTGTATATCTGTAGTCAGAGGTTTACCATGTTTTTTTGAAATGGGTTTAGGATTCATGGAGTGTTTATGGGTTTGTATATCCTCATTCACATGGACCTTTCTCCCAGGAACATTGTTGGGGAGTTCCTGGTTTATAGGATTAGGGTTTGGGTCATGCCCATCCCTTATCATCTCTAAAACCTGGAGCCTCGGGTCCCTGGTAGGAAAGGTACGGTTCACACCTACTTTTCCTTTTGAACAAAAGAGAAGTATCCTGGCCCTTCAAGGACCAATTTTAGGGAAACCATCCTGGTGTAATCCCCTAGACTTTCATATAGAAGGTTGAATTCTTGATTATCTTTACTTCCTTCACTATCACTCCTTCCTTAAATTGTACCCTTGTCTAATGTAAAGTTAATAGAGAGAAGTTTTTTCACCCCAGCCTCTTCCACTGTCACTGTCATTGGACCATACTCTTCCACCAGTGAAGGAGAAAAAGTGTGTGTGGTTTTTTGAATCTTTCACATCCTCTTGTTTCTCACACCAAGCATGACTCACATGGGCTTAGAGAACTATGATGATTGCATCATCCACACAATCCACCTTGAATGGGCTATGAGAACTCCGATTCCCATAAAAACTATGATACGTATTAAGCCTTCATAAGGCCTGAGATCTATCTCGTTTCATCCATAAAAAGGCATCCTTTTCAAGAAATAATATCAAACTCATTTCTATCAAAGGAATACACTCTTCTATGAGACTCATCAAACTACATAGGATTTGATTCCCATCCATGTGGGATACGTAGGAAGCCTCCCTGAGGTTCAAACCCAACACTTCAAATCAACCCTATTCTTCCTAGGCTATATTACCAACAGGGTCTAGTCTAACTTGGAAACTCATATATTTTCAAAGTTCCTTGGGCTACTTAGGCATAAGTCCCACACCAAGCTTTGACTAAGCACATTTTTCTTATATGTCCTTACCACATGACATTAAACTGTATGGATAAGTCCTTATCGCATGACTTTAAAAGGTGTGATATGTATCATTAAGAGGTATCAAACTATTAGGGTTCTGATTCCTTTCACAAGGATATGTAGGTATCCCATTCATGGGTATGATCCCAACATCAAAACAAACTTTCGTCTCCCTGGATGAAAATAAATTCCAGTGCGCCCCACTGAGTGTCTTAAAAACAAGTATTATCATAACAACGGTTAAAAGAATCTCTAAATATTATATAATAGGATACCATTGATGGAGAACCTCGAATACATATAGATATCTCCATTAATGAAGAACCTCAAATACATATGGATGATTCTAAATTTTACACATGATAATAATTGATTAAAAATTTCAAGGGAAACCTAGGTTATACTTGGTAAATTAATAATTATTCACAAGAAATGTATTAGATCTATAAGAGAGTCCCATAGTAGGTAATAATTACCCCCAAAAGGGGGTGATGAGTCCGAACTCCCATCCTCTCGACCAATGTATGTTCTCAAGTATCGTAGGCCCAAACCTAATGAATGCCTGCCTTTGGAAAGAAAGTCCCATTAGATAAAGAACCATTTGATGTTTCCGGTTCTATAAATAAATCAAATGGAAACCACCCATAAGTAGTGATTCCTAACCAGAACACATGTTATGAGGGAGACAAAACAAAAATGGTGAACCCAATGTGAATCTTTAACCAAGTTAATAGTGTTACCCATCTGTCAGGCCCCTGTCAATTGATAAAGGAATTCCAGATAAATGAATCAATCATGCATGTGACCATCTAAAAGAAGTTTCTATAATGGAGTTCATTGTTTTTTCAAGTTTTCTCATACTCCCTTAACTCCAAATAGATTCCTTTAAGTTTTCACTCGTGAATTCCCCGACCGCTGCTCAAGCTAGATCCTAATTCACTAGAAAGATGTCATCACCAACTTATCATCTTTCACGATGGATCTAAAATGTATTAGTATGGGAATATAGTCAACATGGTACTATCCCAACCCTTTAGGCTGCTCAACAGGCTCTCCAAGTTAACAATAACCCTCAATCGTCCAGTCAGTAATGACCGGTGGTCAAGAAGAAGACGGTTCCAACCACTGTCTTCAACCATTTTGGGTCCTTATCCCCAGAACAAAATAACCAGTCCCTCCCATACTATAGGGAGGTGAATAAAGAGGTCACTCATAGCCTCAACTAAAAGATAAAGGGGTCCTTCCCGAGGGCTCCCACCAACAATCATTTCCAATAGAATCGTGCGGCAGTGAACCCCCAATGTGATGGGGGTGTTGCCTTTGGTTGTTCAGACCAGGTCCCTCAGACTCGGGCATGAAAGAAGAACCCTGGGGGACAACATCCATCCAATAGGGATAAATTTATTACTTTTTCCCCCTTCGGATAAGTCTATCAACATAACTTGGTGGCAAACAATGAACGGGCACATACACTCATCTACCCTAATTCTGCCAACCAGCAGACTCGTCTGGCGGTGCCTGACCAATCCTACCATTTAAATACAGTGGAGTACCATGAGAAAGCACATAAACCTTCTTACAAACTATCAGCCAGTAAGCAAGCTCGTCTGTCCATATTCAAGTAAGCCTTCCAATCAAATATGGCGATAACTCGTAAACAGGAATATACCCCTGATTTCACTCACCAATTCTACCAGCAATCTCATCTGTCAGCATTGAAAGAAGTTCATCGACCATTCTTGGAATAAAATAACCAATAGAAACATACACCTTTCAACATCCATCAAGCCTTATATTAGTCTCATTTGGCAGCACTTGGAGAAGTCAGTCGGAAAGCTCCGACGACAAACCTGGGGTAGACTCAACTCTCTACCCCCATACATGAGTATTGTCAGTATCCACTGATAGGAAAGGGAGGACAGGAGCAGGCACATACACCTAATATAGATATAGAATGGATGTATATTAATGTTCTGTCTGCTGAAGTCACCAAACACATTTTAGCAATGGTGAAAGGGTATACACAAATTCTTTCCCATATTCTGGAAGCCTATCAGAATATCATCACAGAAACTTCAACAGTACTAGGGGAATAGACACATAATTCTGAACCCACACATAGGATGACTCATTGGCATTCCATCCCCGAGAAGATACAAACCTCTATTCCATTCCAAGAGGGTTATGGGGAATACTCCCCCAGATCAAATAGACAACAGGATTAAGAACATACACCCTTTCCAATTAGAGATAATCGGCCTATTCTGATGACCACTCTAAGGTAGGCACATAAACCTGCCCATGATAACCACTTCTCCCATAAAGTGGCCCCAACATTAATGACCCAAAGTTTCATTAATAGAAAATCCCTCTTGATCTTATTAAATATCTCTTTATATAAAATGTTTTTATAAAATTTCAACTTCATTGGTTTTATGATAAGAATTGTGACTGTTACTTTTATAGTTGTTGAACAGTGATGACATGATTAGTATAAATATAGGACTTTAACAAATCCTTTTTACTCAGAAAAAGGAAGTGATGGCCTCATCCAGTAGAATTTCCCCACACAAAGCCCATTTTTCAGAGCTTGGAAAAGAGGTGGCATCTTTGGGCTTCGCCCTTGACCAAGCCCAAGTTGAGCTTCATCATGTCAAGCTCGAACGTGACCGTCTATGGGAAAAGTGGAAGTTGATTTAAATTACCACTCGAGCGATGTTATCCGAGCCACCCCAAGAGTCTGTCACCATCGCACACCTTACCCTTAGGTCTTATGCGGCTGTTTTAAGGGGTTATGTAACAAATAAGTAGTACTATATTCATGTACATTATTTTTTTGTATATAATAATGAATATAAATTCTAGTCATTTTTGATACATTTTAAATAGTTTTTAAAGTACAAATTCTGTTTTTAGTTATTATTTAATTAAGAAATCTATTTTATTAAATTAAAGGATTTTTGAATTAAATAATATTTTAATAAAATAATAATATTATTATTAAATTAATTTTTTTTAAATATAAATGATCTTATAATTTTATGAATGCAATTAAAATTTTTATTAAGGTTTGAAAGGCATTTCTGTCAAAACCCGTGAATTTTCGATAAATGTAAGTTTTTATTTTAAAAGTGAAAATTCACATATTTAGAAAATTATTTAGATAAAATAAATTTTATTTTTGGAATCAGGACATCGAAATTATCCAACGGTGAATTTTTCATAATTTTCTGAGACAGTCAAATTTTTTGGTAAAAATTAAATACCGTTTAAATATATAATGTGTTTTATGACATCATAATGACCCAATAGTGATGTAATAAAATACTATAATCTTTATTTTAGTCCAATATATGTTTTAACATTAAAATAATTTTATTTTGGGTTTGTTTAACTTACTTTTCAAAGCATTAAAGGACCCCTCAAGACTTATTCAACACCTTGCCTTTTTAAATTAATTTCCATGGGAGTGTGACTCACCTCCACATAAGAACCCCTAATATTTTTAAAAGTTAGGACTTTGGACTTATAAAATATTGTTTTCCTATTCCCTTTTCCAAAACCCATGGGCAAAAACCATGGTATGGTTTGTGGTTTGGATTAATTTAATGTAAGGGGACTCAAACCTAAATAATAAAGAATTCCCTCACCTTTCCTATATAAACCCACCCAATATCCCACTTCCTCCTCACTCAAAGCCCTTGGAGTTCATCAAACCTCTGCCCTAATCTCTCTAGAATCCTCCCAAGGTGCCCCAAGCTCCCAATAATCCTCTCACAAGCCTCTCTCTAGCCTTTGGAAGCACACTTCCAAGTAAGGATTTTTTCTTCCTTTCTCATTTTTGCAAATTTTCATTAAGTTGTATTTCCCTTTTAATTTCAATTATGAATGTTGGGGTATGGTTTCGCACCTCCCCAATACTGCTCTCTTATTGTTTTAATGATGGGATACCCCTTTCTCTCTCATTAAATGCCTCCCATGTACACTCGTTACTATGCCGAAATTCCGAAAGGAACTTCTCTCTCTTCTTTTACATTCAAGCAATACTTTTGTATCATGAATCTAAATTCCATTACAATTGTTGATAAATGTATCTATATGACCTCCTTACTTTACATTACATTTAAATATGATGAGTAACCCCTTTCTCTCTCATCAACCTTTTTTATGAATTCTTATGTCACGTCGTTACGCTGCCGAAATCGCACCGATTTTCTAAGCCAATGCCATTGTGTAGTGGATACCATACCCATTTCTACATCAAGGGTATCCACCTTTATGCACCTTTACTTATTGAATTACAAAGTTTCATGTATTAATTCCACATTCCTTTATCGTGGAATAAATGATTATGTTTTATGAATCCATGTTTTATGATCCATGTGGCACACTTATGCATGAAAAGAAATGTTTAAGAAGGGTGTGCCCTTATAGCACTCCAATGCATTGGGTAAAGTATAGTATCATGATACGTCATGTGCAATGAGTTTTGACTCATGATAATTCAAGTGCAACTAGGGTTTACTCGTGCTTTATGTGCAATGAGGATTTACTCATGCTCCATGTGCAATGAGCCTTGGCTCATGCTAATTCCATGTTAAGTGTTGTTGCCACATTTCCATGCTATGATTATCATGCTTTATCATGCCTTTATGTTCATGTTTCTTTTATTCTCTATTGATATGCCTATTGTCTAACATTTATTGTGCTCCTCATGTTATTCCATGTGTACTCCCTTATTGGGCTTTATAGCTCACCCTTTTCTTATGCATGTCCTCAGGTTGTCCCATGCAATGCTAAGTATGAGGGAATTTAGTGGTCATGTAAAGGAATTTTTCAATAAAGATGTTGTATTTCATGTTTCAAGTTTTTATGTAATGATCCTAAGCCCCAAAGACACTAAACCTCTCGATCTTCTTTGTTGTATCAAGTGAAGTTTTATGTAATAAATCATGTTTAAGTTGTAATAAAAAGCAGGGTTGTCATACCAACTATGTGTAAAAGAGAATCTAAGAATAAGTCTCTCCAAACACAGTTGGAAAATCAACAGCCAATCTGTGATTTGGCTCCTCTTAATACTGGAGTTCTTGAAGCCCTCAGAAATTTATTTTTTACAACTCAAGATCCTACTCTCCCATTACCAAATTATGGGAGTAGTATTAGTAATTCTGAACTTCCCCATCAGACACTTTGTCATGAAGGCTTGCTTCATGAAAATTCGGTCAATATAGAGAATTTATCTTCAGATGAGAGCCAAGAAAACCTTCCATGCATCCAGAAGACCAAGGAGCAAGAGGATTTATCCCTTGTTATAATACACCATGCGTGTCCTCCCTATGATGACATTCATTTTGAAATTTCTCTCCATAGTAGTGTTTCACATTGTCAAGATAATTCTCTAATTGACAATGTAGTAATAAGAAATCCCTCTTATATTGAGGCACTTGCCAACATAAGGCCAGTCATGTATGATTCCTTGTTACTAAAAGGTAAAATAATTTCTCAACCAGAAGATATCCCAAGGTGACGATCATTCTCCAAACCCCACTTTGGTCATTTGTCTTATAATATAGCAGAGGAAACAAATAAATGATCTTACTGTTTATGATAAAACAACTGAGAAGTTTCCACTCTGGTCGACCAAGTTGAGAAACCTCTAGAAAAAGATGATGAAGATATGTTGAACATGAGAAAACAACTAGATAAAGGTTAAATATCAGTCATGTTTTGGCCTTTGGCAACCTCTCTATACAACATTCCAAAATTAATGGCAGAAGATTGCATTTATGATATCTGCCTCAACTTATGGAAGAATATTCATCATCTAAAAGAAAAATTATTGCAATATTATGAATATAAAATTCATGTAAAGGTAATATAAGGGTTTCAATGCCAAATTGACTTGGCATCTCTCTCAGTTTCCCGACATCCAAAGGTTGAGAAGCAGTAGGGAACCCTTCAGTGTGCATGCCTTGATGCACTAAATAGGATACACCAGTTAATTATAGATACCCTATATAGTTTTCATATCATAGGATGGGGTGCACATGGATCATTTCATTTCACTACTCTCCAAAATTAGAAAAGCCCACCCAAAGTGGTCTCATGCAATGTTATTGCCCATAGAAGGCTACAATCAACATATTTTTGTGTGTAATCAAAGACACGCTCAAGAACAGGCCTAGACTAGTTCTCATCAAAGTTAGTCCCAAAGAGAGAAAGTTTTTGAGATACTTTTGCATCAAAAATCTGATAACATTAATAAGGCCTCTCTCTTAGAGTGTGTTAGTCATCAGATTTCAAAAATATCTAAAATAGCACAATAGTCTTCTAAAACAGGCAATTTAAGTGGTTTACAGATAATGCACCCAGCCAATGTTTAGACTAGAATTCATAATATCAGAAGAGAAGTTACACTAATCTTAGCCATAGAAATTTAGGATCCACCCCAGCCTATAGTATTGGGGGATCGTTTAGCTCAACCTTTGAATTCAATAAATAAATTTAGATGGTTTGAAGAAGAAGAACATGAACTGACCCAACTTGTAGGGTTGGGGGATTTTTCACATCTATAATCCCCTCCTCAATGGAAGTTAGTTTTCTCCTGATTAGGGAAGAACCTACAAAGTGAATGCACAGCTAAACTATAAAAGGATTACCTTCAGGTTATCATCTGTCAAAAAATTCCCAGGAATTTAGAATATAGGAGAACAAAGTCTCATGGAGGACATAGAAGGAGACAATTTTACAAATATACCAATATAATTCCATCAATACATTATGCATCAGTAAATTTCATTAATACCATTATGGAAGATCCTCTATAAAATGATTCATGTTCAGGGGAGTCGGAGGATGAAGTTATTATTCATAACATGGTAAACACTAAAGAAAATGAATGAGATATGCATACCCGAAATCATAGTCTTACCTAGAATCTAATTATACCTTCAAGTAACCAACTCGCACCCCTTTGAAAAGAATCTAATAAGGGGAAAGGTAAAAGTCAGATCATGACTCACTTTTCCACTAGATAAGGTAAATATCTTTCACTTGAAGAAAGATTTTCCCATAAATAAGAGAAGATGAAGGAGTTAAAAAGACTCAATGCAGATTTACTTCGAAGCATCATTTCTTTCAGACATTCTCCCCAAGTAGATCCTCAGTTTGCACATCCTGTAGAAAATTCTCAGCAAATAGGATTTGTTGAAACTACAAATTCGGATAATGAATTCTCTTTATTGGGTACATAGATAGAATAGGATCAAACACATCCTTATAGGCCTATCTCCATGGGTTATCTAAGACAAAAACCAACAGAACCCCCACGAGTGGTTTTTCTAGTCATTGCGCCAGTTCAAGCTCCATCTTCTATACCTATACAAGTCCCAGCTCATCCAAATTTTCCCCAAATTCTTATGAATGCAATTAAAGCATTAACAACTTTATTGGAAGCTATGGAAGAATTACATGCAGTAGTAAAACCAAAAAATAAATCTTTCCCTGAATTGGTAGATCTGATCCCTCCCCCACCAAACTTTGTGAATACCATATTTCCAATCTTTAATGGTTTGGGAGATTTGGAGCATCGCTTAACGCATTTTTTTATCATTGTGATCCCATGATGGGGACCCCTCAACAATAAGAAGCAGTAAAGTTCAGATGTTTTCTTCAATAATTACAAGGGCCAACCTTTTTCTGCTATAAAATTTTTCAATCTCGATCAATTACTGGATGGGAAGACCAACGTTAGAAATTCCTACTTCAATTTAGCTCAACTCTCCCAAAGAAAATAGTTTTTTATCTTAAAAATTTAAAATAAAGGGAGAATGAAAGAGTTTCAGATTTCATTGCTCGATGGAAAAGATTTACATATTCCTTAAATCTACCACTCCCTCAAGAAGATTTTCTGCCAATTTTTCTGTAAAATCTGCATGATGAGTTATGAACACCGCTAATCCCTGTGAAATACACAGGAGAATTTCGAGACCTTACTTTAATCATCCAACAAGTGGAGTATTCCATTGTGGAAACTGAAGCTAAATCTTGTGTAATCCCACTAACTCTGGGAAGGAGAATAGAAAAAGAAGAAGTTGCTACAGTCACACTCAAACAAGCACTTGTACCTGCATCTACCTCAAAACCTTTATCATACTGAAGGGCTTCACCTCCTGAGATTTAGTAGAAATGACTGCCTCGTCAAGATGATCCAAAAGATCAAAGGTGGAGATAGTTTTAGGAGTTAAAGAACAAATTTTATTCTTTTCATAATGAACAGGTTATCAGTTACATCATTTCATCTTTGGAGAACAATTTGGTTTAGTTTCCAAGGTTGAAGAAACCAAATAAAGAAGGAGGTGAAGATATCCCGGATTATTTCCCCTTTCATCAAATTTTGAGGAATTCCATTCAGGAGTTTTTCGTTTTCAAAGACCTCCTGTAAAAAATGGTAGACTCTAGAAAAGTGAAACATAATGGTTCATCAGCCCAAGTAGCATGTGTTACTACTACTAATCTAGATAAATAAGGTGAATGGTAGGAAGTCAAAAGAAAAAATATACAGAAGTATGATGATTGGACATTCAGGAAAACGATCAACCAAACTCATGCCATTCTATGAACATAGATAAAACAAATGATTGTGTCTTCTTTCACTTCCTCTATAGAAAATCCATCTTCATCAAAAGATCATTCCTCCAAAGGTCAATCCTAAAATAAGAAACATGATCAAAAAGATAAACAAAAGTCAGAAGAAGATGAGATCGTATCAAGGCCAAAGTTTTCCTTGACTTTGGAAGATTTCATGTCATTAGTCTCAAAAGCATGGGCACCGCCCCACCAAATGGCACAACCATAACCGACCAGTCAATCAGAATCTTCATCAAATGAAGAGTTTATATTCGGTTTCATTAATATTATCCACTTAACATACCCCTATGAAAATGATGATTCTGGTTATGGTGAACTTGAATTCCCTATACCTGATTAGAGAATTAGGGGAATAATAAAAGGTTGAGGATACAGGGGAAGACGTGGATATTCTAGAAATAACTATTTTAACTATACCCCTACTCGAACCATTTACGCGGTAGAAACTCATGAGAGAGCACTTCAGTGGGCTCAGCAAGAACAAGGAAATTCTACAACACATGACAGGATCAACCCTAAAATTATCATTTTGGAAGACCAATTAGAGGTTACACCATCATTATCTCAGCAGGTAGATAGACCTAGTCAGTCTAATCCACCAAGAGAAGAAGTATTTCCAGCTTCTTCCCCAACAAATGGTACATCTACATCAGGAGCATCAACATCCAAGTAACTTGTAAAACCACATATCCATGCTGGAAAACATAGACCTTTGGACCAAAAGTATGATGTTTTGAAAAATTTATCCCAATTACTAGCCAAGTTATCAATCTTGGATGCCTTGAATTTTTCAAAAGATCTTCGATAATCACTTATTGAGGCTTTTTCAAGTCCTCGAGAGTTTGAAACCAAAGTTTCTACTATTGAGGTTTATCATATAGAGAATAATCTTGCAGAATGTCATGCAGTTATATCTTTCAAGGATGAATATGAGGATGATGTTGTACATGGAAACATTAATCCCTTGTATCTATCTGGTAGGGTTAATGATACAAACATTCGATGAGCCTTCATTGATAATGGATTAGGAGTCAACCTCATTCCCATCAGTACACTTCGTCGATTGGGTATCACTGAACCTGACTTATCTCCTTCCACTTTGATGTTGCAAGGTTATGAAAAAAATGAAAAATAACCTCTAGGAGAGATTACGCTGAGAACTCAGTTTGGGGATCTTATATCTAATTTAGATTTCATGGTTGTCCATCAGGACACAGCCTTCAACATTCTGTTTGGACGGCCTTGGCTACATCAACATGTGTAAATTCCTTCATCATATCACCAATGTCTCAAGTATTACTTCAATGGATAAATTGGTAAATTTTATGGTGACAAGGATCCATTCAAAATGTGTGAATCTCAGTATATTGAGGAAGAATTCTATAACACAAAGGGAACGAAGTCCGTGGTAAAATATATAACAAGAATCAATGCTCTGAATGGCCTAAAAAAGATCCCAACTAACCTATTCAAACATATGAGTATAGATTACATGTTTCCTATCAATAAATTTGAAAGGATAGACCCAAATTTGTGCATTCATCTAGTGACTTACATAATTCCAATTGTGACAATCAATCCTAATAGCATGGGAGAAGTTGTTGATAGTGAAGGCTTAAATGGAGATGTTTTCATTTCATCCACTGAACTTCAGCAAGTTTTTTATTCATCAATAAGACTAGAAGAAGTTTTCCTAATAATAAAGGAAAACAATGATGTTGATTCCCAACCCATCATCTTCTCTTCAATGCTCCAGGAAGACCCTTAATTATTAGTAGGGTCATAAATGATTGCCTCTTCTTTAGGATGTTCAAATACTGACTCCTCCCCTATCTCTAAAAGCTTTTCTTCATCACCTACTCAGCAAGAAGAAACAAAAGAAGTGACACGTAAGGAAGAAGAATAAGAAGATCTCAAGGGTGCTCCTCCAGTATTTGAGGAAGGAGTCTCCACCACTGTATATGGGCTCATAGAAATAAATCTGGGTACAGAAGAAGATCCACACCCTACTCTAATTAGTGCGGCCATGACATCTGAAGAGAAATATATGTATACATAATTTATAAATCAACATAAATATATATTTTTTTGGAACTATATATAAATTCCAGGCCATAATCCTAATGTGGCCACTCATCATTTGTGTTTTCCATTAGAGCATCGAGGATTTAAGAAGGAAACAAGAAGAACACACCCAACTCACGCCTCTAAAATTGAAGATGAATTAGAAAAGCTTATCAAAGCTAACTTTTTCAGGGAGGTGAAATATCCCAAATAGTAGGCCAATATTTTCCTAGTGAAAAATAAGAATGTGAAAATCATATTTTGCATTGATTTCAGATATCTTAATCGGCATTATCCCAAATATGACTTTTCAGTTCTGATCATAGAACTTTTGATTGATGCAACATCTGGCTACGAATCTCTCTCCTTCATGGATGGATACTTTGGGTACAATAAAATCTGAATGGCCCTAGATGATGAGGATTTTATAGCCTTAATATCCCCTCAAGGTGTGTTTTTCTATCAGGTAATTCCCTTTGGCTTAAAGAATACAGGTGCAACGTGTCAACGTTCCATGCACCATATCTTTAAACCCTTCCTGGGAAAATTTTTCGAATGTTATATGGATGATCTAGTGGTTAAATCCAGACACCGTTCTAATCATCTGAATGATCTAGAGACCATATTCAATAAACTTCAGCAACATAATTTGAAGATGAATCCCTTGAAATGTGATTTCGGGTTTACCTTGGGAAAATTCATTGGATTCATTGTACACCATCATGGAATCAAATTTGATCCTAAGAAGAAAAAAGCAATCCTTGGCATGACACCTCCTCAAAATTTGAAGGAATTAAGAGGACTTCAAGGAAACTTGTCCTATATTCGGCGCTTTATCACAAATTTGGCAGGAAAGTGTTTACCCTTCACCAGATTAATGAATAAGGGAGTTACATGTCAATGAACCGAAGAATACCAAGAGTAATTTGATACCATCAAGAAATATCTCTTGAGTCCACCGGTATTAATGCCACCTGTTGAAGGAAAATTACATATTCTCTATGTGACATATTTATAGAGATCGTTATGTGTCTTTCTTGCACAAAAGAATGATGCTGGGAATGAAAATAGTCTTTATTATCTCAGTAGAACTATGCTTAACACAGATACTTGATATTCAAGTATTAAGAAGTGCTGCCTAGAATTAATCTTTGCAGTTCAGAAGCTAAGGAACTACCTACAACATCATGCGGTTCACTTGTTATCTCTCAATAACCTGCTCAAATTTATCCTCAATCTTCCTATGATTATAGGATGTTCGGCATGATGGGAAGTTATTTTTCAATAATTCAATATCCATTTTATGCCTCATAAAGAAATTAAAGGCCAAGCCTTGGAAGTATTCCTTGATGAACATCCATATGAAGAAGATACATCTTTTAATATTGAACTTCATGATGAAGAAATATTCTCTATTCAAGATTATCCCCAAATGTGGGAAATGTATGTTGATGGTGCTTCTAGAAGTCAAAAGGGGAAGATAATGGAAACCCCTAAACTCAAAAAAGTTGGGTTAGGAATTGTACTTATCTCCCCAGAAAAGGCAGTGTTTCCATATTACTTTCTGTTATCAGAAGGTGGTACCAACAATGAGGCAGAATATCAAGCTCTCATTATAGTCCTGGAATTGGAACTCCAGGTACAAGTGAACCACCTAAAAGTGAAATATGATTCATAATTATAAATAAAATAGATAAATGGGGATTATGCTATCAGAAAATAAGAGTTAATACCTTTGTGAAATTATGTAAGAGGGTTAATGGTTGAATTTACCTCATAGCCAACATTTTCTTATGTCCCATGATCATAAAATGCCCAAGCTGATGCATTGGATAATGAGGCCATAGCCCTGGTAGATCCAAATCGGGATGATACAATCATCAGTATTCCCCATTGTTGTACGGTTTCACCTTTTTTTCAAACTGGAATGGAGAAAATTAATGAAATCATCCCTATTTCCAAGTTGTATGGTCATACTACGGGATGGATGACACGTATCATGGAATACCTTCTAAATGGATTACTTCCACCAGATAGAGCTGAAAAAGAATATATCCAATGATGAGTGGCCAATTTCACTCTTTATGATAGTATAGATCACCAGAAGATCCTCTAAAAACAAGGATTTTATAGATTCCTCTTCATATGTATTGATAGAGAAGAAACTGCAACTGTCATGAAAGAAATGCATGCATGATCTTGTGGTGATCACCAGTCTAAGCATAGGATTTCTGATCAAATCTGAAGTCTTGGAATCTTATGGCCTTCAATAAAGTAGGATTGCATAGATTTCACCAAGAAATGTCACCCCTACCAAGTGTATGCCAACTTCATTCATCAACCCCCATAGTTGTTACATATAACTAAATACTCATGAACATTTTCCACATGGGTAATGGATGTAGTAAGACCTTATCCTCTAGCTATGACTAAGAATTTTATGTATATTCTTACTATTGTTGATTTCTTCTCCAAATGGGTTGTGGAAATACCTATAAAAGAATTCGAAGCCAAAAGAATTGTTAGATTTATCAAATCTAATATAATTACCAGATTTGGTGTCCCTCATACTATATTAATGGATAAAGGAACAAATTTATGTTATGTGGAGGTAAAGAAGTTATATCATAAGCAAAATATCAAATTCAACCATTCATCTCACTATCATTCAGCAGCCAATGGACAGATAGAGGATTTCAATAAGACCCTATCAAATATACTCTAGAAAATGGTGGACAAAGATAAGAAATCTTGTCCTGATAAAATTTTTCATACTTTATGGGATTATCGGACTACTACTCATACTTCTACTCGGGAAACTCCATATTCTTTGGTGTATGAAACATAAGTCGTTTTTTCAATTGAAATTCAATTATCTTCACTCTGAGTTTCAATCTATGATCAATTATCTACAGATAAATAGTTTAAGAATCGATTTGATGAGCTAGAATGATTAGATGAAAAGAGATTGCATACTTTGCATCATTTGGAAGTCTATCAGAATAGAATAGCACAATATTTTAACAAAAAAGTTCACCTCTGCTCATTTCTTCAAGGAGAATTGGTATTAGTCCTCAAGACTCCAATGATACTAGGAAAGAAGCCTCCTAAACTTGAGCCAAAGTGAGAAGAACCTTACTATGTACATAAGGTCTACTATAATGGAGCTTATTACCTAATATCAATGGATAGAGAACTCATTACAACTCTAACCAATTCAATGTTATTGAAGAAGTACTTTGTGTAATTACATATCATTTTCCCTTATTGCATGACTCTAAACTGCACAGAACAAAGTCCTAGTTGCAAGACATTAAACTGAATAACAACCATATGCATCCACATTGCACAATGTTAAAATGTGTAGAATCTTTGTCCTTGTCATGCGATGTTAAACTACATGAAATCATTTGTCCTCGTTATACAACATTAAACTATATGGTTAACATCTTCTTCATTTGACATTAAGAAATCCCATAAGATACCACGAATTAGTATTCCTTGTGATTATTAAAAAAATGAGTGGCTTCCATGCACAAGCATTGCTCACATCATTACTACTCTTTAGTGGAACATGATTTCCATTTGTCCTTATGTTTGAATCAGATCTGTATAGAGGTCTCATTTCAAGAACTATGTGTGGATTGATTCTCATTCCAATGGGATAGGTATAGATGCATGGATCTCCAATATTGGGCCCAGTCGTAATCACAAACAAATGTATTTCATTTTTTTCCTCCTGTATATGAACCAAATCTATACAGAGTACTCCTTCAGGATACATGGGTTGATCTTCATACCATTTTGTGTCTTAAGTTTAACCATTCTTCCAGAATGTGTTAAAAGCCCTCGTCTCTCACATCAAACTTAATTGGTGTGGTAAATGATTGTTTCAAGAACTATGTTTGGATTGATTATCATTTCAATGGGATACGTAGAGATGCCTAGATATCCAATCTTGGTCCCAACCACAATATAAAAAACCCTTTATTCCCTGTGTGTATGAATCAAACCGTCATAGGGAATGTTTCAAGAACTACGTGTGGATTGAATTTAATCCATATGAGATATGTAGTGGAACCTGGGTTTATTTCCCTGGTCCATCTACAATATTACTTTTTCACATCAGAATCACTTAATGTCCTCACTGCATGACTCTAAACTGCATAGCATAATGTCCATGCTTCGTGGCATTAAAATGCAAAGCACCCAAAGAACTATGTATGGCTTGATTCTTATCCCATTAATATACATAGTGAAAACTAGGCCGTATCTCTTAGTCCCAGCCATGGGATAAATTTTTATCTCTCTTCCACATATAATTAATAATCTATGTGGGAGTCTTAATTTTGGGTCCTCTCCTCAGAGAGCCCACCAAAGAAATAAGAAATGTCCCCATTTTTTATATGATTCAGATCTATGTAAGGGACTCCAAACTCATGGACAATATCAATTCAAATATATCTCCTATGCATTAACCATTTACCCCTTTCGTATTTCACACTCTTAATCTTAAATATTTTCATATTTTCATAATATTTCTTAAGGTTTTTGGTGGTATAGTTTCTGGTATCTTAGAACTCTTTTTCTTGACTATGTAATATGTGCCCCCGGGTGGCCTTGTGTAAGTTGCCTAAATAACTGGATTGTCAATCAAAAGTTTCCACTATTTCGATATGCAGCATATAACCTAATTGGAACTACATAATACAACCCCCATAATGGGTTTTTCAAATAATGGTAACTTCATTCTTGATTAAAGTGTCTTTTGTACCCTTCAAACTTTGATGACAATATACAATAATTTGTATCTTAAAGTAGTCATTCATGTATATTTTTTCCATTACCCTTATCTCGATCTGAAAGTTTTCAAGACCATGGTTTAAACATTTATCTCTCCATGTGTTCAAAGCATATTGAAATAACCTTGGATCATTTTACCACATATCATCTACTATTTCTATTATATTTTGGTCCTAACTATATGACCTAAAAATACAGACGCCATACTTTCTACGTTTGTGTCAGACCTTCGTAGAAATTATATTCCTCTAATTCTTTTTAAATCATGATTGGAAATACTCTTTCTATATTCAGGTACCTTTCTCCATAAACTGGACTCTATGCTATAGAAAATCTAAATCTCCATAAACTTTCTTCGCTTTTAGAAATAGAATGTCAATTTTTTTAGATATCTTTTATCTAACTATGCAGTATGTTACCCCAGTGGCCTTGCATAAAATTTTCCTACATAACAATACTATCAGCCAAAAGATTCCACTGTTTGGATATGCAGCATATTCCCTAGTCGGCCCTACATAATACAACCCCCATAACAGGTTTTTCAAATAATGGTAATTTCGTTCTTTAAAAAATCCCTCTAATGCCTTTAACCCGTTTCCCATATCATTCTTTGGATCCATAAACTCCTAAATCACAATTTACAATTCTTCATTTCCATACTTGAACATGGTAGTATGTTTCTAGAAAAATTATCTAGAAATTAGAGACTCGTGAACCTTTGGTCAAAGATAAAGACCTTAAATTAATATCACCCAATGTCCTCACTGCATGACTTAAAACTGCACAGTATAATATCCTCACTGTATGACTTAAAAATTCACAAGATGATATCAGAAATTCACCTTTCTGAAAAATATTAACCATTCCTCACACACCAAATTTGTGTAGAAGTGGTTTCCTCATTGATGACCTATGTCGGCATAGATGGCCCTTTATTCTTAAAATCACTTTCCTTGGAAAACCCACCCACTGTGGTCTTGAGTAACCCAAATCTTATTTTCTATTTTTTATCAACAATAAAATGTTAAATTCCTGAGAGCTCTTTTGATTGACTATGCAATACGTGACCCTAGGTGGCCTTTCATAAAATTTGCCTACATAACAGGCATGTTAGTCAAAAGATGACACTATTTGGCTATGTAGAATATTCCCTAAGTTGGCCCTCCATAATATAGCCCCCATAACAGGTTCATCAAATAATGGTAACTTTGTTCTTGGAAAAGACCTCCTTTATGTTTATACTTGAAGTTTTAGATTTGGTGACCATAAAAATAATGACTCAAGATTCCCCTTGGAATTATCTAAAGAATATTGAAGCAATTCCTATCCACTAATCTTTGTTTGGGAACTAATTTCAAAATTTATGGTGAAAGCTATTTGACCTTAAACACTAGTCTTTTTAGTCTAACATGCATGACTCTAAACTGCCAACAAAAAGAGACATAGTACTCACCAAATTGAAAACCCACAAAGGGAACTCTAAACAAAAGTCAAGCCTCTGATCACTAAACCTACATTTTGTATGGTTTAGGAAATATTGAGAAATAAAAATCCAAAAAGATGAAAAGTTTGTGGGGTTGTCTATATAACACTAGTAAAAATAAAACTATGCTCATTGGGAATGTTGGCTTAGGTAAAAAAAAGACTCACATTCCACTCCTGTTATTGTAATTATGATTATCTGACATAAAGGTTTTATGTTTTAAAAAAATAACCTTTTACATTACAATTAAAAGGAAGAAAGGATGAAGACATAGATGATTAGAGACAAAGTGATTTTAATTTTTGAGTTAAAATTTGAAGAGGAACATCCAAAAAATAGAGTCTCTATGTCATAAATCACAGGAGTTTTTCTACATAACTTCTCATTTGATTAATGGCCTCTTGAGCTCCATCAACTGCATTTTGAAGTTTAGTTGGCTGATCAGTCTCATTATCTTCATCATGATTAAGTGCTTCTTTATCATATTCAATGGATTTTGCACTATCTTTCTGGACTTCTCCTATAGAATTAGGAAGTTGTTCAAGCTCCCCTATAACAATATCTAACTCTTTTTGAAGATGTAACTGTTGAACAGTCTTTTATTTAATTTTTTGCTTGAGTTCTATCAACTTTGAAGTATGATTGGCCTCATCTTGGGATAATGCTTCTTATAATTCATCAATGTTGGTCAATATTTTGGTTTTTATCATATCTTGTTGAAGTTTCTATTCTTGATCCATTTTTTCAGATAATCTCTTTCACTGCAGTATGGATTTCATGGTATTCAAAACTGCCAAACCCTAGCATAATGAATAGAAACGAAAATCATGGAATTCATGAGGATATTTTCTCATGGGGAATTTCAGATATTATCTTCCATATGTTATACCATGCCTTGCAAAGTGCAAGACAAAGAAGCTTTTTTAGCTCCAGATCTGATTCAGAATCGCTGTCATAAGGAGGAATGTATTCTAGGATTAATGCACTTAAAGAAGTGCCATGTTCTGCTCCTTTCTTGATAGTGGTTGCTTCACTTCCTAATGTTGTTTGAGTTGATTCAAAATATTCACCTCTAGATCTATCCACTGAAGTTGATAATCCTATATGGTGAATTAAAATTGAGTTTATGATTAGTTTCAAAATGATAACAAGAGTGAGAAAAATTACAATATTGGTAACCCTTACTTAACAATAGGTTGGCATCTTGAGAAGACTCATCCCCAATATTCTCAACTTCAGTAGTTTTGGTTGATTTATTTTGGTGGGGAATGCTTTCTTTAACTTACTCAGGATTAAATAAATGAATCTTAGGAAGATTTTCTATCTCAAGGTTCACCTGAGCCAACATCTCTGCAACGGTGGGATTGACAGTGACATCAACACTTCCTTCAGGCATCGTCACTATAGTAGTTTATTTAGATGGAACTGCATATTTCAACCAATCACGGTTATAAAATTAATCATAATAATATTTATAGGATGAACAATAAAAAATTGCATCCATTTGGTTCTATACAAGGAACTTCAAAATCTTCTAAAGTATTTGGAATATTAATGTGTTCTAATACTTCTTCAAAAGAAATTCCAAGATTCATCATAGCATCCAATGATATCTCAAATCCCATGTTAGTCTCATCTATGGGAGCAATTGGAGTGGTTGTTTCATGACCCTCCTTCGACAACTTGTGACCATGAATAGATTCTTCAGTAATAGTTGTGGGTTCAGCATCAGTTGTTGCAGGATTTTCTAGTGCATGCGATGAACCTAAAGTATCACAGAGTGGAAGTCGGTTGTTGTTACACTTAGTTTCTCATAAAGCACTTCTGATTTACCAGAGGTCTCCTCTCTCCTGGTAGCAGGAACATGAGCAGTTTCGGGAAGAAATGTTGACTCCTCTATCCTAAATTCCACTTTAGTTAAAGTAACCACTAGGTTAGTAGGAATTTGAGCTTTTTTAGAAGCACCCTCTGCAGTTCCTCGAGTTTCATCAGTGATTTATCTAAGAGAAGAAACATAAGAAGTTCCTATAGTTTCAATAAGCTTAAACACTTTCTATGAATAAATTCCAAGAATTTTAAACACTTTCTAGGAATAAAGCTAAAATTCATGTTGTCAGGAACACTTAACACTACTGAGAAAATGTTTAACCATAGTTTTATTTCTTTGACGTTTATGTTTCTTTTCCTTCTTGGGAGGACTTGCATCATTATCTCCAAAAACAGGTATTTGAGACCACAACCCCCTTTCTATCTCATCCCCCATGGCCTTATGGCCTAATGATATCTCTCCTAACTCACAGGGTGATCCAATAGGTCCAAGTGCAGTACCACCAGGGATATATTGTGGTGATGGAACTTCAATAAATTTTCCTTTATCTAGATGCAATTTAAAATGATATTTCCTCTAAGTAACAATGCTTTGACTAAATTCAAATAGTAAAGTAGAAAAGAATGTGAGAAAAAGAAAACTTTAATCTTCAAGGTCAACAAAATCATTCCATTATTCATCTAATGAAAGTTCAATCCCTTCGGTGGAACCACAATCTATCATCTCTTTCACTCGTTTTTTGGTGGGAATTGATTCATAAATTGAATATATGATCATCTCCAGTTCTCAGATATAATTTCTTACTTTATCAGGGTTGTTCTTAAAAATAATATTAGAAGAGGCTCGTAGATCCCCTATTCCTAGAATATGAAACCCTTCACATAAATTTATCCATGTTTTTTCAGCATCAAAATGAAATATTTTACATGTTTGAACACCCTATGGTCATACATATTCAGAGTACATTCCAGTAGGTTGTGAACATGATCCTACAGTTTCAGATTTGAGTTTCTTCCCAATTCCTGCAATCACGGATGGTGGATAAGAAAATGGGTCTTGTTTCTCTTATAAATTATGGATACTAGACCGCCTAGGTATATATTCAATTGATATTGATGGTATGGATCTCTTGACTCTGATAGGTGGATTGTATCTTGCATGATTTCACTTCAGTGAGCTTGGAGCCTCATCACCCCCACCCTCTGACTCCAATGAATCATCCCCCGATGATGAGGAATTACCTTCCAAATGAGAGGTTTACTTCCTACTATCTCTCATTATCCCTAATTGAGGGACAACATGTTTTAACACCCCTTTAGGGTATGATACAATCCAGTTCTCAGCATACCATATAGTCAATCTTCTTGTTGCATCAGCAGCGGGTAAGTTGAATATCACCCCGATTTTCTCTATAGTCATCATCAACCATAGTTGTCAAGCCACCATAGGATGTTGCTCTAATCTGACATGCATTGGAAGAGATACAGTAATTTTTTACATAAATTTTAATTAATGTGTGAATATATAAGTATCATAGTCCCCGCATATGATTTCCCCATCAATCCCGGTGGCCAATACACCATCCCTACAAGCTAACATATACTCCCTTAACTCTAAGTTGGTCATCCTATCATCAACAAATCTCCCCATAGGAGGACTTCCATAAGGGAAAAGATTAAATTCTTTATACATACTTAACCTGACCTTATTTTCATAAGCATTCAAAGACAGAGGTGAAATGCTAGAAAAATCTTGAATAGATGGTTAGAACGAACTTCCAAATACCTTTACCCCACTTTGCACAGAATAAGTTCTGAAATGAGTATCGATCTACCCCCATAACACCTGGAATGGTCTTGATATTATGAAAGGATACTTCTCTCTATAGATATGCAACAATATCCTATGAATCTTTTCTAAAATAGGGGTATCCAATCCTACCATCCTCTTCTCAGCCAGCTTAGACGCAATAAAGAAAGTTTCTGGCCTTATGATGCCCTTAGAATCTCGGATAGGCAATAGATATACACTGAGCCACATGGCCAGGAAACCTGCAAGACGTGTCTTTGCAATAATTTTGGAATTGACTTCATACCCTCTCTTTTCAAACTCTCCTATCTCTAATGTTGGCCATAAAGTGTCAGGTGTGCCTCTCTTTTCTACCTTTGGACGTCTTGTTGAACGAGTGAAAGTGGGACCCTTATCTTTCTTCTTCACTGGGAATATTTTCATTTACTCCTCTGGGTGAATATCCCTTCTTGTATGGGACTTTTTTGTGTCTATATTATTTAGTTTATAAAATATCTTCATTAACTCACAAGCCAAGGTTGGGGTCTTTTCTGAGTCATTCCATGTCACCTTTGGAGGAATAAACTCATCATAAATATCTCCAGGGATTGGAGATCCATATATCTTTTAGACATCCTAAAAAGTGATGCATACTTCTCCATGTGTCAAATGGAAGGAATTAGTCTCTGGACTCCATCAGCTTAGCAACTCTAGGACAAAATATTCATTCCTATATACATTGGTTTGCCTAACCCATACAGCCTCATAAATACCAATGCCTTTTAAGTCATCCATAAACTCCACATATGTATTCCCCACCCAATACACCCATGTCCATGCAAGTTTAATACCCCCTCCTGGGAGAAAATCCCAACTCTTCTTTCATCCCTCTGATTGATCTGTTTGAGAATATCAAAAAATATATGAATAGCAGTGTGGTTGTAGCTCGAGTGTATGTGCTTTTAAATATGGAGCACATGGGATGTGATGTATGAAATAGGCCTTAGTTGTTATCCCAGCATTCATATATGTGCCTGCAATAGAAATATTGGCAGAAGAGAAATTGGTATGGTCTTGAAACCAAGAAAGTGGAATATAATTCCATGGGTCCAGTATATTGACATCCTACAAATGACCATAACCATACAGAGGAAAATAAATACTCCTTGGAAAATTGAAGTGATATTTCCTCAGATTCATTGCCAAATCTGGGAGAGTAGTGTCACAGATGTCAAATTAATCATGCCTGAAAATCTTCATCACATCATCAATTCTCTTACTAGACAATTCTTCAGTAGTTTTGATTCTCTTGGGAGCCATTGAACATGAAAAATAGATCAAAATTCATCTTTAAAGTAATCTCATTTTGGATTTTTTTGATAAATGAATTAAGAAAATTTGAAAAAGGAATTAAGGTACATAATTATGGATTCGGTGGGAAAGTATAAATCCGACGTGCAAGTATGGAGCCCCATTTTTTGCATGAAAATAAAAAAATGTATAGAAGAAGCACGACCATTAGGATCATCTGAATGAAAACGCTGGCACACCGAGAGCTGGATTTTTGAAGTTCTTTGTGATTTTTTCTAAAGTTAAGCCACTATATATAAGCGATGAAGATTACCCTACACTCCATCACCTTTCATTCTCATACCTTGTGCACTAACAGTTTGTGCACTACATCAACATCTTTTTACCCTTTTCATAACTTTACCTTAGTATAAGACCCTCTTTTCATTTCAGATCCAATTTTGAGGGAGGGATTTTGTTGAAAATTTGTTCCATCACATCAATAAAAATTGAAAAAGGTAAATTCCTTAGAAAAAATATGAGAAAATGCCTGAAGAAAATCAATATTTGAAAAGGCTTAAAATTTGGATCACCCAAGTCAATTTGAGGCTCCATCGGAAAACAAAGTACTTATGTGCCACATTTCTGGCATGAAAGACACTTGCGCACCCAACCACCATTCACCCAGGGTCACTTATTTTCCTATAAATAGACCCTTTGGGCCTTCATTTATACAAAATAATTTTTCTGAAGCCTAATTGCTACTCTGGTCACCCTAGTGCTTCACACAAGTCTTCCTAAACCTTCATGGTAGTTCTTTAACATCTAGATTAGAAGAATTGAAGGAGGATCATAGGACTTAATTCCCTTTAGTGTTTGAAATCCATAATGCTTAAGATCCTAATTCACCCAAACTCCCTAAATCAGAAACACTTGCATGCCACCCTTTCCTCTCAAAGGAACTTGAGCACCCCACTTCTGGGAATACCTGTGAATACTCTTCAAGGCTTGAGTCAAGTCTCACCCAAGTTTTAACTTCCAGGTTGTTCATCACATAAGTGAACATCAGGTTGCCCGAGCCTACCTGTGCGCCCATACCTGCACGTCGGATACCTAATGGGGTGCCCTTATTTAATTCACCTTATCCCTTCAGTCTATAAGAGACTTTTATAAATCCTTCTTCAAAGTCATTCATGGCAATGATTCTTCTTCATTGGCTCCATTTTTTGAAAGGTATTATGTTGAAACCTCCACCAAAACCTCCTAACTTATAAAACCTTTGGTAAGGGTACATCAGTGTGTCTCCTATTTGAATTTTTATATTCATAGTCAGAGGTTTCCCACATTTGTTTTGAAATTGGGTTAGGATTTATGGAGTGTTTTTGGGTTTGTATATTCGCAGTCACATGGAAATTTCTCCTAGGAACAATGTTGAGGAGTTCTCAATTTAGAGGATTGGGTTTTGGGTCATTCCCATCCCTTATCATCTCTAAAACCTGGAGCCTTATGTGCATGGTAGGAAAGTTACGGTTCACACCTACTTTTCCTTTTGAAAAAAAGATATGTCTCCCTCCCCTACCAGGACCAATTTTATAGAAACCATCCTCGTGTAAGCCCTTATCCTTTCATGTATGAGGTTTCAATATTGCTCCTCTCTACTTCCTTCACCTTCACTCCTTCCTTACAATGGACCCTTGTCTAATGTAAAGTGAATAGAGGGAAGGTTTGTCACCCTGACCTCTTCCACCTTCGTCGTCATAGGCCCATCCTCTTCCCCCAGAAAAGGAGGAAAAGTGTGTGTGGTTTTTTGAATATTTCACATCCTCTTTTTTATCACACTAATCATGACTCATGTGTTCCTAGAGAACTGTGATGATTACAACATCCAGACAATCCACCTTGAATGAACCATGAGAACTCTGATTCCCATCAAAATTGGGATATGTAGGAAGCCTTCCTAAGGCCCGGTCTCCATTTCATTTAATCCATAAAAGGAATCATTTTCAAGAAGTAATATCAAACTCATTTCTCTAAAAAAACTACACTCTCCTATGAGACTCATTAAACTATGTGGTATTTGATTCCCATCCAAGTGGGATACATAGAAAGCCTCCATGAGGTTCAAACTCAACACTTCAAATCAACCCTGTTCTTCCTGATCCATATTCCCAATAGGGTATAGTTCAACTTGGAAACTCATAACTTTTCCAAGTTCATTGGATTGCTTATACATAAGTCTCACACTAATGTTTGACTAATAACCTTTCTCTTATATTTCCTTACCACATGACATTAAACTATACAGCTAGGTCCTTATTAGACGGCCTTAAAAGGTCTGATGTGCCCCATTAAGGGGTACCAAACTATGAGGGTTCTGGTTCCTTTCAAAAGGATATGTAGGTAGCCCATTCATGGGTACGATCCCAACATCAAAAACACTTTTTCCTCCCTGGATGATAATAAATTCTAGAGTGCCCCACTGAGTGGCTTAAAAACCAGAATTATCATAACAACGGTTAAAAGAATATCTAAATAGTATATGAGAGGATACCATTGATGGAGAACCTATAATACATATGGATATCTCCATTAATGAAGAACCAAGAATACATATGGATGATTCTAAATTTCACACATGCTAATAATTGAATGCGAATTTCAAGGGAAACCTATGTTATACTTGGTAAATTAATAAGGATTCACAAGAGCACATGAGCCTTAGCTCGGTTGGTAAGGACTCTGTAAGTGCATCTGGGAGACTTGGGATCAAATCCAGGTAGAGACATTATTTCCAGGGGTACTGTAGCACTACTGTAGCAGGTACTGTAGCAGGTATTGTAGCAGGCAATGTAGTAGGTACTGTAGCAGGAATTGTGTAGTACTGTAGCAGGTACTATAGAGGGAACTATAGCAGGTACTATTTGGCACTATAGCAGTTGGGAATATGCCCTCGTTTGGGCCTTCGGGCGACTGATTTGTTCCCTGAGTCCTTTAAGGCCTTCAGACCACCCAGGCCTTCAGGTCAGTAAGGCCTTCGGGACACCTCAAGGCCTTCGGGCCACCTTAATTGCAGATGCAAACCATAAGACCTATGAGGAACAAGCTCTACAAGGAGGATGAGAAAGGATCTTTCACCACAGCCGAAGCTAAATGGATTGAAAGAATGAGAGGGTATGGAACCTGCCATCGGGACAAGCCTGTGAATGCACGGGAATGCCTAGAAGAACATCCATGCGAAGGTGGAGAGATGATTTCACGATGAAGATGATGGGGAGGATCATTTTCAAGTAGTTAGTCTGGGTTGTATGTAATGTTTGAAGCCTACGGGAAAATTATTTCCTCTAAAGTCCTATGGTCCATGTAATAATTATGCCTACGGGCCTTGTAAGGGTTCCACCTCACCCCTTGAAAGGTGGATTATCAAAAATAAATAAATAATGAAGGCCTTCGGGCCATTGGAGGTCAATAAGGATTCACAAGAAATATCTTAAATATATAAGAGAGTCCGGCAGTATGTAATAATTCCCCCCAAAAGGGTGTGATGAGTCTGACCTCCCATCCTCTCAACCAATATATGTTCTCAAGTATCATAGGCCCAAACCTAATGAATGCATACCTTTGGAAAGCAGGTCCCTTTGGATAAAGAATCATTGTATGTTTCCAGTTCCATAAATTAATCCAATGGAAACCACCCGGAAGTAGTGATTCCTAACTAGAACACACGTTTCAAGGGATATGAAACAGATGTGTCTATGGCCACTTCCACAAGAAATTCCATGAGTAGTGGAATAATAAACACCATTATTTCCTTGAAAATATTTCATGGAACTATGATCTATAATAGAGAAATTAAAGTAGGATCCAAAATAATATTGGACTCAAAAAGGCAATTATAGAAATATGATATATTGATTGTGGTTTGACTTTCTAGAATATCTATCACAGTGGTGGAATAATTGGAATTTAGCCCATGGAGAAGAGAAAAGAGGCATGTCTGACTACATTTGGTTGTGGACTCTATTGGTGTCTATGGAATATTTCATTGTTTGAGGATCCCATATCGATATGATTTAAATAATGTGTAGCACATGAGGAAGGATTTATGTTTCATATGAATATGTAAAATATTTTGAATAATGTATAAAACACACTTCATATTTTTTGTCTTAGGGTACATGAAAGTTACCATAATTATTGTGCGGGTAACCTCATTAACCAACTGTTATATAGAATTGAACAATAAGGAAAATATTTTAATATCATCCAGTTTCCATGCCTTATACTTGGGATATATTGAAGAGGGAGGATTTTCTACCAAATGATAGTCAAGGTCTTTACCCTCAAGAGATATAATTACAATCTTTCTCTAGATAGTAAAAATTTCATTGGTCAAATGATCATCCATAAGATATGTGGAGGATTTAATGATTTGTATAAGACTCAAAGAATCCTCCATGGAACTAAATTATACCAAAATCACTACAAAATTAAATTTTTAATTAATAATATATTTTGGTATGGAATAAATGGAAGCCCAAAAAAAGTGTTCGAGTAAAGTCAGAAGGTGTATTTTAAAAAATGTTGTTAGTCACACACAACACAGTTAGAGGCTGAGACATCAAGAGGGGTAAGACAGTAAGTGAACCCAGTAGGAGGGGATAGGGTGGTAAGGAGATAACCTGGAAGGGGATACTATTAGGGACCATGCATATGGGTGGCTTTGGCAGGGAGGGTGGTGTGTTGGGGAGGGTGTCATGCAGAAGGATGGGTAGGGTTGTGAAATATCTTTGATACTATGTAAAAAGATAATTCATAGAATTCATACCTCCATTTCATGTCAATTTTTATTATTTATAGATAAATAAATAAAGATAAAATTAATACCATTGACATAATCAATCCTTTTAATGTTGAATCATATATTAAATATCCAAATACCCTAATTACTTTATCAAAAAAGATGACAATACATTGGTAAAAGGTGTTGTGATTAAAACTATATAGTATTTAGGCTACCTGAGTTAAGAATAATGTGACCTACCTAATCACTCATATATTTAGTCACAAGAAATCATCAAAAATCAAATGTTAGTAATATCATTAAAAAATGTAACGAATCAATCCATCTCTCATCACCATCACAATCATCATTGTCATCATCATCCACATCCTTGTCCTCATCCATGTCCTCATCATCATCCCCATCCTCATCCCCATCCTTATCCTCAACCTCATCCTCACCATTTTCCTCCACCTCAGCCTCATTCTCACCCTTGTCCTCCACCTCGGTCTCGACATCATCCTTGGCCTCAACCTCTTCTCACCATCGTCACTACTAGGAATGACATCATCTCAACCACCACTAGGACAGCCTCTTGGTTCACTATATAATGAATTCATCGATGGCATATATTCATCATAATCTACACTAGTCTCTAGTGAAAGTGATGGAGATTAAACTTTCATCAGTTTCATAAATTTAGTGTTTTTCCTTTCAACCCGTTATTCCACCTATGTGACCCTTTTTAGGCATGTTCTACCCATGCCTTAACCTTTTACCACTTGGTGGTACTACAACTAGTACCTAAGGAGGTCCAATACCTCTTACAGACTACACTCTTCCCTGGTCGGCAGCATACTCTACCATGGTTCTCATCTCCCAACACCTGATGTAAGTGATAATTTGGCCCAAAATTGTTAGATTCCTGGGCACCAAGGGCCTCCAAAGTAGTCTATTACAAATATAAATAGATTATTAAGTTACAAAATAGATATTAAAATTTTAAATGAACAAAGTAAAACTTACAATCTATTGATGTGTCGGTTCATTAACCGCACTTCCATATTTTTTTCTTTCTACTCGAGAAAAACAATTTTCTTGAGGCACACATCCTTCAATATTCAATATATGCCTCTATAATTACATTTAATATAGGAAACCATAAATAAAAATAGGTTACCAATAATGAATTTCATAACTAAAATTATATCAAACCTTTAGAAATCAAATAAATTATGGAGGAAACAATAGAAAGTGGAAGTCCTGTATAAAAATTATAAACAATTATCATACCTGCTTCCTCTCATAATCTTCCATCATAGTACACCCCAAAGTGTGGCAGTATTTTTAAGCATAAATATGTTTTTTATTTTTTCCGGATGATTCCTAAATAAAATTCAATAATAAAAAAGATAGTATTAATAAAAAACATGAAAATTTTCATTTAAAACCCTCAAATGGGATTAATACCTTAAACTTGGTAGTCGTCCAATGATTAATCTTTTTTCAATATTTTCTATTGGACAATCATCCATGATAGGTACCGCCTCTAACTCTATGCCAACTCTAGCATGCTGGCCAATATACAAATTGGGCTTATTATCTCTCCAAAACTCACCTAATTTCTTTAGACATGTTGGTCGTGCACCCTCACTATCATAAAAATTAAAATAAAGATGACACCAAAATATTAATTCATATGAATAAAAAAATAATATTACATTAAATCAAAAATATTTTTTTACAAATTTTTGTGCCCAAGAATTATCCTTAACTTTTTTTGGAAACTATCTCCATGAGAGTGGGCTGATGATAATGATGTTGGAGTATTTGGAAACTATCGCCAAAAAACTCAAACATTTTTGCCCTATTTTTTTAATCATTTGGCTATCTTCATTTTATTCCACCGTCAACTATGTGCGGTAGTTCCACACCACACACATGCGTATACTCCCCTTCCACCTATCAGTAGATATATCTGTTATGAAAGAAAAAAAATATTATATCAATACTTGTTATAATTAAAATAAATTATGGTAAAAAAATTTGTTATGGTTCTAAATATACCTATGGAAGTCTGATCAATGGGTTCTGCTGGATACAAAGGCACTGAAGGGACATCACCCTGTCCAGGTGGAGTGGGTCCCAGTGTATGCTCTGTAAGCATAGACTGTGTCAGAGCAGGAGTCAAAGGAATGTAGGAGCTCGGAGAAAAAGAATTATATGGTAAATAAGATGGAATGGATGGCTGGACAAATGCATGATATAGATGAATATTGGTAATCATCATAAGATACGATAAAGATGGGTGAGGAGGATCAGATGTAAAGGTTAGTGAAAACAAGGGAGGCCTAAATATCTTGTGTGTCCCTAAAGATATAGTAAGATCAGAATGTGTGGAATATGGTATGTTAGTGGGGGGGGGTAGGGTCTAATCAGGTACACCGACTGGAGCATTTAACTCTTGTACCCCCCCCCCCCCCCCCCGTACCACCAGCCTGAGTATTGGGAGCACTACTAGGTTGCTCGTCAAATAACTGGAGCCTAAGTGGTGAATCCTACATAAAATTGTAAAATAAAATTAATCACATGATATTATATGTTATTGATATATATATATATATATATATATTTGAAATAAAATACTCACAATAGGCACTAATGGAGGAATTTCCATCTCAGTCTTTTGGAAATTGTTGTTCTTCATCCTTTTTCTTCACTACTCCTCAATAGGTTTAATTTCCTTCATTTGAAAACAAATATGGAAGTAATTAGAAAAGGATAGCTAATGTGTAACCCAAAAAACAAAAAATATGATACATGACTTATTTTTCTTAGGTCATTTGGTTCATATTTTCGGTTAGGTAATTCACCTTTTTTTGTTAGGTCATTATTTTCATTTGTTTTCATTTTCATATCAATAAGTTTAATATGTCCAATTCAATTCCTCTTATTTTTTATTCTAATTTAATTGTTCCATTTGTTTTGGGTTTTGTAGGTTTGAATGCAGTTCAATTCAATATTATAAAATATAAATCAAATAAATCAGAAACCAATAAATATTGAAAATAAACATTAAGGTCAAGTAAGATATAAAATATTTCTAATCAATATTAAATAATTTTGAATAGTACCAACCTTAACAACCCAATCCTAGCTAAACCAAAAGAACTGAGAACACTTATGGATAATTCTATATATTTCACACCACAAATTCGGGTTCACAACCAACTCTAAAAGTTGAGATATTATATTCATCATAATTAATAAATGGATTGGGTCTAATGATAGTAGGGATGGTTTCAATTACATCATCACCATCATCAAAAACATGTCTTGGAATTACTTCAATAATGACACCAAATTTAGGTCGAAGATTATCTTTGACATAAAAAACATGTTTCTTCATTAATGTCAATACATATGGTTCATCGGTAGTAAGAGTGCGAGTCATGTCAATAACTCAAAATCCAAAATCATCAATAAAGGTGCCCTATCTTTTCATCGAATCAAACCAATGGAATTTCATCATAGTGACTCAACCATGAGAGTAATAATACAATATTGTTATTTTTTTCAATAACTCCATAATAAGATACATTTTCAAAATGAGGTCTATTATTCGATGGACTGGAATAACAATATGTTGTTCTAGTTATAATAGCACCATCATGTTGTTTTCTCGTATTCTTTTCTCTTTCAGTGATAATAAATATGTACTCATTGATCAAAATTAATTTACATTCACGAACCACGGTATTAGGACCAAAATCCAAAGCTCTTATTTCCTCAAAGATAGAGTCAGTAGGAAAACTTGATACCTAAAATATAAACTAATATTAAACTTAATTAAATAATGATTCTATTTATTTATTACAACAATATTTCTACCTTAAATTTCAACCAAGCAGAAAACTCTTTGCTATGAAAAGTCTCTCTTATTCTCAAAGATAAAGAATGATTCTTTCTATTTATCATTTATTTATGTTCCCTATAGATAAAAATAGAAATAATCTAATAGATATGTAAAATTACAAGAGATGAGTTAAAATATACATGTTCAATTTACTTACTTGATATAGTCATCGAACATATCATAGTTGAACAACATTGTGCGGTGTTCCGTCTCCCGCTCTTCAAAGCTTAATGTTGTCAATGTATATGATCTGAGAATTCCTCCAATTTGAGGAAGTTATGAAAAATTAGGTTCAATTTTCTCATACTATTATTCTTCATTTATCATTGGTCTATTCATTCTCATAGTAATATTAGACAAATACATTGAGTATAAATCCATACATTCTTGAGCCAAGTAACTGTTCATGATAGAACCTTTGGGAAGATTCCTATTCCAGAAATAATATTTCAATGTGTACATATTTCTTTCAGTTGGATACATCCAATGAAAAGAAATAGGTCCTCCGAGAAGTATTTCTATTAGAATATGGATAGTCAGATGTAGCATGCATGTGAAAAATGATGGAGGAAATATTTTCTCTAACTCACAAAAAAATTATGGTGTCTCTGCTAACATTTTTTGAAAGAAAGACTTAGACAACTTCTTATAAAAAAGATCTCTAAACAAATAGAACAACTGAATAATTGACACCCTTATATTATTGGAAAAAAAAGATGGGTTGATATTAGAATCAACTCATGATGAAGGATGTGATAATCATGAGTATTCAAAGATTTTAACTTCAACTTTCTTTGATTGACCCATTTTTATATATTGACTGAATAGACATTAGGAACATTAATAGTCTCTAGTAATTCTAGAAATTGATTTTTTTTCTATATGTGTCATCACATAATAATCACATGGTTATTTTCACTCATACACACATGATGAAATTCTGGTCTGATCCACAAAATCACGTCGAGATTATAAATCATCTTTTATCTTCCCCTTGAAATTTATAAGAATCTAAAGAAAAATTTTACATATATTCTTTTTAATGTGAATTATGTATAAGAAATGAAATAACAAATTGGTTGACCAATAAGGAAACTAAAATAAGACACTCCTCTTATTCCAATTATAACAAGTATCATTATAAAAATTACTCATCTTTCTAGATTTCATTTGACCCTTCCCAAATGAAAAAATAAAATCTTTCAATTCATTAAGCACATCAATTCCATAAATATGTTGAGGTGGATCATTAGTCTCCATGGTATTGTCAAATATTTGATTATTATTTCTATATGGATGGTCCATTGACATGAATCGTCGATGTCCCATAAAACTAAAACAATGACGATATTTCAGTCTTCTTGATCAAGTATTCTTCATACAAATAGTACATGATAGTTTTCCATTCGTTCTCTATCCAAACATCATTGTATAAGCAGTAAAATCATTTATCATCCACATAATCACAACACACATCTGAAATATGTCTTTCAAACATGCATCATATGTGCACACACCCACATCCCAAAAAAGTTTTAATTCTTTTATTAATGGTTGCATGTATATGACTATATCATTTTTGGGATCAGAAGGGCTATATATGAGTATACTCATGAAATTGAAAGGTTTTTTCATACACAACCACGGGGGAAGGTTACAAATGTGTATAAAAATCGGTCATGTGTTGTGAGAAGTAATCATCTTCCCAAAAAAAATTAAAATTGTCACATGAAAGAATCAGCCTCACATTATTCACATCAGCTAAAAAATAAATATATTGATTATCAAATCTCTTTCATGAAAATCCATCTGTAGGGTGAACCAACTTTATATTATTCTTATTTATTTCAGTATCATTCCATTGTATTTTTATTGATATTTCATCAGAAATGAAAAGATTATGTAGTATGGGGATCAATGGAAAGTGACACATTACTTTCTGTGGCATGCGGGATGGTGTTCCATCAGCTTTTGGATTCCATCGGTATGTTCCACATTTTATAAAATCATTTATTTCAGTAGTTTCCTCCTAGAATAAGCTATAATATTTTGGGCAAGCATGATTTTTTTTTGGAAAATCCAATTTCTTCAACTAACTTACATTCTATATAGTGGTTTTGAGAGAATATCTGTATAATTTAGAATTAATTCCTTTAATAAGGTAAGAATGCAATCGATGTAAGTATTAGAAATCCCATACATGGTTTTCCCATGAAATAATCAGATTAAAAATTCTAACTTTTTCATTTTAAAACATTTCCAATATACTGGAATTGTGGAAACATCATTCAATTTTTTCACCCTGTCAATATCATCAATTTCATTGGATGAATCATGTGTGATCATATCTAATTCTTCTTAGGTTGACATCTGTTCTTTCTCATGATGAGGAAAAAAACGAAATTATTCATATAACAAATTCTCCAATCTAGTCCTCTCATTTGGATCATCATCATTTTGAGATTCCATTTTCTTCCCATTGTGATACCACACATAGTAGTTTGTTTGAAAACTATATTTGGTTATATAGTAGATAACTTATTCATGGCTCAACCAAGGTCTTACAACATAATTATAACATGGGAAGTGTATGTGACCACTATCTGAAGCATTTTCAAATAATAAATCTAAAAAACTCTTTAAATTGTTTTAAAAATTTCTTGAGATATAATCAGTTTCATACATCCAACTTCTATCCATTCTGTAAAAAAAATTATAATAAGTCATTTTGTGAAAGAAATTCAATAATATTGGAGTTTAATCAAAAATATATTTAAGTAAACGAGAATTTTTCACTTTATATAAAACCATAACTAACACACTACTCTGTATGAGAATCATAATATGAAAGACAAAAAATATATTATATATATAACAAACTAAAATAAATACAAAACCATGATATTGAATTGAAACATGGTGGATGTGATGGAAAATCATTGAATAAAGAATGATCCCTCTAGGATAATTATGAGAAAACAGTTGGCATTAAGTCTAAATTTATAGAGATCATTATATTTCATAATTAATGATCTATTTATAATCATTGGTGTCATTGTAGTATTGGTGATCAATGATATTTTTTTATAGGGTGTGTTATTTAAAAGGTACCCATCTTGTTATCATGAACTAGAAACATGTAGGTGCTCAACGAAAATGATATAAATACAGAAAGATGAGTTATTGAATGGTTGACAGACTTCATGGTATACGCTAATGTGTTATATTTACATTACTCCAATACATGCCAATATTTTCAAGGGATGCCCCACTTTAAGATGAAAACTTCATTATAACTATGTGCCCATATAATAGTAATTGTTCTCCCTTAGGATAAAAAATGATACTTCTTCAAATGCTTCACAAGGTTCAAAAGTGTGGGGTCATATAATAGGAAATATCATGGTACAAAAATATTCAATATATCATATATACATGCATCAACTTCTTCATCTAAAATATAAATAGTTTTTTAATCCATTGGAAGTATGGAAGTAGGCATACAAGATTTTATTAGTACCAATGTAATTATTTTAATGTATCATTAGGTAAAGGATATCATGGGTCAAATTTGGGTTAATTATATATAAAGTGGGTTGTGTATCCATGTACATGAATTTGGAAAAGTATCAAATTATTACTAAGTGACTCACACAGGTCACCTCTCTCAAGTACATCCCACAGGTCAATTCACCAACTGGCCTCACACAGGTCACTTAGACCATGTGACTCGCACATATCACTTCACCCAAATTCCTTTTGGAACTCACTTCCCATTATGTAATCAATCATTTGAATTTATATATAAATTATTCATTGAAGAGTTATGAGAATAGTGGATTTACTTCACCCAGAACATTGCAACTATAAGTGGGGATCATCGGGTAGACATCATAATTTATAAACATGCTAGTGACCCACGTGTCAAACATAAATGGATAAACTTCAAAATAAAAGTGAAAATACATAAAGGAGAGGGAATATTGGTAATATGAAACTAAATCGAGGGAACTAATGATATTTTTGAATTTGTGGTGACCAATGAAAATGAAAATGAGAAATGTGTGTCAAGACAGTCCCAAAAGGTCAAGTGGTATTAATACATTAATAATTATTTTTCTTTAATAACATTTTACACATTTTTATTTCATACACGTCACATTATATAGGAATAAAGATAATAGTATTAGTAAAAAAATTATTTTCCATTTATCTCTTAAAAACTAAACCATTACATAAAAACTTCAATAAGTAATCATTGGAACTCCATTTTCAAAGAAAGGAATTATTTTTGAAAGGTAAAATATCTCAAAATATGAATTTGAACATGACTAATGGGGGAAATATAGTTTCTTTAAAACACTAATATTGTGTAACATGTGTGGAAAAATTAGAGATAGTGGAAGTGGTTCAGAAAGGGACATTCATTATCAATGTGTAGGCAGAAGTATTTGGAACATGCCAACTTCACATTCAAGAATAATAAAATGAAAACCCTAAATGATAGATATTGTAGGATTATGGGTAAATAAACTAAACATGGTATATAAAAAACCAAAATAAATGTAGGTTGAAGATATAACTCAAACTCACCAATTTAAAGTGGAAGAACCCGGATGATTTAAACTTGGATGGATCACATGTGAGGAGGAAGAGTCGCTGGTTGAGAAGAGAGCAGCTCTGCTGTAGGGAAAAAATCAATCAGATCTAGAATGAGGAGGGGGTATCACTATTTTATTTGGAGGAAACCTATCCTAATGGTTTTTAAAAACCATTAGTATATATGATCTATACCAAAGGTTGTTAAAAACCATTAGAATATACTAATTATAATAATCCTATTCTAACAGTTATTTGAAACCGTTGGGATTGGACCAGTGTATCCCAACGGTTTTCAAAAAAAATTGGGAACATCATATTTTGACAGCCCTATCCCAACGGTTTTCGAAAACCATTGGTAAATCATAATATAAAATACACTTTACCAATGGTTTTTATAAAACCATTAGTATAGGGGGTTTGTATAGATCATCATTTCATTAGTGTTATCGGTATACATGTCGTGTGGTCCACACTATTTAGCAGCAAAATTCACACTAACTATCTGGTCAAATATGCAGCATAACACTATGTGAGACTGATATATGTATTATTAATGAGATACATAGCATGTAGATAGAATAAATGCCATGTGACTCATTAATCCTTGTATCTTAAGAACGCATTGAGTCAACTATCGAGTTATGTGGACACATGTCAAGCGGAACACATGGCATGTAACTTGTTAGTACACAATTTGTAATCCAGGTGAGATTAATTCTTATTCCCTATGAGTATATCCTAAATACATTATAAGTAAAGAACACGATGTGTAGCATGTTACTACACATTGCGTAGTATCCTAGTAAAGAATATAATTAGATTAAATAATCATTAAAAACCTAATTACACTGTTCTCATTTGATGTGTTGACTATATGGAATGGTTTTCATAATTAATAAATGATCAATTAATTCCATGTAATTATCTTTAATTACTATTCAAGATGTTTTTAACACCCCTATATTTTGAGAATTATTTTTTTCGAATTAATTTATCTTTTCAATATTTTTCATTTCACATGACACTAGAAATAGTTCTTCATATATACATATATATATATATAAACTAATTAAAACATTACTTTAACATGAAATATCAACTTTTCTTGTGCTACACGCAATACCAACTTGGCTTACACTACAAGCAACACTGACTTGGCGTACGATGCACGCAACACTGAGTTTCTATGAAACATATTTACATATAAATAAGTAATTAAATGAGATAAGTAAAACCTAAACATTAAACATAGTTATATTAATAGTAATAAATTCTTTCCAAATATTGCTTATAATTGTTTTATATAAATAAAACATATTGATAATGAAAGATAATGTTTTTGGTAAAGTCCTTTTATGTTAAAAATATTATTTTCTTGAATGAACCGCTTTTAATAATAAAATTAATTTTAGAAAAATTTAGAAAATTAATTTTATAAAATAAAAAAAACATTTTTTAATTCATGATTTTGAAATTATCCTAGGGTGAATATTTGGGATTTTCTGAGAAACTTCATTTTTTTAATGAATAGTGAAAAATACTGCATTTTAGTTAAAAACTTCCTTTTTGTTGAATTAAATATTAATGATAAGTAATATTATAAATATATTTTATGGTAAAATTAGATGAATATTACATATACTAATACAATGGAATTCATTAGGATCAAATTCACTTTTAAATTGAATAAAAAATCTCAACAAATTTTTGAACTTTTTTCTACTTTAAAACCCTGTTATTTCATCTCGTCTGTAGGATTAGCACTAATATTAATTTTGTCACTTCTATGATTAGAATTTCAAAAATCTGACATACACCATTGTATTAAGTCTAATATTTAGATTCTGATAAGACCATGTTAATTTTTGACCAAAATGATTAGCAAAAGTGATTAAAATTAATCACAACGGTTGAGGCCAAATTAAGCTTAATTAGGGAATAAACCTTAAAATTAAGGGCCCAAATGGACTATAAACTTGTTAACACCCATTTTATATCCATATTTCATCCATAAACCTTCTATTATTGATTTTTTTGGTTTTTTAATACTTTTGTTAGTTATGAACATGTGCACACCTAATTTGTTTCTAAAAATTCCATGTGAGTCATTTTCCTTCCCTAAAAAAGGCCACCTTCTCTACCCATTCTACACACCTATAAAACCATTTAAGTTCATAAAATATCTTCCCAAGTATCTCAAAAACCATAAATTATACCTTGAAGGATCCCTTTTGGAAGAAACCCTCTCAAGTAAACCTTTTGGGAACAAACCAAAAGGAGTTACCTGATTTAGAGGTAACATCTTCTTTCAAGCTCCTTTCCTTTATTTCCCTTATTCACCCCTCCACTCTCTTTATTCCATTATTTTGTGACAAAAAAATTATTCTACATATAATATGATGTTTTTATTCAAAGTTTCTTACCTTAACTTACACACACCTCCATATAATGGATGTTGAACATATTGTTTACGTGTATAGCGAACTACTGTCTCACGAAACAATGATTGTTCATTTCTCCTTTACCACAAATAATGGTGGCCATTATGATAGAAACCATATTTATATATTTAATATATTATATTTATTATGTTTTTAATCTTTTTTATTCATTTTACAACACAAATCCATTTACTTTTCATTTGGTTTTAATACGATAATCTCATTTGAGAAAGTGTGGACTATCGCCCCCTCAAAGAGATTTGATTCATTCACACACCACATGAAATGTATTAAGGATGGTTTTAATGAACTTATATGATATATATGATATAGTAATTATAATGGAATAATTGTATATATATATATATATTATATATACTTTATTTTAATATGATAATAAAAAACGGAAACAACGTTCATGCATACGTACGGCTTATCGTCTCCATGAACGGTGTATTCCATTTAGTAATACTATATTATATAGATTATTATAATACACATATAATTTAAATAAATGATATTTATATAATGTTTTACATTCTGTAATCATGATATAATTATAAGAACCAAATATGTAATAAATTAAGACACATGCGAAGAACAAAGTGAATATTACCCGAAGTGAAACTTTAACATAGGATCATTAACAAGTGGGTAATATAAGGTTATAAAAAACCATATATGGTAATATATATAAGAATATTATTCTGTGAAATATGTATAATAAACTTATATTTATTATACAGGAAGCTTGTATGAGTACGGAGAGAGTCAAGACACAAGGTAAGGAGATTTCATCTCACTTTTAATTTATGTGAGACACATGATATGTTCACCACTCTTTCCTTTTGTGTGGTGTATGTAATTCACATGATTGTATTCTATGTATATTATAATTAAATTTTTTTTATTCACATTTATATTTTATGATACTTCTTTCATGGGTTTTAAGTTTCAAAAGTTACCAAATCGGTAAAATGGTTTTGTCTCAATTTGTCTCCTTTAAGACTCGTGTTTTTGTTATGAACCTACACTATTTTTTTGAGGTGAATAAATTTCCATTTAACATAATATATCATGAATATATATTTTTCATGATATTCTATGCTTAATTTAATTTACATTCCTTACAAGGAGAGTATGATCCAAAGTTACCAAGTTATAAGTGTTTATTAAGACAATCTCATCACTTTTCGAGATTGTTTATGTCTATGATTCCTTTGATGAATTCTTAGGTTTAATCTATCAAGAACATCCATGAATTTAATTATCCTATATTTATTCATGACATATTCATGTATTGGTACCATATTTATACTCATTGGTATATAATATAGTTAAGAAAGTGTCTTAAGTAAGCCTGACTTTATCCTCTCTTCGGTCAGAAATATGTGTTCCTTCAAAACCATGTTTTCTAAACAAGGGTTTCCAAGAATTATTTATTAATCACCTATGATAATTAAAATAAATTTTTACCATTTTTATCTTTTAAAAATATCTTCAAAGGAATATTCTTGTCGCTGTCCGAACAAGTAATTCATTCTCACCTTTTTACCGTGAAAAAGGAATGTTCTTTTTACCTCATATGACATGTAAGGATTTACCTACCATCATTACTTTGAACATTCCTTCACATTTTTAAAAGGTTAATATTTAATAATTTTTTTAAAGTAATTTTAAATGAAAAATGTTTTCAAAATGATTTAAAGTATTCTTTATAATTTTTCAATGTATTTTCTAAGAAAATTATTTTTAAATGGTTTTATGTATTAAAAATCCTTTTGCAAATAAGAAATGATATTTTACTCAAGAAACATCTTTGAAAGATATTTAATAATTATTTTCCATATAAGATGACATCTTTTGATGTCCCTCATGAATTTCTAGGAAATTATCTAAAGGTTCCATTCATATTATTTCTATTAATGGGTTATTCTTAATGTCATTGTCTTTATGAAGCTCATTTCCCTTTCACAGGTTACATGTTTATAAAACCCACTTATTTTCAAAGGTTATACTTTGATGATATGGTTATGAAACCTATCTCTTTTCAATAAGTTATTATGTGATGAAATGTTAATGATACCCATTTCATTTCATGGGTTATTCTTTTATGTTTAAAAAACCTATATATTTTTATGGGTCAAGATATGATGAATGTTTTATTATCTTGTGCCACACGTATGAATGATTTTGTTATGAGATGGGTGAAATATATATATCCCTTAAACACATTTGGTAATGATGGATGACTTGTGAGTATAAATTCTATGTGTAAACCTGATTATATGTTTAAAATGTTATGCATGGACCTGATTTCATGTCCATAAGTTTATGTGTGAACCTGATCACGTGTTCATAATGTTGTGTGTGAATCTGATTACATGTTCACATTGTTTTTCATAGACTTGGTTTCACATCCATAAGTTTATGTGTGAACTTGATTACATGTTTACAATGTTATGTGTGAACTTGATTACATGTTCACAATGTTATGCATGGACTTGGTTCCATATCCATAAGTTTATGCATGAACCTAATTACATGTTCACAATGTTATATATAGACTTTGTTTCATATCTATAAGGTTATGTGTGTACCTGATTTCATGTTCATAATGTTATGCATGGACATGGTTTCATGTCCACAAGTTGATGATGGGGTTTGATTTCATGTCCTTAACTTAATGAGTGAACCTGTTTCTACTTATACATGTTCAAAACGTTATAAATCAATATGAATTCCACAAATTCCATGTTTTATTCCTATGTTATGCTTTCATGACTTATTCTTTCATGACTTATGCATTTATTTATTTATGATTCATGTATTATGAACTGCCAAGATTTATCTCGTAACTCATATTTATGACATTTGATATGTAGGGTATGATCTCCTAATGTTACGATTGTATTATCATACTACTATTTTCATGTTTATGCTTACATGTCTCCCTTGTTTACCCTTACTAAGCATCTTAGATCACCCCTTTCTTATGTTTTCCTTTCTTCAGGTTATGAATAAAGGTTTTAGGTTGAAGTACTAAAGGTGTAGATCTTTATGGGAGATGTTGAAGATATTTCACCAGGATATAATATTTTGTTTCCATGTTTCCAAAGACACTAAACTATTAAGGTCCTCTAGAATATATTTTTATAATGTACTGGATATTAATCTAAAAAGATATATTATCCATGTATGTTAATTCTGGGTATCTATAGTTGGTATCAAAGGAAAGGTTTAGTCAACCTTTGAAAACTAGGATGAGAAAACCTTAGTGAGATCCTTAGGTTTATTTATAAGTATATTTATAGGGATGTATCTAAGGATAAGTATAAGAATAAGTTAACATTTAGGAAAATGTACTTGAATTTTGATAAAGGATGGAGTGAGTGGTTTCCAAGCAATAAATCCTTTTCTGGATACTATAAGTGGATGTGGCTCTGTCATAGATGTACCTAGTTGTAACAACTTTGACAAGGTGTTCTGGTCTTCACTCAGGGAAATATGGTACACGACAACGGGTCTTACTGCACACCTGGTTTGACACTCCTAAGGGATATTCTTTGGGAATTCACAAACTCTTCATAAACCATCATAAAGGATTTAGATATAAGTTAGCTATTAATAACCTATGATAAACCTAATATTTCATTGATTAATGAAGGTGTCATACTTTAGACATCCTATAAGTGAATTTTCATGATTATGTTGTTCCTCATTATGATAGTTGTTTATTACTCTATGCTTTTTGTTTTAGTCAAGGTTAGAACCTGAAGGAACCACATTAATGGTGATTGTGATGGAAAATGAAACAAATTATCTCCTAAAGGTATGAATGCTATGGGGGGTGGAATTCAAAAACTTTTTGGAATATTCTCACAAATTTCTCAATATATGAATCTTGCTAAGTTTTAAAATGATAAAAGGAGGTAACAATGTTCTGTTGAGTCCTTCATGAGGCATCATCAACCTTATTTTAGTGGGTCATATAATCCACTTATTTCTGAATACTGTATCAGTACCACTGAAAATATATTCTTCGTTCTCAAGTGTTCAGATCCTGAGAAAGTTATTATGGTTATTTATCAGTTAGAAGGTTAATTAGACCAGTGGTGTACTCTAATCAAGAATACAAGGAATAAATATGAGATCAAATCCATGGATTGGGATGAGTTCAAGAACTTATTCTTCAATAATTACTTTCCTTTTTCTCTTCATACGAAGATTTAAAAGAGTTACTTGCGTTGAAGAAAAAGGATGATGAATCTATTGGTACCTATGAGGATAATTTCACAAGAATTGTGAGGTATGCTTCTGGTATTATCATCCAACCCAAAAGTAAAGTTGATAGGTTCTTTAGTAGCTTAAAGCCAAGTCTAAAAAGGGAATTTTCCATAAGATACTTTAGTAGCTATGAAGAGATTGTGTATTGTGTGATCAAATTTGAAATAGAGGTTGTAGTTACTTATCAATATCATGGTTTTATCAAGAAGAGGAAGATGGAGTTCAAAGGGGAATCTAAAAACCATGGAGATAAGAAAACGTTTCAAACACCTACTTTTAAAAACTATGGGAAATAGAAATTAGGAGGGTGATTGAAAGGGAAAATAAGGTATTTCCAGTGTGGGAAGCCTGGTCACCGAGCAAAAGAATTTATAAGTGATGAGAAGATAAAATTCAATGAAATGAGTGGAGATAAATCTCACCAGAATAAACCACCCACAATTCAGTGTTTCAAGTGCATGGAGTTTGGGAATTATGTGAATCATTTTCCTAATCCAAGGGATAATATGGATGATAATACACAACAATCCCTGAGGAAAAAGGATAAACTGAAAGCTTATTTAATCACAATAGATGAAGTGAATAATAAAATTCAGGGGAAAACTTATCCTTTCCCCCTCAGTTGGGAAGTTCAATTTTGATTTTGTATGAATAATCCCTATGATAATCTTGTTTTTCATTCTTTAGTGAAGTTTCATATGATTGTATCCCTCTATGTAGAATTGGATTAATAAAGTCACATTTATTGTTCTATCGGTGCAAGGATAAACCCAAGTATCCAATAAAAATACTTTTTTTGGTATAAGATAAGAGCGTATTTAAGGAATAAATAATGAATTTAATTTTGTAAGGGGTATAAGGATAACCATTTATGGAATTATTAAGTTAAAAATTAGATGATTTTTTGAGAATAAAGTATTATATAACCATATGAGGACTTACTCATATTGGATAACCTATATTGTGTTGATAATTGATGCCAAATGAGATGGCATATCATGGGTCTCATGACTACCCGGTGGATGAACTATTTTGCTTCTCTTATGGTGACCAACTACATTGTCACTCATGCCTTTCATGAAGCAAAAATGGTTGCAGATGTCATTTCCAGCAAAGGAATCAACTAGGAAATAACTTGGAAGGATGACTTTCCTGGTCTCTGACTACCCGGTGGATGAACTGCCTTGCTTCTCTTCTAGAGACCAACTACATTGTCACTCATGCCTTTCGTGAAGGATGACCTTCCTGGATGACTTGCTTGATCTCTGACTACCCGGTGGATGAACTTCCTTACTTCTCTTCTAGAGACCAACTACATTTTCACTCTTTCCTTTCATGAAGCAAACATGGTTGCAGATGGCCTTTCCAGCAAAGGAATCAGCCAGGACATAACTTGGAAGGATGACTTTCCTGCTGATCTTCTTCTTTTTTTTGATAAATATTGTAATAAGATTCATTAATTTAGACTTATGTAGTTATTCCTTCCTTTTATTTAATAATTTTTGTCTCGTATTTTGACCGTGGAACAACTTTTAAAAAAATATAACTACATTTTCAATGAATCAGAAGGTCCCTTAGGTCATTGAAAATTTATGGCCTTGTGATTGTTAACTTTTCCTAAAAATGTTCTCTATCACTCTCCATCAGAACATGATGGTTATATTTTTCTTCCATATCCATGTTTTCACTTGCAACCTATGTTCTTCTATGTGGAAACTCAATTATATGTTACTTTGGGTAACCGTTATGGTTTCAAATTGTCCTTTTTAAGAGAAGTTATAGTATCCATTTTTACAATGTGGGTTTCTATGAATGAAACTTTCAAACATTAAACCTTTGATAACCTAAATGAATTTTGAGGGAAAAATTCATTTTAATGAGGGTAGAATATAACACCCCTAGATTTTGAGAATTATTTTTTTCGAATTAATTTATCTTTTCAATATTTTTCATTTCACATGACACTAGAAATAGATATAAATATATATATATATATATATATTAAAACACTAATTCAAACATTCCTTTCAAATGAAATACCAACTTGGATTGTGCTACATGCAATACCAACTTGGCTTGTACTACAAGCAACACCGACATGGCGTACGATGCACACAACACTCAATTTCTATGAAACATATTTATATATATATATATAATTAATTAAATGAGATAATTATAACCTAACCATTAAACATAGTTATAGGAATAGTAATAACTTCTTTCCAAATATTGTTTATAATTGTTTTGTATAAATAAAACATATTGAAAATGAAAGATAAGATTTTTGGTAAAGTCCTTTTATGTTAAAAATATTGTTTTCTTGAATGAACTGCCTTTAATAATAAAATTAATTTTATAAAAATTTAGAAATTTAATTTGATAAAATAAAAATCTTTTTTTAATTCAGAATTTTAAAATTACCCTAGGGTGAATATTTGGGATTTTCTGAGAAACTTCATTTTTTGATAAAAAGTGAAAAATACTACTTTTTAGTTAAAAACTTCCTTTTTTAAAATTAACTATTAATGCTAAATGATATTATAAATATATTTTAAGGTAAAATTGGAAGAATATTACATCTACTAATACAATTAAATTCATTAGGATCAACTTCAATTTGAAACTGAATAAAAAATCTTAACAAACTTTTTAACTTTTTCCTACTTTAAAACCCCGTTATTTCGTCCCGTCTGTAGGATTAGCACTAATATTAATTTTGTCTCTTTTGTGATTGAAATTTAAAAATCTGACATACACCATTTTATTCAGTTTAATATTTAGATTCTAATAATACTATCTTAATTTTTGACCAAAATGATTAGTAAAAGTGATTAAAATTAATCACAATAGTTAAGGATAAATTAAGCTTAATTAGGGACTAAACCTTAAGATTAAGGGCCCAAATGACCTAGATACTTGTCTAACACCCATTGTATGTCTATGTTTCTTCTATAAACCTTACAGTATTGATTTTTTTCGGTTTGGTAAGACTTTTGTTGGGTAGTAACATGTCCACACCTAATTTGTTTCTAAAAATTCCATGTGATTCCATTTCCTTCCCAATAAAAGGACACCACTCTAACCATTCCACAAACCTCTAAAAACATTTAAGTTCGTCCAAGATCTACCCAATTAGCCTCCCAAAAACCCTCCCTTAGACCTTTAATCTTTATTCCTTTATTTTATGAAAAAATAGTATACTACATATACTATGATGTTTTTATGAAAATTTTATGACCTAGACTTATACACACATTCATATAATGGATGTTGAACATATTGTTTCTGTGTATGGAAAACTACTGCCTCACAAAATGATGATTGTTCATTTCTCCTTTATCACCAATCATGGTGGCCATGATGAAGAAAAATATATTTATGTATGTAATATATTATATTTATTACGTATTTAAGCTTATTTATTCCTATTAAAACACACATCTCTTTACTTTTCATTTGTTGTTAATATGATAATCTTGTTTGAGGAAGTGTGGACTATCACCCCCTCAAAGTGATGTGATTCATTCAAAAACCACATGGAATGTATTAAGGATGGGTTTAATGAAATTATATGATATATATGATATAGTAATGATACTGGAATAATGATATATATATATACATATTTCATTTACATACTTTCTTTTAATACGACAATAAAAACAGAAACAACGTTCATGCGTACGTACAGCTTACCGTCTCCATGAACGGTGTATTCTATTTCATACTAATATATTATATAGATTATTATAATACAAATATACTGTATATACCTGATATTTATATCATGTTTTAAATTCTGGAATCATGATATAATTATAATTACCAAATATGTAACAAATTAAGACACATGTGAAGAACAAAGTGAATATTACCCGAAGTGAAACCTTAACATAGGATCATTAACAAGAGGGTAAAATAAGGTTATAATAAAAAAAATATGGTAATATATATAAGAATATTATTATTTAAAATATTTATAATAAACTTATATTTATTATACATTAATCTTCTATGAGTATGAAGAGATTCAAGATACAAGGTAAGAGGATTTCATCTCACTTTTAATTTTCGTGAGATACATGTTATGTTCACCACTCTTTACTTTTGTGTGGTGTAAGTACTAACCATTATTGTATTAAATGTATCTTATAAATAAATTTTTTGGTATTCAAATATCTATTTTATGATCCTTCTTTCATGGGGTTTAAGTTTCAATAGTTACCAAATCGGTAAAACAGTTTTGTCTCAATTTGTCTTCTTTAAGACTCGTGTTTTTGTTATGCACCTAAAATCTTTTTCAAGGTGAATATATTTCCATTTTACATGATATATCATAAATATATATATATTCATGATATTATAGGATTAATTTAATCTCCTTTACTTACATGGAGAGTATTATCCCAAGTTACCAAGTTATAAGTGTTTATTGAGACAATCTCATCGCTTTTTGAGATTGTTTACATTTGTGCTTCCTTTGATGAATTATTATGTTCCATATCTCAAGAAAATAAATTAATTTAATTATAATATTGTTATCCATGATATACTCATGTATTGTTACCATATTTCTACTAAGTGGTACATAAGATAGTTAAGAAAGTGTCTTAAGTAATCATGACTTTACCCTCTCTTCAGTCGGAAATTTCTATTCCTTCAAAACCATGTTTTCTAAACAGGGGTTTCAAAGAATAATTTATTAACCTCCTATGATAATTAAAAGACATTTTTACCCTTTTTTATTTTACAAATATCTTCAATTTAATCTACTTATATCTTTCCTAACAAGGAATTCCTTTTAATCTTTTTACCATGCAAAAAGAATATTCTTTTTACCTCATACGACATTTATGGATTTACCTTTTTTCATTCCTTTGAACATTCCTTCACATTTGTAAAAGGTTAATCTTTAAGAAATTTTTATTAAAATTAATTTTCAATGAAAAAGGTTTTCAAAATGATTTCAAGTATTCTTTATAAGTTTTCAATGTATTTTCTAAGAAAATTATTTTTAAATGGTTTTATGTATTAAAAATTATTTTCCAAAGAAGAAAGGATATTTTCCTCAAGAAATGTATTTAAGAGATATTTAAAAATTATTTTACATCTAATATGACATCCATTGATGTTACTCATAACTTATAGAAAATTATCTAATGGTTCCATTCATATTCTTTCTATGAATGGGTTGTTCTTAATGTCATTATCTTTATAAATCCCATTTCTCTTTCACGGATTATATGTTTATAAAACCCACTTCTTTTCATGGGTTATGCTTTGATGAAATGGTTATTAAGCCTATCTATTTTCGATAAGTTATTATGTGATGACATGTTAATTATACCCATTTAATTTCATGGTTTATGCTTTAATGTTTATAAAACCTATTTATTTTTAAGGGTCAAGATATGATGAATGTTTTATTATCTTGTGCCACATGTATGAATGATTTTGTTATGATATGGGTGGGACCTATATCTCCCTCCAAATCATTAGTTAATGATGGATGAATCATTAGTATAAATGTTAGGTGTGAACCTAATTACATGTTCATAATGTTATGCATAGACCTAATTGTATGTTCATAAATTTATGTGTGAACCTGATTACATGTTCACAATGTTATGCGTGAACCTAATTACATGTTCAAAATGTTATGTGTGAACCTGATTACATGTTCACAATGTTATTCATAGACTTGTTTTCATGTCTATAAGTTTATGTTTGAACCTGATTACATGTTTACAATGTTATGTGTGAACCTAATTACATGTTCATAATGTTATGCATGGACTTCATTTCACATCCATAAGTTTATGTGTGAACCTGATTACATGTTCACAATGTTATGTGTTAACCTGATTACTTGTTCACAATGTTATGTATGGACTTGGTTTCATGTCCATAAGGTTATGAATAAACCTGATTACATGTTCATAATGTTATGCACGGACCTGGTTGCATGTCCACAAGTTGATGATGGGGCCTGATTTCATGTCCTTGACTTAATGAGTGAACCCATTTCTACTTATAAATGTTTGCAATGTTATAAACCAATATGCTTGCCACAAATTCCATATTTTATTACTATTTTATGCTTTCATGACGTATGCATTTATTTATTTATGATTCTTGTCTTATGAACTACCAAGGTTTATCCCATAACTCGTGTTTATGACCTTTGATATGCAGGGTATGATCTCCTAATGTTATGATCATGTTATCATACTATTATGTTCATGTTTATGCTTACATTTATCCCTTGTTTACCCTTACTGAGCATCTGAGATCACCCCTTTCTTATGTTTTTCTTTCTCCAGGTTATGAAGAAATGTTTTAGGTAGAAGTACTAAAGGTGGAGATCTTTATGGGATATGTTGAAGATCTTTAACCACGATAGAAGATTTTGCTTCCAAGTTTCCAAAGACACTAAACTATTATGATCCCCTAGCATGTATTTTTGTAATGTACTGAATATTCATCTACAAAAATTTAATATCCATGTATGTTAATCCCGGGTCACTATAATTTTTATCTTCCATATTTACTTTATAATGGGTTTCTCTAATAGAATTTGGGTGGTTATTAAGAGAAAGGTAATTGATTGATTGATTGATTGATTGAATTAATACAAGAATTTTTATCTTAATAATAATTAATTAATTGAAGTGAATGTTGGAAAGTATAATTTTTTGTATTCATTGTATGTATATGGATAACAATAATATTGGTTTCAAGAGTTAATTCCTTAGGGTCAAGGATTGGTTTATCATCAGCTAGATAAAAAACCATTAGAGAAGTTCATGGTCACGAAACTTTATTTATTTTATTTCTATAAATTACATGGTTAATTATTCATGGATGTTTAAATCATTAAATAAATTAATTAACAAGAATAAAATATAGAATTAAAAATATATTATAATATGTGTAACATTTATCTAGACATGGTTAATCACTTAAGTAAAATCCACTTAATATTAAAAAAATATTGACACTCCTTTTTGTTGAAAAATGATTAAAAGATTTAATGTAAATTACCTCAAGAAATACAGAAGAAAATAGTACCAAGAAAAATCCAAGATTTCACCTGGCTCAGCCTGCATGTTCCTAGACTATGACCAAGAGGCTCGTACATGTCTGTATTATGCGGCTCAGAAGGAGTATCCACTGTTGCGCTGAAAACCTATGCATGACACTTTCATAGTGGACCTACGCGTACAACCACCTACACCAAAGGTCCCGTGTTTTCCTATAAATAGGACCTTGGCGGTCCTCATTTTACATGATGAAAAAACTCATATAATCCTTGAAGATCTACTCACCCAAGTCAAATGCCTAGGCCCTAGAGGCCATCTAGATAGCTCTATAAAACCTAAGAGAAGAGGTAATTAAGGGGGATAGTGTGATCAAAGTCCCACTAAGGTGTAAAATAAAAAACACCTGTGTGAGGAGACACACCCTCCCTAATCAATTGATACTAGTACGAAGGCACCCTCTTAAACCTAGGACTTGTGTGAGGCCCTTCAAAGGAAACCTAAGGAAGCCCTTGTGGCCTAAAGTAAGGCCTCACATAAGTGCTTTTCTCCAGGTTTTTCATAATCCAAAATTCATCTCTAGTTCACGCAGACCTACCTTATGCAAAGCACTTATGCTTTCCAAGGCCTTACCCTGCACAAGACCACTCCTCACCCGATCCTAACCTTCATGAGCCCCCTTGAAGTTCTCTTTCATGCCACAAATAGTGAGGAATATCCTTTCTTAGGACTCATTTCTGAAGGAGATAAAATCAAAGCCTCCACTAAAGTCTCCATACTTGAACAACCATGGATAAAGGCACACCAGTGTGTCTCTAATTTGGTTGCACATTCCTTCAGTAAGAGGTGTCCCGCACTTTCTCTACCTGCCAGGTAGGGTCCTAAAGGTGTGTATAGTTGTTCATCCCTTTGGTAATGAGGACCCCACCCTTGGTGGTAGTTATAGGGACCTCCTAGTCATATAAATGAGGTTCGGGGGTTTTTTCTCCCCTTATTTTCACTCAGACACAAGAAAGGGATTTTTTCGCCCCTTGTTAAGGATAGTGGGTCACACTTGCTTTTCCCTTTGAGGGTTAGTGGATTATCCTTATCTATTATCTAGAACTGGGAGCTGTTCATCCCTCTTAGATTAATCCCTTTTCTTTTATTATGGGTTGTAGCCTGATGGGTATCCATATGTGACTATCCTAGTTGTGAAATGAGAGAGGAGACGAGCACATCAAATCCCTTTCTTCTTCTCCCATTTCACCAACCTCATCCACCAACAGATGAATATAATGTGGTTTTCCAGATTTTTAATTCATCTATTTTATCACAACAATAATGAATAACATGGGGTTATAGGATAGTTACAATCATGACATCTTCACAATCAAATTCATTCCTCGATAGAGAATCCTTTTTCATATCTTATGTCAGCCTTCCTTCATATGGCCTCCATAAGCATAGGTCCTCAAATCTATGTATCCAACTAAATGGGGTTCCTTCCTGGAGTAAGCCCCAAAACCATTCCTTAACCTTCAAAGGTTCCACATTCCCAATAAAGAAACATTTGGGAATCCTCTTAGGTATAAACCCCAACCATGCATATAAATCACTATTAGTTGATACATTCCTTATGGCCCCACTCGAAAGGGACTCCTATCTGTTATAATCCCCAACCATCACTGTCTCAAAGGGACAAATCCCTTGAAAGACAGATCTTTGGAGGAAATCCATAGGTGTGGGTCCTCATAACCAAAATATGTGGGCTTTGATTCCATATAAATGGGATACATAGGAAGCCTCTTTGAGGTCCCATCCCAACACCCCAAAATCACCCTAATTTTATCTAGGCCATATTCCCAGTAGGGTCACAACCAACCTAGGATCCCACATCCCTTCTAGGTTCCCTAGTCTACTTCAGCATAAGTCCCAGACCATCATTTGACTAGGCACCTTTCTTCTAGATGTCCTTGTTGCATGATGTTAAACTATACAGTTTGGTCCTCGTTACATGACCTTAAAAGGTATGATGTGTTTCATTAAGTGGAACCAAACTATGTGGATTCTGATTCCTTTAATGAGGATATGTAGGAATACCATTTCATGGCCTGATCCCGACATCATAAAAAATCCCATCTCCCTGGATGACAAAAAAACTCTAGAGCACCCCATTTTATGTCTTAAAACTAGCATCGTAATAATAAATGACCAAAGAGTCTCTAACTTGTATGAAAAAGGGTTCCATTAATTTAAAACCTAAAATACATTCAGATTTCTCCATTGATGAAGAACATTGGATACATGTAGATGATTATAAATTTCATTCATGCTAATAATTTCTTGTTAATTCAAGGGCGACTCATGTCATACTTGGGATTTAATGAAGGATTCGGGAATATGACTTAAATATTTAAGAGAGTCCTAAGGTAGGAAATAATTCATCCCAAAATAGTGTGATGAGCCTGAACTCCCATCCTATCGAACAATTCAAGTCCCTAATTGTTTTTGGAATCATTTACTAATGACCATATTCCTTTGGAAAGCAGATTCGTAAAATGTCTTGAATAAGGGAATCGTTGCATGTTTCTAGACCCATGAATAAAACCTATTGGAATATGATAAAAAATAGTGAAACTAACATGAATTATTCTGTAACATTCAAATTCCCACAATAAAATATCAAGGGTAGTCACACACATGATTATTTTTTAAAGAAAAATGGTGAACTCAATGTGAATCCTTAACCAATATGACTATGTTTCCCAAATGCCAGGGCCCTTTCACACCCAAAATGGAGGAGGGACAAAAAATAATCAATTATGAATGTGTTTATTTATTGATATTATTATTTTATGGGGTTATATTATTTTTATTTGTAACATATATTTTAGTAACTTTCAACCAGAACTCCCTTCAATCCAAATGGTTTCATACAAATTTCAATAGACATACGCTTCGGCCATTGTATAATATGGGTCCTTAACCAAAAAGAGGACATTATCGACCACCCAACATCTTTAATGATAATTATTAAATTAATTGATTTAGGAGTACTTTCCAAATGATACCATCCTATCCCCGAAGACTGTTCAACAAGCCCTCTATCTTCTAAAGATCCACCAACCATCCACTCAATGATGGTTGGTGGCCCAAAAGAAGATGCACCCAATTATCATCTTAAATAGTTTCTAGAGACTATCCTCTAAAAGTAACAATCATCACCTCTCTTATCATAGGGAGGAAGATTAAGAGGCTAATGACAGCCTCATCTAAATAACATAGGGGTCCCTCAAAAGGGATCCTACAAGTATCCACAACTAACAATTCCACACTGTAAAAAACCCTCAATATTATGGGGGTGTTGTCCTTGGGATTTATTCCTAGGTCACTCAGACCCAATCACATTAGACATACCGATGTGGGTAGAAACCAAACAATATATAGCATAACTACACCTTTGTTACCTCAGAATCAATCTAGTCAAATTCAACAACAAAACATAAGTAGGAACAAACACTTTCCCACACCATCCAAGCCTTTTGGAATAGTTTGGAAGAATCCAAAGAATCAAACCAATAAAATATGGTGAAAATTCACAAGAAGACATAATCACCCACCCACATTAATCAAGCCTGCCAGTCAAGTTCAGTGGTGAATCACGAGCAGGTGCACACACCTTCCTACCCCTATCGACCTGGTAGCATTCGGTGAAATCAGTTTGAAATTCCCAATGAAAAACAGGGGGAATACCCACATCTCTTCCCCCACACCTGAGTATTTTCAATAAACACTGGCCGAAAATGGAGGACAAGAGTAGGCACAAACCCCTACTCCAATCACAGAATGGTAATATATCCATATTCCAAATGATGAAGTTACCAAAAATATCATGACAATGGTGAAAGGGAATATGAAATTTCCAATTCACATTCTACAAACCTATCAGTACATAATAACGATAGTGGAAGTGGTAGAGGGATAGACACACAACTTTTTCCCCCTAATTGGGTTGACTCACCAACACAAATAGAGGGTCACTAAAAAGAATACATGCATCTATGCTCACATTCAGGAGGCTCGTGGTCCAAATTACTCCATGATATATGAACAATGGGATCAGGATCATATCCCCGTTCCAATTGTAATTAATCAGTCTATCCCAATGGCCACTCCAGGGCAGGTACAAATGCCTTCCAAAATTCCATAAACCTTTTGGAAAATTACGACAATGACATATGATCTGATCAAACAATCTTCCATATTTGAAAATAGTTTTCCTCAGTAAGTGTGGGGAAAAATACCTCAAGGTGATGTCTCAATGTTTTTGGGATGATTGTTTTTGTTGAAAAATCCAAATGACCACATTTCAGTATGGTTGGTGTTTCCAAAGTAGATATTTAAGGTGGAATAGTTTCTTAGTGTTTTCCAAATTTTTGGCCCTCAAAATTAGTAGTTTATTTTATGGAAAAGAAAGGTTCTCCACAAAGTATTTCGCAGACCACAGTTCACGAACTGCGAAGCATGGAGTTCATGGACCACATAGTAGTGTAGAAATGCTATGAGGACCACAAAGGAGGTATGCCGAATGGTGAAGGAAAATTGGTAAAAGAAGATTCTTTACATAGCAATTCTATGTGGATTGTGAAGCATGTTATGTGAACCGCATAGTGAAATCAGTTTGTGGAAGGACCATCATTCACAGGAGGCTCTTAATTTGAGAAATTGAGGAAGTGATTTAAGGATCCACAGAGGGGTTTTTTTTATAGAATACAATAACCACTACAAAGGATAAAGACGTTATGCGGATGGCATAGTGGTTCACAGTTAAGGATATACCACATCAGAGTTATGGGTATTCTTGATTATCGAGTTTTGTGGAATTTATTTTCCTATATAAAGGACCCTAATCACATCATTAATGAGAGTTAATTTCATTAAAAAATATCATCACTGGAAGAATTCATGGATGTTTGAAGTAGTTCATGTGGGAGGATTCCACAAAGGAGGAAGTAGTTCATGGGGATCAATTCGGCAAAGGAGATAGTTTGTGATAGAAGTTTGGGGGGGAAATTCATGGTGAAAGTTATTGGTGACAGTTTGTGGAGATAGTTCGCGGGGATAGTTCACGAGAATAGTTTCTGAGGAAAGATCGCAAAATGGGTTTTGTGAGGCTCTGTATCTAGCAAAGAAAAATGAGATAGTAAATATCTCACATTACATAGTGAAATAAAGTTCGTGGAGTTTTCAAGGTAGTTCATAGAGGATTCAAGATAGCTTGAAGATGGGGAAAGGAATTTCTCGAAGGGACTAAAGCATTTTGTGAAAGAAATTTCTGCAAGATAATAGTATGTGAAAAATTGGATTTCATCTATCGATTGAAAATGGGACTTCGTGGCACACTCATATATGTGAAAATCAATTCTGAGGTGATTTAGAACAATAGGAGATTATTTTGGAGGAGCAGTAAGAACACTTCAGTTGGGAGATAAGTGAAATTTCAAATTGTTATTGGTTGTAAACCATGAGGGATAATGATTCCAATATGAACATTGTAAAGGTAGTGATCTTGAGGATAGAAGTGATCTGGACCAAACATTGTAATTTGGAAGTGAGACTTAGTAGATTTGGTATATTAGCACATTTTCATTGTATGCTCCTTGGACATATCTCAGTGAGGTTGAACCAAGTAAAATTGTTTTTCCTCATGCATTATTTAATTTCTATTCACACATTTCTATGGGAAAGGGAGGGAATAGTTTGTTGTTTAATGATGAAATAAGGTTTGAAGGGGTAGTTGTTTTAATCTGTCATTCTATGATTCACCCCCCCCCCCTTAGGGTATTTAACCTGGTTGGGCTAACAATTGGTATCATAGGCAAAGGTTAATATCAATGTTTCTCTCTCAAGGGTTTTAATAGAGGTTTTCAATCACAAAGGGATTCTGATCTTTGATGGGAATAATTTTCAATTATGTAAGAATTAGATGAATCACTACTTCATAACTTTAGAAATGGATGTATTTATAGTATTGATTCATGGAATTTCATCTAGTATTGATAGTGGTAATTTATCAAAAGCTAAACAAAGGGAATTGGATACTGACCCAAAAGGAATCAATGCTTTAGGGGGATCCCTATACAATGAAATATATACAAAGGTGATGTCCTATAAAACATCACATTCTATGTGGGAAAAGTTTCTAAATATCTATGAGGGTGACTCAAACGTCAGAGAATCAAAGCTATGAGTTCTATGGAATAAGTATAAGGATATGAGAATGAACCCTAATGGTTCTATAGATTCATTATTTGAATGGGTGGATGTTATTGTGGAATACATGCATGGTCTCAAAATAATTATTAAACATGTAAATATTGTTAAGTGAATCTTCAGAAGAATTCCACCTTGGTTCAATCAAAAAGTTTCTATACTAGAAGATAAAGATCAAAAGGATCTGAAATTGGATATCTTTCATAGTACTCTAGTTGCATACGAGATGAAAAATGATGATAATGAGTCTGTGGAAAAATAAAAGTCTAAAGAGGTGGCATTAAAGTCCATGAAGAATCTCACCATTGAAAATGGACAGGAAGAACAAGAGATAGATGAGGTTATTTCATTCCTTTTCTCAAATCTAGAAAGAGGAACATGAAAGTTCAAAGGGAAACACCCACTTGAATGCTTTCAAAGTGGAAATTTTGTACATATTACAGTAAGGTTTCCCAAGAAGTTTCAAGAAGATGATGAGGATGACATTGAAATTCTCAGGAAGAATTCTTCATTTGATGTGAAAGGAAAGAGAAATTTCAAGATAAATTTCTTCAAAGAGAAGAATATTTTTTCACGGGAAAATAAAAGTTCAGAAGAATATGATATTGAAGAAATAGAGAATTGAAAATATCATAGAGAAAATGATTTGGTGGAAGTTGTCGATAGTTCCTAGAAAAGTGAAGAAAGCAACAGTGATGAAGAAGAAGTTGAAGGAAGAGTTGATTTGCTGGATGAATTAGAAGTCTCTCTTGAGGAGATATATATTTGGAGAGCCAAAATAAAGAAATCCAACAAAGTGGTTTGTGATTACAAACTTTATATATAGTAGAAAGAAGAAGATAAGACTAATTTGGATGATGAAATTGAAAAAATAAAGTCTTCAATTCCAAAGAAATCAAAAAAGGTTACTGAGTACAAGCTAAAAATTGAAGAATATAAAAGATAAATCGATAGTTTGACTAACACTGGAAAAGATCAAATCAAACATATCTAATAAATTTAAGATGAATTCATCAGCCTATGAAAAAGTGTTAAGGATCATGAAAAACTCTTGACTCCCAGTACGACATCGGGAAAGTAGATCATTCAAGAAATAGAAATTACATAAGTAGAGCATATACATCCAAAAGAATAGAAGCAACAGTCAAATCCAAATGATAAGGCTAGTATGGGGATTGATAAAAAATAAAAAGTATTAATTATTGAAGTCAAACCATAAGCACCTTATCTGAGATTAAACATTGATTTGGGTATGAATCAAAACTATAAGATTCAAAGAACCCAAAAGAAGACCAATAGTTTGTATTGACACAAAAATAATTCACCTCGCATGAGATGTTATTATTGTGGAAAAATGGGACACTCACAAAATGTATGTTCCATAGACAAGAGGTACTAAAGGGAACAAGACCAAAATAGGAATCCATATAGAACTCAAAATTCTAGGACATCATTTGATGATCACTATTTATGGTGTAGAGGATTTAGTCACATGGAAAGATATTGCTCATAAACAATACATAGAAATGTGTTGAAGCATACTGAATTTGTTCATAAGCCACAGTTAAATGTATCATCAAATGAGATGAAAATGAAAAATCTATTTTTAGATCTACAAGATTAAGTTGGTCTTTCATACTCTAAGTAAGATCAATATTATCAATCCATGCTAGGTATAAAGTCAAAGAAATGGATCAAAAATAAAATAGTTGAGCAGGCAGGGGATGTGGAGATTTCCCATAAAGAATTAGATCATTTTGGTGTATGTATCCTTAATAGTGGGTGCACATCCCATATTATAGGTAATAAGGATCTTGTTATAGGCATAAAATATGATAAAGAAGGTGTTGTAAATTTTGGAAATGATGAAGTATTAAAGATTATTGGCTCAAGAAAATCCAAATTTGGGGGAAAAGAAATGAGACCTGTTGATGTCTTAGTTGTTAAAGGTCTTGGTCACAATTTTTTTAGTGTAATTCAACTATGTAACTTGGGGAATTCTATAAGATTTACTAAGAATATGTGTATTTTCAAAGGAATATATGGTATAGTTTTTCTATAGGAAAAAATAAATAAGGGGAATCTCTACCTCATAAGTGGAAAAGAAGATATGTGATTTTTATCCAGAGAGGAAGAAAACAAGTTGTGGCATTAACAAGTTGGCCATATTTTCCAACAATACCTAGAAGATATGGTTAAATTTGATGCAACTCGAGATCTCCTTAAGCTATCATGTGATCATACTCATACATGTGATGATTTTCAATAAGGAGATATTGTTAGAAATAAATATAAGGAAAAAGAGAAAAAGTCAACAAGAGTTCTTGAACTGGTGCATGCAGATGTATGTGGACCTATCTGAGCAAGATCCATTAATGAGAAGAGGTATTAAGTTCTTTTCATTGATTATTTCCACAGGATGTCATGGGTATTTTTCATTTACCAAAAATCTAATGTGTTCAGTTTCATAAAATAGTATTGGAGTGAATTTGAAAGGATTCTTGGATAGATTATAAAGTTTCATAGTAATAATGGTAAGGAATTTACAAATATTCAGGTGGAAGATTATCTTGAGAAACATGGGATAAGGAATTACGTTTCAGTAGTAAGAACTCCTCAAGAAAATGGAGTGGTTGGGAGGAGAAATCGTATCATCAACAACATATCCAGAACAATTCTTATTGAAAAGTACTTACCTGTAAGAAAGAAGTCTTGACATCAGTATACATATCTAATGGGGATCTTTTGAGTCCGAAAAAAGAAAAGACTCTATATGATATGTGTTACAAAAAGAAGACAGCATTGAAATGCTTTCTAATCTTTGGTAGTAAATGTTTTATTCGCAATAAGGATAAACACAGGAAATTTGAATCACATAGATATGAGGAGATATTTCTGGGATATTCAGGAAAAATTAAGGCTTGTAAAAGTTTTAATAAGAGGCTTGGAGAGGTTATTGAAAGTAATGATGTCACTATAGTAGATAATGAACAGAACCTTCAACAACACAATGACCAGTTGAATGATGAATGTGATAATGAGGTTAGTAGATCATGGGTAGTTGAAGTATAAAATAATGATTTGGAAGAAGATATTGATGATGAATAGGAGGAATAAAAATATATATATCCATGAAAGTTGAAGAGTTGAGCTAAAATTGATAGAAAAAAACATCATTGGTGATTAGGTAGTGCCAGTTCAAACACAAAGAATCAAGTTATTATAGTAGAAATATTTCATATCTTAGGTAGAGCCTAAATGTTTTGAATAATCAATTAGAGATGATAACTAGGTTTAGGATATGAATGAAAATCTTGACCAAATAGAAAATAATCAGAAATGGGAGATTATTTCAAGACCAATAGATAATAATTTCATTGGTACCAAATGCATATTTCCCAATAAGATGAATGAATATGACATAGTGATTCAAAACAAAGTATGATTAGTGTGCAAAGGGTACTCCAAGATAAAAGGTATTGATTTTGATGAAACTTTTTCACACATTTCAAGTCTAGAGACAATCAGACTATTCTTTGTCATAGTAGTGCAAAGGAAGATTAAAAGTTTTCCAGATGGACATCAAGTCTACATTTATAAATGGGGTTTTTAAATAATAATTTTATATTGAAAATCTATATGGTTTTATCATTCATGAATATTATAACAGAATGTGTTGAATGAAATGGGTTGAAGCAAGCACCAAGAGCATGGTATTCAAGACTAGAAAGTTTTTAAAGAAGCTCAGATTTCATTATAGTGGATTTTATTACAATATCTATGTCAAAATGATAGTAATAAAAGGATTATGGTGCTGTTATATGTATATAACATAATATTTGGTGGATCAAATGAAGTACAGTGCAAAAAAAAATTAGAATTCATGAAAAAATTAATTCAAAATGTCAATGATTGGTGAACTGGCATTTTTCCTTGGTTTACAGGTGACACAAGGAAAAAATGGTACATTCATTTATCAATATAAATATACCAAGGATATTTTTAGAAGATTTGGAATGGAAAATTACAATGATATGGTGACTCTGGTGTCTACCCAAATGAAACTATCATGATATGATGAAGGCAATGCATTAAATATCATAGAATACAGGAAAATCCTTGAAAATATAAAATACTTGATAGAAAATTGACCTGATTTTGTTTTGGAAACATTACAAGAAGAAGGGTATTAAATTAATACCAAGGAAACCCACTAGATTTCAATGAAAATAATACTTTGATATATCAAGGTCACAATGTATTTTGGTTTACTGTACAATGAAAAATATAAACAAGAGTTATTAGGTTATACATATGTAAATTGGGAATGATCAGTAGATGATAGAAAATCAATTCCAGATGGTCCATTTTATCTTGGAGGACTGTGTATTTCTTAGATAATCTATAAAAAATATTAAATTTCATTGAGCACCACATCAGCTGAATATATTGCGTCCATTCAAGCTTGCACATAGTTATTTTGGATAAAGCAGCAGCTTGATGATATGGGAGTTCTAGTGGAGTCTCCGATCAGAATCTATTACGATAACTCAAGTTATATAAATCTTATAAAAAATCTAGTCCATCACTCACAGATGAATAAAATTGAAATAAAATATCAGTTTATCAAGGAGAATGTGGAAAAGTGTCTTGTGAAGTTGGATTATGTGCATATAGAACTATAGGTGAAGACATTATGACAAAGGCCTTACCCAAAGTGGCGTTTTAGATTCAACTTCTAGCTATTGGAGTTCAGTCAACTCCCCATACTTGAAAAAGTGTGGATATGGGACCCCCTCTCCCCGAGTTGTGGTTTTTTCCTCTAATGTGATGTTATGTGTTCTTTACCCTATTTATGACCACAATGAAGTGAACTTTAGGTTCTTTAAAAAATGGGGAGAAATTGTGTAAATAAAAAAATTATCTTAATCAATACAGGGGGAGAAGCTGATAGGGGGATTAGTGAAGTAAAGGGATTTTTAAATCTGATGATGCTATATACGATCATTTAAAGGATATATATTACAAAAGATTATATTTGTGATTAAATCGGTTGATAGCTTTTGGAATGAATTGATTCATTGATAAAATTTTCATGCTACTCTTGTTTCTCATGCTAATCATGGATCATGTGGTCTTAGAGTATGTGTTGAGTAAATCTTTTATCACTATCTGAATCACAAGAAGTGAATGTTGGTAGAAGATGGAATAAGCTTTAACTATGTATCAAATTGTGAAGAGTTGTCAACAAACCCAAAGGGGGAGATTTTTGGGAAAAATATCTCAAGGTGAATTCTTGGTATTTTTAGGATGGTTGTGTTTTTTGAAAAAGACATATTACCACGTTTCAGTAGGGTTAGTGTTTTCGAAGTAGATATTAAAGGTGTCACAGTTTCCCAGTGTTTTCTAAATTTTTGGGACTCAAAATCAGAAGTTTGTTTTATAAAAAAGGATGGTTTTATACAATGGATTTCATGGACCTCAATTCAAGAACCATGAAGCATGGATTTTGTAAACCACATATTAGTATAGCAGCTCTATGTGGACCAAAAAGAAGGTAAGTGGAATGATGAAGGAAAATCGGTAAAGGAAGAGTCTCTGTATAATAGAGTTATGTGGACTGTAAAGCACGCTACATGAACCATGTAGTAAAATCAGTTTGTGGGAGTATCATATTTCATGGGAGGCTTGTCATTTTTGGAATTTATGTGGTGATTTAAGGATCCAAAAATAGTTTTTTTCAGAAGATAACAACCACCAAAAAGGATAAAGGCGTTATGAAAACCAAAAATTATTTCACAGTGAAGATTGTACCGCATCAGAGTTATGGGTATTTTTTATTAGCAGGTTTTGTGGGATTTATTTTACTATATAAATGACCCTAATCACGTCATTATCAATAGTGTATTTAATTATAAAAAGATCACCGCTAGAAGAATTCAGGGAAGTATGAATAAGTTCACAAGGGAGGATTCTATAAAGGAGGAAGTAGTTAACGAAGATCAATTCTGTGAAGTAGATAGTTCATGATGATAGTTCACAAGGATAGTTCATGGTGATAGTTTTTGGGGACATTTCACTAGGAGAGTTCACAGGGAGAGTTCATGGGGAAAGTTTGAAAAGGGATTTTTTTTGGATTTAGTAGCTTTTAAAGAAAAAGGCGACCGAAAAGAAATCATGCCACATAGTGAAACGTAGTTCACAGATGATTCAAGGTATTTTGTGGAGGCTTAAAGATAGTTCATAAAGGGAGAAAGGAATTTTATTAAGGGACTAAAATAATTTATAGAAGTAATTGACACAATCTAAAAGTACACAGAAAAGTGGATTTTATCTACCGGGAAAAAAATTGACTTCATGGAATACTCATATATGTGTGAAACAATTTTGAGGTGATTTGGAAAAATAGGAGATTCTTCTATAGGATCAGTGAGCACACTTCAATTAAGAGATCAATGGTCTTTCAAATTTTGATTTTTTTTAAACCAGGAGGGACAGTGAGTCCACTCCGAACATTGTAAAGGTGGTGAACCTGTGCATAGAAGTGATATAGCCCAAACATTGTTTTTTAGTAGTGAGACTTAGTAGATTTGGTACATCAAAAAAAATTTGTTGTATTCTCCTTGAACATATCCTAGTGAGGGTGAACTAAGTAAAATTTTTGTGTCTTGTGCATGCTTTCATTTTTTTCCACACATTTCTATGGAGAAGGGAGAGAAGAATGTTGTTTTTTAACGAAGAAACAAGGTCTAAGGGGGTAGTTATTTTAATATTTCATACCATGATTCACCTCCTACTCTTAGTGTATTTAACCTAGTTGGGTTAACAACAAGCAGCTCCATTATTCCACAAGAATGCGTCTAAAAATAATCCTCACCAAAGGTGAATATAAAATGAAGAGTCGATCTTGATCCTACTCTACTTAATGTTGGAGTTCTTGAATCCCTCATATGTTTATCTATGGTAGCTCAGGATCCTACTCTTCCATTACCAAATTATGTAAATAGTAGCAACAGTTCCATAGGTCCTCCCTATAAATATTACTATGAAGTATTTATTTATGTATAGAATCTTATCAATATCAAGAGATAATATCCTGATGAGCACCACAGCAGCCCTCTATGTGGCTAGAAGGTCATACAATAAGAAGGAACTCCCCTTTCCATCATACTCCCTAAAGGTCCTCCCTAGGGTACATGCTTTAGGAACTCTCCTTATAGTTTTATGTCAAGATATGATGGTAGTTCTCCCCATAACGGCATTTCACTATGTCAAGGAGGTCCACCCCTTACTGATTTAATGATGAGAAATTTATTCTACCATGAGGCAATTGGTAAGATGAGTCTATTCATGCCTGATGCCTCATCATTGAAAAGTGAAATCCTTTATCATTTGGAATATATCCCAAGACAATGGTCATTATCCTAACAACCCTTGGATCATCTACTTTCCAATATGAAAAAGGAAGTCCCTACTAATATTTTTGTTTATGATAAAGCATCAGGGAAACGTCCACTTTAGTAGGACTAGGTTGAGGAGACTCTGGTGAGAGATAAAGAATAAATGTTGAACATGAGAATAAATTTGGATAAATATGATATACCAATCGTGTTCTAGAATTTATCCACTCCCCAATATAGCATTCCAAAGGCATTATCGAAATATTGTATTCACAACATCCTCCTCAATATATGGAACACTATTAATCAATTAAGATCCAAAGTATTACCTTACGATGATTTCTCAAGACATTTCAAGGTAATAGAAGAGATACGCCATAAAATTGACTTTTTGGCCCTCCTAGATGAATCACACCTGAAAGTGAGAAAGCTGGAAGTGAGAAAGCAACAAGGATCCCTTCAATGTATATGTATCGAAGTGTTAAAAGGGATGCATTAGTTGACCGCATATGCCCCATCTGGTGTTCGTATCAAATGATGGGGAAATCACGGAGAATTAAATTTCACCATCCTCCTTAATCAAAAAATCCTTTCAAAAGTAACATTGTGTAATGTCATAGTCTCAGGATGGATTCAAAAAATGGAAATTGTTCAAAATAGATGGTACACTCTGAAAAAACTGGCCCCAACCAACACCTACAAATGTCGAGCTAGAATAGAGTGGTCCATAAAAAAATCTTGTGTCAGGTCTCTAAAAATATTGATTAGGCTTCCCCCTTATTGGAATTCAATCTTCAGATGACACAAATGTATTCAGAAGTGGGTGGTTTAGTTTTAAACCATATAATGCACCCATACCATGTTCGAACATGGATCCATAAAATAAAAAAATTAGCCACAGCAGCAGTAACCATGATAATATAGGAGAATCCCTAGCCTGTAGGGCTGGGGGATTTTTTAACATAACCTTCAATGTCAGAAAAATTGATTCGAAATATTGTGAAAATGGAATGGGAGAAAACACATTCCACTCGAATGGAGGATTTTTCACCCCAATCTCCTCATCCTCAAAGCAAATAAATCTTCTCCCAATCGGGGGAAACATAAAAAAATGGATCCTACTAGTTTATCCCATATTGTGATCTGGTGTCCTCATTGGGAGTGTGCACAAAAAAAATTTATGGAGATTCTATTTGGATCATCTTCAACTAAATTATTTCAAGAGGGATAATGCAAGAAATGATGATGCCTCATGGAGGGTGAAAACAAAGTCCATCCCTCAAAGATACTAACAAAATTTATGCAATGTGTTATGTAGCGGTGAACATTACTAACACCACCCCTAAAGAAACTATAGAACATGAGTCCAATACAGAGGGGGAGGAGGAGGATGTTTTGGTACATAATATGGTCCACACCAAAATGATTGAAGGAGGTGTGCATACCCAGAACCAAAGGTTTACTCTAAATTTGTGGATTATCTCAACCACTCTATTACTACCTCCTTAGTAAGAATCTAACAAAGAAAAGGGTAAAGGAAAGGTTGTGCCTCACGCACCTCCTGAAGAGGTTGAAACTATCAAACTTGAGGAAATATTCGCTTAGTAGGAAGGAGAGATGAAAGAGTTGAAAAGACTCAACACAGAATTTCTCTGAGGCAACATCCCCACCAGATATGTTCTAAAATTGGAGACTCATCTCATACTCCCAACCAGTGTGCCTTAACAAAGAGGGTTCACCCAAGTAATTAAGTTGGAACTAGAATATCCTCTCAATTTGTGGGACCGATGACCAATATATTTGGACCCCATGACGGGAAGATATCAGGAGTTCCCTCCCTTGGGCACACAAAAAGGGTTGGGTCAGACACACCCTCATAGACAATCTCTTGTGGGCTACCCACCATGGGTACAAATAAAGACTCCATAGATGGATCTACCTATTACTGCCCCTTCTCAAGCCCCTATTAAACTAGAAATCCCTTAAGGGTTCATCAATACCATTGATTCATTGATATCTCAATTGGAAGATATGGAAGAGTGGTATACACTAGTGAAACAAAAAAAATGTGCTTTACCCTGAATGGGTGGATCCGACCCCTCCCCTACTAAATTTTGGGAACCCTACATTTCCAATTTTTAATGGATCAGGGAATATGGAGTATAATTTGATGCATTTCATGTACCATTGTGACCCCATGATGGGGACCCCATCACAAAAAGAATCATTGAATCTTATATTCTTCATGAAAATGCTATAGGGGCTAGCCTTTGTATGGTACACTAGTTATCCAGCTCGGTCAATCGCAGGATGGAAATATATTTGTCGGCATTTTATCTTTCAATTTAGTTACACACTATAGACAATAATAGTTCTCAACCTTTAGAACTGTATATAGTGGTAGAATGAGAGGGTTTAATATTTCATTTCTCATTAGAAAGGGTTTACTTAATACCTGAGACTACAGCTTCCCCAAGAATACTTATTGTCCATATGTATAGAGAATCTCCTTGATGATTTTCATACACCACTCATCCTTGTGAAATATACATGAGGTTTTTAGGATCCCACCATAGTTTCTCAAAAAAATGGAAGATTCCATCTTCCAAACCAAGTTCAAGTCCCAAGTAATTCCATGAGCTCAAGGTAAGAGAATAGGGAAAGTAGAGGATACTATTGTCATGCTTAAACCAACACCTTCACCAACTCTAGATCCAAATACCACACCATATCATGTGGAAATCCCTCCTAAGTATCAATAGAAACACCTGACTTTCTAGGATGAGTGAAGGGATCATAGTTGAAATTAGTTTTAGGGTCTAAAGAAATAAGTTTTTTTCTGAGTTGACCAAGTATCTGAATACTTCATAACTTCTTTCTAAAATAGCATGCTCAAATTACCAAATCCCAAGAGGCCTGATCAGGTTGGTCTCAGATATCTACCAAAATATTTCATCTTTCATCATACATTGGGTCACACCATCTAGGAATGTTTTTTTTCAAATAAATACTTCAAAAAATAGTGGACTCTGGATAAGTAAAGTTGGGTAATCAACTCGCATAGGTAGCATGTGTTTCTACCTCCAATCCGAAAGAATATATTGAATGGAATGAAGTAAATAAAAAATGTACACATAAATTTGGTTGATAGATGGTCATAAAGACAATAATATGGACTCATGTTATCCTATGATCACATTTGAAATAGTCAACTATGCCCACAACCACTTTCACTATGGCACAGTTGACTCCATTGGTACCCCAGTCTTCTAAAATCTAGTCTTCCAAGAAACGACATGGTTATAAGGGTGAGAATAAAACATAGGAATAAGAACCTATACCAAGGAAAAATTTAGATTTGACTCTTTTGGACATCATTACTTTAGCTCTGAAATAATGGGTGCCACCCTTCCAAATGGTACAATAAGATTTGACCCACCAGACAGAGTCCCCACCAGAGGATTAATTAATCTTTAGGTTCATTAATGTCATTCACTTAATGGATCCCTTCTCCGATGATGAGTACATATAAGAACCCAAGTTCCCTAAATATAATTGGGGAATTATGGGAAGATTCCATAGGGGCTGAGGATATAGGGGAAGACACTGTCGTAGAAGAAATCAATACCCATTCCATGTCCCCAATAAGACCATCTATGTTGTTGAAACTCATGGGAGAGTCCTCCAATGGGTCCAGTGGGAGAAAGAAATCTCCCCCACATGTGCTGGGAGTTTCCCTAATTCGATCATCTTAGAAGATCAATTAAATAGGTCATCATCTTCAAAACAAACTCATTGCAAAGGCATACTTAATCGACCTAACCCACCATGGATAGAAGAACCCTAAAATCTTGTCCAAAGTACTAAGCTACCCACATCAAGTACTGCAATTCCTAAGGTGCTCGTGAGAGAGAAGCCTTGTGCTGGAAAGCATAGACCGTTAGCTCATAAGTATGAAATTTATAATAAATTGGTTTTGTTTCCATCCAGGTTATCAATCCTGGATGCTCTAAGTCTATAAAAAGACCTTTGGGAGGCACTCATAAAGGATTTTCTAATCCCTCAAGAATTTGAGGCTAAAGTTGCAGCTACTGAAACATATCATGCAAAGATCAATATTGAATAATTACACACAATAATCTCTTTCAATAATTAGTAAAAATATGTCATTATATAGGGACACAGCATACCCTTGTATTTTTTTGGCAAGACGTTGATGTCCGATGAGATTTCATTGGAAATGGATCAGGGGTAAACCTCATTCCAGTGTAAACACTTTGCTGGATGGGTTAGAGAAAATCCCACTTGTCACCTACCACTTTGATTTCATAGGGTTATGAAAAGAGTGAACAAAATCCTATTTTTATAATCAATATTAGGGATCAGTTCAGGTACCTTGTATCTAACTCATAATTTCTATTTTTTAATAAGACATTGTTTTCAATGCTCTGTTGGGAAGTCCTTGGTTGCATCATCATGTGGAAATTCCCTCATCATACCACAAATGCCTTAAATATTTAATTAATTATAAAATTGGTACATTTTATGGTGATAAATCCCCATTTGAATCCTATAAAACTTAGTACATTGATACAGGATTCTACCAGAGGGAAAGGAAACAACCCATGATCGATGGTGTTTCTTAGGTCACAGCCCCAAATGGTCTAGAAATGACCTTGGTAAATACCTTCAAAAAATTTAATAAACAATATGTGATAATTATCCATCATATTGAAGGAAAGGTCCTAAATTCAGGCACATATTCAACAACCTTCTTGATATTAAACATGATGAATGAGCTCGACAATGATGAAAATGTTACTAACTCTCCAGAGAGTGGTAAAATATCAAATGAAAATACCCCCATTCCATCCCCTAAGCTTAAATAGATCCCTATATCATCAGAATAGTTAGAAGGGGTTGTCATTTCACTAAGATAGAATTAATATTCTCCTTCTCTATCCCTCACTCTATCCCCTTCGAAACTACAAAAAAACCAACATTGTCATTTGGTTCAAAGGAATTCACTTCATCTTCTAGATGTAAAAAATTTGAATCCTCTACTAATTATAGAGAGAATCCTTCATTACCTACTTCTACTAAGAGTATATAAGAATAGGAAGAGTGGGAGGAGGAGGACCTCAGGGAATCCCCTATAGCATTCGAGGAAGGTGTCTCTACCACCATTGATGGACTCATAGAAATAAATCTAGGTATAGAATAAGACCCATGACCCATTTTTATTAGTGTGTCCATATATTCCAAAGAACAAGAGCAATATACCTCTTTTATAAAGAAGCATCAGGAAATGTTCTCCTAGAATTTCATAAATATCCCATGCCTTGATCCTGAGGTGGCCACTCACCACTTGAGTTTTCCAGAGAACCACTGGAGATACAAATAGGCGGCCAAAAGGAAACACTCTACTCATGCCACCAAAATTGAGGATGAAGTTGATAATATTGTTAGAGAAAATTTCATTTGGTATGTCCAATATCCAAATTGGTTAGACAAAATCATCCTGGTAGAGAAAAAGAATTGGAAAATTAGGGTTTGTATTGACATTAGAGATCTCAACTCACACTGTCCAATAGATGATTTCTCAATTCTGATCACAGAACTATTAAATCATGCTAGAACTGGATATCAATCCCCTTCCTTCATGGATGTTAATTTATGGTATAATAAAATATGAATTTCTTAATTATATGAATAATACACCACCTTTAGAGGCACCCGTAGAGTATTTTTCTATCGAGTAATTCCCTTTGGCTTGAATAATGTAGGCGTTGCATATCAACATGTCATGCATCACTTATTCAAACCATTCTTGGGAAGGTTTGTAAAATTATTAGTCAAATACCTGGTGGTTAAGTCTCAATATTGTTCTGACCACCTGGATGATCTTGATATTATCTTCAAAAAACTATGATGGCATAGCTTGGAGATGAACCCCTTGAAATGTGCTTTCGGGGTCACCTCAAAGAAATTTCTCAACTTCATTGTACATTGTTGTGGAATTGAAGTAGACCCTGAGAATACAAAGGATATACTCAATATTTCACCACCTCAAAACCTCAAAAATTTGAGAGGTTTATAGGTACACCTTTCCCACATTCTATGTTTTATAGAAACCTCATAGGAAATTTTTTTCCATTCATTGGGTTGATGAAGAAAGGGGTCGCATATCAGTGCACCGATGACTATCGGGAATCATTCAATAGCCTCAAGAAATATATATTTATTCCACCAGTGTTAATGACACATATTGATGGGAAACCACTCATTATTTATGTAACTTACCTAGAATTATCCCTAAGTTCTTTAATCGCACAAAATAATGATTTTGGGAATGAAAACAACTTTAATTATCTCAATTAAATCATGATCAGCACTAAGACTCATTATTCAGATATTGTGAAGAGATTTTTTGTGTTAATATTTATGGTTTAAAAGTTGAGGCACTACCTACTACATCATGATATCCAATTGGCCTCTCGCAATAATCCACTCAAATATATCCTCAGTCGTCCTATGTTAACTAGACATTTGGCATGGTGGGAAATTATCTTACAGTAGTTTGAGATTTAGTTTGTGCCTCATAAAGTGGTGAAAGAATAATATTTATAATATTTTATTATAGAACATATATCTACATAAATAATACTTTTGAATACCAAATTTCTTGATGAAGATGTATTCTATATTCAAGAAATCCCCCAGGTGTGGGAGATGTATTTTGACGGTGCATCCAGAAGCCCAACTGGGAGGATAATAGAAGACATCAAGATCAATAAATCTAGTTGGAATTCATGTTCATCTCTATAACCAAGGTAGTCTTTCCATACTCCTTCATTTTGTTAAAAGGTTGTACAAATAATGGGGAAAAATATCAAGCCCTCATTTCTAGGTTATAACTAGCACTTCAAATTTTAGTGGACCACTTGAAGATGAAAGACGATTCATAGTTGGTAATAAATTGGATCAATGGTTATTATGCTATTATAAAGGAAAATTTAATACCTCTACTTGACTATTTCCAAGTAATAATAGAATAATTCCCATCAGATAAAACATTGACTCGTGTTCCATGATCATAGAATTCTCTGGCCAATGCATTATAAAATGCATCCACACCTCTGGAATATCTTGATCATGATGAAACAATCAGAATCACACATCATCAAATGGTATCACCATTTTTAATGTAAAAATGAAAGAAGTTAATGAGGTTAGTCTCATTCCTGAATCAGATGGTCCTATGATCGGTTGGATGATACCCATTGTTGACTACCTTCAGAATGGAGTGCTCTCATCTGACATAGCTAGAAAATAGAAAACCTGATATTGATAAATCAACTTTACTCTTTATGAAGTCCAAAATCACTTGAAATTCCTCTAAAAACAAGGATTTTGTGGATTCATTATCATGTGCATCGATGGAGAAGAGACTACTATTTTCATGAAAGAAGTAGATATGGGATCATGTCATGACCACTAGTCAAGGTTTAGGATTTCCAATCAAATTATAAGTCTTGGATACTTCTGGCCTTCAATGATGTGGGATTTGAAAAAATTCACCAAGAAGTGTCATTTCTTTCAGGTTCATGTCAACTTCATCCATGAACCCCTGGAGTTTCTACACACATCCAAATACTCCTGGCCATTTTTTGTATGGGGAATGGATGTTATAGGGTCGTATCCTCCATCTAAATACAATAAGTTCAAATACATATTAACTTCTATCAATTTATTCTCCAAATGGGATAATATAATACCCCTCAAAGAATTTGTGTCCAAAAGCATTGTTAGATTCATAAAAACCAACATCATTACCAGATTAGGTCTTCATCATACAATAATAATGGAAAGTGGAAATAATTTCTATTCTAATGAATTAGAGAAGTTTTATTAGGAGTATAATATCAAATCCAATCATTTATCCTACTATCATGTAGTGTCCAGTGGATAGATAGATCCTTCAACAAAACCCTATCAAACATAATCCAAACGATGGTGGATAAGGATAAAAATTATTGGCCTAACAAGATCTTTAGTTCCTTGTCATCCTATTGAACTATAACTCGTACCGCCACATGGGAAACCCCGTATTCACTTTTATACAATAAAAAATAAGTCCTACCCATTGAGGCCTAATTTACCTCGCTCTGTGTTTCCATTTTTGATCAATTATCTACAAACAAGCAATCCCAAAAATGATTGGATGAATTGGAGAAACTTGACAAGAAAAGATCACATACCTCACATCATTTAGAGGTCCATCAAAATCAGATATCATGGGATTTTAACAAGAAATTATACCTCCGCTCATTCCTCTAAGGAGAACTGGTGTTGGCCCTCAGGACCCCGATGATGTCAGGTAAGAAGCCTTCAAATCTTGATCCAAATGGGAGGGACCTTACTCCATACACAAGGTCCACTCTAATGGAGCTTATTCTCTAATCTTGGTGGATAGAGATATCATTATGGCCCCCACCAATGAAATATTTATCAAGAAATACTTCATGTGATAAAAATACCATCATCCACATTGTATGATAATAAACTGAATGAAACCAACATCCTTGTTATATGACTTTAAACTACATAGCATCATGGTCTTGTATGAAAAATCTTAAAAGGAACACCATATGGTCCTATTCATATGACCTAAAATTAAAAAACATCATATTATGAGTGGTAAGACTTTAAAATACATATCCTAATATCATATTCACAATACATTAAATTGTAGGATAATTTCCTTACTTCATGATGTAAAACCACATGGTTTGTATCCTTGTTGCACAACGTAAAACTGCATAACATTTCAATATGTTATTGAGTGGATCATAATATTTGGTGCTAGTATCCCACCATAAGATTATTAATTCCATCATAGGATATATAATGACACTCAGATCTCTAATCTTGGGTCCAACTACAACACAAAAAATGCCCCCTACTTGTGCGAGGGTCATACCTACACAGGGGAGCCTCTGAATAAGAACTACATGTGGCTTGATTCTCTCATTTAATGGGATATTTAGTGATTCCTAGACCATATGTATTGGGCCCATACACGATAGAAATAAAATAAATCCTCCTCTATTATAGAAAATTAGATATCTATGCAAGAGACCTTAACCCAGGTTCACTCTTTCAGGAACCCATCATGGAAGTAGAAATACCCCTCTTCTACATACCAAAGATCTATGAAGGAGGCTTCACACTCCATGGACAATGTCGATCCAAATGCTTCCTTTATGATCGTACATATTCTTTACACAAATCATACTCCTTGTCTTAGGAAATTTAAGATCTTCATAAGCTTTCTCTGTCCATCGGTAGTATAATTTCATATTCCTGAAGACTCATTTGTCTAACTATGCAGTAACACACCCCAGTTGGATTTTCATAAGTCACCCACCAAATGGACCTATCAATTAGAGGGTTCCATTGTTTGAATATATAGTAACATGTCCCAGTATAATTTTTATAAGTCTCCCACCAAAAGGTTCTATAAACTATAGGTGCATTCATCCCTAGTAGAGACATATTATATATTCATAAGCCTAACAACATCATGTTGGGAGACATTTTTCAAACTTAGTCAGTGGTCATTCTTTTCATTTTGTCCCATATCACTCCACCAGATCTGAGAACCCATGAGATCATGGTTTTCAATTTACTTCCTCACATTTGAAGTATGATAGAATATCCTTATCCTGGTATGTCATGTATCACTCAGTATTTCTATGATAGAGAGTTCTAGTTGTATGACCTAAAACTTCAAGACTACATGTTTTCCTAGTCATATAAAATTAAACTCTACGACAATGTATTCATCACATGAAATTAAAATGTAGTCTTACCCTATGTACCAATCATAGGATGCCCTAGAAAACTAGATCAGGAATCCTCATATCACAAATATGGGGTGCCTCTCATGAGATGATTCCCTGAATACCCAGATAACATTCGTAAGACTTCATGTCTTCTTTTCCATGTTAGTTAACCTTTATTCTTATTGCATGACACTAAACTGCATGGTTATCATCCTTCTTATTTGGTATTATAATTCAACAACTTTTTATGGCTTGATCTCTACCATTACAAGATATGTAGTGATGCCCAAATATCTAGTCTTGGGTCCATCCGCAATATTTATTTTTTTCACATCAAGTCACATTCATCCTTACCGTATGATATTAAACTGCATGGATGATTTCATCGATACATGACACTAAAATGCATAGTTTTCAATAACCTTATATGGATTTATTTTCATTCTCATGAGATATGTAGAAATTCCTAGATCCAGTATCCTAGTCCAACCACCAAAAAATTAAAATGCCTCTATCCTTCCTTTTAATAGCTTTTATGTGGTGGAATAAACCATTTTCATTCCTTGTTTCTCACACTAAGAATAGCTCACATGTTCTTAGGAGTTTTTGTAAAGGATCCCCCGCAGAACCAAGGAATACCAGTTCACATTAGGGTTATCATAGTCTTGGATGCAAGAATTTAAAAGGCACACCAAATGTTCTTACCAAAGGAAGTTAAACTGCATGGTTGAAATATCATGTATGAAATAAATTAAATAACTATATATGACTTCATTCTCATTCCCATGATATATGTACAAACTCCTAGATCCAACATCCTAGTCCAGCCACCACAAAATGAGAAATTATCCCACACTTCTATATATTAGTTAGATCTACATAGGAGGGTATAGAATGGGTTCTCACGTTGTTTTTGAGCCTGCATAAAAATATCTCCTTCTCCAAAAAATAATTTAATTAGTGTGGAGAGTATATGTAATAACTATGTGTAGCTTGATTCTCACTCCAACAAGATACGTAGTGACATCCAGATCCTATGTCTTGGGACAAACCGTAATAAAAAATATCTTTTCTTGTGTATGGGTCAGACCTTCATAGGGAAAGTGTTTATCCTCATTCTTGGGTAGTTTTGATATGAAATGATCCTTCCATATTCAGGCACTTTCCATCCATAAAACAAACTATGTGTCTGGGAAAATCTAAATATACATAAAATTTCTCTGGCCATTGGTAGTATAATTTCATATTCCTGAAGAAACCTTTATCTGAATCTGTAATAATATGGCCCAATTGGCTTTGCATAAGTCACCCACCAAAAGGGAATATCAACCATAGGACACCATTTTTTGACTATGCATTTATATGCCCCATTTGTCTTTACATAACTTGAACAAAAAAATGGTATTTCAACCAAAGGCACATTCATCCCTAGGAGATACCTCTTCTATCTCTGTAATCCCCAATAATTTTTTTCTCCAATATCACTATTCAGATCCAAAAACCACTAGATTTCAGCTTACAAACCTTTCGCCATCATTCCTGGAGATGAAAGAACATTCTTGGATAGATTAAAATGAAAAGGAAGATCAATAATATATCATTAAAATCTAAATGTCCTTAAACCATATCCCCCAATGTCCTTGTCATAAGACATTAAACTGCATGGTCCATGCCTGAGTCACATAACATTAAAATTCATGATGCTTAAACCCTTTTCAGGTAGGGGACTTTCCCCCTGATGTTAGTCACCCAATGGAATTCCTCCTCCTTTACATAAGCCAAATTCATGTAGGAGAATTTTCCCAATCATGGCTAGTGACAATATATATACTCCCTTCATTCTCAGACACATTCCCTTGATAAACCATCATTCATGGTCTTGAGAAATCTGTGTCTTTAAAAACTACATGACCATTGATAATAGGATGTAATATTCATAAGGATGTATTTTTTTCGACTATGCATTTATACATATAGTATGGCTCTACATGAGTCACCCACAAAAAAATTTCCTATCAACTAGAGTCACATTCATCCTTAGGAGTGGCCTCTTCTATCTCTATAACCCCTAAAGACAAAATCATGCTGAAAATGCATTTTGAATATGGTTAATGGTCATTATTAGTATTTTTTTCTCACATCACGTTTTAGATATGAAAATCAAAAAATCATGACTCAAAATCCCTCTTTGGGTACCTGAATAATATTGAAACATTCTCATCCAACAATCCCTACTTGGGTCATCATTCCATAACTCATGGTAAAATTCTTTCGACCTAAAACACCGATCACATTAATCCAACATGCAAGACTCTAAACTTCACCAATAAGAGACATAGTACTTACCAGGTTGAAAACCCACAAAAGGCCACACTGGGAAAAAGTTGAGTCTCAACTCGCTAGACCTACACTCTTTTTGGTTTAAGAAAAAATCGATCAATGAAAGAAAAAGATACAAAACTTGTTTGGATGAAAACCCACATAGGGTAGCCTAAGAAAAATCTAAGTCTTACCCACTAAGTTTTTTTCATTTTGACTTAATAAAAAATAAGGGTGATGACACAAAAGACACAAATTTTTTAGGGTTTGTTTTATGACCCTAGAAATAGTAGAACCGCGATGTCTAGGTCAAAAGAATTAGGTAAAAAATGAGTTCTATCATCCTTTTCTTTGTAATTTTAACACTTTAGAACAATTATATTTAATCAAATGAGTCATTTTCAGTGTTTTTTTATGATTACAATAAGGATGAAAACACAAAAATAGATGATCAAGGAACAAAAAAATATTTTTTCATTCATGTTTTTAATTCGAAGGAGTTTCTACAGGTTAAAGTCTCTCTATCAAAGTTTACAGGTGTTCCTCAACATAGTCCTTGATATTTTGAACTATGGATTGAGAATTATCTATAGCCTATTGAAACCCATCCAGTTGTTTGGCGATGGCCTCTTCATAATGATGAAGTTTCTTCTTCTTCATAGCCACATAATCCTTGCCTTGTGTTAAGACCCTCTTTAAGGAATGGTGGATTTGGAAAATATCTTCTTGTATAGAATTTATTTCTTTTTTAAGGAATAAAAGTTATAGAGATTTCTCATCATTATGGTGTTGAGGGTCCTCCAACTCCTTATCATGGATGAGCTCTGTCTAGGATACAATAGCTCTGAGATCTTTAAACTGGCCTGTCAACTGTGCCTCAGCCTGATGTGACCTTCACACCTCTTCCCATTACTGAATGATTGAATTCAAAGTACGGTAGATCATGTGGTAATAAAACTTGTCATACCCCAAAAAGGAAAATAGGATTAGGAGTCAGTGAATTCACAATAAAATTTCTTCAAGAGGAATCTCCAAGACTACCTTCTAGATGTCTCACTAAATGATTTGGCATGTAGTTATTAGAGCTCCATGTGTCTCCAAGTCTGACTCAGAACCACTTTCATAGGGAGAGATATATTCTAGGATTATCACACTCAATTATGAACCCTACTCTACTCCCTATGAAATAGTTTTATCTTCACCTACCAGTGTTGGATGAGTTGGAATGGAATCTTCCCTCTCAGGATTGGCCACCGAAGTCGATGGCACTGGACAACAGATAAAACATTTCATTAACGTCAGGAGATTAATAGGCATTAAAGGTAGTGAAACAACTAGATCTTTTAAAAAAACTAACTCATTAGTGGATCAAATATTAGGATTGATGCCTCCCTAATATCCCTATTTGTAATTATTTGATTAGGTACCCCCTAAAAAAGAACATACTCTTGAGTTTTCCCAAAAACCAGGATGGAGGGACCTTGATAAACCTCCACTTTGGTGTCCTTATCTAGTGTTCGCTTAGCAACAAAATCATGACATAATTTGATTCCTTGTTCATGAATCACCTTGGAAATTTTTTCTGTAGAAATAGCTTCACAAGTCCATCTTGAATATAAGACATCAAATGTGAGTAGGTCGACTGTGTGTGAAATAATAAGAAAGAGAAAACTCATGTCCATCTAATTCCCTATTAAAGTCCCATAAATCCTACAGAGAGACAAGAATATTAATATTTTTCAACTTATCCTAAAGTTCTGTTATTTCCTTATATATTGTGTCAATTATCACAGCATCATCATCTATAGTGTTATCCGAGATGCATGGATTTGGACCCAAATTGGATCTACCATTGATTCTGACCACTGGATTCTCAGCAGGAATAACTTCTTTGAATCCCATGGAGTCAAGATCAACACCAAAACCTTCATTGGACTGTCTAATATCCCTCTCAACCCTTTCTATAATGGTGATAGTTCTGGTGGTGATTATTGTATGGCCCTCCAGTGTATATTAAGAATCTAAAATATCATGAGGAAGAAAGTCAGTGAAGAAAAAATGACACCTTATAATGTGAATCTGACATTATCAGTACCCTCCTACCTCTCCAAAATAACAATAGTGGATACAGATTTATTAATTGTTACTTCTTTATTCAAAGGGAATGGTTCATAATCACGAGTATGTGCCTCATCTGAAATTTCCCCCTCAAACCTTGATGAATTGATGTTGGACCCATTAATGGAGGAGAGTGAATCAAGCCCCAAAAAGGAAATCATAGTCAAACAGGTATGGTGGGTAAGTTAAAATATTAAAATGATATAAAAAAGGATTACAACAGTTCATATGTTGGGAAAACTTATTCTTTTTCACTTTTTTTTCTTCCCTTAAATTGATGAGCAGCCCGTATCGGTCCTCTCAATCATGGTAACTTAAGGTGGCGGTTGAGAATACCCTCCCACCATATCCTCCTCCATCATCCTTTTATCTAGGTATAGTTTTGAGGATCCAAGAGGAGACTCAACCCCTGCTCTAATATGGGTACTTGTGGGACTATATTTTGGTGACTCAAGAACCACCCTTTCCCTACCTTCTTCCCCTACCAATGGAAAAATGAATCCTATGAAAACAAATGATGATATGTGAGGGAGGGAAAGGAGAGAGATACCTCACTAGTATAAATGAATTCATCCCATTATTCATTAGATTGGAAAAATGTTCCATCTATAGTATCTTGGTCCAGCAAGTCAGTTACCCACTTTATAGCTAGGATCTAATCATCAGTGGTGTATATTAACATCTCTATCTCCCATATGTATTTCCCGGACTTAGTAAAATTTCTATCATGGTGAAATTTGAAGGGTGATCGAATATCCCCAAGCTCCAAGATGTGTATTTCATCTTGGAGAAACACCCATGGATCCTTGATATCATGGGTTACTCCCTAAAAAACTTGGATTGTTGAAGGAATAATATACTCCAATGTTAATGCAACCAGCTGAGAGGAAGACTCGAAATATTTTGAATTTGAATTCATTCTATGTCTCTCTTATCTAATGGTATAAGGAACAACAGGGGATCAGTTCTCCTCCTAGTAGTGATGACTAGACTGCCTCAGCCAAGAATATGTTGTCTTTTTAGCCTCATACTACTCTGTGACTCATGCTCGATACTTATTTTAAGACTTTAGATCTTCATCATAATCACCCTCTAGAAAAACCATAATATTGTGCATGCCACACCCAGTAGTAATCATGGAATTAACTTAAGGTACACTTTTTACCAATGCCCATTAGGGATAGGAAGAAGTCTAATCACTGGAATAACAAAATTCTAGATTGATTGATGCACCCAGCGGAGGTAGTTTGATGGATTCTTGGGATACTTCCAAATCCATGAGGATCTAAAATTTATGTGCCACCATCAGATGCTTATCAAACTAAACATTCACGGGGGTATAGAAATTTGGATATTACAAACAAATGAACTGATGTTCAAATTGATATGAATCATAGCCTCACATATAATCTCATGGTCAATATGGTTCATCGGTACATTTTCTCTTAATGAAATCATGTATGACCTCATATCATCATTATCTTGACCATTATCAATGAACTTCATAGTAGGTGGTTTATCATATGGGAATAATTTGAACTCTCATGACATGTTCAGGTTCTTTAGATCTTCATCATGCTTCGGGGATAAAGTCTTGATACCAGAAATAGCCTGAACAAATAGTTGAAACCAGACTTCAAGAACTTTAACTACACTCAGCATGGAATAAGATCTGAATTGTGTTGTAATCCATCCCCCTCATCAATTAAAATGTCCCTAAAATCTGATATGTGGCCTTCCTAGTGTACACATGAAGTAAACACTGGTAGATACTTGCTAAAATAGGGGAAAGAATCTCTATGTGGTTCTCTTATACTAACTTGGATGCTATGAAAAATGTATCTCACCTCATGCCACTGCTAGATTCATAGACTGGTAGTAGGTAGGTACATAACCACATAATGAGAAATACATCCATATGAGTCCTTGGAGGGACCTCAGGATTGACCTTATATCCCCACTGGTTATACTAGACTTTCTCTAAGGTGGGAAAAAATTTTCCAGGGATGCTCCGGTTCTCTAATGAAGGGAATTACGTTGGGAACTGACAAGTATGACCTTCTCCTTACAACTCTAGGAAGGACTTCATCCAAGCCACTAAATAGATATCTCCCCTCAGGTGGGTGTCATTCTTCTACACCTTCCAATCCAATTTAAACAGCTCATGGGATGAATCCAACATCCTTTTAGTATCATCCCATGTCGTATTTAGTGGAATGAACTCATCGTACATATCCCCAAGGATAGAAGCCCCTGAGATTTTATAGACATCCTACAAGATAATGTCAACTTCACCATACATTAGATGGAAAGTATTAAGATGAGGCCTCCATCATCTCAATAGTTCAGGGATGATGTCCAATTTCTTGTAAACATATGTATGTTCCACCCAAACCCCCTCATAAATTCCAACATTCTACAACTTAGTTTTAAATTTTGTGCTGGTCAAGTGTACCTAGTATGCCCGCATCTATTTTGGCCTAACTCCTACTCAAGGACAGAAGCCTAAATCTTCCTTCCATACTTGTGACTGATCTATCATAGATGAATAGAATATTGAATCATAGAAATGGGGTTTCGATTTTGGGATTTGAGGCTTCGGGTCTGGGGAACACAGGTTGTGGTGCATGACGCATGTGGTAGGAATTGTACCTTCCTTGATAAATTCTACCTTGGAAGAGAAATTAGTGGTGTGGAAATTGGTATATTTCATGAACCAAGAATTTGGAAATTAACTCCATATCATTGGGATGAATATGTCACTCAGAATTCTATAGTCATAGAGTGGAAGATAATCACTTCATGGATACTTACGTTGATACTTATTCAAATGATTTTCTAAGCTCGGAAGGGTGGAGTCACACATTTCATAGTAATTAGGTCCAATAGTCTTGAGTATATCTAAAATATGTGAAGTAACTTGTTCATGGGAATCCATCTGAGCATCCATTGGAAACCTGCAAGGAGACATCGATATTTTCATTAAGTTTGGAAATTTCTAAAAAAATAACAAAGGAAGAGCCTTGTGAAGGATACTTGCCTAAGTGTCATGCATAGGATACTCAAACAGGTGCCCTGTATAGGATACATGACCATGTGCCCCGCACATTTCATTCACCCAAGGGTTCCCATGTAGACCAGTCACTCAAGTAGCTATATCATGTTTTTGTGTGATAGGATACTTCATAAGGTAGTGTGAACAACTTTCATGATTAGAGTATAAAAAGGATGTGAGAAGAGTAAAGAACAAGTAAGTGTTCAACATTATTTATAGATGTGGTTAACCTGTTTATCCTACCTCTATGAAAGACCTGAGTGGAGCTCTTGGATGGACCACATACATGGACGACCTGTGCAGACCTCAGAATATTTTCATCCCTTTACCTCGGGATCAGATCCTCTTCTTCCGATTAGATCCAATAATAAGGGGGTTTTATTAACACTTTTTTTTTATTAGGATGAAAAAATTTAATGGAAAATAACTCAAGAAATACAGAAGTTAAGAGCACTAAAAACAATCAAGGAGTTCATCCGGCTCAGCCTGCGTGTGCCCAGCCTACACGCCAAGAGGCCCATGCAGGCATGTCCTGCATGGCCTAGAAAGAGTATCCACCCCTACATGGAAGACCTATATGTGAAACTTTTGTGGTGTAACTATGTTTAAAACCTAACCTTTTCAATCTCCCATGTTTTCCTATTAATAGTACATTGGGGATCCTTGTTTCATGTGATAAAAAAACTTGGAGAATCTTCTAAGCTCTACTCACCTTAGTCCTTCGCTTAGTCCCTCGTGACCATCTAGGTAGCTTTCCAAAACCTGATAGAAGAGGTAATTAAGGGGGGTAGTGGGATAAAGTTCCTTCTTGGATTTGAAACAAAAAAACACCTACGTGGGGATCTACACCCTCTCTAATCAATGGATACTAGTGTAAAGGTCCCCTCCTAAACTTGAGACCAGCATGAGGCCCTTCTAGTGACACCTAAGGAAACCCTTGGAGCATAAATAAAACCCTCTACTAAGTTTTTCTTCATAGGTTTTCCATCATCCAAAATTAATCTCTAGCTAATTCAGGCCTACATTGAGTAAACAACTTATGGTCTCTCATGCCTTAACTTGAGTGAAACCGCTCCTGCTCACCCAGGCCTTACCTGAACAAGACCCCTTGAAGCCCTCTTTCATGCCATCAATGGAAGGTAACCTCCTTTATTGGGACTCCCATGTGAAGGATACCAAATCAAAGCTACCACTAAATCCTCCATACTTTTATAACCATGGAAAAAAAAGACACATCAGTGTGTCTCCCATTCATTTACTCATTTCTTTGGTAAGAGGTGTCCCACACTTGACCTGTCATATGGATAGGGTCCTCGGGGTGTGTATAGTTATTCATCCCTTTGGTAATAAGGACACCAACCCTGGGGGTAGTTCTAGGGACCTCTCAGTCTCAGAAATGAGATTTGGGTCTTTGTTCTCCCCTTTTAATCTCTTAGACACAAGGGAGGTCTTTTTTCTCCCCTTATCATCTCTAAGACCAAGGAGCCCCCGTTTTAGATGAGTAAAGAAGGGGGATCATGCCTACATTTCTCTTTTAGGGTTTGTATCTTATCCTCCTCTATTATCCAGAACTGTGATCATGGAATCCCTCCTGGAGTAAGCATTTAGCCTTTCTTATGGGTCGTAGCCAGATGGGTATCCATATGTGACTATCCTAGTTATGAAATGAGACAGGAGATGGGCACATAAAATCCATTTATTCTTCTCCTATTACCCAAACCTCATCCACCAATGGACAAAGGATGATTTTTGGTTTTTTAAATTTTTGAATTTCTCTTTTTTATCACACTGATCATGAATCATGTGGTCTTAGAGGATAGTTATGATCATGAAAACTACATGATTAGATTCATTTCTTGATAGAGAATACTTTTCGGTATCTTCCTCTCACCTTACTTTAGAGGGCCTACATAGGCGTGGGTCCTCAAATCCATGAATACATCCAAAAGTTAATACTTCCTAGATTAATTCCCAAAACCATGCCTTAACTTTAAAAGGGGCCACATTCCCGATGAATAAACAATTTGGCATCCTCCTAGGTATAATCCCCGACCATACCTCTAAATCACCATGAGTCGAGATATTCCTCATAGCCCCACTCAAAAGAGCATCATATCCAGTATAATCCCCAACCATCACTATCTAAAGGGGATAAATCCCTTGCAAGACATATCTTCAAAGGGAATCTATAGGTTTGGCTCCTCACAACCGAACTACATGGGCTTTTATTCCCATCCAAATGGGACACACAATAATCCTCTCTAAGGTCCAAAACCAACACCTCGAAATCACCCTAATTTTCTATAGGATATATTCCTAGTAGGTCATATCCAACCTAGGAGGACATATCCATTCTAGGTTTCCTAGTCTACTTTGGTATAAGTCCCCCACCATCCTTTGACTAGGCACCTTTCACATAGATTTCATTTTTTCATGAAGTTAAATTACATGAATTGGTCCTCATCATATGACCTGAAAAGGTATGATATTCCCCATTGAGTGGCACCAAAATATGTGGGTTTCAACTCCTTTAATGAAGATACATATAAATACCATTTCATGGGCCCAATATCGACATCAGAACAACTCTCATCTCCTTGGATGATGATAAACTCCAGAGCACTTCACTGTGTGGCTTAAAACCAGCATTGTGATAATAAATCACCAAAGAGTCTCTAACCTATATGAAAATGGATACCATCAATGGAAAAAAATTGATATATATAAATTTATCCATTGATTAAGAACCTCATATACATATAGATGATTCTAAAGTTCATGCATGATAACAATTGGTTGTTAATTCAAGGGTAACCCATGTCATACTTGAGATTTAATGAAGGATTTTTTAATATGTCTTAAATATTTAAGAGGTTCCTGGAGTAGGAAATAATTCCTCAAAAAATATTGTGATGAGCCTAAGCTCCCATCCTCTTGGCCAATATGAGTCCCTATGAATCATTAGAATCATTTCCTAATAACCACCTACCTTTGGAATGCAGGTTTGTAAAATATCATGAATAAGGGAACCTTTGGGTGTTTCTGTCTCCATGAACAAAATTCATTGAAAGACATTCAAAAATGTTGAACCTAACATGAATGATTGTGTACCATTAAAACCCCCTCAATCAATCGTCCAGGGTAGTCACACACATAATTTTCGTCATAAATAATTTAATAAGATAAAATGGGCAGTTTACACATAAAGATAAAAATACATCAAATTAAATATTAATTTGGTATAGCCTTACACTAACTCTATTAAAATTAAACCGTAGTTAAAATTGATTAACTATTCTAGGTTAGGTTGCATTCAATTATCATGGAATTTTAACTTGAGTTCTTGGGTTGACTTAAATTAGTTCACATTGAGGGTTTACTACTCAAGTGGGACTTGCTGTGTCTAAGAGTAAAATCATTGAGGAAATTATTATCTAGGATTTTAGGATTGTAGAGTCTTTTAAAAAAGATTAAGGATTTTTTATTTAATGTAGTTGGAAAGTTACGCCTACCTAAAACCCCTCAAAATAACTTTTCAGGCTTAATTCTAGGTTATCAAAAGAGGAATATGGATCATTTCCACTAGAATATCTATGTGATAGTATATTTTAAAACTAATGGTTAGGGATATTGGGTTTTGATAAAATATTGGGAGATTAATAAATTAAATTAAATTTATTATATAATTTTTAATACATATAATGTGCTAAAAAAATCTATTATTTATTATAGAAATGGAAACCTAAATGACATAAACAATATCACTATGATCTATTCCAAATAAGTATAACCTTCTCACTATCTTGAATTTCTAGGAATGGTATAGGTATTTACGCATTATAATATTCTATGAATGTAAATTAAATGTGTTGTAAAACCCTGTTATTAAGGAAACTTGAAAAGAGGCCAGTGAGGAAAAAATGTCTCTCTGTATTAAACATTTGGATGATGCCATAGATGTCCAATGTTTCATGTTATATTCCATGTCTAGTGATATTTTAAAGCAACATGAGGATATATATGTGTAAAGAAGCATGTCTCTCCTTTAGGATCTTTATGAAGATAAGGTGTGACTATAGAGATATTAGATTTCCAATGCATTATTCACATGTAATATTGTATATTCAGCACTATCTAGGCCTCGTGTAGTAAATATTATTGGATACATTGAGCACTTAGAAATATTGGAATTTATGATCTATTATGATATGTGAACATATCTCATTTTCCTCACTACCCAAGTGATTATACAGTTTCATTATTAATTATAATATTATAAATAGTGATAATTATCTCTTGGAAATCTTTAGATTGATTCACTAAGTTGATAATGACATGGAGAATGAAAAACATATGGTCTTTATAGTGAATAAGAAAAATAAGAACATGGAAAAGTGGTCCAAGACCCATACCAAGTCTAAGGATCTTGAGAAGCATCCTTACAAGAAAAATAATATCCAAAGATAAGAAAAGGAAAAGGATGTAGTATTTTTTGTATTCAATAAGTTGGGCCACTGGAAGAACTTCACTCAATTAAAGAAGTAAGGGGAAACTTTAGGTGAATTATTTATCAAGTAAAATATTTCTATATCTATAAATTGGGTATTAGATATAGATTTTGGTTCTCATAACTATATTAAAATATAGGTTCCAAGTAGATTTTGAAATTTTTCTAGAGAAAATTTATATTTATGAGTTTTTAATGGTGCGAGGTTAGATACTCTATCCATTGAATACTATCACCTTCTATTTCTAACTAGGATGGTGTTGGTTTTTAAATATTGTTATTATACACCACTTGTTACCAAAAACATAATTTATATCTCCCTTTAGATAAAGATGGTTTTATTTTCAAGTTCATAAATAAAAGTTGTTTCTTTTATAAAGACAACATATGTTATCAGATGGAACATTTAAATAATGGTATTTATATATTAAATTATGAAAACCAAGTATTGGAAATTGATGACAAATCAAGTTTTCATGAATAATTTTACACCTAGTTGTGGCATTATCATCTTGGTCATGTAAACGATAAATGTTTGAAAAATCTCTATCAAGATGGTAACTTAAACTCTTTTAAGCTAAAACCACTTGACAGATGTTACACTTGTTTGCAATGAAAATTTACCAAGACAAATTTTGGTGGACAATGTGAAAGAGCTAAAATGATTCTACAATTAGTACACACTATTGTGTTGGACCATTTCTAATATAAGTTAGAGGTGGGTATTATTACTTCATTACTTTTACTGATTATTTAATTATATATGTATATGTATACATAATGAGTTATAAGTTGGAATATTTTAATAAATTTAAAGAATACAAGAAAGAAGTATAGAATCAATTTTGTAAGAAGATAAATAATATTTGATCTAATCAAGGTGTTTAATATCTTAACAAAGAATTCATTGAATTTATATGGGGGTGTGGGATTCTATCCCAAATCTCTCTTTCTTATACACCATACTAGAATGATATTAGTGAAAGGGGGAACTATACCTTGCTTAATATGGTAATTTCAATGATGAGACATGAAATTATTCCATTATCCTTTTGGTGATATTCATTACACACTACAGTAAACACACTAAACTATGTACCAACTAAAGTGGAAAATGATATTCCTTTCAAGTTATAGAGTGGAAAGAATATAGTTTTTTAATAGTTAATCCATATTAAAGAAGGATAGTGGGAGAAATATTGAATTTAATGAATTTAATGCTCAAGATACACAATATTTGGTATAGTGATAGGTTCCATAGGTCCCAATGGAAGATGTTGTTCCTAAAACACAAGCATTGTATAGAAGCACCAGAGTGGTTAGAGAAGCAGAAAGATATGGATTTATAGTCAATAAAGATGGTGACTCATTATTGGTTGAAAATAATGGTCCTCTTTCTAATAAGAAGGTGATAAAAATCTGATAAGTTGTAATATAAAAAGAATTCATGAATTATGATATGGATTCTATATATCATAACCAATTCTAGGTTTTGGTCGATCTTCCAATTGATATAAATCATGTTGGGTATGAATGGTTATTTGAGAGAAAACTGGACATGGAAGGTAAAGTGAGTACCTATAAAGAAAGGCTAATGGATGAGGGGTTTAAACAGCATCAGGGAATTGATTATGCTAAAGAATATTCCCCAGTTTCCATGTTTAAATCTATTAGAATTCCACTTTTCATAACAGCTTTCTATGACTGTGAAATTTGGAAGATGGATGTCAAAATAGATTTCCTTAATATAAACCTTTAATAAGATGTCTTTATGACACGGAATAAAGGGTTTGTGACTCTAGGAAATTCTAATAAGATATGAAAGTTGTAGAGATCCATTTATGGGATAAAGAAGGAATCTAGGTAATTGAACATTCAGTTCGATGAATCCATAAAATAATTTGGTTTCATAAAGAATGAATGTGAGCCATGAGTTTACAAGTGGTTTAGTGGGAGTAAAGTCATATTTATTGTAGTATATGTTGATGACATATTACTTATTGGAAACAACTTATCATTATTATAGTCTGTTAAGAACTTGTTAAACTAGTGATTCTTTATGAAGGACTTAGGTGAAGAAATATGTATCATTGGAATCAAGATCATTCATGATAGATCAAAAAGGTTTCTTGCACTATGTCAAAGTGAATTAATTGACTAAATGATAAATAGATATAGTATGGAAAAATCTAGGTGGGAATTGGTTCCAGTGTCACATGGTAAACATCTCTCTAATAAAATGTGTCCTAAGACACAATATGAGAGATAGATAGAGGGATATAGATAGATAATGGGTATGATCTAATAAGAATATGTGATAGGATATACCATGTATGCCATTTTATATAATAGGCTTGATTTTTCCTATGATTTAAGCCTGTTAGGTAGATATCAAGATGATCCAAGAGAATAGTATTGGTCTACTATTAAGGTTATCCTTAAGTATCTGAGGTGTATTAAGGATGTGTTCTTGGAATATGGAGGGTATGGATAACTAGTCAAAAGAATATATACTGATGATACATTCTAAACAAGTCAGAATGATCTGAATTCATGGTCAGGATATGCCTTTAGTCTCAATAGAGGAGTTGTGAGTTGTAAGAGTTCAAACAGCAAGTTATCACTGATTCTATAGCAGATTCCAAGTATATAATGGATTATGATGAATCCAAATAATCTATTTGAATTCAGAACATTTTCTAAGAGATTTGTGTGGTGTCTAGTAGTAGAGATCTTATCACATTACATTGTGATAATACAATAATGGTGGCTCTTGCAAAGGAACCATTTTCACATCAACAGACAAATCATATACTCCAAAAATATAACCTCTTGAGGAATTTTTCTCAAAGGGGTGAAGTTATTATGAGAAGATTTTTCATGGAATAAAACATAGAAGAATCTTTTATTATAGCCTTATCTCAAAATAAGTATGGAAATTATATGATATCTAGTAGATTGAAAGTTTTTATCTATTGGATATATTGAAAATGGGAGTCTATTAGATTGTGTTCCCTAGAAATAACTTATATGTACTTTATGATTACTTATATTCATATATTTGAATATTTATTAAATATATTATCATTTAATGATTATTCTTCTATATGACACGGTATGTGATAATGTACTAAGTATATTTGTCATAGTGAAAGTTTGTAGAAGTCACTACTGGAATTTTACCCTTTACCAATGGTTCAGAACCGTTGGTAAAGGCTTGAAAACCATTGGTATATTATATACCAATGGTTTCCCAAACCGTGGCCAAGTAAGCCATTTGTATAGGCTTATACCAACGGTTCTGTGTAAACCGTTGGTATATGTGTTAAAGGAAGAGATATACCAATGGTTTCACAAATCGTTGGTATATGTTACCCTTATACCAACAGTTTAGAGCTGTTGGTATATAGTGTACAATATACCTAAAAAGGATATACCAATGGTTTTGAAAACCGTTGGTAGAATTTTATACCAACGGTTATAACAAACCGTTGGTATAATATATATCAAAAGGATATACCAATGGTTTTGAAAACTATTGGTATACATATGATGCAGCTCCACAGCAGCAGCAGCCAGCAGCCACCTCCAACCTACTCTCCATGACCTGCAAGAACACATACACCCAAAATCCAAAAGGCTACATGGGATGATTAAAATTCATCTAGAATTCAAAAATTTAGATATTTAAATTTCATTACTCATTCAAACCACAACACAAGAGAAAAATCTAGAATCCAATACATCCACAATCCAATAAATCCAGAATTGAAATGAAATAACAGCCATAAAACCAATAAAAAATTAAAATCCAATACATCCAGAATCTAATACACATTACAGTATTCAAAATTTAGAATTCATTACCAATACATCCAGAATCCAATACATCCAGAATTCAAAAATTTAGAATTGAAAAGCAATAACACCCATAACAGTATTCAAAATTTAGAATTCACTCCTCACTCAAAACACAACACCAATACACACAAGAGAAAAAACCTACATGTTATAGGAATCACATGGGATGTTTACTCATGGTCTTGGGTTGACTATCTTAAAACCAACAGAAAAACTTGGGTAGAGTGGAAAAGGATCATGATACCCATAAGATATACAATGGTAGTGGTACCGGCCACACCGTGCCTCAGATTGAGGCAGGTTTGACTCTTACACGTCAAAAATAACCCATGGATCATTTTAATAAAGTATCAATAGAATCTGAATGCGTTTGGTCAGTTTTCCGTATGTTAGTTGTTGTTTTCACTTAAAATGTTGTCCATTTCAAATAAAAGTGAGACACTTTGAGTGGTACTGGCCACATAGTACCTCGGATTGAGATGAGGTTGACTCATACATATCACAAATGACCCATGGATCCTTTTGATAAAGTATCAACACAATCATAAAACGTTTGGTCAGTTTTTCTAATGTCTGTTGTTTTTACTTAAAACAGTGTCCATTTTAAACAAAAGAGAGACGATTTGAGTGATACCGGCCACAACGTGCCTCATATTGAGGCGGTGTTGACTCGTACACATCACAAATGACTCATGGATCGTTTTCCTAAAGTATCAATACAATCAGAAAGTGTTTGGTCAGTTTTCCGTATGCAAGTTGTTGTTTTCACTTAAAATCTTGTCCATTTAAAATAAAAGTGAGACAGTTTGAGTGGTACCGGCCACATCGTGCCTTGGATTGAGGTGGGGTTGATTTTTACACATCACAAATGACCCATGCATCATTTTCCTAAAGTATCAATATAATCTGAATGCTTTGGTGGTTTTCTGTATGCTAGTTGTTGTTTTCACTAAAATGTTGTCCAATTCAAATAAAAGTGAGACACTTTGAGTGGTACCGGCCACACCATGCCTCGTATTGAGGAGAAGTTTACTTTTAAATGTCAAAAATGAACGATGAATCCTTTTTATAAAGTATCAACACAATCTGAATATGATTGGTCAGTTTTCTGTATGCCAGTTGTTTTTACTTAAAAGGGTGTCCATTTTAAAAAAAAATAAAGACACTTCGAGTGATACCGGCCACACCGTGCCTCAGATTGAGGCAGGGTTGACTCTTACACATCACATATGTCCCATGGATTGTTTTCATAAAGTATCAACACAATCCGAATGTGTTTGGTTAGTTTTCTGTATGCTAGTTGTTGTTTTCACTTAAAAAGTTGTCCATTTAAAATAAAGGTGAGACACTTGAGTGGTACCAACCACACCGTGCCTTGGATTGAGTTGGGGTTGACTCGTACACATCACAAATGACCCATGGATGCTTTTTCTAATTATCAACACAATAAAAATACATTTGGTCGGTTTTCCATATGTCTATTGTTTTTACTTTAAAACAGTGTCCATTTTTTTAAAAAAAGAGACACTTTTAGTGATATCGGTCACACCGTACCTTGGATTGAGGAGGGGTTGACTCTTACACGTAAAAAATGACCCATGGATCATTGTCCTGAAGTATCAATAAAATTAGAAAGCGTTTGGTCAGTTTTCCGTATGCAAGTTGTTCTTTTCACTTAAAATCCTATCCATTTCAAATAAAAGTGAGACAGTTTGAGTGGTATCGGCCACACCGTGCTCGGATTGAGGCGGTGTTGACTCTTACATGTCACAAATGACTCACGAATCATTTTACTAAAGTATAAATATAATCCTAATGCATTTGGTTGGTTTTTCATATGAAAGTTGTTGTTTTCACTTAAAATATTGTTCATTTCAAATAAAAGTGAGACAGTTTGAGTGGTACCGGCCACATCGTGTCTCGTATTGAGGTGAGGTTGGACTCATACACATCAAAAATGACTCATGGATCATTTTCATAAAGTATCAATAGGATATGAATGCATTTGGTCGGTTTTTTGTATGCCAGTTGTTGTGTTCACTTAAAATGTTGTCCAATTAAAAATAAAAGTGATACACTTTGAGTGGTACCGGCCGCACTGTGCCTCAGATTGAGGCGGGGTTGACTCTTACACTTCAAAAATGACCCATGGATCCTTGTGATAAGTATCAACACAATCCAAATACGTTTGGTCGGTTTTCCTTATGCCAGTTGTTTTTACTTAAAAGGGTGTCCATTTTAAGAGAGCTTAGATTGGGATCCAAGACGCTAAATAAAGAGTGTGATTGTCTCCATAATCAAGGTAGGTGGTCCTTAGCCTTTCATGAATTGCCGTGATTTTTGGTATATGCGGAATCGATGCTCACCCAATGTTATAATGTCAGGTCGGGGGGCTGTCTGGGGTCCAGGGAGGAGGGTGGGGGCTGTCTGGGGCTGTCTGGGGGTTGTCCAGAGTCCAAGGAGGAGGGTGGGGCAGTTGTCCAGGGTCCAGGGAGGGAGTAGTAGAAGGGGATTGTATGGGGTCCAGAGAGGAGGTTGGGGGGTTGTCTGGGGGTCTAGGGAGGAGGGGGGTTCCAGGGTCCAGGTAGGAGGGGGGCTATCTGGGGTCTAGGGAGGAGGGTGGGGGCAGTTCGGGGGTTTGTCCGGGGGGGTTGTCCCGGGGGCTGTTTGGGGGGCTGTGTGGGGGCTTCCGGGGCCAGGGAGGAGGGTGGGGGTTGTCCAGGGTCCAAGGAGGGGGGGGTCCGAGGTATACAGGGAGGAGGGTGGGGGGCTGCCTGGGGGGCTACCTGGGGGGTTTTCTGGGGGCCTGTCTGGGGTCCAGGGAGGAGGGGGTTGTCCTGGGGTCCAGGGAGGAGGGGGGTTATCTAGGGTCCAGGGAGGACGGGGTTGTTCGGGGTCCAGGGAGGAGGGAGGGGGGCTATCTGGGGGCTGTCCAGGGGGCTGTCTGGGGGGCTGTCCAGGGGTTGTCCGGGGTCCAGGGAGGGAGGTGGGGGATGTCTGTGGGCTATTCGGGGGGTTGTCTAGGGGTTGTTCGGGGTCCAGGGAGGAGGGTGGGGGGCTATCCAGGGTTCAGGGAGGAGGGGGCTATCTAGGGTCCAGGAAGAAGTGTGGGGGCTGTCTGGGGTCTAGGGAGGAGGGTGGGGGGTGTTCGGGGGGGGTGTTGTCTGGGGGTTTGTCTGGGGGCTGTCCGGGGTCCAGGAAGGAGGGGGGGCTGTCCCAGACACATGGGTTGGTATTTACATGTTTTCTAAGCAAATTCTTTAAGGTTAAAAAAATAATTTCAATATATCAACTTTAATCAGACCATCAATTTTCTAAATTCCACTAAAAATTTACAATTTCATTAAAATAGATAAAAAATAAAGATAATGTTGCCTATATAATCACACATATATTCAGGCACAATAAATCAATAAACATCAAAGGTCAGTAATATCAGTCAAAAATGTAATGGATCAATCTGTCCCTCATCAGCGTCATTATCATCACCATCATCGTCACCCTTACCATCATCCTCATCGTCATCCCCATCATCATCCCCACCCTCCTCCTCACCCTCGTACTCAGCCTCAGCCTCTTTATCGCCCTCCTCCTCTACCTCGGCCTCCTCCTCACCCTCCTCATCCTTCACCTTGGAATCCTCCTCGCCATCGTCTCAACCACCACTAGAACTGCCACCTGGGGCACCATATATAGAATTCATCGATGACATATATTCATCACAAGTAGTGCTGCCCTCTGGTGGAAGTGTTGGACGTAAAACTTTCATCAGTTTCATAAATGCGGTGCTTATTTTAGAAGAGTGTTCTACTATCTCTGTGGACCTTTTTTCAGCCTGTTCTGCCTGTGCCTTAACCTGCTGCAACTCAGTGGCATTACAAATGGTACCTGATGAGGGTCAATACCTCGTCAGAACTATACTCTTCCCAGGTCGGCAGCATACTCTACCAGGGTGCTCATCTCCCAACACCTGATGTAAGTGATCGTTTGGCCCAAAATTTTCAGGTTCCTAGGCATCAAGGGCCTCTAAAGCAACCTGTTATAAATATAAATAAATTATTAAGTTAAAAAATGGAGATTAAAATTTTAAATCTACAAATTAAAACTTAAAATATGTTGTTGAGTCAGTTCATTAACCGCATTTCCATCTTTCTTCTTTCTACTCGAGCAAAACAGTTTTTCTCGAGGCACATGTCCTTTTATATTCAATTTATGCCTCTACAATGAAATTGAATGTAGAAAATCATAATAAAAATAAGATGCCAAAAAAAACATAGTAATTGTATAACTAAAATTTTATAACAACTTTAGCAATCGGATAAATTATGGAGGAAGTAATAGAAAGTTCAAGTCATAAAGAAAGATTATAAACTGTCATACTTGCTGTCTCTCATGATCTGGAATCATAGTACGTCCCAATGTGTGGACGTATTTCTTAGTATCAATGTTTTTTTTATTTCTTGCAGATGCATCCTAAATAAATTTCAATAATTAGTATTAACAAAAAATTTGAAAATTTTCATTTAAATACTTCTAATTTGATTAATACTGTAAATTGGCTAGTCACCCAATGAGTAATCATATGTTGGTACTGTTCTAATGGAAAATCAACCATGACAGGGACCGCCTATAACTCCGTGCCTACTCTAGCACACCAGCCAATGTACAACTCATGCTTATAAGCCCTCCAAAGCTCGCCTAAATCCTTTAGACATGCTGGTCGTGCACCCTCACCATCGGGGAAATTAAATCGCAGCTAAAACCAAAATATTAATTCATATAAATACAAAAATTAATATATTTCATTAAATACAATAGATTTTTTTACCCAGATCTCTGCCCAGGCTTTATCCTTGACTTCATTTGGCAGATATCTTCATGAGAGCGGGCTAACAGGAATGATGTCAGAGTATTTGGCAAGCATCGCCAAAAAACTTCGACATTGCTGCCCTAATTTTTCAATCATCTGAATATCTTCATTGTATTCCACCATCAACTGTGTGCGGTGGTTCCACATCAAACGCATGCGTGTATGCCCCCACCCCTGCCTACTATTAGTAGATGTATCTGTTATGAAAGAAAAATATATATTTTATCAATGCATGTTATAAGGAAAATAAATAATGGTGTATTAATTTGTTAGAGTTGTATAAGTATACCTAGAGTAGTCTGATAAATGGGTGCCGCTAGATCCGCAGAAACTGAAGAAACACCTTGTACAGATGGAGTGGGCCCCAATGTATGCTCCTCAGGGATAGACTCTGGTGGAGTAGTAGTCGAAGAAGATGGAATATAAAAGCCCAGAGAGATCGAAGCAGTAGTAAAAGAAGATGACAGGGATGACTAGTCAAATACTGGATGGGGAGTGGGAATCATCATCAGATATGATATAGACGAGTGAGGACGGTCAGATGTAAAGGGTGGTGAAAACATGGGAGGCCTAAATATCTTGTGTGTCCCTAATGACACACCAAGATTAGAATGTGGGATGGATGGTATGTCAGTGGTAGGGGCATGGTCTAATTAGGTACGCCGACCAGATCATCTAGCTCTCGTACCACCACCACCCCCCCCCCCCCCCCCTCGTACGAACACCCTGAGTACTGGGACCACTACTCGGCTGCTCCTCAAATAATTGTCGCCTAATAGATGAATCCTGAAAAAAATGTTTAAAAAAAATTAATCACATGACATTATATATAATTTAAATAAATATATTTGAAATAAAATACTCACTATAGGCACTAGTGGTGGAATGCCCAGCTCGTTCATGCGACGATTGTTGTCCATAATCTGTTTTCGTCGCCTCTCTTAAATTGGTTTCATTTCCTGCATTTGAAAACAAATATAGAAGTAAATAGAAAATGATAACTAATGTTTAACCCAAAAAACAAAATAAATTAGAGGGAATAGGGGGATTCATGGATAATTTAACTAACCATTGTTTTATGTGAGCTTGAATAAATATATAATGAAGTCAATAAATCGTACAAGATTTAATAAAGAAATTTAATTTTTAGTAGGATGATTATTTAATAAGTGTCATCAGTCTATTAAAATCATGGAACATTGATTCTACTAGATTCATAAGTGGAAAAGAAATTGTCAAAATTAAGGAAAAATTTAATTTCTTTAGCTCAGGTAGATGATGCAGGTTTCAATATTAAATCAATTTGAATAGAACCAACCTTAACAACCCAACTCGAGGAAAACCAAAAGAATTGAGAACATGAATGGATGATTTTATATATTTACCACCACAACTTCAGGTTCACAGTCAACTCTAACAATTGAGCTATTGGACTCATTAAAAGAAATAAATGGATTGGTTCTAATGGCATTTGGGATGGTGTCAATTCCATTATCACAATAATAAAAAATATGTCTTGGAATTACTTCAACTATGACACCAAATTCAGGTCTAAGTTGGTCTTTGACATAAAAAAATTGTTTATCCGTTGATGCCAATACATATGGTTCTTCGGAAACAAGAGTGTGAGTCATATTAATTACTCGAAATCCACAATCATCAATAAATGTGTCATGTCTCATCATCAAATCTAACCAATGGAATTTCATCATCGTGACTCGTCCATGAGAGTAATAATCCAACATTATTATTTTTTAAACGACTCCATAATAACCCACATTTTCAAATTGTGGTCTACTATCTGATGCACTGTCATAACAATCTGTTGTGGCAGTAACCATAACACCATCATGTTTTGTTCTCATGTTCTTTTCTCGTTCAGTGACAATAAATTTGTACCCATTGATAACAATTGATTTACAATCACGAACTATGATATTAAGACCAAAATCCAAATCTCTTATTTCCTCGGAGACAGATTCAGCTGGAAAACTCAATACATGCAATATAAATGAATATTAAACTTAATTAAATATTGATTTAATTATTTTAAATAGTAATATTTTTACCTTCAATTTTAACCAAGAAAAAAACTCTTTGCTATGCAAAGTCTCCCTCCTTCTCAAAGATAAAGAATGATTCTTTCTATTTATCATTGTTTTATGTTACCTGTAGATAAAAAAATATGAATATTTTAATAGATATATATATATATAAGATATACATATTCAATTTATTTACCTGATGTAGTCATAAAACAAATCACAGTTGAACAAAACTGTGTGATGTGCCATCTCCTGCTCTTCAATACTTAATATATTCAATGTATATGATCCAGGAATTCCTCCTGTTTGAGGAAGTGATGGAAAACTAGGTTAAATTTTCTCATATTGTTCTTCTTCATTTCTCATTGGTCAGTTCATTCATGTAGTAAGATCAGACAAATACAATGAGCAGAAATCCATACATTCTTGGGCCAAGTAACCATTCACGATAGAACCATCGGGATGATTCCTATTTCGGACATAAGACTTTAATCTGTACATATTTCTTTCAGTTGGATACATCAAACAAAAAGAAACAGGTCCTCCAAGAAGTATTTCAGTGGGAATATGGACAGTCATATGCAACATGAATGTGAAAAATGATGGAGGAAATATTTTCTCCAACTCACACAAAATTAATGAGGCATCTGTAAATATTTTTTTCAAGAAAGAATTAGACAACTTATTAGCAAAAAGATCTATAAATAAATAGCACAACCAAATAATAGTCACCCTTACATTATTGGAAAAAAGATGATGGATTTCTATTGGAATCAACTCATGTAGAAGAACATGATAATCATGAGTCTTTAAATATTTTAGGTTCAAATCTCTTCTGTTGACCCATTTAGATATGTTTCTTGAATAGCCATCAGGAACTCTAAAAGTATATAATACTTCCAAAAATTGTTTTTTTTTTCATAGGATTCATCACATAAGAAGCACATGGAACTTTCCATTTATTTTCACTGATACGCACAAGATGCAATTCTGGTCTGATGCCCCAATCCATCAAGTCACACCGAGACCGTAAATCATCTTTTGTCTTTCCCTTAACATTTAGAAGTATCGAAATCAACATTTCACATATATTATTTTCAATTTGCATTACGTCTAAGCAATGACGTGACAAATTGGTTGACCAATAAGGCAAATCAAAAAAGATACTCCTCTTCCTCCAATTGTAACAGGTTTTACTGGAAACATTCTTTCTCTTTCCAGATTTCATTTGAGCCTTCCTAAATAAAAAACTGAAATCTTTAAATTCATTAAGCATATCAGTTCCATACATACACTGAGGTGGATCATCAGTCTCTATGGTATTATCAAATCTTCGATGATTATTTCTATATGGATGGTCCATTGGCAATAATCATCAATGTCCCATAAAACTAAAACTATAGCGATGTTTCAGTATTCTGGATCGTTTATTCTTCATACAAACAGGGCATGAAATTTTTCCCTTCGTGCTCCATACATACATCATTGCATAATCCAGAAAATCATTGATTGTTCACATAAGCGCAGCACGCATCTGAAATATGTCTTTCAAATATGCATCGTATGTGTGCACACCCACATCCCAAAGAAGTTTCAACTCTTTTATTAAAGGTTGAATGTATACGTCAATATCAATGTCGGGATCAGAAGGTCCAGATATGAGTATACTCATGAAAGTGAAAGGTTTTTTCATACACAGCCATGGGGGAATATTATAAATGTGTATAAAAATTGGCCATGTGTTGTGCGAAGTAAGCATCTGCCCAAACGGATTAAAACCGTCGTATGAAATACCCAGCCTCACATTACGCACATCAGCTGCAAAACCAGGATATCGAGCATCAAATATTTTCCATGCAAATCCATCTTCAAGGTGAACCAACTCATCAGTAGTCTTCTTTCTCTTGGTATCATTCCATCTCATTTTTATTGATATTTCATCAGACATAAAAAGATTCTGGGGTATGGGGATCAATGGAAAGTGACACATTACTTTCTGTGGCACGTGGGATGGTGTTCCATTAGATTTTGACTTCCAGCGGGATGTACCACATTTTATACAATCATTTCGTTCAACGGTTTTCTCCCATAATAAACTGCAATCTTTTAGGCAAGCATAAATTTTGTTTCTTGAAAATCCAAGTTCCATAACTAACTTTCATGCCATATAGTGGTTTGAGGGAATATCTAAATCATCTAGAAGTAAATACTTCAAGAAGTTAAGAATGTAATTGATTGTTGTATTAGAAATCCCATATATAGTTTTCCTATGAAACAATCGGATTAAAAATTCCAGCTTTTTCATTTTATCGCACTGTCGATATACTGGAGTCGTGGCAGCATCAGTCAATTTTTTCACCCTGAAAATATCATCATTTTCATTAGATGCATTATCTATCCTCATATAAAAGTCTTCTTGAGTTGAAATCCTTTATTTTTCATGATGAAGAATAAACAGAAACCGATCATCTAACAAATTCTCTAGTCCAGTCCTTTTATTTCGATCATCAGCAATTTGAGATTTCATTTTATCCCCATTGTGATACCACACATAGTAGTTTTCTTAAAAAACATATTTTATTATGTGGTAGATGAATTATTCATGTCTCAACCAAGGTCTACCAACATAATTGGAACATGGGCAGTGTATGCGACCACTATCTGAAGCATTGTGAAATGAAAAATCTAAAAATATCTTCAAATTTTTTTGAAAACCGCTTGAGATCTAATCAGTTTCATACATCCAACTTCTACCCATTTTGTAAAAAGAATTTTTATAAGTCATTTCTTCATAATAAATTCAATAATATTGAAGTTTAATCAAAAATATGTTTAAGTAAATGATAAAGTAATGAGTTTCTTATTCATGTAGTGAACTATTAAAACAATGTAAAGATATACTAATTAATTCAGTTATGTGTGCCTAAATTTGAGGTGAGATGTGTTTTGTAATTTTTTCATTTATCACATACCAAGAAGACACCATAGACCTAATAAAACATTGTTCAAGATATTACAAAGTGAAGGCTTTTCATGAAATATGCAGAATGTGTAAAGAGAGTTTTTTAAATAAGTTATTGATGCTAAAAATGGAAATATTGTGAAAAGTTGGTACATTTCATAACACCCAAACTAAAGTCCATAGAAAGTACCATATCACCCCACTAAAAAAGGAAAACCAATTAAAAGGAGTGGATATGAAGAATTCAAATCAAGTTGATTCATATAATCATGACACTTGAATTGTAAAATTAAAATAGAAAACAAATCAAACTACACTTATTGGGGGGGTTGTCCAGGGGTGGGAGGGTTGTCCAGGGGGTGGGGGTTATCCAAGAGGGTGGGGTGGTGTCCAGGGGGGGATGTCCAAGGGGGTGGGAGGGCTGTCCAGGGGGTGGGGTGGTGTCCAGGGGGGGTTGTCCAAGGGGGTGGAGGTGTCCAGGGGGTGGGGATATCCAGGGGGTGGGGTGGTGTCTAGGGGGGTTGTCCTAGGGGGTGGGGCTATCTGGGGGGGGTGTCCGTGGGGGTGGGGGTGTCCAAGGGGGTTGTCCTGGGGGATGGGAGGGTTGTCCAAGGGGGTGGGGTGGTGCCCAGGGGGGTTTTCCAGGGGTGGGGGTTGTACAGGGGGTGGGGTGGTGTGGTGTCTAGGGGGGGATATCTAGCGGGGTGGGGAGGTGTCCAAGGGGGATATCTAAGGGGGTGGGGGTGTACAGGGGGTGGGGGTGTCCAGGGGGTGGGGTGGTGTCCAGGGGGGTTTTCCAAGGGGGGTGGGGCTGGAAAACTCCCCTCCCTCTCGGGACAGCCCACACCCCCCTCCTAAGTGAAATTTGTATAAGAAAATCATCATCAATTTTCTTATCCCATCCGACCATATACCATACCACCCAAGGAATACCATATAACTCAAAAATATCCTAATGTTATACACAATCCCATAGGACATAATCGATATATGGCCAATCTCATCATCCAACCTCATCCACATCCCAGCATAACACCCCTCTAGGTTGTAACCATACCTCATAGGCCACAAGGAACTCACATAACAATTTCCAACTTACCCAACTCACTCAATAATATAACCCCAAATAGTCACTCAGACCATTATCCCTTTCAAAAACATTCGATGTACTACATGAATAAAAAAACTAAGGATGTCACCATATATCTTATTATGAAGAGGTGTCACTAGAAAAAGTCTAGCAAAACAAAACCACACTAAGAAAACATCTTACATTTATCAATAGAGACAGCAAGATAAATAATACAAATCAACGAAATAGGTTATCACATTATACATGAAATCGATGAATCATATTTCTAATACAATATACATGAAATCTCCCACAAAACTAGATTCATTATAAAACCAATACCTCTTATAATTGAGATAACATAACCCACAAAAAATTGAACCACAATTATTCAACACCTCAAATGGGTTTTCACTATCCACATGGAACACTAGAATGACTTACTGTACAAATGGAAAGGATTCCAATAGAAGAAACTTCTACCCAAGTCCCCCATCACATTAAATAAAATAAAACCTCACTCTCATGATCAGATCTTGCAAAAGGGTCTTGTGGTAAGGGAACATGATAGGAGAAATAGAAATAGAATCATACCGCATGGATCTCATTTAGGCAAAATCAAAATAAATAACAAACAAAAATAGATGCATGAAATTACACTTACAGATTAGAAGTGTATAATTAAATAATTACCTAATTGCAGAGAGAGATTTGAGAGATACCTTGGGGTTAAGAGAGAGCATCGGCAGCGATTAGGTTTATGGATGCAATTAGGCGGAGGGATTCTGGAAGTACTGCTATTTGTGGGGAAACTTTCCCAATAGTTTGTTAAAACTGTTGGGAAAGATTGTATTTACCAATAGTTTTTAAAAACCATTGGTATATATATAGATTTTCTAAGATTTTCCCAACGGTTTAAGTAAACTGTTGGGAAAAGCTAATTTTCATCCCATTATCCCAACGGTTTGAAGAAACCGTTGGGAAAAATTAAGTATACCAATGGTTTATTAAAACTGTTGGTATACAAGTGTTGGGAAAACACAATTTTCCAGTAGTGAGTTCACTGTTATGATGAGAACCTAGAAGTGACATGATAGTATTATTAAATATAATTTTTATAGCCAAATGATATCATTTAATAGGACACAAATAATACAAGCTATCAAGTGTGGAGACTCATAGAACCTTGAGACACTTTTTCATGGTGTACACCCTTAGTAATATTCAATGTAGGTGATTATGAGAACATGACTCGCCAATAGAAAATCCACATTTATATGTGTCATTAGATATTCCTATCCATGGATGTGTGTAATGATACTTATACATTAGGATTATTATTAATATATGTCATGAGTTGTGTACTTTTATGTATTGATGAAATCCATGATGACATATGCTCATGGTGATGTAAGATATATTGGGTGTGTCATAAGTGATGTTGTATTAATGAATAATGTGAGAAAAGATTTATCCCTTTTGTTATTTAATTGAAGTTTATATCTCAGGACCTTTGATAAGAATTTAATTTCCTAACTAATTCCATAGTCATGGTAGTGTTTTAAACAAGTTCATTTTTAGAAATTCAAAGAAGGATGCATTGAATATATAGGTTGATGACACTAGCAGGCAACCTGTTTGATTAGAGATATAAAGATAATGGGATTATACTACACATTGTGCATTTGTAGGGGGTTACATGTCATTGTGATGTTAACTTATTTCTCTATGGGATCCTTTGTTTATTACTAGAAACAAACCATGTACTTAAGGTAGTGTAGCCTAATTCCACCGAGGAATGGGATTAGAGGTTCATGCACTAAGTGTATTTGGAACCTTAGTTAAACTCTAAATGAATTTTACATGTTGGATAAATATTATTTTCACGCATGGTTTAATAATTATTCATATTAGTTTGATTTAAAATATCTAATCACGTGTTATTTTAAATAATATATATGAACTAAATATTTAAAAAATATTTATTCACTGGGTAATTATTAACTTAATTACGTGAATACAAAATATTTATTTATTCTGATTTATTCACAAGTTAAAAATTATTTATTTATTTAGTTAAATAAATATTTATTCAATAGTTTTGATGGATATAATGTTTATATATATATTGGTGAATAATGTGATGTTATTTATTTAATTAATTAAATAATCATTATTCAAGGGTAAATAAATACTGAGGAGGATTATCAGACCGAGTTTAATGGTCTGATGAGAAATGTCATATTAAATATTATTTGAATAAATTTTTATTTATTAATTCAAGAAAAATAATATTTATTTTATTTGTGAGTTCATCTCATGTAAATTAATTAATAATATTATAATTTTTATTTAGGCATGGGATTCACGAGTAATTAAGAAAATGATAAGGGACCTTGTGAAATTATTTATTTTTTAAACTTGGAACTATATAAACCTAGTTATAAAATTTTGAATAAAATCTAACTTCATTCCATAATTATGCATAATAAAATATAGATATAATCCTCTCAATCCATAGAGAACTCTCCTCTAGAATGCTCTAAAGAATACAGATAAATTATCCTCCTCTTCCAGAATGATTCTTTCTCCTTTAAAGGATTTGGTTGTGATAAATGATGGTCATAGTAGGCATTATATTAATCTATGTTATCAACTATAGAATTCTACAATGAATATCATAGGTCCATAAATTACATGTGGATCACCACTAGAGGGAATCTACCCTTGATTCCTCTGGTGTAATGACGGTATGATAAGAGTGATCTATCAATTCATTGATGAATAAAGAATTCAAAAAAAGTTAATTCTTAAATAAAATAAATCAATTATAAATTATATGTGAAAAGATCATGTCATTATATATTTTAAGAATGCATTTATATCTAGTTATGAGGATAAATGTTAATAATTTGATGAAAAATTTTGTTGGGCACCAGCCAACATGATTTTACTACACCCTATAACATTCAATGAAATGTTCTATGGAAGTTTTCATTAAAATCATCTTTTTTCCATTGGTTAGTTAAAGTAAGTTTCAAATATGTATTTTTTAATGTTTTCTTGGAACACATATGTATGGTTTTTATTATATTATGGGTTGGATCAAAATTATATCTCTCTTCAATGCATTGGGTAAAGTTTAATATCTCATGAGATAAGTTTCGAGTAAAGGATATGATTTTTGATCCACTGTGTGATGATAGGTAGGGATGTTATTCCTAATCCGCTATGTGATGGGAGACGGGGATGTTATTTTTGATCCATAATGTGATGGTTGGAAGATAGGTGATTTATAATCCATAACATAATGGGAGTCAAGGACGTGATTCCTGGTACACTATATGATGGGATTCAGGAACATAATTCTTAATTCATAATGTTATGGGAGGTAGAAACATGATTCCTAATCCACTATGTTTTTATTTTTGTGATTTTGTTTATTCCATAGTTCCTTTTAATACTATATTTACATGTTTTTTCACATTTTTATGTTATATTCTTATGTTATTATCCATAGATCATGATTATTGTATCATGATTCCATACTCTTATTCCATGATATATGTTTGATCTTTTGATATTACATTCCCTTATATTATGACTCATAGATAACTATTATTGTTCTATATTAATTTTAATTAAATATTTCTCCCATGATCATGTTTTCTTATATCCTTATAATCTAATTATTGATGTTATATTGATAGGTTTTTCCTTAATGAGCGTCTAATCTCACCCCTTCTTATGTTTCCATTCTATAGCTTATGAATATGGGTATGGAAATATGAGATGTTTAGTAGAAGGTATATTGTATTGAAATTATAGAGAAATGATCATAATTATGTCAAATAAGATCACTATATATCTAATCTCCAAAGTCACTAAACCTTTGATTCATGGGATTGTGAGATTATTTATGAGATTCAATATTTAACTTATGGATATGTTGTAAAATATATTCATGTTTAGTTTTGTTTATCTCACCCAGTATCAAATACTCTGTTTAAAGAGTGTTTTTTTATCACCAAAACTAGGAATTTAGGTTTGGGGTGCCTCAAAATCATTAGTACTCTATTTTCGTGAATATACGCCAATAATTGAACAACAAATCACACTAAAAATATGGGTAGAAAATAAAATAACTTCACTCAAATCAATGATCTAATCAATCCATCACATAATAATTTCTATATAATAATCCAAGTTGATTACATCATCCTCAAATTATTTACATGTACTTCACTTAATGAAATATAATGATAATTTAGTAATTGGTAAATGTTAGCTATTGAATTATTTAGTTAACCACATCAAAGAATTTCCAATATCATTTTACAAATTATGAATTAAATTCTCATCATCTAAGAGACCCTAGTTATTATCACTATAATTCCCTATGATAAAATATTTTATTTGAATATTTATTGGGAAGACTCTAGAAATTTAATTTAATATGGTTTAAACCGTCATTCTTCATTATCATTCCATGAATTTTAATTTATATATTTCATACTCATAACCTTATCCAAAAAAATTACCATTAGGAGGAAATTAATTTATCATTATTATGTTAATTAATTCATTTTTATCAATGGTCCCCAACATTTTAAATTTTCAGTAGATTCTAAGATTCCTATTCTTACTTCAGATTTATTAGTTTTCAATTAATTCCATACTCAAATATATATATATATATATATATAATTAAAATAATTTTGATTTCTTTCGTCCTTAATAATGAAATTAAATAATCGGTAGGTTCTTAATTAGCAATTACTTTTCATTTAATTAGTTATATAACACCAATCATTGATAATTTATCATTATCATAAATACTATGATAACATTATTTAAAGTTTATTCATTACATAATATCTTTACTTTAGATTCATTATTTATTCTATTCACGTTTATATAAAATAAATATATACAATTCATTTTCTTTGAATTAATTTTACATCACTTTTAATTATGATAAAAAATCACAAGGAAAATCATTAATTACATTAATAATTTCATTCCCTTACTCTATTAAATCAACATGATGAAATCTTAAAATTATAAACATGGACTTATTCACATTGTTCCTTGATTAATTAATTCACCATGATAAGTTAAAACTCCTTATTTAATATCAATAACATATCATTAAACTCTTAACATCAAATATTCCAAGCCAACTCATTATATAATAATATTATTAATTAATAACAATATTTTACTTCAATAAAAAATTGTATTTCAACAACCCATTTTTAGTGATTCAAAAAGTATGTTTAATCTCATTACCTTCATTAAATTAGTTTTTTATGAATGGAAGTAATTTTTTCAACTCATCATATAATTATACCATATCCAAATTATTATTATTTTACTAATAATAACTTCAATAATTTATCTAACATCACTAGGTTAATTGAAATTTTACACATATATAAAAGATTAAAAAATGGTTTATTTAGTTCTAGTTTTTTAATGAGTCTAATTATATTTTTAATTCCAATTTCATAGCTTTAATGCATTCCCACACATGGACCCACCTATCTCACAACCTAAGGTTCCATGTAGCACTACTACACACCTAGATAGGTGCTCCAACTACCTTTATGCCACATCCTAGGTTAGTATCTCTTAGCCACCCAATCACAATTGGATGGCCCATAATATAGCTCCATGAAACATTGGATCACCATGAGTGGTGATTTTGAGGACATTTGATCAATTGATCTGACATTTGGGAGAAGGCCACATCATGCTTTATATGAGTGTGTATCCCCATGCCTTTGTGTTTTTATATTGCATGAGGAGTTCAGATTAATAAAGATCAAATGGATGTAATGTTTTTTTTAAATCCTAATCATCTATCCACCACTCCACCTATTATATTCATATTCACCATCATCCAAATATTAATACTAGAGAAATGAAGTGTTAAAATTATCTAAAATTTTCAAAAAAAATGCATTATCAATAATAGGAGCCTAATATAGCCTCTTTTTTCCAAAAAAAACATTTATTTTTCCAAATTAAATAGAGGATTGAGGAGGGGTTGACTCTTACACGTAAAAAATGACCCATGGATCATTGTCCTGAAGTATCAATAAAATTAGAAAGCGTTTGGTCAGTTTTCCGTATGCAAGTTGTTCTTTTCACTTAAAATCCTATCCATTTCAAATAAAAGTGAGACAGTTTGAGTGGTACCGGCCACACCGTGCCTCGGATTGAGGCAGTGTTGACTCTTACATGTCACAAATGACTCAAGAATCATTTTACTAAAGTTTAAATATAATCCTAATGCATTTGGTTGGTTTTTTATATGAAAGTTTTTGTTTTCACTTAAAATATTGTTCATTTCAAATAAAAGCGAGACAGTTTGAGTGGTACCGGCCACATCGTGTCTCGTATTGAGGTGAGGTTGACTCATACACGTCAAAAATGACTCATGGATCATTTTCATAAAGTATCAATAGGATATGAATGCATTTGGTCGGTTTTCTGTATGCCAGTTGTTGTGTTCACTTAAAATGTTGTCCAATTAAAATAAAAGTGATACACTTTGAGTGGTACCGGCCGCACTGTGCCTCATATTGAGGCGGGGTTGACTCTTACACTTCAAAAATGACCCATGGATCCTTGTGATAAAGTATCAACACAATCCAAATACGTTTGGTCAGTTTTCCGTATGCTAGTTGTTTTTACTTAAAAGGGTGTCCATTTTAAAGAGAGCTTAGATTGGGATCCAAGACGCCGAATAAAGAGTGTGATTGTCTCCATAATCAAGGTAGGTGGTCCTTATACTTTCATGAATTGCCATGATTTTTTATATATGCGGAATCGATGCTCACCCAATGTTCTGATGTCAGGTCGGGGGGCTGTCTGGGGTCCAGGGAGGAGGGTGGGGGCTGTATGGGGGGCTGTCTGGGGGCTGTCCAGGGTCCAAGGAGGAGGGTGGGGCAGTTGTCCAGGGTCCAGGGAGGAGGGGGGATGTCTGGGGTCCAGTGAGGAGGTTGGGGGGTTTTCTGGGATCTAGGGAGGAGGGTGGGGGGTTTCCAGGGTCCAGGGAGGAGGGGGGCTATCTGGGGTCCAGGGAGGAGGGTGGGGCTGTTCGGGGGGTTGTCTGGGGGGATGTCCAGGGGGCTGTTTGGGGGGCTGTCCGGGGGCTGTCCGGGGCCAGGGAGGAGGGTGGGGGTTGTCCAGGGTCCAAGGAGGGGGGGGTCCGAGGTCCAGGGAGGAGGGTGGGGGCTGTTTGGGGTCCAGGGAGGACGGGGTTGTCTGGGGTCCAGGGAGGAGGGGGGTTATCTAGGGTCCAGGGAGGAGGGGGTTGTTCGGGGTCCAGGGAGGAGGGTGGGGGGCTATCTGGGAGCTGTCCAGGGGGCTGTCTGGGGGGTTGTCCAGGGGTTGTCCGGGGTCCAGGGAGGAGGGTGGGGGATGTCCGGGGGCTATTCGGGGGGCTGTCCAGGGGTTGTTCGGGGTCCAGGGAGGAGGGTGGGGGGCTATCCAGGGTTCAGGGAGGAGGGGGGCTATCCAGGGTCCAGGAAGAAGTGTGGGGGCTGTCTGGGGTCTAGGGAGGAGGGTGGGGGTGTTCGGGGGGGTTGTCCGGGGGTTTGTCCGGGGGCTGTCCGGGGTCCAGGGAGGAGGGGGGGCTTTCCCAAACACATGGGTTGGTATTTACATATTTTCTAAGCAAATTCTTTCAAGGTTAAAAAAATAATTTCAATATATCAACTTCTAATCAGACCATCAATTTTCTAAATTCCACTAAAAATTTACAATTTCATTAAAATAGATAAAAAATAAAGATAATGTTTCCTATATAATCACACATATATTCAGGCAAAATAAATCAATAAACATCAAAGGTCAGTAATATCAGTCAAAAATGTAATGGATCAATCTGTCCCTCATCAGGGTCATTATCATCACCATCATCGTCACCCTTACCATCGTCCTCATCGTCATCCCCATCATCATCCCCACCCTTCTCCTCACCCTTGTACTCAGCCTCGGCCTCCTTATCGCCTCCTCCTGTACCTCGGCCTCCTCCTCGCCCTCCTCATCCTTCACCTTGGACTCCTCCTCGCCATCGTCTCAACCACCACTAGAACTTCCACCCGGGGCACCATATATAGAATTCATCGATGACATATATTCATCACAAGTAGTTTTGGCCTCTGGTGGAAGTGTTGGACGTAAAACTTTCATCAGTTTCATAAATGCGGTGCTTATCCTAGAAGAGTGTTCTACTATCTCTGTGGCCCTTTTTTCAGCTTGTTCTGCCTGTGCCTTAACCTGCTGCAACTCAGTGGCATTACAAATCGTACCTGATGAGGGCCAATACCTCGTCAGAACTATACTCTTCCCAGGTCGGCAGTGTACTCTACCAGGGTGCTCATCTCCCAACACCTTATGTAAGTGATCGTTTGGCCCAAAATTTTCAGGTTCCTAGGAATCAAGGGCCTCTAAAGAAACCTGTTATAAATATAAATAAATTATTAAGTTAAAAAATGGAGATTAAAATTTTAAATCTACAAAGTAAAACTTAAAATCTGATGTTGAGTCGGTTCATTAACCGCATTTCCATCTTTCTTCTTTCTACTCGAGCAAAACAGTTTTTCTCGAGGCACACATCCTTTTATATTCAATTTATGCCTCTACAATGACATTGAATGTAGAAAATCATAATTAAAATTAGGATGCCAAAAAAACATAGTAATTGTATAACTAAAATTTTATAACAACTTTAGCAATCGGATAAATTATGGAGGAAGTAATAGAAAGTTCAAGTCATAAAGAAAGATTATAAACTGTCATACTTGCTGTCTCTCATGATCTGGAATCGTAGTATGTCCCAATGTGTGGACGTATTTCTTAGTATCAATGTTTTTTTTATTTCTTGCAGATGCATCCTAAATAAATTTCAATAATTAGTATTAACAAAAAATTTGAAAATTTTCATTTAAATACTTCTAATTTGATTAATACTGTAAATTGGCTAGTCACCCAATGAGTAATCATATGTTGGTACTGTTCTAATGGACAATCATCCATGACAGGGACCGCCTATAACTCCATGCCTACTCTAGCACGCCAGCCAATGTACAACTCATGCTTATAAGCTCTCCAAAGCTCGCCTAAATCCTTTAGACATGCTGGTCGTGCACCCTCACCATCGGGGAAATTAAATCGCAGCTAAAACCAAAATATTAATTCATATAAATACAAAAATTAATATATTTCATTAAATACAACAGATTTTTTTACCCAGATCTCTGCCCAGGCTTTATCCTTGACTAAATTTGGAAGCTATCTTCATGAGAGCGGGCTAACAGGAATGATGTCAGAGTATTTGGCAAGCATCACCAAAAAACTTCGACATTGCTACCCTAATTTTTCAATCATCTGAATATCTTCATTGTATTACACCATCAACTGCGTGTGGTGGTTCCACATCAAACGCATTCATGTACGCCCCCACCCCTGCCTACTATCAGTAGATGTATCTGTTATGAAAGAAAAATATATATTTTATCAATGCATGTTATAAGGAAAATAAATAATGGTGTATTAATTTGTTAGAGTTGTATAAGTATACCTACAGTAGTCTGATAAATGGGTGTCGCTAGATCCACATAAACTGAAGAAACACCCTGTACAGATGGAGTGGGCCCCAAGGTATGCTCCGCAGGGACAGACTCTGGTGGAGCAGTAGTCGAAGAAGATGGAATATAAAATCCCAGAGAGATCGAAGCAGTAGTAAAAGAAGATGACAGGGATGACTGGTCAAATACTGGATGGGGAGTGGGAATCATCATCAGATATGATATAGACGATTGAGGACGGTCAGATGTAAAGGGTGGTGAAAACATGGGAGGCCTAAATATCTTGTGTGTCCCTAATGACACACCAAGATTAGAATGTGGGATGGATGGTATGTCAGTGGTAGGGGCATGGTCTAATTAGGTACGCCGACCAGATCATCTAGCTCTCGTACCACCCCCCCCCCCCTCGTACGAACACCCTGAGTACTAGGACCACTACTCGGCTGCTCCTCAAATAATTGTCGCCTAATAGATGAATCCTGAAAAAAAATGTTTAAAAAAAATTAATCACATGACATTATATATAATTTAAATAAATATATTTGAAATAAAATACTCACTGTAGGCACTAGTGGTGGAATGCCCAGCTCGTTCATGCGACAATTGTTGTCCATAATCTGTTTTCGTCGCCTCTCTTCAATTGGTTTCATTTCCTTCATTTGAAAACAAATATAAAAGTAAATAGAAAATGATAACTAATATTTAACCCAAAAAACAAAATAAATTAGAGGGAATAGGGGGATTCATGGATAATTTAACTAACCATTGTTTTATGTGAGCTTGAATAAATATATAATGAAGTCAATAAATCGTACAAGATTTAATAAAGAAATTTAATTTTTAGTAGGATGATTATTTAATAAGTGTCATCAGTCTATTAAAATCATGGAACATTGATTCTACTAGATTCATAAGTGGAAAAGCAATTTTCAAAATTAAGGAAAAATTTAATTTCTTTAGCTCAGGTAGATGATGCAGGTTTCAATATTAAATCAATTTGAATAGAACCAACATTAACAACCCAACTCAAGGTAAACCAAAAGAATTGAGAACATGAATGGATGATTTTATATATTTACCACCACAACTTCAGGTTCACAGTCAACTCTAAAAATTGAGCTATTGGACTCATCAAAAGAAATAAATGGATTGGTTCTAATGGCATTAGGGATGGTATCAATTCCATTATCACAATCATCAAAAATATGTCTTGGAATTACTTCAACTATGACACCAAATTTAGGTCTAAGTTGGTCTTTGACATAAAAAAATTGTTTATCCATTGATGCCAATACATATGGTTCTTCGGAAGCAAGAGTTTGAGTCATATTAATTACTCGAAATCCACAATCATCAATAAATGTGTCATGTCTCGTCATCAAATCAAACCAATGGAATTTCATCATCGTGACTCGTCCATGAGAGTAATAATCCAACATTATTATTTTTTAAACGACTCCATAATAACCCAAATTTTCAAATTGTGGTCTACTATCTGATGCACTGTCATAACAATCTGTTGTGGCAGTAACCATAACACCGTCATGTTTTGTTCTCATGTTCTTTTCTCGTTCAGTGACAATAAATTTGTACCCATTGATAACAATTGATTTACAGTCACGAACTATGGTATTAAGACCAAAATCCAAATCTCTTATTTCCTCGGAGACAGATTCACCAGGAAAACTCAATAAATGCAATATAAATGAATATTAAACTTAATTAAATATTGATTTAATTATTTTAAATAGTAATATTTTTACCTTCAATTTTAACCAAGAAAAAAACTCTTTGCTATGCAAAGTCTCCCTCCTTCTCAAAGATAAAGAATGATGCTTTCTATTTATCATTGTTTTATGTTACCTGTAGATAAAAAATATGAATAGTTTAATATATATATATATATATATAAGATATACATATTCAATTTATTTACCTGATGTAGTCATCAAAAAAATCACAGTTGAACAAAACTGTGTGATGTGCCATCTCCTGCTCTTCAATACTTAATATATTCAATGTATATGATCCAGGAATTCCTCCTGTTTGAGGAAGTGATGGAAAACTAGGTTAAATTTTCTCATATTGTTCTTCTTCATTTCTCATTGGTCAGTTCATTCTTGTAGTAAGATCATACAAATACAATGAGCAGAAATCAATACATTCTTGGGCCAAGTAACCATTCACGATAGAATCTTTGGGGTGATTCCTATTTCGGACATAAGACTTTAATCTGTACATATTTCTTTCAGTTGGATACATCAAACAAAAAGAAACAGGTCCTCCAAGAAGTATTTCAGTGGGAATATGGACAGTCAGATGCAGCATGAATGTGAAAAATGATGGAGGAAATATTTTCTCCAACTCACACAAAATTAATGAGGCATCTGTAAATATTTTTTTCAAGAAAGAATTAGACAACTTATTAGCACAAAGATCTATAAATAAATAGCACAACCAAATAATAGTCACCCTTACATTATTGGAAAAAAGATGATGGATTTCTATTGGAATCAACTCATGTAGAAGAACGTGATAATCATGAGTCTTTAAATATTTTAGCTTCAAATCTCTTCTGTTGACCCATTTAGATATGTTGCTTGTATAGCCATCAGGAACTCTAAAAGTCTCTAATACTTCCAAAAATTGTTTTTTTTCATAGGTTTCATCACATAAGAAGCACATGGAACTTTCCATTTATTTTCACTGATACGCACAAGATGCAATTCTGGTCTGATGCCCCAATCCATCAAGTCACACCGAGACCGTAAATCATCTTTTGTCTTTCCCTTAACATTTAGAAGTATCGAAAGCAACATTTCACATATACTATTTTCAATTTGCATTACGTCTAAGCAATGACGTAACAAATTGGTTGACCAATAAGGCAAATCAAAAAAGATACTCCTCTTCCTCCAATTGTAACAGGTTTTACTGGAAACATTCTTTCTCTTTCCATATTTCATTTGACCCTTCCTGAATAAAAAACTGAAATCTTTAAATTCATTAAGAATATCAGTTCCATACATACACTGAGGTGGATCATCAGTCTCTATGGTATTATCAAATCTTCGATGATTATTTCTATATGGATGGTCCATTGGCAATAATCATCAATGTCCCATAAAACTAAAACTACAGCGATGTTTCAGTATTCTGGATCGTTTATTCTTCATACAAATAGGGCATGAAATTTTTCCCTTCGTCCTCCATCCATACATCATTGCATAATCCAGAAAATCATTGATTGTGCACATAATCACAGCACGCATCTGAAATATGTCTTTCAAATATGCATCGTATGTGTGCACACCCACATCCCAAAGAAGTTTCAACTCTTTTATTAAAGGTTGCATGTATATGTCAATATCAATGTCGGGATCAGAAGGTCCAGATTTAAGTATACTCATGAAAGTGAAAGGTTTTTTCATACACAGCCATGGGGGAAGATTATAAATGTGTATAAAAATTGGCCATGTGTTGTGCGAAGTAAGCATCTGCCCAAACGGATTAAAACCTTCGTATGAAATACCCAGCCTCACATTACGCACATCAGCTGCAAAACCAGGATATCGAGCATCAAATATTTTCCATGCAAATCCATATTCAAGTTGAACCAACTCATCAGTAGTCTTCTTTCTCTTGGTATCATTCCATCTCATTTTTATTGATATTTCATCAGACATAAAAAGATTCTGGGGTATGGGGATCAATGGAAAGTGACACATTACTTTCTGTGGCACGTGGGATGGTGTTCCATTAGATTTTGACTTCCAGCAGGATGTACCACATTTTATACAATCATTTCGTTCATCGGTTTCCTCCCAAAATAAATTGAAATCTTTTAGGCAAGCATAAATTTTGTTTCTTGAAAATCCAAGTTCCTTAACTAACTTTCATGCCATATAGTGGTTTGAGGGAATATCTAAATCATCTAGAAGTAAATACTTCAAGAAGTTAAGAATGTAATTGATTGTTGTATTAAAAATCCCATATATAGTTTTCCCATGAAACAATCGGATTAAAAATTCCAGCTTTTTCATTTTATCGCGCTGTCGATATACTGGAGTCGTGGCAGCATCAGTCAATTTTTTCACCCTGAAAATATCATCATTTTCATTAGATGCATTATCTATCCTCATATAAATGTCTTCTTGAGTTGAAATCCTTTATTTTTCATGATGAAGAATAAACAGAAACCGATCATCTAACAAATCCTCTAGTCCAATCCTTTTATTTCGATCATCAGCAATTTGAGCTTTCATTTTATCCCCATTGTGATACCACACATAGTAGTTTTCTTAAAAAAACATATTTTATTATGTGGAATATGACTTATTCACGGCTCAACCAAGGTCTACCAACATAATTGGAACATGGGCAATGTATGCGACCACTATCTGAAGCATTGTGAAATGAAAAATCTAAAAAGATCTTCAAATTTTCTTGAAAACCGCTTGAGATCTAATCAGTTTCATACATCCAACTTCTATCCATTTTGTAAAAATAATTGTTATAAGTCATTTCTTCATAATAAATTCAATAATATTGAAGTTTAATCAAAAATATGTTTAAGTGAATGATAAAGGAATGAGTTTATTGTTGATGTAGTGAACTATTAAAACAATGTAAAGCTATACTAATTAATTCAGTTATGTGTGCCTAAATTTGAGGTGAGATGTGTTTTGTAATTTTTTCATTTATCACATACCAAGAAGACACCATAGACCTAATAAAACATTGTTCAAGATATTACAAAGTGAAGGCTTTTCATGAAAGATGCAAAATGTGTAAAGAGAGTTTTTTAAATAAGTTATTGATGCTAAAAATGGAAATATTGTGAAAAGTTGGTACATTTCATAACACCCAAACTAAAGTCCATAGAAAGTACCATATCACCCCACTAAAAAAAGGAAAACCACTTAAAAGGAGTGGATATGAAGAATTCAAATCAAGTTGATTCATATAATCATGACACTTGAATTGTAAAATTAAAATAGAAAACAAATCAAACTACACTTATTGGGAGGGTTGTCCAGGGGGTGGGAGGGTTGTCCAGGGGGTGGGGGTTATCCAAGAGGGTGGGGTGGTGTCCAGGGGGGGCTGTCCAAGGGGGTGGGAGGGCTATCCAGGGGGTGGGGTGGTGTCCAGGGGGGGTTTTCCAAGGGGGTGGAGGTGTCCAGGGGGTGGGGGTATCCAGGGGGTGGGGTGGTGTCTAGGGGGGTTGTCCAAGGGGGTGGGGCTATCTGGGGGGGGGTATCCGTGGGGGTGGGGGTGTCCAAGGGGGGTTGTCCAGGGGGATGGGAGGGCTGTCCAAGGGGATGGGGTGGTGCCTAGGGGGGTTTTCCAGGGGTGGGGGTTGTACAGGGGGTGGGGTGGTGTGGTGTCTAGGGGGGGCTATCTAGCGGGGTGGGGGTTATCCAAGGGGGTGGGGTGGTGTCCAAGGGGGATATCTAAGGGGGTGAGGGTGTCCAGTGGGTGGGGGTGTCCAGGGGGTGGGGTGGTGTCCAGGGGGGTTGTCCAAGGGGGTGGGGGTGGAAAACTCCCCTCCCTCTCGGGACAGCCCACACCCCCCTCCTAAGTGAAATTTGTATAAGAAAATCATCATCAATTTTCTTATCCCATCCGACCATATACCATACCACCCAAGGAATACCCTATAACTCAAAAATATCCTAATGTTATACACAATCCCATAGGACATAATCGATATATGGCCAATCTCATCATCCAACCTCATCCACATCCCAGCATAACACCCCTCTAGGTTGTAACCATACCTCATAGGCCACAAGGAACTCACATAACAATTTCCAACTTACCCAACTCACTCAATAATATAACCCCAAATTGTCACTCAGACCATTATCCCTTTCAAAAACATTCGATGTACTACATGAATAAAAAAACTAAGGATGTGACCATATATCTTATTATGAAGAGGTGTCACTAGAAAAAGTCTAGCAAAACAAAACCACACTAAGAAAACATCTTACATTTATCAATAGAGACAGAAAGATAAATAATACAAATCAACTAAATAGGTTATCACATTATACATGAAATCGATGAATCATATTTCTAATATACTATACATGAAATCCTCCACAAAACTAGATTCATTATACAACCAATACCTCTTATAATTGAGATAACATAACCCACAAAAAATTGAACCACAATTATTCAACACCTCAAATGGGTTTTCACTATCCACATGGAACACTAGAATGCCTTACTGTACAAATGGAAAGGATTCCAATAGAAGAAACTTCTACCCAAGGCCCCCATCACATTAAATAAAATAAAACCTCACTCTCATGATCAGATCTTGCAAAAGGGTCTTGTGGTAAGGGAACATGATAGGAGAAATAGAAATAGAAGCATACCACGTGGATCTCATTTAGGCGAAATCAAAATAAATAACAAACAAAAATAGATGCATGAAATTCCACTTACAGATTAGAAGTGTAGAATTAAATAATTACCTAATTGCAGAGAGAGCTTTGAGAGATACCTTGGGGTGAAGAGAGAGCATCAGCGGCGATTAGGTTTATGGATGCAATTAGGCGGAGGGATTCTGGAAGTACTGCTATTTGGGGGGAAACTTTCCCAATGGTTTGTTAAAACTGTTGGGAAAGATTGTATTTACCAATAGTTTTTAAAAACCATTGGTATATATATAGATTTTCTAAGATTTTCCCAATGGTTTAAGTAAACTGGTGGGAAAAGATAATTCTCATCCCAATATCCCAACTCTTTGAAGAAACAGTTGGAAAAAATTAAGTATACCAGCGGTTTATTCAAACTGTTGGTATACAAGTGTTGGGAAAACACAATTTTCCAGTAGTGAGTTCACTGTTATGATGAGAACCTAGAAGTGACATGACAGTATTATTAAATATAATTTTTATAGCCAAATGATATCATTTAATAGGACACAAATAATACAAGCTATCAAGTGTGGAGACTCATAGAACCTTGAGACACATCTTCATGATGTACACCCTTAGTAATATTCAATGTAGGTGATTATGAGAACATGACTCGCCAATAGAAAATCCACATTTATATGTGTCATTAGATATTCCTATCCATGGATGTGTGTAATGATACTTATACTTTAGGATTATTATTAATATATGTCATGAGTTGTGTACTTTTATGTATTGATGAAATCCATGATGACATATACTCATGGTGATGTAAGATATATTGGGTGTGTCATAAGTGATGTTGTATTAATGAATAATGTGAGAAAAGATTTATCCCTTTTGTTATTTAATTGAAGTTTATATCTCAGGACCTTTGATAAGAATTTAATTTCCTAACTAATTCCATAGTCATGGTAGTGTTTTAAACAAGTTCATTTTTAGAAATTCAAAGAAGGATGCATTGAATATATAGGTTGATGACACTAGCAGGCAACCTGTTTGATTAGAGATATCAAGATAATGGGATTATACTACACATTGTGCGTTTGTAGGGGGTTACATGTCATTGTGATGTTAACTTATTTCTCTATGGGATCATTTGTTTATTTCTAGACACAAACCATGTACTTAAGGTAGTGTAGCCTAATTCCACCGAGGAAGGGGATTAGAGGTTCATGCACTAAGTGTATTTGGAACCTTAGTTAAACTCTAAATGAATTTTACATGTTGGATAAATATTATTTTCACGCATGGTTTAATAATTATTCATATTAGTTTGATTTAAAATATCTAATCACGTGTTATTTTAAATAATATATATGAACTAAATATCTAATAAATATTTATTCACTGGGTAATTATTAACTTAATTACGTGAATACAAAATATTTATTTATTCTGATTTATTCACAAGTTAAAAATTATTTATTTATTTAGTTAAATAAATATTTATTCAATAGTTTTGATGGATATAATATTTATATATATATTGGTGAATAATGTGATGGTATTTATTTAATTAATTAAATAATCATTATTCAAGGGTAAATAAATACTGAGGAGGATTATCAGACCGATTTTAATGGTCTGATGAGAAATGTCATATTAAATATTATTTGAATAAATTTTTATTTATTAATTCAAGAAAAAATAATATTTATTTTATTTGTGAGTTCATCTCATGTAAATTAATTAATAATATTATAATTGTTATTTAGGCATGGGATTCACTGGTAATTAAGAAAATGATAAGGGACCTTGTGAAATTATTTATTTTTTAAACTTGGAACTATATAAACCTAGTTATAAAATTTTGAATAAAATATAACTTGATTCCATAATTATGCATAATAAAATATAGATATAATCCTCTCAATACATAGAGAACTCTCCTCTAGAATGCTCTAAAGAATACAGATAAATTATCCTCCTCTTCCAGAATGATTCTTTCTCCTTTAAAGTATTTGGTTGTGATAAATGATGGTCATAGTAGGCATTATATTCATCTATGTTATCAACTATAGAATTCTACAATGAATATCATATGTCCATAAATTACCTGTGGATCACCACTAGAGGGAATCTATCCTTGATTCCTCTGGTGTAATGACGGTATGATAAGAGTGATCTATCAATTCATTGATGAATAAAGAATTCAAAAAAAGTTAATTCTTAAATAAAATAAATCAATTATAAATTATATGTGAAAAGATCATGTCATTATATATTTTAAGAATGCATTTGTAGTTATGAGGATAAATGTTAATAATTTGATGAAAAATTTTGTTGGGCACCACCCAACATGATTTTACTACACCCTATAACATTAAATGAAATGTTCTATGGAAGTTTTCATTAAACTCATCTCTTTTCCATTGGTTATTTAAAGTAAGTTTCAAATATTTATTTTTTAATGTTTTCTTGGAACACATATATATGGTTTTTATTATATGATGGGTGGGATCAAAATTATATCTCTCTTCAATGCATTGGGTAAAGTTTAATATCTCATGAGATAAGTTTAGAGTAAAGGATATGATTTTTGATCCACTGTGTGATGATAGGTAGGGATGTTATTCCTAATCCGCTATGTGATGGGATACGGGGATGTTATTTTTGATCCATAATGTGATGGTTTGAAGATAGGTGATTTCTAATCCATAACATAATGGGAGTCAAGGACGTGATTCCTGGTACACTATATGATGGGATTTAGGAACATAATTCTTAATTCATAATGTTATGGGAGGTAGAAACATGATTCCTAATCCACTATGTTTTTATTTTTGTGATTTTGTTTATTCCATAGTTCCTTTTAATACTATATTTACATGTTTTTTCACATTTTTATGTTATATTCTTATGTTATTATCCATAGATCATGATTATTATATCATGATTCCATACTCTTATTCCATGATATATGTTTGATCTTTTGATATTACATTCCCTTATATTATGACTCGTAGATAACTATTATTGTTCTATGTTCATTTTAATTAAATATTTCTCCCATGATCATGTTTTCTTATATCCTTATAATCTAATTCTTGATGTTATATTGATAGGTTTTTCCTTAATGAGCGTCTAATCTCACCCCTTCTTATGTTTCCATTCTATAGCTTATGAATATGGGTATGGAAATATGAGATGTTTAGTAGAAGGTATATTGTATTGAAATTATAGAGAAATGATCATAATTATGTCAAATAAGATCACTATATATCTAATCTCCAAAGTCACTAAACCTTTGATTCATGGGATTGTGAGATTATTTATGAGATTCAATATTTAACTTATGGATATGTTGTAAAATATATTCATGTTTAGTTTTGTTTATCTCACCCAGTATCAAATACTCTGTTTAAAGAGTGTTTTTTTATCACCAAAACTAGGAATTTAGGTTTGGGGTGCCTCAAAATCATTAGTACTCTATTTTCGTGAATATACGCCAATAATTGAACAACAAATCACACTAAAAATATGGGTAGAAAATAAAATAACTTCACTCAAATCAATGATCTAATCTATCCATCACATAATAATTTCTATATAATAATCCAAGTTGATTACATCATCCTCAAATTATTTACATGTACTTCACTTAATGAAATATAATGATAATTTAGTGATTGGTAAATGTTAGCTATTGAATTATTTAGTTAACCACATCAAAGAATTTCCAATATCATTTTACAAATTATGAATTAAATTATCATCATCTAAGAGACCCAAGTTATTATCACTATAATTCCCTATGATAAAATATTTTATTTGAATATTTATTGGGAAGACTCTAGAAATTTAATTTAATATGGTTTAAACCGTCATTCTTCATTATCATTCCATGAATTTTAATTTATATATTTCATACTCATAACCTTATCCAAAAAAATTACCATTAGGAGGAAATTAATTTATTATTATTATGTTAATTAATTCATTTTTATCAATGGTCCCCAACATTTTAAATTTTCAGTAGCTTCTAAGATTCCTATTCTTACTTCAGATTTATTAGTTTTCAATTAATTCCATACTCAAATATATATATATATATATATATATAATTAAAATAATTTTGATTTATTTCATCCTTAATAATGAAATTAAATAATCGGTAGGTTCTTAATTAGCAATTACTTTTCATTTAATTAGTTATCTAACACCAATCATTGATAATTTATCATTATCATAAATACTATGATAACATTATTTAAAGTTTATTCATTACATAATATCTTTACTTTAGATTCATTATTTATTCTATTCACGTTTATATAAAATAAATATATACAATTAATTTTCTTTGAATTAATTTTACATCACTTTTAATTATGATAAAAAATCACAAGGAAAATCATTAATTACATTAATAATTTCATTCCCTTACTCTATTAAATCAACATGATGAAATCTTAAAATTATAAACATGGACTTATTCACATTGTTCCTTGATTAATTAATTCACCATGATAAGTTAAAACTCCTTATTTAATCTCAATAACATCTCATTAAACTCTTAACATCAAATATTCCAAGCCAACTCATTATATAATAATATTATTAATTAATAACAATATTTTACTTCAATAAAAAATTGTATTTCAACAACCCATTTTTAGTGATTCAAATAGTATGTTTAAGCTCATTACCTTCATTAAATTAGTTTTTTATGAATGGAAGTAATTTTTTCAACTCATCATATAATTATACCATATCCAAATTATTATTATTTTACTAATAATAACTTCAATAATTTATCTAACATCACTAGGTTAATTGAAATTTTACACATATATAAAAGATTAAAAAATGGTTTATTTAGTTCTAGTTTTTTAATGAGTCTAATTATATTTTTAATTCCAATTTCATAGCTTTCATGCATTCCCACACATGGACCCACCTATATCACAACCTAAGGTTCCATGTAGCACTACTACACACCTAGATAGGTGCTCCAACTACCTTTATGCCACATCCTAGGTTAGTATCTCTTGGCCACCCAATCATAATTGGATGGCCCATACTATAGCTCCATGAAACATTGGATCACCATGAGTGGTGATTTTGAGGGCATTTGATAAATTGATCCGACATTTGGGAGAATGCCACATCATGCTTTATATGAGTGTGTATCCCCATGCCTTTGTGTTTTTATATTGTACGAGGAAATCAGATTAATAAAGATCAAATGGATGTCATGTTTTTTTTAAATCCTAATCATCTATCCACCACTCCACCTATTATATTCATATTCACCATCATCCAAATATTAATACTAGAGAAATGAAGTGTTAAAATTATCTAAAATTTTCAAAAAAATGCATTATCAATAATAGGAGCCTAATATAGCCTCTTTTTTCCAAAAAAAACCATTTATTTTTCCAAATTAAATAGTGGATTGATGTTGAATAAAACCTCACTCTACATTATCCCAAATTTTCTGTCCAATTTATGTGATTCCATATCCATTAACTTAGCCTCATCAATTAATTTCTAGTGATATTTGGTTCATTCCATGATTCGTATGGATATTGAATTTTTCTTAATATGACTAAAACAATCCTTAGAACATCTCTCTCAAATTTCATGAAATATAAATAGAATATTTTTAATATTCAAATTTAATTAAATACGTATCAAAAGGTAGAATATATATCTAAAATCAATCATCATGATTCGATATTAGTTGTTTACAATTAAATAGATAATTTCTGATCACTCAAAATTATCAATATGATATCTCATAATTGTTTTATTAATTTTATAATATACTTATAACATTAGAATTATAATTAAATAATTAATAACATGTATAAACCATGTTATATTAATAAAATTTGAATTCCATAAAGAAATTGAGAGAATCTAGTAAAGAAACCATGGGAGGCTTGTAAAAAACTGAAGAAACCAAATGTTAAAACCAATAAAAAGATAACCTAGTATATACAAACACATATACCTATCCAATATTCCTGAACTATAATTTCACAAATCATAAAATGTATTCTTGGTCACCATGGAATAGTAACTATTTACAAGGGTATCACATTTCATAATGGGAATGATATATCATTTATGAATAATAAAGAATAAATGCACAATAATAAGACAATCAATCAAACTAGTAATAAACCATGACATAAAGACATGAAATTAAAAATTTCAAAAAAACTTTATATAATCAAAACATAATACTCAGAATGAAATAGAAATCTAACTCCATGAGTAACATGGTTTACCCCACATTCCACCTTCTTCGCTATTCCACAACTGAGATTATGGTCTAATACTAATATGATTAATAGTTCTCCCTATAAAATAGATTAAGGGGAAATATAAGGCTGTTACACACCATCGTGTTCATGTAGGGTGTCATGACCCCCCTCTATTGGTACCTCTTCTGGGCTGATAATGAATAGAGGGAGATTACCCCATTTCCAACCTCTAATAGGTTGGAGGTTAGTGACTAGCACTGAGGGTATAAAACACACAATGGGAGACATTAAACTCAATATATGATATTAATGACATGAGAAAAGTTGAAAACCACCAATAGAACCACATCATATATAATAATTTAAGAACCCATAATAATAAAATCCCACAATTCACGAAATTAAATACAATAATTCTCCCAAAATAATGTATCAAAAGAATCCTATACAACAGCACCAACTGTTATTCTCTACTCTAAGCTAGTACAATCTAGATCGGTCACCAAATCACTATTGATCACATAAAAAACAATTTATAAATATATCAGGGTGATCATAAATTATATAATAAGAAAGATCCTTTTAAATACCTCTCATGAAAATGTGAGAATAGAATACTAATGATCTAGTGAACAAGTAATAAAACCAACAAGAACCTACAGGGTAAACTATCCATTCCCAACCTCACGAAGGCTCACTCACCATCGCACATAATATAAAATCATGATATAAAAATAAAATAATCATGGTAACCCTATTACTACTTCCTGAATTATTTTTTTCTCTCACACCCCAATGCCAAATGTCTTTTGCAACCATCCCTTCAATATCATCATCTTCATCATAACATGCAATCTCCATCTCACAACCTATGACAATCATCCCAACTACACATCACAACCTCATCACATTGGTATCCATCGCATCATATGTACAGAGGTAGGGTATCATGAAAATCATGGAAATAAACCTTGTTCTCTCCTCCTAAAATGCATGACCACCACTAAACAAATCATTGGAAAATGTGCCATATACTACTACTAAAGGAAGATCAGTGGGGAGGGGGTAGTCATCCATTCACCCTCACCTACTTTTATATTATAAAAAACACCTGGAACATAAAACCATTGGGAATTAGTAGGGTTATCTAACTATAGTGCGTGTATTTTAAACCACAATAAAATAAAAGGATAGACACTCATGCAAAAATCTCATCCTAAGGGTTAACACAAAAACCCTATAAAACTCACACACTCCACCATTACATCATTGTTACCCATTAACATCCCTTGTCACCTTTATAACATGACTAGCCATAAACCAAATGAGAACAACCATATCACTAGACACAGTTACACATTTAAACATTTATTATGAAAATTATATATTTTCTATTATCTTCCCACATCATGATCATTAGTCTTTCATCACCCATTTTAATAATAATACACTCACAAGATAGAGCCCATATTATTCCAGTTCAACTTTTCCAATTATAAAAGTCCAATTCATAGACATTTAACACATCATTAGTTCAATCCCAACAACCCCATTATATACGTTTTATTAATCTATTCTATCTCATACCATCAAACATCACTAATAAATTCTCTCATCACAGGTCATGCTAAATGATCACCATTTACATCCCCTTCCTTTCTCAACCACCCACATTACCATTACCACAACATCCCCTACCACATCCACACCTCTAAACTAAATCATATCACAATACTTATAGCCACGCACCCACCATATATCATTTCCACACTCTCACAACAACAATAATACAAACTATTAAGGAATACACAATATACAGTCCAACATAAGAACCAATTCAATTCTAGGTTAAACAACCAACCCTTTATATTTATTGGATTAAATTATCATTCAATTATAATAGGTGATTCTAGCATTTAAACATAGAAATAAGTGAGGATTATAATAAAAATAAATTCACAATATAAAAGGGGATTATATCATCAAAAAATTATACAATAGTTCTTTAATTTATGGAGGTTCAGTTATCACATAATACTTAGGTTCTCACCCCAATTTATTCTCATATATTACAGATATCAATTAAATTTTCTTTCTTAGTTATTCATGTTTCTCTTACATAATATGTAGCAACATCAATAACATGGGAAATGACATAAGAATATAGATAAACACATGAAAAAGACTTTCCTTTCCTATTTTCCATCCTCGTAATTATTTTATCTTCTTATGTGAATACATACTAATCATCCAAAGAACCAAAATCATGATAATCATGCAATTTTCACAAAATAAAGGAGAGATTCTTGAATCCCCTACCTCATTTAAATATTTAAGGAACATTCATCATTAAATTATGGAATAATAGAGGATAAAACATCACAAAATATGAAGGAAGTATCATTAGAACCTATCCACAATAGACCATCATCAAGTCTTTTCCCAAAATATTATAATTACACCAAAACAAACCTCCAAAATGAATGAAAAAAAGTATAATTATAAGAATATGAGGGGATATATATATAGAGTGTGTGTGTGTGTGTGTGTGTGCACGCGTGTGCGGGTGTGTGTGTTGATCCTTGGATTAGATCTGATGATCCAAGGTATTTAAACTCTCAAAGTTATAATTGGAGAGTGGTGAAAGAGTTTGGGTTTGTCTAGGGTTAGAGAGAAGAAATGAAAATTTGAACAAAGGGGAATTTGATCCCCTATTTATAGATAAATATCAAAGGGAATCTACCATGGTGTGGTGATCTCTCTCCACGTCGTGGTGCCCCCTGTTCAAAGAATATTTTATTTTCAAGGTGGTTGAATCTCAATTGATTGTTTTTTAGAAACCACATAAAGATATGTTGACCATCACCATGAATTTTACTATGGTGTGGTGCATGGAGTTTTATCCACCCAAAAGCCAACATGACCAAACACTATGGCATAGGAAAATTTTCCAATACTTTTTTCACCTCACCAAGTAAAATAAAACTTCATGGTGACACCCCACACATCATTTTCTCTACCTCAAGTGAATAGGACCATTCCATTACACGCCAACATTCCCAACACCCTAGGAATTTTCCCCATCCTATTTTCTCATAGTGAAACTCAAATTAAACCATGACCAACTAAACATGCATGGTGTCCCCCCTATTTCAAGTAGAGGGAATAGTTGAGATCCTTTCTATAAACTCATCATTTTTGAACCATCATTCCATGTTTTGTGGGTATTTCATCCCACCATTGGTCACCTGGAATTCCCTCCCCCCGTTGGGCACCACACTATGGAACATGCCATTTCAAGGGTACCAGTTTCACACTGGATGAATCACTAAGAACTAAACCCATCCAAGTGGGTATTTTAGAATATCCATTTATTATAAGTGGACACCCCATGTGAAATGTAAACCACCAAGGGTGATTTATTTCCTATTGTTCACCCCAACTCCATTACAGTTGTCCTCTATAACCAATCTTCAAAACTCCAAAAGAAAAAACCACGCCATAGCCTTCCCTAATTATAAAGACTCACAAAACACCCAAAATATCCAACACCAAGACCACTAATATGGATTGGTGACCCTTTTAATGGTCAAGAAGTCATATCTATCCTCTTGAACACCTCCAAACTCTCTCACAATGCCTCAAAGCCCTAGGAAAACACAATAGGAGGTATTTAGAGGTCTATAATCTTACATCAGATACCTCTCAAACAATTATCATCTGTAATAATTAAAATCAAATCCAAGAAGGAAAGAAAAAGGTGGTCCAAACAACCATCCTATGAGATATGATTGAAGGATATCATTATAATAGAACACATCCAACAACACATGAGTCAAGAGCACATAAACACATTACACCAACATCAAAAACCAGATACTTGGGGGAGATACCCCTTAAATAGAAACAAAGATACCAATGAACAAAATATTTATATAAGAATAAAAAATCTCATAAAACATCACTAAACCATTATACATCAACAAATCATCTCATAAGAAATCAAAAAAAACATCTCAACAAAGATAAAACATTCAAAAAAATGGTATATTGAGCATGAATCTATGAATAAAATTCCCATGTAATCTTCTCTAAACTACCATTCAACCAAAGAATATGAAATAAATAAATAGATCATTCTTGAAGCACCTTATCACCTCAATCATGGATCTCATCCAGTTGCTCCACAAATGTCTTTTTTCCTCTGCATCCAACTCTCCCTAATAAATTATGTGAGATTCATTATAAAGATATAATAGGATCTATGATGTGTGGAAGGCATCATGGATCTAACTCGTTTTTAGGTGAATGGGTAACATATAAACCACCTCAATAACTCATCCTAATAACTTAAAAAGGCTAATAAATCTAAGAGATAACTTACTCCCATGAAAAACCATCTATATCCCTCTATGAGGTAAAACCTTTGAAAATACATGATACACAACTTGAAACTCCAAGGGTCTCCTCTTAGGATCATCATAGGACTTCTGAGGGTCCTGTGATACCTTTATCTAATCTAGAATCACTTGGACCTTCTCGATCATGCTCTAAACTATATATGGTAAAAGAAAATTTTTCTCCCTAATCCCAGTACAACACAGTAGGAATTGGAAAGTTCACCCATATAAATCCTCAAAAGGATCCATTCATGTAGAAATTTTGGTTTTTACTTGTAATACTTTTGAATATTTCTAAGAATATTTCTGAAGATAGAAACTGAGTCTCCATGGGATTTTGGGGCCCATAGAGCCTCAGTGTGGTGATATTAAAAATATTAAATATTTTATATCATGAACATGCAGTTTTTATAAAATGTGGATTAACTCCCAAGTGGATTTTTGGATAAAAAATTTGAGACCGCGGTTGAGTTAAAAATGTGGGTTTTAACCTAGGAGAGGCGTAAAGTTTGTTGGTATCAGGTTCCCGATTGAGGGGGAGCATTGGCAGGCGTGTTGATGATATATTCGTTTATTTAAAAATAAATAAACTAATATACCCTTCCCCCACCCTAGGTTTCATGAACATAATTAATGGGGGAGGTTACTCCCTTGCATTATGGATGAACTAAGGTATAACTGAGGGATAGGAGGCATCGTCGAACCCTTTTTTAACACTAATCATCACCAAATCGAGGTGTATCGGCTTCCGGGAATCATGTTGGACCTGAAGCTTTAGAATTTCACAAATAGGTGGGCATATTTATGAGATATATGCCTCAATTACCATTTATGTGTTTTTTATGGTTTTATAGACTTATTACAACTTATAGAGATCCCCTATGGGTAGATCTATAGGTTTCGGGTGTAAATAAAGGGTTTTAGGTGGCTCGCAGGGAATTTCAATTCAAAATTCCCAATCACACAGCATGTAGTGTAGGAGTACACATCATGTTTTCTTCCCATTTAGGGAAGATGGTATGTTGGGTTCTACACGTTGCGTAATGGGGGTGTACACCGTGTAGTGATCCTAGGATATATGGCCAAATACATGGGAAGTAACACCATATAAGGGGACATGGCCATGTGGAAGGACATGACCATATCCTGAGTGTACATGGACTAGAGGAAACAACTAGATACATGGGAATAAAATCTTGTGCATAGGAATGTCCAAGTACATGAGCTTGGTTTAGACCAAGAGAAACATGTCATGTACCAAGGGTACATGTTGTGTGTGATGACTTGGCCAGCCAGGTCATGTGAAAGTGAGCGCACACCCATTGGTTCAGACGAGGTCACACACTATGTGAAATGGGGTACACGTCATGTATTATCCTTATACACACTGAGTACTGATATGGTAAATATCTAGGGGTAGTTATGAGAAATATTTCATGTTTTTTTGGTACACTCCATATACTCCCCTCAAAGTTTTTCCCCCACACATATTTATCTTCATGACTCGGATGGAGGCTTATGAGTAGCCTATCCTAAGTAGTTTTTCATCTAGAACGTGATGGTATCAATGGATTTGTTATGAGAGATATGATTAAAGGTGATTCTTGTGGAATTTTTTTTATTGAAGTATAGATGAGTATTAGTGGGAGTGTTCCCTTGACCCATCTCGATGATGGTACAGTGTGGTATTGCATACTCTGTGTGGGGTTGTGATCCCCTAAACAGGATGAGTTCATATAGAGTTTGTGTATCCCTATGAGATCTTAGGTTAGTATCCTCTATCACTTTGTCTTTCCTAAGTGGGGTTTGTGGTATCAGTGTGACTCTCTTGCATGGGTGTTGATCCCATACTTATAGGGTTGATTCAATGGGGTTTGTAATATCTTCATGTTTATAGTCCTCTACTTTGTGGATAGATCTAGATTAGATTTACGGTACCTACCAGAAGTCCTAAATGAGATCACCTATCCATGCATCATGTTTTTTAGTCTCTACAGGGTTTATGGTGTCCCCCAATAGTCTTGTTAATGATCCTCTATCTAATATTTATGATCTTTGTAGTTCCAAATTGGGTTCATTGTGTCCCCCAATGGTCTTGGGCATGATCCCCTATCTGTGAGTTGAGATCTTCTGGGTTTCAATAGGGTTCATGGAGTCCCCCATCAAGGATTGGTAGGATCCCCTGTCTAAGTATCAAGATCCTTTGGGTTATATCATGACTTTATTCATGGAGAGACCTGACGATCATGTTCTATCAGATGTACGCCATCAGTGATGGTGGGTATGTTTTATCATCTTAGTGATACTCGATGATTGAGATCTCTCGGATGAGTTCCATTCGGCATGGTGGAGTTGTATCCAATGATTGAGATATCTTGGATGAGTTTCATTAGGGATGGAAGGGATCTTGGAGTGAGTTCTCCTAGAGGAGCAATACCTTGATCCTTGAGTAGAATCTTGTGATAGTCTGTATGGTTGAGACCATGAGATAGAGTCTGAGATGATTATATTTGGGTTATTCTAGGATTCCTTGAAGCTTTGTCTCATATCATGATTGATATACCTGGTGGTGATGGGCTAACTAGCCATGTATAGCTGAGGAATGGATGTGATGAAGTTTTATATACTATATATATTAGGTTTTATCCTCTATATTGGGGTTGAGATATTTGTTTCCTTTCAGTTACTCCCTTTATTTTGGGTTTTTGGGGCACCTACTAAGTATTTTTATACTCACCCCTATATGGGTTCTGCATACACATATCATGTATTATGTAGATGATAGGAATTTTTAAAGAGTCCTAGGAGGACCCGAAGTATGAGGATAATAGAGAGATAGACATATCAAGGTTTATATCAATGGTTTCAATTCATAGTATCCCCCTCCTACTGAGCAGGTTGGAACTTTTATTAGTTTTTAATGGGATTATATTTTTCCCTTTTATTCTTTCAATACTTTTTCTATGCTTAGATTTTGGTAAATATGTATGCATTCATTTTGGTATCATTTGTAGTTTTTCACTGCATTGTTTCATGGAGATGGATGTGTGTGTGTGTGTTCATACAGGTATCATAGGATAAGGCCTCCCATGTGTATGATATTCCTACTCGGTGCTAGTCATTGTCCCCTGGACTATTGGAGGTGGGCTTGGGGTTGTGACGGATCGACCTTCCACAAGCCAAGAAGGCACCAGTGGATATAGTCATTAAAATTCTAATGGAAGAGTGGTGGATATTATTATAACCGAACTACACTAATAGTAAGTTCTTATCCCAAGACCCAATAAAATTTAAGATACAAGATTGAAAAATATCTTACATGGTATGGATGATTCTCTCTGTCTTCCCATCCATATGTGGGAGGAAAGTTTTCTAAGGTATAATAGGGAGTCGAAATAACATTGAAGACCACCCCAGACTCATGGTAAAATTAATATACTTATCATAAATTATGTTCCTTAATACCCCATACGTTAATAATATCTCATCTTTATACCACCTTTCAAGGGAATTTACCAAACTTGATTCTATAATCACTATGAAATGTACCGATTTCATCAGTCAGTCTATGATCACCCAAATGAAATCATGTCCCTCTTGGGATCATGGTAGACTAGTGATGAAATATATTGAAATTTTCTCCCACATCTATTCAGGTACATCTAACAACTAAAAAAAACCCAAGAACATGATGATCTACCTTCACTGATTGACAGGTCATACATCATATAACATCCCGCCTTTTTATCACATAAACTTTCATTACATTTTACAAAACCGAGGATCTTTATGGTTTAGTGTCTTGGAAACCAGGAACTTAATACATGAAACAAAAAAACATTCTTCTTAAACACTTGAAAGGCTTCTCCTTATGTTAATCCTAAGTTCATTACTGCATCTCATAACCTGGGGACATACATCAAAAGAAAGGGTGAGCAGAAGGCCCAGTAAGGGAAACAAGGGGAAACATTTAACATGTGAACTTGAGATACATCAACAATGTCATGAAAAGAACTTTAAGGAATGAGAAAGAAATCATGTGGAATATCATAATAAAAATAACATTTTTCATAACTTGAAGATGTTGCTATATCATTTAACATAGACAATCATGAACATATCACCAAGTTCCATCCCCAAGGTGTCATTTGAAAATTACCAAGGTTATTCACCAAGGTATCGTGAAAATTGTAATCTCTAGTGGTTACATCATTACCCAATGCATTGGAGCGCTATCAGGGCACACCCTTAAATTTGCCTTTATTATCATGTGAGCCACATATATCATCATCAAACATTTCATAAATAACCCATATAGTATAAAATAAATGGGTTTCATTTCATAATCATAACGTTTTAAAAACTGCTTTAAAGACATGATCTTTACGTCACTTTAAACCCACGGAAAGGGAAAGCGGGTCTCATGTATGTAAATCCCAGAATTTAAAATAGAACATTTTCATATATATGTGAATACCCTTTTATAAATAAGATCTTTGAGTATTCACTTTATAACATAAAATAATTTTGAGAAAAGAGAGAGGCATTTTGAGACGAAAATTCTGCAGCATAACGGCTATGTTACAAGGTTTTAGAAAACATTGAAAAGAGAGGGGACCCGGTCACCCACTCATAAATGATCCATGAAACAGTAGGGGGAGATATTATAAGGGATTTAAGAACATGGTAATGAAATTTTAAAGATATACCATATGAAATTAAAAACATGGAAGTGAGAAAAAAATAAGATTTCTCTTATGAAAATTCGGCAGCCTAACAGCGTTACATAAACTTCAACCAAAAAATGAATTGATGAGATCAAATAGGGTCTCTCATAATATGAACATAAAAGATCAGTATGATAGATATAGAGATCATACCCCAAAATAATAAAAATGAACTTGCAAGACTTGACATGGAATTAGAACTTTAAAAAGGGAGAAAGGTGCAAGGACCACTTAAAAATTCAGCAGCCTAACGACGCTACTTAAACTTGAAAATACTGAATTGAAGAGATAAAATGGGGTCTCTCATCATATGGTCATAAAATATCAGTATGATAGATATAGATATAATACCCCAACAAAAAAGGAACTTGAAAGAATTGACATGAAAGTAGAACTTCAAAACGAGAAGGGTGAAGAACCACTTAAAAATTTGGCAGCCTAACGGCGCCACTTAAAACTTCAAAATACTGAATTGAAGAGATCAAATGGGGTATCTCATCATATGGTAATAAAAGATCAGTATGATAGATATAGAGATCATACCCCAACATAACAAAAAGGAACTTGAAATAATTGACATGAAAGTAGAACTTCAAAACGAGAAGGGTGAAGAACCACTTAAAAATTCGGCAGCCTAACGACGCCACTTAAAACTTCAAAATACTGAATTGAAGAGATCAAATGGGGTTTCTCATCATATGATAATAAAATATCAGTATGATAAATTTATAGATCATACCCCAACATAATAAAAATGAACTTGAAATACTTTACATGAAAATAGATCTTGAAAATGAGAAGGGAGAAAGAATCTGTTACAAACATTTCGGCAGCCTAACGGCGCCACTTAAAACTTCATAAAACGAAATAATGGGAGTAAGAAGGGATTTATCATTATGTTAACATGAAAAGGGAATTAAGAGGAGTATAAAATAACACCCTTTAACATAATAACATGGAGCATAAAAGAAATTACATGAAAGAGATTTCTTGAAAAGAAAGAGGGAGATCGGATCCCTTACCTTAAAACGTAACTCTTAAAACTCAAAGGTTGGGACCTTGAGGGCTTGGGGGAACCTTGGGAGGACTTCTTGGGAGGTAAGGAGACCTGAAATTAGTTGAGGATGGTTTTGGAGTCTAAAATATGAGATGAGGGCTTGGTATTTAGAGGGAAAGTGAGGGGACAAGGCATTAATGGCCAAGGGACACCTCAAAAGTGGTTTTCTCAAAAGCATGGGCCCTGCCATGGTACTTCCCATAGAGTTAGGCCACATGGGGACCCCCACACAATAATTCATCCTCTTTAGTCGAACATCCTTTAAAATATCTCATGAAATCATCATGACACAGTTATGATGTCATTAAACATACCGAAACCCTAAAACTGTATTTTTTACTATTCACTGAAAATTCAACTTTCTCAGAAAAATCCCAAAATTTCACCTTAACCAAATATCAATGCTCTGATTTCAAAAATGAACTCCATTTTATAAAAATAATTTTCTAAATATTTTTAATTTATTTTTTAAATAAATACACTATTCACCAAAAATTCATTTTTTTTAGAAAAATCCCCAAAAATTACCTTAACATAATATCGATGCTCTGAGTTCAAAAATGAAATCCATTTTATAAAAATATTTTTCTAAATATTTTTAATTTAATTTTTAATTAAAAAACACTATTCACCCGAAAAAAAACTAATACTTGAATAATAATTTATGAAACCGTTTTTTAACCATTTTATTGAATCACATTACTTAATCAAGGTGCCTAGATTATATTAATACTTTATTTAAGTGAGATTACTAATCCATTTGGTCACATTACTAATCCTAATCATAAAATCACTATTCATAATTTACTATTCATCAAAAATTAAGTTGATCTTATTAGACTCTAAATTCCGTACTGAACATATTTGTAGAAGACCATTTTTTGAAAATCAATACACATTTTTATTTATTTAAGGTTTACATAAACATTTTTAAAATATCTTTTTTCTAAAATTCATCAAAAATATGCATACTATATTTATCCGGTCATTTGAAAATTCATAAACTTCATCATAAGAAGAAATCCCAATTTTTATTTAAAACAAAGGATTACACAAGGCAGTTACGGTCTCCTTACATAGCCCCTTATCACACCAGCATAGGACCTAAGTGTAAGGTGTGCTAAGGTGAGGGAATCTGAGGGAGGCTTGGCTAACATCGCACAAGTAGTAATTTCTATCAGTTTGAACTTCTTGCAAAGGTGATTCCGTTCTAGCTTCACACGATGAAGTTCGGCTTGGGTTTGGTCCAGAGCAAAGCCCAATGGTGCTACCTCCTTCCCAAGTTCTGTTAGATGGGCTTCGATCGGTCCAAGACTACTGGGTGAGGCCATCGAATCTTCTTTCTATATTAATTAACCAAGATTACTTGTATTTAGAGACAATAATAAAAACGTTTAGTTCCCAGTGGTCATATTGACCAATGGTCATATAACAGTCAAAACCCTACGGTCTCATTTTAATTATAATCATGTTATCAAATGAAACATTTTTGTTGAGTATCAAAAATAAAATAACACATAAAATTAGGAAACAAGATTTATTCAAAATTTCGGGTCGTTACAATCTTCCCCCCTTAAGAAATTGCGTCCTCGCAATTTTTTTTAAAAATTCGGTTTTGAAATTTCATTGAAAGTCCCACATCGGAAAAGGAGTCAGAAAAATATTACTTTAAAAGAAGGAAAGGTAAGTACAAAGGTCACCTGAGTTACCCATACTAGGATTCCATGGAGGAAAACATGGATATGGAAGAAAAAACAAAGGGTCAAGTTCTGGGGGAGATTGATAGAAAACATGATTAGGAGAAAGTTAACCATAAGAAAATCCCAAACTTATGATGTGTGTAAACGGTCTTTGATTACCTAGTAGGAAACGTAAACCAAAAATGTTTTTGTTTTATGTTACTTTTCATAATTTTGAGGAATTCATTTACTACATAGAACAAAAACATAAGAAAATATACCTACATTCAAGTAGAGTTTTATCCTTTAATAAGTCTCTACCAAAACTAATCTTTTCTCCAAATGATGAGAATTCAAAAACACTTGGCCTCATCAAAACACAAGAATGATCTTCTAGAGAATCACGTATTCCATAAAAGAAAAACTATCTATCTTTAAACATTACTCCCAAAAATAGAAAGGGTAAGATAAAACAACTCTTCAAAAAGAAAGAATCCCATAGGAATGGAAACTACTTTTAAATCTTCAAAGTTCCATGGTACTACCCAAAGTTCATCATAGACCATTCCATAAATAACAGTCCTTAAAATTCCTCAAAATAAACCAAACTAAGATTGAAACCCAAATACAATAAGGACTTGATAACATAGTCTTCCAAAATAAACTCCATTGTTCATCTCCAAACAACATCAACCACTCCTAACATCTTATAACAAAAGTATCTAACCTAAACATATTTTACCCAAGATAGGTTAATCATTACCATAAGTAACCTAAATTACTATAAGTCCACCTTAAATTCATCGATTCTTCAAAATATAAGTCAACCTTACTCCTCAATGAAAATACCGTAGTAATCTATTTACCTCGATCATATAGGGTCCCCAAAATAGTGAACGTCTTCCAAAATAATAATCATCTTTTAATACCCTAATCATCTTTGTCATATTAATACGACAATCATCGCATTTCCTATCACATCAGTTGTTGGGACATGTTCTTCCATTTCTCACCATTAACTAAGAAGAGAAAGCATAATTAGGGGCTTAAGTACTTAGCCAATAATCATGAAAAGGAACTAAAAGTATATAAGGATAACTTGTACAAGAAAAGTATACCCTAAATTTTGATCCCCTAGGTTATCATCTAGGTTATCCATGATCATATATTCTTATGTGAATCTTTATTTTATTTTATCTTTGTTCCTTTAACAATGGTTCATACTAAGCTTATGAATTTACCAAAGCATATCCCCCGGGAGTGTCGTAACCAAGAGTGCAGCAAGGCCTGTTGTCATGTACCAGTTTTCGTTCGAGTCTAGCTCAAAGCGGTGTTTTCGGGTTTTACCCCTATGTACATTTGTGCCAGAGCCACCTCTACCTGCTCATATCCAGACAGGGATGTATTTTCTTGGCAACCCCTTACTCAATACTCACCAAAATACCAGGAAGGTTTCCTATATTTAAACTTTTCTATAGGGTTCTTCCTAGAGTTTTAATATCCTAATTTCCACAAATAACTAAACCATCCTTTGATACCAACTATAACATCCCGCCTTTTTATCACATAAACTTTCATTACATTTTACAAAACCGAGGATCTTTAAGGTTTAGTGTCTTGGAAACCAGGAACTTAATACATGAAACAAAAAAAACATTCTTCTTAAACACTTGAAAGGCTTCTCCTTATATTCATCCTAGGTTCATTACTGCATCTCATAACCTGGGGACATACATCAAAAGAAAGGGTGAGCAGAAGGCTCAGTAAGGGAAACAAGGGGAAACATTTAACATGTGAACTTGAGATACATCAACAATGTCATGAAAAGAACTTTAAGGCATGAGAAAGAAATCATGTGGAATATCATAATAAAAATAAAATTTTTCATAACTTGAAGATGTGGCTACATCATTTAAAATAGACAATCATGAACATATCACCAAGGTCCATCCCCAAGGTGTCATTTGAAAATTACCAAGGTTATTCACCAAGGTATCGTGAAAATTGTAATCTCTAGTGGTTACATCATTACCCAATGCATTGGAGTGCTATCAGGGCGCACCCTTAAATTTGCCTTTATTATCATGTGAGTCACATATATCATCATCAAACATTTCATAAATAACCCATATAGCATAAAATAAATGGGTTTCATTTCATAATCATAACGTTTTAAAAACTGCTTTAAAGACATGATCTTTACGTCACTTTAAACCCACGGAAAGGGAAAGCGGGTCTCATGTATGTAAATCCCAGAATTTAAAATAGAACATTTTGATATATATGTAAATAACCTTGTATAAATAATAGCTTTGAGTGTTCACTTTATAACATAAAATAATTTTGAGAAAAGAGAGAGGCATTTTGAGACGAAAATTCTGCAGCATAACGGCTATGTTACAAGGTTTTAGAAAACATTGAAAAGAGAGGGGACATGGGTCACCCACTCATAAATTATCCATGAAACAGTAGGGGGACATAATATAAGGTATTTAATAACATGGTAATGAAATTTGAAATATATACCATATGAAATGAAAAACATGGAAGTGAGAAAAAAATAAGATTTCTCTTATGAAAATTCGGCAGCCTAACAGCGTTACATAAACTTCAACCAAAAAATGAATTGATGAGATAAAATAGGGTCTCTCATCATATGAACATAAAATATAAGTATGATAGATATAGAGATAATACCCCAACATAATAAAAAGGAACTTTCAAGACTTGACATGGAATTAGAACTTTAAAAAGGGAGAAAGGTGCAAGGACCACTTAAAAATTCAGCATCCTAACGACGCTACTTAAACTTAAAAATATTGAATTGAAGAGATCAAATGGGGTCTATAATCATATGGTCATAAAAGATAAGTATGATAGATATAGAGATCATACCCCAACAAAAAAAGGAACTTGAAATAATTGACATGAAAGTAGAACTTCAAAACGAGAAGGGTGAAGAACCACTTAAAAATTCGGCAGCCTAACGGCGCCACTTAAAACTTCAAAATACTGAATTGAAGAGATCATATGGGGTCTCTCATCATATGTTCATAAAATATCAGTATGATATATATAGAGATCATACCCCAACATAACAAAAAGTAACTTGAAAGAATTGACATGAAAGTAGAACTTCAAAACGAGAAGGGTGAAGAACCACTTAAAAATTCGGCAGCCTAACGGCGCCACTTAAAACTTCAAAATACTGAATTGAAGAGATAAAATGGAATCTCTCATAATATGATCATAAAAGATAAGTATGATAAATTTAGATATCATACCCCAACATAATAAAAAGTAACTTGAAATACTTTACATGAAAATAGATCATGAAAAATGAGAAGGGAGAAAGAATCCGTTACAAAAATTTCGGCAGCCTAACGGCGCCACTTAAAACTTCATAAAACGAAATAATGAGAGTAAGAATGGATATCTCATTATGTGAACATAAAAAGGGAATTAAGAGGAGTATAAAATAACACCCTTTAACATAAGAACATGGAGCATAAAAGAAATTACATGAAAGATATTTCTTGAAAAGAAAGAGGGAGATCAGATCCCTTACCTTAAAACGTAACTCTTAAAACTCAAAGGTTGGGACCTTGAGGGATTGGGGGCACCTTGGGAGGACTCCTTGGGAGGTAAGGAGACCAGAACTTCGTTGAGGATGGTTTTGGAGTCAAAAATATGAGAGGAGGGCTTGGTATTTATAGGGAAAGTGAGGGGACAAGGCATTAATGGCCAAGGGACACCTCAAAAGTGGTTTTTTCAAAAGCATGGGCCCTCCCATGGTACTTCCCATAGAGTTAGGCCACATGGGTACCCCCACACAATAATTCATCCTCTTTAGTCGAACATCCTTTAAAATATCTCATGACATCATCATGACACAGTAATGATGTCATTAAACATATCGAAACCCTAAAACTGTATTTTTTACAATTCACTGAAAATTCAACTTTCTCAGAAAAATCCCAAAATTTCACCTTAACCAAATATCAATGCTCTGATTTCAAAAATGAACCCCATTTTATAAAAATAATTTTCCAAATATTTTTAATTTATTTTTTAAATAAATACACTATTCACCGAAAATTCATTTTTTTTTAGAAAAATCCCCAAAAATTACATTAACATAATATCGATGCTCTGAGTTCAAAAATGAAATCCATTTTATAAAAATATTTTTCTAAATATTTTTAATTTAATTTTTAATTAAAAAACACTATTCACCCGAAAAAACTAATACTTGAATAATAATTTATGAAACCGTTTTTTAACCATTTTATTGAATCACATTACTTAATCAAGGTGACTAGATTATATTAATACTTTCTTTAAGTGAGATTACTAATCCATTTGGTCACATTACTAATCCTAAGCATAAAATCACTATTCATAATTTGTTATTCATCAAAAATTAAGTTGATCTTATTAGACTCTAAATTCTGTACTGAACATATTTGTAGAAGACCATTTTTTGAAAATCATTACACATTTTTATTTATTTAAGGTTTACATAAACATTTTTAAAATATATTTTTTCTAAAATTCATCAAAAATATGCATACTATATTTATCCGGTCATTTGAAATTCATAAACTTCATCATAAGAAGAAATCCCAATTTTTATTTAAAATAAAGGATTACACAAGGCAGTTACGGTATCCTTACATAGCCCCTTATCACACCAGCATAGGACCTAAGTGTAAGGTGTGCTAAGGTGAGGGAATCTGAGGGAGGCTCGGCTAACATCGCACGAGTAGTAATTTTTATCAGTTTGAACTTCTCGCAAAGGCGATTCCATTCTAGCTTCACACGATGAAGTTCGGCTTGGGTTTGGTCCAGAGCAAAGCCCAATGGTTCTACCTCCTTCCCAAGTTCTGTTAGATGGGATTCGATCGGTCCAAGACTACTGGGTGAGGCCATATAATCTTCTTTCTATATTAATTAACCAAGATTACTTGTATTTAGAGACAATAATCAAAACGTTTAGTTCCCAGTGGTCATATTGACCAATGGTCATATAACAGTCAAAACCCTACGGTCTCATTTTAATTATAATCATGTTATCAAATGAAACATTTTTTTTGAGTATCAAAAATAAAATAACACACAAAATTAGGAAACAAGATTTATTCAAAATTTCGGGTTGTTACACATCATACTATAAACACTACTACTGATCTCTTCATATTGGGATACAAAAAATATCCTCCTAAAATTATGATACATCTTGGAGACACCAAGATGAATTTCTAGAGGATATCCATGGAACTCATGAAGGATAACCTCTCACATCACTTTTTGAATGAACTATCTTCTCTAGAACAACAACTGATTTTTCTCATCCTTCAATCAACCCTCTAGGGCTTCACTGTGAGAAACATAGTCTTACATCACCTCCACATATAATTATCCCTAATTAGACTCCTACACCTACCATAAAAAGGTTTATTTCATGAATATTTGATAAAAATATCCTTTTAAATCATACTCCTTATCACCAAGTTCTATAGTCATTATCTCCTATATTCCTCTCAAAGAATCCTCAATCTCTTAGATAACATTGCCTTGTGAAATTTGGATCAGCGTGTCAGCAACCAAATTTTATTTCTATGGGTTGTATAAGATATAAAACTCATAATCTTATAAAAACTCCATCAACATATTCTAACATATATTAATGTCCTATTGGAATAATAAATTCAAAATCTTTCACATCATGTGGACTATAAATATATCATCCCGCCTTTTTATTACATAACTTTTCATTTCAGTTTACAAACAGAGGATCTTTAAAGTCTAAGGTCATGGAAAAAAGGTACATAATACATGAAAACTTTAAACATTATTATATTAAACTTTAAATTCACATCAAAGGTTCATCCTATGTACATTTATTTCATCTCATAAACAAGGGACATACATCAAAGGAAAGGGTGAGTAGAAGGCCCAGTAAGAGAAAACAAGTGAAACAGTTTACATGTGAACTTGAGTGTTATCAATAAAAACATGAGGAATATCATAAAGGAATGATAAATAGACATATAATAGAAATAATAACTTGAATAATAACCTGAAAATTTGTATTAAACAATTAATTAATACATTCATAAGCATATCACCATGGTTCATCCCCAAGGTATCATAAAAATTACCAAGGTTATTCACCAAGGTATCATAAATCTTGTCATCTCTAGAGATTAATTCCTTTACCTAATGAATTGGAGAACTATCAGGGTGAACCATTAATATATATTTATTTTCATGTGATCCACATAGAACATAATCCAAAATTTCATAAATATCCCAAAGAGAATAAAATAAATGGATTTCATATCAAAATCGTGACATTTTAAAAAGTTCTTAAAAACATGATCATTATGTCATTTATAACCCACGGAAAGGGAATGAGGAATTTATGTATGAAAATTCCAAAATAAAATAAATCATTTTTATGTCATGATAAATACCCCTATAAATGAAATATTTTTGGGTACTCATATAAGAAAAATAAAATAATTTATTGATAAAAAGGGAGAGATTTTGTGATGAATTTTTTTGCAGCATAACAGTTATTCAACATGGTTTTAAAAAACATTAAAAAAATAGGGCATAGGGTTAAACCATTCATAAAATACTAATATTATAGTATAGGGACATAATAAAATTAAAATAAGAACATGGTATTGAAACTTGAAATACATACCACATAGAAGAGAACTTGAATGGAAAAAAGAGAAGTTGAGAATTTCCTTATGAAAATTCGGCAACCTAACGGCGTCGCTTAAAAATTTAGAAAATAAGTTGATGAGAGTGAAAAGGTTATATCATCATTTGGAAATAAAATGGAAATAAATAAGGATACATAATAACATACCCCAACATAAGAAAATGGAAATTAAAAGACATAACATAAAATAAGTCTTGATTAAAAGAGGAGGGTGAAAGGTTCCCTTACCTTGAAGAGTGACTTCAAAAACTTGAAGCTTGGGAACTTGGGGGATTGGGTTCACCTTGGGAGGACTCATTAGGAGGTAAAATACTAGATATTCATTGAGGGGTAATTTTTAATGAAAGGAATGAAGTAAACGATTGGTATTTATAGTAAAAGTGAGGGAATATTTTATCAATTTCCAAGGGACACCTCGTTAGTGGTATTTGCAAACACATGGGCTTTACCATGGAATTTTCCCATGGTTTTGGACACATGAGACACCTCATATAATATTTTAATCCAAATGAGTCGACCAGAATTTTAAATTTCATATTACATGATTATGATTCCATAAAACACACTGAAAACTCAAAAACTATATTTTTATTATTCACTAAAAAACAAAACATTTTATAAAAATATCATAAATTCACCCTAAACTAATATCGATGTTTTGAATTAAAAAATGAACTCTATTTTATGAAAATAATTTTCTAAATATGAGATATTAAATTTTTAATCAAAATCACTATTTACCTGAAAAAAAATACTTATACTTAACTAATAATTTCTAAAACAGTTATTTACTTATGCTATTATATCATATTACCATTCAAGATGCCTAAATTATATTTATACTTACTTAAGTTAGGTTACTATTCCATTGGTCACATTACTATTCATAAGGGTAATATTACTATTCATAATTTATTATTCACAAAAATTAAGTTAATCTTATCAAACTCTAAATTCATTACTGATCACAACTGTATATGTCCATTTTTTTAAATCATTTCACATTATTATTTATTTAAAGTATAAAAAATATTTTAAAATACTCTTTTTTTCAATATTCATCAATAATATGAAACTTCTAAAAATTCATCCTATATTTATTTTGACATTTTAAATCTAAAAAAAATTACCATAATAAGAAATAAAATTTTTATTTATACAAAATGATTACACAAAGTAACTAAGGCCTCATTATATAGCCCCTTATAACACCTGCATAGGACCAAAGAGTAAGGTGTGCAATGGTGATAGAATCTTGGGGCAGCTTGGACAACAATTCCCGGGTGATGATTTCTATCAGCTTAAACTTCTCATAAAGGTGATTGAGTTCAAGCTTAACATGTTGAATCTCAGTTTGGGCTTGGTCTAGAGCAAAGCCTGGTGATTCTACCTCCTTCCCAAGCTCCAAAAAATGGGCTTCATACAGCCCGAGTCTGCTAGATGAGGCCATAGACTCTTCTTTCTACATTAGTTATCCAGTATTATTTCTATTTTAAACAACAATAATAACATCAAAAATTATTATTATTTCCAATGGTCATATTGACCAATGGTCATATAACAATCAAAAACTGATGGTCATATTTCGTTTATACTTATATATTTTTTATTGATTATGACATAGTAAGACATGCATTTTCAGGAAACAAAATATTATTTAAAAGTTTGGGTCGTTAAATTCTTCCCCCCTTAAGAAATTTTGTCCCCGAAATTTCAACTCGTACCCTTATAAGAGAAAAGGTGTGGGTACTTCTGCCTCATAGACTCCTTCGGTTACCACTTCACTTATTCATATTTTTGGTTCCTCCACAACACTTTAACAATTTGGGTAGTCTTTTTGCATAGAACCTTGTCTCTACGATCCAAGATCTCCACCGGCTACTCCTCGTAAGATAGGTCATGTTCCAATTTTACCACATTTGGATTTAGTACATGTGAAGGGTTAGGTGTGTACTTCCTCAAGAGGGATACGTGGAAAACATCTTTAACTTGTGCTAGATTTTGAGGAAGTGAAAGACGATAGGCCACTGATTCTATGCGATCAAGGATTTCATAGGGGCCAATGTACCTAGGGATGAGCTTCCCTTTCTTTCCAAACCTCATGACTCTCTTCTAAGGTGAATTTTAAAGAAAGACTTTTTCACTAACATAAAACTCCAAGTCCCTTCGACGGTTGTCAGTATAGCTCTTTTTCCGACTCTGAGCATCCTTAATGTGTTGTTGGATGGCATGAACATTTTATGTCATCTCTTGTACAATATCAGTCCCAAGAATCTTTCTCTCACCAGCTTCATCCCAATAATTAGGAGTTCTACATCGTTTCCCATATAGAGCTTCATAGGGTGCCATTTGAATGCTTGAGTGGAAACTATTGTTGTAAGAGAACTCAAATGATGGGATATGTCGATCACATCCACCTTTAAATTCCATTGAGCGTGTTCTCATCATGTCATTGAGTGTTTGAATAGTCCTTTCAGAATTTCCATCAGTTTGGGGGTGATAGGCATTACTGAAATTAAATTCAATACTTTGATCATGTTGAAGACTTCTCCAAAATTTTGACGTAAACCTTGAATCATGATCAGATACGATAGAAAGTGGAACTCCATGCAGCCTTACCACTTCCTTCACGTAAATCCTAGAAAGTTGATCAAGATAGAAATATTCCCAAATATAGATAAAATGGTTAGTCTTGGTCAGATGGTCCATTATAACCCATATCGCATTGTTTTATTTGGAAATTATTAGGAGACCAGTGATAAAGTCCATAGTTATATTGTCCCACTTCCATGTTGGTATGGTTAGTGGTTGTAATACCCCTTTAAAAAGTTGTTTCTCTTCCTTCACTTTATGACATACCAGACACCTTGTAGTGTATTCAACAATCTCCCTTTTCATATTATCCCACCAAAAATTATGACGAAGGTCCCTATACATTTTCATGCTTCCAGAATGTATAGAGAAAGTAGAGCTATGAACTTCATCCATTATCTCCTTCTTTATTTCTGGAACATATGGAACACATAGTATTGTATGAAATTTCATTACACCTTCTTGATCAATATTGAACTCAAGAAACTTCCCATCCTTCACAGCCTCAAACTTATTCTGTAACAAATGATCTTCTTTCTGAGCTTTCTTGATATTATCTAGTAATGGCGGTTGAGAAATCATTTGGGTTATGGTTGATGATGTATCTTACCTTAAAATTCCCATGTCCATATTTACTAGGTCATTGATCAAAGGATATCTTTGAATCCTTGTCATGGACTGAACAACTGGATATTTCCTACTTATTGCATCAGAGACTTTGTTTTCTCTTTTGGGATGATAATGAGTTGAACAATCAAAGTCTTTAAGAAGTTCCAACCATCTCCTCTATCTCATGTTCAATTCCTTTTGTGTGAAAATATACTTTAAACTTTGATGGTCTATGTATATATCACACTTCTCCCCATAAAGACAGTGACTCCATATATTCAGAGCAAAAATGACTGCAGCTAGATCCAGATCATGTGTAGGATAGTTCTTCTCATGAGTCTTCAACTGTCAAGATGAATAAGCAATCACCTTTTTATTTTTCATAAGGATTCACCCAATACCTTTCAAAGATGCATCGCTAAAAATAACGAATCCTTCTCTACTTGAGGGCAGAGTTAGAACGGGTGCAATAACCAATCTCTTCTTAATATCTTAAAAACTTTCCTCACACTCCTCTGTCCAGATGAACTTGACCACTTTTCTAGTTAACTTGGTAATGGATTATAAAGTTGTGAAAAGTTTTTTAGAAACCTCCTATAATATCTCTCTAATCCAGAAAACTATGAATCTCAGTTATTGTTGTAGGCTAAGGTCGCTCCTCTACAACCTTTTTCTTTTCAGGGTCAACTGTGATTCATTCATTGGTTACAATGTTCCCCAAGAAAGAAACTTTTTTAACCAAAATTCACATTTTATGAACTTTCCAAAAATCCTATCCTTCCATAGAGTTTTTAAAATAACCCTTAGATACTTCTCATGATCCTCACAACTTTTGGAATATATTAGAATATCATCAATAAAAACTACCACAAAGTTATCAAGGTAGTCCTTAAAGAATCTATTCATCAAATCCATAAAAATAGAAGGAGCATTAGTCAATCCAAAGGGCATAGCAACAAACGCATAATGCCTATATCTTGATCGAAAGGTAGTTTTTTGAATATCTTCTTTCATTACCCTCAATTGATGATAACCATATCGAAGATAAATTTTATAGAATAATTGAACCCCACAAATTTGGTGAAATAAGTCATCAATTCTTGTAAGAGGGTATTTTTTCTTCACTATTATCCCATTCAGTTCTCTATAATCAATGCATATCTACATCGATCCATACTTATTCTTCACAAAGAGAATAGGTGCTCCCCAAGGAGATACAATTAGTCAGATAAACCCTTTCTCAAAAAGATCTTGGAGTTGTTTCATTAATTCCTCTAGCTCTATATTTTCCATCTTATATGAGGACTTTTATATCAAATGAGATCTAGGTATGAGTTCAATGGATAACTCTACCTCTCTTTCTGGGGGAGGTCCGGGTAACTCCTCAGGAAATACATCAATGTATTCCTAAACAATAGAGACATTTTCTATCTGTATACTCTCATTTACTTCTTCTTCTTCACCAATAAAATCCATATAGAAGGCTATATGAGGTACTTCTAGAAAAATATTGGGTCGAGAAATCTCTCCTTAGAAGATAATTATTGGTTTCCCATTCAAGACTATTATTATTTCCTTGCTTATGCATTTGATCTTAGCATTATAGTTTGATATCCAGTCCATACCTAGTATAATTTCGAATTCCAACATGGGAATGACTACTATATTTGTGATAATATTGTTCTAACTAAATCAAATACTAGAGTTTCGAAATATTTTTGATTCTTGGATAATCCCTCCAAGAGTATTGACTGATAACTCTACTTTTAGCAATTTAGTGGTTGATTTTAAATTCTTTTCAACCTTGGAGGAAATAAAGGAATGTGTAGAACTAGAATCAAACAAATTACTTGCTAGCTTTTAGAGAACAAAAAGAGTACCTACCACTACATAATTTTGAACTCAAACATCAGCTTTCATGATAGAAAAAGCACAACCTTTCTCCATTTTTCTTTACTAAGGTTGATGGTGATTCCCCTCCACTACCCTTGGATTTGGACAGTGATTAGAAAAGTTCCCAAGCTATCCACACTTGAAGTATTGGATTTCAGGTAGGTCATGCACCATCTTCCCTTTGTCATTAGTGTTGGGAAGTTGAGGCTTCACCTCACTACGACAATTCCATATGATATGTCCATCTCTTCCACACTTGTAGCACTTCCTGCTCCTGAGAAGGCAATTCCCCTGAATGCTTCTTCCCACATTTATTACATGTGGGACGTTTCACTTTCTTGCATCCCCTTCCCTAGTCAAAGATTCTCCCTAAGCTTGGCTCTTTTTTCATTGGATTTATGAGACGACTGTGTCTAACTAAACTCAAGTTCGACTTTTATAGCACTCCACACAATCTCCTCATAGATATCATAGTCTCAGTTGTCTATATTCTTCTGCAAATGAGGTCTTAGTCCACCAAAGAATCTATTAACCTTCCCATTAGGATCCACGAAAAATCATGAGTTGTAATGGGAAAGTCTTGTAAAGTTCATCTCGTAGATTCCAACAGATTCATTCTCCTTTTGCTTCAGCTCAAGAAACTCCTTCTCCATTTTTGTTCTCATTGAATGAGGGAAATACTTATTGAAGAAGATACTTATGAACTCTTCCCACCCCATAGCTTCAACCTACACTCTTGGCCTCATGTTTTTAATCATTTCTCACTATTGATCAGTTTCTCCCTCTAAGAGGTGAACAACCAAAGTGACCTTCTCTTGTTCTGAACAGCAGAGCACAAAAAGAATCTTTTTGATATAGCTGATCCACTATTCAGTAATCAATGGGTCAGTAGATACACTGAACATTGGTGGTCATTGACACTTAAAGGGCTCAATAGAAATTTGTTCCCTTCATTGTTAAATTGTTCTCTCAACTTGATTCGAGTTATTTCCCATAACTTGAGTCAGTTGGTTCATTTTTCTCAGGAAAGTTTCCATTCTGACTTCCATCGGAGTGTCATCAGTGCATGGTCCATTGAGGTCGCCATTTTCACGGTTCCTCCTATTTTCTAAAACTTTATAAAATAATAAAACCTTAGTGAGAATCTTATTTAATTTATGAATATTTTAACCATAAAGGATTTTTATGTCTTAAATCTTCATGATTAAACATATTATTCTTTAACAACAATTACATTTCTCTATAAATCCTTCATAATGATTCATAAAAAGTTCGTGATTAACCAAACATATCCCCTAGGAGTGTCAAAATATGAGTGCATCAAGGCTCGTTGTTGTGCACTAGTTCCCGTTCGATTCAAGCTCAAAGTGGTGTTTTCATGTTTTACCCCTAGATACATCTGTACCATAGCCACATCCACTTATTTGTATCTAGATAGGGATTTATTTTTTCGGAAACCACTTACTTAATATTTCACCAAATTACCAGGAATTTTTCCTATATTTAAACTTTTATATAGGGTTCTTCCTAAAGTTTTATAGCCTAATTTCAAAAAATAACTAAACTATCCTTTGATACCAACTATGGCATCCTTCCTTTTTATTATATAAATTTTAATTTCATTTTACAAACATAGGATCTTTAAAGTCTAGTATCTTGGAAAAAAGATGCATAATACATGAAAACGTAAAACATTCTTCTATTACACTTGAAAGTATTCTTCATGGTTCATCATATGTACATATTTTTCATCTAACCTGGGGACATACATCAAAGGAAAGAGTGAGAAAAAGGCTTGGTAAGGGAAAACAAGTGAAACAGTTTACATGTGAACTTGAGAGATATTAATAAGAACATGAGGAATATTGTAAAGGAATGATAAATAGGCATATCATAGAAATAATAACTTGAATAATAAATTCAAAATGTGGCTAAAAATTCTAATTTAGAGATTCATAAGCATATCACCAAGGTCCATCCCCACGGTGTCATAAAATTTACCAAGGTTATTCACCAAGGTATCATAAATCTTGTTATCTCTAGAGATTAATTTCTTTAACCAATGCATTGGAGTGATATCAAGGAACACCCTTAATATGTATTTATTTTCATATTATCCACGTATATAATAATCCAAAATTTCATAAATAACCCAAATATAATAAAAGAAATGGGTTTCAGATCAAAATCGTGACGTTTTAAAAAGTACTTAAAAACATGATCATTATGTCATTTATAACCCACGTAAAGGGAATGAGGGATTTATGTATGAAAATTCCAGAATAAAATAAATCATTTTTCGGTCATGATAAATACCCCTATAAATGAAAGATTTTTGGGTATTCATATAAGAAAAATAAAAGAATTTCTGGATAGAAATGGAGAGATTTTGAGACGAAATTTCTGCAGCGTAACGGCTATGCAACATGGTTTTAGAAAACATTAAAAAGAGAGGGGATAGGGGTAACCCATTAATAAAATAATAATAGTATATTATTAGGACAGAATAAAATGGAAATAATAACATGGTATGTAAACTTGAAATACATACCACATAGAAGAGAACTTGAATGGAAAAAGAGAAGTTGAGAATTTTCTTATGAAAATTTGGCATCCTAATAGCGTCACTTAAAATATCAGAAAATCAGTTGATGAGAGAGAAAATGGAATATAATCATTTGGACATAAAATTTACAAAAATAAGTATACATAATAACATAATACAACATAATAAAATGTAAATTAAAAGACATAACATAAAATAAGTCTTGACCAAAAGAGGGGGGTGAAAGGTTCCCTTACCTTGAAGAGTAACTTCAAAAACTCAAAGGTTGGGACCTTGGGGGATTGAGGGATCCTTGTAAGGACTCCTTGAAAAGTAAAAAAAGACTAGAACTTAATTGATGAGTAATTTTGAATGAAATTAATGAAGGAAAGGGTTGATATTTATAGCAAAAATGAGGGAATATTTTATTAATTTCCAAGGGACACCTCATTAGTGGTATTTGAAAAACCATGGACTTGACCATGGTATTTGCCCCTGGTTTTGGACACTTGGGACACCTCATATAATATTTTAATCCAAATGATTCTAACAGAATTTTAAATTACATATTACATCTTTATGATGTCATAAAACACACTGAAAACTCAAACATTGTATTTTTAATATTCACTGAAAAAAAACATTTTATAAAAATCTCATAAATTCACCCTAACCTAATATCGATGTTATGAATTCAAAAATGAACTCCATTTATGAAAATAATTTTCTAAATACGAGATATTAAATTTTTAAGTAAAACCACTATTTACCTGAAAAAAATACTACTACTTAACTAATAATTTCTGAAATAGTTGTTTACTTATACTATTATATCATATTACCATTCAAGATGCCTAAATTATATTTATACTTAAGTGATGTTACTATTCCATTGGTTGTATTATTATTCATAAGGGTAATATTACTATTTATAATTTACTGTTCACCAAAAATTAAGTTGATCTTATCAAACACTAATTTCTTACTGATCACAACCATATATGTCCGTTTTTTTAATCATTTCAAATTATTATTTATTTAAAGTATAAAAAATATTTTAAAATGCTCTTTTTTCAATATTCATAAATAATATGAAACTTCTAAAAATTCATCCTATATTTATTTTGACATTTGAAATCTAAAACTTTTACAATAATAAGAAATAAAAAATTTATTTATACAAAAGGATTGCACAAAGTAACTAAGGACTCGTTACATAGCCCCTTATAACACCTACATAGGACCTAATAGTAATGTGTACAATGGTGATAGAATCTTGGGGCGGATCGGACAACATTGTCGGAGTGGTGATTTCTATCAGCTCGAACTTCTCCCAAATGTGATTACATTCAAGTTTAACATGTTGAAGCTTAGCTTGGGATTAGTCCAGAGCAAAGCCTAGTGATGCTACCTCCTTCCCAATCTCCAACATATGGGCTTTGTATGGCCCAATTCTATTGGATGAGTCCATCGACTCTTCTTTCTGCATTAGTTATCCAGTATTATTTCTATTTTAAACAACAATTATAACGTTAAAATTTATTATTGTTTCCAACAGTCATATTGACCAATGGTCATATAACGATCCAAACCCGATGGTTACATTTCATTTATACTTATACATTTTTTATTTATTATGACCTAGTAAGACATACATTTTAAGGAAAAAAATATTATTCAAAAGTTCAAGTCGTTACAATAAAGCACTCCTCAATGAGGTAATGTTTCCATAACGTCAAAGAGAAAATCATAGATATCAACTCAAGATCATGGGTGGAATAGTTAATATCATGGTAATATAATTTCATAGACCCATAGGAAATCACTTCCCTATACTACATCATAACAAAACCCAAACCTAAATGGTAATCATCAAAGGATACCTCAAACATCACTCCTTACTTTGGTAACTAGAGAATAAGATCACTAATAAACTGATTCTTCAGGTAGTTAAATGTCACGGACATTGATTATTCCTTATTAAATCCTAGTACTTACTATTTTAGGTTGTAAATTGGGACATAAATTGAGATAATTCATTCATGAAATTCTAACAATATCCAGATAGACCCATGAAGCCATGGACACCCATCATATTCATTATCTCTACAAAAGAAACAATTATATCAACCTTCATGGGAACCACCCATACTCTCCACTAAGATTAAAAAATATCCAATAAAGTGCACCTCCTATGTCCAAAATTTTCATTTGTAAAACTTCCCAAAGATATATAGGAATCATAGTGTCAATTAAAGATCTCTCAGGTACTCCATGTGCTCCTCTTCTAATTTTGAGTATATGAGAATGTCATTAATAAACATGAATAAATACCTATCTATAAACTCATAGAATAAAAATTTCATGAGTCCCATTAACACCATGGGTTCATTTATGACACCGAACAATGTGACCATAAACTCACGGGGCCTATATCGATAACAAAAACTGGTATTTAGGATGTAATCCTTCTTAACACTCATCTTATGATACACAAAACACATGGTTATATTTGAAAATAATTTTTATCCCTTTAAATGATCAAACAAGTCATCTATACATGTAAGGGGGTAGATATTATAAATTTTCAATTGGTAACTATCATTAATCCACATTCATCCTCAAACCACCATCTACTTTCTTGGAAAACAACATTGAATCACCCCAGTGAAATACACTAGGCTGAATGAATTCCTTTTTCATAAAATTAGAAACTTGTATCCTTAATTACCATAGCCTAAAAGGTGTTATCCAAAATGGATCCATTGAAATTCATGAAGAATTCAGTGGAAATATTATCACAAACTCTATGTCATGTCGAGAGGGTAAGACCACAAAATCCTTAGGGAAAATGTTTAAATACTTCAAAAGGATCATAAGAAACTCCACTACTTGATCCCCCACTAATTCCAAGGTCAAAGATTCTAGCTTCAAAAATAATGTCTCTAAACACCTATAAACCATTTGATAATATTTCTTACCCACAAACTCCACGTGATTGCAATTCCCTAGATTAGGAACCACTATAACTGATGCCCTGAGTCAGGTCGCCACATGACCTCAGGCATGAATCCTCATATGGAAGAGGTTTCTAACTAGCAGCATGGGTCTATAAAGGTATAATAAGGATAATATAACTACTTATCAGATTAAAACCATACTATAAAATAATAACAACTATTAAATAATAAAAATAAAATTGTATAATGAATCAACTAGAGTCAAAGACCAATAATAAACCAAGTAACACATGCTATAACAATATGATGAATACACTACATTCCAGGAAGTCATACAAAAAAGTCCCAAAATACCAAAACCATAAAAGAACCTGTACTCAGTCCCAAGTCCCAAACCAGTCCTAACATCCCATACCCTAACCTTTCATCCCATTCACAAACCAACTACTAGGTCCTTATCTTGTACCTATTCTAGAAAACAAGTAGTGTCTTCTCAGGTACCCAAGTTCCATGGCGTACTGAGAAGGGTGTGAGTAAAATTCAGTTGGACACAACCAATGGTCTATAAAGAAATAACCAGTCTATACAATAGTACATGTAGATAATAAAGGTGCACTAAATAAATAGTGCAACAATATAAACATGTCTCGCATTTAAACAATTATTAATTAACCATCTTGTCCATTAAGTTTCAATCGTGAAATCCATCCAACCTAACTCAATCTGGCCATGTTAGGAACCTAAACCATATCATAGAGGGGTTATACACACTTTTAGTCATGAATGGGTGTTTATTAACCAAATAATTTATCAAAATACTCCAAATCCTTGGTCCAATAATCAAGCTATGTCCATATGTTTGGGATCATAGAGCCTCAGTACGTCATCCCAAACCATACCAACTTTAAGATCATAGATTCTTAGTCTGAAATCCTAAACCAGAAAAACATTGGTGGGCCTAGAGAATCGGTCTAGCCTAACCTGAAACTGAGGATCCTCGTTCCCTAAGTTAGGAGCATAGATCCTTTTTCAGACATCCTAACTCCACTCATGCAACTTACCACATGGATATTCTTCTTTAACCATTTATCACATTTACCCATATATAATTTCAATTACTAAGGTCCCAATGGACCTTTAAAACCAAATCATGGCATAAAACACAAATCAGAATAATCATTTAAAATCATCATAAAGACAACTTTTAAAACATGGGTCTTCCTCTTTGAAAAAAACTTAAACATGCCCCAAGTCTTTCATTTCCATTTCCAACCATTCAAAACAGTCATTAAGAATTTTCACAAAAAGAAGAACCACACCCCCATTTCAAATAATCGTTTGAAATATAATAGGAAAACCCATTTTTCAAATCCCTTAAGGTCAAAACCCCCTTTTTGAAACATTACCCACTTTCAAAACATAATATCCCATCATTGAAAACCATTCCTAGATCATAATCTAAAACACACCATTTAAACCATTTCATAGGCCTCCTAGACATTTCACAAAAACTAGTATAAAAATTTTCAATTACCCCTTAAACCAAATCCAACACACAAATTAATAATTACAACACACTAAATTTCATAATCACCCTATCCTAACATTTACCAACTCATTTTACCATTTTCAAGGGTTTATCATACACCACAGTTAGCCCTAGGTTTGGTCTCACATCATCAACGAACCTAACAGGGTTCGTGAAAGGTATTATACCTCAATATAAAACCCAAATTACTTTCCTTAACCAAAGACATTAAAACTTATCAATGAAACTAATTATCACAATTACGTACACATATAACACATCAAGACTATGGAAAAAATCTTTAAGACCACCTACCTTATGCTCGTAGACAACTGCTCGTCCAACCTTGGCCCTTCACCCTTTCCCAAACAACCTTTAACATCCAAACTTAATATCTACTAGAAAAAGAGGGTTTTAGGGATCCAAAATGAGAGAAAACATTAAACCAATACTCTTATAGAAAATTAAAGGCAACTGAGTTAAAGACATACTCAGAGCTTCAATTTTCACTAAACGACACTATAAACACCTAAGAATCGAGGGAGAATCATCCATTGGAATCTTAGGGGAGAACGGTCCAAAACCCTTGTTGATTTATGGTGAAATGATATGAAATTCTAGTGAGGTATCATAAATACCTATGGGAGATTTTAAATCCCCCCTTTTTTTAATGAGTCGCATGGTTTTGCCATATGGTTTTCCAAACCATGCGTAAACTATGCACCACCCTCTATACAAGAGGGGGCCTAGGTTCCATGGTCTCTTGGGAGTCCTAACAGTTTGAAAAACTAATTGGTAGCCATGTGGGATAGCTCTTTTCAAGCCCACATGGTTTCAGGCTCCCCCCTTGCATGGTTTTCAAACCATAAACATGTCTTCCCAGGCCCACATGGTTATAGTGCACGGTTACTACTAACCATGCGCCAACTGTGTAACATGCACTGGATGTCAATTTCTTCCCTCTTTTGAATCCAAAACCCCTAGGACACCCCCCAAAACTTCTTATACAACCAAGAACCATTTAATTAACCAAAAAAGTGGGTTTAACTAAAATTTAAACAATTATATGCCCCCATGAAGTTTCTAGATATTATAGCCTCCCCACCTTAATATAGATCATCCTCAAGCCACACTTCAAAGAATTACTAAGCCACTGATATAAAAGGGTTGGGTCATTGAACCTGTATAATTGTCTCCCCCTCCCAATTTCCCTCTTGAACACTACCATACTACCACAACACCCGGATTAATGTTATAACCTTACCTCACAAAACTTTCTCACTATGATCCACAACATGAACCAGATGCTCCTCAAAGGATGCATCATCATCAAGCTCAACATAACCAACATAAACACAAGATAAATTTTGGATGATACCAATAGAACTATAATATAATGAGGGAATATAATAAAGCACTACACCACCCTAGGAGATCCAATCAGTACACCTTTGTTTTGAACCCCTCGCAACTCATGGCCTAAACAGTTTTGGAACCATCTCACCTAGTTTCCAAAATTCTAATGGTGACCCAAGATCAACATCACCTGAAGGAACACACAAATTCCAACCACACTCTCTGAACTAAATCAGTCCACAACTCAGGGCCCAACAGCCTCGATCCACATATAAAAATCCAAAACATAACCAAGCACAACCTTCAACTTAAGGAACTCAAGCAATCAAAACCAAATATAACACCTATTTCCAAAACCAAAACATAAGGATGGAACTTACCTGGGCCCATTTAACTTGAAACACTAGTCATGTCATCAACTGGCCAATTTCTCGCTATGGTTCTCCCCACCATATGATTTTTCTCACCACTATCATCTTATGATGTTGGGCACTTCCACTATTGAAAAGGTCCCCTAGAACCTCAACTTAAACTTCCACAATATACCTGATCCATTTCCTAACTCACCATGCCCAAACATCCACAAGAACTCTATTTAGCATTGGAATCCAACCAATCTATCGAAACCAACTAGATTAGACACACCTCGGTCATCTATACATCAACTAAGGACAACTTAGTCCTTCTTAAAAACTCATTTCCATTACAAAAACGAACTTATCATTTCAAATCATCCATGAAAAGTGGTTTACAAATCACCACTTTCATTCCTTTTTCCAGGCCATATCAGACCATTCTAGACCGAATCATCCCAAAATTCCAAACTCCCTATGTTATTATGTTACTACTTCACCCATCCATGACACCTTCTCACTTAAGGAATATCACTATCATCTGACATACCTATAGAAGTATATCCCTAACTTTTGGTAAAACTTCACTATCAAGGCATCCACTACTTCACAAAATGTTATGCTCTATAGTACTCACTGAAATTTCCCTGATACAAACATCCTGAGTTTCCTTGAGAACCAACTTGAACCCAATGCCAATGTTGATCCCAATCAACCACCACATACAAGGCCCACCTAGCCTTCCCCACTAAACTCAAACATGTACCTCACAGGTTTCTCATTAGAACCCTAATGCCACCACATCCACTCCACGATCTATTATACACATCCATAACTAACATATTTCTCCCCACCTTAGGAGTGTCATTGTCACCACTTTCCTTAATCAATTCCAATCACCATGGATCAGGTTTAGATCACAAGATAAACCCCAAAACTTGGACATGGTCATTTATCTTCCACTAGAACAAAAAAACATCATCAACTGCTACATGTTCCTAGATTCCAAGAATGACACTCATGGTGTTCATCAACATTCATTCCATATCAAGGACCTCACTCGTAATTGTTCAATTGTGTACTTCCCACCATACAACTCTATATACACCTCTCCATGAGCATAACCTCCAATAATCCCCATATCCAACCAAAACACATTCAAGTAGCTTGGTGTAAATCCATATCTCTCTCATTATACCCAGGATGATGTCAATATATTGGGATAGATCATCACTAACTAGGAGTATGATAATAATTCATCAATGAATACCATAAAAAGTTATCCATTCATGATGTCGCTTTTACTACAGGGACACATTAACCTTCAAAATTTCTCGGGTTTCCCTTCCCACAAGCATCTCATATGCACTCAACCATCGCCTATCGAGTGGGATTTCCAACCAAAATTCACCACTATATCATGACCCTCTTCAAAGTAGTCGTGATCCAACATTCCATTTGGAACTACTTCCATTACCCCACTCAATTTCTTCTAACACACTCCTGTAAATTCACAATAGAAATGAAAAAAACCATCACACTGATCAAAAAACAAATGGTCTCTCACATAACCATGCTTCCCACTTTGGTTTCATAGAAAATGATAGGTAATTTTCATGATCCACCTATTCACCCATCCCAAATGGCATTGTGCATTCCTAGCACATACCCACACCTAGACCTCATAATAACCCTCAAGGTCTTGCACTTTCCTACGAACGTACACTAAACCTAACTCTAGATCACATGAGTCGTACATCACCAGTGCTAGGCCTAAAACTCACTTACACAACTAACCACAACTCATAGTCCTTTAACCTCATTGGACTCAAGGAATTCACAAAATTCACATCCAACAACCCAACCATTCATACTAACAATCCCAACCATGTGACCACCCCTCACCCCGATTTTCACCTCCATAACAAATGCATCCATCCATGATTTGGTCGCCTCTATCTTGTCCATCCAAATTAAACACTAATTCTATCATTAATCATTGTAAAAAAAATGGGTAAGACACCCAAATGATATCACCCCTTCCAAAAATGACCTTAAAACCAAACACAATAACTTAGGTGTTTCCATGAGAAGAAAACAAGGAATAACCATGAACTTTTACCAAAATTTGATGTCACACACCATGAATCAATTCCACCTCTAAATCACTCACCCATGCTTCACATCCCAAGTCACCCACAACACTGGGCTAACCTCACTCGTGGTTACACTCAATTACTCAAGCCACTGACTGGTGGACACCACGTGAGTCATATTTCCCAAAACCATTGGCAATACCATAAATCCCACCCTAGGAAACACCCTTTGTGTTCCACTGTTGAGGTCCAAAATACCCATTAATGCCATACGCACCCAAAAGCAATAGAAACCCTGTTGACCCATCTCATGGGCCACCCTCAAAGATCAAACAGCACCAACTCCCTAAACTAGAGTCACATTCAGCATAGTATACTAGATCTCTCTAATCTATACACATTAAACCTTAAAAAATCATTGCTCATGGTCGGAAATACTACCCCCATTTCAAAATACACATGACCTAACACACCAAAACCAATATCTGACTCTATGTTTCATGTTTAATGAAAAACAACCACTAAAAAAGACATCACAGGACAAAACACCCATTTCAAGGTCCAACACACAACCAATAATATCACAACCCACAAGGGTTATCACATCCAAATTGCTAAACAACATTTCACAACCTCAGGGTTTCAATTATAATTGAAGGATCAATAAGTAACATTCCACTATCCAATAACAATATAATGAATACAATACATTTCAGGTAGTCATACAGAAAAGTCCCAAAATATTGAAACCATAAAAGAACCTATACTCAGTCCCAAATACCAACCTGATCATGATATTCCATGCTCTAACCTATCATCCCATGCACAAACCAACTACTGGGTCCTTTTCCTAAACTTGTGCCAAAAAAAAGTAGGGTCTGCTTGGGTACCCAAGTGTCATAGAGGCCTGAGTAGGGTGTGAGTACAACGCAGTAGGCCACCAACAACTGTGTCTAGGGAAATAACCCGTTTATACAATATTTCATGCAGATAATCAAAGTGTGGTAAATAAACAGTGCAATAAAAGAAACATGTATCGCATTTAAAAAATTATTAATTAACCATTTTTTTCATTAAGTTCCAATCGTGAAATCCATCTAAACTAACCGGCTCTATCCATGTCGAGAACCTAAAACATATCATAAAGGGGTTACACATACTTTTATTCATAAAGAAGAGTTTACTAACCAAAAAATTTATCAATCTACCCCAGAGCCTTAGTCTGGTAGTCGAGACATGTCCATTTTTTTGGGAGCATAGAGCCTCAGTCTTACATTCCAAACCATGAAAACTTTAGGATCATAGAGCCTCAGTCTAATATCTTAAACTAGTAAAGCATCGGTTTCTCTAGATAATTGGTCTATCCTGACCTAGAAATAAGGATCCTTAGTCCCTAATTTAGGAGTATAGATCCTTATTCCGACATCCTAACTCGAGTAATACATCGATGAGGTCTAGATAATTGGTCTAGCCCGACCTGTGGGAGTAAAGCCTCAGTCCAATACCCCACTCATATAACTTAACATGTGGAAATTATTATTTAACCATTTATCACATTTACCCATATACCATTTAAATTCCTAAGGTCCCAATAGACCTTTAAAACCAAATTATGGAATAAAACATAAATCAGAATACTCATTTAAAATAATCTTGAATCCGCCCTTTAAAACATTGGTCTTCCGCTTTGAAAAAAAATAGAACATACCCTAAGGATTTTATTTCCATTTCCAACCATTCAAAATAGTCATTAATCATTTTCATAAAGGAGAACCATATCCCCATTTCAAATAATCATTTGAAATCTAATAGGAAACCCCATTTTTCAAATCCCTTGAGGTCAAAACACCCTTTTTAAAACATTACCCACTTTCAAAACATCATATCCCATCATTTAAAACCATGCTGGGATCATAATACAAAACAAATCATTTAAACCATTTCATAGGCCACCTAGGCATTTAACAAAAACTAGCATAAAACATTTCAATTACCCCTTAAACTAATACCTACACAAAAATTAAAAATTATAACCCACTCATTTCCATAATAACCCTATCTTGATGTTTACCAACCCATTTTACCATTTTCAAGGGTTCGACATACCCCACGGGTATCTCTAGGCTTGGTCTCACATCATCAACAAACCTAAAAGGGTTCATCAAAGGTCTCACACCTAAATATAAGACCCAAATTAATTTACTTAATCAAATACATTAAAACTCATCAAGTTATAGAATTAACATAACTACATACACATATAACACATAATGACTATGGGAAAAATCTTTAAGACCACCTACCTTATGCTCTTATACAATCTCTCATCCAACCTTGTCCCTTAAACCTTGTCCAAATAATATTTAACATCCAAACTTAGGATATACTAGAAAAAGACTATTTTAGGGTTTTAGAAGGAGAGAAAACGTTTAACCAAGCTTCTTATGGAAAATAGAAGGAAGTTGAGTCAAATACTTACCTAGAGGTTTGATTTTTACTAAACAGAACTCCAAAATCCTATTAATATAGGGAGATTCATCTCTTATAACTTAGGGGGGTAAATTTTGTAACCCATTCTATTTTAGGGTGAAGTGAGATAAAATTCAGGTGAGGTATCATAAATCCCTAGGGAGAATTTGGAAATTCCTCCTTCTTTAATGAGGTGCACAGTTTGGCCGCACGATTGTACAAACCTTACGCAAACCGTGTTTCACCCTATATACAAGAGGGGGCCTGGGTCTCACAGTCTCTTGGGATTCTAAATAGTTTTAAAAACCATATGGTATCCATTTGGGGTGGCTCTATCCAAGACCACATGGTTTTAGGGTCCCACCTTTTAGAGTTTCCAAAATATGCACCTATCTTCCCAAGACCGCACGGTTATGGCATATGGTTACTACTAATTGTGCATCAACCATGAACTATGAATTGGATGGCCATTTTTTCATTATTTCACATCCCAGACACCTAGGAAACCCCCAAAAACTTCTGATACACCCAATAACCATTTCAATAACCAAAAAGTGGGGGTTTAAACAAAATTTAAACAATTACATACCCCCACGAAGGGTCGGGATATTACAATGATAGACCCCCCACACTACAAAATGCAATCCTTCTATTAAAGATATCTATAAATATATATACAAAACACAATAAATCCATTTTAAGGATGAAATCATATGTTTTCTTTAGTAGTATAATGAAATCCCCGTATGATTAATGCTTCCTAACATTAGTTCAAATCCCTGACATGCATCAAATAAACTTGATTGGTATTCTACTAGCATAGTCAACACCAAGGGCACTAGAAGCCTCTACACCTTTAGTCCCATGGTAAAAACTAATCTGGGAGAGATGAAAGATTTTGATTCACTTGAATCAAAAAACTCATAAACCAATGTTTATAATAATAAAATCATACCTCAAATGTTCTTTGGACCATCTGGTGTTGTCACTCCAATGGTATAAAACTACCCATGCCTAAATCCTCGGTCTTTATAGCTATGAAGATGTCCAACTCCATGGAAACACTATGATCTAGGTTCTTGTGGATGAGGTACATCATGATGTTAACCCCTACCAACTTTATCCCCACTTGGAGAAACATAAGCCTATTATCCCTACAATTGAAGATATACTGATGACCCCTCTTACTGGAACTACCTATAAGAAAACTATTGTTGAGGTGGATATGGAAGATAACTTCCCATTTCAAATTAACTCCCTTGGATTTATGGGAATTATATGTGTTTATGGACATGGCCTCAGCAACTAAACCATATAAGTGGGTAAATCTTGGTATATGTACATGAAATACTGACTGAATGGCCCGAAGGCCTTCTTTTTTATTGATTTTTTGATAACCCCTCTTTCAAGGAATGAGGGGGGACCCTTACAAGGCCCATAGTCTTAGTAATTACATTTCACATGGGCTTGGAGACATTACATGACCTGTGGGTATTAAGGAAATCATACAGACTATGACTACTTGAAACTGCTCCTCCCCAGCATATGCATCGTGATCAGCTCTCCACCTTTGCATGACTATTCAGATAGCATGTCCATGTGAAGGGGTAAATAGGTGCGGTACCGATGGAAAATTTCATACCCTATCATTCTTCCAAATTCTGTTTATCCCTACTCTGGTGGATGTGCCCTGCTCTTTCCTCCTCTGGAGTGGTTCCTTGTAGAATCTGTCTGTGCAACTGCAAATCAGGTGGCCCTGAGGGCCTTGAGGTGGCATGAAGTCCATGAGGTGGCCTGAAATCCTTACTGACCCGAAGTCCTTGGGTGGCCCGAAGACCTTAAAGACTCCAAGCCCAAACCAGTGGCCCAAGGTGAATAGTTCCAGCTGCTACAGTACCTGCTATAGTAACCTGAAATTATGCCTCCGCCTGGTTTTGAACCTAGGTCTCATGGATGCACTCAGAGCATAGAGATTGATTACCTGTTATTTGGAACCTCAATTTCCTTGACATCAAAGACCCTATATATAAATCTATTCCTCTCAAATAATAATAATGAACTCCCTAAGAATTCATTCTCTTGGTCAACTTATCTTTCTTATACATCTCCAAGTATGTATGTGGCCTAAATGGAGTGACTGAATATCTGATATCTTGGGAACAACACCTCCTCAAGGAACCATGCTCTGGAAACCTCACCATGAAAGAGGTCGGGGGATAAATAAAGAAGTTCCTTGAACCTAATATGATTCTCTCACTCATTTAGGATCCCTTATAGAAGGGAGGGAAACTCCTACTACTTCACTTCCCTCATCATCAAAGATGGAAACTCTAGAAGGAACTCATTTTGGAAATTGATCAATAAAACAAAAGATTCATTATGCTCCCTAAGAAACAAAAACCACCACTAACATGTTACTCCACTCATCTGAATAACTTCTAGAAGAACTTAATACTTATCCTATGAATGAATCAAACTGAAATCAATCTTTATCTCCTCAAACTAGAGTTACATATCTAAATTAGTTATTATCCCCACATAATTATCTAAACACCAATGCTAGAAAGTGTGCAATGTACTCTGTCGCAAATCATCCTTATTCATTAGGTTAACCCTCTGATGGTCAACTAGATCAATCTATTGAACCTCACCATCCTTCACCGCACTCAGATGAAGACCAGCTGACATATCTATAAGAAATGATAGACTAATAAGCCTGATGGAATGGGATTTATTTAATAAAAAATTCATTTATTTATATTCATTTCAATTTTTCAAAAACCACCCAAGTATAATTAAAATTGAAATCAAGAATTATGAATGTACCTATCCAATGTATCTACTATATAAGCAATGTAACTTCACCTGGTAGGCTCGGGGAGCTTATGGTCCTTGCGACAAATCCCGAGGGGCCTTAAAATCTTATCTCCTAGATAATATCCTTTTCATAATTCATGTACTAGGTTCAGTTGATATTGTTTCCCTACCAACCCATGTAATCTTCAACAGTGCATATTCCCTAAGATCCATCATATCTCTCCACCATCAGTTCTGATACCACTCTAAAACAAACCCCCTCCCCCCACCTCTATTGGTACCCCTCCTGGACCATCAATGAAGTGAGGGAGATAACCCCAAAAGGTCGTCTCTAATAGGCCACAATTTGGTGACTAACATCAAGGTAATAAAACACAAAATGGGAGGCATTGTTCATAATATATGAAGTTAAGGATAAGAGATAAGATGGAAACCAAAAATCAACACCGCATAATATAAAATGGACCATGGTCCTATAATATTAAAATCTTGTGCTACGTGAAATGAAATAAAAACAGTCTCCCAAAATAAAGTACCAAAAGACTCATAGATAGTAGAACCAATAGAAACTCTCCACTCCAAGATATTATAGTCTAGAACCATTACCAAATCCCACAAAATCACCTAAAAAACTTATATATATATATATATATATATATCATGGTGAGAATATCATGTATAATCAATAGGATATTCATCAATACCTCTCTTGAAAATGTTTTAAAATCATGTTAATGCTCCCATAAACAAGTAGTAGAACTGATAATCACCTAAAATATCAAATACTCATTTACATCCTCACTAAATCTCACTCACTAAGTTTCACACACAATATAAGAACATAATAGTATAAGAAAATAATTATAGGCTCCTTAATAGAAAATCCTCATCTCCCATCACTCTTACTCTCTAACACCAAACAACTTATGATCCCATCACTTCCATATCATAATCATCATCATAACGGGAAAGCCTCAACTCTCAAATTGTTCCAAATACTATATCACCTCAATAGGAAATCCCAAATCTCAACATGTTCTAATCATCACAACCACGCACCACAATATCATCACACTCACGTTCATTACATCATATGTCTATAGAAGTAGGGTATCTTGAGCATGAAGTACATAAATCTCATGCCATCATTATACCATGAACAACCCCCAAAAAATAAAATCACTAAGAACTATTCCATATACATCATCTAAAGGAAGAGCAGGGAAGAGAGAGTGGCTAGCCGTCCACCCTTGCTAACTAGGATGTTGTAGAAATCACCTAGAACCCAAAACCTTTAGGCATCAATGAGGTTATTCAACATGGGGTGTGTATAAAAATAAAAATAAAATACAAGTATAGATAGAAATTCATGAATCATATCATAGGGGTGCACAAAATATCTATATAATAACTCACTCACTCCACCATTAAATCATTGTTACCCATTAACACCCTTTTCCACCCCTACAACACAACTAGACATGAACCACATAAAAATGACCATATCATTGGACACAGTTACAAATTTAAAATTTATTTTGAAAATTATAAATTTTCCATTATCTTCCCACATCATCTTCATTAGCATATCATCAACCATTTTAATGATAAGAAACTCACATGCCAACACACATATTATTCCAGTTCAATTTTTCTAGTTATTATAATCAAATTCATAGAAATTTACCACATCATTAGATCCATTATAAAAACCCCATTATATATTCATTAATAATACATTCCTATCACATACCATCAAGAATCAATAATAAATCCTCTCATTGAATGCCATGATAATCTGGCGTCATTACTAACCCCTTCCTTTATTAACCATCCATATCACCATTTCCACAAAATCCCCAACCACATGTTCACCTCATATCCATCTCATATCAAAATAATTTTATCTATACATCCACCACATATCACAATCACTTTTCGCAAAACAATAATAACACTAACTTTTCAATAATACACAATATAAGGGCCAATATAAACACCAATTTAGTTATAGGTTAAAAAACTAACCCTTTTTATTTACAAGATTCAATTATCATTCAATTATGAATGGTGATTAATGTATTTAAACACAACAATAATCAATGCTTCCAAAGTATATAAATTCATAGTATAAAAGGGGTTCATATCATCAGGAAATCATTAAATATTTCTTCAATATAATGGGTTTTATCTATCATATAATATTTATGTTTTCACCCTACTTCATTCTTATAGATTAATGATATCACTTACAAATTATTTCTTAGTTATACATGTTTCTCTTTCCAAATATATAGTAGAAATAATAACACATGATATAACACGATAATATAGATAAACACATGTATGACACTTCCCTTTATTATTTTCCATCTTCCCAATTATTTATATTCTTAATTGAATTCATACAAATATCCTAAAGAACCAAAAGTATGAAAATATCGTAATTTTCATAAAATAAAGGAGAGAGTATTGAATCTCCTACCTTAATTCAAGTTTCAAGGAACAATCACAATTTATTCATATAATAATTAAGGATGAAATACTAACAAATCTGAAGGAAATATCATCAAAACCTACCCATGACATACCATCATTAGGTATTGATCAAACCACATCCTTTAATAGAAGTAAATCACTAAAAACTACAAAAACAATGAAAAAAATGAAAACAAGGGATGATGATAAGAGGATAAGAGTGGTAATAACTCAATACAAGACTTTTATTTGATGATCTATGGTGTTTATAATCTCAATGATATGGATGGAGAGTAATGAGAGGGATAGATTTTGGCTAGGGTTTGAGATAAGAAACAAATATTTTAACCAAGGGGAAGTCAAGACCCTATTTATAAAGGAATCCTGAATAACCTCTACCATGATGTGGTGATCTCCCTCCATGTTGTGTTGGACCTTGGTCAAAGTGGATCTTATTGTTAATATGTTTTAATCTCCATAGATCTCATATTTTAAAAACCATGTTGATATGCCTTGACCAGCACCACGCCTTTAACTATGACATGGTATAGGTAATTTTTCCTCAATATATCCACCATGACCAAACATCATGGTGTAGGTAAAGGTCCATAATTGTTTCACCTCAAAATTTTATGAGCATAGTGTAGTGAAACCCCACTCACTGTTTCCTTTGCCTCATTTTCTCAACCTCACCATGCCCTCGTGAACTAACATGCCTAATGCCCTAGGTGTTTTCCTCATACCCATTTCAAATAGGGTGAATCAAAAATAACCATGCCTAGTGAAATGGGTATGGTGGTCTCCTCAATTCAAACAGATGGAACTATTGATGTACACATCCAATGCCTCCTCATTCATGTACCATCACACCCTATACTATAGGTTTTTCAACCTGCTTGTGGTCACCTAGAATTCCTCCCAACCACCACACCATGAAATAGAACATTTAAAGGGTCCTTATTTCACACTGGGTGAGTCACTAAGAACAACACTTATCTAACTAGGTATTTCATCATACCTATTTTTCATAGGTGTACACCCCATGTGAAACACCAACCACCACAGTCATTTCACTACTCGTGGTGAACCCTAGCTCCAAAAAGAATGGAATCTATAGATAACCTCAAAAACATTGAAATCCAAAAACCACAACATAACCTTCCCCTATTATCAAGACTCCCAAAACACCCAAAAATGGCTAGCACCATACTCACTACTATAGTGTGGTGACCCTCTGAATGGATAAAAACTCATCTTTGGCCTCCAGAGTGACTACAAACTCCCTCTAAATTCCTTCAAGCCCTAGAAAACACAATGGGGGTGATCCAATTATTCATTATATTACATAGGGTGTGAGTTAAATACCATTTTAATCCCATAAGTTTCTACATAAATTCCCTTTATGTTTAAAAACCTTAAATGCTAGTTTGAAACATAATTATAAAGTATCATTTTAATTTTAATTTAAAAAATAAAAAATTAATGATCCTTTTCCTTTTAAAAAAATAAACTTATCCATGTAAAAAATAAGAACATATAATTTTATAATGGAAACATAAAATTAAATTATTTTTATGAAATTTTTCATAATAATTTATCACTTGAAAAATGCATATGGGACTAAGTAAAAGGAAAGAATGGGACTCCATGATATTCTCATCATTCATAAGTGTGTAGGGTGCTTATAAGAGTTGAATACTAAATATGTGGGAAGTCACTAGTTAAAATATCATACTAAACATGTGAAAAAAAACTGAATAGACTAGACAAAGATGAATCCTAAACTATTCCATCTTAGTTAGAGTGAATCTCAACTATAGTTGAGTAATGCTGGGTAGAGTGGAATCACGACCTAGCTATAATGTCATGACTCAGCTCACCTAATCAATAATTAGCTAGAGGAACCACATGACCTCAGGTGTAACTCTCCATACACTAGTGGTGGTCGACTAATAGTATGGGTTTATGCATAATGAGTGGGGATACTATACCCTTTGGTATATTTAAACATGAAATATTTGTGAGAACAAAAATTTAGAGTACCACAGTCAATATACAAGGAAATTTACACTATGGGCTACCCATGGTATAATAACAGCACAAGTTATATAAAAAATAATCATACAATAAGATCATTCATATATACATTAGCTGATAATATCTACCATTATCTGATCATGTATAAGTTATTTTAAAATAAAAAATAATAATGTAGATTATAATTAATAGTTCCTCAAGTCCCTACTCAGTCTTGTATTAACTATCATCACCAAGATCATCCAAAGATCTCAAGGTCCTCACCCTTACCTATTCCAGTAAAGAAATTTTCTCTAGTTCTATGATGCCTTAGTAGGGTTTGATTATACTAAAATAGGCCTGTAATACCCAATATTTTAGTTTATATTAAAATAATACTATCTTCAATAGTGTATAATACATGAAACCCTGATCTTAAATGAACCACGAAATAATATTATTTAAATAAGACTATTATAACCTAGATATTGGGTTGGAGGGTATTAATAAGAAAAAATGTATTATGAAATATATATAGAGTTTTTTTCCTTATAAAAATTTATAATCAATCATAAATTTATTATTAATTGGTTAGAAATGAAGATAAAATCTTTTAAAGTTAAAATAGATATTTTTCATAAAACTATTTTTATGTGTGAAATGTATTTTTTATCTTAATATATTAAATTAATTACTATTTATAAATTATTATAATTAAATAATTATATTATATATCAAAATTAATTAATTAATATTCATTTAATTATGCTTATTATGAAAGTAATGGGAATAAAGTCATTTTATACTTTAAAAATACATTTTCTTTAAAAATTGTTTTTATTGAATTTTGTGTAAGGATATTATAATTGATTTATAACACTTATAGAAATTAAATCTTGAAAAATTGATTCCATGTTTGTAATTAGGTGTTTCAAATTGGGTAAATAGTTCTCTTTTACTTGTGGTCATCATGAATAGTAAAGTTGGTAAAAATGTTATCACTACGATAAGGGTAATACAGAGTTAGAACTATGAGATGAGGCCTAAAAATATACCTAAAACTTGTATTTATTTTATTTAATGAGTTTTTTTACCATAAATACCCAATATTCAAAAAATTTCCAATTTATTTATACATTACTTTGATTATAACCTTTATATTATTTTAACTAAAGGATAATTACAAAAAATGTCACTCTCTTACTTTTAATTTTTCTTATATGTTTTCATTGGGATAAAAGGATTTTATGAATGAATATAAAATAATATTTTTAACATAAATAATTTATTTTCATGATATTAATTTATTTTTAATTTTTAGTGATGGTATAATTACCTTAAACACTTACGCAACACTGATATAATGTATGTGCAAAGAATAGAAAAATCAATGTAAATGATTTTAAAAATAATAAAATTAATAGGTTTTCAATTGATTGTGATATTACGTGAGTTTCATAAGTAATTATAAATTATAATTAATTTTAAATGTTTTTATATTCAAATTTCATTATTGTCTTGATGTCTTTGAAGTCAAATTAAATGAATAGTCCTAAAAATGACTTTAATGATATATTATGATAAAAAATATTTTATTAAATGATTTAAAAATCAAAAAAAAATTAAATGGAAAAATTGGGATTTTAAATGGTTTAAATTTCATCTATTGACCATTTGTGATCTAATTTTAACCTTAGAAGTAAATTTATAGCCCTTAAAGAGTGAAAAATATGTTACCACGGTAAATCAAAAGATAAGGTTAAAAATAAAACTTAAACATGTCTAAATTTTTTTGGTTCAAGGGATTTATAACTTATCATGTCCTAGATTATAAATTATGTCTAGTTGGTTCCACTTTACATGGTTGTGATATTTATTATATTTTAAAGTTCTCAATATTTACAATTGTGCCACTCCCATCACTTATAAAAGGACACATCTTCTCCTCCCTATTTTATAGAAATTGAACCATATATATCAAATAGTACCTACTCAAAAACCTTACTATATTCCTTATTTTTGTTCTTTAACTATTTTTATTACCCTAGGACTGTCCTAATAAGGATTAAGTTGTAATCCAAAATTCGTCTCTCAAATAAGTGGTAATTGTCTTGGTCGACTCTTTCAAAGTTTATTTATTCCTCTACATCCCTTAAATGTATTATATACATCCTAAAATAATTAATTAGGTATCACCAATATTATAATATTTTATTAATATTATGGGAAAACCATTTTCCACCTCCATTACATCCAATGGAAAATGAAAACATCGCTCGTGCATACGTACAACCAATCGTCTCCACATAGCGGTGTAATTCATTTTTCATCATTACTTTACTTGTATGGTTATAAAGGAGTAATTAATGAATATATATTATATTTATAATATAATTATTATTTTTTAAATATAATATATCATTTACCTTCTTACGCTTCCATCTTTTGGAAAATGATAACATTGTTTATGTGTACATGTGGACTACCACCTCCACAAAACGATGTGATTCATTTTTCATGTCCACCATTAATGAATGGTTCTAAATTTGTATTTAATATATAAACATGATAATTATTTCATGATTAATATTCTATAAATGATTAAATCATGACCGATATTCAAGGACCAGAACTACCGAATAGAAACATGTATGAAAAACAGAATAATTAACACACAAGATGATAATATTAATAAAGAATTGTTAATAAACAGGTGATAAAATATTATAATTGAATAATATATGGTATTATAAATATGAATATGGTTATTTTATATATATATATAATAAATATAAATTTATTATATAATATTTTAATAGTTCATATGAATCAAGTTAGATTTGAGGTAAGGGTTTCTCGTCTCACTTTTGTTTCTATGAGACATATACCATATTCACCACCAGTTTATTTCATGTGGCATATATACTACCCCTTTAATATAATATATCATGAATATTCTTATATTAAAGGTATTTAATGTTTCATTTGAAGTCATTTCTTTCATGGGGTTATGATTCAAAAGTTACCAAAGCGGTTAGGGATTTATGTTTCAATATCATTTTAATCAGGATTGTGTATGATTGAATTTTCATTAAGGAAAATTAAATGATAATTGTCTAATAGAACCCATATAATTTATTATCCACTATTTATTTCTGTGTTTTTCATTTTTTTCATTCTCTTCACTGTAGAACTTAAAATGAAATAGAAAATGTTTTTAAGAAAAAACAACTTTGTTTCCCCTTTTGGTCGGGAGTCTTTCTCCTCCGCATACATGTTCTTAAAATGTTCCAAAAATGTTCTTATTTATGAACCAAATATTTTTAAAATTAATTTTCAACTAATTTTGACTATTAAAAAATGTTTTAAAATGGAATATTCTAAACATTTATCATACAGGTCATTTTAATGTTTTTTTACATAAGTGGAAAAAAATTAACATATATATCTTGACTACCCTCTACCATCCTCATATCAATTATACTTTATCAATATTAATTTTAAAAAAATCATGTTTATTTTCAAAGAAAATATTTTTCTCAATATTTTGGTAATTTTTATTTAAAATTGTATAAAAAATGTATTATTTTCTTAAACAAATGAAAAGAATTTTGAAAATTGATTAATAACTATGTTCTTTAATAAAGTTACAAGGAAGTTATTTTTAATTTATTGATTATATATTTTTTTCTAAAGGCTTTTTTTACTACAAAAACCTTCATTTCTAATGAATTGATGGTATTCTTTCATTCTTTACTAATTTATATATTAAACCTTATTTTGTGATCATTCGCTTTCTTGTGATATTTTTCTCTATCACTCTCCATTATTCATTGAACTTTATTTTTATCCTTTATATCCATACCTTCAATATCATGGATGAATTCAATATAATTTATATTAATTAGATGATGTTTTAACCATATATCATTTATATATACAGTTTAAATTGAAGGAAGAAAGTTATTTCATTCATTGGGAAAATATTTTGTATTATTGATTTAACACAGATAATTATTCATTTATAAGGAATTTTAATAATTAATTGTATTGATCATTCAATATATATGAGGAATGAACTGTTTTTTCAAGTGGCTGGTGGGGATCGGTTATAGATATCCCCTCGATGCATTGATAGGTCTCATGAGATAAAATAGAAGTCATTCCATATTATATGGGTACCAAGTTTACACCAACCAATTTATTAATAATAGTGTCTTTAAATGAGTCCTTGGTGGCAATATTCATGATAAATTGATCAGGGCCTTGATAGAAAGATCATACATGTCTGGATTTATGCATGTCCTTTATTGAGAATCAAATTTCCATTATCAGTGTGATTTATATATTGATATTATCTATGAATGTACTTTGAACTCAATTTATTGGTTGAATGGAATGTGTTTTGATTATCCACTCTACCATATTGATTATGACTTCTTTACTCATGATAGCTTCTATTGTATGTAACCCTTACTGAGCATTTAAGCTCACCCTTCTTTTGTTTTCTTTTCTATAAGAATTGATGAATGGTATTTTTATAGATTTTAATGATGAAAGAATGTTTTTTATGGTAAATTTTTATATTTACACTGTAATATGGGAATCAAGTATTTATCTAGTTTTCTAGGACTACTAAATTGATCGATCTTGTATGGTGTTATTCCTTGTATATTATAACAATGTAATAACTAAGCATTGACTCTAGGTTATTAGGGTTAGAGATCCTATAGTTGGTATCATATAAAGTTTACTACTACTCTTAGGAACTAGATTTTAGAATTACATAGCTAATACAAGCATTATGATAATCCGTTATAGTGTTTGATAACTTTTGAGGTAATTTTATTTCATGGATCAATATTCATAATGAATTTGGGATAACTAAGTGAGTGGAATTATTTAGGTATGAAACCTAGTGTAAGGAATGGAATCAATACCTGTGTTCAATGTAGGTATTACCCTAATTATCATTTAAATATAGCAGGTGTTGGAGTAGAACAAATCATAGATATATTGGGGAAACTAACTCAGGTAATAATTAATATCTTTGTTTGTATAAAGAAACCAAATAGAAGAGGATATTGAGTGAAGTATCTTATGATTCTTCATAAAAAATTGTTTATATTTATTAAAAACAACCTAAACCTAGATTAATTTTCAAAAAATAAGAGAAAATTGGAGTTTCGTGAATATTTGGGTGATAAAAACTATAGAAGGAAAAGGATTCAATATCCCACATCTCAAGAATGTGGGAAGAAGCACTTAGGACAATTATTAAATGGAATGGGAGTTAGTTATAAGTGTGGAGAAAAATTCCATCATACTCATAGTATAAAAAGAAATAAAGAATCCACTAATGTATAATAATTTAACTATAAAGAGATGAGGCATTATGCAAACCAATTCCCCAAGCATTTAGGATGGCCCTGATAATTTTTTTATGGTGTTTATTGATGATATATTAAAATAAACCAAGTATTATAAAGATAATTAGAATCACTTAAGAATAATTATATAGTAAAAGGTGTTATATGAGAAATTTGGTAAGTGTGAATTTTGATTTTAGGAAGTTTCTTTTCTTAGAAATATTGTCTCCATGGATGGAAAATCTATTGATCTTTCTAATATAAAAGTAAATCAAAGAATATCCCTCATGGATGAATGTAACATCTAAGGATTTGAATTCAGGGTAATTATGGTCAAATTATAGATTAGATGATTATGATTTAGTGTTATTTATCAATGAAAATTTGGTATGAGGATTAATAGAAAACATATCGGGATTATTCTAATAATATTCATCTATATAAAAAATTAGAAAATACAAATTTTAGAAACATATGTTGAATGGTATCAATCACACTAAAAAGTGATTTTTATGAAAATGTAATATTTTTTGATCTATTTATTGAATAATCCATAAATGATCTTTAAGGTTATTATGTGATATGATAAGGGTTACCTTGGTGAATTTTAATACATTTTATTGTAGTTTATTCAGGAAAAATTATATTTTGGAAATTTTAATTAGGGAATAAACATATTTGAGTGATAAAGATTGTTTGGGGACAAAAATGAGATGATTTTAGAAGAATAAGTGATCAAAAAATACTGGTCTTTTATGTTAAAATTTAATCAAGCATATTTTAAGAGTTTTGAAATGATCTTTAGTTACTATTAATATTTTAGAGATTAATTTTTTTATAAATGTTTATTCATATTGGTTATCAATTTAGCTTGTGTTAACCATTTAAGTTTTTGATAGAAAGAATAAATTTTCATCATTTTTTGGATCTTATAGTCGATTAAAAGTTTATTTTAGTGCTTTAGGCATGAAAAATTCATCATTATCATAATGTTTCACATCTATGGATGAAATCACGCTTATAGAATGGGAGGAAATAAAGTAGAATTTATCGTATTTTCTATCCCTATGTTAAATGAACTTATCATACTCAAGAAAAATAAATATATATCTATTTATTCTTATGTGTAAAGTAATAATCATCTACCAATTTACATTTTTAAAAAATATTTCATAAGTATGAGTGTTATAGAGGTACGTGAATAATAAGTTTCATGGTCATAACCTAGAAATTAGAGTTCATGATAAAATCTATATCTGATTTTATTAATATGTTATGATATATTTAGTTTAGAAAAGATGAATTTAAATTAAAAAGATATAATTTATATAAGAAGGGGATAATTTAACACCATGTGATTTTAGTTTATATTAAAAGAACACTATGTTTTATAGCGTACACCACACACAACCCTGAGCTTAAACGGACCGTGAAATAATATTATTTGAATGTGAATGTTATAACCTAGTCATTTAGTTGGTGGGTATGAATAATAAAAACCTTATTATGAAATATATATATAAATTTATTCCTTAATAAAATTAATAATCTATCGTACATTTATTATTAATTGATTATAAATGGAGATAAAATATTTTGAAGGTAAAATAAATATTTTTCATAAAACTGTCTTTATGTGTGTAATGTATTTTGATCTTAATATATTAAATTAAATACTTTTTATAAATGATTATAATTAAATAATTAGATTATATATATAATTTAATGAATTAATATAAATTTAATTATGGTTATTAGGAAAATAGTGATAATAAAATCATTTCATGCTTAAAAATGGTTTTTATTGCATTCTGTGCGTGAATGTTATAATTAATTTATACCACTTATAAAAATTGAATATTAAAAAATGGATTCCATATTTATAATTTGGAGGTTTAATTTTTTTAAATAGATCCATTTTATTTTTGATCGTTATAAATTGTAACCTTGGTAAATATTTTGTCATTGTGATAAGGTTAAAACACGTAAAACATGTTTAAAACTATGAGATAAAGCCTAAAAATATCCAAAAAACATGTATTAATTTTATTGGATGAGTGTGTTTCTATCATAAACATCCGATATTATAAAATATGGTAATTTATTTCCAATTTACTTTAATTATATCTTTTATATTATTTTAATTAAATCATAATTACAAAAATGTCACTCTCATGCTTTTAATTTCTCTTATATGTTGTTATTGGGATAAAGAGATGTTATAAAGGAATATAAAATATTATTTGAAACATAAATAAGTTTTTTTATGATATTAATTTATTTTAAATTTTTATTTATGGTATAATTACCTTAAACGATTACGCAACATCGATACAATATCTATGCAAGTAGTTGAAAAATCAAGGTAAATGATTTTAAAAACAATAAAATTAATATGTTTTGTATGAATTATGGTATAACTCTATTTTAATATGTAATTATAAAGTATAATTAATGGTAATTTTTTTTTAATTCTAATTCCATTACTATATTGATGTCTTTGAAGCCAAATTAAATTAATAGTCCCAAAAATGTATTTAATGACATTTTATGATAAATAGTATTTTATTAAATAATTTAAAAATCAAAATAAAATATAAAAATTGTGAAATGAGATGATAAATGGTCTATAATTTCAAACATTGACCATTTTTTAGCCAATTTATACCTTATAAGTAAATTTATAACCCTTAAAGAGTGAAAAAAATGTATCACCGCAGTAAAGGTTAAAAAGAGTTAAGAAGGGGGTTAAACCAAAATACAAGGTTTAAAATGAAACTAAAACTTGTCTAAATTTTATTGGTTGAAGTTATTTCAAACTTATCATGTAATAAATTCTAAATTTTGGAAATTTTATGCCACCTGATATTATTATTACATTTATTATTTTTAAAAGTTTGTGTCACTCCTCTAACTTATAAAAAGGAACCTCTTCTCCCCCATTATTCACAAATTTTGATCCCTATAGCTTAGAAAATCCCTACACAAAAACCTTCCTAGATTCCTTCCCTTATTTATTGATCTCATGGTATTACCCTAAGACCATCCTAATAAGTATTAAGTTTTAATAAAAAGTAGGTCTTTCAAAGAAGTGGTAATCATCTTACCCAACTCTTTAAAGTTTATTTATTCTACTATTTTATATAAATTTTTTTGTATCCATCCTAACATAATGACTCCAATATAACCAAAATTTTGATATTTTATTATGATTATGGGACAACCATTTCCCACCTCCTTTACATACAATTTAAAATGAAAACATCACTTATGCATACATACAACCTACAATATCCACATAACGGTGAAATTCATTTTTCATCAACACTTTACTCGGATGGTTATAAAGGTGGAATTAATGAATATATATGATATTTATGACATAATTATTATTCTAGAAATATAATATATTATCTAAATTCTTACCCTTTGTGACACCCACTAGGTTATTGCTGCGTAAAATTTTGAGTTTTATTTTTCTGTTTGGTTTATCTTTAGGGTTTTCAGGCATTAGGGTCGAAAATGGGAGTTTTGGAAGAAATAGACTAGGCTCACAGTTAATTCATGGTTTTTTTTAATCATGTGGCTAACCTTGAAAGTGTTCTACAGAGGTTTCTAATGTAATTTTTCATAGTTTTAGCACGGTTTGTCAAACCGTGTAACTCTTGGGGGTAATTGTGCATCTTGGGTTAGGGAGTGATAGTAGCTCCCACATGGTTAGTACATGGTTTACCTAACCATGTGACCAAACCATGCTACCCTATATATATCACTTCAAAAAATTTCTTTTACCATTTTTTCCCTTTATAATTTTAGGATTTTGGCCTTTATTTTCTTCCCCCATCTTATAAATCCCCTCCTTCTTGGTGTAAAATCTTTTCCTCTTCATAATTTTTATATTTATCATGGATTATTAGTGATTTGGCTTTAGGTGAGTCCAAATATTCTTGGTGTTTTCTTTAATCCCCCTTCTTCATGCTTGTTCTTCCTCTTTCAAAGAAGTATAGAACCCTTGATAGTGGGGTTGGGTGGAAATAGGTTTTTAAATGGGTATTTTGGTTTTTTTCATGTATATTAAGTGTGTGAGGTATTCTTCTACCTATTACAGTTGGTTATAGTTGGAGGCGGTGAGGTTGGAGCTAAATCTAAGGTAGTCTTCTCTATTTAAGGGTGTTTTTCCTGGGTTACCTTTATATTTATAATCTCCTTTGGTTGGGTTTATAAAATTTTCTTTTGATTGATTTATGGTTGATGCATATACCATGATTGATATGTTTTATGAACTGATTGGGAAATTTGGGTCTTTAAAGAGGGTTTTCCAAATGGGTGTGGCATGTATGCACATCGAGTGTTTGATGAGAAGTATTAAAGAAATTTTATGGTTTAAAATGGATTTCTAAAATAATTTTATAAATGGTTTTACCTTTTGAAATTTGTTTTAATAAAATTAGACATATTTTTTATGAAATTGTCTTGTGAAAAAAAAATTCATGAATTGGAACTTTTTTTATTATGTTGGCATGGAGTATCACATGGGTTAACTGAGGTGTGAGTGAGTGATTGTCCAAGGGACTGTGATATCCTTTGTGTAGTAAAACCATGAGATATTCCATTTTGGTTTCTAGGATACCATGGGAGCCTTTGGGTAGGAAGATCATGAGATCTTGCATTTTGTTTCCAAGAGACCATGAGATATCTTGGAGTTGGATCCAGAGAAAGACTGTGAGAGCTTCCATTTTTGCTTAGTTGTTTAGTATACTTTGTATAGAATCACTCACATTAGACCCTTATAGTTAAATCCCTAGTTTCACTTACTCGTGCTGGGTAGGTTTATATACTTCATGCATTTTACTAGTTTCATGTTTAATGTGATGAGATATTTTATTCCCATTTTATATTATTAGTTATATGATGATGTTATGATCACCTATATTATGTCATGTTGGATATGTTAAGAATGTGTTTCCATTTGACCTTGTTTCTTTATTTGGTCCATGTTGAAAATTTATTTTCAAAACATGTTTTGTTTTTATAAATAAAACCAAAGGGATTTAAAATACTTGTTTAAAGTGAAATATTTTCAAATTTGTTTGGTTTTGAAAATGAGATTTCAAACTAGTTTATTGGTTTTCATGGGTAAAAGCCTTAAATAGATTCATGGTATTGTCCTAATGGGATATGTTCCTCACACCCTATATATGTCTTTATGAATATGTAGATTTCATTTTGAAGTACATGGGTAAAGACAAGGGAACCATGTACTTGGGTGGCTTATCTTGATTACCTCCATCCGATGTTGTATGGATGAGATACGGTCTCATGTAGTTGTCTCTAATGGAGTCCTTTTGGGACTTTTTATCTATTTGAGTGTATGTATTGGTATAGTCCCCCCCCTTCTTTTTAGTTTTGAGATTTGACTTTAGATACCATGTATATATATATATCCTATTGTGGAATGTTTTTTTTATGTTGTATATTGTTTCTTATGTTATCTGCTCATATTTGTTATGTGCTTTGGATGTTGTATTTTATTATGTTGAATCTGATGATATTGGTGTGACCATCTCATTTCATGGATGGGTTATGTTATTTTACCATGGGTGAAACTTTTCCCAAGATATTATTGGTTATAATCGGTGCTTATCACTAGCCCATGGTGATTGGGAAGGTGATTTAGGCTCTGTGATGGGCTAGCTCGAGTGAAAGGTCAGGTTGACCCGAGTAATTTCATTAAAAATTGGTATTAGAGCATTATTTATTTTGGAGTTGGTGATATAATGGATCTAGGACCATCAAGACTTGAGAGTTAGGAGTGGAGGAGTGTTTAGCCAACTCTTATTCATGTCGAACCTTGAGTTATTATGGGTGGTTTGGGGTTGTGGTTATGTTTTGAGACTGGTTATGGGTTGTTTTGATGAGATTGTGAGGTATTTCTTGGTTAATGTTGAGCCTCATGGTGATTTGGGGTTTGTTTTGGGTTTTAGGTGAAAATGAGGGGGTCTGGAGGAGGCGTGCAGTTAGTAGTAATCATGTGTAGCCCATGTGTCCTTGTCTACCAACTCTAGTGACACCCTCATGATTGGTGCACAATTAGTCTAATTGTTCATCCAAACCATGCACAGTGGGAAATAATTGGAATTTTTTATTTTTTTCTCCTTGTTCATTTGGTGGTGCTTTTTATGCTAGTATTTTATTATTTATATCCATGATGAGGGTTTATTTTGGTTCTTTTGATTTTATTTGAGTTTGAATTATGACTGATAAATCTTGTATTTTGTGTCTTGTAGATGATACCTCCCAAAAAGACCTCATCCTGGCATAGAGAGGGTATTGCAGATAATAACCCACATGTGAACCCTCTTGTTGATTCATCTCTTTTGGATTGTTTGGTTCATATGATCCAATCCTTCAGTCAAGTGGGTGGTCAATAGCAGACATTCATAGTGGACCATGATCAAGAGTTTATGAGGAAAAATCCACTGATGTTTTGTGGTGACAAGTGAACCAGTGATCCTGAGGAGTGGTTAGGTTTTATTGAGTGAATATTTGAGTTTATGAAGACCCATAAGACCTCTAAGGTGGTATTAACCATGATGTGTCGAAAGTACTAGGTATAAAGTGGTGGGATTCAATGGTGATTTCAATGAGGCATGAAGATCACATTTGGACCACTTTCAAGGTAGAATTTAATTGGCAGTTCTACCCAAAGACCTTGAGTATAGATAAGAACCATGAGTTCTTGAAGTTATATCAAGTCGGTTCATTTGGTGATAAAGTATGTTGCCCAATTTATAGAGTTTGTACATGTCTTCCTGGATCTCCTCATGAACGATTACCTCAAGGTTTGTCATTTTTAGATGAGATTAAAGCTAGAGATTTGGTTCACGCTTGTTCTTATTTTTCTAATAACTTATTCAGAGGTTGTTGATAAGGTGGATGTGGAAGAGGCTGATTTGACTAGAAATATTGGTCTCCATGGTGTTCATTCAGTGGGTGGTAGCCAAATCTCTTCATCTGGATAAAATCTAAAGTGGGATGAGTCTCACTGAGGCGGTGGAAAGAGTGTTCATAGTCGTCAAGTGAAACTCCAGTGGCTTTATTGGGACATAAGCTTGTTATTTTATATCATCATGGGAAGATTGGACACACCAGGCCTAATTTCCCAGATACTCTAAGGGTGTGCCTCCATTGTGTATATTTAGGGTATCTTCAACACTTCTATCAATTTTTTTCGTGGGGAACTGTGCAAGATTCATGTTTTCAAAGGGATCCTAGATATATTATAATGTTTATAAGGGTGGATTATATCACCTATGAGTAAAGAATGATTCTCAACAAAGGAATAAGGCTCATAGAAAGCCTAAGGCATGACAACTTCATGCATTAAAGGTTATTCCAGAGGACTCAGATTCTGCGCCAGCCACTATGAGAGGTACGGTTTTTATTGAATATTTTATGACATCTATTTTATTTTATATGGTCATGTACCATTATTTTATCTCACTAAAGTTTCTTTATGATTTGGTTATATTATTGGAGTTTATTCCATATGTTATGGATTTTCTAACCCCATTGGGTCATAAGAAGGAGAATGGTTTCAAGTGCCTGGAATTTCATGTTTTAGTTGCTGGCATGGAAGGCATTTGGTATTTCCTCTTATTAGGCCTATAAATTTTCATCCTAATTATAAACATGGATTAGATGATTGGATTCAAGGAACTAATTAATTTTTATAACCATAGGGTCTAGTTTCTTACTTTTGATGGGAGCACTCACATTTTTAAAGGTGAGTGGGATCTGCGATCAGGGAGGGAAGGACCGGTTAATTTGGATTTGGGGTTGATTTAAAGCCAGTTTTCTAGGTTGTTCCATAATGATTATAGATAGAGTTCAGTGGGTGAACTTACAGTGGCCATGGATAGGTACCTAGATGTGTTTCTAAAGTATTTTTTATGGTTTCCGTCTCAGCGGGAGTTCAAGTTTACTACTGATATGCTCCCTAGTATGATCTCGGTTCCCTTACCATCCTACCGGATGGCTCTAGCTGAGATGAAAGAGTTAAAAATTCAACTAGAGGACCTTGAGGTTAATGGATTCATCCATCCCAATGTTTCCCTATGGGATTATCTAGTTCTATTTTCAAATAAGGTAGATAAAAGCCTTTGAATTTTCATATACTATTGTAATCTTAATCGAGTAACCATGAAGAATAAATACCCATTACCTAGAATTGATGATCTCTTTGATCAGTTCAGGGGAAGCTATTTATTTTCAAATATTGACTTGAGATTCAGGTACCACCAATTGAGGTTTTAGTAATATGATTCTCTAAATACTGCCTTTCAAGCTGGTATGGACATTTTGAGTATTTGGTTATTCCATCTGGGTTTACCAATGCTCTAGTAGTATTTATGGAATTAATGAACCATATATTCCATCAATTTTTCAACTCCTCTATGGTCATTCTTATGGATGACATCATGGTATATTCCAAGACATATGAGGATCATGCTGACCATATGGAGGTTGTTTTGGGTTGAGGGATAACCATCTATATACCAAGTTTTCAAAGTGCCAATTTGGATCCAAGAAGTGAGGTTTTTTGGGCCACATGATTTCCAAGATAGTAATTTTAGTGGATCTAGAGAAAGTTTGAGCATTCATGTCTTGGGAATATCCTAAGACTGTGTTCAAGATTAGTAGCATTTTGGGCTTGGCCTGGTATTATAGATGTTTCATTCATGACTTCTCTAGGTTAGCTTCTCCCATGAAATATTTGACTAGGATAGGATTAAATTTTGAGTGGGATGAGAAGTGTTAGAGTTATTTTGAGAATTTTTATACCCGTTTGACATCTGCATCATTTTTAATTCTTCCTGGTCATGGGATAGCTTATGTTGTGTATTGTGATGCTTCTAGTGTGGGTTTGGTTTGTGTGTTGATGTAGGAAGGCCATATGGTGGCCTATGTCTCATGGTAGTTTTCCAACATGAGCGTAATTATCATACCAATGACCTAAAATTGGCATTTGTGATGTATGCATTGAATATGTGGTGACGTTACCTCTTTAGGGAACATTTTATAGTGTATTTGAATCATAAGATCCTGAAGTATATTTTCACCCAAAGGGACCTGAACCTCAGACCGAGATGTTGGGTGTAATACCTTAAAAAATTTTATTTTTATATTTCTTATACACCTAAGAATTGGGATGTGGTCACCAACTTTTGAGAAGGAAGCTTCCAGTGTAAGCAGTTTGAGAATCGTCAAATGAGTGTGGTTTGAGGATTCTTGTTGTTGATCTAAATCTAGAGGTGTAAGAGGATATAGAGAAAGTGTTATTTGATAGTGTATAGGTTACACCCCCTATAATCAATCATGTTAGGAGTTAGAAAGTATCCAAAATTGAGTTCTAGGAGATTAGTGGTGCCTTAAATGGTGGTGAGACCTCAAGTGATTGGTAAAGGTCTCTCGATTGTTTGATCCTCTTCAGGAAGCGGCAGGTGGTTCCTTTGATCCTGAGGTAGGAGGTGATGCATGAGGTGCATAATTACAGTTGGGTTATGCACCTCATTGAAACCAAGATGTTCTATACCATAATAGGTCAGTATTAGTGGCCTGAGATACAACATGTAGTGGTAGATTTTGCTTCCAGATGCTTGACCTTCCAGAGAATCAAAGCTAAGCATCAGATACCAACTAGGTTATTATAACCACTTCCTATTCCAGTGTGTAATTGGGATGATATATCTATGTATTTCATGATTGGTCTACCACATTCTTCGAGTGGGAGAGATGATATATGGATTATTGTTGATCTTTTAACAAAATCATCCCACTTTCTTTCCATCGAGGAGTCGATGAAGGTACAAGACCTCGGATGCTAGTATTTTTTAGTGTTTTTTTAGCTTTATAGAGTTCCCTCGGTGGTAGTGTCAAACTGGTATGTTGTTTTTACATCCTTTTTCTCGATGGGAGGCTTTGGGAACCCAGCTAAAGTTGAGCATCGCATATCACCCATATATGGATAATCAGTATGAGTGGTCCATCTAGAATCTTGAGGATATGTTGTAAGAATGTGTGATTGATTTTAAGAAATAAACCTACCATTTTACAAGTTTTCTTAAAATAATAGTTATCAGGCCTTGATCAAGATTTCCCCATTTGAGGCATTGTATGTCCAGCTGTACCAATCCCCATTGTTTTGGGCTGAGGTGGGTGAGCATTCCTTGGTTGGATCAAGTCTCACCCAGGAGATGATTTATGTTTTTTTAGATGATTTAGAAAATCTTAGTGACAACTTAAAGTCACTATAAATCATATTTCAACCATCTTCATCACTTTTTGGAGTTTCAAGTTGGTGATCATGTTTTTTTTGTATCAATTTGACTAAGACATCATCGTTTGGGAAATAATGGAAAGTCGATGTCATGTTATGTCAGTTTGTTTCATGTTGTAGAGAATCTTGGGAAGTTACCCTATCATTTGGAGTCTCCACCATAACTAATCTCAATCCATGAAGTACTTATTATTTCCCAGTTGAATAGATACCATCCAAACCCATATCATGTTCTATAATGGAAATATTTAGAGTTTGAACCTGATTTTATTATTTTTGGAGCAACCTATTCGCATCTTTGATTATCAGAACAAGGTGATCCATAGAAATTCAATCTTGTTGGCCCATGTTCTCTAGAACTAAGGTGTAGATATCCATCAAACATGGGTGTGATAAGTTTTTATGATGGATAATTGGTCTCACCTATTTACTTTAGAGGATTCTTGAGGACTTTCTAGGGAAAAAAGTGGCATGGTGGGGAGTTTGTGACACCTGTTGGGTCACTAGTACATAAAATTTTAAGTTTTATTTTTCCATTTGTTTTATATTTGAATTTTTAGGGAACCAGGGTCAGAAATGGTAATTTTTGTGAGAAATAGACCAAGTGCACATTTGGTTCATGGTTTGTTTAACCATGCAGCTAACTGTGTGGCTACATGCGAGTGGTATATAGAGGGTGATGGTGGGATTTGGAACTATTTAAGCACAATTTTTCAAACTGTGCAGATCCCAAGGGAAATCGTGTGGATTATATTTTTGGTATATGGTAGATCACACGTGGTTAGTGCATGGTTTTCCTAACTACGTGGCCCTGTCTAGCTCACTTAAAATGTGGTATTTTACCATTTTTTCTGATCTGTTTTTATGTTTTTTGGCACTCATTTTCTTCCCCCATTATGTGAATCCCCTCCTCCTTAGTGTGAAATCTTATCCTCTCCATATTTAGTGGATTTCTATTGGATTCTTGGTGATCTGGATTAAGGTGAGTCCAAATATTTTTGGTTTCTTCTTTCATCCCCCTTTTTCTTGCTTGTTCATCCTCATACAAGGAAGTATGGGACCCTATATAGTGGTGTTGGAAAAACCAAGGGTTTTAATGGTGGGTTTGGTTTTTTTTCATGTTTCTTAGGTGTGTGAGGTCACCTTATACCTATTATGGGTGGTTATCTTCAAAGGTGATGAGGTTGGAACTGAATCCAAGGTAGGTGTCTCTGTTTAAGGAAATTTTTCATGGCTTACCTTTAGATTTATAGTCTTATTTAGTTTTTTCTATCAAAATTACATTTTATTGATTTATGTTTGATGTGTAACCCATTACTAATGTGTTTTATAGCTGGACTGGGAAATTTGGGTGTTTGAAGAGGGTTTTCCAAATGGGTGTGTCTTATATACACACCAAGTGATTGATGAGATAGATTAAAGAGGTTTTATGGTTTTCAATGGATTTATAAAATGGTTTTAGAAATTGTTTTACCTTATGAAAGGTATTTTAATAAAAGTGGGGATTCTTTTTTATGAAATTGTATTATGAAATGGTTTTTCAAGAATTGGAACTTGTGTGTGATTATGTTGGCAAGGAGTAGAGCATGGGTTAATCGATGAGTGATCTAGGGGTTTTCCAAAGGACCAACAGAGATTTTGGGTAGGAAAACAGTGAGATCTTATATTTTGGTTTCTAAGGGACCGTGAGAGCCTTTGGGTTGGAGGACCATGAGAGATTCCATTTGATTGCCAAGATACCATGAGATCTCTTGGAGTTTGGCCCGAAGAAGATTGTGAGAGCTTCCAGTTTTCTTATTTAACTAGCATAAATTTCCTAGACTCACTCACATTAGACTCTTATGGTTAGATCCCTAGGTTCACTTACTCATTCCAGGTTGGTTTATATTCTTTATAAATTTTATTAGTGTTTTGTTTTATGTGATGTGATATGTTATCCTCGTTTTCTTTTATTGGTTATATGATGATGTTAAGCTCACCATTATTATGCCTTATTGGATATGTTGAGAATTTGTTTCCATTTGGACTTTTTCTTTATCTAATATATGTTGGAAATTGATTTAGAAAACTTGTTTTTTTAATGGAAACCAAAGGTATTTCAAAGACTTGTTGAAAGTGAAATGTTTTCAAATTTGTTTAGTTTTGAAAATGATATTTTAAACTAGTTTATTGGTTTGCATGGGTAAAATCCAAAAATAGATTCATGGTGGTATCCTACCAGTCTATATTTCTCAAACCCTACATACATATTTGGGAATACATAGATTTTTTTTACAAGATATAGGTAAATGAAAGGACACCATGTTCCTGGGTGCCTATTTTTGATTACTGGCATTCAGTGTTTTGTGGAGGAGATGTGGTCTCCTGAAGTTGGATCTTATGGAGTAATTTTTGGGACGTTGTATCAATTGGGATGTATGTATTGGTATGTTGGGATTTACCCCCCCCCCCCCACACACACACACATACTTTTTAGTTTTAATCTTTGACTTGAGATACTATGTATATATTTCCCATTGTGGAATGTTTTGTTTATGATGCATATTGCTTCTTATGGTATCTTCTTGTATTTATTACGTACTTTGGATGTTGTATTTTATTTTTTTGATTTTAATGATATTGTTGTGTCCATCCTATTTCAGGGATGGTTCATTCCAATTTAGCATGGAAAAAACCCATTCCCAAGAGATTATTGGTCATGCATGGTGCTTGTTGTCAGCCCATAGTGATCAGGAACACACTTCGGGCCATGTGACAAGAAATATCGGGTGATGTCTTTGGTCAAACCGGGTCAATTCATTACACTCTTCCATATGTTGGAAAATGATAATGTTGTTTGTGTGTATGTAAATACTACCACCTCCATGAAGTGATGTGATTAATTTTTCATGTCCACCATTCATGATTTATTATAAAATTTTATTTAATGTATAAACATGGAAATTATACTATGGTTAATATTCTATAGATTATGTAATAATTTCCAAGATGTAAGGACTGGAACTACGAAACTGAAACATGTATGAAAAATGGAAGAGTTAACACCTGGGATGATGATGTAATAAACGATCATTAATAAATGGGTGATATAATGTTACAAGGGAATCATATATTTTAAGATCCTAGATTTCTCCATAAGGTATGTTTTACTTAAGTTTTAGTTTAATCCCTTTATTTGGTCAATTAAATGTTTTCCCAAGTCCTTAATAAGGCTTGGGGTGTTTTGGGGGTTTGGGACATGAAAGAGGAAGAAAAAAGGGGGTTCTGGGCATGTTGCACAGTTAGTGCAAACCATGCGGAATTTATAGGAAACCGTGCGAAAGGAGTTTTTTTGGATAGTAGCCTCTGCATGGTTTGTGAACGGTTTGGAAAACCGTGTAGGTAAACCATGTGAGGGATCTATTTTGGGATAAAAGCATCTACACGGTTTGCGCACAGTTTGGAAAACCATGTGGGTAAACTGTGCGGCCTAGAAAATTTTAAAAAATTACAAAAAATACATTATGGTATTTTTATACCCAACTCAGTGTTTCCTTATTTTTTCCTCCTTTAGACCCTAGGAATGAACCAAAGTCTCCAAGAGCTTATAAGGATCAATATCCCTCATCTTATGGTCATTCGAAGTGTCGTAGGTTGCGGATTTAAGATCTAGGTAAGGCTAAACCCCTCATTGCTTCTTTTTCCTGATTTGGGTTGGTATCTCCATCTTGTCTTCTTATGAAGCTCTCAAAACCTTCTTTTTTGGTGAGATTTAGGGTAAAGCTTCAAGGTTTGGTTGAATCAGGATCTTAGGCTTCAGTTGAGAGTGCATTCTCCAATGGATTCAAGTTAGGTGGTCTACAAGTTACATCCCTTGGTTTTTGTGTAGATTTGTGCATGTAGGGTTTTTATTCTTACCCTCTTTTGATGGGTTATTTATGTCTTTGACATGATGTGATTTAGTGGGTGTCTAAATGGTTAATTGAACCCCTCTTGATTCCCATGGGATGCAAGGAAGAATACTCGACCAAATTAGGGCCACCCATGGGGTGAGCCGATATTCCCCGGACTTAGAGTTTAGCTAAGTAAGTGTAAGGTTGTTGTGAGGGAACATAGAGCCTATGATGAATATGTTATTATGCTTTAAGAATTTTTATTTGGAATTTAGTAATACACTTATGTTGGGTAATGGCCTAAGAGGTTGTTTGGTTGGCATGAAAAAGGGTTAAATGGATTAATGGGGAAATGCTAAAGGATTAGCTTTATACTTGATTATGATTAGTGAGATAGGAATGAAAAATGGGAATGGGATAAAGGGGTTAAGTAATATGAATAATGAATGTGTTAATGGGTTGAGGAAAAGAGTTAAATTCCCATTTATTGATAATTTTGTGATATTGTAAGTGATATTGGCTATGGTTGTTGTAATATGGTCAATGGTGGTGAATGGTAAATAAGCATGTGAACATGGCTTGAAAGAGTGGGGTATCAACTTGAGGTTATACGCCCATGGTTTGAGTTGGAATGAGGTTCTAGATTCACCCCTAAATTCATGGGTTAGGGAATGGGACAGAGTTCTATTCCCCTAATGGTTGCATTCCACTCAGACCGAGGCTTTGAGGTGAGGGTTATGGGTTTGTTATAATGTGATGCCCAGTGAGATAAGGTTTAATTTTATTCCCATGTGCTTGAGAACACTAAATATGCCTAATCCATTTAATACATGAAAAAGGTAGATTAAATCATGAAATTCCCAAGTAGTGAACTCTAATTCAATGGTAGTATAAACTAAATGAACATAGTCTAGAATGGCCCAATGAACTGTGTATCCTTACCTGTCGTCATTTATCACTTTCATGAACTATCTACTTTTGATAGATATTTTTTAGACACCATTGGTGGGGACCTACTAAGTTATACTCACACCCTTCTCGGGCCTCCATTGGGTACCCGAGCATATTTCATGCTTGCATGTCAGTACAAGGGCAAAGGCCCTATGCTAGGGAGTTGAGTTGGACATGGGACGTGGATGGGTGAGGTTCCAGACTTGGAGTTCAGGCCATGTTGGGGATTCTACTATTTTATTTCTTTTGGGGTTTTTTTCACTTGTCACTGTATCATGACATGACATATTTATTATTTCATTTGGTTGTACCTAGTTTTGGTAATTGGTTAATTATGCATGTTATTGATTGTTCTATTTTGTTTCCATTATTTAAGTTATTATTTGTTGTGAATTACTCTAGTAATGAGGGTATAGTCTCCTCACATGACCTATTAGACCCTCACTGCTAGTCTTCAAACTCTGGTGTATGGGGAGGCACGCTTGAGGTCATGTAGCGACCTAGATCGGGTCACCGTTTTAGTGGCTCCCAGGTCAGGGACATTACAAAGTGGTACCAAAGGAGTTCTTTTCTCTTTTATAATATTTGGGGATGGTAGAAAAGAGGTTAGGAATGTGTCGGGCCTTGGTAATGATCTCATTCTTGGGATTAGTTATCCCATGTATAGGGGAAACCCCTAGTCACCCTGGGAGGGGATTGTTGTCCTTGTGTTTTGGTGTATTTGATGATATTTCACCATTGGGTGATGCACTTGTTGTGTGATTTGACAGTTTTGTGATATTTCTCTCATAGACAGAAAGGTATTAGGTTGTGCATTCATGCATCATTCTAGGAACCTATGTAGGAAAGTTACATGCATCATGATAGGCACACACACGGGATGGGTGTGCGGGAGATAAAGACTAGGATGCATATGTTTTCTTAAAAGTAATGAATTGTGCCTAATAAGATGGTATGAATGGGTAAAAAGGGAAGTGAAAATGTCAAGTAGTAATTAGAAAATGGTGTTTGATAAAGAATTAAAATTGTATTAATCTATTGTAGGAGTAAATTGGGATATGGGAATGGTTTTGGATGGGTGTAAAAGATAAGGCTTGTAACCATGAGAATTAGATATCATATTAGCCATGGAATTAGGGAGATGTCCGAGGGTAGTGACCTGGTTGCGATTGGTCTCTTTTGGGTATTTTATGCAAACTATTTTGGTTATGAAAAGTTATGAGCCTATCTATATCTCTTCTTTCTCATAAAATCTTTATGGTTGTGTTCTAAAGCTTATGTTTGGCATTATAGAAAAATGCCACCTCGAAGACGTGCGTCGGTTGGGTGACATGAGGACATTTCTGAGAATGCTTCTTCAGTAGTGGATCAAGAGAACATGGTGGTCCAAGGAGATAGGGAAGATAAATTCCACGATAAATTTTCTCATTTTATATAGATGATGTAATGAGACCCAGGGCGGGTTGCACCGAGTGTGTTTGAACTGACCAGGGAGTTTCAACTGCAACACCCTCTGGCCTTTACCAGAGAGGTCAGGCCATAAGCTACAGAGTTCTGGATAGAGTTCATCCAAACTATTCTTGACCATCTAGATACTCCTCTTGATAAGAAAGTCAAGTTGGCAGCCTATATGCTGAGAGTTCAAGCAAAACGTTGGTGGGACATTATGGTTCAGACAGAGCAGACTGAGGGAATGATGTGGAAGGACTTTCAAGAGAAGTTTCTTGAGAAATTATATACATAAACCTTGAGGCAGGATAAGGCTACATATTTTATGAGGTTGACTTAGGGGACAATGTCGGTGATAGACTATGCTAGTTGTTTCACTGATTTTAGATGCTTTGTTTTGACATTGATAAGAGATGAGGCAGTTGTGGAGAAATGCTTCCAGGACAGGCTGAGACATGAGATCAGATCTCATTTGAATATATTTCATCTAAAAAGGTTTGTTTAAGTGTTGGATAAAGTCCTTATCTTAGAGGTGGAAATTAAGGGAGATTCAAGTAGTGAACTTGTTGCGCCATCTGGGCGATAAAGTGGTGTGGCTTTTGATAGTAGGAAGCACCACTTCAGAACCTTTTAGTAATGTGCAAGAACACAGAATAGTCAGAAGAGGGGGTAAACTTATCAAGGTGGCAACCATGTCTTTTTTTATTAGTGCGGAAGGCTGGGGCACAAGCATGACCAGTGTCCCCGCCCACCGATCGAGTGCCAAGCATGCAGCAGGTTAGGCCACGTGCAAAGGTTTTGCAGGAACCTACAATAGTTGGAGAATGATGGAGGTCAGAGGCAAATATCGAGCGTATAAAGGGGGTTGGTTACCCCATATCAGGAAGGTAGTTGGAGATCCACATACCATACTGGTAGGGGTGGTGGACGTGGAACTCTGGGGCAAGATCACCCTTACCAATAGAGCAGTGCAGTGTAGGGTACTCAGGATAGAGCCCAGGGTAAAAAATCAGGTCATCTCCATGCAGTTCAGGCTACACCTAAAGGTGGTGAGGTAGGACCATCTACTGTTTGAGGTACAATTCTTATAGTCTTCACGCTTTTTAGTGCTTTATTTGATACAGGTGCAACACATTCCTTTATTTTTGCTCTGTTCGTAGTTGTGTTGGGCTTAACTGTAGAGACTGCATGTGGGGTAATGTCGCTTGATACTCCTCTAGGGGTGCGAGTTGAGAACATCGGGTAGTGTAAGGGTTGTGCTCTAGAGGTTGGTGGGTATCATTTTCTGTGGGATCTGTTTGTTCTAGAGGTGTCATGTTTTGACCTAATCTTGGGAATGGATTGGTTAGTGTTATATCAATCCCATATCGATTGTTACTGATGTCGGTTAATGTTTACATCTCTTGATGGGAACACTTATTTCCTTCATGGTGAGTGGGATATTCGAGTGGGCCGCGCAGGGCTGCTATGCCAACAGTTGGGAGAACTCACAGACCAAGTGGCATGCCTTATGTTAGATGATGGGGAGAAAGGATAGATAGTCTTTCCTTTTGTTGTGGACCAATTTTAGGATTTTTTTCTAAGGAATTCTTGAGGTTACCACCTAATAGAGATGTTGAGTTTATAATCAAATTGTTTCTAGGAGCAGATCCAGTTTCTATTCCACCTTATCAAATGGTGCCAGCAGAGCTCCAAGAACCGAAGGTTCAGTCAGAGGAATTGGAGCATAAAGGGTTTATACATCCTAGAACATCACCTTTAGGATCTCTTGTGTTGTTTGATAAGAAGGATGATGGATCATTGAGACTATCAGTCAATTATAGGAAGCTGAACCAGATGACAGTTAAGAATCGATACCCTCTTCCTATAATAGATCACATGTTTGATCAACTTAGAGGTACCTTAGGGTTTTCCAAGATCTATTTGAGATTGGGATACCACCATTTGAGGGTGAGACCTTCTGACATACCCCTGACAGCTTTCCGAAGCAGGTATGATTTGTATGAATTTATGGTAATGTCGTTTGGATTGACCAACGCACTATCGGTGTTCATGGCCTTGATGAACTGGATATTTCACTTGTACCTAGATTAGTTTTCAGTTGTCTTCATTGATGACATATTGGTGTACTCTATAACTCAAGACGATCATGCCAAACATATTGACATCGTCTTGAGTACACTAAGAGAGAATAGGCTTTACGCCAAGCTATCAAAATGTCAGTTTTGGATTGATGAGGTGCACTTTCTGGGACACATCATTTCTGAGTTAGGTGTGTCGGTGGATGTAGAAAAGGTGTAGGGTGTGGTGTCTTGGAAGTAGCCCAAGAACATCTCTAATATTTAGATTTTTCTTGGTTTGGATGGTTATTACCAGAGGTTTATTAGAGATTTATCTCATTTGGTAGTGTCGCTCACCGACCTAACTAAGAAGGGGGTTAAGTTTGATTGGTCAAAGGATTGTGAGAATGCTTTTCAAGAGCTGACAAAGAAGTTGACTACCACACTGATTTTGATCTTACCTAAACCAGGTAAGAGTTATACCTTGTTCTGTGATGTATCCAGTGTTGGACTTGGGGCAATGTTGATGCAGGATGATTAGGTTGTAGCTTATGGGTCGAGGCATTTGAGGCCACATGAAAGTAATTATCCTACACATGACCTGGAGTTAGCTATTATGGTTCACGCCTTAAAGTGTTGGAGGCATTACTTGTTGGTAGAACCTTTCACGGTGTTCACCGACCATAAAATTCTCAAATACATCTTCTCTCAATGGGATTTGAATCTTCAACAGCGATAGCGGGTTGAGTACCTACAGTATTTTGATTTTGAATTGGTGTACACACTAGGGAAAGGGAATAGTTTCATTGATGCTCTGAGCTAGAAGACTCAGAATTAGGTAGTTCATGAATCTAGTTCAGAGTGGGTGATGATGGCCTTGTTTGCTGAGATGCATTTGGAGGTGCAGGATGGGCATGAGAAAATGACCCTTGCATCTATAGCAGTTGAGTCTGTACTTTTGAGCAGAGTGAAAGAGATTCAGTTAGTGGATCATGAGTGTTTGGCTACGAAGGAAAGTCTTAAATGTGGGGATTTACCTTCTAGTTGGACTTTTAGTACTGATGGAGTTTCTTATGTTCATGGTCATGTTGTGGTGCCGAAAGATGTACATGATGAGTTGATGCGCGAGTTCTACATGTCAAAGTGGGTAGTGCATCCGGGTTTGACTAAGATGTATCATGATCTCCATAGGCATTTTTGGTGGTCGGGAATAAAGAAAGTAGTTGCAAGTTTTATGGAATGATGCCTTACCTGTTAGTAGGTGAAGGATAAACATCAGCGTCCAGGTGGGTTGTTACAGTCATTTCCTATTCCAGAGTGGAAGTGGAATTATGTCATGATGGACTTCATGGTGGGTCTTCTGAGGACTCCTCGGAAGAATGATAAAATTTGGGTGGTGGTAGATTTACTAACCAAAGTGGCCTATTTCTTTCCAATCCAGGAAACCTATACAGTCGACCATTTGGGAGAATTGTATGTTCGAGAAATAGTACGGTTACATGGTGTTCTGAGAACCATAGTTTTAGATCATGATCCACATTTCACCTTGCGCTTCTAGAAGGGATTACAGAAGGCACTTGGTACTCAGGTGTTTTTTAGTACATCTTACCACCCACAGACTGATGGGAAGTCAGAGTGTACAATTTAGGTATTAGAAGACATGTTGAGAGCATTTATTCTAGATTTCGGTGGTTCATGGGAGAAACACTTGTCTCTTGTTGAGTTTTCTTATAATAACATCTTTCAAGATACAATTCAGATGGAACCTTTTGAGGAACTGTATGGGAAACTTTGTTGTATTGGTTAGAGGCTGGAGAGTCTGATCTATTAGGACCGATTCTTATGTAGGAGATTTCGGAGAAGGTTCGTTTAATTCAAAATCATATGGTAACATCTCATGGTAGGTAGAATTCATATACAGATCAGCATCGTAGACCTCCTGAGTTTATGGTGGGAGATAGTGTGTTTCTTCGGGTGTTGTCAAGGTTGGGTCACCATCGAATTCAGAGGCAGGGCAAGTTGGCACCTAGATATGTGGGGCCATTTGAGATTGTGGAGAGATTCAAACATGTGGCATACCGATTGGCTCTTCCACAATGGTATAGTGGGATGCATGATATTTTCCATGTGTCAAAACTCTGAAAGTATCACCCCGATCTGTCTCATGTGTTAAATGTTGATGATGTCGATCTTGAGGTTGATATGTCCTTTGAGGAACACCTGGTTCGTATCATAGATCATAGTGGAAAAAAAATTGTGGGGAAAGGTTGTTTCATTGGTTTGTGTTCTATGGCAGCATGGAAACATTCAGGAAGAAACTTAGGAGCATGAATCTGATATACGGGTGTAGTAGCCCAATCTCTTTTCTTTGTAAACTCAATTATGCTTGTGAATAGAGGCTCGGGACGAGCCGTTATAAGGTGGGGAGGTTATAAGATCCTGGATTTCTCCATAAGGTATGTTTTACTTAAGTTTTAGTTTAAGCCCTTTATTTGGTCAATTAAGTGTTTTTTCAAGTCCTTAAGAAGGCTTAGGGGTGTTCTGGGGGTTTGGGACATGAAAGAGGAAGAAAAAAGGGGTTCAAGGCATGCTACACGGTTTGCGCATGGTTATTGAAAACCATACAAAATTCCCAGGAAACCGTGTGAAAGGGGTTTTTTAGACAGTAGCCTCTACACGGTTTGCGCATGGTTTGGAAAACCGTGTGGGTAAACTGTGTGAGGGGTCTATTTTGGTACAAAATCATCTGCACAGTTTTCTCGTAGTTTGGAAAACCGTGAGGGTAAACCATGCGGCCCAGAAACTTTTAAAAAATTACAAAAATGTCATTATGGGATTTTTATACCCAACTCGGGATTTCCTCCTTTCTTCCTCCTTTGGACCCTAGGAAAGAACCAAAGTCTCCAAGAGCTTACAAGGATCGATCTCCCTCATCTTAGGTCCATTTGTAGTGTCGTAGGTTGCGGATTTAAGATCCTAGTAAGGCTAAACCCCTTCTTACTTCTTTTTCTTGATTTGGGTTGGTATCTCCCTCTTGTCTTGTTTTGAAGCTCTCAAACCCTTATTTTCCTGTGAGGTTTAGGGTAAATCTTAAAGGGTTGGTTGAATATAGATCTAAGGCTTTGGTTGAGAGTGTTTTCACCAACGAATTCAAGGTAGGTGTTCTACAAGTTATATCCCTTGGTTTTTGTGTAGATTTGTGCGTGTAGGGTTTTTATTATTGCCCTATTTTGATGAGTTCTTGGTGTATTTGACATGATGTGATGTAGTGGGTGTATAAATGGTTAATTTAACCCCTCTTTATCTCCATGGGATGCAAGGAGGATGACTCGACCAAATTAGGTCCACCCATGGGGTGAGCCAATATTCCCTGGACTTAGAGTTTAGCTAAGTAAATGTAAGGTCATTGTGCGGGAACATAGATCCTATGATGAATATGTTATTATGCTTGAAGGATGTGTATTTGGAGTTTATTAATACACTTATGTTGGGTAATGTCCTAAGAGGTTTTTTGGTTGGCATGAAAAAGGGTTAAATGGATTAATGGGAAAATGCTAGAGGATTAGCTTTGTACTTGATTATGCTTAGTGAGATAGGCATGGAAAATGGGAATGGGATAAATGGGTTATGTAATATTAATAATTAATGTGTTAATGGATTGAGGAAAAGTGTTAAATTCCCATTTATTGATAATGTTGTGATGTTGTTAGTGATATTTTCTATGGTTGTTGTGATATGGTCAATGGTGGCGAATGATAAATAAGCATGTGTACATGGCTTGAAAGAGTGGGGTATCAAATTAAGGTTCTACGCCCATGGTTTGAGTTGGACCGAGGTTCTAGCTTCACCCCTAAATTCATGGGTTGGGGAAGGGGAAGAAATTATATTCCCTTAACAATTTCATTCCACCCAAACTGAGGCTTTGAGGTGAGGATTATGGGTTTGTTATAATGTGATGCCTAGTGAGATGGGGCTTAATTTTATTCCCATACTCTTGAGAACACTGAATATTCCTAATCCATTAGATATATGAAAAAGGTATATTAAATCATGAAATTCCTAAGTAGTGAACCCGAATTCAATGGTAGTATAAACTAAATGAACATAGTCTATAATGTCCCAATGAACTGTTTATCCTTATTTATCTTCATTTATCACTTGCATGCACTATATTCATTTGTTAGATATTTTGTAGACACTATTGGTGGTGGCATAATAAGTTATACTCACACCCTACTCGGGCTTCCATTGGGTACCTGAGCAGATTTCATGCATGCTGGTCATGAGAAGGACAAAGGCCCTATGCTAGAGAGTTGAGTTGGACATGGGACATGGATGAGTGAGGTTCCAGACTTGGAGTCCGGACCATGTTAGGTATTATGTTGTTTTTTTGCTTTTGGGGTTTTGTTCACTTGGCACTGTAGCATGTCATGACATATTTATTATTTCATTTGGTTGTACCCAGTTTTGGGAATTAGTTAATTATGCATGTTATTGATTGTTATATTTTGTTTCTATTATAATTTATTATCTATTATGGATTACTCTGGTAATGAGGGTATAGTCTCCCCACGTGACCTAGTAGACCCTCATTGCTAGTCAGCAACCTCTGGTGTACAGGGAGGCGCACTTGAGGTCATGTAGCGACCCAGCTCGGGGCACCGTTTTAGTGGATCCCGGGTCAGGGACGTTACATATATGGTATTATAACTATGAATATGGTTATTTTATAGATGTATAATAAATATAAATTTATTATATAGGGGGTTAAGAGTGCATATGAAGTAAGTTGGACTTAAGCTAAGGGTTTCTCATCTCACTTTTTTTTTGTAAGATGTAGGCCATATTCACCACTTTTTTATTTCAGGTGGTGTATATAATTCCCCTTTGATATGATATATTAGGAATAAATTTATATTCATGTAATTTAATGTTTCATTTGAAGTTATTTCTTTCATGGAAGTTATGATTCAAATTTTACCAAAGCGAAAAGGAATTTATATTTCAATCTAATTTTAATTGGGATTGTTTATGCTTGAATTTCCATTTAGGGAAATTATATGATCCTTATCTATTAAATCCCATGTATTTTCTTATACTATGGTTATTTCTAGGTCTTTCATGTTTCCCTTTCATTATCCTCTCTTTGATACTTAAAATGACTAAGAATTTTTTTAATAAAAACCAGCCTATTTTTCCTTTTAGTCAAGAATCTTTCACCTCAATATCCATGTTCATAAAATATTCCAACAAAATTATTCTTCATACACCAAATATTGTTAAAATTAATTTTCAACTACTTTTAACTTTTTAAAAGTTTTAAAAAATAAATCGTTTAACCATTTACCATACAAGTAATTTTGATGTTTTTTTATGAAAGTGTAAAAAGAATGATTTTTTAAAGTATATGGATTGACCATAATTTCCCACTATCATAGTTTGTTTATGTTATCAAGCTTACTTTACAAGTTTCCATGGTTTTTTTCAAAGAAAATATTTTTCCCAATATTTTGCGATTTTTTATTTTAAATGATATCAAAAGAAAAGGGTGTTATTTTCTTAATAAAATAAAAGGAATTTTTAAATGTGTTTTATAACTATGTTCTTACACAAAGTTATAAGGAAGTTATTTTTAATATACCACTTATATATTATTTTATAAAGACGTGGTTTTAATATAAAAAACTCATTTCTGATGAATTTATTTTCTTCTTTCAACCTTTACTGGTTTATAGATTAGCCTTGTTTTTTATCATTTAATTTCTTATGATCATGTTCTCTACCAATATCAATTATTCATTGGACATTATTTTTCTCCTTTATGTCCATATTTTCAATGTCATGGGTGAATTCAATATAATTTTTATTATTTTGATGATGTTTCAATTATATACGATTTTAATATATGGTTTTAGTTAAAGGAATAAAGTTATTTCATTAAATAAATAAATATGCCATATTCTTGATTCAATACAAATAATTATTGATTTATAAGTAATTTTTAGAATGAATTGTATTTATCATTCAATATATATGTGGAATTAATTAGACATTCAAGTGAAATGTGATCTCTGGTTATAGATATCCCCTAAATGAATCAATAGATCTCATGAGACAAAATAGTATCCATGTCATATTCAATGGGTTTCTGGTTTATATCTACCCACTTATGAAGAATGATGTCTTGGTTGAGGCCTTGATGGAAATATTCATGATAACTTGTCTAAAGCCATGATATAAATATCATAAATGTCTGTATTTATGCATTTCCTTTATTGATTATCTGGTTTCCATTATATGTGTGATTGTTATATTGATATTATCCATGGATGTACTTTGAACTCAAGTTGTTGATTTAATGGAATGTGTTTTGATTATCCACTCTATCATATTTATTATACCTTATTTACTCATAATAGCTTCTGTTTTATGTAACCTTTATTGATCATCTAATCTCACACTTTTTTTCCTTTACCTGAGATATGAAGAAGGATGTTTTGATTCATTTCAAGTATGAAATAATGTTTCTTATGCTATTTTTCTGTATTTTCAATGTAATATTGGAATCAATTATGTATATATATTTTTAAGACTACTAAATTGGTTGATCCTACATGGTGTGATTATGTGTATCTTATACCAATTTAATATGAACCAGCTCTGAGTTATTGGAGTCAAGGCTGCTACAAGTTCACCTCCAATAGTGACACTAAATAATTCCAATAAAATACAAGTTCATGTTCAATATTTAATTTTAGTAAATAAAGAAATTAATATTCACGACATCATAGAATGATTTTAAGTGAGTCCACGTTCAAGCATACTTGATTTGACCAAATCTAGAATGGGATGATACATCTATAGTCTTAACACATCTTATGGTTGAATAGGTTATCACTCCTGAAATAATAATAAAAAGTGAAAAAATTTGTCACATTTCTTATAATCTAATGTTGAATGATGTATCAATTTCAAAACTTAGGTGATTGGGGTATAACCAACTCTAAGTAGTTAACATGCCACCAAATCACATGTCATGTTATATTCAAGGAACCGCCAATACAAATGCATGGTGAATTAGCTACCACTAACACATATTATAGGAGGATGAATATTGTCACTTGACTTTGATTAAAGGATGAATTACACCAATTTTTTAGAAGATCGTAGATTTTTTTTAAAATTAATTGGGAATTACTAATGCATGTATCTCTCACCAAGTTCTATGTGCTCACTACCCACCCTATGAAACCGTAGCATCATGTTCCATACAAAACCATCACTTCATGCATATTGTATAACCATTGCATCATGTACCCAATGTAACCACCATGTCATGTTCCCTATTAAACTACCACATCATGCACCTTGTTCAACCATATCATTGTGTGTGCATTGTACTTATCATTCCATGTGCCTGATATTCCTCATTCATTTGTCACGCACCATGTTAAAGAGAAATGGGTACCTAAGACAATTTTTGATGATTATGTTTCTTACCAAATTCTATTGCCTAAATAATTATCTCACATGATCCCATTCAAGGGGAGAAGAAATCCTAGAAATATCTAAGTGCGTTAATAACATGCCATGGTCTTCTATGATTCCACTATATATGATTTTAAAATCCAAATTAATGTGTAAATGGAAATAAATGGTATTTGTGACCATCGATGATTCCAATCATTTAATGTCACCTATTTGTATAGGTAATCATCAATACTAAGGAAAAGGAACCTTTTATGAGTTACTCCGAGGAGACTATAGCATAACATCCCAACACCCAAATTATCCATAAAGTTCCACACCAACTAAATCTATGAGAGACCGCACCCACTTTATAGAGACTACTTAACTGAGCAACCATTCACACAGGTCTCAAATTTAGAATATTATTCATCATATAAATACTCCTCTATGAGGTTCCCAAGTCTTTACTAATGAATTCATTCTCTATTTACCTAACTGGGAACCTATTTTTCTAGTCCTCCCTACTAATTACTGACTCGACCTGCTCAACAAACTGGGAGCCCATTCCCCTAGTTCCTCCACTAGGGTCCCTCCCTAGTTCCCAGTTCTTGACAATAATGAGAACCAATTGGGAAACTAATTTATTTAAGTCTTCTGATTAGTCTAAATTAATCACCCAAAAGACTGTGTTCATACTCTTTAGCCCATACCAACCCTCAATCGAGACCCATAACTTAGGGACCCACCATGACCTCCTAAGATACATGACTAGGTTATACACATCATAGTCCCCAATTTTGATAATTTATTCATTTTATAATAGGAATTGGGAATCCTGTAATATATTTCCCTGATTTTACTCCCTAAATGATAATATCCTGGGTTAAAATCAATCATTTATTCCATATATAACCAAGACTCTTTATTTTTGGAGAATTTAAGTAATCTTCATTTGCCCAATCCTCCTGACTCATTTGACTCAACTAATTAGGATTGTCACCATATTCGCCAAGAATTATCCTAATCCCCTAATTAGTATTACATGTCATATCAATGATCCATGAACTATATATACCTTCTACCAAATGTAATCCCCAACCATACTTCTTCATATTTTTTACCAACTAGAAGGATGAATCAAAAAGGTTTATTCATCTATAAGTACCACACCAACCATTTCTAGGTCCCTTTCACCTAGTAGTTAATTATAAGAGACATTAAACTTCTTGGAATTTTTCATAATCTTATGACCTTAAACTACAAGATGACATGGTCCTAGACACATGACTATAAAATTAACTTCTTTTGGTCTTGGATGCATAACCTTAAAAGGCACATAATTTGGTCCTGAATGTATGACCATAAAAGGAATTTCATTTGTTTTTAAAATAATGAACATAGAAGTCGCTTCCTTTGGTCCTAGATGTATAACCCTAATTATTTATTCATTACCACATTCATGGAAGACCATAAAGTACCTTTATTTGTTTATGATTACATTACCTTAAAATGAAGCAAATTGTTCCTTGTCACATGGTTTTCAAAGGTATAGAATATCCCATTAAGAGTCATTGAGTTGCATGGGTTATGATTCCACTTATAGGGATATATAGGAAGCACTTGTTAAGGGATATAACCTAAATCTACCACACCTACCTCCTTTTGGAATAGTGAAAGATCCTAGAGTGTATAATTATGTGGCTTTAATCCACAGTGCAACTCACTAATGAGGGGAAGATGTAGAACCATTGAAACATGCAGATGTTCACATCGGTGCATGGTGTCAATAAATATCTTTCACAATGAGGCTAATTAATATTATTAAAAGAAATTATTTCATTAATATATTTTCAATATATAATAGATTCTCAGACCAGGAAATATGGCCATTCATGGGATGATTTGAACTCTTATACCCTTGACCTCAATGTATAATTAAAATCATCATTGATTTATTGTAATGGCCACCTACCTTTATAATATAGGTCTATAACCAAATGATATCATGGTTAAAAATACATTAGGAGACAAAAATGTTGAACCCAATGTGAAATCCTTTTCCTATGAAAGAGATCAATTAACCATGTACATTTTCTTATGATGTTATGCTAATAAGTTCCTTGTTTGTGGTTTTCACCTTTAGGATCAACCTTTAATCCAAATAGAATCATAACTTAATGTACTAGTGAACATAATATTCTCCATCCAAGATAAGAGAAATTGTGGATCAACTCAGATGTATATACAAAGTTAGCTGATGTCACCCTGTACATATTCCTTGTCTATAATGGTAATTATTTCCATGTAGTCTTAATACATGATGTTGCCAAACCAATATCTATAGATATAAGTGTTAAATTATCTTGTGTGAGAGTACAACCTAAATGGTTCTATCTCAACCCTAGTGGAAACCTATGAGAACCACTTTGAGATAAAACCCGGCAGACCATCGCATTGATAATAGGCTGGTGGAAAGAAAGTGGTCCCTTCTTCCACATCAAACCACATCAGAAGACTTTCTCTAAAGTGAAGTAATACCCATATTCTCTATCTCAAAATTTGTAAGAGGTTGTTCTTTGTTTCCCTAGAACTACATGATAGATGACTTGGGGAACTCTTAACTACTGTTGGAGTAGATAGTAGTGCACAGTCATGACTACTCAAAGACACATTAGGGAGGATATAGTAAAGATCCTAACCCTATTTTATTAGGCTAGGACCTCCAGTAGAAGGTCTCATAATGAGTAGTTAATAATTTATTCTTGAGATAAGTACCAAAACTCCAATCCTATAAATAACAACAAATCATTCCAGTGTATTCGAATTGTTATCGAGGAGATGCCTAAGAGGGATTCAACCAATTATGGTCACTAACCACACCATGTGGTCCCGATTATGGTCAATGACATTGTCTCAGTCTCCCAAAAAAATTGTTTAGAAGAAGAGACCACCAACAGAAATCCATTATTTAAATATAGAATAATATACCTTACCCTACCAATGTTGGAATCTCTAATGCTCGTCATCATACATCAATCAGATCTTGAGGACCATATTGAGTCACTCGTGTTTAGAATGCTCAAATATTGATGAAAAAAAATAGTGGGTGCTACCTATACTAGCTCATCATCTTTAGGAGAAATAAATCATAACTAAAAAATTCCTCCCCAAAGAACCATAATAAATGTCTTTAGAGGTCCTCCAAAAAGAACTAATCATGGAGGTCCTACCTAAGAAATTGGTAGAATTGACCATGAAGGTCCTCCTCATGGTATAAAACTAGAAATTTCCTGACACAGAGGTCTTCCTTATGGTCAAATAATGTTTGGTAGCTCAGGAGGTCCTCCTCAAAGCCCTTAATGTGGAGGTCCTTCCCATATCAATATGAAGATTGACCAGAGATGCTCTCCCCATGATGAATCATTTTTTTGGATTGATGTCTATCCTCAAGTATCCATTTATGAAGTTAATATCTATAATATAGATAATGATTATTAAGGAGATCCTTTGATTAAAATAATAATTTTATTATCAATTATGAGTTGTATGGTAAGTTATTATCTTTAACCCCAGTGTGCATCCCATACATAAATTCTCAAAACCACTAATAATATTGAATCCCATTAGCTTACAATGTTCCACCAAACATAAATAGCACTTCAACTGTAACATCATCTTCCACTAGAGTACATGCACACCAACCTTGTTCTACTTCCAATAAACATAATTTTGGAGCTCTCAATTTCTTATTTAGAACCAAATGTTTTGGTCTTAAAATTATTTTTGAAACATGGTGTTATAGTATTTTTGAAAACATTGATTCAAATATATATCCCCTGAAATATCTAGTCATAAACTTCATTTAAATTTTTTTCAGTTCTTTTAAGTAGTTGTCATAAAGTGTTTTCTTCTCATAAATAACATCTTTCTTTTAATGAGATCACCCCTTTTTATAGTGATAACCTTACCGATTATTATGTTTATTTGAAATATACTAAATTTAAGGATCAATTATTTATTCCCTCAATAAATATTTTAAAATTTCAGAGTCAACTAAAATCTTCACAAAATATAGATTAAACTAACTTTCAAAATCTTCCTTAAATTATATAAAGAATCACAAAAAAAAATGGTGATATTTAAATTTGATTATCTAGATTAAAATCATCTTAATTATTATTTTAATTCACATAAATTTAATGTTCCTCACTTTATTTCAAGTGTTCTTCCTTCCATAGACTTCAATAAATTTTCATATGGACTGAATTCTACATAAATCACATGGACACAAGTTTACTCAATATCACTCAATAATTTTTTATTATTTTATACAAATATATATTCTTAAATATATTCTACTTTTGATTATAAATTCATTTTTTCAGACAATCACGCAATTATATTGTTCTTTATGATCTGAAGAACATAAAAAATCTCTCAAAAAATATAATTCAAACTCATCTTCTTCCTTCTGAATGTCGTGTATTTTTACACACAATCTTCTGTGTGAATTATTATATTGGATATTTTATATTCATATTGAATTGTACATATTATTAATATGAAATTTTTATTTGTAATTAGTTTCATGCATGTAAAAATTATTCTTTTATTTAATGTTCTCAAAATTTGATCTTTTGGGCTTATTCTCTCTGTTTAGTCATTTAATTACCATGTGGGCCTCTCCTTAGGTCCTTGGCCTTCAGTTGGGATTTTTCTCATATCCCTTCTAGGTCATTGATCTAAGATGGATCTTTTACTAATTATTGATCCCTCACGTCATATGATTAATCTGCACCATCCATTTATCTAGGGTGTCTGAGTTCACTATGTGGCATTCGGTTTGGCATGGTCTCATGGTGCACTATGATAGGGTGCGCTGCTAATGAATGCAACATGTGTCAGGGGAAATTAATAACCACTTTCTCCCTTGTTGCTTCAGAATACACGGTCAATCATCCTCTAAGATCTAGTTTTTCTATCTCTCTTTGTTTTAGCATTGAAACCCTATACAGGTTATTCTTCCTCCTCAATGGTAAGTCACAGTGCATTCTAATCTCTGTAGTACACTACTGTATCTTCGATGACAACATTCTTTAGTGAATAAAACACTAGGATGAGTACCCAAGTGGGAGTATTTCTAGAACATATGAGAACCTTAGTGATCACCATTACCCTCCATAAGTTTTAAGTATCAGTACATCCTACCGAAAAGAACATTATGTGATCAGGACAACCAAACCTCTTTATTTTCGGCACTATAAGTATTTGAATCTTATTTTAAAGTTATAGTTTTTTTATCATGTTGATGTTTCTTCATAATTGTATACTATAATTATTTCTTATTTTGATATTATTAAAATACTAGAGTCTGGGTGGGGTTCTTGCTGTGCACGTAGGGTCCAAAGGGACTAAATAGAATAAATTATGTGTTCCTTACTTCTTTCATTAAATTATTTCATCTTGAATATTTAGATTCCATTGTATTGGACTACTACTTTCAAAGCCCCATATCGGTCCTTAGGTGATTGTATGTTATTACTTTTTGTCTTTTCACCCTTACCCATCATAATGTTTTATCAGATCCAGACTTGCTTTCCTTTTCTATCCAACCTGTTTATTTTGTCAGTAATTGATTTTGTGTATTTCTTCATCATGATCACTTCATAAATTACCTCTATTTATCCACTATATTTGATTAGATCCAATTTTACCTTCATAATTCCTCTGCATTTCAAATCTATTTTTATAAACATGGTTTATGCTTGAGATTGGTCAGATTTTAGGGGTGTACGCTTAGCGTTGTATGCAACAACTAGACATCTAATATTCTTGTAAAATTTTCAAAAACTAGGTTCGAAATCGAAAAATTTGATGGTGATAATGACTTTAACATTTGAAAAAATAAGATGAGATCCCTACTAGTTTAGTAGGGCTTAATTGATTCCATATATAGGCCCATGAAACCTATTATTACTATAAATAAAATTGGAAAAACTATCACATAATATAAAGATGTTTCCATGTATGTTTTAGTTAAAGAACATAGTTCTATGTTGATTTCTTTAGGATATAAAGTGCTTTGGTAAACTTCATTTGAATCTACAGCTATTATTATTTGTCTTAAACTAGAAAAACTATACATGACAGCCTCTTTAGTTAGCATTTATTATAAAAGACACCAAATATTCACTTTTAAGATAAAACCTAGTAGTTCTATAAATGAACATTTAGATTAATTTAATAAAATAATGTAAGATCTATCCAACATTAATATTCTTAATATGACATTGCAAAATATTAAGAAACTCAAAATTTTCTTTTGTGAAATCATTTTTTTCATCAATAAATAAATTTTATCCCATTTTATTAAATCATCAGTTTTCATATAATAATGGGAAAGTATGGAAAAAGTTCCTCATATATGAAAGAAACTTCAATTCAATGGATTTTATATATTGGGAATTTATTCACCATCATAAATAGATTTATTCTATGGGTACTTTAATGTTCACTTTACCAGAACATTAGAATTCAGTTTCTGAATCATTAGCTTTCTGGGATTTTTTATACTTTATATCAACTTTATTAGGTCTCCAAAATCCCTAGCTTTAACGTTTATTCCTTTATAGGGGTAAACACTTACTCAATTAAATCACCTTAAATTTCCCTTTTCATTGAACCACATCACAACTAATTAAGGAATAAGGTCGATCTACCTTTCCTTATTGGTTAGAGTAATAGGGTTGAGATAAGGGTGTAATTTCAGCCCGGCCCGGCCCGGTCCGGCCCTGCAAAAAATTGGGCCGCTGACCACAATTCGGGTCGGGCCGGGCCGGCCCAAAAAACCCCATGAGGCGGCCCGATCCCGACCTCGGGTCGGTCCAAACTATCAGGGCAGGCCGGGCTTTTTTGGGTCGGGTCGGGCTTTTCTGAGTCGGGTCATGGCGAGCTTTTAATATTTTCAAAATAATTGTTTGTTTTAAAACTTTTTTTAAACGTTTTTTTAATATATTTTTTAACATTTATTTAAAACATTTTTTTGCATTTATTTTTAAATGCACATTTTTGTAAAAACATTTAATTTATTTTTTATTAGCATTTTACAGTGGGTGGATATGTTATTTTTTTGTTTAAATAGATTTATATATTGTGAATCTAAATATATTATGTGTAATTGTAAAAAAAAATTAATGATGGGATGGGGGTGCATAGCAGTGGGTGAGTTTAAAGCATTATTATTTAAATGTTTTTTAACATTTATTTAAAACATTTATTTACATTTATTTTTTTTAACTTATTTATAATTTTTTTAAGCATTTATATATTTTTTATATTTAAACGATTTTATTTAAACAGTTTTTTAACATCTCTTTCAAACATTTTGTTACATTTATTTTTAAATGATTAATTTAAAATATTTTTTAATTTTTTTAAACGCATTCTTTTTACAAGTATTTTTTAAAAACATTTAACTTTTTTTCAAATTTTATTGTAATTAGTTTTTTTAAGTGTTTTTTTAATTAATTTAAATGTTTCTTTTAAAAACTTTTTTTAAATATTTGTTTAAAACATTTTTATTTAAACCTTTTTTGAACTATTTTTTAACACTTGTTTAAAATGTTTTTTACATTTATTTTTAGACGTTTAATTTAAAACATTTTTTTGAACGCATGTTTTTTAAACATTTAACAATTTTTATGTAAAAACATTTTTTTATTAACATTTTACAGTGGGTAAATATGTTATTTTTTCTAAATAGATTTATATATGTTTGTGAATTTATATATATTATGTGAAAATTGAAAAAATAATAATGAGCGATTGGGGGTGCACAGTAGTGGGTGGGTTAGAAGCATTGTTATTTAAACATTTTTTTATCATTTATTTAAAACATTTTTTTACATTTATTTTGTTTAACTTATTTATGAAAATTATTTTTAAGCATTTTTTTAATTTAAAACATTTATTTAAACGCATTTTTTTATATGTATTTTTATTAAATGTTAAACATTTTTTTGTAAAAATGTATATTTTCTATTTTATTGACATTTTACAGTGGGTGGGTATATTATTTTTTTCTAAATAGATTTATATATGTGAATCTATATTTATTATATGCAAATAAATAATAAGAAGTTAGGGGGTGTGCAGCAATGAGCGAGTTAATTTTTTTTCTAAATAGATCTATATATGTATATTTAGTATATATAATATATGCAAGTTTCATCAAATTAAAAAATAATAATGAGGTTGGGGGGTGTGCGAACATTATTGAGTGGGTAGTTATTTTTTTGTTAATATATAACAAGTTATTATATATATATATATAATGTTAAATGATTGATATATATATATATATATAATATGAGAAAATTGTAAAAAAACAATTAGGGGTTGGGGGTGCACCGCAGTGGACGGATGAATTTTTTTTCTAAATAGATTTATATATAATATATGCAAGTTGCAACATACTTAAAAATTTGATGAGGTTGGGGGACGTGCACGAACATCATTAGGTGAGTGTGTTATTTTTTTGTTAATATACAATAAGTTATTATATATATAATATTAAATCATTGATATATATATATATATTATTAACTTTGTTTATATATATATATTATTAATGGATTTTTAAAAGCCGCACTTAATTGATATATATTATTAATAGCTTTATATATATATTATCATATCATTGATATATATTATTAATAAATTTGTTTATATATATATATATATACATATATATATAACATGTAAGTTTCATCGTATTTAAAAAATAATAATGAAGTTGGGGGTGTGCGCGAATATCATTGGGTGAGTGTTATTTTTTTGTTAATATATAATAAGTTATTATATATATATATATATAATATGAGAAAATTATAAAAATAATAACTAAGGGTTGGGGGGTGCGCCGGAGTGGGTGAGTTAATTTTTTTTTCTAAATATATTTATATATGTATAGTATATATAATATATGCAAGTTGAAACATACTTAAAAAATTAAGGGGGTTGAGGGACGTGCACGAACATCATTAGGTGAGTGTGTTATTATTTTTTTAATATACAACAAGTTATTATATATATATAATATTAAATCATTGATATATATATATATATTAATAACTTTGTTTAAATATATATATTATATTAAATCATTTATATATATATATATATATATATATTATTAAATCATTTATATATATATATATATTATTAATGGATTTTTAAAATCCACACTTAATTGAAATATATTATCAATGACTTTGTTTATATATATATATATATATAATTATATATCATTGTATATATTATACACACACACACACACTATAATTATATATAATAATAATTATATGTATACATATACATTATTATATATATATTATATATATTATTTTTTGTTAATATATAATGATATATATATATATATAGGTTGGTGATAATATAACAGGTGCAGCCCCTAGGCTAATTGGTCCAGGTGTAGCCTTGAAAGCTTGAGGTAGGAGGATCGAATCTCCCTACTAGTAGTTTCCTGTTATATTTTTTTTGCAAACGGGCTTCATACGGGCTAGGCTTCACGCGGACCTACGGGCCTGTAAGAACCAGGTTCTTATTTTTGAGGTACAGGCTTCTTTTTTCTCTTTTCCTTAAGTGTTTTTGAGAAAATATGGAAAAATGGGAAAATCCTAAATTTTGGAACTACACGCCATGTACTTTTTCCACACGCCGTGTACTTTTAGTCGTGTTGGGATGAGTACATGGGGTGTGTAGCCATGCCGGCGACAAAGGGTGTAGGAACCGACTACATGTCGTGTAGTGGTACTTTACACGCCGTGTAGTCAGTCGACAGGCCTAAACAGTAAGGCGGTGGTGTAGCCGCCAGCTGGGCAACAGTACATGTCGTGTACTCGGGAGTACATGTCGTGTACTCATGTCAATGGATGAACAGTGTGGTGGTGCCGCCAAAGTAATAGTTAAATGAATTACACACCGTTTACTCAGAAGTACACGCCGTGTACTTTGTTTTTTCAGCTTAAAACAGGCAGTAGCCTCCTCATTTGGCAGAGGAGGCATTTGAGCCGTTTTGGAGCCAAAGGAGGAGGCTGAACCTTTGAAGATCCGCTGAGTGTTCGTCTAGAATCTGATTCCGCCTCGAATGATCTCATTGGAACCGCGTGGGTAAGCCCTTTCCTCTCCTGGTATGGTTCTTACCAATTCTTCCCCTAATGGAAGTTATTTTCATTTGAATGGGTTTTGTTCTTCGTCAGATCTACGCCGTTCTTGGGCGTTTCTGGAGTCGACGATCGTGTATAGCACTCTTTGGCATATAAGGTAGGTGGCTTGGTGTTTGTTTTTTCAACTGTCGTGTATTTTGTGCATTTTTGTGCCACGAAATCATGTTGGGGTGTCATGTGGCTGAGGCTGTTGCTATATTTAATGCCTAGAATTGCATAGGTGATTAAATTGTGATAATAAAATGCTGGTTGGGATCGTTGCTTGGATCTGAAACCACCCCAGGGGTGTGTTTCACTGTTTAGCCGTTTGGCCAGGATACCCGAGGGTATGCCTTTAAAGTAGTAATCATAGAATTTCCTTGAGAGGAATTGATTGTTTACTGCATTTTGACATGTTGGGCATGGCCCGGTTACCTGTTTAGCCTGAGGGAATTGTTGTGATTATCCTGTGGGCACTGCACTATATTAGCCCGAGGGCATGAATGTATTAGCCTGGGGGAAACATCCTATTTCGCCTGAGGGAAACCTTTCGTGCCTGAGGGCTTGACTTCTGTGCCTGAGGGCGACACTTTGTATGCCTGAGGGCGATAATTTCTGCTATGCCTGAGGGAAATACCTACGGGTTGGATTCTGTATAGCCTGAGGGCAAGCCTGAGGGCGTGGTTTACTATTTTAGCCTGAGGGCACAGTTCTGGTTGTCCTGAGGTCTTGGTGCTGTTGATCACAAAAATGTTCCTAAATTAAATGAATTAAATGAATAATGAAATGGAAATTTAATTGTTAAGTTAGTTACTTTTCAGTACTGCTTATTTTATTGCATTTTACTATTGCACATTGTTGTTACATGCTTACACGCAGTTGTGCATGGGCCTTTGGTGGGTGCCTACTGAGATATATTTCTCACACCCTGTTTAGGTCACGCTTTTCGGCCCAAATAGATTACGTTATTGTAGGTGTACATAGGGGCAAGAGTACCTATATAGGTACTTGACTGTTGCTGAGGAGTAGGAGGGCATGGGACCGAGCCTAGGCCCATGATGCTGTTGCCAGCTGTTTGCTTTGTTTTGTTGTACTCTGCATTTTTTTGTATTGTATTGATGTATAACATGCTCTGGCTGTTTTCTTAGTACTTGAGGCATGTAGCATCACTATTTATATACTGTTGATTATTTCAGTTGTGTATGGTTTACTGCTTCCGCTGCTTGTTGTATGTTTTATTTAAATTCTGCTACACTACACTTTGAAAAATGAGGGAATAGTTTCCCCACTATCAGACCTGGGCCCTCGCTGCTAGTCGGCAACCTTTGGCATTTGGGGAAATGTGCTTGAGGTCACGTAGCAAACCGGGTTCAGGGCACCCGTTGCGTGGCACCTGGGTCTGGGACGTTACAAAGTGGTATCAAAGGGGTTTCTTTTCTTTGACTTACTATTTGGAGTCGTAGTCAGGGATAGGATGAATGGTAGTTAGTAATAAGTTGTGCCCGGGCGTAGCTAACCCATGTACAAGGAAAATCCAATTTACCTCGTATTGCAATTTTACTAATTTTGCAATTTATAGTTGATTTGATTTCACCGTTGGGTGACGCACTTGTATTGTGCTGTTTATATTTTATCTATGGGTTCTATTTAGTTTCAACTTGATGAGATGAGGGTATGCCATCTCATGCATCATATAGGAACTTTCTAGATATCACATGTCATGCATAGTTTCCATGCCATGTAGGTGCATTAGAAATTGCATGTTGTTGTGATAGTTATTTTGCTAAAAAAGCATGTTGTTGTGATAGCTGCTCTGATAAAATACATGTTGCGTGATAGGGTAATTTTATTTGAGGCGGTTGATAGAATGGACGCCAAACTTTGGTTTTTGGGGAGTATGGGCCCCCATCGACCGGAATTTGGTGGATCATTGACTGTTTATTTTGTATAACACAAATATGATGTCAAACTTTGATTCGTGGGGAGTATGGCCCCCCACGGGTCAGAATTTGACACTTAGGTGTTGTTTTTTGGTATTTTTTGGGTTCCGGGGAAGTTTCTGAGGCATATTGTCCGGAAACCCAGTATACAGGCCATGTAGTACTTCATACACGTCGTGTATATTCTTCTGTTCGGGAAGAAAAATAAAATTTTGAGTACATGCTGTGTATCCTAAGTACACGTCGTGTAGTATCTTCCCGTGTCACAAACCGTGTGAGCGGAGACACGAGGTAGGGAAAGTCTTGGGTAAAACACGCCTTGTACTAGATATACACGCTTTGTAGTGTTGACCCGGAGTCCGGCCGTGTAACTAACAACACGGGTCAGTGAAATCCTTGATAGAACACGCTGTGTCAATGGTGGACACGCCGTGTAGTGTGACCTGGGGACTCGGCCGTGTAACTAACAACACGGTCCGGTGTCACCTCTCCCTGAACACGCCGTGTACCTTTGGGACATGTCGTGTAGTCTTGTCTGAGGACAGGCCGTGTGGTGTTAGCCGTGTGGCTGGGAAATGGGGCGTTGCACACGCCGTGTACGGGTGTAACACGCCATGTAGTGTCAAGCCGAGTAGTCGGTCGTGTCACAGATGACACAGGCAGTTGGAAAATAACACAGTACATGTCGTGTAGATATTATGCACGCCGTGTAGTTTTTGTTCAATGGAAGCCATGTGACTTAGCCGTGTAGAAGGACCCGAGAAGGGGAAGGGAAGTCAAGTACATGTCGTGTAGTTGTTGTAAATGCCATGTAGTCTTGTTTTGTAAATTTGTAAATGCCTTCTTCCTCTTGTTCCTTTGTGGTTGCTTCGCTTTTCGGTCATACTAATCTTGAATCTGAGGCGTGCTTTTGACCTTGTAGTGTCATGCCGCCTAAACGACCGTGAGTTGTTCACCGGGAGAGTGGCGACGATTATACTCCAGAGATGGTGGGTCATGGGCTACCAATGGATCCTCCAGCAGAGCCAGATGCGGCGCCAGCTGCTATACTGGACACAGGTGTGGAGGCGTAGTTCTGTGAAGGCTTTATGCAGTTCATGCAGACCTTTCAGGGAGCACCGCAGGCTGCCACGTCTATGGCCGAGCTGACTCATATCTTTCAGCAGCATCATCCGCCTATGTTTTCAGGGGATGGAAGACCACAGGCTGCGGAGTCTTGGTTGGGGTCGATGCAGACTATTTTCGAGCATCTTGAGACGCCTCCAGAGTGGAGGGTCAAGCTCACGACTTACATGCTGCATGATTCTGCCAAGAGGTGGTGGGACGTTACCACCGAGTCAGAGCATCACAGAGACATGGCGTGGGAAGATTTTTAGGCAGTCTTCTATGAATTCTTCTTTCCCAAGATGCTGAGGGTAGATAGAGCTCGAGAGTTCATGAATCTACAGTAGGGTGCTATGTCGGTGATGGATTATTCTGCTCGCTTCACCGAGCTTCAGCGTTTTGCACCCATGCTGGTGGGTGATGAGACGCTGAGAGCCAAACGTTTTGAGGATGGTCTTCGGTATGACATTCGAGCACTGGTGAATGTTTTCAGGTTGCCTTTAGTACACGCTATTGTGAACCAGGCATTGATTACTTAGAGGAACCTACGGGAATCTAGTGGTGTGGGCCAGGGAGGTTCAGCACCAGTTACTGGTACTATTTCTACTAGCAAGAGGAGGAGATAGATGGACTTCTCTCAGGGTGGAAGTACCAGCCAGGCAGCATCTTCAGGTGGCCCGATCAGGTGCTACCAGTGTGGTAGAGAGGGGCACAAGAGACCACAGTGTCTACGAGACCCAGTGGAGTGCCGAGCTTGCGGCAATATGGGTCATCTGCAGCGCTTTTGCAGGGCGTTTCTACCAGTGGCTAGTGAGAGGGGTTTTGTGCAGATTCTGCGTGTGGGAGTAGGACTAGTGTCTTCTTACCAGTTGGGGAACTGAAATACGTCAGGGCGTGCAAACAGATATGGTGGTCATGGACATGGTAGCCAGACACCAAGATCTTAGAGGCAATAGGGCGGGACAACTCAGGGTAGCCAAGTTGTGTCGCAGGGCCGCGGTACTGGGCAGGCTTACACAGTGCAGCAGACCCAGCACGAGCAGGATCCCGGACCTTCTACAGTCAGAGGTACTATTTTAGTAGCTTTCGTCTTATCTTCAGTACTTTTTTATACGGGTTCTACACATAGTTTCATATCTGTACCCGTTGTGGAGAGCCTTGGGCTCTGTGTTTCTACTTCTTCCGATATCATGATGCTAGACACTCCATTGGGGACTAGAACGGTTGGTGTGCGTCAGTGAAAGGAATTCCCCCTTGAGGTTGGTGGGTGTCACTTCCTTTGGTACCTCTATGTCTTAGAGATGACAGCTTATGATGTCATTCTCAGGATGGACTGGTTGGTTCCCTTTCGAGCCTTTGTAGACTGCTATCGTCGCAGGGTGATTTTCACATCACCAGAGGGTGGAGAGTTTCTATACAAGGGCGAGTGGGATGTTCAGGCGAGTTGAGCTGGACCAGAGCATCATGGGTGAGGTGGAGTCACGGACCATATTGCGAGCTTGTATCTGGATGACCAGGGGACTTGTCAGACAGATTTCCCTCCAGTTGTTGATCGTTTTAGGGATGTCTTCCTAGGAGACTTTTCCGGTTTACCTCCGGAGCGAGAGGTGGATTTCTCTATCAAGCTTGTTCCAGGGGAAGAACCGGTGTCCATTCCTCCTTATAGTATGACTACACCTGAGCTGCAAGAGCTCAAGAGGCAGTTAGAGTAGTTACAGGAAAAGGGTTTTATCGGACCTAGTACTTCTACGTGGGATTCTCCGGTCCTTTTTGCGAAGAAGGCGGACGGTACCCTCAGACTTTGTGTGGATTATCGGAAGCTGAACCAGTTGATGGTTAAGAACCGATATCCTTTGCCAAGGATTGATGATCTTTTTGATCTTTGCGGAGAACGAGTGTTCTCGAATATTGACTTGAGATCCGGATATCATCAGCTACGCGTGAGACCATCGGATATACCGCTTACAGCTTTTCGGAGCAGATATGGTATGTTTGAGTACTTGGTTATGTCGTTCGGACTCACGAATGCACCCGCAGTTTTCATGGCTCTGATGAATCGTGTGTTTCATCCTTATCTGGATTCTTTTGCGGTAGTATTCGTGGACAGCATCTTGGTGTACTCTCACACTCGACACGACCATGACACCCATCTTGAGATCGTATTGAGTACACTGAGAGAGCATCAGCTATATGCTAAGCTCTCGAAGTGCCACTTTTGGATGGACCAGATTCACTTCTTGGGTCATATCATCTTAGAGGCAGGAGTTGCAGTAGACCCAGAGAAGGTGAGAGTAGTAGTTTCCTGGGAGAAGCCTAAGAACATGTTTGAGATACGGAGTTTCTTAGGGCTGGATGGTTACTACAGACACTTCATACAGGACTTCTCCAGCTTAGCAGCATCGTTGATAGGACTGACTAAGAAGGGTGTGAAGTTCATTTGGTCAGAATCTTGCGAGGCATATTTTCAGGACCTGAAGGGAAGGTTGACATCAGCACTGATCCTGATACTCCCAGAGCAGGGGAAGAGCTATACAGTTTACTACGATGCATCAAGGATTGGGCTGGGAGCAGTTTTGATGCAGGGTGACTGAGTTGTTGCGTACGGGTCTTGGCAGTTGAGGCCACATGAGTGGAATTAACGACGCATGATCTCGAGTTGGCTGCAGTTGTTCATGTGTTGTGTTGTTGGAGACATTATCTGTTGGGAGGTCATTTTGTGGTTTTCACCGACCACAAAAGCCTCAAGTATATCTTTACTCAGCGTGACCTGAATATGAGGCAGAGAAGGTGGGTTGAGTACCTACAGTCCTTCGATTTTGAGCTTGCCTATACACCTGGTAAAGGTAATGCAGTAGCTGATGCACTGAGCAGGAAGACTCAGATACATGCAGTGTAGGAGGCTAGTGGTGAGTGGCAGCTCATGGATTTGTTCTCTGAGATGCATCTGGAGGTGCATGACAGTCAGGGGCAGACTTATCTTTCATCTTTAGTTGTGACATCTACCCTCCTGGACAGAGTGAGGATGAGGCAACTATCTGATCCTGAAGGCCTAGTTATACGGGAGTCGGTGGCAAGTGGGGACCCTTCTCCTGGTTGGACGATAGGCGACGATGAGGTCCTGTGTTTCCATGGACGAGTATGGGTTCTAGGGGATATACGCGAGGAGCTGATGCGGGAGTTTCATGCTTTGGCATGGGCAGTTCATCCCGGGGTTACCAAGATGTATCGTGACTTGAGACGTCAGTACTGGTGGCCGGGTATGAAGAGAGATGTATTTGGGTTTGTTACGAGATGTTCCACCTGTCAGCAGGTGAAGGCAGAGCATCAGAGACCAGTTGGGCTGTTACAGCAGTTACCCATTCTAGAGTGGAAATGGGATGATGTTGCGATGGATTTCGTGACGGGATTGTCGAGGTCACCTCGAGGCAATGACGCCGTGTGGGTTGTTGTGGACAGACTCACGAAGGTAGCTCACTTTTTGCCGATTAAGGAGACCTTCGGTATAGATGATCTCAGGAGGTTGTATATCCGAGAGATCGTACGTCTTCATGGGGTCCCTCGTTCTATCGTTTCAGATAGGGATGCTCTCTTTACGTCTCGTTTCTGGCAGAGTTTTCAGAGGGCACTGGGTACACATGTGCTTCTAATCACAGCATACCACCCTCAGACAGATGGCCAGTCAGAGCGTATGATACAGGTGTTAGAGGATATGTTGTGCGCATGTGTCCTAGACTTTGGGGGCTCTTGGGAGAAGCATATACCCTTAGTCGAGTTTTCCTATAACAATAGTTTTCAGTAAACTATTGAGATGACACCATACGAGGCTTTATATGGTAGGCCATGTCGATCACCTTTGTGCTGGTTAGAGGCAGGTGAGGCAGCTTTACTAGGACCACAGCTCGTGCAGGAGACGTCTGAGTAGGTCCAGTTGATTCAAAAGCGGATGGCTACCGTGCAGTCTTGATAGAAGTCATATGCTAATCGTCGCAGACGACCTTTGGAGTTCGTGGTTGGGGATCAGGTTTTCTTGCGTGTTTCGCTGAGGCTGGGACACAAGCAGATTAGGAGACAGGGTAATCTTTCACCGAGGTATGTGGGTCCATTTGAGATTCTGGAGAGATTCGGGCTGGTTGCCTATCGGTTGTAGTTACCACAGCGGTACCGAGCCATGAATGACGTCTTCCACGTGTCTCAGTTGCGCCGTTATCATTCAGACTCGTCTCACGTTTTTCAGCCTGGGGAGGTTGAGCTGGAGGCAGATGTGTCCTTTGAGGAGCATCTAATTTGTATCGTTGACAGGAGCACGAAGGCTCTCTGAGGCTGGTCATTTCCTCTCATACGGGTGCTATGGCAGCATGGGAGAGTGCAGGACGAGACCTAGGAGTGGGAGGCCAACGTACGTTCTCAATGGCCAGAGCTGTTCTGAGCTTTATCTTCGCCACCCTAGGAAGGGAAATTCGGGGACGAATCGCTATAAGGGGGGAAGTTTGTAAGAACCCGGTTCTTATTTTTGAGGTACTGGATTCTTTTTTCTCTTTTCCTTAAGTGTTTTTGAGAAAATATGGAAAAATGGGAAAATCCTAAATTTTGGAACTACACGCCATGTACTTTTTCCACACGTCGTGTACTTTTGGCCATGTTGGGATGAGTACATGGGTCGTGTCGCCATGTCGGTGACAAAGGGTGTAGGAACCGACTACAAGTCGTGTAGTGGTACTTTACACGCCGTGTAGTCAGTCGGAATGCCTAAACAGTAAGGCGGTGGTGTAGCCGCCAGCTGGGCGACAATACACGTTGTGTACTCATGTCGACGGATGAACAGTGTGGCGGTGCCGCCAGAGGAACAGTTAAATAAAGGAAGTACACATCATGTACTCATAAGTACATGCTGTGTACTTTGTTTTTTCGGCTTAAAATAGGCAGTAGCCTCCTCATTTGGCAGAGGAGGCATTTGATCCATTTTGGAGCCAAAGGAGGAGGCCGAACCTTTGAAGATCCACCGAGTGTTCGTCTGGAATCTGATTCCACCTCGGACAATCTCGTTGGAACTGCGCGGGTAAGCCCTTTCCTCTCCTGGTATGGTTCTTACCAATTATTCCCCTAACAGGAGTTATTTGCGTTTGAATGGGTTTTTTTCTTCGTCAGATCTACGCCGTTTTTGGGCGTTCCTGGAGTCGACGATCGTGTATATCACTCTTTGGCGTATAAGGTAGGTGGCTTGGTGTTTGTTTTTCCAACTGTCGTGTATTTTGTGCATTTTTGTGCCACGAAATCATGTTGGGGTGTCGTGTGGCTGAGGCTGTTGCTATATTTAATGCCTAGAATTTCATAGGTGATTAAATTGTGATAATAAAATGCTGGTTGGGATCGTTGCTTGGATCTGAAACCACCCCGAGGGTGTGTTTCACTGTTTAGCCATTTGGCCAGGATACCCGAGGGTATGCCTTTAAAGTAGTAATCATAGAATTTCCTTAAGAGGAATTGATTGTTTACTGCATTTTGACATGTTGGGCATGGCCCGGTTACCTGTTTAGCCTAAGGGAATTGTTGTGATTATCCTGTGGGCACTGCACTATATTAGCCTGAGGGAATGAATGTATTAGCCTGAGGGCAACATCCTATTTCGCTTGAGGGAAACCTTTCGTGCCTGAGGGCTAGACTTCTGTACCTGAGGGCGACACTTCGTATGCCTGAGGGTGATAATTTCTGCTATGCTTGAGGGAAATACCTTCGGGTTGGATTCTGTATAGCCTGAGGGAAAGCCTAAGGGCGTGGTTTACTATTTTAGCCTGGGGCACAGTTCTGGTTGTCCTGAGGTCTTGGTGCTGTTGAGCACAAAAATGTTCCTAAATTAAATGAATTAAATGAATAATGAAATGGCAATTTAATTGTTAAGTTAGTTACTTTTCAGTACTGCTTATTTTATTGCATTTTACTATTTCACATTGTTGTTGCATGCTTACACGTAGTTGTGCATGGGCCTTTGGTGGGTGCCTACTGAGATATATTTCTCACACCCTATTTAGGTCACGCTTTTCAGCCCAAATAGATTACGTTGTTGTAGGTGTAAATAGGGGAAAGAGTACCTATATAGGTACTTGACTGTTGCTGAGGAGTAGGAGGGCATGGGACCGAGCCTAGGCCCGTGATGTCGTTGCCAGCTGTTTGCTTTGTTTTGTTGTACTCTTCATTTTGTTGTATTGTATTGATGTATAACATGCTCTGGCTGTTTTCTTAGTAATTGAGGCATGTAGCATCACTATTTATATACTGTTGATTATTTCAGTTGTGTATGGTTTACTGCTTTCGCTGCTTGTTGTATGTTTTATTTAAATTCCGTTGCGCTACACTTTGACAAATGAGGTCATAGTTTCCCCACTATCAGATCTGGGCCCTCGCTGCTAGTCGGCAGCCTCTGGCATTTGGGGAAATGTGCTTGAGGTCACGTGGCACCCGGGTTCGGGGCACCCGTTGCATGGCACCCGGGTCCGGGATGTTACAGGGCCGAGCTTTTTCAGGCCGGGTCGGCTTGGCCCGCGGGCCTTCTTGGATAGGCTGAGGCCTGACCCGATGGACCTATGACCCGAGCCCAGTCTGGCCCGACGCAGGCTTTTCCGGGTCGGGCCGCTCTGGTTTTCGGTCCAGGCGTGCCGGGCTTTCGGGCCGCTAGGCCAAAATTACACCCTTAGATTGAAAGTATTATCTCAATAAAAAATCATTATTCATGTTAGCTTCATATTTCTTCATGTGACCACCCTTGATTATCCAGTCTTTAATCTTCTTACACTTCATAGACTTCTTTTTCTATGTTTTATTTTTTGTATGTGGGGTTTTCTTCTTCTTGTACTCTAGAAATAAACATTCATCCTTATTTTCTTTTTCATCCAACCTCATTGATTCCTCAAATTTTTCTATCTATACATCCATGAAAACCTTCAGAATATGTTTATTTTTCTTCTTACATTGTTATTTTTCTTTCATAGTAACCTTCATACCTTATTAAAAAAGTATCTTTTTATTTATCAGTTCCTCATACCTAGGTAATCATGTCATTAATTTTTTAGAGTGTGGTTAACATCTTACATAATCCAAAATGATTATTTTCCTTTGTAATGCTACCCATAAGTGGTAACTTCCAATTAACATTAACTTATTTGTTGGAGATGTCTTACACTATTCCAATTTTCTTGTGTTATTCTTGTATTGATTCAATTTGTTTCTTTATAGAGATTTCATTAACATTAATATTCAATGATTTCTTATAGCTTTCCAAAAAGTGTCATTTCCTTCCATAGTAGAAGATTCTTTGTTTTAGTGTGGCATTTTCTTTTACTTTCATCAATGGTGTAACCTTCCTTGTAACTTAATTTTCTTTACAACCCATGGTAGAGTTATTGGTTTCAAGGGGGGAGGGTGCAGGGGGTCTGCAGGGGCGGGGGGGTCTACAGGGGCAAGGGTAGGGGGTAGTGGGTAGGGTGTAGATGGGGTTCAAGGGGGAGGGTGTAGGGGATGTGAAGTGGTAGGGGAGTGGGGGAGGGTGCAGGGGGTTTGCAGGGGAAGGGGGAGGGTGTAGGTGGGTTGCAAGGGGGGAGAGGGTGGTGGTCTGCAAGGGGGTCTATAGGGCAGGGGTGCAAGGGGGTGGGGCAGGGGCAAGGGGTGAAAGGGGGCAGTGGGGGAGGGAAACTGTAAGGGAGAGAGGGTGTAGGGGGGAGGGTGTGGGCGTTTGCAGGGAAGTGGAGAGGGTGCAGGTGGGGTGAAAGGGGGGTGCAAGGGTGGGTGCAAGGGGGTGGGGCACAGGTTAATGATGAATCCATTCATGAATAACCTTTAGATATTCACCCAATAACATATAGTGTTCCCCCTATATGAACTAATTTTTCATTTATTTTTATAAATTATAATAATTTACATCTTTCATGAAATCCATACATGAATAAACATATAGAATAATAGTATCATTAAATAAATATGATTTAATATTTTAACCATCTCCAAACTTGATTACTCTCTCATTCTTATTTTGTTCTATTTAGACCATAAGAATCTTACAATTGCTCTATATTCTAAACATCCTTCTTATTTCTCTTCAATTTTATGTTCACAAATCATCATACACAAGAATATTTAAATGTTTTCATTAATTATATGTGTTCTCATTTGTATTCATTATGTTTATCAGAGTATTTTATTGGTAACATAATGATATTATACGAATCATCGTATAAACATTGAATGTTTTCATGAATTAAATGTTTTCTCATTTGTATGCATTATGTTTATCAGGATTCTTTGCTCCTTCCAATGATTTAGTTGCATAAACCATTGAATATTTCAATGATCATGATGATGTTGGTGGTGGTGGTGGTCTGAGAGAAGATGATAATGATGTTGGTATTTCTATAGGAGATGATGAGGGTCATGATGGTTCTAGTGATGCTGATATTGAGGAATATTTCAGATGTAAATTTTATTCTTGGTTTATACATTTAATTTTATAAAATAGTTCTTTTTATTATTATGATATTGATATTGAAATTTTATATTGTTTATATTGGAGAGAGTTTTAATTCTTGTGATATATATTATATTATGATTGAGTCTAATTTTATGTGTAAGGTGGTGTTTTTTTTTTGCTCATAGCTAGAGGATGTGAGTACTGCTATAAGGTGAAGCTATTATAAAATCATTTGGTGATTAAGTATATCTGGGTAGGAATCAATTTGCATGGTTACTAACTGTGGTTGTAGGGTCTATTTTCCATGGTTTTGAAAGTGTTATTAGGGACCAAAATCCATGGTTTAACTATGGGGGTTGGGGGTGGGTCAGGGGTGTGTTGGGGGGTAGGGGGTATGGGGGGGGGGACTGGCAGGGGTGTACTAGGGGGTGGGGAAGGGAGGTAGGGGGAGTGGGGGGGTGTGTGGGGGGGTGTGTGGGGGGGGGGTGTGTGGGGGGGTGTCTGCGGGGCAGGGGGTGTGATAGGGGGTGGGATAGGGGGTGAAAGGGGGCAGTGGGGGAGGGAAAACTGGGAGGGGGAGGGTGCAGGGGGTTGGGGAGGGGCAAGGGGGTCTACAGGTTATGAGTTCTAGGGGGTGGGTCAGGGGGTGCAAGGGGGCAGTGGGGGGAGGGAAAACTGACAGGGGTGTCTAGGAGGGATGGGGGTAGGGGGTCTATAGGGGTGGGGCAGGGGGTGGGGTAGGGGTGTTCTAGGGGGTGGGACAGGGGGGCAGTGGGGGGAGGGAAAACTGGAATGGGGGAGGGTGCGGGGGGTGGGGGGGTGGGGGTGGCAGGGGGTTTGCAGGGGGGTCTGTAGGTTGGGGGTGCTAGGGGTGGGGCAGGGGGTGCAAGGGGGCAGTGAGGGGAGGGAAAACTGATAGGGGGGAGGGAAAAATGGAAGGGAGGTGGTCCAGGAGGGGGGGTGTCCAGGGTCTATCCTGGAGGGGGTCTATCCAGGGTCTGTCCTGAGGGGTCTGTCTGGGTGCGGGGGGGGGGGGGGGGGTCTGCAGGGCTGGGGGTACAGGGATGGGGCAGGGGTGTGCTAGGGGGTGAAAGGGGGGCAATGGGGGGAGGGTGGAGGGGGGTCTACAGGGGGGTCTGCAGGTTGGGGGGTGCAGGGGTCTGTCTTGGGGGGTCTGCAGGGCGGGGGGTACAGGGGTGGGGAAGGGGTGTGTTGGGGGGGACAGGGGGTGAAAGGGGGGTAATGGGGGGAGGGTGTAGGTGGGTAGGGATAGGGGGGGTCTACAGGGGGTCTGCAGGTTGGGGGTGCAGGGGTGTGCTAGGGGGTGGGTAGGGGTGCAAGGGGGCAGTGGGGGAGGGAAAACTGGTAGGGGGAACTGGCAGGGAGGGGGATCCTGGAGGGATGGGGGTGTCCAGGAGGGGGTGTCTAGGGTCTGGTGGTGCCCAGGGTCCGGGGGTCTATCTAGGGAGTGTCCAGGGTCTGTCCTGGGGGTATATCCTGGGGGTCTGTTTAGGGTCTTTCTGGGGGGTGTCTAGGGTCTAGGGGGTGTCCAGGGGGGTGTCCAGGGTCTGGGGGTGTCCAGGGTCTGTCCAGGAGGGGGGGTTATCCAGGGGAGTGGAGGTATGGGTTTGTCCTGGGGGTCTGTTGAGAGTCTGTCCTGGGGGGGTCTGTCCAGGGTCTGTCTGGGGGGTGTCCAGGGTCTGGGGGGTCCAGGGTCTATCCAGGAGGGGAGGGGCTGTCCAGGGGAGTGGAGGTCTGTGTCTGTCTTGGGGGGAGGGGGTCTATCCAGGGTCTATCTCGGGGGGTGTCCAGGGTCTGGGGGGTGTCCAGGGTCTATCTAGGGGGGGGGTGTCCAAGGTCTGGGGGGGTCTCCAGGGTCTGTCCAAAGGGGGGGCTTTCATGGGGGAAGGGGTGCTGCAGGGGGGTTGTCCATGTTCTATCTAGGAGGGGGGTTGTCCAATGGAGTGGAGGGGGGCTTTGCATGGGGGAAGGGGTGTTGCGGGGGGGGCTTTTCAGGGGGTGGGGTGTTTTTTTATGAAATGGGAAACCCTATAGCCACGGTTTCAAAGCATGGATATAACACTTTGTGCCTTAAGATGCTGCCACAGTTTCAAATTGTGGCTTTAGGTATTCAGCCACAGTTCAAACCATGACTATAGCCCTATAGCCACGGTTTAGAACCGTGGCTATAGGTCTTGCCCTATAGCAATTCCAATACCAGTGACAGTTCATAAAATCATGGCTATAACCTATATCCATGGTTTTTGGACTTATAGTCATGGTTTAAAACCATGTCTATAGCCTAAATTTCTATTAGTGAAACATGTGTGTCTTGATCCACAATGGGAAACATGCGATAAGTCCTGATCCACTATGTTAATGGTCTTGGTAATTAACCTTGACATGTGAAATGGTTTTATATATCTATTATGGTGGCATAATTTTATGACATGAGATTATGGTTCATGATTTATTTATGATGATTTCTCACTATTGTGGTCCATGTTTTCTAAAATGATAAAGTTTTATGATGTGACTCATGTTTATGATCTATGATAGGTTGGGTGTAAACTTCGTAAGTTGTGTTCATGAACACATACCATTATACTTATCTTATTCATTAATATTATCATAGATTTATATATATTATATTTACCCTTATTGAGCATCAGATCTCACCCTTTCTTATGTTTCCTTCCACAAGTTATGAAGATAAGTTTAGGTAGGGTATTCCTAAGAGGAGTACATTGTGAGAAGATCTTTGTGGGAGATATTGAAGATCTTTCATGAAATAAGAATATTTTATTTCTATTCTCCAAAGACACTAAAATATTATGATCATGTGTTTATGAAATATATTGAATATTCGTCTTAAGAGATGTGAAATTTATGTATGAAAAAATTGGGTCCTTATAGTTGGTATCAAAGTAAAGGTTTAGTTAACTTTTGGAAACTAGGATGAGAAAACTTTAGTGAGATCCCTAGGGATATTTATATGGATATGTCTAGGTATATGTCTAATGATAAGTCTAAGGATAATTATAAGTATAGGAAAATTTCATGGAGTTTTGGTAATGGATATAGTGAGTGGTTTCTAAGAAATCACACCCCTATCTAGATACTACAAGTGGATATGACTCTAGCATAGAGGTACCTAGGGGTAATAAATTTAAAAATGGAACATTGATATGGACTCTATTTTCACCTGGTGCATGACAATGGGCCTTACTACACACCTCATTTGACACTATCAGTGGATATTTTTTGTAAATTCACAAACTTTTTATGAACCATCATGAAGGATTTGAATAATGACCATGAATTACCTAGGTCAATCCTAATTTTTCATAAATTTAAAAGATGGTTTCATTATTTAGTAATCCTATAAATTTTTTTTCGGGATTATGTGGTTTTCCAAAATGATTAGTATTGCTTGCATTGTTATTTTTGGTTTTAGTCAACAGATTAAACCTAAAGGGATCATGTTAATACTGAATGTGGTGGACAATGCAATGATTTTCCACCTGAATAACCAAATGATATGATAGTTGCGATGCAGAACCCCGTTGTTATGCTCACATAACTTTCTCAATCTATGAACCATGTCAAGCTTATAAACGATCAAAGGAGGGAACAATATTCTATTTAATACTTCATGAGACAATATCCACGTTCTTTTAGTGGGTCTTCAAATCCAATAGTAGTTGAGTAATGGATCAACACCATTGAAAAGATATTTTATGTTCTCCAATTCTTAGAACATGAAAAGGTTGTCTTAGTGATTTATCATTTGGAAGGTAAATTGGTTCATTATAGGAACCTAATTAAGAATAAGAGTCAAGTGGAAGAAATTTACTACATGGAATGGGATGAGTTTAGGAGGATATTTTTTAGTAAGTATTTCCCTCATATTCTACATAAATGATGGAGAAGGAATTTCTTGAGATTAAGTATAAGGGTGATGAATCTATTGGCACTTATGAAGCTAATTTTACAAGGTCTGCAAGGTATGCTTCTAGTTTAATTATTAGTCTAAAAAGAAAAATTGATTGATTCTTTTGTGGATTAAAACCAAGTCTCTGAAATGCATTGGATATAAGAGACTTTAGTAACTATGAATAAATCATTCATTATGAACCAAAGGTAGAAATTAAAATTATATATTCCCACCAGCACTATGTATTTGATAAGAAAAAGAATATTGAGTCTCACGAAAACTCAAATAAATCACACGGTGGAAAGAAATTTCATCCATATACATTCCATAAATGTGGGAATAAGTATTAATTTAATTACTTGAATGGAATTTGTAGGTGTTTTAAATGTGGAAAGGTGGTTCATAAATCTCATGAATATAAAAATGAAATTAATGGTATGTTTAATGCAATGGAGGAGAAGAGGGTGCCAACTAATGCACCACCCACCTCTAATTCTTAAAATGAAAGGAGTATGTGAATTATGCCAACCAGTTCCTGAATCTAAAGGTATTTGAAGATCAGTTTCAATATCCTCCTAAGCCTAAAGATAAAGGGAAATGTCATGAGATCCTGATTGTCGAAGTGGGTTATGAGAATGATGTGGTGAAAGGTACACTTATCATCCACTCTAGAATAGTTAATGTCTTATTTGATTTTGTCTCTACACACTCTTTTATATTTGAGGAATTTTTAAAGGGTATTGAATTACCATCTCAATGATTAAATATTGATTTAGCTCTGAAAACTCTTAATGGTACAATAGTTGCATTATAAGTATATAGTTTCTATCTGATTAAAGTTTGTGGAAAAGTGAATCCTATAAATCTTGTGATTCTCCCTTTAGTTGAATTTGATACAATTCTAGGCATGGATTGAATTTATTTATATGGATCTCATATTAATTTGTAAGGAATTAAAGTCACATTTTATATTCTGAATGAACCCATGCTTATTTATCATTGTAAGGATGAGTACAAATTTACAATAGAAATTACTTCAACCTTGTGGGTTTTAATTTCTATCCATGAAGACTATTTGTCTCAGATGGTTGGAGAGAAACTCAATATCAAAGAAATGACTATTGTTAAGGAGTTTGTTGATGTCTTTTTAGTGGAATTTTTTGGTCTTCCTCTGAGTAGTGAAGTTGAGTTCACAATATAACTCGTACCTTGTGTTGTACCTATTTCAAAGACTTCATATATAATGTCCCTAATTAAGTTGAAATAATTAAAGAATCGAGTGTATAAGAATCTTGAAAAAGGGATTTATATGCCATAGTGAATCACTATGGGGTGCACCTATTCACTTTGTTAAAAATAAAGATGGTTTAATGCATCTTTGTATTGATTATTGAGAACTTTACATGATCACTATCAAGAAAAAGTACCCTCCACCCTGTATCGATGATTTTTTTGATCAATTATAAGGAGATTAATACTTTTCCAAGATTGATATTCAATCTAGGTATTATCAGTTTAGGGTAAAAAGTGAATAAATACTCAACAAATTCTTTCATATGAGGTATAGACACTATGAATTTATATTTATATCATTTGGTCTTACAAATTCCCCTGATATCTTCATGGATTTAATTAATAGAGTCTTTATAGATTACCTTGATCGATTTGTGGTAGTCTTTATAGATAATATTATTATATACTCAAAGTGAAAGGAAGATCATGAAGATAATTTGAGGATTATTTTGAGAACCCTAAGGAAGGAAAATTTGTATGAAAATTTTACTAAGTGTGAATTTTGGCTTCAAAAAGTTTCATTCTTGGGACATATAATCTCAAGTGAAGAAATTTTGGCGGATCCTTCAAAGATGGACATTATTGAAAGTTAGGCCAGACCAACCATGATGACTGAGATCCATAGATTTCTTAGTTTGGTGATATATTATCAAAACTTTGTGGATTATTTTTCATGGATATATAATCCACTCACCGATTTAACTTGGAAAGGATTTGGGTTCATTTGGATGGATGGATGTGATGAGAATTTTAAAGAGCTGAAGAGAAGTTTGTTTAGTGAACCTATCCTCACATTGCCTTTTAGTAGAAAAGGGTTTTTAATATATAGTGAATCATCCAAAAAGGGATTTGGATTTTTTCTCATGCATAATGATATGGTGATATCTTATGCCTCATTCCAATTGAAGGCTCATGAGAAAAACTATCCAATGCATAATTTGGAGTTAGCTGTAGAAATTTTTGCATTAAAGATATGGAGGCATTATATTTACAGAGAAAGGTGTGAGATATATAATGATAAAAAAAATTAAAGTATATATTCACATAGAAAGAGTTGAATATGCACCAGAGAAGATAGTTAGAGTTGATCAAAGATTATGAATGCTCAATACATTTCCACCCTAGGAAGGCGAACAAGGTGGTTGATGCTTTTGAGTTGAAAAGATCATATTAGATTATCTATTATGAGGATCAATAAAGATCTAATATTTTTGTATTTTAAAAGGATGGATATTTAGATCATGAAGGAAGGAGAAATATCATATCTTTATCAAATGAGTGTTCAACCATCTATCCATGCGAGGATTAAATAGGCACATAAGGAAGATGTGGAGTTACAGAAGAAGGTGAGGAATGTTCCTGAGTTTAACCTTGATTGTAATTGAATGATAAGGTTAAGGAACTATGTAAGTGTTCTATCCATATCTAATTTGAATGATCTATTATCATAATCTCATAGTTCTTAATTATCTATTCATCATTGGAGTATAAAGTTGTATAGATATTTGAAAGAGTATTTCTGGTGGTATGGCATGAAGAGTGATATTGTAGAGTTTGTATTTTGATGTTTGGTATGTTGGAAAGTTATGGATGAGAGAAAAAAGTATAAGGGGGTGTTAAAACCATTACCCATACCAAAATGAAAATGGGAAAACATTACCATTGATTTTGTTTTCAGATTCTCCAAAACAACTAAAGGGCATAATGATATTTGGGTTTTAGTCAATAACCTTACAAAGTCAGCACACTTCATCACCATTAAAGTAAAACTATCTCTTGATCATATTACCATAATATAAATTAATTAAGTGGTAAGATTACACAGAGTTTAACATTCCATTATATCTGATTGGGATCAGAGGTTTACCTTAAAGTTCTGGTGAAGTATTCAACAGACACTAAATATGGAGTTAAGTTTCAACACTGCATATCATCCTTAGACAGATGATCAGTCTAAGAGAACAATTAAAACCCTATAGTATATGATGATATCTTATTATATTGATTTCAAAGGTGTTTAGGATAAACACCTTCCACTAGTTGAGTTTTCTTATAACAATATCTTTCACTCGATCATTCAGATAGCTCCTTCGGAAGCCCTCTATGGAAAGTAGTGTAAAACTCCAACGTGATGGAATGGAGTTAGAGAAAGAAATATATCAAAGTATGGGAAAGATGAATAAATGTAAAAGAAGGTTAGATCCATTTAGAAACACATCAAGGTTGCTCAGATTCAGCAGAAAATTTATACTAACAATCATCAACATGATCTATAATTTGAAGTTGGTGACAAGGTATTCCTATGAATATCTCCATAGAAGACGATCATAAGATTTGGAAAGAAGGTAAATTTAATCCATAGATATATTAGTCATTTTGAGATTATTGATAGTATTGGTACAATATCTTATCATTTGGAACTACCACCAAATATCTCTCAAGTTCATGATGTGTTCCATATATCTCTTCTAAGGAAGCATATACCTAATCCTTCGTGTGTATTGAACTCAGATGTCGTACTGCTAGAGAAATATATTTATTATAAGGAATAGTCAGCAAAGATTTCGGATTGTAGAGAGAAATTTATACAAAACAATACCACCCCTGGTTAATGTTTTGTGGTGAAGCCACCAGTTTGAAGAAGTTACATGGGAACCTAAGGAAATGATGAGGGAGAAGTATCCTCATTTGCTTGTATCAGAGTAACAAATTTTGAGGGAGAAATTTATTTTAAGGGGGTATAATGTAACACCCTGAGTTTTTATGAATTATTATTTTTTGAGTAAATTATATTTCTTTGATATTTTTCATTACATGCAACACTAAGTTTAGCTTGCGTTACATGCGACACCGAGTTTTAACAAACTGTGATATATTAATAATATTTTTATTTAAACACAACCATTATAACCTTACCATTAAAATTAGTGGTATGAATAGTAATAACTAATTTTTAAATATTATTTATAATGGTTTTATATAAAGAAAACATATTTATAAAAAGTAATTAATTTTTAGAAAAGTTTTTATATGTTTCGAAAATACTATTTTCTTAAGAAAATGTTTTATTGTATTTTATGAAAAATAATAAAAGTAATTTTTACCAATTTTAGAAAATTTATTTGAAAAAATAAGCTTAGTTTTTGAAATCTACATGTAAAAATTATCTTTGAGTGAATTTTTGATAATTTTCTGAAATGATAAATATTTTAGTGAATAGTGAAAAATACTGGTTTTTATTAAGAAATGTCTTTTCATTTACAAATTTTAAAAACTTAAAAATTATTTTATTATAATTTTAAATGTAAAATTAGTTCAATTATATATTTATTAATCAAATTTATTTCATTGGAATCAATTACATATTGAATTGGGATATTAAAACTTTCTATACTTACGATAATTTTCTCTTTGGAAAACTGATTTCTCGTTGTGTCTATGAGTTTAATTTTAAATTAAATTCTAAAAATTCTATGAATTTTATTTGGAAAATGGATATAATATTTTTAATAATTTTCATTTATATTTTTTAATAAATTCAACTTAATTTTTTACCATTATGAATAATAAAAGCAATGAAAATTAATTATCACGGTTAAGGTGAAAACGGGTTTATCGGATGTTAAACTAAAAAAAATAAGAGGTAAAATGACCTAGAAAATTATTCAAAACAAATTTTATGGACATATTTCAACGTTATATATTATAAGATCTATAATGGTCCATTTTAGATCCTTTTGGTATGAAAAAAATGTGGGTACACCTTTTTCTTTTCAAAAATTACAAGTGTACCACTCACCCCGCTTATAAAAGGTCACCCCCTCTCCTTTTCTATTAACACTTCTAAAACCCTTTTTCAGAAAATAACTCCCCAAATACCTTAATTAATTCCCTATTATCATATTATAAACCTTATTTTTATAAAAAAATACAACCTAATAAGGATTTTGGTGCAAACCTAAGGAGGTTACCTCAAGAAGAGGTAACGTTCTTCAATGAGCATTTTTATTTTATTTCTTCCTCCACCTCCTTTGAATATTATTAAACCATGATAATATAATAACCTCAATATATTTAATATAATTAGATTTTATTATAATCTAGTAATTACCTACATTCATATACTCTTTCCTTAAATGGTAAATGATAGTGTCGCTCATGTGTACGGAAGACTACCGTCTCGCGAACCGATGTGACACGTTTTCCATCAACACCTCTCACGATTTAGTATGATGATGGATATAATATATATATATGTGTGTGTGTGTGTGTGATATTTTTAACATAAATATAATTTTTTAATTATGATATCACATATACATTCTTACTTTTTTTTCTATGGGGGATATTATAACATCGTTCGTGTGTATGGTAAACTACCGTCTCACGAAGCGATGTGATTCGTTTTTCACTAACACTTTTCATGTAAGGTAATTAGGATAAATTTAATGAATATATGTGATATATATTAAATTAAAATGATTCTATAATGTTAATATATTATTTAACTTTCTTTCATTCCATTCGTCGAGAAAATGGAAACAACGTTCATGCGTACGTATGGCATAACGTCTCCATGAACGGTGTATTTCATTTTCTATCTTTGAATTTTATAGATTAATATGAATATATATATATATATAATATATAATATAGTAATATCATGATTAATATCCTAAATCTTATGTAACCATGATCAAATTAATAGGACCAAAAATACCAAATCAAAACATACACGAAAAACAAAGCAGTTATTATTAGAAATGTGAATTTAACATGGAATTGTTAATAAATGGGTAATAAATGGTCATAAGTAAATAATATATGGCAATATATATATATATATATATATAATTATTTCTCTATTATATGTTTATAATAAACTTATTTTTATTATATAGGAGGTTTGAGTGTGTACAAAGGAAGTTAAGACTTAAGATAAGAGAATTTTATCTCAATTTGACTTCTTTGAGAGATATGTTATGTTATGAACCTATCATATTTTATGAGGTGTATATATATACCCTTTGATATGTAATGTCATGAAATTATTTATTATCATTATATTTTAAGTTTCATTTAAAGTTATTCTTTCATGGGGCTTATGATTCAAAGTTACCAAAGTGGTAAGGTTTTTGTGATACAATATCACTGTTTATAAGGATTTTTTATGTTTATACTTATGATGATGAAATATTATGATCCATATCTCAATAAACACATAAATTTTCTTCTCATATAATTATTTCATTAGAATGCATTTTTTTTCCTTTATCTTCTTCTCTTTATGTACTCAATAGTTCGAAATAATGCTTTTAAGAAAAATCATATTTATTTATCTCTTTGATAGAAAAACTTTTTCTTCTTTCATATCCATGTTTTCTAAAAATCTTTTCAATTTTTTTAACATTATACAAAGGATATATTAAATACATTATTACACATGTTTAACTTTTTACAAAGTATTTAAAAATGAATCTTTATGTTGTTTTCCAAACAAGGCCCATTTGACTTTTACTAAAAATGAGAAAGAAATTTTTGTTTTAAAATGTATGATATGAACGTAATTTACTACCATCATGACCACTAAATATTTTAAATATTACTTTATAAGTTTCAAAATTTATTTTCAAAGAAAATTATTTATAAAATATTTTATGAATTTCTAGTGATTTTCAAAATGGAAAGGATATTTTCCTCGAGAAATGTTTTAAATGATATTTAAAGTTTCCATTATAAGTTTCTAAGGTTATTTTCAAATAAAAGTATTTTGAATTTTTTTTATGTTTTAAAAAGTTTTTTTCAAAGTGAAAAGGATATTTTTCTCAAGAAATATACCAAGTGATCTTTCAAAATCATTTTACATATATGGAGACATCCTTTGATGTCACTTATGATTTACTGGGTATAAAATTAAATGATACCATCCTTATTATTTATATATATTGTTAATGTTTATGTTGATGAAATTTTTATGAAAACCATTTATTTTTCATGGGTTATTCTATGGTGAATTGATTAAATGTGTATGATACCTATTTTCTTTACATAATTTATGATGTGATGATATGATGAATGTTTAATGATATTGTGGCATGCATAAGTATGGTTTTCATTATGAGATGGGTGAGAAATATACCTCCCTCTAATGCATTAGGTAAATATTTATATCTCATAATATAACAATGGGAAACAAGTTAATAGGAGTGATCCACTGTAGGAAACAGTTGAGTCCTGATCCACTATGAGAAACTAGTGTGCCTCGATCCACAATTGGAAACAGATGATAAGTCTTGATACACTATGTTGATGGTCTTCATAGTTAACCTTGAAATATGAAATTTTCTTCTATATTCATGATGGTTCCACACTTATATGACATGATTTTATGATTCATTATTGATTTTTGATGATTTATCACTCTTGTGGGACATGTTTTCTAAAATGATAAAGTTTTATGCCATGAATCATGTTTATGATCTATAAAATGTTGGGTATGAAATTTTTAAGTTATGTTCATGATAACATACCCTTATTCTTATCTTATTCTTTCATATGATCTTAGATTGATATCTCTTATGTTAATCCTTATTAAGCATTTGAGCTCGCCCTTTCTTATGTTTCATTCCTCAGGTTATAAAGAAAGGTTTAGGTAGGGTATGCCTCAGAGGAGTACTTTGTGAGAAGATCTTTGTAGGGTATGTTGAAGATCTTTCATGAAATAAGAAGATTGTGTTTCTAGTTTCCAAATACACTAAACCATTACAGTCCTCGGGCGTGTGTTTATGAAATATATTGAATATTCATCTAAATAGATGTGATATTTATGTATAAAAAGTTGGGGTCCTTATATTAATGGTTTATAAAATGTTTATAAATCATTATAAAATATATTTTGGGAATATTTAATTTATAAGGAATTTATAAATCAATTAATTAATTAGAAATAGTTTATGATTAAATTAAATAAATGTTTATGAAACATTTATATTCCCAAATATTAAATGTTAATATTTTAAATTCCTTTTAACTAAATTGTATAGAATAAATTATGATCTAGAAATAAAAGTGTTTATTTAGAAATCATAAGTGATGATTTATAAAGGGTTATAAATAAATTGTGCGAATGGAGTTCCATCAGTTCTAATTTTTCCCTTGGAGTTCATGAATGCTTCAACGATGTTGTATCTTACCCTGGTTGCTCATTTTAGGGAACGACCCTCGGTAGATGCCTTTAACAGATTTGTTTTCTCTTCTTGGAAGATTCAAGATTGGGTGGTTGTTGGTCTTTTATATTCGAAGCACATTCAGATTCGTTTTTCATCTCAGGAAGATCTTATCTGCGCTTGGGCCAATGCTCCACGAGCTATGGATGGATTCCAGTTTACTCTCTTTCAGTTGTCCTTTGATTTTCATTTGATGCATGAATCCCCATTTACGATGCTCTGGATATCACTTCTCGGCCTTCCATTATCTTTCTAGAATCTGGCGATTCTTCGATTAATCGACAATATGATAGGTCGATACCTCTGTTCGAATGCCCGCGCCAGAGTTGTTTTTCATCCAGTCTCCCCAAGAATTTTCATTGAAGTTGATGTTTTAAAGGGACCATTGGAATCCATCATCATTGAGATTAAAGGAGAGATCCACTAGAATCAAAAGGTTTGTTACGGCTCTTGGGTTCCATTTTTCTTTTCCTATCATCATTTGGGTTATGATATTTATAGATGTCATTGAAGCCCCTATGATCATGCTCGGAACACTATCCCTCAAGGTAGCATGGAAGTTGGCATGGCTGATGCAGTCTATGTCAATGAGGCAGATCATCAGGGTACCAGTGAGGATGGAATCTCTTCCATTATTCAAAATGAGGTTAACACATTTAATCCAGAAGCCATAGTAGTGGAAGAGCCTGGCAATTTGGGTTCCAGTAAGTATGTTCTAGTAGAGGACCAAGGGATATCTATGGATCTGAGAAGCAGCTCAAGTATTCCTTCTTCATTTGTAGAGGTCGTGAAATCCATTTGTCTTCCTCCACAAGAGAAGACAGAAGTGGACCAGGGGCTCATTTGGGGACTGATTTTCTTAGTGAGAAGGTGGAAATGACTTTTAAAGGACAAGGATGACATATCTGATAAGCTCTAAAAACATGATAGACTCTCTATTAATGATCTGAAGGTCATAGATATTTTAAAGCATCTGAGTATTGATTTAGGAGGTCCTCCCATCATTATTAATGCTGATCTTTTTATAGGAGAGATGTGATCTGGTCAATATCATACTCCTATTATCAGTTCTGAGACTAAAAAGTTGAGGTCTTCGGTTCCATGTTCACCTTTTAATGAACCTATGTCTTCTGGAAAGCAGGATGGAACAATCCCTCTTAATACCCATAACTGATTTGTATTCTTGGCCATAAGTGAGTAAGAAGATGCAGAAAATGAAGGTTGGAAGAAAGTCATTTCAAAAAAGACAAAGAAATGGGTGAACCAAAATATGTTAAAGACACCGAGATAGGTGATGGAGATAGCGAATCCCAATAAACGATAGAATATGAGAAGGACCAATATGGGGATATGAATACTGGAGCCAAAATGAGCAAGGGAAAACAAGGTAATCTCCAATCTGGGGATTTTTCGATTCAAAAGGGAGGGAAGAAGACTAGGCCCCACAAAGATTACTTGAACCTCCCTAAAACAATTATTACCAGATCCTTATGTAAGTCCAAGAAAGGTGTAGCAGTAGCGGGTGTAGCTGAATCACTAACTGCCAAAGCAGTGAGTTCGATTCCTGTTGTGACAGGCAAACAACTGGTTTGTGGAAATCCTGCAAGTGAAGAAAAAAGTGGGAAACTAGGAATAGTGGAAGAAGACAGAGAGGATTTTTTAGAGCTCATCCTCAATTCTGAGGAATATATGAATGAAAATGTTGTTCGGGTCAACGCCCAAAAATAGGAGGTCAAAAGAATCTTTGAAAGAAGGTTGCAAGTTGATACTAATGAGGAGAAAGAGGAATGGATAAATAAGAAAGACCGAATACTAGCACAGGGTTTCAACCAACATAAAATTAACACAGAGGGATTTATACAGAAAATTGACAGAATGGATAATCACTCTGAAGAACTCATCAGCAAAGAACTAGAACTTCAGTTTAGTACACTTAATTAGGAGTTATATAGAGTGTCTAATTAAAATAATCTCAGTATTGTTTTTAATCAATTTGTGAGTTCCTTCAGTACATAGTGGTATTTTGTTAAGATGATTATGGTTTCCCGCTTCTCCTTAAAGTGGTTTTGAAATAAAAATTTATATTAGATGTTAGATAAAATGTTTATATTTAAATTATGAATTGTTCATAATTAATTATTTTAAATTGTTCAAAATAAAAGGGTCCTTATTTGGATATTATTTAAGCTGCATCAAAAGTGTTTTGATGATTGATATGATCAAGGTTTAAATAATGATTAAGTATATGATATTTAGATTATGTAAAATGTTTACATAATAGAAGTTGTATTATAAATGGATTATAATTCATATAATATCATATATTTAAATTTGGAATGTCATCTAATGATAAATATGAAAGAGCTCATATTAGTATGAATATAAACTGTTTATATTCAAAATTTTGAAATAAATATGAAAGATTTCATATTGAAATGAATATAAAATGTTTATATTCAAAATTATGGAATGTTCATAATGTTAAATATGAAAATTATAAATGGGTTTATAATTATCTTTTATTTATGAATTGTTCATAAATATTTATTTAATGTTTAAATATTTGAATTTTTCATTTATTTAAAGGTTATTCCCTACTATATTCATGTTTAGTAAATTATTTAAAAAATGTGAATATTTTTTATGCTTTAGTTTATTTGTTAAACTGCTTTTAGGATAGATTCACGCATTACATGCTAGGATTGACTCTATAATGAATTTAGTTTTTCATCTACCTTGAACTCAATTTATAATTGAGGTCATGAACTTGAATTTAGTTGTTGAATGTAGTTTGTACATATTAGGTTTTAGATTTGTGATTAATTGGATTCTCTCTTGAGTAAATTATCCCTAGTAGAGGTACTTGGGGTCAGACTACCTACCTACCTGGAGGCTTATGCCTTGTATAGGATGGTGAATGAGGTTGGTTATCTATCACTCCAGGCTTACTCATGTGAAGATTTTCAATTTCATATAACTCTATGAATTTACAATAACTGTTCATGTGCCTTATGCATATGATGCATCTGAATATGTTAACTTCTATTTTTGGGTAAATATCATAAACCCGTGGGTTGTGTAAAGAGTTACTCATCAATATGGTTTAAACATATTGATTAGGTGGAGAGAATATGAATCCAAACTAAATTTCTAGGAGTATGAAAACATAAAAGGGAATAACATAAGATAATATGGTGAGATTAAAATCTCCTTCAAATACTAAGTGTGAGATTCCTTCCAAAGCAGCACTTATCAAGACCTCGGTCATTTAACTGAGTATTTTCAAGCTCAGAATGAGTACCCCTGAATTGTATTGTGTAAGATAGGAAAGTTATAAGTGACTTTGGATTATCTTGATGGTGTTGTTGAGCTCAACCAAGTACCCCTTGATTGTTCTTTATCGGCTTATTTTTTAGCACATGCTTTAGGTTAAAATTAGCTGGAAAACCCTAGTAGTTAGGATACCAGAAGAATAAATTTTAGTATATCCATATTATGGATTGGACAAAGAGTTTTACGCTCAACTATCCAAGATTCATATATGATGTGATTGACCATTTTTGTCTACTAGATATAATAATATCTTATTTATATGATAACCGGTGTAAGTCATTATGAGATATGGATCTTATCCCACTAATGTATATGATGGATTTTAAAGGGGGTCATAATTTTAGTGGGAGATCATTTAATAAAATACCTTATCAAATGGTTAATAATACATGATACTCAACTAATAAAATATTCTTTTATAGATAATATCATTATTATCATCATCATCAAGTTAATCTTAATGTAAGACACTCCTTAGATTAGTAATTTAAGAAAAGTTCTTAAAAAAGATTGGTGATATAAGAAAAGTTAATAAGTGAAATTATATGTTTCAAAATTGTAATAAATCAATATGATTGGATTTTCTAAGATACACTAGAAGGTGTTTGTGAAACTCTATGGAATGTCCATGTCAGTTATGGATGGTATAGAAATTAATTATTTAATTTTTAAAGGTATGTGATACTGAACGTATATTTTAAAAAGTGTCGTAAATATACAGGAGTTCAAAATCAAAGGAAGAATTGATTGAGGTTATATTTTATATTCATGATATGTAGTAAATAGTTACTACATTAAGGATTTAAATGCAAAGGATTTTATCAAGCTCAAATGAATCTAAATAAGCAATGTGTACCTTTATCTCACTTCCCTTGCGTGATAAGAAAAGTTGTTCGATTACAAACAGTTGTTATGAACAAACATGAGATGATTAATTATATACACGTGTTTTATGATTCATTAATTTCTGTAACAGGTTTAGAGAAGAATATATGGATAAAATAGTTTTATCCCAGATAAATGTCTATCCAAATATTTATTAAAATATGTGGGAATATGTTCCCACCACCCATCAGTGAGATGGTTTAATAAAATATTATTTTCAAAAAGTAAATATTCCAAGCATATAGAATACCATATATGATATGGAAATAGTATTTTATTCATTTGATTCTCCACTAAAACAAAATAAATGTTATTTTTTAACACAAAAGGGTTTGTGTATCTTAACAAGATATTTTGAAAAGAATATAGTGTTTAAGAGGCTAGTGGGAGTGTGCTTGGACTTAGAGAATATAAAAATTAATAGATTAAGGACAACAACAATGTTCATCATGTAGTGTTATAGGCTATAATGAAATGTTGAGGTTACCATGAGTATGATTCTTGTATAGAGATACAGAATACGATCATGAGGCCCAAAACAAAGAATGGGATTATTTGTGTGCACTTGATGACCTGCTAAGTATACCAAAAAGAGTGTCATGTAGATTTATTTGGTATATTAGGGGTGCATGTATTATATTTGAGTCCTCACTACCTGAGGTTGGTGAGATACCTAGTATGAGAACCTTCATATTGGCTTAGCTAATACAGGGGTGGTTGGGTATGTTGTTGATCATGTCGTCGATTGAAGCTTAACTAGGATGAGATTTGTCCTCTCGTATGATGAGTATTTTGTCAGGGCCCTCGATTGAAAGAGGTAGTGGGAATGTGTGGTCACACCTAGATATTGTATATCTATATGGATGAGGGACATATGATGTGTTTATCCATAAGGATGAATGACATGTGATGTATGCATCGATCAGATCAGTCTATACTTTGAGAATTGAGAATAAATGAGTTGTTTATATGGGGTTGACATGCTTCGGGTCACTTGATGTATTGGATAAAGGGAAAATATGAGAATGCACATTTGCATATGATGCAGACTGGTGGGAACAAGTATAGAGATACATGTGTTTGATAGAGATCATGTAAGATCCCTTTATAACTTGAGTAGCATTGATGCTTTGCTAGATGTCTCTCTTTACTTGCATATATGGATCCAAAGATTCATATTTGTTGTTAACGCTATAAAGGTTCATGGGGTCACACTTTGTGATAGACTGAATGGGGATTGAGTTTAACTCAAAGAGAAACTCTAATAGTGTTTTAGAGTTAATCCAAGTATTTTGGATGGGTGTTCATGAGGTATTGCATATGACGTGATATAAGGTGAAGTTAATGGTAGATTTTCAAAGGTGTTTTGGAAAATATCTAAAAAAAAATTGGATGTGATTTTAGAAGTTATTGTATACGATACAATATAAAGTAAAATGGTACAAAGTCTATTAGGCTTTAGTGAAAGTGGGATATTGAAGGAGATGTTCCCTAAATCCATATTTATATATGATATATTTATGGTTGTATTTCATCTTGCATGAAAATTATGATTTGAATGCATTGGGCATATTATTTTGTGTGTGTTGTACAACCGAACCATTTCACCCATGTAAGCTATCATTAAATGAAATCATTTCATATTTATATGAAACATACAAAGAGTAAATGAATATGATGCATGGACCAACCATAACATTTATACACATGTTTTAATGCATGATTTGATGTGGAAAGTACATTTGGAGCATCCTTGGGTGTTATATAAATCATTGTCCTGCAATGGGAGTGGGTTGGGTGTGGATATTCAATCGGTGATTCGTAGAAACCCGAAGCTCTCTTACATCTTCCACCTTTGCACTGCGAGACGCTAGCATGTTGGGGAGGTTGGTGGATCCTACTCGAACGTCGAGTGATTCATACCGGCTCATGGATACCTACAGAGGTGGGATGCTTTTGTTTTCCACATTGGTGATCTCTCTCAAACTCATGCAATGGTGTTCGAAGATGATGCAGTGGCTTCTTCGGTGTAAAGTATGCCTATATAGTATTTCTATATTTTACTATTTCAAGCAGTTTCATATTATCTTGCATGGAGATCCTCATACAATGGTTTTTAATCGCTTCTGTTTGATATGGTAAATGTTATTAAACTCGAAAAAAACCCTTCAGAGACTATGCATTGTGAGTATTTCAAAAATATGTCATGGATATTGTTGATGGTAAGGAGCTCTCTGTACCCACATTGTAGTTGTTTTACATGTAAATAAATTTCTATTTCTTTAAATAAGTATAACTTATTATGACTTGGTTTATTACTTGTCTAATTAGGTATCTCTACACTCTTTGCATCCAAAACAAGCGCACTCATGTTTGTGGTTTTATGGATCTAGAGTGTATTTCAACGGCTGTGGAGTGTATGAGTGATGATGTTAGAGCTAATTATATATGCGAGAGATTATCAAATACATACATTGGGTGTTGGTTTCTTCCATTCCTTGACAGGTAAGAAGATTATAGTGTAATTATGAAATACTCTTTATTATAATGACATTAATACTGAACTTTTTATACCGTAGTGGTCAACAGATGTTATTTGTGTTCTATCCACATGAATGCATGTCATATTGGTTATGCTCTTTATTAGGTGGAGTTTGTAAAAGTTTTAAAAAATTGCTGAATTTCTGGGTTTTATTTTATTATATTAGTTTTTTAATCTAAACTTTTTATTGTTATACATGTTTTGGTAATTAATATATGAAATTATAGGTCATGAAAAAGGTTAAACAACGTTCACTTATCGATAAAGAATCCAAATAAAATTAAATACGTGAAAGTGTAAGTAGATAGTTTTTGTATTAGTAAATACTTGTGTTGTCTTACGTATACAGTGTTTCTTATTTTCAGAGTGTTGTTTCAAGTCGCAGTGTCATCGTCGAAATGAGGAGTTGAATGTGGTTATTATGTTTTGAGATTCATTTATGAGATTATCATTATTGTAACAACGATAAATTTTCATAAGGTTAGTTCCATTACTACTCTTATGTTTTACACCAATATGTTATATCATTGATTATACAACATCCATTGTCTTTGTAGGTTTGTGATGATGTTATACCAAATACGAATGAAGTGTTAAACTGCCTTCAAGGTTTATTTGCAAGCAATTTTGTAGGTATGATTAAATTTTAGATGTACATTTAAAAGTTTCATTTATCTTTGTTTTTATGATGGTTAAGGTTTAAACACATTATTTTGTTGCTTGTTTGTTGTTGTCTTCTATTGTTTTCTGCTATTTGTTGTGCTGAAATTCATGTTATGGGTTTTGGGTTTATGTATTTTATAATGTTTTTTAAATTATTAGGTTTTAACATTGTTTTTTTTAAACCGACATTGAATGTATGTCGGTTTTTTCATAAACTGACACTGAAAGTGTTAAAAAATTGATTTTTTAGCAGTTTCAGCGTTTGTTTATACAAAAACTGACATTGAAACTCCTAAAAAACCGATTTTTTTTAACACTTGCAATGTCAGTTTCTCTATAAATTGACATTGAAAGTATGTTTCAACACCAGTTTTAAATAATCGAGGTTAAAACTCTACTTTTTAATATAGGTTGAATCGACGTCGCTTCTTAGTCAATGTTAAAAAAAATGACGCTAAAACCCTTCTTCCCACTAGTGTGAATTTGACTATGGTTATTGGAGGACACAAATAAATAACTCATGTTGATAATATAAAAAAATCCCAATTGACTTGTTGTGATACATATAAAATATAAAGGACCAAGAGGCAAGTTCGAAACATTTGGATTAAAAAATAATACCATGCACAAACTATGAATACCTTGTTTTGTGTTATACCTTATATTGTATTGTAAATAAAAGTGTACTCAACCGCGCATCTGTTTATACAACCACTTGCAAAATTTGAAAAACTTTAGCAATTATTTACCATGATACATCCCACGGGCGTGGTCTAGTGGTTGCGTCCTGTGACAGCGTTTGAGAAGTCTCAGATTCGAGCCTTCCCGTGCGCATTTAATGTAGATTTTCGTTGTTTATCCCCTCCTCGCACCAATGTAATATTCACCGTGACATTGATAAAGCGGGCATACTATCTTTTCCATACTTATTTGTGTAAATGAAAATATTAGAATGTATGATCACAGTGGTATCAATGTTATGTATCACAAAATTATTATCATCGCTAATAACTTCAAAGACACATATGAAACAACACGGTATCACAATTTTACCATCATTGTTAATGTCTTCAAGATAGCATGTCTACAAAAAAGAATTATGAGAGTTTCACCTATAAACCAATATAAAAGAAATCATTGTAAATAAGTTTCATTTAATCATAACTTAACTGTTTTAACATATTTACCCAAAAAAAAAAAGATACTCTACTAACAAGACAACATACAAGACAATAAAAACAAATCATCTAAAATGTCAGCAAGAAAAATGTTTTATATACAAACCAAAGAAATACGGGAATAGAGGAAAAGTGACTGTAATAATAATAGCAGAATTATTTATGAACACATGAAATTTAGTTCACATTTAACAAATTCAAAGGGCACGAGAAAAAAAAAATGAAAAATACAGAGTAAGAACAATGAAAGATTTGTATAGGCGCGATGAACAGATCGATCATCCAGGAAACAAATAATTTATTTCAAATATTTTATGCGTTGTTTATTCCTGAACTCGTGTGATCGCCCACCTCGCCGCGCCCTCGTAATCCTTCTTTCAGTCTCCCCCAAGCCCCGTGTGATTTTTTCCTCTTTATATTTATCGTCGAAACTGGACTCTCTGTCTGGTCTCTCTCCCTACAGGACCTTACCTTTTCCGGTCCACTCGCTCGGAAAGGAAGTCCAGTCGCGCCTGTGGATTTGCTGGAAATGGGCTCTGAAGGTTCCGGGGTTGTAGGTGAGTTTCAAATCCCGTCTCTTTCATCCTTTCACGTCTCATCTTCGATACCTTGAGCAATGGTATTGTTTTATTGGAGGTTCTTCCTCGAAATATCATTTTGAGCGGGATTGACGGTTTTCAGATTTGATTCCTTGATGGCTTTCTGTTTGCAGCGACGCCCGAAAACAGGCGACGGCTAAGTATTTCTACTATCTCGAGGGGATTTGTCCTCGAAACGAGCTACCCCTATGAGTTGTATTGATTTTCGAATGACTTTTGCATGTTTCGTCGTCATTTTTCAGTACTTCAGAAATAGCCAAGTTGAAAAATTGGAATCGCTTTATAAAATTAGAAAAACGCTGGGAAAAAAAGAGGAAATTAACAGAATAGGGGAGGTTTTTTTCATTCCTTGTCCATTCAAAACAGCCTTGTCCTGGTGACATTTTGCGTATTTTGTGAACTTCTCGTTCAACAGACATATTGAAGCTTTCCATGTTCGATTATCAGATTGCCTGTTCAAAACTTTTGTTCATACGTGGGTCTACAGTAGCTGTAAATTGAACCTAAACTTCACCAGTACAAGGGGTGTATTTTTTAGTTGAGAACCACACATTGAGCTTCTGTGTTCATGGGCCCAACGAGGTTGAGTAGGCGATGGTGACTTGATGGTGGTGAATAAGGTTTCAAAATTTTACCCACTCTTTGCAGCAGTGATGAATCTAATGTACAAATCTTGTCTCCCCGCTAAAGGGCTGACCTCTACTTATTATAATGATTTTGAAGAGATTGATCCCATGTGGGCTGCATCCAAGATACATGCAACTCATTGCTGCATGAGCAGATCACTATGACGCTCCACGGATTACAGATACAAAAATGGTAGAAAGACTCACTATTTATCCCCAATACACCCTTTGTATGACTCACTGCCTCCAGATAACCATACATCAAAAGTTGAGAAAATAATGAGAAACACACGCACACGAAATAGGCGATTCAATCAACACAACTCCAAATTTATTAATCTTCCACTTTTTCTTTGCTGACTCTGTCAACTCTTTTTATTCTTCTTTGTATGTCCTTTTGTATATCTTCTCTTTTCTCCGTATCTTGGATACGATCAAAGCCTTATTATCACATACCACTCCCCATGTTTGAGGGGCATTCTTGAATCCCGTGGTATAGTTTAGCACCTCTCATGTTTGATGCTCTACTATCAACATTAATGACATTGTGCATGCTACATGCCTGGCAACAAAGTACCAAAGTTGTCCAAAGCAGAGTCATCTACTAACAGTGAAGAGAGTGTTGTGATTTATCAAAGGTGACAGGAAGGTTTCCAAAAACCGGTTAACTCCCAACTGCTCAACTCTCAAGACCGTTGCGGCATGACCATTCTCCATTGCAGCATGACCTTTCAAACCTTATGTCACGACCCGTCCCTCGGGGCCCGTGCCGTGACTATCCCAAACCCGCCTTCCATAGTTCAGGGGCTGGCGACTAGTACCGGAAAGGTGTATCCCGGTGTATCCCTAAAATGGGAAGACATTGCCTTTTTAGCCTGTACAGACACACGGTTCAAAAGAACAATAAGAAGCAACCATACAGACTAAAACACAATAAGGATGCAACCACAAAGTAACTGCTGTAGTGAAAAGAGTGCTGAAAGTAAAGAGGTCGGAAATACACGCCCAACTGTAAAGTACAAGTACAACTGAAAGGTACAAATACAACTGAAAAGTACAAAACAGCTTCTGGATCGTCCACCGAGGATCCTACCTGAAGGGTAGGTACAGATCGTCTCCACACTACTCCACGTCAGCCCGTCTCCTCCGTGTACCGCCTGGTCCTGGCTCCCTCAAGTCTCAGCCCCGCTGCTCGTCGTCTGCCCAAGACACAACAAGGTGCGGACGAACCCCGTGCATGGGTGAGTATAACAATACTCAGTAGGGACCCTGAGACCCCCGAAGGTCTTCCAGAGTTCCACAAAGGAAAGACCACAAAGCAAGTCCTCAATCACAAAGCAAGAAGCAGTCAACAACTCTACTTAGGTATATGCCCATACATATACCTAAGTTATCAAGATATACTCGTCTCATAAATGAGGGAAGAATATCACAAAGGTAACACCACGAAGGTAAAAGTACCACACAGGTATCACCACGAAGATATCACCACGAAGGTAAAAGCACCACACATGTATCACCACGAAGATAAATGACTCAGCTCACACCAGTTATATTCTAGGGTAGTAACCGTAGCATCGTCAGTCACAAACGTCGAACTCCTCAGCCGCTGGAGAACTCCTCCTCTATCGAGTACAGTGGGCCTGCCGGGTCACACAGAGCCGCTTCCCACTAACCTTGAACTGCTGTAGTACTTATCCTTGATAAGTACCGTGGGTATGCTGGGTCACACAGAGCCGCTCCCCACCGTGGGCCTGCCGGGTCACACAGAGCCGCTTCTCACCCTGGCCGAACCGAGGTACTTCTCCTGTCGAGTACCGTGGGTCTGCCGGGTTACACAGAGCCGCTTCCCACTAGGCCATCGTCAAACAGTCTTTAGGTCTCAGCCAACCGCAGGGTTCCGTACGTAGTGCGCTTGAGAGAACTGCTCCTCATGCCATCGGTCATATTTCAACCGGCATGGAGCTCCACGAAGAAGTAACCCGATGATCCGTCACGTCATAAGGGTTCCAACGCAACAGACGGCGCGTCAACCAGATGCCTGGTCCGTAAGTTATAGGCATTTTAGTGCCGAAGGCCTGGTTGGATTTGGGTACGATCCAATCCGACCAAACTCCAACTTTCTCCAAAACTCTCGTGGAGTATCTCAAAAGAACCGCCTTGTCCTAAGAATCCCAACGCCGCAGACGGTTCGTCAAACGGACGTCCGGTTCTCAAGATACGACTCATTAAGTGTTTCTGGGCCCGGGTGTGGTCCGACCCGGTCGGACCGACCCGACCCACAAGGGGGCGGCCTGCAAGGGGGCGGCCCGACCTGCGAGGGGGCGGTCGCGTTCCGCGTAGGACGCAGCCCACGGGGGGGCGACCCGGCCTGCGGGGGGCGCTCGCGTTCCGCGTAGGACGCGGCCCGCGGGGGGGCGACCCGGCTTGCGGGGGGGCGGCCCGACCCGCAAGGGGGCGGCCCGCTGGGCGGCGGCCCGTCCGCGTGCGGCGCGACTCGCAAGGGGGTTCCGCCCTAGCCGTCACCGGGGGAGCGACCCCCGATTTTCCCGAACGGCCAAAGGTTGTTCGGTCTTCCTCGCAGTGGTGACACCACGTGGCACGCGGGACTCGCTGGAGCGGGTCCTGCCGATTCCGTTGCGGCCGGCCGGTGTGCCGGCCACCTTCCTTCGGTCGCCGCGGCTGACGAGCCGCGACCCCCTTTGATCACCGGCGGCGCGCCGCGCCTCCTCCGCGGCCGGCCGGTGCCGTCCTCTCTGATGGCCGCCGCGGCTTTGTGCCGCAACCTCCTCTTGTGGCGTGCATCGACGCGCTATCTCCAACGCAACCGGTCGGTGTCGCCGCGCTGGCGGTCTTCCATGGAGGCGCAAGGACAGCAAGATAGCGGAGGGTTCAGGCCGAGTTCGTTAGGCCCGCGCCCTCCGCGTTAGATCGTAAACATGAGGGGATTGGGGGTTTAATAATCAATTGAATTAAACAACAATCAAAACCCTACAAAGATATCCCGCAACAACCTCCTGCAAAAACAAATGAATTGCGGATCAACCTGTTAGTCGGTTGGTCCGCGTTTTTCATATTATTCAAGAACGGGGAAGAGGAAAACATTTAAAATGCGTAAACGAATAAACCCCCTACCTCGAATCGTCAGAGAAACGCCCACGCTTGAAGGTGAGTCGATGTTTTTCGTTCCCGCAACAGGCTTCCAATGACGCCGCTCGTACGTCGTCCTTCGGTTCGTGGTTCGGTGTTACCCGTCACTTCCCGCTGGGATCAGCTCCGTCCTCTAAGGGTTCGACGTCACGACACTCCTTCAGCACTTCGTTGCTTGGCGAAGCTGTGCCGATACCCCTCCCCAAGTTCCATATATATAGGAGAGGAGGGGGGTAAGTAACGACGTGGGGAATTAATGAGGCTCATAAATTAGGAACCTTCCTAATTCCCCAACGACGTCGTTACTTAGGATTGGCAGGTCAAGCCATTTATTGGCTTGACACATCGCTGGCCCCACACTCCGCTTGTCCGTTGGAGGATATGAAAGAAAAATAAAATAATAAAATTATTTTATTTCATTTCTTTTAAAAAAGTCACAAAACTTAATTTTTTCTCCAAACCTATTGCGGTTAAAGTAAAGTCTCCCTTAAGCGAATCCCGACACTGCCGATTCAACGATGCCCTCAGATTTTTAATCCGAGCACTGGTTCAAAAGTTAGAAAACGCCGCCCGCACGTTTACTGAATGTACTTTAAAAAAAGTTCAATAAATTAATAACGTTCACCCTCGACCTGCGCCGGTCGGGGTTAGGCTCTGCCTAAGGAGAACACGCCCCAACGAACTCAATGGTACTCTCTCGGATTTTCAATCCGAGTTACTGTTTAGAAGTTATGGATTTTACAATAAAATAATCGTCATTTAATTATTTTATTTATGACAAAAAACTAACTTTCACTGGTGGCCCACGCCGGTCAATGTTAGTATCTGCTTAAAGAAAACATACCCTCACAAGTTTAGCGGTGGTCTCAGATTTTTAATCCGAGTCACTGTTCGTGAGTTATAAGCATTTGAAAAATAAAATAACTTTATTTAATTATTTTATTTACGGTTATGCCATTTTCAGGTTTTCTCACAGGAGGCCTGCGCCCACTAAACTTAAGTCACGCCTAGGGTAAACCCTCCTTCCTGAACGCAACAGTGCCCTCAGAATTCTGATCCGAGCAACCGTTTAAGAGTTATTCCACTTTTTCAGGAAACTGCTTACGCGTGCTAATTAAAGCTTAACAAAACTTCAACGTATCATTCCGGGTACTCCGAGCCTTGGAATCACGCGTCGTCAGATTTCGCGGTCTGGAAATAATTCCATACAATTAAAAAAAAATTATACAGAAATTCCGGGACATTACACCTTAAATCCAGTGGAGCACCAAATTTTCACGTCCACCTATATTGTAGTGTGACCATGAGGCTGTCGGGTTTCAAAGGAACCAACGGCACTCGTTAAACACACTGGAAGCAATATAGAAATCGAAAACCTAGATCTACCATGCAAGAAATCGAAATCATGCATACTGTAAATGAAGAAACCTGCACACCTTTCATTGAAAATGGCCACTGCATTTGTCTTTATCCCTATGCTTGATGAAGATCACATAAGTGGCAACTGAATGGCATCCCCCCTCTGGAGGTATCCACGGACCGTACGTGTCAGTTTCTTCCACCCTCCACGACATACTTGTGCGTCGTGGTGTAAAGGAGGCATGAGAAGAGAGTTACGGGAAGGAGAGCTTAGCTTGCGCAAGCTTGCATGATTACCATCTCATGGTGAATGCCTCCTCTAGGTTGAGAAACCCCCTTGCCTCCTTACCTCATAGTGAGACAGATACATTCTTTTATAATGAATGAAAAAGACCACATCAGACCACAAGTCCGATGCGGGATACAGACTCCAACACTCCCCCTCAAGCTAGGTGTACCTAGCTTGGACACATAATGAAAAGAAAGCAAAAAAAAAAAAAAAACAGATGCCCCCTCAAGCTGGACATGCCCAGCTTGATGACAAATATAAGACAAAAAGAGAAGAAACAGAAATAATAAAATCATTGTTGATGCTGCTCCCCCTCAAGATGGTAATGTGATGCCGCTGAAAAAAAAAGGATGGGTCATCGCCGGAAAAGTGCGGGGCCGGACAACAGAGCGCCGGGAAATCCACACTAGCGGGTCGGTCGTCAGAGCGTCGGGAAAATCCGCACTACGAGCCGGTCGTCAGAGCGCTGAGAAATCCGTAATGTCCGGCCGATCGTCAAAGCGTCGAGAAATCCGCTCGGGAGGGCCGGTCGTCGAAGTGCCGAGAAATCCGCAATGGCGGTGCCGGTCGTCGAAGCGCCGGGAAATCCGCAGGAGGAGGCCGGCTATTGAGGCGGGAATACCGCGGGAAGCAAGAAGAGGCCGGGAGGGAGCAGTTGAGCAGCAGATAGGGGAGGCGACGTTGCAGCGGGATTGCAGCGGAGGTGCACGGGGAGGGATCTGGCCGGAACAGTCCGAAATTGCCCAGAACTGGAAGGATCAACCTGGGTCTGGCTAGATATCACCGGATCTGACAGATGGAGTCATCGAGAGGCCAACCTCCTTCCCCGGAGACATTCTTTTATAATGAATGAAAGGGATTACATCGGACCACAAGTCCGATGTGGGATACATACTCCAACACCTCCTTATAAAGCCCTTGAGGATGCTCCTTGAGTCTTATGAAATGACTAATAAATGACAACTTACGTGTAGGAGATGTGAGTGTTGTCTCATTAACATTCCACTGCCTTCGGTGAATTACGACAGTGCCAAAGAAACCGTACCATATGATTCATGGTAACGCGATTCGCTCGAGAATATAATACAACTGGCTCAGGCTGTGTGTATACGGTATCTTTGTATTGTAAAATACGATATACCCTATAAAAGCTTAGAGTAAGCCTTATTCCATGTGTATGTTGTCCTCTACGACATACCATATCATTCCATACAATATCATATGGCTTTAGGGCATATCCCCTTCAATCTCCCACTTGCACTAAAACTCAAAAGACTTGCGTGTCATTTCACCCTATATCGTATCATATACGTAAACTTGTGAAATTATATCCAAAACTCTTTGGATATCTTCCAAAACACTTTTGGAAAGGTATCATCAATTTCACTGTGCATCACATCATATGCAATACTTTGTGAATCCTCATCCAAAACTCCCTTTGTAGCATTGACAACAAATATGAATCATCGAATTCATAAATGTAAGCAAAGAGCGGTCTCTAGTAAAACATCAGTGGTATTCAAGCTACAAAGAGATCTGTCGTGATTTCCATCAAACACATGTATCTCTGTACCTGTGTCTACTAGCCGCATCATATGCAATTATGCATTGTCATACGACCCCTTTGTCCAAGATATCGTTTGACCATGGGGCACGAAGTATGTCAATCTCATATAGTTAACTCATATGTTCTTGATTCTTCGAGTATGGGCTGACCAAGTCAATGAACACATCACATGCCATTCACCTTTATGGATGAGTATATCACATGTCCCTTATCTGAATAAATACACACATCATATGTACCATTTAGGTGTTGCTGCCCACTTCCTCAGTCCATCTTAATCAAGGGCCCATATGTCATACTCGTTATATGAGATGACAAATCCCATCTTAGTTGAGCTCCAACCGACAACATATCAGCAAAATACTCAACCACTTTTTAATTAGCTTTAAGTCTCAAGGCTTGTATAAGAAAAAGTATCAAAGTATGAAGCTCATGCTAGGTATCTCACCAACCATCTTTGATAGGGTGCCTAGGGCCCTTAAGACTTATTCAAGGAGAAATAAAAACGTCTAAGGGGGATCAGGGGTAGTTTGGTAACTCTTCTGTTTGGAATTTAAATAGCAACTTGTTTGAAGGACTGGAGGAGGTTGGAAAACCAGAGAAGCCGCTCGTGGAGTTGCAGGAGGATATGCCCTTGGCTCTTGGCGTCTGTACCAGGAGAGAGTTTTATGTTTTTTTTCCTTGTTTGTTTTCTCATTCATTCTTCAGTTTGTTTTCGATTGTACTGAACATAATCTTGAGTAATAAACTTGAAAGGTACTTGAGTTCTATTAATTTGGCGCTCTCGTTGAATTTTCATTGAGAGTCGATGAAGCCGAATCGGAATTCGAAGCCTTGAATGCCATCGAAAATGGAGACGCGTGTGGCTACACTTGAATCAGTGTTGTAACGATTGATGTAAGCACAAGAATGTATGGAGTCAAAGTTTTCGGAAGTCCTGCGTCCAGTTGAGTTGCAGCTAGATCGGGAAAATCGACTGGAGGTAATTCAGACGTCTCTCGTTGCACTCACGCGGCAGGTGCAAGAACTTTCTCTTCAATGACCTGTGCTGGAAACGACGACACAAAAAGACGTTCCGTCGATGGATACAGTTGCCGGTAATCAGGATTTGGAGGGAGTCGACATGGAGAAGTTTGTGTCAAATCCCGTGCGAATTGATAACGTCAAAGCTGAACCAAGTTCCTGCTTACTCGTGCGACCTCTAGTCGGTGAGGAACACGGACATCCTTGATGGATGGAATGGTTGGGCAGTTGTCTGTCTTATGGTCATGTTTGTCACAAATTGTGCAAACAGGGTCAACAGTTTGGATTTCATGGACTTTCCTAAGGTCTATCTCTTCAACCTTCCTAGAGAGTGCTGCGAGTTTAGCCCTAAGACTTTCCTCTTCTCTAAGTGTATGAATTCCAGTAGTTTTTTGTGGCTTTTCAGAATAAGTTGAAGTTCCCCATGTTTGGTTTTGTTCAGAAAGGCTTTCTAGATACTCGTAAGCATCATTTGGGGCTTTGTTTTTAAAGGTTCCATTACAAATCATGTCAATGAATTGTTTGTTCCTTGGACCCAACCCTTTATAGAAAATTCTCACTTGTTCAGGAATAGAAAAACCATGGTGTGGAACCATGTTTAGAGTGTCTTTGAATCTCTCCCATGTTTTATAGAATGACTCTCCCTCTTTTTCAAAAAAGTTTTGGATGCTCTTTTTAAGTGCAATTGTTTTGTGGTGGGGAAAATATTTTTTGTAGAATTCTCTTTGTAGTTGGTCCCAAGAGTTGATGGATGATGGTCTTAAATTGTTTAGCCAATTTTTAGCTCGATCCTTTAAAGAAAAAGGAAATAGCCTCATCTTAGCTGATTCTAGTTGATGTGGGGCACACATGGTTTCTACAATGCCATTGAACTCCTTAATGTGCAGGTAGGACATCTCGGACTCCATTCCATGGAATGTGGGAAGATGGTTTAGGACATGGGGTTTAAAGATGTAGTTGACATCTCCTAGGGAATTGTGTCTAATGCATGAGGGGGCATTGGTCCAAGAAGGTGTGAGGTAGTCATTCATGGTTTGATCAATTGCATTCCCCAAGTTTGGGGCTGCCTCATTTGGGTTTCCATTTTGGTTCCCACCCGGGTTTATGAGTTGGTTTCTTTGAATACCTTCCATTGAAATGAGCTCAATTTTTGACTCAGGGGTGTTTGGAAGATTAGGATCTAATGGAAAGAGTTCCCTTGGTGTACTTGACTCCCCAACCCTAGGACTATCCACCCTAACTAGACGGTTTGATTGATCGCGGGTGTAGGTGGACATGCGCCAAAAGAAAAAAAAACGAGAAAGGGACAAGATAAGAGAATTTGGATGAGAAAAGAAGAAATGAGGGAGAATAAAATGGGTGTTTAGATGACTTACTTGGGTCCCCGACAACGGCGCCAAAATTTGATTCTCGCTCAAATTTACCCAAGAGATGAAGGTAGAACGGTCCTTGTAGTTTAACTTGGGTTATCGAATCCTCAGAGACCTAAGAAGAAACCTATAGACACGTACATTCTATGGACTGTTTTTGGCTATGAAGTGGCCAACTTGGGTTGATTTTATATGGTTTTAAAGTATAACTAACAAATTTAAGTGAATTTAATTTAAAAAAATGAGTTGATCCTAGGTTATCGTTCGGGGTGGATTGGACGTATTTTCTTTTTAATGATTTCAATTTCTTATATTTGAGATGGGTACATTTAAGGAGATAAAACAACATCATCACTTACTGGTTTAATACCTACACCCTTTAATACTAATCACCTATATACACTTGAAGGATCAAAGTTTTGAGCACTTCAAGGTAAATGTTCGTATTAGCACTTGAAGTGTGTGACCTTAAATTCAACAAGGACGATGGAGTTTAAAAATTATCAAATAAAAATCTCAATTAAAGAAGTGATTATACATTAATGAGGTGATAAATAACATGCAATCCAGCCCCTTGCTACTCCCTTGGATCAACCCATAAGTGGGTTAGCCCTTCATTGATTCTATGGTTTTAATGGAAGCGGAAAGTAGACTCACGAGGGAGGAAATGGAGAAGTAAAAAAACGCAATAAAATAACAATCACTCCACCGTTGTGTGATAATCTCACAAGGTTTGGTATGAACAAGTTCACACCTTGAACCAACGGTATCAAAGTGATAAGGAGAAGAACAGAATAATAAGTGAAGGACTTTTATTAAGAAACAAAGATGAATTTAAACAACTTACATGTGAAGGAAAAACATTACAAAGAGAAATTGGCAGCATAACATTAAGATGAAAACAAGCTCAAAGATTATCAACTCCTCCACCACCACTGCCTTAAATAGGCATTTTGGAAGCCTTGGGTCGAGCCTCCAACAGTACAAAGCATCTCACTTGATTATGGTAGGCCTAGGGTGGTGGAAAGCTTGTGGAACTTAGACTTTTCCACATTTGACCTGAGGTGACAGCCAGTTTTCATCCACCGAACAGACGCGCTTAGATGACCTTCTAGATGGCCGAATCAGAGTGGGCCATAGAAGAATAAAATGGAGCCCCAGATGTCTCCTAACCGCCTGTAAAATTTGGGCCCATTTGGAGTTGTATATTCGGAGATATGATCAGATTAGTGGGCTGTTTTTCTGGGCCGCAGAATCTGGCCCAAAATTGTATCTCTAACTTGGGCCGCCTTAATGACCACCATAGAGGCTGAATTAGCATTATCTCATGAAGAGTGATTTGTTCCTCAACATTTCTTCTATCATCTCACAAAATTTGGGATTCATTGGGCCTGTATGTTGGTCCCCACAGTCTCATAAGTGGGCTGGGGTCCAATCTGCCTTATCTAGAATTGCTTCCATTCATCTCCAAATATCTCCATCATCGTTTATGAATCATCCATTGATCCCTGAATGAAAAATGTTCACATTTAAGTGTAGATATAGTTTCCAAAATATCAAATTAAAATATTGATAATTACATTCCTTAGAATCAGATGACTCATTGGGCCTAAATTGGTGTATATTAGGCATGAAGTGCACAAATGATGAGAATTGATGTTCATAATGAAAATGCACTAACTCAGGCCCATAAGATCAAAAATGAACATTTAATACCATTAAAATGTAATTAAAATATATGTTTTTATTGGATAATCACATATAATGAGATCGCGGGGACACACCCACCTGAAAAAGCTGTGAAAAGTAATGAAGATCGTGGGAGCACACCCATGTTATGCCGTTGAGCAAAAAGTGAGAGGAGATCTCAACACCAAAAGACACTTTACAGAGACTTTCTATTATTATTAATATCGAAAATTTATTGGTGATTCGGTGATATAAAAAGCAAAGAAGATGAGAGAGAAGTGAAACTCTTGAAAAAAGAAGAGGTCGAGAGAAGAGAACCTCCCAAGAGAACCAATGAAACTCTCTGAGAGTAGTGAAGAGAACTTGATACAGATTTGAAGAAGATCATTCTCTGTGTTTTGAGGAGAAGAAGTTCTGCGATACCCAATATTGCAGAAGTCTGAGATAGATGCAAAAGAACCGAAAAAGGCCGATGTACAGGAAGTTCTATAGAATGTTCATTGGCAGTCGAGATCCTTGGAGACTGAGTTGAGAAGGAGCTAACAAGCAGATTCTGAACAAGATTTGGGAGCAAGACTATTGACTGAGACTGAGTTGCATGTTTCTATTCTTGAAGATCCAAAGACAGTCTCTGACAGTCAGAGATTGTTGAGGAAGCTGATCTGAATGGTAGATGCAGAGACATCTTGGGCAAATTGGAGATCTACTTCAAAAGGTGGAAGGAAATTGTAATACCAGTCGAGAGACTGAAGATTGTGAGATGCGATATAAAGCTTTCTTCACTTTTGTAATACGGTGAAGATTCACTTGTGTCATATGGTGAACACGGTTTCAGAGTGATCCTTGGCCAACCCACTTGTAATTGATGATAAGATTATTAGTGGCGAATCTGTGACTGAGATTATACCGATCACAGCAAGGAGTATGCTTCTCACATTGGAGTCGAACCTTGTAAAAACTAAAGGTTCCGACGGGCGCAGTGGATGTGGGTCAGGCTCATGTTCGATAGGATTTTCATCTACTTCTTCAAGAATGCCCCCAAAAACTAGATGAATGCGTTTCAAAACTTTTAGAGGGGATCTTTTCACATATTATTTATAATTAATTTATAGGAGAAAAGAATTACTTGACTTGTAATTCGTTCTTTGTTGTCGAATTGGTAAAACCCTTCTCAGCATACTGTCGTTGCGTCAGAGGAATCAAGGGTAGATTCTCTTGCGGTGATTCACACTGTTTCACGAACCTCTGATCGTTGTTGTAGAATCCTCCGGGTGCTAGTGCGGATGGTTCCACCGCCTGTGGCAATTCGATGTTGATTGCAGCAGAATCCTTCATGGCGTGAAGGGAATCACTTTGGTGGAGGAGAATTGCTTTGTGTTCTTCATAGCGTTCTAGGGAGGAGCCTTGAGGGCTTCAAAGGATCCACTCTACAACTCGTGCACAACTATTAGAATGTGACTACGGTTTCAGAAAATGTCATAACCGAGTTTAAATAGTTAGAAAATTATAAGTGCACAATGACCTTTATGTTGGAATCGGGCGTGCAGCGGAAGCCCCAAATAGGTGGGTTTTTAAAATTTTTCCACCGCCGTTCGCCGTAAACTTGCCGACGTCGGTGAAGGGCAGCCCGGTCAAAGCCGAGGACCACGCGTGGAGGATTTTAAGCACAAAATTAAACCGTAAAATACCTGGTTTGAATCCAAAGTCGCGCACGACGTCTGCTCGTCGTTGGCGATCGCTGCTCGAAGAATCCGAAGCCGAATTCCTCTAGATCGTCCACACGCGCTTCAAGGAATCTGCGGGAGCGTCGTTCGTCGTAATCCGGGTGCTAGCGCGGATCTGCGACGATGCCTTCGATGCTCCAACGACCACCGCATCGCTTCGCTAGCGATGCCCGAGAGAGAGCTCCATCCGAGCTCCTTGGATCCAGAGCATCTCTCTCTAGAATGTGGGAGAGAGGAGAGGAGAGATAAACTCCATGAATAGTCTTTGGCAAATGCCCCTCCTCTTCTATTTATAGTGCATAATTAAAATACCCGGTATCGCCTCGCCAGCCCCGAATACTTAACGCACTATTAACGACATTTTATGACTACTAAACTGAGCCATAAATATTATTATCATTTACTTGTAATATACTAAAATATATCACATGATAATAATTGAGTCATTAACTGGACTCGTCGCTCCCACAAGTATTAATTGAACCTTGAATAATTTAATATTCGTCAATTAATATTTTTTTCATGTATTTACTTAAAACTCGTAAATACATTTAATAAATAAATTCAATACTCATTATTCTAAACTCGAATAACATGAATTTATTTATTTCATTGGTGATCGTTTAACTCTGGACAAATCCCGGACCCCTGTGGCGGGGCCCACTATGTCCAATACTCCTATTCAACTGAATAGGGCAGATTCTTGAATACGTTATTGTGTGTGACCCTCTAGGCCCTTATTTCGACAGCCTTGAATAATATTCACAGACCAAGAGCGGGATCTAGCAACCCATCATGGCCCCTGAAGAAATAAGGATTGTCACAGCAGCGACAACCAACCTACGAACACGCACTGTGTAATATAATCTCTTTGTCTATAATATCTCATAAAGCAGGACGCATTCTCATGTCATCGCCCTTTTTCTTGCTTTATTGTTTGTTGATGTAACTGGATGGATTTACCCTTGACTGCCATGGCCATGGTCTTATAAAGGTACTGCCATCCATATCAACATGGCCAGAGATATATTACTTCCATAACCTGGAAGCGACAAATCCTTTCTTGACCATTCAACCAATGACATGCCACCAATGACGCACCCAACGCAAACTACCTCGCCACGACTTCATTGCCATGGTTTTCGTCTTGCATCAATGTACGCGATCAAATGACATACATTAGTAATGATCTCAAGTCAGGAGACCATTTCACATGATCGTAGATAGGAACATCCAATGACACCTGAAACATGTGGTGTTCCTATTGGCGGGTCAGTCCTCATGATCTCACTACTAGAGATCACCAAGTGCGAACTTCATGAGAAGAAGTCTCAATGCTTATGAGCCCCCAGCACCTGATGGTCAGACATCTACTATGTCCAATTAGTAAGATGTATCTAGACCATAGAACATATATTTAAGATTAATGTCATAGTATCTAGAGGTTCTCATTATAGCCTGGGAAATGCTATAACCTTTCGATACGACAATTAATCTTTGGACATTACCATTTCAATAGTGGACGCAGAAAAGTCTACACTATAATGGTAAGATGACATCATGCATAGTTAACTCTATACACGATATGGTAATCAAAAGAACATAATAGTTGGGTCTAGGGCACCCACTATTTCAACACTTTATTATTTTATTAATCCCCAACAAAGCCCATGTCTAAATTATAATTGAATTATTATTATTTACATACATGCATTAGACTTGCAGATAAAATTAATATTATTTCCTTGAATAATTAAATTAATATTTATTCAAATAACATTTAATGTGACATTTATTGCCGGACCATTAAACTTGGTCCGCCAATCCTCAATATTTACCGGACCTTAAATAATGACTATTTATTAAATAAATATCACTGCATTATTCGTCAATAAATAAATAAATGCTATATTCACAAAATTAGTGAATTAGTATTTATTAAATATTCACATAACCAAATAAATAAATATTTGTTACCTTGCGAATGAATCAGAATAAAAAAATATTATATATTCATGTAATTAAATAAATAATTACTTTAGAATAAGTATTTATTAAATATTCAACTCACATATATATACTCTTGAATAAATGATGAATGAATATTTGCAATCAAACTAACATGAATAATCATTAGACAACGTGCGGGAATAATATTTATCCAACATGTTAAATTCATATAGAATTTAACCGAGGTTCTGAATACACTTAGTGTGTGACCCTAAATGCCCCTTTCTCGGTTACATCGGGCTACACCGCCTGAAGTCTAAGGTTAACATCTAACACACCAAGGTTTCCATAGAGAAAAAAGTTAATGTCGCAATGACATACATACACTGTGTAATATAATCCATTTATCTCGACATCTCTAATAAAGCAGGTTGCATGCTGGTGTCATCAACCCATGTGCTCGATGTCTCTTTGACTTTTCGGAAATGGACTTGCCAATAGAACGCTATGACCATGGACTTAATAAGACAACTCCATTTCTATCAAAGGTCTCGAGATATCAACTTTCATTAAAGAACAAAAAAGACAAATCCTTTATCACATTATTCATTAATACATATAATTTATGACGCTCCCAACACACCCTACTTCCCGCAAACATGTGTCGTCATGGTTTTGGTCAGTACATCATAGCACGCGACTCATAATATGCATTAATAATAATCTTAAGTCTAAGGACTGTTACACACGCTCGCAGATAGGAATATCCAATGACACATATAAATGTGAACTTTTTGCTGATTGGTTATGTTCTCATAATATTCTTCCCTAAGGATTACGGCGTACATCATGAGAAAGCGTCTCAAAGTCCTATGAGTCTCCACATCCGATAGTCTGTATCATTTGTGTTCCGTCAAATGATATCATCTGACTATAGAGCATAAATTTAAGAATACTCCCACTTTTGCTAGAGTCAATTGCTAACATCTCAACTGGTTAGCCTCACATGATAGACGTGCTTTTGCCGAGATATGGCTATAGCTGTTGAGCCCACCATGGTACCTGCGGCTGATATGCTTACTGCGACATCATCTCTCTCTCTGAGAAAATCCCTAAGAGACGATATGACCAAGCATATACTTTTGTTCTCTATCATCCCTGGCATCTTGGATAATACCATAGATACAAGTTCATCATAATATGATTGAACTTTACTATCTAGGTATGAATCCAAAATCTTGAACAAAATGTTGCTAAACTTGCTTCTTAAACTGCATCAGAAGTCGCAACATACTTGATCTAATGTGGATATGACAACTACTAGCTGTAATATGCTTAACCCTTGCATATTACATAAGCCTTACTACGATACTAGATCAACTGATCTAAAAGGAAACTAGTTTTAGATCCCCTGAAAACTAGTATTCCCATTTCTCCAATTACTAGGAACTTATTCGATTTTGTTTTCTCAAGCACCGTCGGATAGTTCTGACTGCCAGCCTGTGCGGTTCTCTTGGTCTTGTTTGATATTTTCATTCTATGCTTTATTCATAAGCAAGATCAAACTTGTGGACGTATCATGACATATGAGATAGATTTCCAAAATACTCTCTGGCATATGTAGTCTATACATCACAAAAATACCACCTGACATTGGAACAATTTAGGTGTATTGTTCCATCTTGCATTTTTCAATACCATGTCAAACAACCCCTTGATCTATATTAGTATATCTCGTTCTCTAAAACTTGGGCTACTAAGTCATTTTTGGAGAAATTCTTTAGCCTTATATAACCATAAGACTAATCCCTTGTTTTCCATATGTCGTTAAACATATCTGTCGTGGAAAAATTGTATCGCTCCCACTAATCTCTTATCGACACATGACAACATTTCGTTTTAAATGAATATTTTATGCCCATTATACTTGTTTCGTCCCATAAATGGATCCTTGAAACTTGCATTCCATATTGGCTTTCTTTGATGCGGCTAACCTTTTTGGTCGCGTCATATAGACATTTACCATAAAGTAACCTCCAATGGAGGTAGCTATATGACGAGTAGAATACAAATGGATTTAAGCATGATGGCTTGGTATGGCCAGTCAAGCCTTATTGGTACCTCATTTGTACCATCCATGTATTGTTTCTGTTGAATACCCACCAACGACTTTACATCAACCACCCAAATAGAGAATGAATTTTGGTACATGGAACCCATCCTTGAATTCATAAGAACCTGTCAATCATAGCTATCTGCAACTTACTATACATCACTCACCACGGTGAATATAAAACCACCACTATGGTTTTTGACTTTCCTACACAGTATGTCTCTGGAACAATTCCCCCCGATAACACTTGTGGAGTTTAATGTTCTTATGCCAACTTGTGCATCTGGAGCCAAGATTCAAATGAAATCTTGCTCGCTCTCACTGTCTCAAACGAGATGTGCTACCCTTATAGAAATATAGTTGGTATGATTTAATACCTTTTTATATCTTTTTGGGGTTAATATTCTTAGTAGCAATAGGATCATTAACTAAGATGCACTTTGTGTTTTTAATGATGTACATTTGAAGCTTTCACTAGCTTTACAAATGGGTCCCATCAAAACACCTGAGGCTGTGACATAATGGACTTTTTTTATATCGTAACTTATATGATATCCATTAGTCTATATAGCTGACATATGGTTAGTTGTTATGTTGCTATTTGGAAAACATGTCTGTAAAGGAATCATGAAAGACCACAATGTATATATTAGCTTCTTTATCAATATACCTTGTACTATCACCATCTTTATGATGTGAATAAGGTAATGCGAGTATAGAAAATTTTTTCACTCTTCATTTAATGATTGATGGATACTTGATTAGGATATTCTCCGACAAACTCGCTCAGCGGATCCTACAGCTTTTACCAAGTGCATTCATTACTTTCATTTACTAACCCTAAAATTTTCTGAAAGTAATTTAATGAAAAGTATATGAATTTACCTCTAGCTTTACCTTGGAATAGTTCACGCCACCAAGCTTGAACTAACCCCAGAAACTTTCTGGCCATATACCTAAAACTTTTAGCTCCAAGGAATCTAAACATCATACTGGGTATATAAATGACAACTTATAATTTCACTTGACTAAGAACTATCTTGCCACAACTGGGTATGAGTCTTATAATAATATTCATCATTTATCGTCAATGTTGGATATTTATGATTCAAGTATCACTTAAGTCTTAATCAAGTGAATACTATAACAACATTAATTTCAAAAGAAATGTCTCATTTTCTCTGACAGAATTGAGGATAATGTATAGGCAAGACTTGATGCAAAACAATAGTTTAACTTGAATCAATCCTTTTGGCAATCAAAAGTTGTGAAATTCTCATTGATGGCATAAGGATCACCCTTTTAACCTCTGAGAGAATTCAACTTCTTGAAGTTATGTGCTTCTCACAGCTGACAATAAGAATCACCTTTTTCAACCTCTGGGAGAATTCAACTTTTTGAAGTTATGTGTTTCTCACGGCTGACATAGGAATCACTCTTTCTCGGCACCTGGGAGAACACACATTACTTATAATGTTTCTATGTGCTTTTCACTCCTTGTAATGTTTTCTATGTGCTTTTCACTCCTTATAATGTTTCAATGTGCTTTTCACTCCTGACATAGGAATCACCCATTCTTAGCTACTGGGAAGAACACACCTTACTTCCTAGGTTCTTGCATTAAATACAAACATAAATACCCAAGATGAAAAATAGAAACATTATAATCCATGATGAATATATTCGAAGTAGATATCACTTGTTTCTTTTTTAATTGTAATTCTTAAAATTGACCTTTCAATTCACATGGGAAGAAAATGGCCTCTCTTGTTTACCGCACCACCTCCTAATCCTTTGTCTCATTGAAGGACATTGCAAAGGCACCATTTACCATAAAATAGTCATGGGCTTTTCAACCTTGCCTTTCATGTTGTTCACCGTAAGGGTTGTGGAACCAAGTTCCCCTCAACCTTCATCTTTCTCGTGAAGCTTAGTCAAGCATCCATAATGTTCATCTGATAACTGGATGAATAAGGAGAACCTGAAAGGTAAAGATGATAATATGAGATCAATGGATAATTACTTATCCATGTGGAAGCCCAAACTTCACTAACTGATCAATGTACTTCAGTATATTGAAGACAAGATCAATAGCTAAGCATCCTCTCCCAATTTACACTAGTATGGTGACAATCTCATTTATCTAAATCATCTTTTTCTCTTCTCAAGAGATAGGTTATGAGATATCATGGTATTAGAATTTGCGTCTTGTTGCATTATTAGTTCTCCGGACATCATTGATATTCTGACGCAACGGGCAATTGAAGCATACCCATGCACCTTATGTAGGCATCCTTTTTTCCTTTGCTTGTACTGTGAGGTGGCTGAACAAGTATAAGGGATTCCGACACATAGTATAAATTTTCCTGTTGTAGTTCAGTGTATAAACCCTGTGCTACCCTTGGAAATATGTGATGGTGAGGACAATGTCTTTGTCCAAATGATCGCAGTGTTACGACAATTTCGCTTTTCACATTCAACATTAATTTTGAGCTGATTTTAGTTTTATTTTGATTACCAAAAGATACGACCTAATAAATTTTATTTATTATTTTTATTAGTTCTCCACTATTTTATCAAAACAGAATGACCCTCTCACCATTGGTTTCGGAATACCATGTTACATGTATATTCTAATACCAATGATCCATATGCCTCCTCATAACCCAAGCAAGGGCTTCGTCAATTACTTAGTTATTTAGGTAGGCAAATCTTTGCTAATTGCATTAAATTGCAGTTTCTTGATTCGTTGGGTGGACTCCAAAATCTAGAGATTCTGTGTTCGAATTTCCTCAACAATCGCCTCCAAATTTACACGATGTCTAGCGAAGTCTACTCTTGATGCAAATTTGGTTAAGTCAACCCAAAACCTTCTTTAGATTTCTTAGTTAAATGGTAGTGTCCTAGCGAGGGTTGGATCAAACACTTTGATCTAGTGGTTGCATTCTGAATCAGACAATGGAAAGCTTTACCGACTTAATATTTATATTAGGGATTTTATCTTTATGCGTGAATTGCCCATTTTATCTTATCACATATGCATGTTAATATTAAATAGATTTTACTCGAGTGATTAACCATGTTTCAATAGAAATATGTATAATCTGATTTTATTTTAATTTTGTCCTTCATGCTTGTTATTTAATTCTTTTTATGTGATCGTGTAAACATACATCTACATAAATAAATAACCATGCAATTGACAGATATAAAATAAGTAAAGTGGAATGATCATGAGCTTTATCTAATGGTTTGTTTATTGAGCGGACAATAAATTAACCCGTTGACTGTAGGGGGAAAACTCTTTGAACCTTCATTCGTTCGAGTCGCAACATCCCTCCTTGGCTTCCTATGCACCTCCATGGTTGGTTTTACCTCGGCTTTGGACTTGGACCGCCTCCACTCACTTAGGAACTCCGTCTTTATTACATATGCATTTAATTTAATAATAATAATAATAATTGAAAAACGCATGAAATAAATTAAATTAAAAGAAACAAAATATACATAGGTTGGTCTAAGTTTATGATCATTCATAACATGCAACACATACACATTTTAATACTAGCCAGTAATCATTTCAATTCATTCTTATTTATTAAGATAAAATTATCCGAATTAACTCAATTAATTATCTTATTAATTAATTAATTCTTTTATATGCATAGTCTATTTGAACTGCCCTAGAAGTCCATCTACCTTTATTAAGTACATGATATGTACTTGGAGGTAACCCATAATATAGTTCTTAATTTAACTCGGAATTATTTGAGCATTTAATATCCTTTAAACCATTTCCATACGTGTAGATTGGTTTATTGGTGTAATTAATTTTATTTCCTAGTAAATTAATTAATTACACCTCGTGTATTAAATGCCCTACGTGTGTATTAAGAATACACCGCTTGTGAATTAATTCCACCAGTGAGAATTAATTAATTACAATGCGTGTGTATTAATAATACACCGCTTGTGAATTAATCACATGCGAATTAATTACACATACTGCGTGAATTAAGTAGACACCAGATGTAAATTAATTATATATTACATGTGAATTAATTGCACACCGCGTGCATTACACCGCATGTGAATTAATGAAATGACCACTGCGTCATTTGTATTAAATATACTGCGTATGTATTAATTAAATGACCACCGCGTCATTTGTATTAAAGTCATCTTGTGTGTATTAATTACACAACCACTGAGTCGTGTGATTAAATACACCGCGTATGTATTAATTACACGACCACCGCATCGTGTAATAAATACACGATGCGTCTTTGACCACGCAGATTCCGTGTTTTACGCTGCAAAAATGCGTACAGTGTGTACACCAGCTACATACTGTGTAATCCAACAAGCTTCGTGCCAGTCTGGCCGATCAACACGCGAGATGTAATAAATACATTACGTGTTGACTTCGTGTGGCGAGCCGTGCACCCTGTTGGCCGTCCAAATTCGGCGAACTTGACTACACAGTGTGTAATCCATGTCAACCGGCCAAAACTCCAACATCCTCTGATGGATTTCGTCGACTTGTTCTTCATTGATCTTTAACCTGTTCTTGGTTACATGAAGATGAGGAACGCAATATACAATCCTGATTAAGAACAAATAATGCGTATAGACAATGAAAACATAAATACTTATAAATAATCATGTGATCACTTTGATACCACAGGTTCCGACGGGCGTAGCGAAAGATGTCGGGCTTGTGACATGATTTTCATCTACTTCTTCAAGAGTGACCTAAAGAAGCAGATGAATGCTTGCTGAAACTTTCAGAGAGTAGTTTTTCACATATTACTTTTTTAGTAATTTATTTGAGAAATGAATTATCTGACTAGTAATTTGTTCTTCGTTGTCGAATCGGTAGAACTCTTAGCGTATTGTCGCTGCGTCAAAGGAATCAAGGGTAGATTCTCTCTAGCGGTGATCTACATGTGTTACGTGAACCTCTGATCGTCATCGTAGAATCCTCTAGGTGATAACGCGGATGGTTCTAACGCTTGCAGCAATTCGTTATTGATCGCAACACAATCCTTCAAGGCGAGAAGGAATCGCTTTGGTGGAGGAGAATTGCCCTGTGTAGAGAATCCGTTCTACAACTCGTGTGTACGACGAGTAGAATGTGGCTAGGGTTTTGGAAAATGTCATAATCGGGTTTAAATAGAGCTAGGGTTAAAAAACAATAATTTCACAGGGGACCTTATTATTTTATCAATCCTCGACGAATCCCATGTCTAAATAATAAATTATTATTATTTACGTAGACATGCACTAAACTCGCGGATAAATAAATATTATTTCCTTGAATAAATAAATTAATATTTATTCAAATAATATTTAATGTGACATTTCTCACCAGATCATTAAACTTGGCCCGCCAATTCTTAGTATTTATCGGACCTTGAATAATGATTATTTATTAAATAAATATCACTGTATTATTCATCAATCAATAAATAAATGTTATATTCACAAAACTAATGAATAAATATTTTTTAAATATTCACGTAACCAAATAAATAAATATTTGTTACCTTGCAAATAAGTCAGAATAAATAAATATTATATATTCACGCAATTAAATAAATAATTACTTGATGAATAAATATTTATTAAATATTCATCTCACATATATATATTCTTTCGAATAATTGGTGACTGAATATTTGCGATCAAACCAACATGAATAATTATTTGATCACGTACGAGAATAATATATATCTAACATGTTAAAGTCATATGGAATTTTACCAAGGTTCCTAATGCACTTAGTGTGTGACCCTTTAGGCCCCTTTCTCTATGACATTAGGCTATACTGTTTAAAGTTCACAGTTAACATCTAGTAACATGCTAAAGGTCTCATAGAGAAAGAAGTTAACGTCGCGACGACATACAACTTCTGACGAATGTACACTGTGTAATATAATTCCTTTATCTTGATATCTCTAATCAAACAGGTTGCATGCTGGTATCATCAACCGGTGTGCTCGTTGTCTTTTTCTTTGACTTTTCAGAAATGAACTTGCCAACAGAACTCCATGGTCATGGACTTAATAAGACAATTCCATTTCCATCCAAGGGTTTGAGATATCAACTTCCATTAAAGAAAGAACAAATCTTTTTTTGTATTATTCATTGATACATTGCTTGGAACATTAAAGTAATAGTCTTAAAGTTTAAGGACCATTACACACAGTCTTAGATGAGAACATCTCAAGACACATATAAATATGGATTTCCTACCTACGAGTCATGTTCTCATAATCTCCTGTTCTGAAGATTACCAAGGGCGTGCACTATGAGAAATTTTCTCAAAGTCCTATGAGTTTTTCACCCTTAATAGCCTGTATCATTTGTATCTTGTCAAATGATATCATCCGACTATATAATATATATTTAAGAATATTGGTGTGACACTTCTAGGTTCTCATCATAGCGGAGAACTTCTATGACCTTTCAATGCGATAATTACCTTTGGAACATTATCACATATTATGTCAAACAGAAGAACAATAATGATGTGATAAGATATTAATTAATATTCACTAATAGGAATATTCCAATAATCTAATGTGCATAGTAGTTGGTTCCAGGGCATGAACTACAACAAAAACACTGTTATTTTTTCTTTATATTTTGCACTGCATGCTGTGTGTGTGTGATTGGATAGACAAGAACAGATTCTCTTTTATTTTAACCGATAACAGAGGTTCAAATACCAAAGGGGGAGAAATTAAAAGTCGGTAAAAGGTTAGCCGCACCTGATTCACTCCCCCCGCCCCCAGGTGTCTTCACGGATCATGTGTTGGGTGAGACGACAAGTTAGTCGATCTCACTCTCTAGATTGCCCTCCATACGGTGAACAATGTAAATTTGCTTTATACTCTGCTTAATTTCCTTCGAATTTGCATACGTTTGATAAGGCTGAGTAATCTGCTCTACATACTGTGGAACAAGATCTGTACAGGGGAAATGGATTATGAAGAAATTGACTTTATAATACCTTGATACACCGCCCTTTCTTAGGGGATCTTCTCTGTTGGGTCTAGCAGGGCTTGGCTCAGAAATGTTTGGTTGTTTACGCTTGTTGATCACAGACAAAAATACTAATTGTGTGAACTTTGATGACATATATACAAGGAAACGAATTATGATGGAATTGATTCTTTAATACCTCCATTGACCCTTCCCTCTTATGGTATCTTTCCTGTTTGGGCTGACCCAGAGTTTGACTCAGAAATGCCTATTTGACTATTGCTTGTTTTTCAGACAAAAATAGCAATTGTTTAACAACAATGAAAATTGATGAGATCTCAGGTGGGTGAAACAGTAAGTTTGAAATGAACGTGGGCCAATTTTATCACAGGTGGGAAACTCCCAAGATTAAATTTGTTGAAAATTTCTAAATTTTATACTCTGTGTTGTGTGTGCCCATGCGTGAACCATATAGCTATTCAGAATTTGTACTTTTTATCAAATGTTATTGATGTTTACATGTATTCTGGTGAATTAAATGGGCGAAAATATGCAGTTCCTAGGAATTTCAGATTGTTGGAGGAGCTTGAGAGAGGTGAAAAAGGTATCGGAGATGGGAGTGTGAGTTATGGAATGGACGATGCAGATGATATATACATGCAGTCATGGACGGGGACCATCATAGGTCCTCCAAATGTATGTTTTCTGTTTTTTCTTTTAGCTTTGGATGTTCGGTTAGAGAAGTGAGTATGTTTCTTTCCTTGCTGGTTGGTAGACTGTTCATGAAGGGCGCATCTACCAGTTGAAACTGTTGTGCGGCAAAGACTATCCAGATGAGGCGCCAGGCGTGAGGTTTCAAACCCGGATAAATATGAGCTGTGTGAACCAGGAAACGGGAGTGGTAAGTGATGAAAGTTGGTACATGTAGATGTTGCGTGTTAACAGCGAGCGGTATGCGTACAGGTAGAACCGAGTCTGTTCCCCATGCTGGGCAACTGGCGGAGGGAAACTAAAATGGAAGACGTGTTGGTGCAATTGAAGAAGGAAATGTTGTCTGCCCAGAACCGGAAGCTCAGTCAGCCTCCTGAAGGTATGCTTCAGTGGTTCTTCATTCAAAGACCTAACTTGTTGATGATTGGAATGTGTTAGCAGGGAACGAGACGGATCGCAAGGGGTTGGCGGTGGGTTGTTGCATTCTGTGAAACAGGAGAGAGTTGTATATAAAACTATATAGATCAGAAGGCAATCTGTTCTTGCAGGCATAACCAGCAATGGGTACTCTGATTAAATAAGCTGAGGTCCGAGGAAGCCAACATTTTAGCAGTATGTTCTCTTCTTCTATTGTACATTTGCATTTTAGTGGTGTTTGTGCCACTTTGGGATGTTCATTAGGGCATATTGGATCTCTTTTATCTCTTATCTTCCTATTTTTACTACACTTAGGTACATGTGAGGAAATATGTGCTGATTAGTATTTTTATGAGTTAATTTGGTTTATATTCGTCATTGTTTTAAGTATTCTGCTATATTGTTTATTTTAATAAATAAAAATATTTTTTTTTGGACCAAACATGACAGTTTATGCATGTGAGCGTTTCAAAGCATTTATCATGATTTTCTTTTATTGCAGACTATGAGCATGCTTACTTATCGATTATAAAGGGTAGAAAATGGAATTGAAAAAAATAATATTATTTTGGCACCTCAAAAACATTTAAAAGACCATTATATGTTTAATTTGAGCCCAATTGTAATCTTCAAAAGTGACCAGTTCAATTATTGTTTGTTTTGAAACAATTTTTAATTAGGGTGAAGATTTTTTTTTCATCTTGTATCCATATTATTAGGTAATTTACTAAATTTAGCATTTTCTTTTTAGCATATATGTCTATAGGTAGCAATGGGAAATGGACCGGTTGGAGCGGGGCGGGCCCAGCCTGTGCAGGCCTGTCACGACCCGTCCCAGAGGGGCCTGTGTTGTGACTGGCTCAAACCCGCCTTCAATAGGTCATGGGTTGGTAAATAGCACCGAGTAGCCATATCCCACAAATGAGGCATTTGCCTAATTACTTGTACACACACATCTCCAAGCTCAAAAATGCTGAAATGTAAAAACACTAAGTGAACAATGCATGCATACACTAAGATACAAACCACATCGTAAGCCACCAGAAAATTGGAAGGTAAGCAGGGTCGGAATACAAGCCCATCAAAAGAAAGAGTTTGTAAACGTGAATGTATAAGTTCCTGAATCTCATCCGCAGAAAACCCTACATGAAGGGCAAGGTACTTGACAACTGTTTGAAGCTGTAGGAGCACACCTCGACTCTCTGGTCTCTCTAAGCACCACCTAGTCCTGGTCCACTCAGGACTTCGTTAAAGCGTTGATCGTCTGCACAAGACACAACACGTGCGGGTAAAGCCCGTGCATGGGTAAGTAAAACAATACTTAGTAGGACACCCCAAAACCTCAAAAGAATACCATAGGGAAATACATGAAGTATACCGCAGAGAAATACACGAAGTATACCACAAAGAAATACATGATGTATACCACAAAGAAGTACATGAAGTATACCATAAAGATATAGCTCAGTCAGCTCACACATGTATAAGTTTATGGTACGCAAAACATGATCATTAGACGTAATCCACAAAACACTTGTATCGATAAGACACTTAGTCCCGACGAGACACTCAGTCCCAACGGGACACTCAGTCCTGACGAGACACTCAGTCCCGGTAAGTCACGTAGTCTCAAAGTCATAGCCACTCACAGGATTCCGCTCCTAGCGCGCTCGTTCCTGGAGAACATACTTCTCAAGCCACTAGGTCGTATGCACACTTCCATAAAAACCCACTTAGGATATCTCAAAAGGACCGTCTCGTCGCAAGGGTCCCAACGCCGCAAACGACTCGTCAAACAAACACACAGTTTGAAAATTATGACTATTTTAGTAAAAAGGTACGACCCAGGTTCGATTCGACCCGCTGGCCGACCCGACCTGGTCCGACTGACCCGACCCGATCAGAACCGGCTTGGCTCCTCTGGTTCGACCCGCACGCACGCGGGCCGGTTGTCCGCCGCACGCTGTCCGCTGCACGCTATCCCCCCATACTGTGTGCCCCCTGGTTCCCCTGTGGTGTCGTGCCGCGTCCCACGCGGCCGACCCACCGCGTCTCGCGCGCTCCGCCTGCTTGGGACCTCCCACGCGGCCCCGCCAGGCCGCGTTCCTCCTCCATCGGCTGCCTTGCTGTCGGCCTGGATCGGGCCCCTAGACCTGCACCACTGCTCGCCTGGACCGACCAGAGTCGTTGCCCCGACCGCCGCTGTGCACTGTCGTGTGCCACCGTCCCAACCAAATCCTGCCACTTCTTCGCCGTCGCACCTCCGCTGCGTCGTCATGGGGTCAGATCTTCAGTCTCAAATCGTTGCGCTGTGAAACGAATGCGCAATGATCGTTTGTTTCAAAACCACGAAGAATGCGAAGAACATCGGGGGTGAAAAGCACATGAAACAACCCAAGGAACGAACTTTGGCCGTTCGTTCCAGCCTCGATCTATTCCGTAAGAACGATCACAAAAGCAAATCAAATCTCTAAACAAATCAACCTCAATAATAAATGCCGCAAATATAATCTCAACCCGTAATACGCACGATTCGTGAATCCTTCCGTTCGTCGATTGATTCACGTTCGTCGTAGGAATAAAGAACGAGGAAGAAATCAAATTAAAACACACACCCTACCTAAAGTTGGAATGATCGTTGACGGAGAGCGAAGCTGCGCTGTCGTCGTTCGTCGATCCTTGATCCACTGAATTTGTGGTTGCGTCGATCTGTCGATCTTCGATCGAAGTTTCGTTTGTTGTTTGTCGGATGAATCATCCAGAGGTTCTCTCTCTCCAACGTCTCAAAGGAATTCTAGGGTTGTTGTGATAACTCTAGAATCCTGACAAGCCTTCTGAAAAAAAGAAATCGCTGCATCGAATAAAAAATATTTTTATTAAAATATTTTTATTCCCGAACGTCCGAAAACTACTTTTCCCAGTCGATCCGCGCTGACCAATGTTTGGTCACGCCTAGGGTAAGCTTGCTGCTCTGAACGCAATGGTGCTCTCAGATTTCTGATCCGGACACCCGTTTAGAAACTATTCCATTTTTTTGGAAAATTGCTTACGTGTGCTATTTAAAGTTTTAATATTTTTCAAACATTTATTCCGGGCACACCGGACCTTGGAATCACACACTGTCTCCGCGCCTAATTTCGAAATAATCTCATATAATATTTAAAATAATATACAGAAAAATCTGAGACATTACATTCTCCCCATCTTAGGGCTTTACGTTACCGAAAAGCAAAAAACAAGAGTACTCAAAAAGATGTGGGTATTGCGCACAAATTTGAGTCCTGTTTCCATGTGCGCTCCTGAAGATTCCCGTGCTGCCACCAGACACACACCAAGGGAATCGCTTGCCCACGAAAGATCCTCTCCTGTCGATTCTCGATATCTACCGGGTACTCAACAAAGGTCGCCATATCCTCAATGTCCAGCTCGCCCCAGTCGATGACATGCGATGAGTAATGCACGTACCTCCTAAGCCGCGACACGTGGAAGACATCGTGTACCCGGTGCCACTGCGGGGTAGAGTTAGACGGTACACCACCTCACCAACTCTACGTCGTATTTGAAAAAGGCTGATGAACCTTAGAGATAACTTACCGCTCGACCAAATCTTCGCAACCCACGTCGAGGTGAGGCCTGAAGGAACACATGGTCTCCCTCCTCAAACTCCAAAGGCATTCGTCGCCGGTCAACATAAGACTTCTGACAGCTCTGTTCAGTCTTCATCTGCTCCTGGATGACCTGCACCTTCTCTGTAGTCGCCTGCACTAACTCTGGACCCATGAGTGATGACTCTCCTAGGTCCGTTCATCAAAGTGGTGACCTGTAGGGTCGCCCGTACAAGGCCTCAAATGTTGCCATATCGATGGTGAAATGGTAGCTATTGTTGTACGCAAACTCCACCTGAGGTAGGTGATCCTTCCAACTGCGACCAAAATTTAGGATGCAAGCATGTAGCATGTCCTCCAGAACCGGAATGATCCGCTCAGCCTGGTCGTCCGTCTGTGGGTGAAACGCTGTGCTCAAGCGTAACTGAGTCCCAAACGCCTCCTGCAATACCTTCCACAACCGGGATGTAAAGCGAACATCATAGTTTGAGACTATCGTCGATGGAACTCCATGGAGTTGAACTATCTCTTGCATGTAGAGGCTTTCCAAGCTCTCTATTGAGCTCTGCTCCCGAATAACTAGAAAGTGTGCCGACTTGGTGAGCCGATTAACGATCACCTAGATGGTATCATGTTCCCTGGATGTACGTGGTAAACCTGTCACGAATTCTATCAATATCCCATCCCATTTCCATTCTAGCACCTGAAGAGGTTGAGTCAAATCTGCTGGAATCTGGTGCCCAACCTTCACTTGCTAACAAATGAGGCATCGAGAGACAAACTCTGCAACTCTTTTCTTCATTCCTGGCCACCAGAACTGACGTCGGAGGTCCTGATACATCTTCGCCACATCAGAATGTACCGCCAAAGAGGACGTATGAAACCCCCTCAAAACCTCCTCCCGTAACGCCACTGGTAGCGTCCTCTGAAAAGAACGATGTGCTCCCCACCTTTCGAATATCCATTAGGAGCATGCCATGTGGACATCTAAACACGTAAAGTTTCACAGTCAGTATCTCCGAGCTGTGCCTCCCTGACTCGCTGTAAGAGTGGAGGGGTGACAACCATCGATTGGAGGTAAGCTGCTCCATCTCCATCCACAAAAGATATCTACAACGAGGCCAACTGCTTTGATGCCTTGTTCAATTGTTGCAAACTCGATCTCCTGCCGAGGGCATCTGCCACCAGGTTCCCCTTCACAGGAGTATAGACAATCTCAAAATCATAGTTCTTGTGGAACTCTAGCCACCACCTCTGTCTCAAGTTCAGATCTTTCTGAAAGAAGATATACTTGAGACTCTTGTGGTCAGAGTAGACGATAAACCGCGCACCCATCAGGTAGTGTCACAACATCTTCAATGCGAAGACTACCGCTGCCAACTCAAGATCACGAATCGCGTAGTTCTGCTCATGTGGTTTTAACTGTCGTGAACCTTATGCAATCACCGCTTACCCCTGCATCAGGACACAACCAAGTCTGGTTCTTGATGCATCGCAGAACACCACATACTCGACACCCTCCTCTGGCAATCTCAAGACAGGAGCGCTCATCAATCTCTGCCTCAGCTGCTGAAAACTTTCCTGACACTTCTTCGTCCACACGAAAGGTTGTCCCTTTCGTGTCAAAGTTGTCAAGGATGCTGCTACCCCGGAAAAGTTGGGTACAAACCTCTGATAGTACCCAACCAAACCAAGGAAACTCCGCACCTCAGTAACCCTCTTGGGTGGTTCCCAAGCAAGCACCGCCTTTATCTTCGCTGAATCCACTGTAACCCCAGCCTCTGAAATGACGTGTCTCAGAAAATGGACCTCTTGAACTCAGAACTGACTCTTCGAGAGCTTCTCGTAAAGCTGATGCTCTCGGAGAATGTCCAGGACCATCCTCAAGTGTATCGCATGCTCCTCCTCGGATGCTGAGTACACTAAGATGCCATCAATGAAGACTACCACGAATCGATCTAAGGTTGGAAGATCCTGTTCATGAGTCCCATGAACATTGTTGGAGTGTTCGTCACGCCAAACGACATCACCAAGTACTTGTAGTGGTCGTATCGACATCTGATAGCCGTCTTCGGTATATCCTCATCCCGTACTCGAAGCTGGTGATAACCAGATCTGAGGGCAATCTTAGAGAACCACCTTGCTCCTTTCATCTGATCGAAAAGGTCATCAATTCTCGGTAGTGGATACTTATTCTTCACTGTCACCTGGTTCAGGCGCTGAAAGTCCACACATAATCTCAAGCCGCTGTCTGCCTTCTTGGCAAACAAAATTGGGGTTGCCCAGGGTGAAACACTGGGTCTCACGAAGCCTTTCCTCTACAAGTCCTCCAACTGTACCCTTAACTCACGAAACTCTGCGGGAGCCATCCGATATGCAGGTGTAGATATCAGTGCTTTCCCGGGGTATAGATCAATGCAGAAACCTACCTCCCAACAGGGAGGTAATACTGGAACATCCTTAGGAAAGATGTCTTCATACTCCTCCACCACTGAAGGAAATTGATGACTCATATTATCCACTGCGTCGAGGGTCTGACTAGCCAACTGATGAGTGATCGGCTGCACCCATGTGAGTCCATTCTGCGCTGCTTGGGCCTCCTTTTCATTGACAAAGGAAAATCTGGTCCCATCAATGCGGACACACCGCACTCTGCGTCTAAAACAATTAATCTGAGTATGGACTGTGGATAACCAGTCCATATCGAGAATGACGTCGTAAGGCCTCGGCGCCGCTACCAAGAAATCCCAACCGAAACTCTCGCATCCAAGAGTAACTGTTGGCACTAGTGTGTGGTCATCGAATTCTCTCTCGTAGGAGTATCTAAATGTAAGGGTTGAGTCAACGGTTCCACCAGAATCTCTGAGTCTTGAACAAGGGTCGTGGCAAGAAAAGAATGATTGACACATGTGTCAATCAAAATTGCAGCTAAGGTGGAAAAGTCACAGATCATACCTCAAATCATTCCTGGAGTCTCAGAGTCATAAGCCTCCATCGCCTGAAGCTGACCTTATCCTTGTCCACTAGCTCACTGAGCTTGTTGTGGACCACCTGGAGGTGATAGTGGTAATACGTTGAACCTCAGCCCACCTCCTGCTGACCTGTTTGCTCCTCTGCCCTGTCCGTCGCCTTGCGGACCACTCTGCTTTTGCCTCCGCCTTTGTCTCGGCGGTCTCTCGACCGTCTCTTGATCGGTCGTATGACGGTTCGAGCAATTTCGAGCCAGATATCCCCGACCATCGCACGAGTAACACAACCTGTCCTTTAGTTGATTCGCTCTGCCCTGGGAGCCCCACACCGCTGATCCTGTGTCCTTAGGCCGCCCCCTAGAGTGCCTGACCTGCTTGGGTCCCTGCGATTGCTGTCTGCTACCTACTGCCGAAGACTTAGCTACCTGGTGCCCGGTGGTAGCTCCCACTACCGATGTTTGCTCTGCTAGAAAGCACTTCACTAGTAGAGCTCGCTCCAGTACCCTAGCATATGTAGGAATGCTAAGGGATATCATGGATGCCCTGATCTCCCGACGTAAGCTCTGGTCGAAGGTCTGAGCCCTAAAGATCAGGTCTCGTACCATATCCGTGGAGTAGCGTGAAAGATCAGTAAACTTCATTGAGTACTCCGCCATAGTCCGACTGCCTTGATGGTAGATGCAGGAGCTCCTATATGCGCACTGATTACAACGTAGCTGGAAAGAACTCCTCTTCGAAGAGACACTCGAAGTCTGCCCAAGAGAGAGTCACCTCATTGTGTGTTTGGGTCACTATGCTCCGCCATCGCCCCACATAGCCCTGAAGAAGACCCGCAGCTAGGACTCTCATTTAGTCGGAAGACGTCCTCACAGGGCAGAAGACACAGGTAACTTCCTCCAGCCAATCCTCAGTTACCTGGAGTTCTGCCTCATCCCGAAACCTGGGAGGTCGCTATCTCTGGAACTCATGCAACGCACTCAGTCTGCGTGCATCCTTGGCCGGTAGTGCTGTTGGTAGTAGCTGCTGCTCGACGAGTGGTGGTATCGCTCGTAAACCACCCAGAGGTGCTATCTCCGGTACATGTCCCCTGTACCGACGCCTCGTCGCTAGGCGAATCATTCTCGTGACCACGCAACGGAATCCTGGTTGGCTGTCTGCGTGGAGGCATCCTGAAATAGAACAAGATGTACTATGGTCAATAGAGTATACTTGGTGTGCTGATTCAAGGACATTAGAACACACCAGAATCCTATATGATGCATGTATCATTGTTTTCCTTGCAACTAGTGTTTCCACAGACTGAGTCGAAAAGTAGGTGTCTAGAGTCTTGGTGTATGGCTACGTCGGCTGTCGCACCAACACTTGAATCCCTGACCTGAAAACCGAACTCGAAACACTTAACATTGTTGCCCCAAACCAGCCTCACAGACTCCCAGTCCTTAAGTAGAACTGGCCCCCTCTGATACCACTCTATCACGACCCGTCCCAGAGGGGCCCGTGCCATGACTACCGCCCGCCTGCCTCCAATAGGTCAGAGGTTGGTGACTAGCACCGAGTAGACATTTCCCACAAATGTGAGTCATTTGCCTAAGTACCTGTACATACACACACATCTCCAGCCCAAAAATGCTGAAACGTAAAAACACTAAGTAAACAATGCATGCATACACTAAGATACCAACAACAGAGTACGACAGTAGAAAACTGGAAGGTAAACAGGGCTGGAATACAAGCTCACCAAAAGAAAGAGTCTGTAAACGTGAATGCACATGTTCCTGAAACTCATCTGCAGAAAACCTTTCCTGAAGGGCAAGGTACCAGACAACTGTTTGAAGCCATAGGAGCACACCTCGACTGTCTGATCTCTCTAATCACCACCTGGTCCTGGTCCACCTAGGACTCCGTCAAAGCGTCGATCGTTTGCACAAGACACGACACATGCGGGCAAATTCCGTGCATAGGACACCCCAAAACCTAAAAGGAATACCACTAAGAAATACACGAAGTATACCACAAAGAAATTCACGAAGTATACACGAAGTATACCACAAAGAAGTACACGAAGTATATCACAAAGAAATAGTACAGTCAGTTCACACATGTATAAGTCTATGGTATGCAAAACAGGATCATCAGACGTAATCCACAAAACACCCAGTATCGATAGGACACGTAGTCTCGATGAGGCACTCAGTCCTGATACGACACGTAGTGTCGGTAAGACACATAGTCTCAGTAAGACACGTAGTCTCGGTAAGTCACGTAGTCTCAAAGTCACAGCCAGCCACAGGATTTCGCTCGTAGCGCGTTCGTTCTGGGAGAACCTACTCCTCAAGCACACTTCCGTAAAATCCCACTTATGATATCTCAAAAGGACCATCTCGTCGCAAGGGTCCCAACGCCGCAAACGGCTCGTCAAACGTACACAGTTTGAAAGTTATGTTTGTTTTCATAAAAAGGTCTGACCTGGGTCCGGTCTGAATTTGATTTGACCTGCCGGCCGACCCGACAGGGTTCGACCCGACCCGGTCTGAATCGGCCCGACCCGATCCGCACCGGCCCGACAGGCAGGTCGAATCAAATTCATATGATGAAAATGTTATAATATATCGATGACGATGACGATGAGGATGATGATGATGATGATGATGATGATGATGATGATGATGATGATGATGATGATGATGATGATGATGATGATGATGATGATGATGATGATTATTATGATTTCATATGATGAAAATGTTATAATATATCGATATATATATAAATATATGATAAAAATTTAAGAAAAAGAAGGAAAAAAGGAAAAATGTAACAAACAGGCGGATGAATCTGGAGTCGGGTGGCAATTGGTTGAGGTGTGCGATGAAGACAACGAGTGTGGAGGCGGTAGGTCATGTTTGGCGATGACAATAGCGAGTCTGAGGCGGCAGGTCAACGTCGAGAGTTGCAGCGACAAAAACATCGAAACACAGAAGAGTAAAAAGGGAAAAAAAGGAACAATGACACAAGAATTTACGTGGTTTGAGAATAATCCCTACGTCCACGGAGAGGTAGAAAATCACTATATTCCGGAGCATAATTACAGAGTGTTTCAGTAATAAACCCTAGCCCGAAATGAGCTACAAATGGAGAAGATGATCCATTATTCCACCAACTGCATAGGAAGTCTGCGTCGCTACAGTGAAAAGCAGTCCACCCAAGTCAAAAGTGATACAGTGACTGCTGACTGGAAGTCCAAAAGGCTACAGTAAAGTTGACTCCAAAGTCTGCACTACTATAGTGGTCAGAGATGCTGCAGTCTCGGAAATTTGGGTCGGGGCCCTTCGACCCCCGGCCCCCCGGAGCAGGGGCGCGTTGCCCCATGCAACCCCCAACGAGCTCACCGTGGAGCTCGACCCGTGAAAGTTACGGGCCATAAGCATTCGGCCCAACCGGACCGAGCTACACCAATCCAACATTTAGAGGTGGCCGATCAAGGCGAGCAACGGTGACATCGTGTCTGGAGGCGGCTGGCCAAGGCGGGCGATGACACCAGTGAGTCTGGAGGCAGGAGTCTGAGGCGGGTGAGGGTCATGATGAGTTTGGAGGTGGGCAGGTCGTCTGGATTGGAAAGTAGGTGATGGTGACGACGAGTCTAGAGTGGGAGGATGAGGCGGCTGACAGAGCGACGATGAGTTTTGTGGAGTGTTGTTTCCATGATAGAATGATAGAGGGCAGTACATGCAGATTTGCATCCGGTCTAGAAGTAGTGAATGACTTTAGTTTGGCGAGGGAGTTTGGCTAAGGGCGTGCGTGGTCTTGGAACTTGTGGCAGTGTATGTGATGTGGGCCACAAAGTCATGTAGGCAGTAAAGGAGGATACTTTGCAAATTGCTGACGATGATTTGAACTTGGAGTTTTATGCACTCATCCATATAATATGCAATTTTTTAAATGTTAAATTACTCGTGGGTCGACTCGTATTCATGCAGGTTTACCCGCACTAGCCGACTGTACGTGCGGGTTGTTCGTTCAAGCCCATTTGCAATACATGAGTTTTTTCTTAAATCCCTCTTGCCCCAAGCTTGCTCTGCGAGTCCATGTCTTGCTTCACACCACTACTAGCATCATCTTTTTGATTCAAAACATCACCCACCTTGTTCGCTTTTCCTGGGTGGTAGTGTATTGAACAATCATAATCTTTAATCAACTCAAACCATCTTCTCTGGCATATATTCAACCCTTTTTGTGTGAATATATACTTTAATTTTTTATGATCAGTATATATGTCACACATTTCTTCGTAAATATAGTCTTCAGATCTTTAATATAAAGATTACCACTGCTAACTTCAAATCATGAGTTATTTAATTTTGCTTATTAACCTTTAATTTGCGTGAGACATAAGCTATCACCATATCATTATGACATAAGAACACATCTCAACTCTTTCTTTTATTCATCACTGCAAATCACAAACCCTTTTCCTCCAGGGTAGTGTGAGTACAAGTACACCGACATACCTTTTTTCAGTTTTTTTTCACTCATCAGTCCAAAGGAACTTAGCTCCCTTCTGAGTTAACTTGAGTGGATTAGATAACTGTGAGAAATCCTTCAAAAAGTGTTGATAATATATAGCAATTCTAAGAAAACTATGGATTTTAGTCATAGTGGTTGGTCTGGTCTGGTCCAATGTTCAATAACTTCTGTCTTTGATGGATCCACCAATATACCCTCGCTTGATATTACATGACCAAAAAATGAAACTCTCTGTAGCCAAAATTCACATTTAGTAAAATTTGCATACAATTTCTCCTTCCTTAAGGCTTTCAGTACAATCCTCAAGTGAGTTTCATGCTCTTCCTTGCTCTAGGAAAATGTCTATAAAGACTACCACAAACTGATCGAGGTGAGCTCTAAAGACTCTATTCATTAAATCCATGAAGATAGTAGAAGCATTAGTAAGGTCAAATGACATCACTATAAATTCATAAGATCCATACCTCTAACGGAAAGCTGTCTTGGGCATGTCTTCACTTTTGACCCTCAACTGATAATTTCCGGATTGAAGATCAATCTTGGAAAAATATTGAGCTCTTTGTAATTGATTAAAAAAAATCATCAATATGGGGCATATAATACTTATTCTTGATCGTGATCTTGTTAAGTTCTTGATAATCAATCCAAGGTCCCATTAATCTATCTTTCTTAACAAAAAGTACAAGTGCACTCCATGGTGATGCACTCGACTGAATGAATTCCTTATCAAGATTCTCATGGAGTTTTTTCTTCAATTCTCGCAACTCAATCGAGACCTTTCTATATGGAGTCTTTGAAATAGGTGTAACACTGGGTATGAGTCTATTGAATACTCAACTTCACGATTTGGAGGAAGACTAGGAAACTCTTTTGAAAAGACATCAACAAACTCCCGTGCAATAGACATACTATCGATGTTACGTTTCTTCCCAACCATTTGAGACAAATACCCACTTTGAATAAGAATAAAGATTCATACAATGGATGTAAATTCCATTAGAAGTTCACATTTATTCTCACACCAATAGACAATCATAGTTTGATTTAGAATATCAAATGTGACTTCCCACGAGCTTTATATAAAGAAATCTAATCTATGCCAAAAATCACATCAAATTCAACTAGAGGAAGAACAACAAGATTTGTAAGAAGCACATTCCCACAAACTTCAATTGGGGAAGATTTATAGACTTGAGATGTGATCATCTTATTGATATTTCAACATCTAATTGTTGAGGATACAAATAAACATTTCTTGAGACATTTCATGATATAAATGAATTCATATGACTATGCTCAAATAAGATACTTCAATATTTGAGTGTACCTGGCACCGCCTCAACTTCATTGTTTTATCTTCAATCCCTTTCTACAAAAATGGTTAGCATGACTACCATCCATCGTTAACCAGAGTGATTAGTCATGAAAAATCATTCATAAGATGTCCAAATCTTGATACTTTCTTTTCAATCTATGAGACATTAGGTTTAACCTAGGCCATCTACGGTCAATATCTATTAAAATCCTTCATAATGGATCTTAAAGAAAATGTGAATTAACTTAAGCATATCTTTTGAAAGTGTTAAACCAGGTGTGTAGTAAGGACACATTCATTGTGTATCATAATAATGGTTGAGATATACTCGACCAACTCTTTTTGTGGTTATCACCCTTAGATGCATCTGTGTCAAAACCACGTCCACTTATAGTATCCAGTCATGGATGTATTTGCTTAAGGAAACCACACTCATTTCTTTATCATAACTTTGGATGTTCTCCTATACCTAGTCTTATCCTAAGAGTTCTCACTAAAACTTCCTTGTCCTAGTTTTCAAAAGTTACTAAACCTTGCTTTTGATACTAACTATAGCGACCCATACTTTTTATAGATAAATATTACATCATTTTAATTGAATATTCAATACATTTCACAATAATACACGCTCGAGGACCGTGAATGCTTAGTGTCTTTGGAAACTTGGATATGTAAACAACTGATACATAAGAGATTTACATCATTTTCGATTAAGTTCTTCACAACTACCACCATTCTTAGACATATCATGCTTAAAATCTTTCTCCATAATTTGGGGAAGAGAAACATAAGAAAGGGTGAGCTCAGATGGTCAATAAGAGTAAACATAATAGATATCAATCAATGATCATAAGTAAACATAAGACAAACATAAGAGTATGAGAACATGATCAAGACTTATAATAATCATATCTAACTAGTCAGAGATCTTTAATCATGAAACATGACGTAAGGTTTTTTCAAACAAATGACATAAGACATAAGAGTGTGGAATCATCAATAATCATTCATGACCCATGAAAACATATCATAAGCATAATACATAAGTTTGTGGCATGCACATAAGCATAGAAAATCATTTCCTTAGTCTAGTCTTGTAAGAGTCTAGATTTTCTCGAGCCCTTTGTCATTCTGGGATGTTCGGTGGTTCAAGAGCAAATTCATAATTTTAGAAGTTGTCTTAAAAATGATTTTGTAAATTATAATGAGATTTTGAAATGGTTTACAAATTATGGAATTAATTTAAATGTTTTAAAAGTTTATTTTGGAAACTAATTTGGAAGTTTTTAAAGCAATTCAAATATTTTAGAAGTATTTTGGGGATTTTGGATGCGGCGACTTGCAAAAGAAATATCCAGGTAGGGGATATGTGACTTCTTTTTTATACCGTGCAAATGTAAAATTACCATGCTTTAACTTATTTGTTTAAATGGATGCGATCAACCATAATCAGTTAAAAATATGGGAAATAATTGCATGAAGAATGAACATGTGATAATTTGGAAAGAGGAAAATAAAATGCATGGTGTGTAGTTGTGAAGATGATAATGAAATATTATTAATTCCAAAATTATGAATGGAGGTTTAATTTATGTAGTAGAATGTTTACTGCTAATAATATTGGAATTTCATGATATAGAGTTACCGTGTTAATATTATTTCAAGCAATGAAATAGAAGCTTAATGGTGAAAGGAAATGGTTAACCCACTTTTTCTTTAATTATGAGAATTGAATTAGAGATAGTATTACATGTCATGAATAGTCATCTAGGAATCTTGAAATTGCTTATTGAAATATATGTACAATGTATTTCATTGATAACAATTTCAACGAAAATTAATGATTTATCATAGAGTAGATAACAATGTTTGATTATCTATAAGATTATCAGAAGAAAGAGAAATAAATAGTTATATGTTGTAGAATAATGATAATTATTTTGAAAATTATCCATGTGAGAGAAATGGTTAATCACATGCCTTTGTACAATTAATATTTGATTAAATCAAAATGATAATATGTCATGGTGTTAAACTCCTTAAATACTATTGATGAGAATTATTTAATAATTCTGTATATTAGAAATTGAAAGGGAGATTGCCGCATGCACAAATGTTGATATTCTTTTGCTAAAGAATATTATTGCATGTGTAGAAGATTAACCATGCTTAGAGATGATTATCACATGTTTGTAATAAATTCTTGAAACAAAAATATTATCGCATGTGGGAATATTTATATTAATGTTGAAATATTTGGGATGTGTGATTGCATGCTTTGTGATATATATTTTGTTGCCTTTGAGATTTATTAGATTGTGTGATGTTTATTACTATGGCTGTTAAGCATGGTTGACGTGCTTAGATTTTGATAACAACTTACAACTAGCAATCTTTGTTTATAACAAAAGAGGCATGTTGAAATAATTATCGTTGAGATTGTTATGTGAAAAAAAGCTTAATGCGGAACACCAAATTAAATAAATATTATTAGCCATGAAAATTGTATGGCTAGTGCTGCTGGGATTTATGCATTATAAATCAGATAATTAAAAACAGTAATGAGAATTTAATGATTGCTTAAATCATTGCTTTGAGGGTGAGCAAACCCAACATTGTTTGATAAAGGTCGGAATGCCTTGTTTGTTTGGCCATAATTGCCATTGAAATTATATGTGAAATAATATATTGAATATGTATTTGTACTTTATGGATTTCGAGCCTTGATATGGTTGAATCATAACCTTGCACGGTTGGAATAATGAGTGGGGATGCCCGAGGGTGTGATGGTGGCACAAGGTGCCGGTTATGGTGATGATATGGGTGGGATGCTTGAAGTTGCGATGATGGCATGAGGTGTCAGTTATGTTGATATGAACATGGATGCCTGAGGGTGTAATGGTGGCATGAGGTGTCAGTTATGTTGATATGAACAGGGATGCCTGAGGGTGTAATGGTGGCATGAGGTGTCAGTTACATAATGATGATGTTGGCATGTGATGCCAGATGTGATATTATGCCCCCGTTTGGGCCTTCAGGTCACCGATTTGGTCCCTGAGTCTTGTAAGGCCTTCGGGCCACCCATGCCTTCGAGTCAGTAAGGCATTTGATCCACCTCAAGGCCTTCGGGCCACCTTAAGTGCAGATGCAAACTAGACAACCTATAAGAAACAAACTCTACATAGAGGATGAGCAAGGAGCTTTCACCACAACAGAAGTTAAATGGATTGCAAGAATGAGAGGGTATGACACCTGCCATCGGGACAAGCCTGTGCATGCACGGGAATGCCTAGCTAAACAGCCATGCGAAGGTAGAGAGCTGATTTCACGATGAAGATGTTGGGGAGGAGCAGTTCCAAGTAGTTAGTCTGGGTTGTATGTAATGTTTGAAGCCTACGGGCAATGAATTCCTCTAAGGCCTACGAGACATGTAATACTTATGCCTACGAGCCTTGTTAGGGTTCCACCTCACCCCTTGAAAGGTGAATTATAAAAATTCAATAAAAAAATGAAGGTCTTTGGGCCATTGGAGGAATTTCCAATAGTAGGAAGCAGTTTGATACTATGCACCGCAAGTACATTTTTTATTTGGTAACTTGAATTGAGTCCTAGAGTACCAGAATCATTATAAAATGATAAATGAATTAATGAAAGAACAGAGTTGGTTCTTAATGCTTACTTTATGATGATGACATACTTGAGAATGCAAACAAAGAATTAATAGTGCCATCAGTACTTGACTTAGAAGATTAAAATGTTAATCTTGGAAAAGGAAACAGAATAATACTAATTAATGGATAATTAATTAATTATTGTTGAGCTTGACACTTGCATGTTTTTGATACCTAGGCCTTAACAGTGATAGTCGGGAGTCTCGTGCGACGTTAGTGGCAAATTAGCCCAAGGATATGTAGTTGTTCATAGTGTGGTTGTGAGCTTTATATGTGTATATATATATATATATATATATAATGTAACACCCCGACTCCTCTAGACCGGAGCCGATGCATTACTTGTGATATTGACATGGTTAGAAGGAATGAAAATCCTGAAGGAACGAACAGTTTAGTAGTCTTGAAGAAACTAGATACATAAATGTAACACAATTTACATTGAAAAAGGTTACAAGATACAATACATAACAAAACTAAAAACTGCATCCACAAGAACTCAATAAACGATCTCCTCTTTGTCACCTGTTGAAAGTAAACAATGAAAGGGGTGAGCTCAAATGCTCAGTAAGGGTTACAAATAGTGGAAGGATGAGTACAATAATAAGTGAATCACAATCAATCTGACATAATCAATATGGTATAGTGAATAAATGAATAACTAATGCCATTAATAAACTGAAAATGAAATTGCATCTATAGATTTTGTCATAGTGAAAACCTCATGGATAATAATAATAACTGATAATGAATAAATAGAATGCTTATTAATTGGACGTCATGTATCTGACACATGAAACCATAATACCGTTAAAACGGTTTAGTTCTGTGGGTAGAAACCCGTCTGATTTTTGGAAACAAACTCGAAGGGTTTGTCACCAACTGATTTGTCTCATGAGACCCACTGATGCATCGATGAGCTATAGTGGGCCCCACCCGCCACTGCATGTCCAAAGCATTCTTTATACATTGATTCAATACAAGAGCAATATGCCTTTTCAATATCCGTATAGAGTAGAGTATACAGATTCATCAATATTTCCCTAACTAAAATAACTTTCCAAATAAACACCGTATGTAAAATGGTACACGGTTTAGACAACAGATATATCCATGATATGGGATTATGAATATTTAATATAAATATAATTTCAAATGAAAATTGATCTCAAATGGGCAGTAGGTACACCACATAAGGATTTTTAGGTGCACCATACAATGTTAGTCACAACCAAATAGAAGTTGAGACAAAGTCTCTTACCACAATGTAATCAGTCGAATTATATGACTAGAACGTAATGAACATCAAATGAATCATTGAATAACATGAATATAAAGAGAATCATGTTATTTTTATATCAAATGGAAGTACACTTATACCACATATATGGATTAAGTGGCGAACAATGAAAATTTCACAGAAATGAAAGTGAGATGAGAAATCCCTTACCTTTTGCTCGAGTGTGTTCTTCGTTTGTTTTAATGACCTGAATAATCAAATTTAAATTCATTAATTAATAAGTCCAGAACCTCCTATACATGTAATTGATTTAGTATAACCTTATTAGGTTCATTCATGGCCCTTTTAATGGGGTTAAGAGGTTCAATTTTATTATTTTGGAAACATTTTTTGTTGCGGAATCGTCGGGAGTCGCAAATGACAGAAACGAGAAAACGAAAGAAAGAAAAGCAACAAGAACACAGCGATTTACGTGGTTCGGGAAATAATCCATACGTCCATGGGAGAGACAGAAATTTCACTATTCGGGAGCACAAAATTACAGAGGTTTTTCAGTGATGACCCTAGCCAGAAAATGGGCTATAAAACAATGGAGAATACGATCACTGTTCGAAAAGTGAGTCCGCGTCGCTACAGTGAATGATGACCGGCTTTGTCAAAAGCGCTACAGTGACTACCAGATGGAAGTCAAAAGTGCTACAGTGAAGTTGACTCCGAAGTCCGCACTGCTACAGTGCCTGTCGGTGTTGGTCGGTCAGCTTCGCTACAGTAGTCAGAGATGCTACAGTACCGAAAAAATTGGGGCGTGGACCTTCTGCCCCCAGACCCCCAGAGTAGGGGCGCATTGCCCCTTGCAACCCCCCCACGAGCTCACCGCGGAGCTCAACCCACGACAGTTGCGGGCCACAAGCATTCAGCCCAACCGGATCGGGCAACACCAATCCAACATTTTCTTCCTTGATTTTCATGATTCGTTTACTTGCTCTCATGAATGGAAGTTCATTTGAAATGTGGATAAATATCCAGAGTTGTTAATATATATTATTAGTGAAATTAAAGAGATATAAACGTTCTTATAATGATTATAGGTTATATACTTGAGGATGAATCATTAGTTTAAAGTTTTTGATAAACTCTTGGATTTAACTTGGCAGTTTTGTATACAATGAACTCGTTTTGTATTATTATTCCGTATTATGAGTGTGTAAAGATTCCAGAACATTAATGAGATAAAATACATATATTCTGATTTGGTTCAACAATTAAAATGGTTTCATGACCAGTAATGAAGGAGAAAGTGAAAAACAAAACTCCGTCGTCCACAAAGGTTATAAATTGGAGCCTCATGGACGTTGATTTCGCTTATAAAAATAAAAAGAGGGGAGTAAGAATATTGATGATGGTTATTCAGTTCACATGATATAATTCCAGTATATAGATGATACTGGAGTTTATCATGATCATTTGGACAGAGGAGGTGAGAAGAGAAAAAGAAAAGAGATGATCTTGAAAATAAAAGAAAAGTTGAGAGATACCTTATGAAAATTCGGCAGCCTAACGACGTCTTTTAAAATTTCATAAAATGAAATAATGAGAACAAAAGAGTATCTCATCATATTGAAATCAAAAGAACAGTAAGAAGAATAAATAAAATCAAACCCCAACATGTGAAAAAGGAATTTCAAATAGCTAACATAAAAGAAGTGTTGACTTAAAGAAGAGAATGAAGGATTCCCTTACCTTGTAGAGTAACTCCTAGATCTTGAAGGATAAGACCTTGGAGGCTTAAGGGAACCTTGGGAGGACTCTTAGAGAGGTAAAACCACCAGAGCTTTGAGGATGAGTGATTTGGAATGAAAGAAAACGAATGGATGAGTGAGTATTTATAGAAAAAGAGTGGTAATTTTTTAATAATTTCAAAGGGACATCTCATTAGTGGTTTTTTGCCAAACCATGGGCTTGCCCATGGTATTTGCCCATTGTTTTAGCCACTTGGGACACCTCATGTCATAAGTTACTGTACAAAAGTCGACCATACTTTTATATTTAATTATTACATCATTATGATGTCATTAAACTACCGAAAACTCAAAACTGCATTTTTACTATTCATGAAAAATTCATGTATTTTAGAAAAATCCCAAAAAATTACGCTAACCATTTTTCGATGTGTAGAATTCAAAAATGAACTCCATTTTTTGAAAATAATTTTCTATGTATTTTTAATTTAATTTTTAAATAAAATCATAGTTAATTTGAAAAATAACAATTTTAAAGGTATAATTAGTTCTATATCACATTGAAAAATTAATTAAGATCTCATTATCTTATTACCTTAATAAAATATTACCATTATTTACTATTTATAAGTGTCATATTACTATTCATTTCACTATTCATAAGGGTATGTTACTATTCATCAAAAAATCAAGTTGGTTCTATGAGACTCCAAATGACTTACTGGTCACAACTCTAGATGACCGTTTTTCAAAATTCAAAACATAGAAGTGGAAAATTTATGTTTAATGGATAGCTTATAAGTTTCTCTTATAATGTTTTGATTCTCAAAAGACTTAGTGCTTTATGCAATATAGGCTATGAATAAAATGTATTTAATAGAAGCATACCATAAAATGTTTGGGGTGTTATATATAATGTATATTTTGTGATTTATATGCCATCCCAACCATATCAGTAGTGCGAATGACACCTAGTGGATTTTGAGAGTGTTTTCCCCAACATCCAGGTTGGTGAGGAACTGATGACTGACTGCTCCCTGTGATCCCGCTCTCTTCTCCTAATAGATTATGTGCTGGTATGCACGATGATTATCTTTTCCCATATATGTGTGTGGATGACTGTAATGGTTTGTGGTTATTTCACACATATTTTCGAATATAGTATCCCAATAGTTATTATAGGTATGATATGTATGGATTGTGATGTCTTGAGGTATAATATATGACATACAGGTTGTGGTGGCTGTAATGACCCATAATTTTATTAATAGAATTCTCTTCTGAATATATAATTTTATTAATATATATAATTGGGTCTGGAAAGTGGTGTTTATCCTAGGCGCAATATAAAGTGAGTCGGCATAGGACGTTCAGACCTCTCGTTCATTGGCGGTACATTTAAGTGGATCAATTAATTATTAAATTAATTAAATAATTTATTTTTGACCCAATGATATGTTTATAAATATATCACTTGAGAGAATTTTCTAGGGTTAGTTCATAATTCTAAAATCATCGGCGAAGCTCTCCTTCCTCCTTCCTCTGGAAAATCATCTCGAACGACGACGAAACGCCATATCAGATCAGATCAGGACACAATGAATGCAATCGTTTCTCTTAAACTGTTGGCAGACATGTTCTTAATCAAAGATTGAATTGAAATCAAGGTAGGAATCGTCTTTTGGTGTTTTACGCCCTTTGATTAAATGATTGAGCAGATCCACTCTTGTTCTTGGATCGGTGCCACTTATGGCCTTTGCATGAGCCTATGTACCAGTTTTAAATTTTTTAATCAATGTTGTTCTAACCTCGGTATGCCTGTTCTTGATCGTTGGTCAAGAACGCTTGGTCAATGATGCTTAAAACTTAGTTTTTGGTGTTTTTCTCCATTGATTCTTCGCGTTCTTCGCCGGTTGGATCCCCGCGATCCGGGCTCAACTTTGCTGGGCAGTACCGAGCCCAATCGGACCCCCGAATTCACGGCGGATTGACGAAACAAGAACGGTTCGATGAGTAAGGTATAAATCCAGAATCGTCACGGTTTAAGAATGCTCGATTTGTTGGTTTGAGATCAAGAAATCAATGGAGGGACGAACAACGACATGCAGAATGATTGGCCAAACGCTCACGGCGAACATAAGCGATTTTTCGACGAGCGGTGGCCCGAAATCATGTTTTCCAGCTAGATCTACCTTTTTCGGTCTTAGATAGTGCTAAATCTAAAGCGGTTTGAACGGATTTGAAGCACGGGATGCAAATCTAGAAATCTAGGATTTTGCAAAAATCCCAACTACACGCCGTGTACAATGAAGAACACGGTGTGTAGACCCCTCAGCGACTGCGCTAGGGTTTCAGTAAGATTTAGGGTAACATGGCGTGTAAAACTCCCTCACACACTGTGTACCCTATCTTGGTTGGATAAATCATGTGGCGGACCACACAGGTGGGAGTCTGTGTAGAAGTACACAGACACGGGGTCCGGTACATGGACACGACAAGCATCACACAACAAAGTCTCTGGGTAGCTTGGACACATCTTGTGGTCCACCTGTATGGCATGTACTCCCACACGGTTGGGATCCGTGTGCCGGCCAGGGACACAACCAGGCTATGAAGCGGGACCACACACTATTTGGGTCCCCTCACACGCCGTGTACCCCTTGAGCTCTTCTGAGTAAATTTTGAACGTCTATATCTCCTTCATTTGAACTCGGATTTTGGCCCGCTAGTAGCCTATCCTTAGTGTTTTTCCACATAAAATGTGATAGTACCCTCGGTTGTGGCTTTCGAGATATGATGTGAAATGTTTTGGGCACAAAACCTTCTGAGGTGACCCCGATGACGATAGTGATCATGCAAGATCACCAGATGTTTACTCCCGAGTGGAACCCTCCAACTGGGTTGGGCATGGGTTGTGTGTGTGTGTGTGTATATATATATATATATCATTCTTCTGTATCCACTCCTTGGATTTTGTTACTCTCCTTCTAGGAGAGGCCAAGACGCGTAGAGTATGCCACTCACTTTCCAAGTTTAGCTTTTCGTGGTTGGATGAGTCTACTCTCCTGCTATATGCGACAAAGAATCGACGAATAGTTCATCTACTAACTATGTTTAGCCCCTTGTGTTTGGACAAGCTTACTTTCACTCTTTATTGGGTTGAGATGTACTCTTTCACTGTACCTTGTGTGTCTGTTATATTTCTCTTTTATTGTATCTCTTACTGCTCCTCTATCATCTTTCGGGGTGTTCTACTGAGTATGTATATACTCACCTCTGCATGGGATTTGCCCGCACGTATTGTGTCTTATGAAAACGACGAACAAGTTACCGTGACTACAAAGGAGCTTAGGGATATTGGGTGATTTGACCGCATATGGTGGTCGTAACTTGGGATTTAGGAGCGAGACTCTCTTTTAGCTGCTTACTTTTCCAGTTTTCTATCAGGTTGGGATACATTCTAGATGTGTGTGTCTTTTTCCCTCTTTACTTTTCAGTTTACATTACCGTACTTTTGTACTGTTTAGAGGTTCATGCATGTTTAGTTTTCTTTATAGCAGTGTTGCATCTTTTCTTCTTTCCCTTTGAACTTTTTCATTAGGTTGGTTGTGTGTGTGTGTACAGGTTCTTAAGCAAAGGCTTCCTCAAGTTAGTTGTGCTTTCGGCGCTTGTCGCCACCCCCAAGCCTATGGAGACGAGCAAAGGGTAGTTGCGTCTCGAGCCCCGACATGGGTTGGGGCATGATAGATTGGTATCAGAGCAAGTTCTTTTTTTGGGTTATTGTTCGAATGTTTCCCCTTAAGAGGGTTTGGTTGGGATTTAAGAAAATAGTGTCAATGTGTCTTGAGTGTGGCTCTCAGGCCAGGGAGTCCAGTAATGGTGCGATGACTGACGTATCTATTCACCAGGACCTTGACTACCTGCTTATCGACTCGGCATGCAGAGACATTTATTGTAGGGATCAACGATACATACATCATATAGGATTGAGTCTTTGACTGTCATTCTTGAGTCATCTCCCCATTGTTGTTGATATATATATATATATATATATATATATATGCTCATCTGATTGCGGTACTCCTTGATAACTTTCAAGATGCCTCCGCGACGACAGCCAACTAGGATACCGGCTCTAGTTCATGACGATGACCCTATGAGTGACGAGGCCTTAGTTCAGGGTCCATCCCATGATCCCCTTCCTCCAAGTGGATAGGTAGCATCACCTCCCCCTGTTGAGCAACCGATTGTTCCAGCAGAGCAGGCTGAGGACGCACGTAGGCTTAGTACACTCCGTGAGTTCCAGCGTCAGAGACCGCTGAGGTTCTGTGGAAATTCATATCCTCAGGTAGCAGACGATTGGCTAGAGTCGGTGGTCCGTATCTTCAGGCTTGTTTGGACCCCGATAGATCAGGTGGTGACACTGGCAGCCAACCTTTTTCACGGAGCAGCTGAGCGTTGGTGGAACCTTGTTACACAGATGCACGATGATTCAACACTCTCACGGGATGTCTTCCAACATCTGTTTCGTGAGGAGTACTACCTGTTCTGCCTACACTCAGTCCATATCTAGAAGATTCTAGAGCTGATGCAGGGAGGGATGACAGTGACTGAGTACACAATGAGGTTCACATACCTTACACGTTACTCCATTGACATGATCTGAGATGACTATTTTTTAGCACAGAAGTTTGAGCAGGGACTCCGCAGAGAGATCTGAGCCAATGTTGTACCCTTGTGTATCCCCACTTATGTTGGGGTGCTGGAGACAACACTAGTGACATAAATATTTCTATCATAGGGACGCCAGACAGTTGGGGCTGAGAGTGGGCGCCATAGAGTTGAGTCATCTGTAAGAGCTAACAGACGCCAGGTGTCAGGATCTGCAGGAGATCCTTCCATGATCAAACTCAGGCGTGTGGCCAAAAGAAATATAGAGCGCTAGGGCAGCCTAGAGAGGGGTGGTGCTTTACTTGTGATAGACTAGGTCACATGGAACAAGATTGTCCGATCAGGCCTGCAGAGCAACCTAGACAGATAGTCGACAAACCGCTATGGCAGAGGCACCGCTGTGATTAGAGATCTCCCAGGCATGGACAGGGTTGTCCCTAGGGAGGAGGAGATGACAGAGGAGCAGGAGGAACTATGGGTGGTGGACGTCGTTATGTGGCCCTTCCACCACCACCACCAGGCGACCAACGTCAAGCTCAGGGAGCTGGCAGCCGGGGCAGCGGACAGCTGCAGGCTTTGGAGACTTATGACCCCGCAACAAACAAGATGATATGAAGTATGATATGTGTTTATTCTACTATTGCCTCAGTATTAGTAGACACATGTACCAGTCATTCATTCATCTCTCGACTCTTGGTGTGAGAGTTGAAGCTCCCAGTTGAGGCGCTAGCACAACATCTTCATCTTGAGGTTTCTACATGGAATGCTTCTTATGTATCTTTCATCTGCTGGTAGTGTGATCTATCGCTTGGTGGAGAGAGGTTCACGTGGGACCTATTGGTCCTCACAATGGAACCTTATGATGTCATCTTGGAAACAAATTAACTTTCCATGGTCTGAGCCCAGATTGATTATCACCGCAGAAAAGTCAGATGCCTACGCACTGATGGGACGGGGTTCTCCTTTTTTGGAAAGATAGATCTCATGGTAGGGCAAGTGAGTTCTGTGAGTAGGTGGTTGACACCTATCACCCATTAGCTAGTGAGTATAGCCCTTGGAGCAAAAGGTTCAGTAGACATCTGGATTCCTTCAGTTGTGGAGGATTACATGGACGTCTTTTCTGAGGACGTTCTGGGACTACCTCCGAGGTGAGAGATGAAGTTTTGTATTGACTTGCATTCTGGGACTGCCCCGATATCTTATGCGGCGTATTAGATGACACCTACCGAGCTTCGAGAGCTACGGTTGCAGTTGGAGGACCTTCACGAGAAATGTTTCATCAGACCCAGTGTGTCCCCCCATGGGCAGCTCCAATATTGTTTGTGAAAAAGATGACGAGATCTTACAGCTTTATGTGGATTATCATTGCCTGAACTAGATCACGATAAAGAACAAGTACCCCTTGCCAAGGATTGATGACCTCTTCGACCAATTGTGAGGCATAAGATGATTCTCTAAGATCGATCTCAAGTCCGGCTACCACCAATTGAGGGTTTGCGAGACTGATATTCTAAAGTTGGCATTTCAATATTACTACGGACACTATGAGTTCATAGTGATGCCCTTTGGTGTGATGAATTCCCCCGTCTTGTTTATGGCTTTGATGAACCAGGTTTTCCAGTCATACTTGGACCAACTTGTTGTTGTCTTCTTCGACAACATACTCGTCAACTCTGCAACAAAGGAGGGGCATGCATAACACTTGATGATGGTTCTAGACTTTCTTCGAGAGCACCAGCTTTATGAGAAACTCTCGAAGTGCCAGTTCTGGATACACAAGGTTCACTTTTTGGAGCATGTCATTATTGAGCATGGTTTAGCTGTGGATCCAGCAAAGATCGAAACAGTTCTTACTTGGGATCCACCCAAGAACGTGTCAGAGGTGCGAAGCTTCCTTGGCTCGGCAGGGTACTACATGAAATTTGTGGTAGACTTCTCATGGATCGCAACCCCTTTGACCGCCCTGACGCGAAAAGAGCAGCCGTTTACCTGGTCTGAGCAGCGCCAAAGGGTCTTTGAGGAGTTGAGGTAGAGGCTGACGAGTGCTCCAGTGTTGAGACTATTAGAGGAGGGTGCAAGGAGTTGAGGTAGAGGCTGACGAGTGCTCCAGTGTTGAGACTATTAGAGGAGGGTGCAAAGTTCATAATGTATTGGGATACCTCAGGAGATGGGATCAGTTATGTGTTGATGCAGCGATAGATAGTCATCGCATACGGGTCGAGACGGTTGAGACCCCATGAGTAGAACTATGCAACTCATGACCTAGAGCTGGCTACGGTAGTCTTCGCCCTGAGGCTGTGGAGACACTACCTTCTGGGGGAGTGCTTTTTGGTTTACTCAGACCACTAGAGTCTCCGGTACGTCTTCACTCAGAGAGACCTAAGCCTGAGACAATGACACTGGTTGAAATTCCTACAGGACTATGATTTCGAGATATTCTATACTTTAGGGAAGGACAACTTTGTAGCAGATGCCATTAATAGGAAGTCCCATACTCGCTTAGTGTAGGAAGCTTCAGAGTAATTAGCTTTCCTGTAGCTAACCATGGTGGAGGAGGATACAACTTTTCTGCAGTCTATGGTGATGACTTCTTCACTCCTCGAGCGTGTGAGAGAGTCCCAGCTGGGAGACATCGACTACGAGGTCTTACATGATTAGATATCCACAGATGACTCATCAGACGAATCAACTGAAAGAGGGAATCACACTATCTTGTTCCTGGGGCGAACAATGGTTCTAGTCACGTTGCGGGAGGAGGTGATGCGAGAGTTCCACACTTACCCCCTAGTTGTACATCCCTGTGTGGGGAAGATGTACAGAGACCTCCAACGTCAGTTTTGGTGGTCCAACATGAGATGAAGCATTGCTGAGTTCGTCTATTGGTGCCTCACTTGTCAGCAAGTGAATTCTGATCACCAAGTCCCGACAGGTTTGTTGCAGCCCCACGAGATCTCAGAATGGAAGTGGGATGAAATATACATGGACTTCATCATAGGGATTCTGTGCATAGTGAAGATCCATGATGCCATTTGGGTGATAGTTGACTGACTCATGAAGTCGGCACACTTCCTTGCTATCAGAGAGCAGAGTTCGGTGGAGATTTTTGGGCATTTGTGCATACGAGAGACTGTTCACCTTCACGGGGTTCCCTCGACGATTGTTTCTGATCATGACACGTAGTTTACATCACAATTGTGGAGAGACCAGTGGGAGGCATTCGGGACCCAATTGTGGATGAGTACAACCTTTCATCCCCAGACTGATGGGAAGACTAAGCACACCATCTAGGTGTTGGAGGATATGTTGAGGGTGTGTGTGTTAGACTTTGACTAGAGTTGGGAGGATCACCTACCCTTGGTAGAGTTTGCGTACAACAACAACTACCACTCTACTATCAGTATGACACCTTTTGAGACCCTATACAGGAGACCCCACATGCCACCCTTATGCTGGACGAAGATTGGCGAGTCATCTCTGGTTGGTCCAGAGATGGTGCAGGCGAAAACAGAGAAAGTCTAGGTCATCCGTGAGCAGATGAAGACGACCTAGAATAGATAGAAATCAGATGAAGATCGTCGTTGTAGGCCCTTGGAGTTCGAACGGGAGACCGCGTCTTCTTGAGAGTCTCCCAATGAAGAGGATTACAGAGGTTCGACCGGGGATGCCAGCTATCCTCGAGGTTCATCGGGCTGTTTGAGATCGTGCAGAGGGTTGACGAGGTTGCTTAGTGCCTTGCCCTACCCCCACAATTGGAGCAGGTGCACGTCATCTTCCACATGTTGCAGCCAAGGAGATACATGCATGACCCTACGTACGCCATCGACTGAGGCTAGCTAGACATCGATGATGGAGCCATCTTTGCAGAGCACCTGGTGGCGATCAAGGATCTTCTGGAGTGGGCCTTGTATAGACTGACTATCCATTTTATTCGCATGCTCTAGCAACGTGGAAACGTTCAAGAGAGTTCCTGGGAATGCGAGATCTAAGTGTGAGCTTAGTATCCTGAGTTGTTTTCATAGTTTAGTTTTTTCGAGGATGAAAAGCTTGAAGGAGGGAATGCTATAGATACCCGATTTTTACCTTGTAAATCTTTGAAATATTTCTATATATTTCCAGAGCTATGCGTTAAGACGACGTGCAATTCTAAGTCTCGGTGTGTTCGAAATTAAGTTTATATAAATATTAAATATATTTTATATTGAGATCATGCAGCTTCTTAAAAAAATGAGATAACTCTTAAAAGATTGATAAAATTAGAAATTTGAGACCATGATTGGGTCCGGGATGCAGTGTTTTCCCTAGATGTGAAATAAAGTGAGTCGGCGCTGGACGTTCAGACCCCTCGCTCGTTGGTGGTACGTTTAAGTTGATTAATTAATTATTAAATTAATTAATTAATTCATTTTTGACCTAATGATATGTTTATAAATATATCGCTTAGGAGAATTTTCTAGGGTTGATTCATGATTCTAAAATCGTCGGTGAAGCTCTCCTTCCTCCTTCCTCTGGTGGATCATCTCAAACAACGACAGAATGCCAGATTAGATCAGATCAAGATGCAACGAACGCAATGACTCCTCTCAAACTGTCGGCGGATGCATTGTTCATCAACAATCGAACCAAAATCAAGGTAGGACTCGTCTTTTAGAGTTTTACACCCTTTGATTAAATGATTGAGAATATCCACTCTCGTTTTGGATCTGCGTCACTTGTGGCCTTTGCATGAGCCTATTTACTAGTTTTAAATTCTTTAATCAATGTTGTTCTAACCTCGGTATGCCCGTTATTGATCGTTGGCCAAGAATTCTTGGTCAAAGATGTTTAAACCTTAGTTTTTGGTGCTTTTCTCTCTTGATTCTTTGCATTCTTTGCTGTTTCGATCCCCGTGGTCCCGGCTTGACTTTGTTGGGTGGTACTGAGATCGATTAAACCCCTAGATTCACAGAAAATCGATGAAATGAGAACGGTTTAGTGAGCAATGCATAGATCTGAAATTGTCACAGTTCAAGAATGCTTGATCTGTTGGTTTGAGATCAAGAAATGGATGGAGGGATGAACGACGGCGTGCTGAACGATCTTCCAAACCCTCACGGCGAACGAAAGCAATTTTCCAGTGAGTGACAGACTGGAATCGTGTTTTCCTGCTAGATTCATCTTTTTCGATCTTAGATAGTGCTGGATCTGAAGCGGTTTGAACGGATTTGAAGCACGGGATACAGATCTAGTAATTTGGGATTTTGAAAAAATCCTGACTACACACTGTGTACAATGAAGAACACGATGTGTAGCCCCCTCAGTAGAAATGCTATGGTTTTAGTAAAATTTAGGGCAACACGGCGTGTCACACCCCCTCACACGCCGTGTACCTTATCCCAGTTGGATAAATCGTGTGGTGGACCACACGAGTGGGAGTCCGTGTAAAAGTACACAGACAGGGGGTTCGGTACACGTACACAACAAGCATCACATGACCCGGTCTCCGGGTAGCTTGGACACACCGTGTAGTCCACCTGCACGACGTGTAATCCCACACAGTCGTGAGTTGTGTGTTGGCCAGGGAAACGACCAGGTTGTGAAACAGGAGCACACACCGTGTGGGTCCCTTCACACGTAGTGTACCCCTTGAGCTCTTTTGAGAAAACTTTGAACGTTCGTATTTCATTCGTTTGAACTCATATTTTGGCCTGTAAGTAGCCTAATCCGAGTGTTTTTTCATGAGAATGCGGTGGTGTTATCAGTTGTGGATTTTGAGATATGATATGAAATGTTCCATGCACGACACCTTCTGAGGTGACCCTGATGACGACAGTGATTAGGCAGGATCACCAGATGCTTACTCCCGAGTGGAACCCTCCAGCTGGGCTGGACATGAGTCCTCGATGGCTTTTAGAGTGGAACCTTCCAACCAAGCTGAGAATGAGTCCTCTACAGACTCTCGAGTGGAACCCTCCAACTGAGCTGGGCATGGGTTCTTGACGACTATTAGAGTGGAACCCTCCAGCTGGGTTGGGAAAGAGTTCTCAACTTTCTGAGTGAAACCCTCCTACGGTATCAGGGCATGGGTCCTCGTTGACTCAAAGTGGAACCCTCCAACTGGGCTGGGCATGGGTCCTCAACAATCGGAGTGGAACCCTCCTGCTGGGCAGGGCATGGGTTCTCCATCGACTATCAAAGTGGAACCCTCCTGTTGTACCTGAGCATGAGTCCTCTACCTAGAATTTTTGGCCCCTTGACTGTGCGGCATAGTGAAAAGACATGGTTTGACATAGCTTTGGACCCACGAGAAAAAATGAACACTTTTCCCACTGAGACACATTTTTGTGATGCGATCAAAACTGTGCGGGTGAGTCAGTGCCGCCCAAAGTGAATAGTATCAAGGTGTGGTGAATGAATTCCTTGGATTTGTGTGCTTAGGGAAAACGCGTGAGATGCTAGACATCATTAATGGACTTTTGGAACTGTTGGATACTCTTCTTCTTAGGTTGAGCTATGAGATGGAGATCCCCTCACTCTCTCGGTTGGGTTTTCTTTGAATGAGCATATATATATATATATATCATTATTCTATATCCACTCCTTGGATTTCGTTACTCTCTTTCCAGGAGAGGTGAAGATGCGTGAGGTATGCCACATGCTTTCCGTGTTTAGATTCTCATGATTGGATGAGTTCACTCTCCTGCTATAGGTGATGAAGACTCGATGAGTAGTTCATCTACTCACCATGCTTCGCCCCTTATGCTTGGACGAGCTTACTTTCACTCTTTGTTGGGTTGAACTGTATTCTTTCATTGTACCTTATGTATTTTCTATCTTTCTCTTCTATTGTATCTCTTACTGCTCCCCCCTCAGCTTTCGAGGCATTCTACTGGGTATGTATATACTCACCCCTACACGGGCTTTGCCCGCACGCATCATGTCTTTTGCAGACGACAAACACGTTGACTGTGACTACAAATGATCTTAGGGATACTGGGTGCTTGGACCACGTACGATGGTCATAGTTTGGGACTCAAGAGTGGGGCTCTCTTTCAATTGATTACTTTTCCAATTTTCTATCAGGTTGAGACACATTCTGGTTGTGTGTGTATTTTCCCCCTTTACTTTTCAGTTTACACTACCATACTTTTGCAGTATTTAGAGATCCATGCATGTTTGGTTTACTTTATAGCAGTGTTGCATCCTTTCTTCTTTCCCTATTCACTTTTTAATTGAGTTGATTGTGTACGTGTGTTCAGGTTCTTAGGTAAAGACATTCTCGAGTTAGTTGTGCATTCGACACTTGTCGCCACCCCCTGACATATGGAGGCGGGTTTGAAGTAGTTGCGGCTTGAGCCCCGACATAGTTCAGGTCGTGAAAAAATATGTCCTTAATAATTGAATATATTACAATGAGACAGAAAATAGAAAATAAGATAATAATAATAGGAAAATTTGGATCTGGTCGATCCCTCAGAATAATCGCACCCATGAACAACACTTTAGAAATGAAGAAAAATATTAGCGATGTAATATGCATTTTGAAAATGAAATATATATAACCTTGAGAGAAAATGAAAGTGAATGAAGAATGAATGGAATATGAGGTATTTATAGGAAGTAGAGATCACATATGACTGTTATAAATCTGACCATTAGAATAGTAATTTGTCCGTTGGAATAGTAATCTGACCGTTAGGAATAGTAATATGACTGTTAGAATAGTATCATCACCTATGGAATTATAAAATAATTTTTAGGTATCTTATAAAATAAAAATATGATATATTTATACCATGGTGCAAGTAAACAAATGTTTTAAAAATGATAAATTAAGTATTCTTATTTTCGTAAAACATAAATGTTTTAATTGCACTTTTATAATAAATATAATGATTTAAAAGAAAGTTTATTTTTCATAAAATTTATTTATTAATTAATATCATGTTGTATTATAATGATAAGATAATTCTATGAGATAATAAGTAATTTTTCAAAGGGTTAGAAAATTGATCATAATATTAAAATTGTTAATTTTCTAATAAATGAGTATTTTATTTAAAAATTAATTTTCTCATATTTAGAAAATTATTTTCATAAAATGAATTTTATTTTTGGAATCTACATGTTGAAAAATGGTTAGGGGGAATTTTTAGTATTTTTTCAAAATAGTTGAATTTTTGGTGAATAATGAAATACAGTAAAATATGATATTTAACATTATAAGCTAAATGTATGAATTTTTGAGTCATAGATAATATAAACACCCATTAGTTCAAACTCACATGCACCATTTACTGTATATTGTCACAAGAATCAACACTATTGATAGTCTTGAGTAAAAATAATAAACTAATGATTATAATATTCAAAACACCCATATCCTCTCCTTATAAATACCACCTCTCATAACCCCTTCTCCTCACACATTATAAGCCTTGGAGCTTGCCAAACTACTTCCCAATTCTCTTCCCAACCATCACCCTCATGTCCTAGTGCTGCTGGTCTTATCAAAAGACCAATCCAATGTACATTAAATGGAAACCCAAGAGGAGACTTCCAGAGGGGAAGGTAATACCCTCAACGAAGTCTTATTTTTCTCTTCCTCATCATCCTCCAAGAAAATTCAATTAAACATGGAATAATAACTCCAGTATCATATATATGATGTAATATTATTGTGTTAATGAAATATCTATCATCCATCATCTTTTCTTATCTTCTTATTCTAAAAATGAAAATATCGTTAGTATTATATCGATTCACCGCCTTTATGAACAATAAGTTTTCATTTCCTGTTACCACCTTCATGAAAAGTTTAAATTCACTTATAATTGTTTTAAATGACCTAAACATGCATATTATATATTGTTTCACATTCTGGAATAAATATATGACCATAATATTAAATAAAACAAAACTAGTTTGTAATGATCGATAAAACTGTCAAAATAAGCTAACCATATAACATTAAAATTTTAATAAATGAATCATCAATATGTTGGAACACATATAGATACTTGGAACCTTTTCAATTTCTAGAAGGCCATGAATACCATTTCATTTAACTTCTGGAGTTTTAGTCCCATTTGACAAGAACTTCAATAATTATCCACAAGTTATCTGACTTTGGAACCATGAAACAAACGTTCTTGGAATAATGAAATTAGTCTTAATATCTCAATGAAATGGTTATAAATGAACATAATAAAATTATAATAAATCAAATATAGATGGAAAAAGTTTTGAATTAAGTAATTAATGAATCTAATTTGATTTTTCAGGATGTTAAGTGCAAGTGAAGAACAATTCTGGAACATAAGACAAGAGATCTATCTGAACCACCCTTTTTTTCCTTAGGTTATGACTTTTCTTTCTCTAATTCACATTATCTCTCTCTTTAATGTTATGGAATGCTTCTAAATTCTGTATATATGTCTCTTACATATATATCAAGCTTATTTTCCCTTACTTTGATGAGTTAATACATGCCTTAAGTTCATTTCTCAAATGTCTTCTTTATGAAATCTCATTTGATTATGATATGAGGCAAGATTATGCAATTCATTTCATTCTATGGGCAATTCTTATGTTTATGTCTTATGATTGATTTCTTTTTTGTGGCACACATAAGCATGCACATCTTATGACGTGTGCACCGAGATATTGCTTTAATGCATAGAGTATTGTTTTTATCTCATGAGATGTTATGTATGAGATTAGGGAGTGAACCTAATCTATGATGAGAATCTGTCCACAATGTGATGTTGTCTTGAAAATTAGCCTCAACTTATGTTTATGTCATGTTATATGTTACTCACTTTCCATATTTCCATGATCTCATGAATCTATGTTCTTTATGCCATGCTCTCATATGATTATTCATGAGTCTTCTCTTTTATGATACCATGTTATGATATTTGAATCACATGTTATGCTTCATCATCATGTTTATTTCCTTACTGAGCTTTATAGACCACCCCTTTTTTATGTATTTCTAAGGTTACCCTATACAATTTTAAGAGCTCAAATGGATCTAAGATCTCATTATAGAGATTAAAATAAATAAGTTTTATTTTAGTTTCATGTTGTAGTTTTATGTACCATGTATTCCAATGACACTAGGCCTTTCAATCCTTTGGTTGTATTTAATGGATATTTATGTTAAAAACCATGTAATAATATGTGTAAAAGACTTGGATTTCAATAGTTCGCATTAGAGCAAGGTCTAGTTATTTTTGGGGATTATGATTAGAATACTTTACTAAGAACCCTAGGGATAAGTCTAAGTATAAGAAAATATCCTGAAATTTTAGCGAAGTATAGAGTAAGTGGTTTCTAAGAAATTACATCTATGTCTTGATAATACAAGTGGATGTGGCTCTGACGCAACTGTACCTAGGGGAAACTACCCTAAAAGGATGCATTGAGTATTAACTCAATCATCACCTAGTGCACAACAAAGAGGTCTTACTGCACACCTGGTTTGAAATTCTCAGGGCATATGCTTTGACAAACTCACAAACTCTTTATTAACCATTATGAATGACTTGAATGGATTATTAGGTTATAAAACCTAATAGTAAAATTACTATGGATAACCTAGATTAAAACCTAAAGACTCATAAGGTAGGATATACTTTCCATTTATAATTTATTCCTTCCACGTTCATAATTGGACCTCTTACATTATTTTTAGTTTGAGTATTCCCATCCCTTGTTTTATTTTAGTTAATGGCAGGAAATAGTAGGAAGCGTGTCAACAACCAGCATGATAGGCAATGTGATGATTTTTTTAATGATATGCCTAACCTTATGGGAGAGGGAGCTAAGAACTTCATGATAGTACTGGCCCAGCTAACTCATGCTATGAATAATAACTTGAATAATGTGGAATGCTATCCTTCTCATAAGAAAGAGAAGGTTGTAGTTGAGTTATTTATGTGACAAAGGCCTCCTACCTTTAATGGATCTTCTAATCCCCTCATCATGAAATAATGAATTAAATCCATTGAGAAGTCATTCTCCATCCTTCAATGTTCAGAACAATAGAAAGTCATGCTGGCTATCTATCGTCTTGAAGGGGAAAATGATTTGTGGTGTGTACTGATCAAGAGCATGAAGTCCAATGAGGAAATTGATTCCATGGAATGAGAAGGATTCAAGAAAATATTTTTCAATAAATATTTTTCTGAAACACTCTGTCTTAAAATGTAGTGGGAGTTTTTCAGGCTGAAGAAAAAGAAATATGAGTCTATCAGGTTGAATGAGGAAAAATTCACAAGGCCTTCATGATACACCTTCAGTTTTATCATCAACACCAAAAGTATGGTAGATCATTTCTTTAGTGCGTTAAATATGAGTCTATGATTTTTTTTGCGATTCAAGACTTTGAAAACTATGAATAGATTCTATATTATTCCCTTAAAGTTGAGATGGAGATCATCATTCTCAGTGTTCTTGTGGGGTTGGAGATAAAAAGTGTAAAATGGAGTTTACTTTAGGAGAATCAATGGATAAATTTCATGGTGGAAAGAAAACCCAACTTTACACTTGTCAAAAGTATGAGAAGAAGCATCCTAGGAATTTTATAAAGGGAACTGGGATATGCTTCAATTGTGGAAATGTGGGGTATCAGGATAATCAATACCGATGAGAGATAAAGAAACCCACAAATGTGATGAAAAAAAAGTTTAGATCAACACTCAGCCTGCAGTACAGTGTTTGAACTATAAGGAACACGAGCATTATGAGAACCGATTCCCTAAGGCAAGGGATGTCAGAGACAATCAACGACAAAAACCTACATGATTTATAGAGCAAGGAAATAAATATTTTATCACTACTGCTGATGTGGATACCGACAATGATATAGAGAAAGACGTGCTGGTTATTCATTCAAAAATAGTGAATATAATATTTGATTCTAGTTCTACACATTCTTTTATATCTTGTAAGTTTTGTAGAACTATTCAAATACCACCTCAAAACATGGGGGTTGAACTATTTGTGAGAATAATAAATAGAGCTATTATTTCATCCCAAGTATATAACTCATCCCCAATCAATTTATGTGGACCAAACCTTCTAAAAAATATTTTCTTACTTCCTTTAGTGGAGTTTGATGCTATATTAGGCACAGATCGATTATCCTTAAATAAAGGCAACATCAATTGTCGGGAGAGGTAGACTTCTCTTTATATCTCGAGTCATCTTCTGTTTTTGTACAAGTTTAAGGAGGGGGATGAATATCCTTTTAAAACTTCATCTCAAGTATGGATAATATTGTCTTATGAGCAAGCATATCTTGCCAAATGATTGAGACAAAGAAGAGAATCATGCTCGAAGACATGCCCATTATGAGGGATTATATTGATAAATTTTCTGAAGAGTTGTTTGGTCTTCCTCCCGACTAAGAGATTGAGTTCTCAATTGAACTTATATCTGGATCTCTTCCTATATCAATGAATCCTTACATAATGACCACCATTGAGTTAGAAGAACTAAATAAGCAGTTACAAGAGAATATGGACAAGTGTTTTATATGCTTAAGTGCTTCATTATGGGGTGCACCATCCCTCTTTGTCAAGAAGAAATACGAGTCAATGCGCCTCTGTATTTATTATCGTGAACTCAACAAAATCACAATAAATAGAAAATATCTCCTGCCACAGATAGATGAATTGTTCAATCAATTATGCAGGGCCGACATTTCTCTAATGCAGACCTTCAATAGGGATATCATTAATAAAAGTTAAAAAAGGAAGATATTCCCAAGACTTCCTTTCGAACAAGATATGAACACTATGAGTTCATAGTGCTTCCCTTCAGACTCACTAATGATCCAATAATATTTATGGGCTTAATGAATAGTGTCTTTAGAAATTATCTCGACACATTTGTGGTAATCTTTATATACGATATTATGATACACTCCGAAAGCAAGGAGGATCATGATGAACATTTGAATACTATGGTAGTGACTTTGTGAAAGGAGAATCCATATGAAAAGTAGAGTAAATGTGAGTTCTAGATGAAGGAAGTATCATTTTTGGGACATGTAATCGCCATCAAAGAGATATCTGTGGACCCTTATAAGAGAAAGACAATTGAGGAGTGGTCCAGACCAACATCTATTAAGGAGATCCATAGTTTCCTTGGACTAGTTGGGTCTTACCGATGATTTGTAAGAAACTTCTTATGATTGTCAAACTCACTGACCAAGCTGACTCAGAAAGGAGTAAAGTTTGTCTAGACTGATGAATGAGTAGAGAGCTTCAAGGAATTGAAAAAACATGCCCATCACTGAACTAGTCCTCACATTTCCCTCAAGTGGGGAAAAATGCTACGAATAAGGTCTTGGGCTGTGTATTAATACAGAATAATAAAGTGATAGCCTACGTCTCAAGGCAGTTGAAAGTTATTGAGCAGAACTATCCAACGCATGATCTAGAGTTGGATGCGGTGTTCTTCGCATTGAAAATCTGGCCGTATTATCTTTATGGGGATAAGTGAATAATATATATGGATTATAAGAGGCTCAAATATATATCCACACTAAAGGATCTTAATATGTTCCAGCAAATATATATAGAGCTAATCAAGGACTATGACTTCTCAATCCACTACCATAATGGTAAAGCAAATAAAGTGGAAAATGTTCTAAGTAGAAAGGATATGACAACCTTATAAATGATGATAATTGAGAAGGATCTAATCATCTTAGACTTGAAAAGGATAGACATGAGAATCATAAAGGAAGAAACTTTATCATTCATTTCTCAAATTATTTCCCAACAATCCCTTTTGGTGATGATAAATGATGCTCAAAGAGATGATGTTGAAATTCAGAAGGTGGAAGATATAAGAAAATGAAAATCCTTGGAGTTCAAAATTGATGAAGAAGGAGTTGTAAGAATTGATTCATGATTATGTGCACCTTCAAATCCCGAGATAATGAAGGATATTTTGAATGATGCACATAGATTGACCTTATCCATCAACCGAGGGAGCATGAAGATATATTGAGATCTCTGAGAGCACTATTGGTGGGACAATATGAAAAAGGATATCACAAAACACACATCAAAATGCCTTGTATGTTAGTAGGTGAAGGCTGAGAGGAAAAAGTCCAAGGGGATTATGTAACTATTACCCATACCTGCATGGAAATGGGAAAATATCACTAGACTTTGTCACCGGTCTTTCGAAGTCATCAAGAGGAAATAATTCTATATGGGTTTTGGTGGACCATCTTATAATGACTGCTCATTTCATTTCAATTCAAGAGGACTTCTCACTCGATCAAATTTCAAGGATATACATCATTGAAGTGAAGAGACTGCATGGAATACCACTATCTATTTTATTTTATTAGGATCCAAGATTTACATCTAAGTTCTGGAAGAGTCTCTAACATGATCTAAACACTGAGTTGAACTTTAGTGAAACTTATCACCCCAAAACTGATGACCAATTTGAGTGAACTATCCACACACTTGAGGATATGTTGAGAGAATGCTCGATGGACTTCAAAGGATGATGTGATCAACATCATCCTTTGGTCAAGTCATCGTACAATAATAATTTCTACTCAAGCATCCAAATGGATCCATATGAATCCCTTTACAAGAATAAATGTAAAACACCTACGTGTTGGGATGAAGTTGGAGGACACAAGCTGATGGGTCCTGAAATGGTTGAGGAAATGTTAGAAATGGTCAAGACCATTTGGCAACACATCAGATATATTCAAAGTTGGAAGAAGAGCTATGATGACAACCATCGATGAGACCTAAAGTTTGAGGTTGGAGATAAGGTGTTCCTCTACACATCTCCATGGAAGAGAGTCATGAGATTTGAGAAGAAAGGTAAACTAAGTCCTTGGTACACTGACCCCTTTGAGATTCTTGATTGCATTGAAGTTGTGGCCTATCAATTAGAACACCCACCATCCCTTTCTCAAGTACATGATGTATTATATGTATCCTTCTTGAGGAAGTACATACCAGATACCTCACATGTATTGAATTTATAGGTGGTACAGCTGGAAAATGACCTCTCTTATGAGGAGTAGCTGATGAAGATTTTGGACCATAGAGGTAACTTTTATGCACTAATACAACCAGAGGAATCCATGAAATAGAAGAAGCCTCACCTATTTTCACCTTAGTATGTAAAATGAATTTTTGAGGGAAAAATTTCTTAAGGGGGGAAGAATGTAATGACCCATAATTTCATTAATAAAACTTTCTTTTTGAATATATAATTGTGTCATATTTGGTAATATAATATTATATAATGCATAAGAACCACATGATAGAACCAACACGATTTTAATATAATAATTTAAACATTACACTTAGAGAATAAATTTGGAAATAAGAATTGAAATTATTACAATGAGACAAAAAATAGAAAATAAGAAAATAATAATAGAAAAATTTGCATATACTCAATCCCCTAGAATAATCACACTCACGAACAATACTGTAGAAATGAAACAAAATATTAGCAATGAAATATGCATTTTTAAAATAAAAATAACCATTAAAATAATATCCACACCTATGGAAGTGTAAAATAATATTTAGGTATTTTATAAAATGAAAATATGATATATTTATACCATGATACAAGTAAATAAATGTTTTAAAAATAATAAATTAAGTGTTCATTTTTTATAAAACACAAATGTTTTAATTGCACTTTTATAATAAATATAATGATTTAAAATAAAGTTTATTTTTAATAAAATGGATTTATTAGTTAATATTAAGTTGTATTATAATGATAATATAATTTTATGTGAACATAAGTGATTTTTCAAAGGGTCATAAAGTTGATCATAATATAAAAATTGATATTTTTCAAATAAATGAGGATTTTATTTAAAAATTAAATGTATCATATTTACAAAATTATTTTCATAAAATGGACTCCATTTTTTAAATCTATACATCATAAAATGGTTAGGGTGTTTTTTTGTTATTTTTCTAAAACAGTTGATTTTTTTGGTGAATAGTGAAATATGATAAAATATGATATTTAATATTATAAGTTAAATACATGAATTTTTGAGTCATAGATGATGTAAGTACCCATTATTTTGAACTCACATTCACAATTTAATATATATAGTAACATTAATCAATACTATTGATAGTCTTTAGCCAAAATAATAAACTAATGATTATAATATTAAAAAACACTCCTCCCCCCTTATAAATACTATATCTCACAACCCCTTCTCCTCACACCTTCTAAGATTTGGAGCTTACCAAAATTATTCCCAATTCTCTTCCCAATCCCATCTCTCACATCCCAGTGTTATTGGTCTCAACAAAAGACCAATCCAAGGTGCCTTAAGTGGAAGCCCAAGAGGAGACATCCAAAGGAGAAGGTAAACCCTCAACCAAGGCTTTTATTTTTCTCTTCCTCCCCATCCTCCAAAACAATTTCATTAAACATGGAACAATAATTTCAGTATCATATAAATTTTAGAATATTATTGTGTTAATGAAATATCTATCATCCATCATCTTCTCTTCTCCTCTTATTTTAAAAACAAAAACATTGTCCGTATTTTGTCGATTCGTCACCTTCATGAATGATGAGTTTTCGCTTCCTATTATCACCTTCATGGCGGGTTTAAATTCACTTATAATTGTTTTAAATGACCTAAATATGTATATTATATTTTTTTTACATTTTTGAATAAATATATGGCCATAATATTAAATAAAATGAACATAGTTTGTGATGGTCGGTAAAACCACCAAAATAAACTAACCATATAACATTAACATTTTATTGAATGAATAGTCCATATATCGAAACATAGATGGATACTTAAGACCATTTCAATTTTTGAAAGTTCATGAATACCATTTTATTTTACTTATGGATTTTTAGTCCCATTTGACCAGAACTTCAATAATTATCCATAAGTGATCTGACCTTGGAATCATAAAATGAAAACTCTTGGAAAAATAAAATTAGTCTTAATATATTTATGAAATGGTTATAAATGAACGTAATAAAATTATAATAAATCAAATATATATGGAAAATGTTCTGAATTAAGTAATTAGTGAATCTAATTTGATTATCCAGGATGTTAAGTGAAATGAAAAACAATTCTGGAACATATGGTAAAGGATCTCTTGGAACCACCCTTTTTCATTGGGTTATGAAATTTCTCTCTCTAACTCATATTATCTCGCTCTTTGATGTTACAAAATTCTTCTAAATTATGTATATAGTTCTCTTATATATATACCTATCTTATTTCCCCTTTAATAGGGTAATACATTCCCTAAGTTCATTTATCAAACAATTTCTTTATGAAATATCTTTTGATTATGATACTAGACAAGATTATGAAACCCATTTCTTTCCATGAATAACTCTTATGTTTATGCCTTATGATCGATTTCATTTTATGGCACACATAAACATGTACATGTTATAATGGGTGCGCCTAGATGACACTCCAATGCATTGAGTAATGTTTTTATTCCATGAGATGTTATGTATGGAATTTGAGAGTGAACCTAATCCATGACAAGACTCTTTCCACCATGTGATGTTATCTCGATGCTTTGCCTTGATTTATGTTTATGTCATGTTATATATTACTACCACTTTCCTATGTTGCTATGATCTTATGCTCCCATGTTCTTTATGTTATGCTCCCATGTGATTATTCATGAGCATTTTCTTTTATGATATCATGTTATGATGTTTGAGTCATATGTTATGCTTTGTTATAATGTTATTTCCATACTGAGTTTTATAGTTCACCCCTTTATTTTATGTATTCCCTAGGTTATTCAATACATTTTTAGGAGCTCAAAGGGATTTAAGAGCTCATTCTGGAGATTAAAATAAAGAAATTTTATTTTTCCTGTTGTTGTTTTATGTACTAATTCTTTAAAAGATATTAGACCTTTTGATCATTTGGTTATATTTAATGGATATTTATGATAAAAATCATGTAATAATACATGTAAAAGGATTGGGTTGCTCTAGTGGCTCCCGAAAACTACTTATTTACAATTTGGAGATGTGGTTGAGATGATGTGATACATGGGGTGCATGATATATTAGCCCCCAATGTCTTTGGGCTAGCTTACTTTAGCCCAAATGTCTTCGGTATGGAATTTGGAGAGAGATGGTTCAAGACGTGCGATATTGGGGCATAGTGGAAAACCAATGGGGAAGTGTTAGTGAGGTACCCTATTTGTTATTATATTATATGATCTATTGTATATGATACTTGGTGATAGATAATCATAGAAGGGATGTGAAAAGTATAGTAAACCTATTTAGGTGATGAGTTGGTTTCATTTGTTTACTCACTAATCTTTAGTACACTTCTTTCACATTTTTCATGAGAGGTTTCCAGGAGGATCATACCGAGTATACATGTTATGCTCACCCTATGTATATATAAACTATTTTTAGGTCAAAAGGGGATGGTTAGTGATCAAGCTGAATATTTCTAGTTTGAGGAGTTTTTTCAAGAGCTGTTGGAGATTCATGATTGTTGCTGAGGATTTTTATTGTTGTTTTTAGTTGTATGTACTTACATTCATATCATGTATTATGACTTATTCTTCTTTTGTTATGATTAGAAGTTGTTTGGTGGTTGTTTATATCTTATCTATCTCATTTCTCATATCTTAGAGGGTGACGCCTCCCATCCGTTGTATGTTAAACCCTCAATGCTTGTCGCTAACCCGTGGCCTCTTGGAGGTGGGTTTCAAGTGTCATTATTTGTATTCACTCATTACTGGACCGTAAGGGTTACCTTTGGGGTGATGGGGTCATGAAAAAGTGGTATCAAAGGTGATGATTGAGAGATATGATGAATTTTGGAGTTAGGCACTGGTTAAGATGCATAAGTTGGTAGGGAAATAGTGTCAGCTGAGCTTAGTATATACTGTAAACAAGGGAGATCATTCAGGAAATGAGATTTTAGGTTTCCCCCATGATTCGATGCAATGACCATCAAGTTTACTAGACATGATAAGAGAAGTGATACTGCCTGTGAGGTATATACCTATGAAAAGATCATGCATCATGCTTGTATACACCCATGTTTGAATGGGGTAGACAATAGGAAAATGTTAAAAATGAAGTAATTAATCAACCTTAAATAATATGTGTCTTGGGTTAAGATTCCCTAATGTTTTTTATTTTTAAGGAGTGGATCCAAGTTGGTGTCATTGTCATGTTCGTGCTGACAAAATTCAGCAAGACACGTCAGTAAATCATTGCAGAGTGGAGGATGATGACGATAATACTCAGAGGAGGACACTCTGAGAGTTCTAGCACTAGGGCCTGCAGAAGTCCGAGGGATCTGTTTCAGATTATGGGACTAAGGTTTGGTTGGAGGAGGTGGTGATAGCCTTCAATTTTATTTGTGCTCAGAGAGAGCATTGGGATTTGTTGGTTGTGATGATTCTTCACAGATCAGCTCGACCGTGGTGGTTCTTGTTCCTTAGGGTTTTCCAGGAGTTGGCTATTTTTTGGGGGATGTTCTAAGATCATTTATTAGGTTGAGATTTTTTTTCAACCCCAAGAGGGGCGAATTCTTGACCGGTGATGTTTTCCCTTCATTATGGGATTTTTATCTCTACTCTTGATGTGTGGTGGGACCCTTGAATTGCCTTATTGAGTCTGAAATCCTTTGATTATTATCCACTTGAAGTGAATGACCGGTTTTATGACCATTCTTCAAATGTTAGTCCTTCAAATGAGTGTAGGAAAACATCCCTGTTTACTTTATTGAAACCCACATAATAAATCCTCGAGCAATTATTGTTTTTATCACTTCAAACTTTAGTTTCTAATCCACACCCATTGGCCTTCAGAGATGATAAGCACAACTCATTCCTCATCCCTAGTGTTGATATGGAGATGTGGTCAGAGGAAAGGAGTTTCTATGAACCTATTCACATCATTCTATTACTCTCTCCTCGGGTCCTTGTTTGGTTTGGAGGGAGGGTTCACTATTTACTCTCTCCTCAGGCCCTTGTTTAGACTAGTGGAAGGGGTTGTAATCATCATGTGAATCCTTTACTCTTCCCTTGAGTCCGGTGTGGTGGATATTTGGTTTGGGGGAAGGGGTTCTGATATGTCTACCTTGTTTTAATCAATATACTCTTCACCTGTTCTAGGTGATATGAGCCTTGGTTTGGGAAAGGGAGGATATTTTATGTTTACCTTTAATTTATGTCAACCTTTTGTTGGATTAATTACTCTCTCCTGTGAATTAAATTCTTGTATGCAGTGGGTTGAGCATGTTTCATTGCTTATGATTTGGTTGGGGCTTGGTGTGATTACATCCTCAGAAAGGATTTCTCTGATATTTTTATATCCTTAAGCATATAAAGAGAGGAAACACTTAAAACATCATGAAACATTATATTTCGACACATTTTAAAACCATGTGGGTGAGTCCGTGCCACCCAAAGAAGATAATATCATAGCATGGTGGATGAGTTCCTTTGATTTGTATGATTATGACATCTATGTTTATGTTGATCTTGGACCATGTGATGATTGTGTAATGTTACATGACATTTATATAGATCTCTTGAAAGTAATGACATGCATATATGGTAAATGGTAATGGAAATTGGGATATTTTATCCTTGGTAGTTTTTTCATGAGTGTGCTCCTGGAAAATAAGGTTTTGTTAATAAACCTGGATTTTTTTCAAAGGTAAAGTGGATAGTTTAAACCTCAAGATTTTTTTTAATGCATTTCATATGTTGAATCGAGCTCCCAAGTTTTGGAAGTTATGTGTATTGATATTAATTTTCTAAAGAGCATGGTAGATCTGTGTTAGTTGAATAATAATAATTTTATGAAAGCATGTAACTTTCCTATGTATGTGAGTTATCACAAGACTCATGTTAAAAACGGAATGTTTTTGTCAAAATTAAATTTTATGGGAATATTTCTTCTTAAATAACAAATTATAGTTTACCATGGAACTTTTATTTATTTTAAAATCAGTTTACAAAATGTTTTGGAAGTGTTTTATCAAGTAGGTTTTTGATAAGTACCTTGTTAATAAGAAGGATAAAAATATTTTCAATAGTTTTCAAACTTGCTGGGTTTTTAAATGAAGGTGGCTTGGTGAAAATTTTTATCAACATGTTTTGAAATTTAGAAATTTTTAATGTGAAAGGTTTTAATACATGCCTATAAATAAAGGAATCTTTTGGAAAACATGTTTATGCTTTGAAATACTTAACCAAAATTACTTAATGAAATGTTGTAAGTAGTATATCTAAATTTGTTAATAAATTTCCATGAAAACATGCTAATCTACTTTGTTCATGATATGTTAAACATGAAAAGTTTTGGGTTTTTTTGAATCAAATTTTATATCATGATAAATGAAAACAAATCATGTATATATTTTCATTATATGACTTGCCTAATTTGTTGAAATTAAAGTCATAATAATGTTTTTTCAAAAATGAAGTCCTATGAATTCTATTTAAATCAATGTGAAGTGATCATTTTTGAAGGTGTTTCCTTTTGTAATGTTTTTTTATAGATAAGAATTGCTTACTGGGTTTGTTATATCAATCGTTGTGGCATTTGATGTGATCTTATTTAGGAACGAGAGTCACAAACACGTGCTCAAAATTAAAAAGTTTTTTGGTACTTTATTTTTTTGGGATAAATTGTTTGATCTCATATTGATATGTGAGATTAATTATCCTCTTGACGTGATGCTTTATTAATTAACTTTTTCCTATTCAAGTGGTATCTCCCTCAGTAGATTCTTCTAAAGTGACATGTATCTATACACTTTGTTTCTCTAGTGGGTTTTGTGTTCCAAATAAAGTGAGAATCTTGAGAGGTATCTTGTGGGGTGGTGAAATTATCTCTCATTTCTTTCCCAGCTCTCCCAGTTTTATTTTAATTCTTGAGGATGAGAATTGTCTATGAGTTATTTAATATAAGTGTTCATATTTTCTTGAGCCCTGCCTTCATCATTATGAGATGTCTGGTGGTTTGAGAGAAAATTCATAATTTCAGAAGTTATCTTAAAAATATTTTTTTTAAATTATAAAGAGATTTTAAAATGGTTTAAAAATTATGAAATTAATTTAAATGTTTTAAAAGTTTATTTTGGAAATTAATTTGGAACTTTTTAAAGAGATTCAAATATTTTAGAAGTGTTTTGAGGATTTTTCTAGTGATAATAAAGCTTTTAATTATTTATAAGTTTTTGTAAGTGGAAATAAAACATTTTAAAGTTATTTTATCCTTATGCCTAGTCATACCTCTATGTAAGGGTAACTCTTGTTTTAAAAGCCTGCATAAGTATACATGTTGTTTTCTATGTGTTTCGTAAAGGTTACTTGGTTTTAAATACATGCGTAAGGGAAAACTTGAGTTTCCAAGGGTTAAGAAAGGGAAAATATCCACTGCCTAAGGGTAGGAAGAAGTATTGGTCATTGCATAAGGGCAAACCCTTCTTTTCAAAGGTTGTGTAAGGGTACCTCCCCTACTTTATAATGGTAATCCAAGCTCCCTAAACTCACATAAGGGTAGATCCTCAGTTGTGTATGCGTACCAGATCATGTGAATGTGGAGTTGCGTAAGGGAACCAACTCATGTATGTGTAATCCAAGTCTTGAGTAAGGGTAGCAGCGAGTTTCTTAAGGTTGTGTAAGTGTAAGATGAAACTCATGTAAGGGTATCCAAACTTTTAAACAGGCTACGTAAGGGTAGCTTCGACTTATATAAGGTCCAGTAGAGATTTTATCTTCTTGCATAAAGGTATCCAACTATATAAGGGTAAAACCATTTTACCCTTACACATCGCTATGGTATCACATAAGGGTAGTGGAAAATATCCTAAAAATCTAGTTTCTTCTCTAGAACCTTGTGCAATGTGTTTTCCACACAATTGATGGGATTTAAACAAGAAATCAATGATTTTTGATTACTTTGATTCGTTTAAATAATTTAAAACTTCTTTTTGGAAGATTTTGGTTGATCCTCAATTAAATCTTGACAAAAAAATCATTGGGGAAAATTAAATGTGGAATAAAATATTGGAAGGTTTGATGAAGTTTCTGAAGTATCTATAGAGGGATATCCATAAATCTTAAAAATGAGTTTCCTTTTCTCTTTTGAGTCTCTCATTATTTCTCTCAAGTTCCCATGATCCAAAATCCTAGATGTTTAAGTTTTACGAGTCTTCCAAAAATCGTCCAAGTCCTCTTTTTCTTCCAAACCTATGTTTTCGAGGTTGAAGAGAACTTCCTTTCTCCCCTGTTTTGGATGCAATGACTTGCAAAGAAAATATCCAGGCAGGGGATCTGTGACTTCTCCTTTTTCATACCATGAAAATATGAAATTACTATGCTTTATCATCTTTATTTAAATGGATGTGATTGACCATAATCAAATAAAAAAATGGGAAATAATCACATGAATAATGAACATGTGATAATCCAGAAAAGGAGAATAAAATGCATGTTGTGTAATTCAGGTGATGATAATGAAATATTATTAATTACAGAATTATGAATGGTAGTTTAATTTATGTAGTATAATGTTTACTTCTAATAAAACTAGAATTTCATGAAATAGAATTAATATGTTAATATTATTTCAAGTAATGAAATAGAATTTTACCATTGGAAGGAAATGGTTAACCTGTTTTTGTTTAGTTTCTAGAATTAAATTATAGATAGTATTGCATTCCATGGATAAATAAAGTTATCCCAAAATATAGAAATTTATTATTGAAATATGTGTACAATTAATATTGTTGATAATAATTTAAATAATGTAAATTAATGATTTATCACATCTAGTAGATAAAAATGTTGGATAATATGTAAGATTATTAGAAGAAATAGAAATAAATAATTGGATGTTGTATAATAATGATAATTATTCTAGTATCTATGGTCTATGCTATGAAGTGTTGGAGAAACTATCTCTTTGGTGAGAGATTTGATGTTCACATGGACCACAATATCCTTCAATAAATCTTCTCATAGAGGAACTTGAAACTGAGATAGAAGCGATGAGTTGAGTATCTTCAAATGTTTGACTTTGAGATAGAGTACGTGCCTAGGAAGGGTAACATCATTACAGATGCTCTCAGCCATAATATGTAGGTTGAGCAAGAGCTGTGTGAGCGACCCTCAGAGTAGAAATGTCACTTGATGAGATTACGAGATGATTAGAGGATGGATTCTTATAAGGATCAAAGATTTGGGAATTGTACTCCATTAGTGATCACATCCTCACTTGTGGATCGGGTAAAGACTGGACAGAAGTCAGAACCAAAGTGTGCTATTATGAGGGAACAAATGAATTTTGGTGACTCGATACCTGGATGTTCGATGGATTATGATGATGTGATCTTGGAACATGGGATATTAGTAGTCCCTACTTCCATCAAAGATGACATAATAAGATATTACCATGCCTCTAAATGGGCAGTACATCCTGGTGCGACCAAGATGCATCATGACTTCATGCATCAGTTCTTATGGCCAGAGATGAAGATGGAAATTTCTAGTTTTGTCTCCCAATGCCTTACCTATCAAAGGGTGAAAGATAGACATCATCATCCTTAAGGTTTTATCTAGACACTTCATGTACCCATATGGAAGTGTGAGGATGTCACGATGGACTTTGTGATAGAGTTACCCAAGACCCCAAGGAATCGTGACATGGTCTGGGTGGTTTTCAATCGGCTAACAAAAATTGAACACTTTTTTCCAACTAGAGAGACACAATTAGTGGAGGAGTTGGGAATGATTTAGGTCTGTGAGGTTTTATTATTACATGGAGTTCCCTTGAGAATTGTTTTGGATAGAGACACATGTATTACATCATGATTTTGCAAGAATTTCATAAGGCCCTAGGAACTAATATAAGATTTAGCACAACATACCATCCACAAACAAACAGATAGTCTGAGCGGACTATGCGCATATTAGAGGATATAATACAAGGTTACATCCTAGAATTCGGTGGGGTTTGAGATGATAAACTATCCTTGGTTGAGTTAATATAAAACAATTACTATATTTTGATTCAGATGACACCTTATGAGGCTTTTTATGGAAGGTCGTGTTATTCACCACTCTATTGGCATGATCCGGATGAGGCAGTAGTTGTGAGCCCAACATGGTTCAAGAGACCTTCGAGAGAGTGAAACTAATTCAAAAGAGGTTGGTCATTATTCAGAGTAGAAAAATTTCTTATGCCGACCATAGGAGGAGACCTTTGGAGTTCATTGTAGGCTATCAGATTTTCTTGAGAGAGACTCCACAGTTAGGGAATCAAAGTCTGAGGAAATAGGGTGAGCTGGAACCTTTTTTGTGGGACCCTTTGAGATCACCAATAAATAGGGGCAGTGACATACCATTTGTATCTTCATTATTACTATCACAATATGAATTATGTGTTTCATGTGTCATAACTCTGGAGATACATGGATGATCCTATGCATGTTATCGATTGTGAGGACATGGAGTTGGAGTTTGATGCATATTATAAGGAGCATCCATTGTGGATTATAGACAAGAGAAAGAAAGTCCTTATATAAAAGACTATAAAACTTATCCAAATTCAGTGGTATTATAGAAGGATCCAGGGGGATACTTGAGAGTGAGAGGCTTATGTTCTAGCTAAGTGGCCTAAGTTTTTTGGATAAGAACCCTAGAGATACTTCTTGAGTATGAGAAGTCTTTAGAGGAGGAGAATTGTAAAACACTGAAAATTATGTTTCCTTTAATGAAAAGCCTTGTTTCCCTTATCTCTGTTGTTTGGTAGTAGATCCATGTTTTGGTTTAGTATAATGTGTCATTTCGGCCAAAACATGTGGTTCCATGCCGTAAAACACATGACCATAGTGTATAGGAGTTGGATACACCGTGGTAGTTATCGCTACACCATAATGGTGTGGTGGATTAAAGGCCACACCACAAGGATGAGGGTTGTACTGTGGTGTTGGTGGCCAATGGTGGTTTGCGATATAGCCTTTGTCGTGGATGGTTTTTCATGGAAGGTTATGCCTTGGATGGTTAGACCATGCCACATTGTCTCTTTACATGTCAGTTCTAGATGTACAACCAACCTATTGGTCTTCGAGGGCCATGGCTATAATGAATCGATTTTGAAATTCATTAGGAGAATGCATTTTGGAATTTTAGAAGAGCCTTCATTGGATTTTATTGAGTTTTAACAAAGGATATTCCACATGGTATTAATATCTATAATTGATGTAAACAAAACTTTTCATTGAAAATTCCATAGCTCCGTAGAGCTTCAAGACAAATCCATGCCACAATGTCCCCCTTTACATTGCAGAGTAGTGCGACTTGGACCAATCCTACGCCACAGTCTTACTGCATGAACCATATCGGTCTCCTCTTATACCATAGTTTCTCATGACCACATTACAACTATCTTACCTACACTACAATGTACAACCCTTAATTATAGTGGTCTTCTCCTAGTATACCCTTCATTGTGGTAAGGTCATCTACATCATGGTAGTGGTTTCCAGTACACCTCCATGTCAGAACATTTTTCCTTTCACTATGGATCCTCCCTATTTTCCAGAAGCTCTTCCAGTAGAGCTTGGAGTTTTCAGGTTGGTGTGTAAACATGGTTTGGGTGACGACACCTTCATAAAACCTTGATGTTGATGCTGACAACCATGGGATAGGAAGTTTCTTACCTTCTTGGGCTCTAATTACACATAAATCCATGGTATGATTATTTGTGTTGTCATATTTTATATCCATGCTTGAATTGTGATTTCATGTGGGTTTATTCATAGCTCATGATACAACTATGATGTTGTTTCCATGAGAGCGACTAGATAGTTTGATTCCATGTTTATGTTTGATTCACATGTTGATACATGATGATATTATTTATTCTTATGATGTTATGCTATAATATTTATCATAATATATCTTGTTATATATTTCCTTTGGAGGATTGGTATGTTGTATGCATGTCAGGTGACCGCTGTGGTATAATTATACCTTAGAGGGGAAGTGAGTATGATGTGTGACAATGCCTATGGTAGAGCATGATAACCTTGTGACCTAACCTATACTCGATTCCTTGTGGATTTTGAGTAGATGGATGATACTTGACATCTATGGATTCTGAGTATTACTCGATGTCTTGTGGATTACGAGTAGGTTACCGATACACAATGCCTTGTGGATTATGAGTATTACATAATGCCTTATGGATTATGAGTGGGCTACTTACTCGATACCTTGTGGATTTTGAGTGACACATAAATATCCCTAAGGTTGGTTCTATACATTTACTGATACCCCATTTATCCTACTGTCATAGAGCCAAAACAGGTATGACCATGGGTTTGTGGTGTCTTTGTTAGTGCCTGATCACTTGAGTTTGGATTGTATGTTGTTATTCTTGTTATAAATTTATTATATTCATGGAATAAACTTGTTATACTTGATCACATGTGGATAAGGATGTATTGGTGGTGTCCTACTAAGTCTTGTATTCACACCCTACTCAGGCATTTCTATGTGTTTGTAGATTTCACGAGGGATCCAATGAAGGGTAAAGGCCCCATGGTGGACTGCTGAGTTGAGGAGTGTGGAGATAGTGGTGGACTGAGATGGAAACCAGAGGACCCATAGTTTATTTATTTATTTACTTTGAATTATTACTCTGGTTTATCTTACCACTCTGGAGGCCCATTTATTTATATGACATGTATTCCATATTTAGTTTCCATATTTAATTTGATTATTTATTATTTTATTTATTATTTATTTGTGCTATGACTTGATATAGAGGGTATAGTCTTCCCACCATTGAAATTAGACCCTCGCTGCGAGTTGGAAACCTCTTGCGTATGGGGAGGCACACATGAGGTCATGTGGAACTTTGGTTCAGACTCAGTGGTTCGTGTTGGGATGTTAAAAAAATGGTATTAGGATTCACTAAATTTTTCTTATATTTTCCTTGATTTGGGATAGGATAGGCATGATATAGGACTGTTGGGACTCAGGTAGTAGAACTATGATAGTGATTGGATAACACTGTATAGTGGACCTTTGAGTTTCCATAAAGTGGGGGAAATTATGTTTTTCTTTTACCATTGATTAAATACATATTAAGTGATTCACATGATGTTAATTTGAGATTTATGAGTTTTTGAGTGTGTTCATGCATCATGAATAGACACATAGATTCACATGCCATATATGTATACTTGTTTTGGGTTGTATTATAGTTCTTTAATTAAATGCATTGGTTTGTGCTATCTATTTGGGATAGTTTCCCTACCGTGTGATGCATCTTTATTAGCATTGATGAGTTGAATTGAGAATAATTTTGTGTTAGTATATATATGATGACTATGACTAATATACAGTGATGAAGATTAGGGTTAGTTCTTGGAGGGTTATCCCTTGGGATGAGGGTATACTTCAAGGAGAAGCTTACATGATCCCTTAGAATAGATATGACTTTCTATATACCTAATGTTTCTTGTGTTGTGGTGATGTCATCTCAGAGACATTTGATGGGACCAACAACTATGACATCCTAGGATTCTCTCGTGCCACCACCCATACCGACACAGGTGATTCTAGCTATAGAACCCTTTCATCTAGGATTCTTCTATATTGTGTCTATTTAGGGTGGTAGAGTCACTAGGACAATGGTAGACTATGCTCGGGATTTACATCTCCAGTAAACTCCATCTTTCTAGGTTACTGGAGGCCCTCAAGATATTGATTAATGGATTCATGTTATCAAGAGGATATTCTACTTAGTAGAGACTCAAAATGATCATAAGGTGAATCTTGTGAGCTTTATGATGCAAGGAACTACTAAACATTGGTGGGATATTATGCTTCAGGCTGGGAGGAAAGAGGTAAAGGTACCGGGGCACACAACGGAAGCCGATGGGTCATGAATTTTAAAATTTTTATCACTGGAGTGATTCAACTTCATCATCTTAAGCGATAAGACCCCAAATATTGGTATAAGGATCTCGCGTGAATTAAATAAGCACATAATAAACAAAAAAACATGTACCTTGTTTTATTCGTGGCGTGTTTGATTATAGCTTGTCGTCAGCAATCGTTTCTTGAAGGATCTAAAGCCAAACCCCTCTAGATCATCCACACATGATTAAAAAAACTACACAAACATCAATTATCAAAATTCAAGTGCTAACATGGAGCTTAGAATATTACTTTTACATCATGATGATAACCTTGACTCTGTTCCTACAATCCATGAAGATGTCCTTGGATCAATTACTTGAATGATTTCTTTTTCTCTCAAGGATGTGGGAGGAGGAGATAGGATCTCTCAATGCATTGGAAAATAAATTCCCTTGCACACTAGACATGTTCTTCTTGTTTACTTATATAGTAGATTTAAAAAATACCTAGTTAGGGTTCTCAGTCCTCGAATATATGTCATCCACTTAATAAGTAATAAATAAATAATCATGACGAACTAACCGCATCATTTATATTATTTATATTTATCACATACTTGTAATATATATTAAATATATCACATGATAAATCTGAGTCATTAACTCAACTTGTAATTCCTACTAATATTAAATGAATCTTGAATACTAAATATAATATTCATTCATATAATATTATTTTGTGTATTTACATAAACATTTGTAAATACTTTTATTAAATAAATACAATCTAATTATTCTGCACTCAAATAATAATGAATTTATTTTTTTTATCGGCGATCGATAAATCATGGAAAACTCTCATACCCCATGGTGGGGTCCACCATATCCCATATACCTATTTAGTAGAATAAGGAAGAATCTTGAAAGTGCTATTGTGTGTGACCCTCTAGGATCTTATCTAAAAAACAGTGAATAATATTCACAGACCAAGTGTGGAATCTAGAAACCCATCATCGCCCCTAAAGAGATAAGGAGTAGTCATAGAAATGAAAACCAACCCACGAGCACACACTGTGTAATATAATCTATTTGTTATACGATATCTCATAAAGCCAAACACACACTTGTGTCATCATAATTTTCTTTATTATTTATTGATCTAACTGAAAGGACTTACCTTCGACTACCATGACCAGATATTTAATGAAGGCACTACCATCCTGATCAACCAGACTAGAGATATCACTTCCTCAACTCGGAAGCGAAAAATTCTATCTTGATCATTCATCCAATGCCATACAACCAAATGACACACCCAACACAAACTAACTCATCACAACTTCATTGCCATGTTTTTCTCCTTGCATAAAAGTATGTGATCAAATGACACACATTGATAATGATCTCAAGTCAAGAGACCAGTACACATGTCCATAAATAGGAACAACCAATAACACTGAAAAAATGTGGTGTTCCTACCAGAGATCGCCAAGTGTGAAATTCATGAGAATAAGTATCAATGATTATAATCCCCCAACACCTGATAGTCAAACATCAACTATTTCCAATCAGTGTGATGTATCTAGACCATATAAAATATATTTAAGATCAATGTCATAGTATCTCTAAGTTCTCATTATAGCTTGGGATTTTCTATAACCTTTTGATAAGACAACTAATCTATTGAAATTACCATAAAATAGTGGATGTAGAAATGTTCAAACTACAATGGTAATTATACATCATGGATGTAATGATAAAAACTTTTTAAATGATATTTTTTCCTAAAAATGCATGTTATATTATTTTATACACAACAAAACTATATCTATTTAATAATAAGTAAGTATAAATTGAAATGTGACCTTTGGGGCTCGATAATTATATGAAAATTGGTCAATATGATTTTTGTTTAATATGATCATTGGTCAATATTAACATTGGGAATTATACTCTTGATAATAATTTTAACGTTATCATTAGAGTTTATAAGTAAATTTTTTTGAAAAAGGAAAATTGATAGAGAAATAAGAATCGATGGCCTCAACCAGTAGAGTCATTCCATTTGAATCCCATATATCGAAACTTAGGAGGGAGGTATCATCACTAGGGTTATCCCTTGAACATGCCTAAGTCGGGTTTCAATATGTGAATCTTGATGAAATTGCATACAGGAGAAATTCAAGTTAGAGGAGATTACCACTTGGTCGATGTTAGCTGAGACACCCTACGAAACTACCACAATTGTAAACCTTACTCTTAGGGTGTATACAGGTGTAATAAGGGGTTATGTTTCGAGGTCCTAGTTACCTAAAGTGTAATTCCATTGTATAAATAAAATTTTTTCCATCAATTATGTTTTAAGAATAGTTTTTCTTAATAAATTTAGATGGAATTTGATAAATTGATTTTTTGGACAGAACTTGTACTTTTCAGAAAAGATAAAATTGTTATAATAAACTAAGGTATTATGAATAATGTTTATTTTAATTAAATAGTATTATTAAAACACTCTTATTTAAAAAAAATGATAAAATAATTTTTTTTCAAGTGTCATAAATTTTACTATATATTTTCCATCATATATTATATTTTATAAATAAGGTTTTTTATATTTAAAAGTTAAAATTATCATATATAGAGAATTATTATGATAAAATAAATATAATTTTTGAAATCATCACATCAAAATTAGGTTAGGGTGAATTTATGATAATTTTCTAAAATACTTTAATTTTTTCTTGAATAGTAAAAATATAGTTTGATTTTTTCGATATGTTTAATGAAATAATTATTATTTCATAATGATGTAATAACTAATTAACCACAATACATGAATTAAAATATTTTATTTTATTAATATCAAGTATTTTAATATATTTTAATCAATTTCCAAATATATAATTTACTTTCCAAATTCTAAAATGGAAACTTTAACTTTAAAAATATTATTTTATAAAAACTTTAATTTTCCTTGCAAAAATATGTAATATAAAATTTTAGTCAACTCCTGTGGGATAAAATGACATAAAATATGATCCAAATTTCCAATATCATGGGAAAATACCATGGTGCATTTATCATTACCCAGGTGTCTAAAACCTTTATTTATAAATTATTAAACAAATCCACCACTTTTTATATAAATACCCACCCATTTTTTTTATTTCCTTTCACTAAAAATTCACCCTCCACAAATATATGATACTTTTACCTTCCAATGATTCCTCCCAAGGAGTCCTCAATTCCCAAAGGTTCCAATATTTGAGTTTCAGGAGTTACTCTTCAAGGTAAGGGAAATCTCCACTTCGCTTTTCCTTTCAAGTTACCTCTTTATGTGGTATGTTGTTCAAATTTACAAAATATGTTCTTATATTCATTTTGTTATATCCCTTTACTATATTAATATTCTTTTATGAATGAGAGAACCTTGTCCCATATCTTTTTACCCTTTTCTAAAACCATGTTTTATACCCATTATGCTTCCGATTTTACTTCTCAAAATTTCTCTCTTATCCTCAAGAAATTACCTTTTATTTTCTTTATGTGAATACTCAAACTTATTTATTTTCTAAGGGTATTAAAAAATATGTAAAAATTATTTATTTTATTCTATAATTGATATACATAAAACCCTCATTCCCTTTCTATGGTTTATAAATGACGTAAAGATCTTGTCTTTAGGCACTTCTTATAAGGCCTTGATTTTTATATGAAAAAAATTTATTTTATTCTCTATGGGTTATTTATGAAATGTTTTTTTATGGTATATGTATCTCACATTAATTAATACATATTATGGGTGTTCCCTGATAGCACTCTAATGTATTGGGTAAAGAATTTAATCTCTAGAGATGACAAGTTTTACGATACCTTGGTGAATAACCTTGGTAATTTTTACAACACCTCAATGAAAAACCTTGGTGATATGTTTATGAATGCATCATTTAAATGATTTAGCCACATTTACAAGTTATGATTCATGTTATTTTATTTAATAAATTCCTTATGTTCTCTTGTTCATTCCATAGTTATATTCCTCATGTTCTTATTGATTTTCCTCAAGATCACATGTAAACTATTTCCCTTGTTTTCCCTTACTAGGCCTTATGCTCACCCATTCCCTTGATGTATGTCCCCAAGTTACGAGATATAGTAATTATACTTAGTATGAACCTATGAATAATCCTTTCAATTGAATTAGAATATTTTTTTTATGTTTTCATGCATTATGTACCTTATTTCCAAGAAACCAAACATTAAAAGATACTTTGTTTGTACAATGTAATGTAAAGTTATCCAATAAAAAGGCAAGATTCCATAGTTGGTTTCAAAGGAATGTTTAGTTATTTGTGGAAATTAGGATTTGAAAAAATTATTAAAAACCCTATATAAATGTTAAAATATAGGTAAATATCCTGGTATTTTGGTGAAGTATTAAGTAAGTGGTTTATGATAAAAAAAATCCTTATCTGGATATGAACAAGTAGATGTGGCTCTGGAACAAATGTATCTAGGGGAAAAATCTGAAAACACTACTTTGAGCTAGACTTGAATGGGAACTGGTACACAATAACGAGTCTTGCTGCACTCCTTGTTTGACACTATTGGAGGGATATGTTTGGTTAATCACAAGCTTTTTATCAACCATTATGAAGGATTTATAAAAAATGTAATTGTTGTTAATGAATAAAATATTTATGAATGATGTTTCAAGATATAAAATTATTTTTGAATTATATGATTTTTAAAAGAAACACGTTTATCAATCAAGTTTTATTCTTTTAGAAAATGTTGGGAAATAGGAGAAAGCGCATAAATGGTGAGCGAAGTAGACCAGGCACTGATGACCATCCAATGGAAGTTGGAATGGAAAACTTCATGAGTATGATGAATCAATTGACTTGAGTTTTTAACATTAACTCGAATCAATCCAAGAGACCAGATTCACCTTGAAGGGAACAACTTTTCATTGAATCCTTCATGCGTCAACAATCACCTTCTTTCAGTGGATCTATCAACCCATTTATTACTGAACAATGGAGAAGCTCTACAGGAAATATCTTTTTTATACTCCATTGTTCAGAATAAGAAAGATTAACCCTTGATATGTACTACTTAGAGGGAGAAGCTGATTAGTAGTAGAAACTAAATAAAAACATGAATCCAAGAAGGGAGATTGATGTTATGGAGTGGGATGATTTCAGGGGAACCTTTTTCAAAAAATATTTCTCCCATTCAATGAGAATGAAAATGGAGAAGGAATTTCTAGAGATGAAGTATAAGGAAAATGAATCTGTGGGAAGTTATGAGATTTAATTTACAAGACTTTCTCTTTACACTTCTAGTTTTTTCATGGATATTAATGGAAAGGTTGATAGGTTCTTAGGTGGAATAATACCCCATCTATAGAAGAATCTAGCCCATTGAGATTATAAAATCTATGAGAAGATAGTGTGAAGTGAAATGAAGTTTAAACTAGAGTTCGGAGAGACGCAGTGGTTCTATAGATTAAATGAAAATAAGAGATAAATGGAGCCAAACTTAGGGAGTAACTTTGATCAGAAATAGGAGGAAAGAAAGTGCAACTTTTGACATGAAACAAATGTGGGAAGAAACATTCGAGGAACTTCTTTCTTGGGAGAAAAAAATGTTGCAAGTGTGGAAGAGATTTCCATATTGTTCAGAATTGTCTTAGTGAGGTGAAGCCTAAAATTCTTGACACTAACAATAAAGGGAAGATGGTGCAGGCCTAGCCTGATATCCAATGCTTCAAGTATGGAAAACTTGGACACTTTTCCAATAATTTTCCAAATCTGATTTCAATGGAGGGGAATCACCACAAACCTCAACATAGGAAAAGGGAACAAGGTCGGGATTTTTCTATAATGATAGATAAAGTTGATTCTCTAAATGATGTGGTAGCAGGTACTCTCACTGTTCTCTCAAAGCTAGTAAGTAATTTTTTAATTCTGGTTCTATGCATTTCTTTATCCCCTAAAAGTTTTTAAATAAAATTGAATAAATTCCTAAATTTATAGAAGTAGAGTTATCAATCAAGACTCATAGAGGGATTATCCAAGCATCAACAGTGTGTAGAAACTCTATTATTGACTTTGGAGAGCGCAATATCATCGCAAATATAGTATTCATTCCCATGTTGGAATTAAACATTATATTTGGGATGGAATGGATCTCAAGATATAATACAAAAATCAACTGCAGAAGAAAGAAAATATTAGTTGTCTTGAATGTACAACCTACAATTGTTTTCAAAGGAGAGATATCTCACCTGATATTTGTCTATAAACACCTCCCATATACTTCTTTATGGAAATGATAGGTGAATATGAAGAAATATATGAAAGTATACAAATAGATAATGTTCCTATCATTTAGAAATACATTGATGTATTTTCTAGGGAGTTATCGGGACCTCCCCTAGAAATAGAGGTAGAGTTTTCCATTAAACTCATGCCTAGATCCAAGCCAATATCAAATTCCCCATATAGAATGAAAAATATGGAGCTGGAGGAATTAAAGAAACAACTCTAAGATCTTTTGGATAAGGGGTTTATCTAACCAAGTGTGTCTCCTTGGGGAGCACCTATTATCTTTGTGAAGAGGAAGGATGGATCAATGTGACTATGCATTTATTATAGAGAACTTAATGGGATAACAATGAAGAACAAGTACCCTATTCCAAGGATTGATGATTTATTTTACCAGCTTCATAGAGCTCAATTCTTCTCTAAGATTGATCTTAAATCTAGTTATCATCAATTTAGGGTGAATAAATAAGTTATTCCAAGGACTGCCTTTGGATAAAAATATGGGAATTATGAGTTTGTTGTTATTACCTTTGGCTTGACTAATGATCCTGATATTTTTATGGATTTGATGTATAGAGTCTTTAAGGATCACCTTGATAAGTTTGTGGTAGTTTTTATTGATGATATTCTTATATATTCCAAAATCCATGAGGAGCATGAGAATCATCTAAGGGTTATATTGAAAAATTTCAGGAAGGAGAGATTTTTTTAGAAAGTTCATCAAATGTGAATTTTTGTTAGAATAAGGTGCTTTCTTGGGGAACATTATAACCAATGAAGGAATCTCAATTGATCATACCAAGAAAAAGGTTTTAGAGGAGTGGCCTTATCCTACAACAGTAATTGAGATTCATAGTTTCATTAGTTTAATAGGATATTATAGGAGTTTTATAAAAAATTCATAACTTTCTAATCCACTAGCCAATATAACTAAAAAATGGGCCAAGTTCATCTGGAAAAAAGAGTGTGAATAATGTTTCCAAGAATCGATGAAGAGATTAGTTATTGAAACTGTGTTAACTATACCCTCTATTAAAGAAGGAATTTTTATTTTTAGAGATGCATCTATGAAAGGTCTTGGGTGAATCCTCATGAAAAATGAGAAGGTGATTGCTTATTCATCTCCACAATTAAAGACTCATGAGAAGAATTATCCTATGCATGACCTAGAGTTGGATGCAGTTGTTTTTGCCTTGAATATATGGAGGCACTATCATTACAGGGAGAAATATGATATATACATTGACCACCTATGTTTGAAGTATATTTTCACACAAAAGGAATTGAACATCAGATAAAGGAGATTGTTGGAACTTATTAAAGACTATGATTGTTCAATTCATTATCATACCAGAAGATCAAACCAAGTCACTGATGAATTAAGTAGGAAAGACCCTATTGTTTTAGAAATGATGAGGATTCAAGGAGATCCTCTGATCAAAGACCTAGTAAAACTGGACATGAGAATCATAAGGTAAGGTACATCATCAAACATATCCCAAATGATTTCTCAACCGTCATTACTAGAGAAGATCAAGAAATCTAAAAGGTAAGATCCTTTGTTATAGAAGAAGATAGAAGATGTGAAAAATGGTAAGTTTCCTGAGTTCAATATTGATCAAGAAGGTGTACTGAAATTTCATACAAGGCTACGTGTTCCATATATTCCCAAAATAAAGATGGAACATATGGATGAATATCATATATACACATTCTATATACATCCTAGAAGCACTAAAATGTATAGGGACCTTCATGATCAATATTGATGGAATAACATGAAATGAGAGATTGCCTACTACACTACAAGGTTCTTGGTGTGTCAACAAGTGAAGGTAGAGTGACAACTTCCTAAAGGGGTATTACAACCACTACCCATACCAATATGGAAGTGGGATAATATCACTATGGACTTTGTCACCAGTCTCCTAAAAATATCCAAAGGGAACAATGCAATATGAGTTATAGTGGTATGTCTCACTAAGACTGCCCGTTTCATCACTATTCAGGAAGATTTATCTATTGAATAACTTTCCAAGATATATGTGAATGAAGTGGTAAGGTTTCACAGAGTGACACTTTATATTGTTTCTGATCATGATCTAAGGTTTACATCAAAATTCTGGAGAAGTCTCCAACATGCTCTGAATATTGAATTGAATTTTAGTACATCCTATCACCCACAAACTGATGGTCAATCAAAGGACTATTTAGAAAATCAAGGATATGATGAGGACATGATCAATTGAATTTAAAGGTTTATGGGATCAATATATCCCATTATTTGAGTTCTCATACAACAAGAGATTCCATTCGAGTACTCAAATATAACCCTATTAAGATTTATATGGGAAGTAATATAGAACTCCTACTTGTTGGGATGAAGTTGGTGAGAGAAAGGTTCTTGGTTATGATCTTGTTGAAGAGATGGCATAAAAGGTTAATGCCATCCAACCACACATAAATGATTCTCATAGTTGGTAGAATAACTATTCTGAAAACCATTTAAGGGACTTGGAGTTTGATGTTGGCAACAAATTCTTCCTTCAAATTTCACCTTGGAAGAGAGTCATGTGGTTTGGGAAGAAAGGGAAGCTCAACCCCAGGTACATTGACCCCTATAAAATCCTTGATCGCATAAGAGAAGTGGCCTATCATCTTGAACTTCCACCAAACCTAGCTCAAGTTCATGATGTTTTCCACATATCTCTCTTGAGGAAGTATATACCTAACCCTTCACATGTTGACGAGCATTATCGCACATGCTCTCAAAAATATTTATTTGATTTAACTAAGTGTGGCACAGTGGCTGACCTAGGTCATTTTTTCAAGGAGTAAGTGAATTAAAAAACTATTAATAGGATTTATGTAAATAATAAAATAGTTCAAAACAAATTAAAATAAAGACGTTTTTTTGTGACTTTTTGAATAATAAACTAAATAAGAAAATGAGAAGTAACAATCAAGAGGCAATTTCTTTAAAAAAACTTATATGAGAAGATATATTTGATCTAATATTCCCCCTTCATAATTAATTTATCCTTATTGTATATGATTATAATTCATTCAATTGTAATCCCCTAACCTTGTCAACCCCAGAACCCTATGGAAATTAACACAACCAAAAATATTAGAAAAATGAGCCTTCGGTCAACTTCGGGACTTCCAATCACAGCACCCTGCCTTGATTGTGATCCAAAAGATAAATTATGTTCAATGGTCAATTAGTTCAGTATATCCTCTCTATATTTGAGAATTAATTTATTTGGATATGAGACTTGAACCCTACAATCCTATCCCAAGTTGATTAGATTTTGCGATAGTTGTTTCACTCACACGATTTACACAAGCCCGACCATGCAGTCAAGTGCAAGTCAATCGAGTAACATAAAAATTAGAACTCAATTAATTGATCACAATTTAATAATTACAGTATGTTTATGTATTCAAAGTAAATAAATTAAGGGATTTGGGATTAGATCAACTATGAAAGAAATCATTCTTCCACGGGTGGAGTTGTTACCGTGGAGACGTTTTCCATAAGCAATGGGTTGATTGGGTAACACCCAATATCATCTCCACTATTAGTTTCCATCCCAAGAATAAAAATAAAAATATGAAAAGATAATAACACATAAGATTAATTGAAGAAAATTCACGTTAAAAGCATAAAAACAAAGAAAAACAAAGTGGAGGTGGGAGAGGAGAGCCTTTTTTAAAAGAGATGTTTGCACAAGGAATTAATTCTTAAAAGAGTTGTGAGGGGTTACCAAGAGACAAAATTTAGTACAAACCTTTAAAAAGCCTCTACCAGCCCTCCCAAATAGTGAAAACATCCTTTAAATAGATTTGGTGAGGGCTAGGGTTACAAAACATTTTTAATTGCGAAAGGGAAATTATGCCAAATTGTTTAATCCCACTTGTACCGAATATTTTACCTTCAAAAATCACAAATTATCTGACCTTATAGAAGTATGATTTGTTCATAGTAATGTCCCAGAGCTTCCCTCCAAATTGGGGCATAATCCAAGTCCGGATGAAGAATATATGGCCCAAATGGTGAAGTGATGTCCAATCTGGATAGTTCAGTCCAAATTTGTATTCATGGCCCATTTACTCCACTCAAATGCATAATACATCTCCCATATAATAAATATAATTTATATATCATTAAGTCAGGAACACATTTACAAAATTTTAATTCAAAATAATTTACATAAAAATATTTATGCTCGAAATACTACAGTGTATTTTAAAAGGGTAAAAATGGAATTTATATCAAATTTTCAAATGAATTATCTAATCCCAATTATTCTATAAATTAACATATTTATCACAATGTTAGAAAATTATTTCATTTATCATAAATAAAATATTCAATAAAATTGTGTTTTATCAACTCCCCCACACTTACCTTTTTTCACTCTTGGGAAAAAACTCATATCATGTATTCGAGAAAATTGTCACATGATATGCATGTTCATATTTCTCAATCCACAGTGGAAATATAGGAAAAGTAATAATCCCATAAAGAGTCAATTTCAATAAATTTTAAATTCATTTTCTCATAAATTGTGTCTGAAATAAATCCAATGAGATTCATAACACTAATCACAGCGAAACAAGTCATGGGTCTACCATGCCACTAATTCTCCATGTGTGTGTGTGAAAACCAATCCAAGCTCATAAATCCACCCTTTATTCAGTACATTCAGGTCATTTAAAACAATTATTCTTACTTGGTTTAATTCCCCGAACCTATTCTAAATTCCTTTTCAATCGAATTTCAAGACCCACTCACTTAATCATTCCTGAAAGTCAAACCATAAGCTCTCGACCTAGATATCCCCATTTGTGGTACATTTCATCACTCACCTATTTTTTTTTGTTTTTTTAAGTTGCACTTGGAAAAAATCTCACACTCAACTCTCAACCCATGCTTTATCTCCTCACGATACTAATTTTAATAGTTATAAAAAGATCAAAGGTCGAGGAAAAGTGGTTTTTGACCTGTCCAAGACACAACCCATTTTTTTATGAGGGCATAGAATAGTCGGATACCAGGTACACACGCATAGGTAGATTTGGTAGAGTAATGAAACTTATCATAAGAGAAATGAATGTATGGATAAACCAATTATTTTTTTACCTCACTTGACTATACCTTCAATTGAGTAAGAAAAATTTTACAAGTTATGGTTGAGTGAAAATTTGTGTGGAGAAATCAATGAAACAATTTACCATGAAAAATTGTGTCATTTAATAATGATGTCAAAATATAAAAGGATTTATAATGACACAACCATTCATATCATCAATGAATTCAATTTTTATAAAAAACAACCCTTGATGATGAAATCTTACTAATTCTTATCATTCTACCAATGAATTTTGAAACATGCATTTTCTATATGTTCCACATGAGAATGTTATATGATATATATATATATTATTTTTTTTGGTTTTTTTCTTTGATAATTAAAAAAAAACTTAATAGAAAATATACACAAAACACACAAATGAAAATCCTAAATATCTACCCCAAAATGTTGTCCCCTCCCACACACTTAAAATATTGCATTGTCTTCAATGTGAACCTATGAGATGATATGTGCACATGAAAAGTAGAATTTTAAATAGGAAAAATAATATAAAAGTGAAAGGGTTAATAACATATTGATATGATCAAGTGATATTGGGGTCATGCCGTGTGATGAAATCCACTGCATCAGTAGAAATTCCCTCAATGTACTTCTTCAAGCGTTGCCCATTGACCATGAAGCTCCTTCTAGTGTCCTCTTATGTGATATCCACTACACTATAAGGAAAAACATTAGATACAATATAAGGACCCAACCATATGGAACAAAAATTACCAGGCATCGACTTTAGCCGTGAACTGTATAGAAGGACTTTCTCTCCAACATGAAAATAACTTTGTTGGATCATTATATCATGAGCTGCTTTTGATCTTTCCTCGTAGATCCTTGAGTTCTCATATGAAGAAAATAAAATTTCATCAAGCTCTTGAATTTGAAAATTCCTTTGGATTCCAACTTGTACCAAATCCATGTTGCATTTCTTTATAGCCCAATATTCCTGATGCTCAACTTCCACAGGGAGATGACATGATTTCCCAAAAACAATCCAAAATGGGGACTTACCAATGGGTGTCTTGTGTGATGTCCTATAATCCCAAAGAGCATCATCGAAGCACTTTCTCCAATCTTTCTTATTCGGCTGCATGGTTTTCTCCAATTTTTTTTTTCAACTCTCTATTTGAAACCTCAGCCTGACCATTTTTTTGGGGGTGGTATAGTGTTGATGTTTTGTGTCTCACCCCATACTTATGAAGTAAGGAAGCCAAATTCTAATTGAAAAAGTGTGTCTCTTGGTCACTGATGATGACCTTCGGTACTCCAAACCTGCAAAAAATCTATGCTTTGACAAAGTACACAACAACATGAGAATCATCAGTCCTGGTGGCCTTAACCTCCACCCATTTTCTCACATAATCAAAAATAACCAAAATATACCAAAATCCAAATTAACTTGGAAAAGGACCCATAAAATCAAAAATCTCATAGAATAATATGGGTTGTTGGGGCATCTCGTGTCTCCTATAAATATTACCAGTGTGTTGGAAATGTGAGCATGACTTACAAAACACATGAGCATCATGAAATAAACTAGGCCAATACAATCCAGAGTCCAAAAATTTCCTAGCTATCCGTTGGGGTCCAAAGTGTCCACCACAATCAAGTGTATGACAAAATTGCAGAATAGACTCAAACTCATGATCAGGAACACACATCCTAATAACTTGGTCACTATACATGCACCATAAGTAGGGATCATCCCACACATAAAATCCAGACTCACTCTTTAACTTTTGGACTTGATGTTTTTTTTTAATTTGCAGGAATTTCATATGCAACAAGGTAGTTCACTATATCATCATACTAATGATTCATACCTAAGATGGAATAAATATGCTCATCGGGGAAAGTGTCCTAATGTGGTACTTAGTCCAAGGTGTCATCCTCTAGTGTGTGAGTAATCCTACTCATGTGGTCTTCCACTAGATTTTCCAACCCCTTCTTTTCCTTTATCTCAATGTCAAATTCATGAAGAAGGATCATCCATCAGATTAGCCTAGGATTTGCATCTGGCTTCTTCAATAGGTACCTTAGAGCTGCATGGTCAGAAAAAAAAACTACTTTAGAGCCCAATAAATATGAACGGAATTTATCTAAAGCAAATATAACAATAATAAACTCCTTTTCTGTGGTTGTGTAGTTTTATTGGGCTGAATCCAATGTCCTTGATGCATATACAATCACACGTGAACATCCCTCTACCCTCTGAGATAAGACAACTTCGACTGAAAAGTTGGATGCGTCACACATAAGATCAAAAGGAAGATCCCACCATGGGGGCTGTATGATAGGTGGAGTGGTAAGACATTGTTTTATCTCATCAAATGAATTACTGCAAGAATCATCAAACACAAAATCAGAATCCTTTTGAAGTAATCGCGACATAGGAAGAGCAATCTTACTAAAATCTTTGATGAAGCACCGATAAAATCCTGTATGCCCTAGGAAAGATCTAACATCATGCACACATGAAGGATAGGGTAAGGATGAAATAATTTATATCATAGATCTATCAACCTCTATCCTATGTTTTGACACTACATTCCCTAAGAGAATTCCATGCTCTACCATGAAATGAAACTTTTCAAAGTACAAGACCAGATTATTCTCAATACAATGATTCAAAACCTTTCCCAAACTAGAGATACTATCATCAAATAAAGACCCATACGCTATAAAATCATCCATGAATATCTCCATGCAGGTATCAATAAAATCAGAAAAAAATACTCACCATGAATCTCTGGAAGGTACCTGGGGCATTGCGAAGTCCAAATGGCATCCTTCGGTAGGAAAACATACCAAATGGACAAGTGAATGTTGTCTTCTCCTGATCCTCCAGAGCAATAGGAACCTAAAAATATCTAGAAAATCCATCCAAGAAATAGTAGTGTGTTTTCCCAACTTGTCTATCAAGCATCTGATCAATAAATGGGAGGGGGAAATGGTCTTTGCGAGTGGAATAATTTAGTTTCCTATAATCAATACACACATGCCAACTATTTTGAACCCTCATTAGAACTAAATTATCTTTATCATTTTTAACAACTATAACACCTCTTTTCTTAGTCACAACCTCAATAGGACTTACCCAATGAGAATATGAAATGGGATAAATTATAACCACCTCGAGCAATCTTTCAACCTCTTTTTTAACAACTTCTAAAAGGGTTGGATTGAGTCTCCTTTGTGGCTACCTCACTAGTTTAGCCCCATCCTCCAAAAGAATCCTATGCATGCAAATGGAGGGGATAATACCTGATATGTCATCCAAGGTCCAACCGATTGCCTTAATGTTCTCCCTCAAAAGATTCAAAAGTTTTTCTTTATGTTCAAAAGAAAGATTATTAGCAATTATAACCAGTAATCTCTCACCACTCAACAAGTATGAGTATTTGAGATTTGGTTGAAATGGATTGAGCTCTATGAAGGGGGGTGGTGTATAGATGGAGACATTGAAGGAACTGAAATATGTGCACAAAGAGCATCAATATTAGAATAGAAATCATCACAGTTAGAGAATAAAGCATCATATACATCATCATACTCAACAGACATGTCATAATTAGAGTTCAAATGATCAAAATTAGAATATGATTCCATTTAAAAATCAAATCTAAGAGAGTCTTGTGAATTAGAAATAGGTATGGAAGTACTCTTATAAATCAAACTAGAACCAATACTCATAATCTCCCTAAGCACAGGACAATCAAATTCCATGGGGTATTTATTTGGTGGTTCAAAATGGGAGATAACAAAAGCAGAATGGTCTTATGAGGGGTACTTCATGGAGTCTATAACATTAAATATCACAACTTCATCCCAAAAATCCATGTAAAGTGTACCCTCATTAACATTTATGATATTTTTTTTCAGTTTTGAGGAAGGGTCTACCTAAGATAATGGGATAATGAGAACTTACCTGATCATACTCCATGTTAAGCACATAGAAATTTGCTGGAAAGATCATGTCTCTTACCTGGACAAGTACATCTGCAAGGACTCCCACTGGATATGCCATAACTCTATTTTCCAACTACACCACTACTCTTGTCAGTTTCAACTCACCAACCTACAAAGAATAGAATACAGAGTGAGGCATCACATTTATGGAAGCTCACAAATCAAAAAGAGCATTAGAAAAGTGCAACTCCCCTATGGTGCATGGGATATCAAATGTCCCTAGATCCTTGCACTTTGTTGGCATTGCTATAGTTGGTGTAATGAGTTCTGACACATTCATTCGAAGATTGATCCTCTCATTTACCTTGATCCCTCTTCTATTGGTACATATTTATTTTAAAAACTTAGAATAGCTTGGTATTTGTTTAATGTATTCAAGTAAAGAGATGTTGATCTCCACACACTTGAATGTGTCCAAAACATATTTTTTGCATCAAATCCTCAGCCATCTTCTTGGTTTGTACAACCCTATTTGGAAAGGGAAGGGGTTTAAGAGGAAAATAATCAATATTTTTCTTAACTTTATCTTTCTCCTTGGGTTTCTCAATAGTTGGTATGGGATGAGGATTTTCTGGAGATGAGGTGAATCCCAGTGGAACGATAGGTGAAGATGTGTCAGTTGTTTGCTTCCCACTTCTCAATGTGATGGTAATGACATTAACCTTGGTATTTGGAGTTGGTTGAGAAGGTATATTTCCAAAATTCTTACTTATAAGTTCATGGAGGGCAGTGGGAATCTGGATCATTTGAGTTTTTAACTCCCTCATCTCCGAACCTTGACTCTTAAGCTCATTCTGTTGATTAACAACATTTTGTTTCAAAATTTCATTAGTATTAGAATATACCTTTGGTTGAGAATTCCCTTGTTTTTGAATTTTTGATGCTTGAGCTTCAAATCACCTTTGGGGTTGTTGGAAACCCTGTTGGTAAGGTGGAGGATGCTAGAAGTTTTGTTGAAAGGAGGGCCTTTGTTGTTGAACAGATACATACTTCATGTCTAATTGATCCTTCCACCCTTGGTTGTATGTTGGAGCAAAGGAATAAAAATTATTTTTGGGATATAGTTGTTTCTACTGCTAATATGGTCTCCTAAGAAACACTACTGCACAATCTTCAGTTTCTTTTAGTTGGGGAAAACAGTCAGTTGGGTGGCTTGTCTCAGTGCAAATTCCACAAGGCCTTGAAGAAAGGGGTTGGGATGTATTTTGATCCAAATAAATCTTCCTCACCATAGTGGTCAATTATTCCAACTTGGTATTAGTTAAATGACTCTCAAGAGAAGAAGGACTTACCTGATGTACCCTCCTGACATGCGGTGTACCTCGATCGCCAAATTATTGGGAGTTTTGGGCCATCTTTCCAATCAATGCACGTGAAGCTACTAGTGTCTTGTCCACCAATTCTCCTCCATCCATGACATCCACCATAATCCTCTCCATATGTGTGAGTCATTCATAGAACTATTGGATGAGGAGTTTCTCACTGATTTGGTGATGTGGGAAGCTTGCGCACAACTTCTTGAATTGCTCCCAGTACTCATACATTGACCCCCCTTGTGCTTTCTTAATCCCTAATATCTCCTTATGAATGGAAGTGGTCCTTGATTCTAGAAAAAATCTTTTCAAGAAAATACATTTCAAATTATTCCAACATGTTACATCTTCAGGTTGTAAATAATACATCCGATCCTTTGCAGTTCCATCAAGTGAGAATGAGAATGATCTAAAGTTTATTTGATCTTTAGAGACATTTCTTGGTTTCATTGTTGGGCATACCACATTGAATTATTTTAAATGTTTGTTTGGATCTTCACCAGATAATCCATGAAATTTTGGAAGAAGGTGAATTAACCTAGATTTTAGTTCAAAGTCTGATTCGAGAGTTGGATAAGCAATGCATGTAGGTTGATAATTAATATCAGGTGAGACCAACTCTCAAATAGTCCTATTGAGTTCATTGTTGTTATTTTCAGCCATTTTATCTTGTTTAATATTTTTTTTGAAGAGTTTCCAATTTCAAAATTCCTAGAGTGGAGGAATTCCCCAGTTGGGTAAATGTCGACACTTCTCGTAGACCGAGATTGTTTGATTTGAGCCCTAAGGCTCCGCTCAATCTTGGGGTCTAGATCAAGGCGATCCTTAGGATGGGATAGTGTCATAAATCATAAAAAATATAGAAATGAAAATAAGTGGACACCAATATCATTAAATGAGGTTTCGATTAATGGTCTGAAAGATAAGAAGAGAGAGAGGGAAGAAAGAAATAAAAACAAGAAAAAAATGAGAGAATGGGGAAAGGAGAAATAAGAAGATAAAATAAAAGGATAAAATGAAATAAGAAAAAATTACCTCTAATTAGTTGAATAAAACACTTTACTCTTCGACAATGATGCCAATTTGATGAGCATTGTCGCACACGCTCTCAAAAATATTTATTTGATTTAACTAAGTGCAGCACAGTGGATGACCTAGGTCATTCTTTCAAGGAGGAAGTGAATTAAAAAACTATTAATAGGCTTTATATAAGTAATTAAATGGTTCAAAACAAACTAAAAGAAATATGGGGGTTTGTTTTGTGACTTTTCGAATAATAAACTAAACAAGAAAATGAGAAGTAACAATCAAGAGACAATTTCTTTAAAAACACTTATATGAGAAGAAATAGTTGATCTGATATGCCCCATTAATCATTAATTTATCCTTATACAATATGATTATAATTAATTAAATTTTAATCCCCTTACCTTGTCAACACCCTAACCCTATGAAAATTAACACGACCAAAAATATTGAAAAAATTAGTCTTCGGTCAACTTCATGACTTCTAATCACAACACCCTACCTTGATTGTGATCCAAAAGTCAACTTATGGTAAATGGTCAATTAGGGCAGTATATCATTCCTATATTTTAGAATTAATTGATTTGGGGATAATATTTTAACCCTACAATTCTATCCCAAGTTGATTAGATTTTGCGATTGCGGTTTCACTCACACGGTTTACACAAGCCCGACCACATGGTCAAGTGTAAGTCGATCGAGTAACATAAAAATTAGAACTCAATTAACTGATCACAATTTAATAATTACAGTATGTTTATGGATTCAAAATAAATAAATGAAGGGAGTGGAGATTAGATCAACCATGAAAGAAATCACTCTTCCATGGGCGGAGTTGTCATCGTGGAGACGTTTTGCGTAACCATTGGGTTGAATGGGGAACACCCAATATCATCTACACTCTTATATTCCAGCCCAATAATAAAAATAAGTATATGGAAATAGAATATCACAAAACATTAATTGAAGAAAATTCATGTTACAAGCATAAAAACAATGAAAAACAAAGTGAAGGTGGGAGATGAGAGCCTTTTTTGGAAGAGATGTTTTCACAAGGCATTACTTCTTCCAAGAGTTGTGAGGGGTTTCCAAGATCCACACTTTCAGAAACACCTTCCCAAATACTCTAAAAGACCTCCCAAAGAGTGAAAACATCCTTTAAATAGATTTGGGTATGGATAGGGTTATAGAACATTTTTAAATGTGAAAGGGAAATTCTGCCAAATTGTTTAATCCCACTTTCACTGCATAGTTGATATCCAAAACGCACAACTTTTCTGGCCTTCAAGCAATATGATTTGTTCATAATCATGTACCCAATCTTTCATAAAATTTTGGGCCCAATCCAATTCCATATGAAGAAGATACAGCTGAAATGGTGAAGTGATGTCCAATATGGATAGTTCAGTCCATCTTTGTCTTAGTGGCCCATTTACTCCACTCAAATGCATGATCCAACTCCCATGTACAAAATAGAATTTGTATCTAATTATGTAAAAAACACAGTTACAAAATTTTAAGTCAAAATAATTTACATAAAAATATGTATTCCCGAAATAATATAGTAAATTTTAAAAGGGTAAAACTAGAATTTCTATCAAATTTTCAAATGAATTATCTATTCCCAATTATTCTATAAATTAACATATTTAGAACAATGTGAGGAAATTATTTAATTTATTATCAATAAAATATTCAATAAAATTTTGTTTTATCACATGTACTAAATCTTGAGGTGGTACAACTAGAACTTGAACTCTCTTATGAGGAGAAGCTGGTGGAGATCTTGGACTTTAGAGACAAGGTTCTATGCAACAAGATTTACCACCTCATCAAAGTGTTTTGTAAGAACCATAAATGTGAATAACCAATGTGGGAAGTAGAGAAAACAACGAGGTAGAAGTACCCACACCTTTTCTCAACTGAGAAAATGAGTTGAAATTTCGAGGAAAAAATTTCTTAATGGGGAAAGAATGTAACGAATTGAACTTTTTAAATGATATTTGTTTCCTAAAAATGTGTGTTATATTATTTTATACAAAAAAACTATATCTATTTAATAATTAATCAAGTATAAACTGAAATGTGATCTTCATGTTTTGACCATTTTAGGACCACTGGTAACTATACTCTTGATAATAATTTTAATGCTATCATTTGAGTTTATAAGTAAAATTTTTTAACAAAGGAAAATTGATACAAAAAAAAGAATTGATGGCTTCAACCAGTAGAGTCATTCCATTTGAAGACCATATATTGAAACTTGGGAGGGATTTATCATTTTTAGGGTTCTCCCTTTACCATTCCCAAGCTCGGTTTCAATAAGAGAATCTTGAATAAATTGTATACGTGAGAAGTTTAAGTTAGAGGAGATTACCACTCAGTCGATTTTAGCCAAGACACCCCACGAAACTACCACAATTGTACACTTTACTCTTAGGGTGTATGTAGGTATAATAAGGGGTTATGTTTCAAGGTCCTAGTCACGTAAAGTGTAATTCTATTGTATAAATAAAATTGTTTTTCCGTCAATTCTGTTTTAAGAATAGTTTTGCTTAATAAATTTAGATGAAATTTGATAAATTGATTTTTTGGACAGAAATTGCATTAAAAAAAGATATAATTTTTATAATAAAATAAGGTATTATGAATAATGTTTATTTTAATGAAATAGTCTGATTAAAACACTCTTATTTAAAAATAAATGATAAAATATTTTTTTTCAAGTGTCAGAAATTTTACTGTGCATTTTCCATCTGCTACTATTTTTAATAAATAAGGATTTGTATATTTAAAAGTTAAAATTATCATATTTATGTAATTATTATGATAAAATAAATATCATTTTTTAAATAAACATGTTGAAATAATGTTATGGTTAATTTATGATAATTTTCTAAGATACTTTATTTTTTTTGTGAATAGTAAAAAAAGGTTTGAGTTTTTCAGTATGTTTAATGACATCATAATTATTTTATAATGATGTAATAACTAATTATACACTATAAAAGAATTAAAATATTTTATATTATTAATATCATGTATTTTAATATATTTTAATCAATTTCCAAATATATAATTTACTTTCCAAATTCTAAATTGGAAACTTTGACATTAAAAATGTCATTTTATGAAAAATTTAATTTTCCTTGCCAAAATAAGTAATATAAAATTTTTGTAGAATATTTTGGGATAAAATGAAATAAAATATGATTCATGTGTCTAATACCATGAGAAAACCCATGTTTTTTCATTTACTACTACCTATGTGTCTAAAGCCTTTATTTAGAAATTAATAAAAAATCCCCCATTTTTCCTATAAATAACCACCCATTTTTTCATTTCCTTTCACTAAAAATTAATACTCCATGAATAACTAATATTTTTACCTCCCAAGGACTCCTCCCAAGGTTTTATCAATTCTCCAAGGTCCCAATATTTGATTTTTATGAGTTACTCTTCAAGGTAAGGGAAATCAACACCTCTCTTTTCCATTCAAGTTCCCTCTTTATGTGGTACGCCATTAAAATTTTCTAACTATGTTCTTCTGTCCATTTTATTCTATCCCTTTAATGTATTAATATTCTTTTATGAATGGGATACCATTGTCCCTTATATTTTTACCCTTTTATAAAACCATGTTTTATACTCATTATGTTTCTGATTTTACTTCTCAAAACTTATCTATTATCCTCAAGAAATTTCCTTTTATTTTCTTTATGTGAATACCAAAACCTATTTATTTTCCAAGGGTATTAAAAAATATTTAAAAATGATTTATTTTATTTTTTAATTGACATACATAAAACCCTAATTCCATTTCTGTGTGTTATAAATGACGTACAGATCTTGTCTTTAAGTACTTTTTAAAATGCCATGATTTTTATATGAAACCCATTTATTTTATTCTCCAAGGGTTATTTGTGAAATGTTTTATTAAGATCTATGTGGATCAAATTAATTAATACAAATAAATGGTGTGCCCTGATAGATCTCCAATACATTGGGTAAATAATTTAATCTCTAAGAATGAAAAGTTTTACAATACCTTGGTGAATAACCTTAGTAAATTTTACAACACCTCGACGATAAACATTGGTGATATGTTTATGAATGTATCATTTAAATGTTGTAAAAAATTTCCAAGTTATGATTCATGTTATTTTATTTATGATATGCCTCATTTTCTCTTGTTTATTCCATAATGATATTCCTCATGTTCTTATTGATTTTCCTCAAGATCACATGTAAACTGTTTCCCTTGTTTTCCCTTACTGGGCCTTATGCTCACCCCTTCCTTTTATGCATGTCCCCAGGTTATGATATGTAGTAATTATACTCTGTGTGAACCTATTAATATGAATTTCAAGTGGATTAGAATAATTTTTTAAGTTTTCATGTATTATGTACTTTATTTCCAAGAAACTAAACATTAAAAGATCCTTTATTTGTAAAATGTAATGTAATATTATGTAATAAAAAGGAAGGATTCCATAGTTGGTGTCAAAGGATGGTTTATTTATTTTTGGAAATTAGGATTTGAAAACATTAGGAAGAACCCTATATAAATGTTCAAATATAGTAAAACATCCTGGTATTTTGGTGAAGTATTAAGTAAGTGAGTTATGAGCAAAGAAATACCTATCTGGATATGAGCAAGTGGATGTGGCTTTGGCACATATGTATCTAGGGTTAAAACCCGAAAACACCTCTTTGAGATAGACTGAAATAGGAAATGGTTTATGATAACGGGACTTGTTGCATTCCTGGTTTGACACTCCCATGGGATATTTTTGGTTAATCACAAGCTTTTTAGGAACCACTATGTAGGATTTATAGAAAATGCAATTATTGTTAATGAATAACATATTTTAACATGATGTTTCAAGATACAAAATTATTTTAGAATTATATGATTCTTAAAAGAAACACATTCCTCACTAAAGTTTTATTATTTTAGAAAATGGTGAGAAATAGGAGAAACCACGTAAATGGTGAGTGAAATAGACCAGCCACCGACGAACTTCTAATAGATTTTGGAGTGGAAAACTTCATGAGTATGGTGAATCAACTAACTCAAGTTATGAACAATAACTTGAATCAAGCTGAGAGACCAGATTCAACTCAAAGATATTTTTTTGTTTAGTCCTTCATGTGTCAATGACCACCTTCTTTTAGTGGATCTACTGAACAATTGATTACTAAAAAAATGGATAAGATCTACATAAAAGATATTTTATGTACTATGTTTCTCAGAATAAGAAAAAGTCACCTTGGATATGTACTGCATAGAAGGAGAAGTTGATCAGTGGTTGACACTAATTAAAAACATGAATCCAAGAAGGAATATTGATGATATGAAGTGGGATGAGTTCAGGGGATCCTTTTTCAAAAAAAATTTCCCCCATCCAATGAGAACGAAAATGGAGAAGGAATTCCTAGAGATGAAGAAGAAGGAAAATGAAACCTATAGTTTTTTCATGTATCCAAATGGAAAGGTTGATAGGTTCTTCAGTGTACTAAGACCCCATTTACAAAATAATCTATCCAATCGAGACTATGACAGCTATGAGGAGATATTGTGAAGTGCAATGAAGGTTGAACTAGAGTTTGGAGAGATGCATTGGTCCCATAGATCGAATGAAAAAAATAGATCAATGGAGCCAAGATTAGGGAGTAACTTTGATCATGGAAGAGGATTAAAGAAAGTGAAACCTTCCACATGCAACAAATGTGGGAAGAAGAATTTGAAGAACTACTTGATTGGAAATGGTAAATGTTACAATTGTAGAAGAGATGGCCATTAATGTACCTGATCTGTGTATAATATTTTCATACATATCATTGAGAGTAAAAACATGTTTTTACAAAATATTATCTATTTTATGGACAAAATACTTTGATTCAGTTATTTTGGTTACTTTCAGGTGTTTTAAGGATAAATACAAAAATCAAAAGGATGCTGAGAAAAACTTTCAAACTACATGCCCCGCAGTCTCATATACACGTCGTGTATATCCATTCCAGAAGCGGTTGGTGGCTGAAGAAGACTATACATGCCGTGTGTGTTGGTTCTACACACCATGTGTTCCCTTTTAGAAGCCATTTTGTGGTAAAAATGCAGATCTACACAGCGTGTGTGGTGGAGGTATACACTGTGTACTCCATCGACACGTTAAAAATCAAAGGAGGTGGCATGGACTCACCTAACCCGAAGAAAGACCTGGCCAAGTCATCTTGACCCAGGTACATGGTGTGTACTTTTGATACATGTCGTGTATTTTCAAAAAGTATAAAAAGATATGTCGGACTCCCATTTTTGATAGTGAAGAGAGGTGAAATTTCAGGAGATTATCTAGAGAGAGAGAGAAGGAGAAGAGAGAGAAGGCTCTACCACCTTACATTTCCAACGATCCTCAACCAAAGAACTCTGAGATGGGTGCATCAGGTATATTTGGTTTGATTTCATTAAGCTACTCCATGAGTAGCTAAATTTTCCATGCGTTGGGGTTGTGGACTAATAAGGGTTGTTATTATTCTGTTGTATTTTTTAAGTAAGTTTTTCATGTAATTCATAAATTCCTCTCTTTTATCTTGTTTTTATTCTCCTAGGAATCCCGTATTAGACTAAGAATGGGACTTCTAAGGACCATCAAGAGGAATTGTGTTAAGTGCATCCATGACCATTGGGTACACTTAACATCTGAAATAGGGTGAGAACTTAACAAAAAAATCCATAAGGAATCAATTTTCGGACCAAGAAATCAATAAACTAATGTATTAAGTGAAAACTCACCGGACCTAGGGGGTTTCACTACATTTGAAACCTAGTAAGTATGAATTATTATGAACAAAAAAACCTCAAAAATCAATCAATAAATTACCAACCTTAAAAATCCATAGCCCTGATGCATCTCTTCCTCTTGCACAAAACCAATTTCCACACCATTGTTTATCTTTTTAATAGTTAATTAAAAAATTAAAGAATCAATATTTTCATAAATGAATCAAACACAATTAACACTAAATTACATATAACCTTAACCTAATTGATTTCAAATAAAAGTAACAAAATGAACATCTTTCACCCTGTGGATCGACCCTGTGCTTACACTATACTGGTAACAAGGTCTAGGAATTACAATTTGGGTAGCTGAACTTAACACTTCGGCTAAGAACGACACCAAATTTTGGCGTCATTTCCAGGGAGTCAAGATAATAGCATTTTGTTAAACTCTATTTAAAACAATTAATGTGGAAATAAAAAATAAAAAATTCTAAAAAAAATTCTATTATTAATCTCATTTCTATTTATTTTTATTTTTCCCTTTTACGCGTGGTCTGTTACTTTGTGTTGTGTGGACTCATAAGTGTATGAGCAGCTGACTCATGCTTTCCAAGAGTGCCAAATCATCGGAAGTTTTTCTGATTGACCCAGAGATCGAACGAACGATCTTGAGGTGACAACAAACACTTGTGGAAACACATAACCACAACATCACCATGTCAAATAAAGGAGAAGGAGAACCAGCTGCTGCAGCTAATCCAGAATAGCCAGTTGGCCTTGGCCTCCACCAGGACCAACAACCTATCGCTGTTGGCGATCCAGACCAACCTACACTGGTAAACTTCATGGAATTCCTACCAAGGAACTACCAGAGGCCGCCGCAACCTCTTCCAGAGTATGGACAACCCCACGAGCCACAAAAAATATTTCAACGGTCATACTTCGCCCCTCAAGAGAAGCAATAAATGCCACCTCCACTCCCTTAGCAGCCACCTCCACGCTATACTCTCATGGATTACGGTCTTCCGTCTATTCATGGAGATGAAACAAGCATCGTTCACCCGCTGGTGCAAGCCCAACGTTTCGAGATCAAGCCTGCTATCATGAAGCTGATCCAAAACACTGTTTAGTTTGGTGGTATGCCCAACGAGGACCCAAACACCCATATCTCCAACTTCCTAGAGATCTGCGACACTTTTCGCTACCACAGAGTGTCTGAGGACGCCAACCGTCTTCGCCTCTTCCCCTTATCTTTAAGGGATAAGGTGAAAGAATGGATCAAGGGACTACCTCAATGATCTATCCTCACATGGGAGGTGTTAGACCAGTCATTCCTGTCCAAATATTTATCACCATCGAAGACGGTGACACTATAGAATGAGATCCACAACTTCCAGTAGCATGAATCGAAATCCTTATACAAGTCCTGGGAGCACTACAAGGAGATGCTCCACAAATTCCCACACCACAGACTCCCACTCTAGATGCAAGTCTATACCTTCTATGGAGGACTAAAGATGAACACCAAATCCATGGTGAATGCTGTTGTTGGAGGTATAGTTATGAGAAAATCTCCTGAGGAACTCTTCGATCTTTTGAAGGACATGTTAGCCAACAGTTTCTAGTGCCACTCAGAGCGGGGAACTCAGAATTGGGGAATGCACAACATTGATGCCACCACAATGATCGCTACCCAATTATATGTAGTTTCCAAGAATATCGATGGATTGAATCTGAAGGGCGCATCCCAAGTACATGCGGCGAACCATACGACATGTAGTGAATGTAGTGATAACCACATCATGGAAGAATTCCCGGGACCTACAGTTGGAAATTTGAAGAGTGAGGTGATCTATGTTTCTCAAAACCGAGGGATGAAATAGTACCACCAGCACTAGAACTCGGCATGGCGTGATCATCAGAACACAGGCTAGGGACAACAGCAACAGAATCCTCTACCCCAACGACCGCCCGACTATGGACAACCTCAGTATTAGAACCAGTACCCGAGGAAACAACAACCATAGTAGGGATCTTACCATCAGCAAGGGTATCAAAAACCTCACCCACAACAGTTTTGGCAACAGCCACCTCCACCAGCTACATAGCCACCTCAGCAGGGGAACACCTCAAGGTCAGAGGATCTCATGAAAAAGTTTATATCTACTACTGAGGCTAGATTCCAGAATCAGGAGGCTTCCATTCGTGGCTTAGATAACCACATTAGCCATTTGGAAAACCAAATCTTGGGAAGGCAGCCTGGTACACTACCGAGTAACACTGAGAAGAACCCGAGGGAGGAGGCCCATGCCGTCACACTTTGGAGTGAAAAGGAGCTACAACAGAAGGAACCAGCACATCCAGGTGCACCTACACCCCTTGCTGATGGAAAAGGTACAGTTACAGAACCCTTCTCATCCAAAGGCCCACTGAAAGAGGCCCCATAGGGCAAAGAAAGGGAGGATGTCAAACCTTTAGAGCATACCTTACCCTTTCTAGATAGGATGTAGCAGAGGAAGCTATACCACCAATTCGGAAAGTTCATGGAAGTATTCAGGAAGTTTCACATCAACATTTTTTTTACAGAGGCACTAACACAGATGCCCACGTATGCGAAATTCATGAAGGAGATCCTCTCCAAAAAAAGGAATATGGAGGATCTGGGCACCAGTGCACTGACCAAGGAGTGCTCTGCAGTTGTACAAGATTCTATTCCTCCCAAGCTCCAGGATCTAGGTAGCTTCACTGTCCAATGAACTATTGGACCATGTGAGATTGGGAAGGCCCTCTGAGACTTATGGGCTAGGTTTAACCTCATGACCTTTGGAGTTTTTAAGAATATAGAGTTCAACAACCTAAAGCCTACCTGAGTATCCCTTTAGCTTGCTGACTGGTCCCTCAAATATCTGAAGGGGATACTGGAGGACGTGCTGGTCAAGGTGGGCAGGCTAATCCTCCCCAAAGATTTCATCATCCTCAACATGGAGGAAGACCAGGAGGCGCCTCTCTTTTTGGGAAGTCCTTTCTTGGACACTGGGAAGGTACTGATCGATGTGCACTAGGGGGAGCTAATTTTCAGGGTAGGAGACAAAATAGTCTTCTACAATGTCCTGAAATCCATCAAGAAAGCATCATTATCAGAGCATGAGAGATACTATGCAGTGACCACCGTGGATGATCACTTGAGCAGAGCACGAGATGATTTTATATGTTCTTCCACCTTAGATGACTTGTTTTTTACAGAAATTTCAGTTGATGAATCACTAGAAGAGCTGCAATTCCTTGAAGGCCAGGGTGGCCACTACTGCCAGCGTGCTGTTATTCCCGACATTCTGGAGCGGGCAGAGGTGCAACCACTTATACCTTAGATTCTAAAATCGCCTAAATTAGAACTGAATCCTCTTCCATCTTCTCTGAAGTATGGGAATTTGGGAGACCATCCGACATTTCCCGTCATACTTAGTGCAACACTATCATAGGAGCAGGAGGATGCACTTCTGTAAGTTTTGAAGAGGTGGAAGCATGCTATTGGGTGGATAGTTGCAGATTTAAAGGGCATCAACCCTACCATTTTCTCCCACAAGGTACTGCTCGAAGAAGGAATAAAGAAATATCAACAACCATAGTGATGCCTAACCCCCACCCATGAAGGAAGTTGTAAAGAAAGAGGTAATTAAGTTGCTGGATACATGCATCATATACCCCATATCAGATGGTCCGTGGGTGATTCCCCTACAAGTGGTACCCAAAAAGGGCGGTATCACAGTGATTTCAAATGACAAGAATGAGCTCATCCCCACATGAACTGTCACTAAATGTAGAGTTTGTGTGGACTACAGAAAGCTGAATGAAGCCACAAGGAATGATCATTTCCCTCTACCCTTTATGGATCAGATTCTAGAGAGACTAACAGGGCACAACTTTTACTGCTTCCTCGATGGCTATTCCGACTACAATTAGATTTCCATTGCTCATAAGGATCAAGAGAAGAGCGCATTTACTTGACCCTATGGTATGTTTGATTATCGAAGGATGTCCTTTGGCATGTGCAATGCTCCCAAAATCTACTAGTGATGCATGCTGGATATCTTCAATGGCATGGTGGAACATATCCTGGAGGTATTCATGGATGATTTTTCTATTTACACAAAATCATTCAAAACTTTCTTGCGACACTTAGAGATGGTTCTGGAAAGATGTGAGAACAATAACCTAGTTTTGAACTGGGAAAAGTTTAATTTCATGGTTTAGAGTGGCATAGTCCTTGGCCAAAAAATCTTGGTGAAGGGGATAGAGGTGGACCTGGTAAAGATAGAAGTCATTTCATGACTTCCTATCCTGACTTTCGTTAGAGCCATCCACAGCTTCTTGGGGCATGCAGGTTTCTACAAGAGGTTTGTCCATGACTTCTAGAAGATAGATTAGCCCCACACCAAACTTTTGACCAAGGATTATGTTTTTGAGTTTGATGAGCCATGCACCATAGATTTTCAGCACTTGAAGTAGCACCTGGTAGAAGCTCTAGTGATGGTTTCTCCCAACTGGGAGGAACAATTTGAAGTAATGTGCGATGCCAACGACTATGCAATGGGAGAAGTCCTAGGCCTTTGGCTTGACTGAATTTTCCAGACCATATATTATGCCAGTAGGATTCTGAACAAGGCATAGATGAAATACACCACCACCGAAAAGGAGATGATGGCAGTGCTGTTCATTTTCAACAGGTTCTGTTCTTACTTAGTGCTATCTAAAGTTATTGTTTATACTGACCATACAACACTAAATTAGCTACTGAACAAGAAAGATGCGAATCCATGAATGATCCAATGGGTACTCCTCCTACAAGAATTTGATCTGGAGATTCGAGACAAGAAAAGGAGTGAGAACATTATTACTAATCATCTCTCCTGCCTGGATCTGCCTCATTTGGAGGAGGAAGATTGATAGATCAGGGAGGATTTCCCTGATGAACACCTCTTTTTAGTAAAAAAATCACCTAGACCTTGGTATGATGATATTTATAATTTTATGGTTATAGGTAGCATCCACCCTGACCTCTCCTTCCAGTAGAAGAAGAGGTTTCTCTCTGATGTCAATAGGTACTTCTCGGAAGATCCTCTTTTTTTTATCCTATAAAGATGGGGTGATCCGACGTTGCATCCCAAAAACTGAAGTTCATGGAGTCATGTAATTCTATCATGCCTCTCTAGTTTGGGGACATTATAGACCAGACCATACTATAGCAAAGATCCTACAATCTAGGTTTTTTTTGGCCCACCATACATAGAGATGCCCGATCCATTGTTTCTCATTGCGATTGATTCCAAAGAACTAGTAATGTGAGGCATAGAGATGAGATGCCTTAACACCCCATCTTGGAGGTCTAGATATTCAAAGTTTGGGGCATAGACTTCATGGGGCCATTTCCCCCATCTTTCGGAAACACTTACATCCTAGTCTGCATCGACTACATCTCCAAATGGGTTGAAGCCACTGCTACAACACACGATATGACCAAGGTGGTCATTGGATTTTTAAAGAAACACATTTTTAGTAGGTTCAATGTACCTCATGTAATGATTAGTAACAAAGGGACCCACTTCGACAACACATTGATGAAAAGAGTACCGTCGAAGTATGGCGTAGAGCATCATATGGGGATGCCACATCATCCCCAGTCCAGTGGAAAAGTGGAGATCTTCAACCATGAGATCAAGTAGATTCTAGAGAAAATGGTGGACAATTAAAGGAAAGAATGGTCCAAGAAGTTGGATGATGCTTTGTGGGCATATTAGACCTCTTTCAAGACACTATTGGGGATGTCCCCATTCCACCTCATCTATGGAAATCCATGCCATCTGCTAGTAGAGATGGAGCACAAAGATTACTAGGCCTTCAAGGCCCTAAATTTTGATCTAAAATCAGTTGAAGAGAAGTGTACGTTCCAATTGTCAGAACTTGGTGAAATCCGATTAGAGGCATATGAGAACGCCAAGCTGTACAAGGAGAAGATGAGAGAAATTCACAACCAGATGAGTTCATGAAAATATTTCTAACCCAGTGATCAACTACTCTTTTTTAACTCCCATTTTAGATTATTCCCAGGGAAGTTAAAGTCAAGATGGTTTGGACCATTCCGAGTCATACATGTATTCCATCATGGAGCGATGGAAATTTCTGGAGAGGATGGTCAACCGTTCAAGGTGAACAAACATCAACTAAACACTTACCATCACATGGAAGACATGGTGGGAACACTCTCCACCATACATATCAAGTAAGGAAAGGTAATTCAGTCAAGCCAATGACCTAAAACAAAGGTGCTTCCTATGATGCAATCTAGCAGATACACGCCGCATACCACCTATATAAACAGTGTGTACTTATTCCTTTTTGTTTATCTTCTAACTATTATAAATATATAGATTAACTAAGTAATAAATAGGGATGGTGTCAGTGCCGATGGTAAGGTCACTGGAGTTTATTCGAGCCATCACCGGTTCGAATCCCTCCCGACCTACCTTCGACACAGGGTTCCTCCTTTTTTCTCATGTTTTTCTACATGGCATGTGTAGTATTTTTCATATTATATATATATATATATATTTGTTTATAAGAAAACCCATGATGGGGATGGATTGGTTGGCCAAGGTCGTAACCCGGTTCCAAAAGACCTAGGTTCGAATCCTGACAACCACCACATTTCCATCATTTTTCCCTTTTAATAAAACCAAAAAATGTGTATTTTGATATACGTCGTGTGCTCTATGTTTTTATTAATCACTAAAAATATTTTCTAAATAAAGGAATACATGCGGGTGAAGTTGGAAGATTGGAAGAGTCTCAGCCCTGGATCCAAAAAACCCGAGTTCAAACTCAACTAATCTCCCTGATCCATCCCTTTTTGTCTAATTAAAAACCACACACCATGAATTTTCTTTCTACTGTGTAGTATAGGACTTGTACATTAAATATATATAAGTAATAGATATGAGCAGTAGTACAAACTTTGCTCTAGTGGTTGAGGACTTCTGTTTGGAACGACTGATCGCTAGTTCGAACCTCACCCCAAGAACCAGACCAAAGGTTGTACTTCTCTTTTTCTAATTTTAGAACACACAACGCGTATTTCCCAATACATTACATGTATAGTTTTATTTTTGGTAAAATATATATTTATAAATATATATATATATATATATTTATTTTAATTATAAATAATAATTATTATATAGTTTACTATATTAATTATATTAAAAAAAACAAAAAAACATACACGGTGTGTATAACTATTACATGACATGTAGTCTGGCTATAAAAGCTGGGGTGCCCTACCCGGGCACACCCCATGTTGAGCCCCCACCTCTCTTCCTGTTTTCTTCTCCCGCACGCCGTCACCCTCCCCTTCTTCCAATCTCTGTTTTTTGTTCATTGCATCCTCTAATTTCTTCCACATTTTGATCCTTATATCAGGTACGCTGCTCCTCACCCTCTATTTCAAGTTTTTATTTTCTTTCTGGTTGATTTTGGATCGGCAGACCGTTCGGGTTCCTGCACTATACACGGGGTGCCTAAAGAACACGCGCCATATACACCTTATACACGGCTAAGCACGGGTTGTCCCTCTAATTCAAACTGACATTCCGTGTACTTTGGATTTACATGCTGTGTATATATATTTTCTTATTTTTCTCACATTTTCTTTGTTTTTATTCTTTCTTTCCTTTGTTGTTTTCTTTTTCAGTTATGGCTGGTGATGATCATGCTGATGGGAAGCGGACCACTTCTACTGCTGAGGGTGAGCACCCAGTGCTTCACCGAATCCACCTCCACCCTTCTAGGACACAGGTCCCAAACCTTCTTTCCCATCAGCCACCTCCATTAGCGATCCTCCTCCACCATCCATCACTGGTATGACTCTAGCACATGTTTCCCCTATTGAAGACAAGCCATCCACTACTACACCAGATGGTCCACCCACCTCCATGGCTTTTCTACCCCTTCTACTAGCTCCTTCACCTGCTGATCCTTCCATGACAGCTGATAGCTCCGATGCAGCTGCCACTCTCACCAGTGAGGCACCCGCATAACCTTCCACATTTGAGGCAACCCAGACTGAGCCCTTACCACCACCTACTATAGAAGCTCCTCTTCAGCTTGCTCCATCACCACCTCAACCTGCTCTGGCCACTGTATGTCTTCATCCGCATCCCTATCTTATCTTCGCTGAGGGACTCCCTACCGTCGACCGATTGCGGCGTTTTTCCTTCTAAATGATCCAGTTGAGCGGAAGTTTCCTGGAAACTTCGGTCCCCGAGCATTTAGGCATTTGGGAGGATATTGAGGAGATTTTATGTCAAATACATTTGATCGAGGTGCTCTAGGTCAATACTCTCACTTATAGAGACTTATTTTTGGAGTTCATAGCGACTTTTGAGTTTGATGGGCCCACCTATTTACATAAGCCCACAGATACAACTAAACCGGTGAACTTTCAGCTAGGTGGTCTTCCCCATACCTTGACTATGACCGATTTTGGCCGAGGGTGTAGTTTCTACCCCCATCCTTCCACCCACCTTCTGTTTCCACCCTCACTCACCTTGAGCGCTCTGATCTTGTGGCGATGTGGCGGGAGCTTGTTGGTCCAGACCAAAAGTATGCCCCCATGTCCCAAAAGAGTACGCTCATTATTTATCCACCCCTTAATTTCATCCACAGGTGATTTAGTGCCATTATCTTTTCCCGTTACGAAGACACGGGGGTTGTTTCCGGCCACGATATGGAGCTCCTCACATGTGTGGTTCTGGGTGACTACCCTGACCTCCCTGACCTCGCTGCCACATACTTTCACTATATGATCCATGGACGTTAGGGAAAAATGAATGTAAAATTCTATTCCACCCATTTGGCACACTTTTCAAGAGTTTTTGAGCCCTATCTCCCTCACAACCACTTGGGTTATCCACAACATATATACTTACTCATGATTATTCACATGAGGTTGGTTGAATGCTGTGGGGAGTGCTTTGTGCTTGTGCAGGATGCCCTGGATCCCGCTAGGGCGAGAGATGACCCAGATGCTCCCGCTGGTGTTGCTGACTCAGACCCACCACATCCACCAGTGGATGTCCCCTCCCCACCCCACCCCACTTATTCTGGCCTTCCTTCTTCTTCCTCCATCCCTTCTTCTTATATCCCTTCCACCTCTCTACCTCCACCCACACCCTCGACTGATCTTTCCTCCATGCCAACCTTGTCTGAGATAGGCCACCACCTAGCCTATCTGGAGCACCAAAAGGCATAGATCATGCAGATGTTGGGCCTACTTCTTTAGCACCAGGGCCTATAGGTACCCTCAACACCTGCTCTACCTTCTGTTCCTCCGCCTTCTCTAGCCTATCCACCATTGATAGCACTGGCTACAGATTCCATTCTACTATCCACTGCCGGTGCTACTATCTCTACTTCTTATAGACACCCAAGCTTGACATACATGGAAATTACTTTACTTTTGTGGAAAACTTAATACAAGACACAAACAGACGCCCAATGGCCGTATTAGTTTAGTGTCTTTAGAAACTAAGAACATAATATTCTAATCATGGTGAAAGATCTTGAACATCTCCCATAAATATCTCCCAGTTTTGTTTTCTTACCTAAAACATTTCTTTATATCCTGTGGAAAATAAAACATAGAAAGGGTGAGCTCAAATGCTCAGTAAGGGTAAACATGGAGAACATAAAACAACCCATAAACATTTGAACGTAAAAACATAAACATAAAACATCAAAATCATGAGTAATGACATAAATCTTGGCAGTAAATAAGGCATAGATCATAAAGAAAAATTAATCATGATGAAATATCATGGGAATAAAACATGTAATTGTGGAAAACCATTAAGCACGTAATATGATTTCCATAGTAGCCAAGGAATTGCTGCCAAGACTATCATAGTGGACAAAGTCCTTACTGAACCGACTTTACTTGTTGTTACAGCCCTGTAATACTGAACCAGATTTACTTTCCGTTCCAGCCATGTCTATCTCATGAGATATAAATCTTTACACAATGCATTGGAAAGAGATATATGTCCCACCCATCTCATAATGAAATCATTCTTTCGTGTGCCATAAAATAAACATAAATCATTCATGATAACCTAATGAATAAAATGGGTTTCATATATATCATCCCATCATAACATAATCCATATAAAACAATGGATATAATTTAATCATAAATAAAAAAAACCATGTAAATAATATAGACATTATACATGAAACATATCCATATTAAATAATTTCATCTTAGATGGAAAATAGTTTTGATAAAACACTTGAAATTAAATCTTGAGGAAAATATCCTTTCTTCTTCAAAATCATTTTATTTTCTCAAAATGCTGTGCAATTTTAAAAGAAAAGAATTTTGTTGAAAATAATTCTAAATCTTATAGAGGAAGATTCATGGAAATAATTCGTTATGAAACTGTAAAAATCTGTTCATGTCGTATAAGTTAAAAAAAATGTCCTCCTTATACTTTTTCCAGAAAATTCAAAAAGTACCTCGTATGGTAAACAAAAGAAAGATTCCTTCCATACCATGCGGTAAAAGTCAAAAAAGGGTAAAAATGACTTTAAAAATACATGGAAGAATAATAATTTTTTTTGAAAATATTTTTCGAAGACATGGACATGGATGATAAATATAACCCCAGTAAATACTTACAAATAAACAATCTCAGATAAGAACAAGATTGGAATAATTAACCCTTACCTTAGGTCCAATTTCTTCCATATGTGTCCAAAACTTCTGTATAGTGGGTTTAAACATATTATTAACTTTTAAAAGAACCATAATAATATTTATGATATCATATATGATTCACTTATGACTTTATATTACATGTTCATTTGTCAATTCCATGTTTAAGCAGCGTTTTGAGTAAAATTGTTTCATTTATCATATGTGTTTTGACTTGTAATTTTTTATATGATTACTTAGATTATTATTAATTACTTCCATAATGTAAAACATGATTTATATATCATATATTTTTAATATATAAATATATATAATCGATAGATAAATGGAATGAAATACACCGTTCATGGAGACGGTAGGACGTACGTACGCATGAACGCTGTTTTCATTTCCTTATTAAACTGAATGGAAGTAAGTAAATGAAATATAAATAAATCCAGTATCATTATTATTTCATATATTTCATGATTATTTATTATATATACTTTATAATCATTATCGAATATTTAACATTGAGAATGAATCTCATCGCGTCGTGGAGACAGTAAGCCGTACGTATGTACGAGAGACGATATCATTCCCATGATTGTGGAATTGTATTGAAGTGTATGGTGTATAATATTTCAGAATAAATATAATTTTATAATAATCATATATAGTTATTTCTTCAATTATTATACCCATCTAAGTAGTTTGGTGATGAAAAACATATTACACCACGGCGTGGAGACAGTAGGCCGTACGTACTCACGCGTGGTGATTTCATTTTTCATAGGATAGATAGAAGATAGAATATGGTTGTTTCATATTAATAATAAAATATCAGTATAAAAGTGATAATTTAGTTATTCCTAATAATTAAACAACTCATATAGAGTAAGTAGAAGAAGAAATAAGTTTGAAAGAATCGGTAAAGGATATTACCTCTTCTTCGACGTACCTCTTCTAAACCTCCTCTTAGGGAACTAAGGTTGGTATTTGAAGAATTCCAGGACCTCTAGTATGTCTATATGAAAGTTTATAAGAGAAATTAGTAGGGTTTGGCTGAGTTTTAAAGCTAAAAATGGTGTTAAGAGGAGAGGGAGGAGGTGCCCTTTTATAAGAGAGGAGAGGGGCACTTTAGGAAACTCTCAAAAATATTAATTTATAATAAAATCAAACCCCACATAAAAACCTCCAAAATGACCCAACTTCGAAGATGAGATGCGGTAGGATGGTAATATCATCAACCAATAAAATTTATACATGTTTGGAATTTATTTTAAACCTTATCATTTTGATTTATCCTTATTTAATCTATTTGATTTTATTTGTGGTAATAATATTCTAAATTTTAAATTGTTATAAATACTTAATAATGTGTTTTGAATTGTCCATAATTAGATACATTATAAAATTTTAGACTATATAATTTTCAATTTTCAATTTTTTAATATTTTTTTTGATTTTTAAACAATTTAATAATATGTTTTTTCATAAAATACCAATAGTGTCAATTTTGACACTATTCAATTATTTGAATTTAAATAAAATACACACAGAAGATATGTTTCAACCAAAATATTTAATAGATTCCTAACATGTCATATTTATCTATAAAATTATTTTATCACATTAATTAGTTTATATAATATTTATTTTAATATTTTTAAAACCATTTATTTGATATTTTTCTTAATAAAATAATTACTACAACATTTTTGTATAATTATTTATTTTACTTATTTGTTGCATAAAAATTAAAAATAAAATACTATGATTAAGATAAATATAATAGATTTTATAAGAACACATTTAGTTGAATTTATCTTCTAAAACACCCAACTTTTAAAATGACATGTTTATTAAATTATGAAGGTGACAACTTTGACATCATTTAAAATAAAATAATATAAATGTCATAATCTGTTTTATAAGGATTTAAATGGACCACAAGTAGAAACTTGGATGATTATGATGTATATATAAATGACCAATAAGTTTTGGTCAAGTGTTTGGGCCTTTTGATTTGTATTATTATTTTAATAAAAACTATATTATTGATTTTTCACTAAATAAATAATTTCTGCATCATTAATGTATAAGCTATTAAGGTAATTATATATTTCTTAAAAATTAAAAATAAATTACCATGATAAATAAAAACATTTTATATTTCAAATGAGTATTTATAATCAAATTTATATTCCGTTTAACCTTATATTAAAAATAATTTAATTATTAATGTTTGAGTGAGACATATTTCAATTTCCTTTAAATAAAATAAATTAAAGGTCTTAATCTCATCCAAGTGGGTTCCAATAGATGAAATTTCAACCCAATTATATTTTAGGACGAAATATAATCATCCAATTATATTAATACAAGTGTTAAGGTAAATTTATAATATTATTTTTACCCTTAATTACCCGATTTACCTTTAACTATGGTAAATAAAATTTACCGTAGTTACTATTCATAATGAAAAAAAATAAAAGTATCATATTAAAATAATTTGGACCTAATGATTACAAATATGTAATCCATTTTTCCAAATTCAAAATACAGAATTAGCAGTAATTAATTTAAAATTAATCCCATTATTAAGAAAATGGGTTTTAAAATTCAAAACATTGAAAAAGATTGAAATGTTTTTACCTATGAATTCAATGTAAAATTAATTATAATGACATACATTATATTAAATGGTAAAAATATATTCTATTTATACTTTAAAACCATTAAATATTATAATTTTACCATATAAATTATCTCGATGAAAAAAGTTGTCTTTAATTAAAATTTAGCATATTTTTACTATTCATCAAAATATAAAGGCTATCAGAATAATGTCAAAAATTTATCCAATGTAAATTTTTATATCAGTATTCAAAATAAGAAGTTTAATTGGTCATATTTAACTTATAAACTTGTCAAAAATTAGATTTAAAATGGGTGCGCCATCAAAAGGTGACAAAACTACATTTTTTGAAAAATACTTATTTTACCTAAAAATTTTATTTTGTTCTCATACCATGTTCTAGAATATGTGTAAGATTAATGATAATGTTATAAAATTAAAAATGTGGTTAATACTATTCATAACGACTAGTTCATAATAATATTATAACAATATATCGTTGTTTAGTGAAACTCGGTATTGCGTACAACACACGCTATTGAGGAAGGTCGCTCTTGCATGCAACACACACCAAGAATAGTGTTGTGTATACTAAAAGACAATACGATGTTGCGTATAACACAAGATAATCTTGGTGTACTTAAAAAAACAATACATCAAAGAAATTAAAAAGAATATTTCTCATAAAATCACGGGGTGTTACATTCTACCCCCCTTAAAATGAATTTCACCCTCAAAATTCGTTGGGTTATAAATCATTTACTACTTGAAAGTTTCTTTCATAGAATCCCACATCGTAAAAATAAATACTAAAAATTAATTTTAAAAATAAAAGTTAGAAACATAACGGTTACCCAAAGTAACTCAGCACTGGGTTTCCACATAGGAGAATATAGGTGAAAACATGGATATGGAAGAGAAATTTAACCATAAAATTTTGATGGAGAGTGGTAGAGAACATGGCTATGAAAAATCCAACAATCACAAATCCATAAATTTGTGATGATCTAAGGTAGAATCAGATTCATTGGATATGAGGGTACTAGGACAACATTTTTGGTTTTTGATATCATTTCACTAAAGTTGATGTATTTTTTCATAAGGAGAAATACTTACTTGATTTCAGTGTAATATCATTGTTGGTCATTCCATGAACAATTTACACTTCATATCTTATTTAAAGAAATGAAGTTGATTTTTTCATTCTTGAAGTTTTAGAAAATCATGCAATAAAATGATAGATCATTCCATCTCTCTATCACAAAAAGGTTAGCACAAGTTATTAAATATACACAAGTCCATCTATGGTGAGGTTAATCGTATATGGTTCCAAAAATGGACTTATACTTAATCTATCATATCGTTTAATAAAATAAAACTAATTTCTACAAATGAGGGACTTCCTGTAGGCCAGTGGTAGGTGATAAAGGCATGACACACTTCGGTTGTGGGTTCGATTCCTACATCCTTGTCTGACGCGACGGGTTGTTTCCCGTCATACAGGTTGTCCTTTTTCTAAAACTATACTATTATAACATTCCAAAAATAATAATAATAAAAAGTAACATCCTTAAACAATACTAGATGATGTCCAACTTAATCCGTTCTAACATTTAGGATTATCCAAAATACTTCTATCCAATCTCACAGTACAAAGAATACAATTACCAGAAAGGTCATATAACAAGAATGTGAATACCATAATTTATCCCCATATACCATAAGCTATATCTAGTTGGTCACATTCCAAACATTTGGAGGAATTCATCATGCATCCTCTTGAAATATGATAATAACATAAATTACTATAGAACCTTAGTGAAAACATGAATTCCATCAAAATTAACCCTTTCCATACACCAAATATACCAAAAATTCTATATACTCAAACCATGATATCACTTTGTCCTTTTATCAATCATGAGCTCATTAATAATAGCAAAAATCTCATTATCCCTTTATCCCTTCATTATGAGCATATCATATTCTTTCCAAAAACATTTTAATCACTTTTCATAGTTACCGGTACCATATTCTTATGGAAAACCACAACGGACCAATACATAGATATGTCAATATACCATAAAAGTACCTCAACAACATTATTCTTGAATTCCAATAGATAAACCCTTAAATACATATCCTTCAATGATTGGAATGGAATAGGTCCTTCCTCGATTTAGAAGTAACCTCTTAGGTCAGGGCATTGGGTTGGGTAATGCCCATGTTCTCCACAGATAAGACATTGAACTCCATAACAGTTTGTCACTCTATGCCCCTTTTCCCCACACAGATAAATATTCCCCTCCATTTGAGGTATTCCTCAAGGTTCTTCTTCCCTTCTTCTTGATATGTAGAAAGATTAATCTTCCTTCCTATATGTTCCTCACCTTTCGAACATGCATAAAAGTCTATCTTCCTCTTATTTTATGACTTAGAAATACTACTAAAGTTCACCTTGTTAATCATATATCACGATGAATGATTCGACATAATCATAATATATTTCTCTCTAGGCATTACACAAATTTATTGATAATAGTCACCAATTTTTCCATTGGAATAAATGTTAACCTAATTCCTTCTCATTCCCTCCATTGACTAAAACCAGACACCATAGTGTAAGAAACAATTAAAATAACGAGGAACCACATAATCATAAAAAGTCACTTATGGGATGTATAACTTATCACACATTCTTTAATCCATGACACCTTAGGTTCACCCTAGGTTATTCATGATCGTAAACATAATTCTAGGACTATAACCTATAGTTATACTAAACCTTAGGGACATCCCTAGACATACCTTATAAATATCTCTAGGGATCTCACTAAAGTTTTCACATCCTAGTTTCCAACGGTTAACTAAACCTTCACTCTGATACCAACTATAGAGACCCAAGGTTGACGTACATGGAAATTACATTAATTTTACGGAAAGCTTAATATAGGACACAAATAGACACCCAATGACTGTATTAGTTTAGTGTCTTTGAAAACTCAGAACATAATCTTCTAATCATGGTGAAAGATCTTCAACATATCCCATAAAGATATTTCCCTTTTTTTTTTCTTACCTAAAAAATTTCTTTATATCTTAGGGAAAAGAAAACATAAAAAGGCTGAGCTCAAATTCTCAGTAAGGGTAAACATAGAGAATATAAAACAACCCCTAAACATTTGAACGTAAAAACATGAACATAAAACATCAAAATCATGAGTAATGACCTAAATCTTGGCAGTACATAAGGTATAGATCATAAAGGAACATTAATCATGATAAAATATCATAGGAATAAAACATGTAATTGTGGAAAACCAGTAATCACATGATATTATTTCCATAGTAGCCAAGGCATTGCTGTCAAGACCATCATAGTAGACAAAGTCCATTACTAAACCGGGTTTACTTACCGTTCCAGCCCTGTAATACTGAAAAAGATTTAATTTCTATTCCATCCATGTCTATCTCATGAGATATAAATCTTTACCCAATCAATTGGAGGTAGATATATGTCCCACCCATCTCATAATGAAATCATTCTTTCGTGTGCCACAAAATAAACATAAATCATTCATCACAATCCAATGAATAAAATGGGTTTCATATACATCATACCATCATAACATAATCCATATAAAAAATGGATATAATTTCATCATAAACAAAATAAAACCATTTAAATAATAGGGACATTATACATGAAATATATCGATATTAAAGAATGTCATCTTATATGGAAAATAGTTTTGATAAAAAACTTTAAATGAATTCTTGAGGAAAATATCCTTTCTTCTTCAAAATAATTTTCTTTTCCCAAAATTATGTACAATTTTAACAGAAAATAATTTCATTGAAAATAATCCTGAAATATTGTAGAGGAACCTTTACAGAAATAAGGTGTTATGAAACTGTAAAAATACGTTCATGCCGTATAAGTTAAAAAAAATGTTCTCCTCGTACTTTTTCCAGAAAAGTCAAAAAGTACATCGTATGGTAAACAAAAGAAATATTCCTTCCATACCAAGTGGTAAAAGTCAACAAAGGGTAAAAATGAATTTAAAAATACATGGAAGAATAGTAAACATTTTATGAAAATTTTTTAGAAGACATGGAAATGGATGATAAATATAACCCCAGTAAATACTTATGAATAAACAATCTAGGATAAGAATGAGATTGAAATAATTATCCCTTACCTTAGGTCCAATTTCTTTTGTATGTGATCGAAACTCTTGTATAGTGGGTTTAAACATATTATTAATTTGTAATAGAACCATAATAATATTTATAATATCATATATGATTCACTTACGACTTTATATTACCCGTTCATTTTTCAATTCCATGTTTAAGCAGCGTTTTGGGTAAAATTGTTTCATTTATCATACGTGTTTTGACTTTTAATTTTTCATATTATTACTTAGATCATGATTAATTAATTATAGAATGTAAAAAATGATTTATATATCATATATTTTCAATATATAAATATATATAATCGATCGATAAATGAAATGAAATACACCATTCATGGAGATGGTAGGTCGTACGTACGCATGAACGCTGTTTTCATTTCCTTATTAAATTGAATAGAAGTAAGTAAATGACATATAAATAAATACAGTATAATTATTATGTCATATATTTCATTATTATTTATTATATATACTTTATAATAATTCTTGAATGTTTAACATGAAGAATGAATCTCATCGCGTCGTGGAGACGGTAAGTCGTATGTACACACGAGTGACGATATCATTCCCATGATTGTGGAATTGTATTGAAGTGTATGGTGTATAATATTTCAAAATAAATATAGTTTTAAAATAATCATATATACTTATTTCTTCCATTATTATACCCATCCAAGTAGTTTGGTGATGAAAAACAGATTACACTACGACATGGAGATGGTAGACTGTACGTACGCATGTGTGGTGATTTCATTTTTCATAGGATGGATAGAAGATAGAATATGGTTATTTAATATTCATAATAACATATCAGTATACAAGTGATACTATATTTATTACCTAATAATGAAACAACTCATATAGAGTAAGTAGAAGAAGAAATAAGTTTGAAAGAATCTGTAAAGAATATTACCTCATCTTCGACGTGCCTCTTATAAACCTCCTCTTAGGGAACTAAGGTTGGTATTTGAAGAATTCCAGGACCTCTATTATGTCTCTAGGGAAATTGATAAGAGAAATGGGTAGGGTTTTTCTGAGTTTGAAATCTCAAAATGGTGTGAAGAGGAGAGGGATGAGGTTCCCTTTTATAAGAGAGGAGAGGGGCACTTTAGGAAACTCTCAAAAATATTAATTTATAATAAAATAAAACCCCACATAAAAACCTTCAAAATGACTCAAATTATAATATGAGATGATATAGGGTGGTAATATCATCAACCAATAAAATTTAGACATGTTTGGAATTTATTTTAAACCTTATCATTTTGATTTATCCTTATTTAATCTATTTGATTTTATTTGTGGTAATAATATTCTAAATTTTAAATTATTATAAATACTTAATTATGTGTTTTGAATTTTCCATAATTAGATATATTATGACATTTTAGACCATATAATTTTCAATTTGTAATTTTTAAATATTTTTGTGATTTTTAAACAATTTAATAATATGTTATTTTTATAAAATACTAATAGTGTCAATTTTGACACTATTCAATTATTTGAATTTAAATAAAATCCACCCAAAATATATGTTCGAAAAAAAATATTTAAAAGATTTATAACATGTCATATTTATCTATAAAATTAGTGGATCACATAAATTAGTTCATATAATATTTATTTTAATATTTTTAAAACCATATATTTGATATTTTTCTTAATAAAATAATTACTACAACATTTTTGTATAATTATTTATTATACTTATTTTTTGAATAAAAATTAAAAATAAAATACTCTGATTAAGATAAATCTAATATATTTTATAATAACACTTTTAGTCGAATTTATCTTCTAAAACACCCAACTTTTAAAATGATATGTTTATTAAATTATGAAGGTGACATCTTTGACATCATTTAAAATAAAATAATATAAATGTCATAATCTATTTTATAAAGCTTCAAATGGTCCAAAAGTCTACACTTGGATGCTTATGGTGTAAATATAATCTACCAATAAGTTTCGGTCAAGTGTTTGGGCCTTTTGATGGGTATTATTATTTTAATAAAAACTATATTATTGATTTTTCACTAAATAAATAATTTCTGCATCATTAATGTATAAGCTATTAAGGTAATTATATATTTATTAAAGATTAAAAATATATTACCATGATAAATAAAGAAATTTTAGCTTTCAAATGAGTATTTATAATCTAATTTATATTCCATTTAACCTGATATTAAAAATAATTTAATTATTAAAGTTTGAGTGAGACATATTTCACTTTCCTTTAAATAAAATAAATTAAAGGTCTTAATCTCATCCAAGTGGGTTCCAATAGATAAAATTTCAACCCAATTATATTTTAGGATTAAATATAATCATCCAATTATATTAAGACTAGTGTTAGGGTAATTTTATAATATTATTTTTACCCTTAATTACCCAATTTACCTTTAACTATGGTAAATACAATTTATCGTAGTTACTATTCATAATGGAAAAAAATAAAGGTATCCTATTAAAATAATTTGGACCAACTGATTCCAAATATGGAATCTATTTTTACAAATTCAAAACACAGAAGTTGCAGTAATTAATTTAAAATTAATCTCATTGTTGAGAAAACGGGTTTTAAAATTAAAAACATTGAAAAAGATTGATATGTTTTTACCTATGAATTCATTGTAAAATTAATGTTAATGACATAAATTATATTAAATGGTAAAAATTTATTCCATTTATACTTTAAAAACTATTCAATATTATAATTTAACCATATAAATTATCTCGATGAAAAAAGTTGTTTTTAATTAAAATTTAGCGTATTTTTACTATTCATCAAAATATGAAGGTTATCAGAATAATGTAAAAAATATATCCAACACAAATTTTTATATTCTGATTCAAAATAAGACATTTACTTGGTCAAATTTAACTTATAAACTTGTCAAAAATTATATTTAAAATGGGTGTGCCATTAAAAGGCGACAAAACTGCATTTTTTGAAAAATACTTATTTTACCAGAAAAAATTATTTTTTTCTCATAACATTTTCTAGAATATGTGTATGATGAATGAAAATGTTATAAAATTAAAAATGTGGTCAATACTATTCATAACGACTAGTTCATAATAATATTATAACAATATATCATTGTTTAGTGAAACTCGGTATTGCATACAACACATGCTATTGAGGAAGGTCGCTTTTGCGTGCAACAAAAGCCAAGAATAGTGTTGTGTATACTACAAGCTAATACGGTGTTGCATATAGTGAAAACTAATATTGGTGTAGTGTATAAGACAAGACATCAAAGAAATTAAAAATAATATTTCTCATAAAATCTCGGGGTGTTACACTTCTCCTGCCCCAACAGCTGCCCCTGCTACTAGTACCGGTGTGTCGACTATGCCTTCTGATGCCCATCCGGATTTCAGACCTCCCGTGTATCCATTTCCCGATACCCCACTCCCTGATTCTGCTTTACCAGATGATGCCTCTTCTGAGCTGACTCAGTGATGGGTTTTTTCACTTTGGTTTCATTTTCGATATATTTGTGCTCTCTTGTTCCTATGATGTGTTGTCTGTGCTTGCACTTTGTATTTTCATGACAGTCATAGGTACATTGGCGTGCTCAGGAAATCCTTTTTTCCGCTCACTATCTTTTCCCCCTAGTTACGAGGGGAGTTTTCTTTTACTACATTTCATTCTATTTTTTTATCTTACTTATTTCACTAATCTCCTCATTATGGTCATTTCGATTGTGTCCCAATTTCCTCTTCTCCACCTTTGTGTAGAACTTGGGGGACTATGTGTCATATTAAGTGTGGGGGAGAGTCTCCACCTATACTGGTCTTTTTCCCTTGAGCTACTCTTGGAGACATCATTGGGCATTGAAATATTTTAGAATGTGGACATTTTTTTTAATTATTAATTATAAATATTAAAAAAATAACAGGGTATTTTAAAGAGTTACATGCTTATTTTAAATTTTTACAGTCTTTTAAAATGATTTCTGATATAGTTTAATTTTAAAATTTAAAATCTTGGCCATTTACATTTATTAGGATAATCATTTATATGCATGTCATTACCTGATTGACCCTTAATCTATTCCCATTCTCGAGAGGTATTCTAAGCCATTTTGACGTATTCTTTCTTATATCCTCTTTCTTTAGAGATTATCGGGATATGCATAACTACCAAAATTTGCGAGTTTTTCTCTTCAAAACATTAATATTTTTTTGAATCACATTTAAAATGATTGAGGCATCTGATTATTTTTCATCCCCTTATTTACTTTGAGGTCTACCTTACATCTGATCATTTGTTAAGCCTATAGAAACCATAAACTGCCTTGATAGGAAGCTATATTACAAGCTTATTTTCCCTTCCCACCCAAATTCTTTGATAATATTGCATGATTCTTCATTTGAGCTTTAAAGAGGGATTTTGGTGATTCATAGTGAATTTTAGTGAAGAAAACATGGAATTAAGTGTGGGGGAGAGTGACTCTTGTTTATTTGGGGTAGAAGGGCCCAAAACCACCATTCATGATATTCTTGGTGGTCCCTTTATTTTAAAAAAAATCACAAAAAAAGGGACCTAATTTATCTTTTGAACCTTATCTATGGTTATGGATCCATTTTTGGAAAGGACTCCTCTTGGGTAATAGAAATATTTTGAAAGATCTTGTTGGGGAGACATCTTTAATAAGCTTTATGTCGAATATCATGCAATAGGGTTTAAGAATTCGGCCTCTTTTTTCGAACCTCTGAGATTACTTTTCATATCATTACCTACCAACCCTTAGCTTCAAAATCATTTGAACCTTACTAAAAGCCCTCATGATTTTTTGTGATTTAATTTTCTATGTTGGAGAATGAGATTTCTTGAAAACCTATGGATAGAATGAATACACTTGATAATGAGCACAAATCTAATTACCATAATCTTGAGTAATGAGTGCGGTACTTTCTGGTGCGGTAAATCATCAAGTGACATGTCTATTTATGAGAAGTTGAACAATATGAATTAAAGAGGATAATTTTTTTAATTGAATTATATAAGAGGCATGATTAGAATACTTTGGAAATTGAAATCTGTTTTGTGACTTCTTAAAATATTCTATTATGACTTTAATATTTATAAGGATCATTAATTTAATGTTTCCATTTTTGGAATATGGATTCTATTAATTGGATGTTGAGATTTTTTCTTGAGGGCAAGAAAATGACTAAGTGTGGGGGATTTTGATGTACCTGATTTGTGTATAATATTTTCATATATATCATTGAGTTTAAAACCATGTTTTTACCAAATATTATATATTTTATGGACAAAATACTTTTATTCGGTGATTTTGGTTACTTTCAGATGTTTTAAGGATAAATACACAAATCCGGAGGATGCTGAGAAAAAATTTCAAACTAAACGACGTGTAGTCTCATATACATGTCGTGTATATCCCTTCCAGAAGCAATGTGTGGCCGAAGAAGACTACACACACTGTGTGTGTCGGCAATACATGCCATGTGTTCCCTTATAGAAGCTATTTTGTGGTAAAAACGTGGATATACAGGGTGTGTGTGGCGGCGGTATATGCCATGTACTCCACCGACGTGTTAAAAATCAAAGGAGGTGGCGCAGACTCACCTAACCCGGAGAAAGACCTGGCCAAGTCGTCTTGACCCAGGTACATGGTGCGTACTTTTGATACACACCGTGTATTTTCAAAAAGTATAAAAAGAGGTGTCGGCCTCCCATTTTCGACAGCAAAGAGAGGGGGGAAGTTTGGGAGATTATTCGGAGAGAGAAGAAGAAGAGAGATAAGGCTTTACCACCTTACCTTTCCAAAAATATTCAACTGAAGAACTCCAAGATGAGTGCACCCTGTATATTTGGTTTGATTTCATTAATATACTCCATGATTATCTAACTTTTCCATGCATTGGGGTTGTGGACTAATAAGGTTTGTTATTATTCTGTTGTATTTTTGTAATTTTTTTTTTATGTAATTCATAAATTCTTCTCTTTTATCTTGTTTTTATTCTGCTGGGAATACCATATCAAACCAAGAATGGGACTTCCAGGGACCATCAAGAGGAATTTTTTTAAGTGAATCCATGACCATTGGGAACACTTAATATCTGAAACATGGTGATAACTTAATAAAAAAATCCATAAAGAATCAATTTTCAGACTAAGAAATCGATAAACTAATGTCTTAAGTGAAACATCACTGGACCAAGGGGGTTTCAATACATTTGAAACCTAGCAAGTATGAATTATTATGAATAAAAAAACCTCAAAAATAAATTAATTAATTGAAAACCTTAAAAATCCACAGCCTCGATGCATCTCTTCCTCTTGCACAGAACCAATTTCCATGCCAGTGTTTATCTTTTTAATAGTTAATTTAAAAATTAAAGAATCAATCTTTTAATAAATGAATCAAACACAATCAACTCTAAATTACAGTAAACCTTCACCTGATTGAATTTGAAAAACATTAACAAAACGAACATCTTTCTCCCTATGGATCGACCCCATGCTTACACTATATTTGTGACAAGGTCTAGGAATTATAATTTGGGTATCTGAACTTAACACTTCGGTTAAGAACGACACCAGCCATATTTCTCAGAACTATTGTAGTGAGGTGAATCATCAAATTATCCACATTAACAAAAAATGGAATATGATGCAAGCCCAACTTGATGTCCCATACTTCAAGTGTGGACAACTTGGGCTCTTTTCTAATCATTTTACAAATCTAAAGTTAATGGAGGGGAATCACCATCAACCTCAACATAGGGAAAGAGAGCAAGTTTGGGATTTTTATATAATGAAAGCTAAAGTTGAAGCTCAAAATGATGTGGTATATGGTACTCTTGTTGTTCTCTCAAAGATAGAAAGTAACTTGTTTGATTCTGGTTCTACACATTCCTTTATTTCCTCTAACTTTTCAAAGAATATAGAATCAATTCCTAAACTGAAAGAAGTATAGTTATCACTCAATACTCCTAGAGGAATTATCCAAGTATCAACAGTGTATAGAAACTCCAATATTGACTTTGGATAGCACAAAATCATCTCAAATCTAGTTGTCATTCCCATGCTAGAATTCGACATTATACTGGGGATGGACTGGATATCAAGGTATAATACAAATATCAACTACATAAGAAATGAAATCTTAGTAGTCTTGAATGTGAAACCTATATTTGTTTTAAGGGATATATATCTTGACCTAATATTTGTATATAAATACCTCCCATAGATCCTTTTATAGCAATGATCAGTGAAGATGAAGAAGGAAATGAAATAATACAAATAGAGAATGTTCCTATAATCCAGGAATACATTGATGTATTTATTGAGGAGTTACTAGGACCTCCCCCAAAAAGAGAGGTAGAGTTCTATATTTAACTCATGCTTGGATCCAAGATTATATCAAAGACCCTGTATAAAATGGAAAATTTTTAGCTGGAGGAATTAAAGAAGAAACTCCAAGATCTTTTGGAGAAGGGTTTTATTCGAACAAGTGTCTCTCCTTGGGGAGAACCTTTTCTCTTTGTGAAGAAGAAAGATGGATCAATGAGGCTATGCATTGATTATATAGAACTTAATGATATCATAGTGAAGAAAAAGTACCCTATTCTAAGGATTGATGATTTATTTGACCAGCTTCATGGGTCTTAATTCTTTTCCAAGATTGATCTTTGATCTGGTTATCATCAAACGAGGGTGAAGAAAAATTTATTCCAAGGACTACCTTCCAATCAAAATATGGGCATTATGAGTTTGCTGTTATGCCCTTAGGCTTGACTAATGATCCTACTATTTTTTTGGATTTGATGAATAGAGTATTTAAGGACTACCTTAATAGCATTTTGGTAGTTTTTATTGATGATATTATTATATATTCCAAAATTCATGAGGATCATGAGGATCATCTAAGGGTATATTGAAAACTCTGAGGAAGTATAGGATTTTTGGAAGATTCATAAAATGTGAATTTTTGTTAAAAATTTTTTCTTTCTTGGGGAACATTGTAACCAATGAAGAAATCTTCATTGATCATACCAAGAAAAAGGTTATAGAGGAGCATCCTCATCCTAAAATAATAATTGAGATTCACAGTTTCCTTGGTTTAACATGATATTATGAGAGTTTTTTGAAAAAATTTTCACAGATTTCTAATTCACTAACCAAGTTAACTTGAAAAGGGTCCAAGTTCATCTGGAGAAAGGAGTGTGAAGAATGTTTTCAAGAGTTGAAGAAGAGATTGGTTACTAAACCTACGTTAACTCTACCCTCTATCAGATAAGTATTCATTATTTTTAATGATTAATCTATGAAAGGGATTTAGTGCATCCTCCTACAAAATGACAAGGTGATTTCTTATGCATCTCGATAGTTAAAGACTAATGAGAAGAATTATCTTATGCATGACCTAGAGATGAATTCAGTTGTATTTTCTCTGAAGATATAGAGGCATTATCCTTATGGGGAGAAATGTGATATATACATAGACCCAAAATTTTTGAAGTATATTTTTCACACAAAAGGAATTGAACATGATATAGAGAAGATAGTTGGAAATTCTTAAAGAATATGATTGTTCAATTCATTATCATCCCAAAATATAAAACAAAGTGGTTGAGAATTAAGTAGGAAATACCCTGTTGTTTTGGTAATGAAGAGGATTCAAGGAGATCCTTTGATCAAAGACCTAGTAAAAATGGACATGGGAATCGTAAGGGAAGGGAAATCATCAACCCTATCCCAAATAATTTCTCAACCATCATTATTAGAGAATATCAAGAAATCTCAAAGGGAAGATCCTTTATTATAGAAGAAGATAGAGGCTGTAAAGAATGGTAAGTTTCCTAAGTTCAATATTGATCAAGAATGTGTACTGAAATTTCATACAAGGCTATGTGTTCTATCTATTCTAGAAATAAGGATGGATCATATGGATGAAGATCATATCTATAAATTCTCTATACATCTTAGAATCAATAAAATGTATAAGGACCTTTATAATCATTATTTGTTGGATAACATGAAAAGGGAGATTGCTGACTAGACTAAAAGGTGCTTGGGGTGTCAACAAGTGAATCCAGAGCGACAAATTCCTAAAGAGGTATTAAAAACACTACCCATACCAACATGGAAGTGGAAAAATATAACTATGAACATTGTCATCAATATCCTAAAAACATCTAAAGGAAATTATGCGATATGGGTTATAGTGGTCCATCTCATCAAGAATGCCCATTTCATCGCTATTCAGGAAGATTTATCTCTTGACTAACTTTCTAAGATATAAATGAAGTAAGTGTTAAGGTTGCATGGAGTGACACTTTTTATCATTTCTGATCATGATCTATGGTTCACATAAAAATCCTGGAGAAGTCTTCAACATGATATTAATACTAAATTAAATTTTAGTACAACCTATCACCCACAAGCTAATGGACAATCTAAAAAGACTATTCAGATACTTGAAGACATGCTGATGAAATGATAAATGGAATTTAAAGGTTTATGGGATCACCATATCCCATTATTTGAGTTCTCATATAGAAATAGATTCCATTAGAGTATTCAAATGGCACCCTATAAAGGTCTATATGGGAAGTGATGTAAAAATATTACTTATTGGGACAAAGCTAGTGAAAGAAATCTTCTTGGGCCTAATCTTGTGAAAGAGATGACATAAAAGGTTCATTCCATCCAAAAACACATAAAGGTTGATCAGAGTTAGTAGAAGAGCTATTCAGACAACCATCGAAGGGACTTGGAGTTTGATGTTGGTGAAAAATTATTCCTTTGAATTTCACCTTGGAAGAGAGTTATGTGGTTGAGAGAAAGGGAAGCTCAGCCCTAGGTACATTGGACCCTATGAAATCCTTAATTTCATGGTATCAGTGGCCTATCTACTAGCACTTCCACCAATCCTAGCTCAAGTTCATGATGTTTTCCAAGTATCTCTCTTGAGGAAGTACATACCTTACCCTTCAAATGTACTGAATCCTAAGGTGGTACACCTAGAACATGACCTCACTCATGAAGATAAGCCAATGGAGATCTTAAACCATAAAGACAAGGTTCTACACAACATGACTACCCACATCATAAAAGTATTGTGGAGTAACCATAAATATGAAGAAGCAATGTGGGAAATAGAGGAAAAAATAGGGCAGAAGTATGCACACTTTTTTACAACTTAGAGAACGAGATGAAATTATAAGGAAAAAATTTCTTATGGGGGGAAGAATATAACAACCCAAACTTTTTAAATGATATTTGTTTCCTAAAAATTTGTGTTATATTATTTTATACATAAAAAAAATATATCTATTTAATAATGAAGTAAGTATAAATTGAAATGTGACCATTGGGTTTCGGCTGTTATATGACCATTGGTCAATTATGACCATTGTTCAATATAATGATTGGGAACTATACTCTTGAGAATAATTTTAATGTTATCATTAAATTTTATTGGTAATGTTTTTAAAAAAAGTAAAATTGATAAAGAAAGAAGAATCATGGCCTCAACCAATAGAGTCGTTCCATTTGAAGCCCATCTGTTGAAACTTGGGAGGGAGGTATCATCATTGGAGTTTATCCTTGACCAATCTCAAGACAAGCTTCAACAATTGAATCTTGAACAAAATCTCCTAACAGATAAGTTCAAGTTAGTGGATATTACCACTCGGTCGATATTAGCCGAAGTACCCCACGAAACTACCACCATTGCAAACCTTACTTTTAGGGCATATGTGGGTGTAATAATGGGTTATGTTTCAAGGCCCTAGTTACTTAAAGTTTAATTCCATTTTATAAATAATTTTTTCCGTAAATTCTATTTTAAGAATAGTTTTTTCTTAATAAATTTAGATGGAATTTGATAAATTGAGTTTTTAGACTAAAATTTTACTTTTCAGAAATTGTTATAATAAACTAATTTATTATGAATAATTTTTATTTTAATGAAATATTATGATTAAATCACTCTTATTTAAAAATAAATGATTTTTTTTTCAAGTGTCAGAAATTTTACTATGCATTTTCCATCCGTTATTATTTTTAATAAATAAAGATTTTAATATTTAAAAGTTAATATTCTCATATTTAGAGAATTATTATGATAAAATAAATATCAGTTTTGAAATAATCATGTTAAAATTAGGTTAGGGTGAATTTATGATAATTTTATAAAATACTTTATTTTTTTGTGAATAGTAAAAATACAGTTTGAGTTTTTCAGTATGTTTAATGACATCATAATTATGTCATAATGATGTAATAACTAATTAAACACAATACACGACTTAAAATATGTTATTTTATTAATATCATGTATTTTAAAATATTTTAATCAATTTCCAAATATATAATTTACTTTCTAAATGCTAAAATAGAAACTTTAACTTGAAAAATGTTATTTTATGAAAACTTTAATTTTACTTGCCAAAATTAGTAATATAAAATTTTGGTCAACTCTTGTGGGATAAAATGACATAAAATAGGATCCAAGTTTACTATACCATGTGAAAATACCATGGGAAAGCCCATGGTTTTTCATTTACTACTATCTAGGTGTCCAAAGCCTTTATTTATAAATTAATAAACAAATCCCCCACTTTTTGTATAAATACCCACCCATTTATTCATTTAATTTCATTAAAAATTAATCCTCCATGAAGATATGATAGTTTTAACTCAAAATGAGTCCTCAAGCCCCAAGGTTCCAATATTCTAGTTTTAGGAGTTACACTTCAAGGTAAGGGAAATCTCCTCTTCTCTTTTCCATTCAAATTCCCTCTTTATGTGGTATGTCATTCAAATTTACAAAATATGTTATTCTTTACATTTTATTATATAACTTTACTTTATTATTATTCTTTTATGAATTAAATACACTTATCCCCTCTCTCTTTTACCCTTTTTTAAAACCATGTTTTATACCTGTTATGCTTTTGATTTTACATCCCAAATTTCTCTATTCTTCTCAAGAAATTCCCTTTTATTTTCTTTATGTGAATACTCAAACCTGTTTATTTTCCAGGGGTTTCAAAAATATTTAAAAATTATTTATTTGATTCTATAATTAGTATACATAAAAACCTCATTCCCTTTATTTGGGTTATAAATGACATAAAGATCTTATCTTTAAGCACTTTTTAAAAGGCCATGATTTTTATATGAAACTCATTTATTTTATTTCCATGGGTTAATTATGAAATGTTTTATTATGATATATATGTATCACATTAATTAATTTATATGAAGTATGTTCCCTGATAATACTATAATAAATTGGGTAAAGATTTTAATATCTAGAGATGAAAAGTTTTACGATACCTTGGTAATTTTTACGACACCTCAGTAACAAACCTTGGTAATATGTTTATAAATGTATAATTAAAATGCTATGGAAAAATTTCCAAGTTATGATTCATGTTATTTTATTTATTATATTCCTCATGTTCTGCTTTTCATTCCATAATGATATTCCTCTTATTCTTATTGATTTTCCTCAAGATCACATGTAAACTATTTCTCTTGTTTTCCCTTACTAGGCCTTATGCTCACCCTTTAATTTGATGTATGTCCCCAGGTTATGAGATGTAGTAATTATACTTAGTATGAACCTTTTAATAAACCTTTCAAGTGGATTATAAGACTATTTGAAGTTTTCATGTATTATTTACCATATTTCCAAGAAACTAAACATTAAATGATCCATTGTTTGCATAATGTAATGTAAAGTTATGTAATAAAAAGAAAGGATGACATAGTTGATATCAAAGGATGATTTAGTTATTTGTGGAAATTAGGTTTTGAAAACTTTATGAAGAACCCTATATAAACGTTCAAATATAGGAAAACATCTTGGTATTTTGGTGAAGTAGTAAGTAAGTGTTTTATGAGCAAAGAAATTACTATATGGATACAAACAAGTGAATATGAATCTAAAACATATTTATCTAGGGGTAAAATCTGAAAACTTTGCTTTGAGATAGACTCGAATGAAAACAGGTGCATGATAATTGGCCTTACTGCACTCCTAGTTTGACACTCCTGGAGGATATGTTTGGTTAGTCACAAGATTTTTATGAACCATTATGAAGTATTTATAGAAAATGTAATTTTTGTTAATGAATGACATATTTAAGAATGATGTTTCATGATATAAAATTATTTTATAATTATATGATTTTTTAAAGAAACGAGTTTCTCACTAAGTTTTTATTCTTTTAGAAAATGGTAAGAAATAGGAGAAACCGCATAAATGGTGAGCACAATGGACCAGGGACTGATGAACCTCCAATGGAAGATGAAATAGAAAACTTCATGAGCATAATGAATTAACTGACTTGATTTATTAAAAATAACTTGAATCAAGCCGATATACTAGATTCACCTTGAAGGCAACAAATTTTTGTTGAGTCCTTCATGCAAAAACAACCACCTTCTTTTAGTGGATCTTCCGACCCATTGATTTCTGATAAATGGATAAGCTCTATAGAAAATATATTTTCTATACTCTATTGTTTGGAACAAGAAAAAGTCACCCTATCTATGTACTACTTAGAGGGATAAGCTGATCAGTGCTGGAAACTAATTGAAAACATGAATCCAAGAAGACATATTGATGATATGGAGTGGGATGAGTTCAACAGAACCTTTTTCAAAAAATATTTCCTCCATTCAATGAGAAAGAAAATATAGAAGGTATTCCTAGATCTAAAATAAAAGTAAAATGAATCTGTGGGAAGTTATGAGATGAAATTTACAATACTTTCTCAATACACCTCTAGTTTTTTCATGGATCCTAATGGAAAGGTTTATAGGTTCTTCGGTGGACTAAGACCCCATATATGAAATAATCTAGCCAATTGAGACTTTGATAGCTATGATGAGATAATATGAAGTGAAATTAATGTTGAAATGGAGTTTGGAGATACTTAGTGGTCCCATAGATCAAATGAAAGAAGAGATAAATAGAGTCAAGATTAGGGAGTAACATTGATCATGGAAGAGGAGAAAAGAAAGTGCAACTTTCCATATGCAACAAATGTGGGAAGAGGCATTTGGGGAACTACTTGATTGGGAGTGGGAAATGTTACAAGTGTGTAAGAGATGACTGGATTTATTGGAACTATCATAATGGGGTGAATCCTAAAATTATAAACACTAACGATAAAGGGAAGATGGTTTTGGCCCAGCCTAATATATAATTCTTCAAGTGTGAATAGATTGGAAACTATTTAAATCACTTTCTAAATACAAAGTTAATGGAGGGTAATCACCATAAACCTCAACATAGGCTAAGGGAGAAAGTTTGGCCTTTTTTATAACAATAATTGAATTTGAAGCTCCAAATGTTGTTGTAGGAGGTTCTCTTGTTGTTCTCTCAAAGCTAACAAGTAATTTTTTTTTATTCTGGTTCTACACATTCCTTTATTTATTAAAAGTTTTCAAATAATATAGAATTAGTCCCTAAACTTATAAAAATAGGGTTATCATTCAAGACTCTTGGAGGTATTATCCAAGCATCAATAGTGTATAGAAACTTCATTATTGACTTTGGAGAGAACAATCTCATTGAAAATATAGTAGTCATTCCCATGCTGGAATTCTACATTATAATAGGGATGGACTGGCTCTCAAGGTATAATACAAAGATCAACAGCATAAGAAAGGAAATATCAGTAGTCTTGAATGTGAGACATAAATTTGTTTTTAAAGGATAGATATCTCAACCTACGCTTTGTTTAGAAACACCTCCCATATCCTTCTTTATGGAAACGATCTATGAAGATGAATAAGGAAATAAAAGTATACAAATAGAGAATGTTCCTATCATTCAAGAAGAAATTGACATATTTCTTGAGAAGTTACCAAGACCTCCCCTAAAAATAGAGGTATAGTTCTCTATTAAACTCATGCTTGAATCCAAGATGATATAAAAAACCCCATATAGAATGGAAAATTTGGAGTTGGATGAATTAAAGAAACATCTCCAATATATTTTGGAAAAGGGGTTTATCCAACCAAGTGTGTCTTATTGGTGAGAACCTATTCTATTTATCAAGAATAAGGATGGATCAATGAGACTATTCATTTATTATAGGGAACATAATGGGATCACAGTGAAGAACAAGTACCCTCTTCCAAGGATTGTTTATTTATTTGACTAGCTTTGTTGGGCTCAATCCTTCTCAAAGATTGATTTTCGATCTGGTTATCATTAATTTATGGCAAATAAAGAAGTTATTACAAGGAATATCTTCCAATCAGAATATGGGCATTATGATTTTGTTGTTATGACCTTTGGCATGATTAAGGATCCTTCTATTTTTATTGATTTGATGAATAAACTCTTTAATGACTACATTGATAATTTTTTTTAGTTTTTATTGATGATATTATGATTTATTTCAAAATTCACAAGGAGTATGAGGATAATTTAAGATTTATATTGAAAACTCTAAGAAAGGATAGGCTATTTGGAAAGTTTAGAAAATGTGATTTTTGGTTAAAAAAAGTTTCTTTCTTGGGAAACATTGTAACCAATAAAGGAATCTTAGTTGATCCTGTCAGGAAAAAGGTTATAGAGGAGTAACATAATCCTATAAAAATAACTAAGATTCATAGTTTCCTTGGTTTAATAGGATATTATAGAAGGTTTGTGAATTTTTTTTCATGAATTTCTAATCTAAAAACCATGTTAACTATAAAAGGGGCCATGTTTATCTAGACAAAGGAGTGCGAATAAAGTTTATAAGAGCTGAAGAAGATATTGGTTACTTCACCTAGGTTAACTCTACCCTTTATTGGAGAAGTATTCTTTATTTTTTAGAGATGAATATATGAAAGATATTGGGTTCATCCTCATAAAAAATGACAAGGTGATTGCATATGAATCTATATAGTTAAATACTCATGAGAATAATTATCCTATGCATGACATGGATATGGTTGGAGTTGTTTTTTTCTATAAAGATATTGAGGCATTATCATTATGGGAAGAAATGTGATATATGCACAGACCACCAAAATTTGATGTATATTTTCATACAAAAATGAATTAAACATTAGATATAGGATATGGTTGGAACTTCTTTAAGACTATGATTATTCAATTCATTATCATCATGGAAGAGAAAACAAAGTTGCTGATGCATTATATAGGAAAGAACCTGCTGTTTTGGAAATGATGAGGATTCAAGGAGATCCTTTGATCAAAGAGATAGTAAAACTGGACATGGGAATTGTAAGGTAAGGTACACAATCAACCCTATCCAAAATAATTTCTCAATCATCATTACAAAATAAGATCAAGAAATATCAAAGAGAAGATCCTTTGTTATAGAATAATATAGAGGTTGTGAAGAATGATTAGTTTCATGAGTTCAATATGGATCAAGAAGGTGTACTGAAATTTCATACAAGGATATGTATTCCATATATTCTAGAAATAAACATGGAGAAGATGGAAAAATATCATATATCTACATTCTCTATACATCATGGAAGAACTAAAATTAATAGGGACCTTCGCGATCATTATTGGAGGAATAACATAAAAAAAGAGATTATCGACTACACTACAAGGTGACTGGTGTGTCAACAAGTGTAGGCAGAGAAACAAATTCCTAAAAGGGTATTACAACCACTACCCATATCAATATGGAAGTGTGGAAATATCGCTAGGAACTTTTTCACTAGTCTCTAAAAAACATCTAAAGGAAACAATGCGATATGATTTATAGTTTTTAGTCTCACTAAGACTTATCATTTCATCTCTATTCAGGAAGATTTCTCTCTTGAACAAATTTACAAGATATACATGATGAAAGTGTTAAGGTTGCATGGAGTGCCACTTTATATCATTTTTGATCATGATCTACGGTTCACATCAAAATTATAGAGGTGTCTCTAATATGCTCTGAATACTAAATTGGATTTCAGTATGGCCTATCACCCACAAATATATGTTCAATCTAAAAGGACTATTTAGACACTTGAGGACATGATAAGGATATGCTTAATGGAATTTAAAGGTGTATGGGATCAATATCTCCCATTAGTTGAGTTCTCATATAATAATAGCTTCCATTTAAGTATTCAAATGGCACCCTATGAAACTTTATACGAGAAGCAATGTTGAACTCCTACTTTTTGGGATGAAGTTGGTGAGAGAAAGATTCTTGGGATTGATCTTATGCAAGATATGACATAAAAGGTTCATGTCATCCAACCTCTCATAAAGGCCACTCAGAGTCGGTGGAATATTTATTCTGATAACCATCTAAGGGAATTTGAGTTTGATGTTGGAAATAAAGTCTTCCTTCAAATTTCACCTCGGAAGCGATTCATTTGGTTTGGGAAGAAAGGGAAGCTCATCCCCAGGTACATTGGCCCCTATAAAATCTGTGATCTCATAGGAGTAGTGGCCTATCAACCAATATGTACAAAAAATCTATCTCAAGTTAATGATGTTTTTCCCACATCTCTCTTGAGGAAGTACATACCTAACTCTTCACATGTACATAATACTAAGGTGGTACAACTGGAACATAACCTATCTTATGAGGAGAAGCCGGTGGAGATCTTGGACCATAGATACAAGGTTCTATGAAACAAGACTACCCACCTCATTAAGGTGTTCTGGAGGAACCATAAATTCGAAGAAGCGACATGAGAACTAGAGGAAACAATGAGGCAGAAGAACCCACATATTTTTTCAATTGAGAGAATGAGTTTAAATCTCAGGGAAAAATTTTCTTAAGGGGGTAATAATGTAGCAACCAAAACTTTTTCAATGATATTTTTTTCCTAAAAATGTGTGTTATATTATTTTATACACAACAAACTATATCTCTTTAAAAATGAAGTAAGTAAAAATTGAAATGAAACCTTTAGGTTTCGACCGTTATATGAACATTAGTAAATTATGATTATTTTTCAATATGACTATTCGAAACTATAATCTTGATAATAATTTTAACGTTATCATTAGAGTTTATAAGTATATTATTATAACAAATAAAAATTGATACAGAAAAAAGAATATATGGCCTCAACCTATATAGTTATTCTATTTGAAGCCCATATGTAGGAACTTGGGAGAGAGGTATCATCATTGGGGTTCACCTTTGACCAAACCCAAGCTGAGATTTAACAAGTGAATCTTGAACAAAATTTCCTATGAGAGAAGTTCAAGTTAGTGGAGATTACCAATCGGTCGATGTTAGATGAGGAACCCCACCAAATTAACACCATTGCACACATTTATCTTAGGGTGTGTGAGGGTGTAATAAGGGGTTATGTTTCTAGGCCCCAGTTACTTAAAATGTAATTCCATTGTATGAATAAAATTATTTTTCCACCAATTCTATTTTAAGAATAGCTTTTCTTAATAAATTTAGATGGAAGTTGATAAATTAATTTTTTGGATAGGAATTGTACTTTTTAGAAAATATATAATTGTTATAATAAACTGAGGTATTATGAATAATTTTTTTAATTAAACAGTATGATTAAAACACTCTTATTAAAAATAAATGATAAAATATTTTTTTTCAAGTGTCATAAATTTTACTATGAATTTTCCATCCACTATTATTTTTAATAAACAAGGATTTGTATATTTAAAAGTTAAAATTATTATATTTAGAATATTATTATAATAAAATAAATATCAATTTTGAAATCATCATGTAAAAATCAGGTAAGTGTTAATTTATAATAATTTTCTAAAATACTTTATTTTTTATGAATAGTAAAAATATAGTTTGAGTTTTTCGGTATGTTTAATGACATCATAATTATTTCATAATGATGTAATAACTAATTAACCAAAATACAAGATTTAAAATATTTTATTTTATTAATAACAAGTATTTTAATAGATTTTAATCAATTTCCAAATATGTAATTTACTTTCCAAATTCTTAAATGGAAACTTTAACTTTAAAAATGTTATTTTATGAAAACGTTAATTTTACTTGCCAAAAGAAGTAATATAAAATTATGTTTGACTCTTTTTGATAAAATTAAATAAAATATTATCCAAGTGTCAAATACCATGTACAAATACCATGGTAAATCCCATGTTTTTTCATTTACCACTAATTAGGTGTCCAAAGCCTTTATTTAGAAATTAATAAACAAATCCCCCACTTTTGCTATAAATACCCACCCATTTCAACATTTATTTTCAATAAAAATTCTTCCTATATGAATCTATAATATATTTACCATAAAAGGATTCCTACCAATATTTTTTCAAGCCCCAAGGTTCTAATATTATAGTTTTAGGAGTTACACTTCAAGGTAAGGAAAATCTCCACTTCTCTTTTCCATTCAATCTCCCTCTTTATGTGGTATGTTGTTAAAATTTTAAAATTACATTCTTATATATATATATATATTTTATTCTATCCCTTTACTGTATTAATATTATTTTTTGAATATGATACCCCTATCCCCTCTATTTTTACCCTTTTCTAAAACCATGTTTTATACCCGTTATGCTTTTGATTTTACTTCTCAAAATTTCTCTCTTCTCGTCAAGAAATTCCATTTTATTTTCTTTATGTGAATAGAAAAACCTATTTATTTTCTAGGGGTATTAAAAATATTTAAAAATTAGTTTTTTATTATATAATTTACATACATAAAATCTTATTCCCTTTATGTGGGTTATAAATGACATACAAATCTTGTCTTTAAGTACTTTTTAAAATGCCCTGTTTTTTATAAAAACTCATTTATTTTATTCTCCATGGGTTATTTATGAAATGTTTTATTATGATATATGTTAATAACATTAATTAATACATATTAAGGGTTCACCCATATCAATCCAATGCATTGGGTAAATAATTTAATCTCTAAAAATGATAAGTTTTACAATACCTTGGTGAATAAACTTGGTAATTTTTATGACACCTTAGTGAAAAACCTTGGTGATAAGTTTATAAATGTCTCATTTAAGTGTTTTATCCAAATTTTTTATTTTATTTATGATATTACTCAAGTTTTATTTTTCATCCCATAATTATATTCCTCATGTTCTTATTGATTTTCCTCAAGATCACATGCAAAATGTTTCCCTTGTTTTCCCTTACAAGGCCTTATGCTCACCCTTTCCCTTGATGTAGGTCCCCAGGTTATGAGATATAGTAATTATACTTACAATAAACCTATGAATAATACTTTCAATTGGATTAGAATAATGTTTTATATTTTCATGTATTATGCACCTTATTTCCAAGAAACAAAACATTAAAAGATACTTTTTTTGTATAATGTAATGTAAATTTATGTAATAAAAAGTTAGGATGCCATAATGCATAACTCACTGTACACATGGTATGTTAATCAAAAGTACTAATAAAGTTGGGTCTAGGTAACCCACTATTATAATTATCCAAATTTCACTAGATCCAACTTGATAACCAATCTTGTTATCTCTCACATGATCAAAATCATGTTTCTGCTAAGTCCCAAATTTTGTTACTGGGTCTTCCATGATTATACTATGCGACATTTCTACTATATGTGACCTCAAATCCTTGAATAAAACTTTTCAAGAGATGGTATCTCCAAGTATATTCATTTTTTCCACTATCATAACCAAATATATTGGCTAGTAAGAATATCATAATTTACATGATATTACTTTACTTACTAGGTGTGATTATAAGAACTGGAACAAATCATTGCTTTTAACTACTTCTTAGCTGCCTCAAAAGATACAACATATTCGTTATTGGTAGGTATGGCTACCACTAGCTCTAATGAGCCTGAATTACTCATTACCTTAGCCTAATTATGATACTAGATCACATGGATCTAAGGAAAAAATAGTTTGTATCCCCAAAAAACTAGTATCCTTTATTCTCCACATACCAGGTATATATCATTTATAATTTATGAAGTACAAGTGGATAGTTCCGGCTAATTACCTTATAGTTCTCCTTGATATAACTGATACCAACCTACTATAATGTGTATCCTAGAAATATCAATTTTTATACATATCATATAATATGTGCTTGATCCATCACTGAAGCATATGGTACTCAACTCACCACTTCAATCTCCTCCAATATCTTATACATGACTACCTGGAGAGATATATTCCATGTGACACTAGAAAAAATTCTAAATCAAAATTTTCCAACTTGTATTTTTCAATATTATGTCACTATATGTATGATTGACTAGGTCCAAGTAACCATTAGATGTACATCAGTAGATCCTGTTCCCTAGAACTTAGGTTTCTACTTTAAGTCAATCACTGGAGAATAAATTTCATGATGGACTTAACTAACTTGAATAACAATAGTTTTTTTCCATATGTTGTCAAAAATATTTAACTTGGAAAACATCAATGCTCCCACTAACCTCTGATATGTTTGTGCATGTTCATATTTCCTTTAATTTGATTTCATGTGATTTTGTTTGATTAATTTTCCTCTGTATTTTGATGATATATTAATTTATGTTATTTGTATTTTTGTGATTCTTATCACGTTTCAAAGATAATATATTTATATATACTTTATTATTTAATGAGGAAGTTTTAAAATGCTTATCTATTTCTCAAAAAATTCAATGAAGTTTCTACTATGGTTTTAGAAACTCAACATTTCACTTTTTTAAAACATTTTTGTATTTATTTTACTAAAAATTCTACGGTTATCTGATTTACATGAAACTTGATTCTATGGAAAGATAAAATGTTTATATTGATTTCATTAGTTTACATAAAAGTCTAAAAATATCTTTTGAATGGACTTTTAATTACTTGAAATTATGCCATGCTGTTTTGTAGTAGCAGTTTTTCCAGAATTTTTTTTCTTCTGTTTTTTAATGATTTTAGGATCTGTAAATGTTGGTTTTAATTGGTTATTTTTTTATGGAAATATAATAATCTTTTCTAAAAATCATTAGTTTTGACCAAAGTCTGAATCTGCTATTAAGAGCCCTTAAAAATTCATTGAAATTTGTCAAAACGTTCTGTCCAGATTTCTCACAAAAGTATGGTTCATTTTTATCTCACAAAAGTATGGTTCATTTTTATCTCACAAAAGTATGGTTCATTTTTATCTCACAAAAGTATGGTTCATTTTTATCTCAAAAAAGTATGGTTCATTTTTATCTCACAAAATTATGGTTCATGTTTATCTCAAGAAAGTATGGTTTACGGTTCATACCTTATGTTACTTTACTGTTCATACCATACATTACATTACTGTTCATACCATACGTTACGTTACTATTCATACCCTACGTTACGTTATTTTTCATACCCTACGTTACATTATTTCTCATTTCACAAGGTAAGGTTTGGAAACCATATGTCACTGTTCACTCTGAAGTTACTTTTCACTTCGAAGTTACTATTCACTCCGAAGTTACTGTTCATTCTGAAGTTACTGCTCATTTCGTGCAATTTTTTAAAAATTGATTTTCTGCAAATATATGGATTATTTTTTAACGATTTTTTTTGTGAAAAATTATCATTAAATATAAGGATCGTAATCAAAGAGTTTTTAATATTTTTGGTGCTATTTTTAGAGAGAAAAATTAATAAAGTTTTTCAACATCTTTCACAAATAAATTTGGACGTTTCAAGATTGTTTAAATTCAAATGTTTGAATTTAATTTTAGAATCTGCTACTAGTTTTCAGGAACTGTTTTGACTACGTTTAAATCATTTTAAATGGATTTAAAATTCTATTTTGAATCATTCAATGCTTTTATTATTTTGGAGATTTTATTTGAATACTTATTCAAAATATTTTGAATTCATTTATTAGATATTTATTCTACGGGAATAAAGAAGCAACGGTGCTGCTATTTTCATGGAGATATTAATGGGAGTTTTTAACTCAATTAATTTTGAATATCCTAAGGAAGTAGAGCTTATGCACTTGATATATATTTTTATTCTCTATATATATCATTCTCTCTTGTAGGAAAAAGTACAATATAATAAAAAGAGAAAGTGCTGTGAAATTTGAACCTACTGTGCATTTGCAATGTCTTGTGACACTCTGCTTCACCACCTGCTCGTTCTCTCAAGTTCTGAATTAATTCTGCTTCAACTACAATTGAATTAACGATATGTGTTGATCTAAACCTCAAGAAACTGTACCTGTGCTTTAATTTTTATCTTCTCTTTCATCTGGTTTTGAGTCTGTAACACTACTTCCCATCTCTCACACGCACTCTATTTTTCTATTTATGCTTTTGAACAAAAAAGCATTATTTGTTATTCTTTTTCCTCGGGTTGTGACTCCCAAATTCTAAGGTCAGGATCTTAGGGTTGTGACTCCCTGTATCTAAAGTCAAGACTGTTTGGGTTGTGACTACCTGTATCTAAAGTCAAGACTGTTTGGGTTGTGACTCCCAGTATCTAAAGTCAGGTTGTAAGGGTTGTGACTCCCCACACAAAAGTCAGTGTTGTGGTTATCCCTCCACTAGAAAAGGATTTTGTAATTGGGTTATGATTCTCCTTTAAAAATCCTTTTTAGTGCACACGTATCTCTCTCCGAGTAGAGAGGTATAAGAGTAGAGTAGGCCCACTTTGGACCGAACTATTATAAAAAACATCCTTGCATTATTTACTTTTTCTGCTGCTAATTTACCTTAATAATTAACTTTGATAATTAATTTATTTGATTAAATTTTTTAATTTGGTCTATTTACCCCCCCTCTAGAACATTTTCCATTACCCTGTCCGACCTAACAATTGGTATCATAGGGAAACCTTCTTAAGAATAGTTTTTCTCTATCTCTATATTTCTTTACACCAAATATCGGCACCATTGGTTATTACTTAAGGAATTTATCCAACCAATTTTTTTGAGTCTGCTTTTATATTTTACTATACTAACCTATTCCTAGACCTCACAGTCTATGGATAAAGATCTTATAATATGGCAAGATTGAACTCGAATGATGCTTGGATTCCTTAGAAGCCACAACCTTTTGATGGCAATGATTATGGATACTGAAGATCCCGAATAGAGGCATACCTCAAACAGTTGAGCATTGAGCATTGGTCTATCATGTCAAAACAATACACACTGCTTGAAGCTGATCCAGATACTCTTACAAGAATTGATGTTACTAGATATGTATTAAATTACAAAGTTGTTAATATTTTATATTGTGATATTAACAGAAGTGTTTTTAGTCATGTGTCTGCATGCAAGACAACTCATGATATTTGGAAGATTTTGCAAGTTACTCACCTTGGCTCTGGAAAATTGATCAGAACCAAGCTTGGAATGCTTCTGGCTGAGTATCAAGACTTCAAGATGGGTGAAGATGAAACTCTAAACCAAATGTTCCATAGATTCACAAGCATTGTGAATGGAATGAATTCACTTGGAGAAGCTCTGGAAAATCCTATACTTGTTGAAAGAGTCCTACGAGCATTATCAAAGAAATGGAATGCAAAGAAGGTTTCCATTGATGAAAGAAAGAACTTCAAAGAGTACACACTTGATGAATTGATTGGATCACTACTCCAATATGAACTGGAACTGAAGAACATAGATGATGAGGGGACAAAAAAAGAAAAGGTGTAGCTTTTAAGTCTATAAATGCTATGTCTAATAATTCTTATGATTCTGATCTACAGGATATTGAAAAGGAAGACATGCCTCAGATTGTAACTGGAGTCTACAAAATAATGAAAAAGAAAGGTTTCAAAAACAAGTTTAGTAGAAACCCTCAAAAAGAAAAATATAAGGGAGATAAGAAATGTGATACAAATTACAATGCTTCAGATGTAACTTATTATGAGTGCAGGAAGAAAGGTCATATCAAACCCAATTTCCCTAAACTAAAGAATAAAGACAAATACAAAAAGAAGGATAAAAAGGCATTAACAACCATCTCGAGTTGTACTGAAGAATCTGATTCGAGTGAACAATCTAGAAATGACAAAGAATCTATTAACTTGTGTTTCATGGCATCACTGGATAAAGTTTTTAATTCTAGTTATTATTTTGAATATTCTGATTCTGAATATGAATCTGAAAACCCTAATGTTTTTGAATTAAATAAAGAAATTGAAAGATTAAGAAAAGATATTTTCAAAGTTGCTGATTTATATAATAAACTTAAAGAAGATAATGAAAAACTTATTTCTAAAAATAAATTAATTTTTCAAGAAAATAAAAAGTTAACAAACTCTGCTTTTTCTTCTCATTCAACAGTTTATGATAATTTGAAAACTGCTCAAGATTTGAATGAGAAATTGAAAAAGGAAGTTGAATGTCTTAACCAAAATTTATCTGCTTTTATTTAAGGCTGTGAAAAATTTCATGAGATGATGTCTTTGACTAAAACTGATAAAAATAAATATGGTTTTGGTTATGATAAAATATTACCTCAAATGTATAAAACCTGTTTTGTTAAAAGTAAAAATGGTTGTACTTCAACTGTTAATTGTTTTAAATGTGGAATGAATGGTCAGTATGCCAATGAATATTCAGTTAGATTTAAAAAATCTTTGGGATTTTAAAAAACTAATATTTCAAAATCCTTATTATCGAGAGTACCTTACAATTAATGTTTAAATTCTGTATGGGTGCCTAAAAATTTAATTACTAATCCTATTGGACCCAAAGTAGCTTGGGTACCAAAATTTTCAATTAATTGATTTTTGTAGGAAAAATTATTTGAATATATCAAGAACGACATATGGTACATGGACAGTAGATGCTCTAGGCATATGACCGGAACCCATTAAATTTTACCTCATACAACACATGTGATGGAGACACTGTTACTTTTGTAGATAATTCCAAAGGCAAAGTAAAAAGTTTTGGTAAAGTTGGTATTTCAAATTCTACATTTATTTCCAAAGTTTTATATGTTGAAGGTTTAAAACATAATTTAATTAGTATATCACAATTATGTGATGATGGAATGGAAATTAAATTTCAAAATGATAAATGTTTAGTTTTTAAAGATGATTATTTATTATTTTATGCTAATTGAAAAGATAATATTTATACTATTGATCTTGCTGAACTAATTGTTCAACATGTAAAGTGTTTGAATGCTGTACAGAATGAAAAAATCCTTTGGCACCGATGTTTAGGTCATGTTAATTTCAGATTGTTGCATAAGCTCTCAAAGCATGATAATGTTTTACAGCTTCCTTCTTTGAAGAAAGAACAACTTCATGTTTGTGACGCTTGCATGAAAGGGAAGCAAAACCAAATTTCTTTTAGACCTATCAATCAGATAAGTACTATTAAGCCGTTACAGTTGGCACATCTTGATTTATTTGGTCCAACTCAAATTTTTATCCTTGGTGGAAAGAAATATACTTTATTTATTATTGATGATTATAGTAGAATTACTTGGGTATATTTTGTAGCTCAAAAAATGATACTTTATCTAAATTCACTACTTTCTCTAAATTAGTTCAAAATGAAACAGGTTGTATGATTATTTATACTCATAGTGATAAAGGAGGTGAATTTCATAATATAGATTTTGAAAAATTCTATGAAAAGAATGGATATTTTCATAATTTCTTTGCTCCTAGAACACCAAAAAAATGGTGTTGTAGAACGGAAAAATAGATCTCTTATTGAAATAGCTCGAACTATGTTAAGTGAATATAATCTACCTAGATATTTTTGGGCTGAGGCCATTTTTGCTGCATGTTATATTTCAAATAGAATTCTTATTATACCTTTTCTAAAGAAAAATCCTTATGAATTATTCAAAAATAAAAAGCCTAAAGTTGGTTATTTTATAGTTTTTGGCTACAAAGTTTTTATTTTAAATTCAAAGGATAATTTAGATAAATTTGATGCTAAAAGTGATGAAGGTATTTTTCTTAGTTATTCTAATAATAGTAAATCTTATAGAATTTATAATAAAATAATGATGGTTATTGAAGAATCTATTCATGTTATGTTTGATGAAAATAATTTTAAAATAAATTTTAATTCTAATGTTATTGATGATGAGTTTAGATATTTTAATTTTGGTGAAGATATTCCTCAAAATAATAATTAATTAATTGAGGGGGAGTATACTCATTCTCAACCCGATCTAAGATCTTGAAAGATTCACAAAGATCATCCTATTAAAAATGTAATTTTAAATTTTGATTCTGGTGTCAAAACCAAAAATGCTATTTTAAATTATTGTGCCAATTATGATTTTATTTCTGATTTTGTTCATGTTAATATTAATGATTCTTTAAAATATGAGAACTGGATTGTTTCCATGAAAGTTGAATTAAATCAATTTGTTAGAAATAATGTTTTAAATTTAGTAAAATTGGCTGAAGATAAGAAGGTAATTGGAAATAAGTGGATCTTTAGAAACAAGCTGGATGAATCTGGACAAATTGTCAAAAACAAAGCTAGACTTGTTGCTCAAGGATACTCTCAAGAAAAAGGTATATACTTTGAAGATTAATTTTCACTTATTTCCAGGTTAGAGGCAATTAGAATTTTGTTAGATTTTTCATGTTTTCAAGGTTTTAAATTATATCAAATGGATGTAAAAAGCGCTTTCTTAAATGGTTTTATTACTGAAGAAGTTTATGTTTCTCAACCCCCTGGTTTTGAAAATAAAAAATTTTCCAACCATGTTTTTAAATTATCTAAAGATTTATACGGTCTCAAACAAGCACCTCATTCTTGGTATGAAAGACTTTATTTATTTTTATTAAAAAATGGTTTCAAGAAAGGAAATGTTGATCCTACTCTTTTAATTAAAATACCTTCTGATGATATTTTAATTGTTCAGATCTATGTTGATGGTATAGTTTTTGGATCATCTAGTGAAATAATTTGTAATGATTTTTCTTTATTGATGTCTTCTAAATTTTACATGAGTTTAATGGGAGAATCAAAGTTATTTCTTGGACTTCAAATTTCTCAAAGGAAAGATGTAATTTTTGTTAATCAATCTAGGTATGATAAAGATTTAGTTAAATTATTTGGTCTTGATTCCTCTAAATCGATGAAAACTCCTATGGGTACTAATTATAAATTAGATAGTGATGCATATGGTAAATCAGTTGATTTTACAGTTTATTGAGGTATGATAGGTATCTTTCTTTATTTAACTACATCAAGACCTAATATCATTTTTAGTGTTTGTTTATGTGCTAGATTTCAAGATGATCCAAAAGAAAGTCATATTAAAGCAGTAAAAATAATAATTTGATATGTTAAAGGAACTATTGATTCTGGTTTATTTTATCCAAAATATAATTGTTTTGATTTAACAACTTATTATGATTCTGATTTTGGAGGCTATAGAATTGACCGAAAAATCACATCAGGTATGTGTCATTTTTTTGGGAAAATGTTTAATATCTTGGTCATCTAAGAAACAATTATCTATTGGTTTATCTACTACAGAAGTTGAGTATATCTCTGCTGCTAGTAGTTGTGCTCAAAGTTTATGAATTAAGAAAACTTTATGTGATTTTGGTGTTTGTCTTGATAAACTACCTATTTATTGTGATAATACATCTACAATTTCTATTTCTAAAAACCCCTTACAATATTCTAGAACAAAACATATTGATCTTAGATTTCATTTCATTAGAGATCATGTGAATAAGGGTGATATTGTTTTATAATTTATTCCTTATAAAAATCAGCTCGCAGATATTTGTACAAAGCCTTTAGACTCTTCTCAGTTTGAGAAAATTAAATTTTATCTTGGTATGTTGGAATTTTAAATTTTATTTGTTGCATTTGTTTAGGGGGAGCATGTTTTAACTTTTTGTTTATTTAAGGAAAGGGGGAGAAGTTTTGGAGAGAAGGTTTGGGGAGAAATAATTTATATTTAATCATTTTAAAAATTAATTTATGGTTTAAATGTTTTGGTTTTGTAATCAAACAAAAAGGGGGAGATTGTTTGTGCATGCGCATATTTCCTTTAATTTGATTTCATGTGATTTTGTTTGATTACTTTTCCTATGTATTTTGTTGATATCTTAATTTATGTTATTTGGATTTTTGTTATTCTTATCATGTTGGAAAGATAATATATTTATCTATACTTTATTAGTTAATGAGGAAGTTTGAAAATTCTTATCTATTTCTCAAAAAATTCAATGAAGTTTCTACTATGGTTTTAAAAACTCTACATTTCACTTTTTTAAAACACTTCTATATTTATTTTACTATAACTTCTACGGTTATCTGATTTACATGAAACTTGATGATATGGAAAGATAAAATGTTTATCTTGATTTCATTAGTTTACATCAAAGTCTAAAAATATATTTGAATGGACTTTTAATTACTTGAAGTTATGATATGATGTTTTGTAGTAGTAGTTTTTCTAGAATCATTTTTCTTCAGTTGTTTAATGATTTTAGGATCTGTAAATGTCGGTTTTAATATGTTATTTCTTTGTTGGAAAGATAATAAGTTTTTCTACAGATAATTAGTTTTGACCAAAGTCTGAATCTGCTGTTAAGAGCCCTTAAAAATTTATTGAAATTTGTCAAAACATTCTGTCCAGATTTCTCACAAAAGTTTGGTTCATTTTTATCTCACAAAAGTATGGTTCATTTTTATCTCAGAAAAGTATAGTTTATTTTTATGTAACAAAAGTATGGTTCATTTTTATCTCACAAAAGTATGGTTCATTTTTATCTCACAAAAGTATGGTTCATTTTTATCTCACAAAATTATGGTTCATGTTTATCTCATGCAAGTATGGTTTACGGTTCATACCTTATGTTACTTTAATGTTCATACCATACATTACGTTACTGTTCATACCATAAGTTATGTTACTATTCATACCCTACGTTACGTTACTGTTCATACCCTACGTTACATTATTGTTCATTTCACAAGGTAAGGTTTGGAAACCATACAATACTGTTCACTCTGAAGTTACTGTTCACTCTGAAGTTACTATTCACTCCGAAGTTACTGTTCATTCCGAAGTTATTGTTCATTCCGTGCAATTTTTTAAAAATTGATTTTCTGCAAATATATGGATTATTTTTTAACAATTTTTTTTGTGAAAAATTATCATTAAATATAAGGATTTTAATTAAGAGTTTTTAATATTTTTGGTGATATTTTTAGAGAGAAAAATTAATAAAGTTATTCAATGTCTTTTACAAATAAATTTAGACGTTTCAAGATTTTTTAAATTCAAATGTTTGAATTTAATTTCAGAATATTCTGCTAGTTTTCAAAAACTATTTTGACTAAGTTTAAATCATTTTAAATGGATTTAAAATTATATTTTGAATCATTCAATGCTTTTATTATTCTGGAGATTTTATTTGAAGACTTATTCAAAATATTTTGAATTTCTTTATTAGATATTTATTCTATGGGAATAAAGAAGCAACAATGATGATATTTTCATGGAGATATTTATGGGAGCTTTTAACTCAATTAATTTTGAATATCCTAAGGAAGCGGAGTTGATGCACCTGCTATATATTTTTATTCTCTCTATATATCATTCTCTCTTGTAGGAAAATGTACAATAAAATAAAAAGAGAAAGTTCTGTGAAATTTGAACCTACTGTGCATTTTCAACGTCTTGTGACACTCTGCTTCACCACCTACTCGTTCTCTCAAGTGCTGAATTAATTCCGCTTCAACTAAAATTGCATTAATGATATGTTCTGATCTAAACCTCAAGAACCAGTACCTGTGCTTTAATTTTTATCTTCTCTTTCATCTGGTTCTGAGTCTTTGACACTACTTCCCATCTCTCACACGCACTGTATTTTTCTATTTATGCTTTTGCACAAAAAATAATTATTTGTTATTCTTTTTCCTCGGGTTGTGACTCCCGGATTCTAAAGTCAGGATCTTAGGGTTGTGACTCCCTGTATCTAAACTCAAGACTGTTTGGGTTGTGACTGCCAGTATCTAAAGTCTGGTTGTAAGGGTTGTGACTCCCCACACAAAAGTCAGTGTCATGGTTATCCCTCCACTAGAAAAGAATTTTGTAATTGGGTTATGATTCCCCTTTAAAAATCATTTTTAGTGCACACGTATCTCTCGCTGAGTAGAAAGGTATAAGAGTAGAGTATGCCCACTTTGGACCGAACTACTATAAAAAACATCCTTGTGTTATTTACTTTTTCCGCTACTAATTAACCTTAATAATTAAATTTTATAATTAATTTATTTGATTAAATTTTTTAATTTGTTCTATTCACCCCCCTCTAGACCATCTGCCATTACCCTGTCCGACCTAACATGGTAGTCACATGGAAAGTATTCATTCCAAATTAATATTCTATGATCTAGTTGCTTACTTCAACCCCAAACTAGATTTCAATAACTTCAACCTTTATTAGCATTTTGTGACATGAACTCCCCTTTCTAGTTGCATCATATAGACACCTTCCACGATTGGTGTTCATGATATCCAATGATCAATAACATGATCATAGATATTAGCTATGAAAAGTAAAATTCTAATGTATTTAAGCATACCAACTTGGTATAACCAATTGATACTTATTGGTACTATGTTTGTACCATCCATGTATAATATCATTTGAATATCCACCATAGTATTCAAAATAATAATCCCCTTTATAGTTTAATACATGGAAACCATTATTGAATTTTAATTGGTATTTCTAATCTTATCTAATTTCCATATAATGCTTACTCATAGGAATTATTATTCTCACTAAATAATGTATCACCGACCACGGTAAATATAAAACCATCACCATGGTTTTATCCTTCCAATGCAGTATGTGTCTCTGGAACATTCCTGTTCCACATGAACTTGTGTAACTAGTTCCTATGTCAACTACTAATGCATCTATGATATTTACTAAAACCAAGTAAATATTTCTCCCACTATCTCAAGTAGAGATGTGAACCCTTTTATATAAATGTATTCTATTACTTTACTACCACTCTTCTATCAAAGGTATTTATGTAATATCTTAAGAAACCATTAAGACAATTACTCAGATGCACAATGTTTTTAGCTTGATGCAAGTTTTTTTATATCCTAACAAACTATTTGCATCTAAACACATGTCTTTATGACATAATGGATCTCCATCATACTATGTATCATATGATATCCATTTTTCATTATAATCAATATATAGTTATGGGATATCACCATTATTTGCGAAGCACATCATGAAATATAATGGAACTTTTTGCAAGTTACAACATTGATACTACTTACATCATGACTCTTATTTATAAAATGCATCTTTAGGAATTGATCCATGCTAAATTTTATTGATCAATGTTAACATGTAAGACTTATCACCAATCCTCCCTATTAACATCAATGATGTGATGTAAATAACAGAATGGGTATATCCTTAATGTTCACTTTTATTTTTTATTGAAAAATAATTATCTTGGCACAACTAGGTAAAAGTATTACATTTTATATTCATCACTTATTGCCTATTATTCAAGTATCACTGAACTATTTATCGAGTTTTAGATTCCAAAAAAACATTCATTCCTAAACCTAGAATAATTTCTTCTAGTTCCAAATTAAAACATGAGATAAATGTTTTGATTATACTCAATAATAGTTTGACTTAAATCATTAAATTAGAAATTATAAGTTTAGTGTTTCACACCGTTGACTTAGGAATCACCCTTTCTCATCTGCATGGAGAATACACCTAACATATTGTAACATTTATATACTTAATTTTGTACTTTATTCAAATAAACATATGTGATTTTCATGTTGTATTGTATACCCAATAAGTACGTTTGAAACATTAATTGATGAATAATCACTGAAGAAGAAGCGATTAATTTCTTCTTTAATTCAGTTTGTTACATTTATATTTCCATAAATTAATTTCATGATATGCGATAAAAATAACGTCTTGTTAATTAACCAACCTTATTTCATTGAAGGACATTGAGAATGTGTATTTGGAGTTACTTACCATTGTCCTTTTCACCTTACCTTTCAATTTGTTTTCCATAATAATTAAAGATTAATCTATCTTTTATATTTTTATTAACTTTGAAAACCTTACTTAAATAGGTAATAAAGCGTTTACTCAATACTATTTATTTGTATCCTAAAATGATACTTGAGTACATGGGTGAAAATGATAAAAGAATAGGATGTACTGAAAGATCATAATCCACCTTTCAAATTTACACATATGCAGTTTAATCATTACCTATTCATATTCATAATACATGAGTCTCCTGAAAGCATATTTATCACCATCACTTCTTGAGGTTTCTTAATAGGTATAGGGGCATCAACACCTAGAATTTCCGATATCGTAGTAGTGTGTGCAAGCACCTATAAATTCGTGATAGTTTATACATTAATTTTTCCAATATTTACCACATAATTTCTTATGGTATCACTTTCCATTTTTCTATAAAAATAAAATCTAGTAGATTGGAACTTTTATCTTGATTATAAATTTATCCATTTTGATTAATTAATTAAATCATTAAATGTCTCCAACTATTTTATTGAATTCTAGGAACCCTATGCACGAGAATCAGAATACTCTGTTGCTTGAGTATTCTAGTGGAAATGATTCCTGAACCTCCCCTAATGGTCTACAAGCCAAGGGTACGCCACTACTTGAAGGGTTTAATGTGGGAATTTGACTGGACAACCATATTAACTAACGGTTCCTTGATTTGTTAAGTGAAGTCCCAACTTCTAAAATCATAACCTGGTTTACTCAACACTTGCCTCTAAAATGATATCAAGTTAGATTTTTATAATCCTTACTACCACTTTAGTTAAGTTAACCCATCACTCTCCTAAGAAATCTCTGGTAGTAGGAGGTACCCTCAACTTTGTCTGACGAGCCCCCATACACCTTGTTTTGTTCAAATTTAAATAATGGAAGCTGTTTACGACTTAATATTTATGTGTGGGGTTTATATATTTTGATGAATGTAATCCATTTCTATTAATATGTTCATACTATATTGTCATAATATCAACTGAACATTAATAGAAAAACATCCATCAATTCTTTACACATTTTATCTATCTATTATTTTATGTGATATCATAGCAAATAATCACATGCATAAAATAATAAACAGTGCATAACGAAAATAAATTACCCAACTTCTCTTGAGAATAAAATATTGGATGATCCATTTAAAATTAATGGATCAACCATGAACTAGGGAAGTCATACTTGAGTCATTTCCTAACTCTTAATGCAGATCTTCCCCTGATCCAGTATGTCCACATCAGTAGCATCTCTTCTTGACATCATCTACATCTTTTATGGGGGTTGCCTCGACTTGGAGGGGTTTGCGTCTTACAACAACATCATCAAATGTACAATAATACTCGTACAAAAGTGAGGGGGTCACAGGGTGCAATATAAAATTGATAAATTGGACATGCATACCCTTATATATATTGAATTAAAAATGACGATGCACATGCCATCTTAAATTAACTACTTATTACAAACATCACACGCAGTAATAAATAATTAAATGAAATTAATCGGACAAACATGAGTTCGGTCAATTTATCAAGACTAGTCAGTATTTAAATTAATTTCATGAAAAAAATTAAATTTCAATAAATTTAATTTTGAGATATTAAATATAAATTAAATGAATTCACCATTCAATAATTTATTTTTAACGGTCCATGAATTAATTTAATTTTAAACTCTAAAAATTAAATTAATAATTTTTTTTATTTAATATAAAAAATAAATTAATTATTATGAATAATAAAATGATTATTATTTTGAAATAATAAATTAATATTCAATTAATTTAATTTAACACTAAAATTAAATTAATTATCCAAATTAATTTACTATTGAAATAAAAAAATTTTGGATCCAAAATTCCCACCCAGACCCATTATGAGTCATACTGAACCCATAAAGGCCCATTCCAAACAGGGTATATCCATCCCAAAGCCTTCATGGGTTGGGAGAACCCCGTGTAGGTAAGTTTCAGGTTTGACAGACCCGTCTTGATCTATTTTGGGTTGGTCCAAAATGGTTTTACCGGCAAGGGATGGGAATCTGAAGGGATTACCTGACCAGTGAGGTGAGTGGACCAATGGGATATGGCGATTAGGATAGTTGATTTTGAGGAAACTAGGTCTTGACTTGGTGGTCAGCATCATAGTTGTGGATCAACTTCTTTCTGGTTTGACAAGGTCAAAAATCGGGATGCGGTACGACAATGTCGGTGGTTAAGTTGGATGAGGCAAGGATAAATGTGACACTGAGATTCAAATGAACCCTATGATACTAATTAAATGTATTGGAGCACGTAGCAGATGCTTTTGGTTTGGGAATTTTAAAATTTTCTTCACCGGAGAGACGTAACTTTGTCATCTCAGGTGATCCAAGCCCCAGTATAGGTTTGAGGATCTCATGTGAATTAAATAAGAACAAAATAAATAAAAAAACATGTATCCTGTATGATTCATGGTGTGTTCGACTGTAGCATTTCATTGGTGATCATTTCTTGAAGGATCTGAAGTCGAACCCCTCTAGATCATTCATGCATGCTTCAAGAAACTGCATGAATGTTGATCATATAATTTAGAGTTTTAGCGTGAATCTTTGATGATTCCTTCAACATCACGATGATCACCTCGACTCTGTTATTTTTATCCATGAAGATTTTCTTGGATCAATTGCTTAAACAATGTTTTTCTCTCTCAAGGATGTGATAGGAGAGAATATATCTTAATCCATTGGAAAATAAATTCCCTTTAACACTAGAAATGAGCTCCTTATGTACTTATATGGTGGATGTAAAAAATTCCCAGTTATGGTTTCTGACCCCAATATATCTATCATCCACTTAATAAGTAATAAATAAATAATCATAATGAACTAACTGCATTATTTATATTATTTATATTGTATCATATACTTGTAATATATATTAAATATATTACATGATAAACCCGAATCATTAACTCAACTCGTAATTCCTGCTAATATTAAATGAACCTTTAATATTAAATATAATATTTGTTCATATAATATTATTTCATGTATTTACATAAACACTTGTAAATAGTTTTATTAAATACATTCAATCAAATTATTCTGTACTCAAATAATAATGAATTTATTTGTTTATTGGTGATCAATAAATCATGAATAACTCTCAAACCCTGTGGTGGGGCCCACCATGTCCCATATACCTATTCAGTTGAATAGGGAAGAATCTTGAAATCACTATTGTGTGTGACCCTCTAGGCCCATATCTCAACATAAGTGAATAATATTCACAGACTAATAATGGAATCTAGCAACCCATCATGGCTCCTAAAGAGACAAGGAGTAGTCATAACAATTACAACCAACCCACGATCACACACTATGTAATATAATATCTTTGTCATATGATATATCATAAAGTAGAACGCACACTTGTGTCATTATCATTTTATTTCTTTATTATTTTTTGATCTAACTGGATGGAATTACCTTCAATTACCATGACCATGGATTTAATGAATTTACTACCGTCCTGATCAACCTGGCTAGTGACATCACTTCCTCAACTTGGAAGCGAAAAATTCTATCTTGATCATTCATCCAATTCCATACTACCAATGAAACAACCAACAAAAACTACCTCACCATGAATTCATTATCATGGTTTTCTACTTGCATCAAAGTATGCAATCAAATGGCACACATTGATAATGATATCAAGTCATGAGACCAATACACATTTTTTTTCTATAAGAAAAACCAATAAAACCTAAAAAATGTGGTGTTCCTATTAGTGGGTCGGTACTTATGATCTCACATACCAGATATCACCAAGTGAGAACTTCATGGGATGAAGTCTCAATGCTTATGAGACCCCAACACCTGACAGTCAAACATCAACTGTGTCTAGTTAGTATGATGTATATAGACCTTAAAACATATATTTAAGATTAATGTCATAGTATCTCAAGGTTCTCATTATAGCCTAGGATTTACTATAACCTTTTGATATGACAACTAAATAATGGACATTACCATAAAATAGTAGACATAGAAATTTCAACACTATAATGGTAAGTATACATCATGCATAACTCACTGTACACATGGTATGGTAATAAAAATTATGGATAAAGTCAGGTCTAGGGAACCCACTATTACAACAAGAGGGCCTCACATGAGCGAAATTCAGGGACCTCTTCTTTGAGGAGTTTTTCCCAAGTAGGATGAATCTTGAATAAGCAGAGGAGCTTATAGAGATTCTAAAAAGAATGTTGACAGTGTCTACTTACTTGTAACACTTCAAAGAGATTCTTCACTTTGCACCTCTTTTGTCGGGAGATGAGGTACAAAATTCCAGGAAGTTTGAGATTGGGCTTTGACCACATTATCATGAAACGTCAAATTGATTATGTTTTCAAAGTTTATTTATAGTCTAGGGTAGACCAAAATCTATCTCTGAAGGAGTGCTGGATGTTTAAAGTGTGTATTTTTAAAAAATATTACTAAAATAGGGGGTGGTTTTGAAAACAATTTTAAAAATAAAACAACACAATTAATGAGTTTAATAGTTGATAAATAAAGGTGGTGTTTTAAGAATTATGAGATAATAAGGTCATTTCAATTTTAATACACATCTTGTATAGTTCATTGTTCTGAAATGTGCACATGGTTTAATGGAATTCTTTGGTTAAGGGTTGTCAAGATCTCGATTCCCCTCTTATCTCTTAAATCATTTCACATAGTACCAACCCTTGACAAAAAAATCGTGTTGTCAAGGTTTGAAACTCAAGCATACAGTTAAGGATACCAAATCATACTAATATATTATGTTTTTTTAGAGAAATAGGATTATTGTGTTTCCTAATCATAACAACCCAAGATTCCCACTTGAAATTTCAACCCAATCAGTGTTGAAATGAAAAGTGTTTCACTTAATTAAACCCAAGCAATGAATTCAGAGGATAAGAATGTTAATATAAAACATATGTGAAATAATTCACACAAAAAATACAAAAAACTAGTAGAGTATCAAGTGAAGTAACTCCCTCCTAAGTATATGTAGCTCCCTCAAAATGATCGTCCACCATTTAGCTCTCCATCAAGAGGAGGAGAAGACTCGAGTGGAACTTCACCTTTATCCTTGATCCCCCTATGAGGATAGGAGCATCCATAAATTCTTGTATGAGGAGATGAATCCTTTAGGAATACAAAATTCTAGATATTTACTTCTGGTTTGAACTACTAAATGAGGTTCCCAAGGTGTTCTTTTATATCCAAAATGGGAGGTGGTTTTGGGCACCTTGATTTCAAGAAACCACTGGGACCATGGTTTTAGGCCACTAGAAAATATTATCTCACTTTAAAAAAAACTAAAAACTTGTTTGAAGACCCATTTTATATCTCCCTGTCAAATTTTGAGGCAAAATATTGTTTATAATAAGATATATATCCAAAATACATAGGCATATTTTTGACTTTGTGAAGATTCATTTCTTTGGAAAGATGGATTTGTTTGGGCCTCTTAATGGATGAATTGGGTTTGGTTTTATTTATAAGAGTTTTAGCCTAATGAATTTTGGACCAAATAAAAAAATTTCAGCCCAATTGGATGCCCAAATCAGTATAAGTATGTGGTTGAGTCTATAGATTTTCTTGGATTCCTACACAGTTTGGCCCATTTTTATTCATCTTCATCTAGACCCTCCAAATCACCTCCACCTATAATGAAAACATCAAAACAAGTGAAATAGAACTTTTTAATAGTGAAAAAAAATTAAATTTTTGAATCAAACATGAAGTGAAATTTGTTATTATATTTTTTATTTTCAATAAAAAACCAATTTAATATAGTGGTATGAGGGTGAAATAAAACAGTGAATCGTGGTGCGACCAGGCTTCAACTAGAGTTGAGATGTGAGGTCCAAAACTTTGACCCGCCAACTTATAATCAGGTTATATGAAAGTCTATGACAATAGATAAGGGTCTGGAAGAGGATTGAGCTATTGGATTCCTCTCATCTATAAAAATTAGTGGATCCCTTATAGCCGTCATGAGTACCTATTTAGTGGAAGGAAAAGGAAGATGAGAGACATTCGATAGAGCACTAACTTACCGGTAGAGTGAAGTTTTTCTTCTTCAGTTCCTTTAGGAGGAGTTCCACAATGATTTAACTATGGGAAGGTGAAACATTATCATAAGTTCTATAATGAAACTAAAATTATGCATCGATAGAGAAGAAATCTAAATAATATTTAGTAGTTTTGTTTCATGACTTCAAGGTCAAGGTCCCAAAATGGTATAAGATGGGTTATATCTTTGAGCTAGGGATTTGGATGGGGTTATCATCAGCATACTCAGACTAGTCATACACCTCAGGGATAAGACAAATGAGTTGAGACAATTCAAGTATATGATATATATCATATTCCAACAGATGGTGGGGAGGGTCCATATACTGTTTGAGGTATGATATTTATCACATACACTCTGTCTACTACTTTTTTTTGATATTGTTGATTCCCATTACATTATATATACACAAGTAGTTTTTTTTATAATTGACCTATTAGTCATATTATCCCCTGGGTTAGTCTCCCTTGATACACTTTTGGGAATGAAAGTGGTCTATCTCTAGTGATGACCAGAGTGTCCTATAATTTTCATTGGATGTGGACATCCATGAGAGTTCATGATAATGGAGATGAAAACCTTCAATGTGGTCCTAGACATGGATTGGATGACCAACCTTCGAGCTCACATAGACTGCTATTAGAGGCATGTTTTTTTTCACTTCTCTAAAGGAAGATAAGATCATGATGAACAAAGAGTGGGAACTAGGAGTAGAAATATTTGTATAGAGCTTGAGTCAACTCAGGATGATTACAACATAGATGGAGGGCCTGAATCTTTCATCAAGATTAGTGAAAACCCCCTCATCTTTTTCTCCAATCATGGATATATACCAGTAAGTCTTCCCAGATGAATTCACATTACTCCTTCTTGATAGAGGAGATGACTTTGAGTTAGATCTAGTATCAGGTGCGCAACCCATTTCGTTACCCCAGTATCATATGGAATTAACTGAGATTAAGGAGATCAATGTTCAGTTGGAATACTTAGAGATAAATGGACTAATTAGGCCAAAGACTTCACTATGTGTCACACCTATGTTTTTCTCTAAGAAGGAAGATGATAGTCTTTAACTATGTGTGGATTATTGGAAGATGAACTAGGTGAAGGTGAATAAAAAATACCCCTTTCCTAGGATCAATGAACTTTTCAATTAGTTATGGGGATCCCGATGGTTCTCCAAGATTTATCTTTGATCAGACTATCACCATTTACAAGTTAGAGAGGATAATATTCTGAAAATAGTGTTTTAGAGTAGGTATGGATTGTATGAGTAATTGGTGATGTTTTTAAAACTTACAAACACAGCAATAATGTTCATGTATCTCATGAAAAATATCTTCCACCCATACCTATACTCTTTCATCATGGTTTTCATCAATGACATCCTCATCTACTCACCGACACCGAAGTATCATGCTAGGAACCTCGAGATAGTCCTGAGTATGCTTCGAGCACATCATCTTTACACCATGTTCTCAATGTTTGATTTCTAGATTCAAGAGGTGACGTTCCTAGGACATGTGGTGTCTGAGACCAATATATCCATGAACCTAGAGGTATTTTAGGTAGTTATGTCCTAGAAACATATTTGAAACATGTTTGAGATTAGGAGATTTTTGGGTTTAGTAGGGTATTTCTGATGGTTTATCTAGGACTTTTCCTAACTACCAGCATTAATTAAAGCACCGATGGAGAAGGGAGTGAATTTCTAGTGGTCTCAGATCTATGTTATGAGGCTCTTCTTGAGTTAAAGATAAGGTTTACAATAGTTCTAGTACTAATACTCCATGAGCCTGGGATTAGATATGTAGTGTACTTTGATGCATTTGGTGTTGTATTGGGAGCGATGATGATGTAGAGAGAGAAGGTAGAAGCTTGTGGGTCACATCGGCTATGACCCCATGAGTGGAACTACCCCATGCATAATATGGAACTGGCAGCTATAATTCATGCTCTAAAGTATTGGTGACACTATCTCTTTGGTTAGAGATTTTTTATTTACATAGACCATAAGAGTCTTCATTATATATTCACATAGAGGGACCTGAAATCGATATATATACATTGGGTTGAGTATCTAAAAATGTTTGAATTTGATATAGAGTATGCACCTGGAAATGGTAACTTCATTGAGGATGCTCTCATCCATAAGACATAGGTTGAGTAGGATATGGGTGAGAAACCCTTAGAGGAGCAGTGATACCTGGTGATCTTATTAGCTGATGAGAGGATTAATGCTTTTGAGGATCAAGGATTTGTGACTTTTACTCTCTTAGTGATCACATCCTCACTTGTGGATCCAGTAAAGGCTCGATAGGAGTCCAAACCAGAGTGTCTTGTTATGAGGGAACAACTGATTGGTGGTAAATCAATACCTAAATGGTCAATGGAAAATTATTATGTGATCTTCGTACATGAGAGAGTAGTGGTCCCTGCATCTATCAGAGAGGAGTTGATGAGAGATTACCATACCTCTAAATGGGTAGTACATCCTGGTGAGACTAAGATGTATCACGATTTAAGGCATCAGTTGTGGTGGACAAGGATGAAGAGGGAAATTGCTGGTTTCTTCTCCTAATGACTTACCTAAATAAGGATGAAGGAAAAGCATTAAAATCCTAGTGGATTTCTACAACCACTTTATATACCCATGTGAAAGTGCGAGAAAATCACGATAAACTTTTTGGAAGAGATTTGTGATGCGTTCTGATTGGTTGTCGACCGAATGACAAAAGTTTCCCATTTTTACTGACTAAAGAAACACACTAAATGGTAAGCTATGAAAGATATATGCCCATGAGACCATAAACTTACATGAATTTCCCTTGATAATTTTTTTTTCAGATAGAGATGCATGTTTTACATCACCGTTTTGGAAGTATTACAGAAGGTCCTAGGAACTCAGTTGAGATTGAGTATAGTATACCATCCAAAGATAGATGGAAAATGTGATATGACTATATGAATATTAGAGGATATAATTTGATATTGAATCCTAGAATTCAGTGGGACTTGATATGATTACTTAGCCTTGGATGAGTTCACTTACAACAACAATTACTAGGCTTCGATTCAAATGGAACCTTATGAGTCTCTATATGGGATGCTATTTCATTCACAAATATGTTGGAATGAGGTGTGTGAGATAGTATTTGTGGTCCCCAAAATGGTTTTGGATACCTCTGAGAGAGTTTCTCTAATTTATAATAGTTTGATCAACACTCAGAGAAGACATTGATCTTATTCCGACCAAAGGAGGAGACCTTTTTAGTTTTTATGGGCGATCATGTTTTCTTGAGAGTGAATCCTCAGTTAGGAAATAAATTTATAAGGAATTATGGAAAGATGAAGCCTCATTTCATGGTACCCTTTGAGATCACCTAGAAGATAGGTGCAGTGGTGTACCATTTTGAACTTCTCTCTATCAAGTTCTTCCTGATGTATTTCATGTGTCATAGATCTTGATATACATGGACAATCATAACCATGTTATTAATTGTGAGGTTGTGGAGTTAGATCTTGATGTATCTTTTGAGGAGTGTTTATTGAGGATTATAGACTGAAGTGAGAAATTCCTTAGAGGGAAGACTGTACAACTTATCTAGATTTGGTGGCAACATGAGAGGATCTAGGAGGAGACTTGGGAGTGAGAGAAAAATGTTTGAGCTTAGTGGCCTGATTTGTTCAAATAGGAACCCTAGAGTTTATTCTTAAGGATGATAAGTATTTATAGGAGTAGAATTGTAAAACCCTAAAAATTATGTTTCCCTTAATGAAAATATTTGTTTCCCTTCTCTCCCTTGTTTGGTATTTTAACCATGTTTTGGTTTAGACTGATGGGTTCTTGCAGCCAAAAAACGTGGTTCTATTACATAGCACACATGAACATAATAAAGAGGAGTAAACTATATCATGGTAGTTATGGTTTCACTATAATGGTGTGGCGGATTAAAGGCCATGAAATATAGACAAGGGATGCACCATTGTGTTGGAGGACAATGGTGGTTTGCACTGTAGCCTTCACCGTGGAGGGTTTTTTATGGAAGGCTACATAGTGGATGGTTAGACCATGCCACAATGCCTCATTTTTTGTCAGTTACAGATGGATGGATGACCCATTGGTATTCTAGGTTTATGGATATAATGAATCAATTCTGAAATTCATTAGGGGAAATAATTTTGGAATTTAAGAGGATCCTTCATTATATTTTAATAAGTCTTAATGAAGGATCTTCTATATGGTATTGAACCCTAAAAATTCCCCAAAAACCAACCTAAAATCATGAATTCTAGAACCCTAAAGGGATAAAATACAACTCCACACTACAATGTTCCCCTTTATGTCATAGAGAAGTGTGATTTGACCTGATCCTATACCACAACCTTACCGCCTATGCCGCATCGGTCTCCTCTTATACCATGGTGGCTCATGATCATGCCATATCTATATTCTATATTACATAATATACAAACCTATGCTGTAGTGGTATTCTCCCAATGCATCCTATGCCATGGTGAGGTCCCCTACACTGTAGTAGTGGTTTCTAGAATACCTACACACTGCAACATTATTTCTTAAAATGTGGAGCCTCCCTATTTTCTATAAGCTCTTCTAGCAGAGCTTTAATTTTTCTAGGGTCCAACCTTGGGTAATATTTGGTTATACTCTTGGTCTTGTTTCTCCTTTTTCTACTCTAGAACTCATAACATGTTGGATTAGAACTAGTTCTAGGATCCCTTGGAATGTAATCTTTTTGGTTACTGTGCGAATGTGGTTTGGGTGAAGAAACCTTCATAAAACCTTGACATTGACACTGACAACCATGAGGTAGAAATTTCCTTACCTTCTTGGTCACTCATTACACATATTTACATGGAATTATTATTTTTGTTAACATATTTGATATCCACGCTTGACTTGGGATCACACAAGGGTGTGTAAGTATCTTGTGATACTAATATGGTGTTGTTTCCATGAGAACTGCTAGATATCTTGATTCCATGTTAATATTTTATTCACATGTCAATATATGACACTATTATTTATTATCATAATTTTATAATATATTATTTATCAGGATATATCTTTTCATGTATTTTTTTGGAGGGTTGGAATGATATATATGTGACAAGTTACCTTTATGGTATGATTATCCCTTAGAGGGGAAGTGCACATGATGTCCGATGATGATGATGGTGTATCATGATATCCCTGTCACCTAGACTATATTCTATACCTTTTGGATTTCAAGTAAATAGACGATACTTGATGTGTTATGGATTTTGAGTATTACTCAATGCCTTGTAGATTTTGAGTAGGTTACCGATACTCAATGCTTATGTATTTAGAGTATTACTAGATGCCTTGTGGATTATGACTAGTCTACTCACTCGATACCTTATGGATTCTGAGTGACACACCAACAGCCCTGAGCCTAGTTCTAAAATTTACCGATACACTGTTTATCCTTCCAGCATGGAGCTGAAGTAGGTATGGCCAAGGGTTTTTGGTGGCTTGGTAAGTGCATGAATGCTCAGTTTTGGATTGTATGTTATTATGATTATTACACATTTTTTATATTCATGACATAAATTTGTTATAATTGAAAGCAACAAGATAAGGATGCATTGGTAGTGTCCTACCGAGTCTTGTACTCACACACTACTCAGGAATTTAAATGAACTTTTAGATTTCATGTGGAATCCAGTAAATGGTAAAGTCCCTATGATAGACTACTAAGCTGAGGAGCATGGATCTGGTGATGGACCGAGATAAAAACCATTGAACTTGTAGTTTATTAATTTATTTACTTGCACTTATTACTCTAGTTTGGATCACCACTCTACGAGACCCTTTATTTAAATGAAATGTATTCCATCTTTAGATTCCAAAATTACTCTAATTATTTATTCTATTATTTATTATTTATTTGTCTTATGACTTGATATAGAGGGTATAGTCTCCCCACCATTGGACTTAGACCCTCATTGCTATTCGATAGTCTCTTGTATATGAAGAGATGTGCATGAGGTCATGTGACGCTCTGGTTCGGACTCGATGGTTCAATTTGGGATGTTATATATCATTTTATTATCTCTATAGTATTGAGGAGAGATGAGAGAGAGACTCTAAAATTTTTACAATGAATATTACCATGAATGAGATCCTCCTCTTACTTATATAGCAAGTTATGAAATAATCATAAGTATATACACAATTCCTTTAATATGTTTTAACTACTAAATAATCCATAAAAACATCTTATAACTGATTTATTGACTCATAAATATCATTTATATTTTTATCACTTACTTGTAATATAATAATTATATTACGTGATAAAAGTGATCTATTAACCTGACTCATCATTCCCCAAAATATTAAATGAATCTTGAATATTAAAATAATATTCATTCGTTATATATTTTCCCATGTATTCACTTAATTTATTGTGAATATTTTTAATTAACAAATTCAATACCAAATCTTCTTATCTCGAATAATATGAATTTATTTATTTTACGGTGATCGTTGAAACTCAAACATCACTCAGACCCTATGGTGGGGATCACCATATCCCATAATCCTATTCTTTAGAATACTCCACACTTTTTAATATTCTTAGTGTGTGTCCCTTTAGGCCCTTATCTCAATAGAAGTGAATAATATTCATAGACCAAGAGCATATTCTAGAAACCCGTCAAAACCCCTAAGGAGACAAGGAATAGTATTAGCAATAAAAAACCCCCATGAACACACAATATGTAATATAATATCTTTGTCTCATGATATCTCATAAATAATGACACACAATCTTTTTCATCATCCTTTATTACTTTATTATTCTTTGGATTTACTGGATGAACTTATCTTCTTCTACCATAACCATGGATTTAAAAAAATATAGTACCATCCTAATCAAATGGGCCCAAGATATAACTTCCAATAAGAAGTGATAAATTCAATATTGATTATTTAGTAAATGTCATACCACCAATGGTGCACTCAACATAATCTATGTTACCATGAAATTAATGTCATAGTTTTCATCTTTCATAAAATCACGTAATCAAATAGTATATAATGATAATAATCTTAAGTTAAGAGACAATTACACATTTTCATAGACAAGAACTACCAATGAAACTTGAAACATGTTGTTCTCCTATTGGGTGTTCAATACTCTAATCTCATCTACTCAAGATCAAAATGTGTGAACTTCATGAGAATAAGTATTAATGATTATGAGTCCCCAAAACCTGATAGTTACACATCATTTGTGACCTACCAACAAGATTATTCTGAACCATATTAAATAAGTTTAAGATTACTATTATGGTATCTCTAGGTTCCCATTATAGCTTGAGAACTTCTTTTACCATTTTTATAAAACAAATAATCTATAGAAATTACCATGTAAATAGTAGATGTAGAAATATCAACACTATTATGGTAAGTATATATCATGAATAAATCACTATATACATGATATGTTAATTGAAAATTATTGTTCAAGTTAGGTCTAGGGAACCCAACTTAACAACACTCCCACTTATATTAGAGTTAACTTGCTAAATATTCTTATTATATATCACATGATAAGATCATGCTTCTGCTGAGTTCTGACTTTAGTTGTTGGGATTTCAACAAATTTATTGTGTGGCTACTCTATAATGTGCAACTTCAACTCCTTAAGTTAGAATCCTCAAGATATGATATTGTAACGCCCCGAACCCAATTACCCAGAGTCGGTTCATTATTACATAACATTGGCATGATCACAAGAAAGATCAAATCTCAAAAGACCGATTGGTTTAGTAGCCTTGGAAATACTAGATACATTCAAAAAGTTTTACATTACATCAAAAAAACATCTTGTCTTCATATCCCCTCATACTATCCCTATAGGTCATTCATAAATTACTTCTTCATAATCCTGGAAAAAATAAAACTTTGAAAGGGGTGAGCTCAGATGCTCAGTAAGTATGACATTATAGCAGAAGCTTTCATAGATAATCATAAACACTTAAGGCAGTTTATAACTAAAACAAAAGCCTTTTAAACTTAAAATTCAGCATAAAATGGCAAAGATAAAATAAAATAATTCCATTTACTTACTCACATGGATATTCTACTAGTAGAATGATCACATGAAATATCTATAACCACTTTCATAATGATGGAATGCATAATGCCAGACTATCATAACCACATAGCCAAGGCCTCGTGCCAAGACTACAAATAATATTTTTCCAAGGCCTTTTGCCAAGACACCAGTTTGTCTCATGAGACCTACCGATTCATCGAGGAGCTATAGCGGGCTCCACCCGTCACTTATTAAGTCCAATGCATTCCTCATATGAACAGGTTTAAACATAACATAAACATTCATATTAAAACTAGCATACGAAATGTCAATACTTTAACCACAAACCATGAATGGTATAAAAATAGCACATCCACAGTCAAACATAACTCATTTGATACAATATGGAAGATTGTATTGTATCACATTAACCTCAATCAAGAATAATGAAGGATGTTGACATAGATGAAAATAATCATCAAAACTATTTGAGAGAAATATCCTCCTTTTTCTTGAAATCATTTAAAAGTCACACTATTTGTCAAGAAGCCATTTAAAAATAGATTTTCGAATCAAAGTGTCCCATACCACTTTGAAACTTTTTAAAAGGAGTTTTAATTTTAAAACATTAATTTACATATAAATAAATCCTTAAAACCATTTTTAAAACATGGACATTAATGATCAAGATTTAGATGAATAAGTCTTTAAAACATTTAAAAAATATTTTAGTTAGAGATTCTAACCAAAAGAGAGACACTTGAATACAAATAATTGAGGTAATCAAAACTTTGTAATATCATGAGAATAAATGGATTCATGATATACTATGTCAAATTACATTATATAAACCACATAAAAGTGATTTGGTGTATAACAACAAAGAAGTATCAATGGAATGTAAATTGAGATGAAATCTCTCATAAAGGTCGTATCCTTAGGTTAAGGATAAATCAACGACATAGTTATGTGTGACAAATATAAATACACTAAATATGATTGGATATTCAGTGTAAAGCAATCAAAGTACATTCACACATAATCTTGTAAAAACAACACCAATGAATTGGATGTTTAACTCAACAAATGGAGAATGAGTTAAAATTACTCTTATCAAATTCATATCAATGACTTGAGAAATTATCAATGGAGTGATTATGTGTATCAAAAGTATATCCATAGAAAAGGGGAGTGGAAATTATGACATAAGCATATTAATAGTGATTCTACACATAATCTTAGAGTAATATAATCAATGAAATATGCATAAAGCCAAATGAGTGGAAATTGAAATTTCAAATTCCCTTATCGATTAGGTAAATTATGAAACATACACCCATGAAAGAAGGATCATACCATGATGATGTAAATATCCATAAATTAAAGTATATTACACAATGAATACAATCATGGGCAGTACACACACCACATGCAATAAATAAGTGGTGAACAATGGAATTCTCACGGAATTAAAAGTGAGATAAGAAACCCCTTACTCTGTACTTTTTCCTTGGTCGACGGTAGGTTAACCTCCTGTATAATGGTGAAATAATTGTTATTGAATTATACAAGAATCATTTACATTAATATGATATAATATAGGATCTTTTAACATTTATTTGTTAATAATATCTTAGAATTATCATCATTTCAAGTGTTAACAGGTTCATTTTACTTTATATTATTTGTTATGTGAGCCATATTCATTATTAATGGGATGTATATTATTCATATACAGAATTATATCAAGTCCTTACATACTATTTTTAAATCATCAAATTATAATTATACTTTAATGGATATGATGGAGAATGAATCTCATCGCGTTCATGGAGATGGTAGTCCGTATGTACGCACGAGCGACAATATCATTCTTTTGATATTAAAATAATATATAATTGGATGGTATATCATATATACAGAATTATTATCATGTTATATTTATTATTTACAATATTTACACATCATTATTATACCCATCCAAATAATAATATATTGAATAACAATTACACCACGACGTGGAGACGGTAAGCCGTACGTACGCACGTATGGTGACATGTTATTCAAAGGGTGGATAGAATACTTAATATAGTTGTAAAATATTTATAATAATATAAAAATATATATATGATACTGGAGTTATTATTTTAGAATGGTAATAACAAAGAAAGAAGAAGTGGAAGAAGAAAGGAACTTGAAAAGGGGTGGTGAAAACATTACCTCTTCTTCGGGTTCTTCCTTTTGATTTGATCAAAAGGGCTCATTATGATGGCTTTATGATCAAACTAAGGTCTCTAGGTTGTAGTGAGGGAAGTTTAGAGAGTATTTGGGCAGGGGTTGACCGAACCAAAAGGCTTTTAAGGTGTAAAGAAATGAGAAGGAGGAGTGCCCTTTTATAAGAGGGGTGAGGGGCACCTTTGGAAAAGCTAGAAATATTAATTTATAACAAATTCATATTCGGTTTATAATAGCTCTAAAGTTGATTATTTAAAGGTTAAGGTGGGGATGGGTCGAAAACCACTTAACCAATAGAATTTAGACAGGTTTGGATCATCATATTAACCTTATCTTTAAGTATTAACTCTTAGTTAATTAGTTTCACTTTTATAATATCTCTTTGTATTTTTATATTATATGGTTAATAAACTTACCATATACAGAAAAGAGACACCCAAGTGGTACATTAATGATAAAACTATAATGATATAAGTCTCTTGGCCGAACCTTAGATTTTTAGGAATTTAATATCAATTAATAATATAATATTTGTTTTAAAAACTCTTTTATGTCAATTTTGACACTATTCAATAGTTGATTTTTGTGAGACACATAACAGAATTATTAATTCTAAAAAAGTTATTTAAATCAATCCTAATATGTCATATTAACCTATAAAATTTGTTTAATTCAATAAAAGTCTCAAATTATATTTATTTGGGTATTTATAATATCAATTATTCTAATTTTTTACTATTATGGTAATTACTACATCACCATTGTGTCATAAATAAATTAACTTATTTAATGTCTAAAAATTATAAATAAAATATCATTATGTAGGAAATCCTTTTATCTTTCTAATTAATATTTATATTAGAAAATACAACATATATAACCATATGTAAAATTTTTTTTTCTAAAAGATATATGCTTGTGTCATTTTTGTAATCATTTTAACTTAATTAAAATAAAGTGTCCCTATCACCTACAAGTGGCTCCATGGGGTCCTAAAATAGACCCAAAGATTCCTATGGTCGAACATGTATCAACCAATAATGCTAGGACACTTTTTAGGGTAATTTAGTATTATTATAATATTATTTTTTAACCCTTGTTTACCGGATTTACCCTTTAACCATGGTAAATAAAATATTTACCGAAGTAATTATCCAAAATGTCTAAAAATAAAAGTTACCTATTTATAAAATTTGAACATCCTGACTCAAAATATGGAATCCATTTTTTGAAATTAAAAACCCATAAGTGGAAGAAATTAATTTAAAATTAATTCCCGTTGTTAAAACAAAAAGCATGTTTTTAAGAGATAATAACTATCAAAAGATTGGCACTTGTTTATGTCTGGTTTAAATGTGAAACTATGTTCAATGACCCAAATTGTATTACATGGTAAAAATATATTTTAAATATAATTTAAAACCACACAAATTCATAATTTATCACTATTAATTATTTTTATTAAAAAATTTGTTTTTAATTAAAATTTAGTAATTTTTTACTATTCATCAAAATATAAAAGTTATCCGAAAAGTACAAAAATTTCACCCTAGGCTAATTTCGTTATTCTGAATCCAAAAATAAAGTCTATTTTACCAAATTAAAAACATAAAAGTTTCATTTATTAATTTAAAATTGATTCCTACTTTCGAAACCAAAAGACGTATTTTTAAGAAATAATAACTATCAAAAGTTTGACACTTGTTTATGTCCAATTTCATGGTTAAATTACTTAAAATGACCACCATTGGATTAAATAGTAAAAATATAATATATTTATACTTCCAAACCATTAAAATGTATAATTTAACAATATAAATTATTTTGATTAAAAAAGTTGTTTTCAGTTAAAATTTAGTAATTTTTCAATATTCACCCAAATATGAAAGTTATCAGAAAGACACCAAAATATTATTGATACTAAATTATTATGTACCGATTATAAAGAAGAATTTAATTTTGTCAAATTTAATATATAAAAGTTTCAAATATTGGTTTTAAAAAGGCTTTGCCATTAAAAGGCGGTAAAATTTCATTTTTTGAAAAATACTTATTTTATCTGAAAAAATGAATTTGTTCATAAATCATGTCTTAGAAACTCATAACATGGATTAAAATTATAAGGATAATATAATATTTAAAATTTAGTTAATATTATTCATAACCTCTTTTGAACGGCTAGTTTGGTAAGTCGTGGTGTACTTGAACTCAGTGTTGCGTACAACACACGCTATTGTATTATTCAAAGAGAAGTGTATCGTGGAAGATTGGGGTTTTACATTCACCCCTCCTTCAATAAATTGCATCCTCGCAATTTTAAAAATTGGGCTTGAGAATATAATGGAAAGTCCCACATCGGAAAAAGAGTCAATAAAACTATTACTTTAAAAGAAAGAAAGAGAGGTATAAAGGTCACCCAAGATAACCCACACTAGGATTCCAGGTAGGAAAACATGGATATGGATGATAAAATAAGTGTCAAGTTCTGATGGAGAGGAATAGAAATCATGATCAGGAGAAAGTTAACAATAAGAAAACCACAAACTTGTGTTGGGACAAACGATCATTAATCTCCTAGAAGAAAAGTAAACGAACAACATTTTTTGTTTTAAGTTACATTACATAAGGATAAGGAATTCATTTATGATATTGACTAATAATATAAAGATATATACTTACTTTTTAAGTAGAGTTTCATTCTTTAATAAATTTCCACCACTAACTAAATTTTTTTTAAACGATGAGTATTCAAGAAGACTTGGTCACACTGGAAGAACTAGAATAAACTTCTATAGAATCACATGATCCATGCAGGATAAAATATATATTTACATTGTCTTTGGAGATTAATCAAAACCAAACTGGTTAGTGCAAGATCTAATGATCCCCCAAAAGGATATTCCTTGAGATAAATAAACACTAATCTTAATTTCTAAAATTAAACCAACAATACCCCAAAGTTAAATAAATACCATTCAATAATAAATTGTCCTTAAAATCCTTCAATATAATCCAAACTAATATTGAAACCCAAAAATTATAAGAATGTCGTCTTCCACATTAAATTGTATCTCCAAATGACATCATCTACTCTTAAAGTCACATACTTAACCTAATAACATATTCTTTATTATAGGTTAATCATTTACATAAATAACCCAAATCACTATAAATCCACAATAAAAACATAGAAAAAAATACACCATTACTCCTCTAATTAAATCCCATAGTATTCTATTTTCTTTGGACATATAGTGTTCCCAACAAAGTTAACATCTTCCAAAATAACATTTATCACTTAATCACCAAATAATTTTCCTATACCAAGGGTATTCATTTGATAAGACATAAGAACCCAAATCAACTTATTATTGATCAATAAAATCATTTAACTAAAAATAATTAGTCACACTATCCAGGGAATTCACATAGTCTAGTGGTAGGCGATAAATCCCAATCGCACTTTGGTTGTGGGTTCGATTCCCACAGCTTTGTCCGACGCGACGGGTTGTCACACAGTCTACGTGTTGTCCTTTTTCAAAAACTATATTTTATAATATTACCAAAATGAGATAAATTCCTCAAAATACCATAACATAATTTAACCACAAATGTTATATCATACCTTGCATTTTCATCCCAAATTATAATAACTTATAATTTTCTCAAACCCCAATGATCATATAAAACCAAATGGCTATTTATACCTATATCCACAAGAGAAGAGATAATTCTTCCTCAAATATCATTCTCACATGGAAAACTGCAGGGTTACAAATACAAGAGAAAATTATTCCAAAGTAAGCCCATCAACAAGGAGCACTAATACTTTTTAAACATTTCTACAACCATTTATTTCCACATGTATTCTTATTTGACCAAGAAAATATCCTATAGAATAGGGCATTCACTCGGGTAATGGCCAGGTCCCCTAAATTTACGACAAATGACTGTAAATAGACTATTGGGACCATTTTTATCTTCTTCCATAGTACTCTTCATTTTTCTTCGGCAATTATTCACTTTATGTCCTTCCTTCCCACACGTAAAGCATTTTTTGGTCCCATTGAGACACTTTCCCGGGTGTCTCCTACCACATTTCTTGCATGATGGAAATTGAGGGTTCTTTTCTCCATGGTCTCCATTACTGGAGATCTTATCATTCATCACCTTTCTCATCCTTGTTGAGTCCGGGAGTTGGTTAATATATATGTTGTTGATCATATTTTTGGAAAAATGATTTGGCATAAAGACGATATCTTTTAAGCTTATCAACATTCCATTTTGTTGCTCATTGCCACCACCGTTCCCACCTTGTACATCATTCTCAAAGTCACTATGACTTTCTTGGAATCTAGCCATTGACTAAAACCAGAAAGCATTGTGTGAGTAACAGTAGTCATAAAATCATTTAGAGACAAACATGTCACCATATTCTCAATTTGAAACACATTAGGATTAACCAAGGTCATTTACTCTCATCTTATAAATATATTACTTTAAATCAGTTTGTAAAGAAAATGTAAATTATCCTAAGCATATCCCCCGGGAGTGTCGTAACCAAGAGTGCAGCAAGGCCTGTTGTCGTGCACCAGTTTCCGTTCGAGTCTAGCTCAAAGCGGTGTTTTTGGATTTTACCCCTAGGTACATCTGTGCCAGAGCCGCCTCTACCTGCTCATATCCAGACAGGGATGTATTGCTCGGAAAACTCACAAAATATCTACAATACCAAAATTGTAGGAAGTTATTCTATACTAATCCTCAAAGTTCATCTTAGTTCTACGTGCTATAATCAGAGTTTATCTAAATCTAGCTTCCAAGGTTTGTACTAAACTTTCTCTGATACCAACTGTAACGCCCCAAACCCAGTTACCCAGAGTCGGTGCATTATTACATAACATTGGCATGATCACAAGAAAGATCAAATATCGAAAGACCGATTGGTTTAATAGCCTTGGAAATACTAGATACATTCAAAAAGTTTTACATTACATCAAAAAAACATCTTGTCTTCATATACCCTCATACTATCCCTACAGTTCATTCATAAATTACTTCTTCATAATCCTGGGAAAAATAAAACATTGAAAAGGGTGAGCTCAGATTCTCAGTAAGGATGACATTATAGCAGAAGCTTTCATAGATAAGCATAAACACTTAAGGCAGTTTATAACTAAAACAAAAGCCCTTTAAACTTAAACTTCAGCATAAAATGGAAAAGATAAAATAAAATAATGCCATTTACTTACTCACATGGATATTCTACTAGTCGAATGATCACATGAAATATCAATAACCACTTTCATAATGACGGAATTCATAATTCCAGACTATCATAACCACATAGCCAAGGCCTCATGCCAAGACTACAAATAAGATTTTGCCAAGGCCTTGTGACAAGACACTAGTTTGTCTCATGAGACCTACCGATGCATCGAGGAGCTATAGCGGGCTCCACCCGTCACTTATTAAGTCCAATGCATTCCTCATATGAATAGGTTTAAACATAACATAAACATTCGTATTAAAACTAGCATACGAAATGTCAATACTTTAACCACAAACCATGAATGGTATAAAAATAACACACCCACAATAAAACATAACTCATTTGATACAATATGGAAGATTGTATTGTATCACATTAACCTCAATCAAGAATAATGAAGGATTTTGACATAGATGAAAATAATCATCAAAACTATTTGAGAGAAATATCCCCCTTTTTCTTGAAATCATTTAAAAGTCACACTATTTATCAAGAATCCTTTTAAAAATTGATTTTCGAATCAAAGTGTCCCATACCACTTTGAAACTTTTTAAAAGGAGTTTTAATTTTAAAACATTAATGTCCATATAAATAAATCCTTAAAACCATTTTTAAAACATGGACATTAATGAGCAAGATTTATATGAATATGTCTTTAAAACATTTAAAAAATATTTTAGTTAGAGATTCTAACCAAAAGAGAGACAATTGAATACAAATAATTGAGGTAATCAAAACTTTGTAATATCATGAGAATAAATGGATTCATGATATACTATGTCAAAGTACATTATATACACCACATAAAAGTGGTTTGGTGTATAACAACAAAGAAGTATCAATGGAACGTAAATTGAGATGAAATCTCTCAAAAAGGTCATATCCTTAGGTTAAGGATAAATCAATGACATAGTTATGTGTGACAAATATAAATACACTAAATATGATTGGATATTCAGTGTAAAGAAATCAAAGTTCATTCACACATAATCTTGTAAAAACAACACCAATGAATTGGATGTTTAACTCAACAAATGGAGAATGAGTTAAAATTACTCTTATCAAATTCATATCGATGACTTGAGAAATTATCAATGGAGTGATTATGTGTATCAAAAGTATATACAAAGAAAAGGGGAGTAGAAATTATGACATAAGCATATGAATAGTGATTCCACACATAATATTGGAGTAATATAATCAATGAAATACGCATAAAGCCAAATGAGTGGAAATTGAAATTTCAAATTCCCTTATCGATTAGGTAACTTATGAAACATACAACCATGAAAGAAGTATCATACCATGATGATGTAAATATCCATAAATTAAAGTATATTACACAATGAATACAATCATGGGCAGTACACACACCACATGCAATAAATAAGTGGTGAACAATGGAATTCTCACGGAATTAAAAGTGAGATAAGAAACCCCTTACTTTGTACTTCTTCCTTGGTAGACGGTAGGTTAACCTCCTTTATAATGGTGAAATAATTGTTATTGAATTATACAAGAATAATTTACATTAATATGATATCATATAGGATCTTTTAACATTGATTTGTTAATAATATCTTAGAATTATCATCATTTCGGGTGTTAACGGGTTCATTTTACTTTATATTCTTTGTTATGTGAGCCATATTCATTATTAATGAGATATATATTATTAATATCAAGAATTATATCAAGTCCTTACATACTATTTTAAATCATCAAATGATAATTATACTTGAATGGATATGATGGAGAATGAATCTCATCGCGTTTGTGAAGATGGTAGTCCGTACGTACGCACGAGCGACAATATCATTATTTTGATATTAAAATAATATATAATTGGATGGTATATCATATATACAGAATCATTATCATGTTATATTTATTATTTACATGAGTTACACATCATTATTATACCCATCCAAATAATAATATATTGAATAACAATTACACCACGACGTGGAGACGGTAAGCCGTACGTACGCACGTATGGTGACATGTTATTCAAAGGGTGGATAGAATACTGAATATGGTTGTAACATATTTATAATAACATAAAATTATATATATGATACTGTATTTATTATTTTAGAATGGTAATAACAAAGAAAGAAGAAGTGGAAGAAGAAAGGAACTTGAAAAGGGGTGGTGAAAACATTACCTCTTCTCCGGGTTCTTCCTTTTGATTTGACCAAAAGGGCTCCTTAGGATGGCTTTCTGATAAAACTAAGGTCTCTAGGTTGTAGTGAGGGAATTTGAGAGAGTATTTGGGTATGGGTTGGATGAACCAAAAGGCTTTGAAGGTGTGAAGAAATGAGAAGGAGGAGTGCCCTTTTATAAGAGGGGTGAGGGGCACCTTTGGAAAAGCTAGAAATATTAATTTATAATAAATTCATATTCGGTTTCTAATAGCTCAAAAGTTGATTATTTAAAGGTTAATGTGGGTATGGGTCGAAAACCACTCAACCAATAAAATTTATACAGGTTTGGGTCATTATATTAACCTTATCTTTAAGTATTAACTCTTAGTTAATTAGTTTCACTTTTACAATATCTCTTTGTATTTTTATATTATATGGTTAATAAACTTACCATATACATCCAAGAGACCCCCAAGTGGTCCATTAATGATACACATATAATGATATAAGTCTCTTGGCCGAACCTTAGATTTTTAGGAATTTAATATCAATTAATAATATAATATTTGTTTTAAAAACTCTTTTATGTCAAATTTGACACTATTCAATAGTTGATTTTTTTGAAACACATAAGAGAATGATTACTTCTAAAAAAGTTAATTAAATCAATATTAATATGTCATATTGACCTAGAAAATTAGTTTAATTCAATAAAAGTCTCAAATTATATTTATTTGTTTATTTATAATATCAATTATTCTAATTTTTCACTATTATGGTAATTACTGCATCACCATTGTGTCATAAATAAATTAACTTATTTAATGTCTAAAAATTATAAATAAAATATCATTATGTAGGAAATATTTTTATCTTTCTAATGAATATTTATAGTCTAAAATCCAACATATATAACCATATGTAAAAATTGTTTTTCTAAAAGATATATGCTTGTGTCATTTTTGTAATCATTTTAACTTAATTAAAATAAAGTGTCCCTATCACCTACAAGTGGCTCCATGGGGTCCCAAAATCGACCCAAATATGCCTATGGTCGAACATGTATCAACCAATATGGCTAGGACACGTTTTAGTGTAATTTAGTATTATTATAATATTATTTTTTAACACTTGTTTACCTGATTTACCCTTTAATCATGGTAAATAAAATATTTACCGAAGTAATTATCCAAAATGTCTAAAAATAAAAGTTACCTATTTATACAATTTGAACATCCTGAATCCAAATGTGGAATCCATTTTTCCAAATTCAAAACCCAGAAGTGGCAGAAATAAATTTAAAATTAATTCCCGTTGTTAAAACAAAAATCGTGTTTTTAAGAGATAATAACTATCAAAAGATTGGCACTTGTTTATGTCTGGTTTAAATGTAAAACTATGTTCAATGACCCAAATTGTATTACATGGTAAAAATATATTATAAATATAATTGAAAAAAACCCAAATTCATAATTTATCACTATTAATTATTTCAATTAAAAAATTTGTTTTTAATTAAAATTTAGTAATTTTTTACTATTCATCAAAATATAAAAGTTATCTGAAAAGTACCAAAATTTAACCCTAGGATAATTTAGTTATTCCAAATCCAAAAATAAAGTCTATTTTACCAAATTCAAAACATAAAAGTTTCATTTATAATTTAAAATTGATTCCTGCTTTCGAAACCAAAAGGCGTATTTTTAAGAAATAATAACCATCAAAAGTATGACACTTGTTTATGTCCAATTTCATGGTGAAATTACTTAAAATGACCGTCATTGGATTAAATAGTAAAAATATAATCTATTTATACTTCCAAACCCTTAAAATTTATAATTTAACAATATAAATTATTTTGATTAAAAAAGTTGTTTTCAGTTAAAATTTAGTAATTTTTCACTATTCACCCAAATATGAAAGTTATCAGAAAGACACCAAAACATTATTGATACTAAATTCTTATGTCCCGATTCTAAAGAAGAATTTCATTTTGTCAAATTTAATATATAAAAGTTTCAAATATTGGTTTTAAAAAGGCTTCGCCATTAAAAGGCGGTAAAATTTCATTTTTTGAAAAATACTTCTTTTATCTGAAAAAATGAATTTGTTCATAAATCATGTCTTAGAAACTCATAACATGGATTAAAATTATAAGGATAATATAATATTTAAAATTTAGTTAATATTATTCATAACCTCTTTTGAACGGCTAGTTTGGTAAGTCGTGGTGTACTTGAACTCAGTGTTGCGTACAACACACGCTATTGTATTATTCAAAGAGAAGTGTACCGTGGAAGATTGGGGCGTTACAGATATCCTTGAGTATATTCCTTTTTTCCATCCGTCTAAACTTGAAATTTTTGCTAGCACAGTTATAGTAAGTTTATTATAATTTATATTATGATAATACATTACTTACTAGGTGTGATTCCAAGAATTGGAATAAATCATTGTGAATTTTACACTGTTTCTTCAACTACATCACAATCCACAATGTACTTGGCATTGGTAGATATGGCTACCACTGGATAGAATGAGATTATCTTACTCATTTCCTTAGACTAATTATGATATTAGATTATATTGATATAAAGGAAGACTAGTTTATGCGCCATTATAACTAGTGCATATTCCTCTACAAGTACCAGGAATATATCCCTATGCTCTCTCAAGTACAATCAGATTGTTGTGATTGCTTCCCATGCAACTCTCCTAGATTTTACTGATATTCACCTACTATAAAGTATATGTTGGAGATATCACATATAATACATAACATTTCATATCTGATTGATCCATCACAAGAGTGTAGAAATTCCACTCACCATATTAATATTCTCCCATGTCTCATACATGTCTTATTGGAGAGATTTATTCCATATGACATTAGTAACAATTCTATCTTGAATTCTTAAAAATTTTATTTTTAAATACATTATCATCATGTGTACTTTGAGTTGTTCTAAGAAACCTATTAGATATACCTTAGTAGATCTCATTCTCTAGAACTTAGGTTGCTACTTTAAGTTAATATTTATATATTTACTTTCATTATAGTCTTAAATACCCATAAGACTAAAAAATTATTTCCATACTTGGAAAAAATTAGCACTCCCACTAATTTCTTGTAGAAATATAGTGAAAATTAATTCCAAATGAATATTATATAACCTTATTTATTAATTAAATCCAAAATTTTATTTCAATAACTTTCACCCCTTATTTGAATTATATAGTTTCACCAAATATTTTTGGTTGTATCGTATAGAAAATCTCCAAGAAAGGTGTTCTTGACATCAAATTCTAGATGAAATTATCCTAGAAAGTAGTTATGACAAGTATAATTTTAATGGATTTAGGCATGATGACTTGGTATAAAAAATCAAGCCTTATTGGTACCACACTTGTATCACCCATGTATAATCTCTCTTGAATAACCACAAATAAATTTAAATCAATTTAAGAGACTTCCAAAATATATACTTGATTTCGATACATGGAATCCATTATTGAATTTTAATGAATGTGTCTATCATAATTGATTTCCATTTACTAATTTATTATAGGATTCATTATTCTTATAGAATAATATACCAACCACCATGGTGAATATAAAACCACAACTATGATTTTAACCATCCTAATTAATATGTGTCACTAAAAAAATCATTTTCCATAATCTCTTATGGAATTTATTCCTATTCCAACTAGTTTCGCATCTTCATCCTTGAATTAATCCAAGCCAATATTTCTCCCACTATCTAAAATAGATACATGCACACTTTTATAAAAATATAGTCTATTATTGACTATAACTTTTCTATCTTAGATATTTCTATAATATCCTTAGAAACCTTTAGGACAATTACTTTAGATTCACATTTTGTTTTTCTTGATTTAAGTTTGAAAATATCCTTAATAAACACTTTGAATCTAAACACATGTTATTATGAAATGATGGATTTATATAATACTATAACTCATATGATATCCTATTTTCATTATATTTGGTATATGGTTATGGGATAATACCCCTATATATTAATCATGTATTTAAAAATAATGGAAGTATCTGCAATGCATATGAATCTTAACATTGATTCTCCTTTTACTTACATCATGAATCTAAAGTGTATAAGGAAATATGCATTTAGGAAATAATCTATGCTATATTTTAACAATAAATGATTACATGTAAGACTCACCATTTATCTTCCTTACCAATACCATATATTTGATTTGTATAAGGAAATGTTTGTTTAGGAATTACTCCATGCCACATTATAATGCTCAATGAATTCTTGGTCAAGATATTCTTTGGAACACAGGATCAAGGAAACTCATATCTTAGAACCTTAAATAGACATTAATTCATTTTAACATTCCTTAAAAGTCTTAAAGGAATCTCATGAAATATAAGAATTTACCTCTATATTTTTCTTAGAATAGTTCATGCTCTTTAGTTGAACTAATTCTGAGATCTTTGTGCCTTACCTTTATTTCTAAAGGTTTATTTTTCAAAAAATTGATAAGTAAATGTATTGATAATACATATTATTTTATCTCCAATGAGTCTAAATACAATACTAGGTATATCCTTGAAAACTAATTTCATTTTTACTATACAAAGAATCATATTTCCACAACTGGGTATTTAAGTATTACATTTTATATTCATCAAATATTACTAATGATTCAAGAGTTAATAAATTATTATTTGAGAATTATACACCACAAACAACATTCATTCCTACATGTAATAATGTAACCTTATGTCCAATAGACACATGAGATAAGTTTTTTAGCAATACTTAAAAAAAGTTCAACTAGAACCATTAAACATGGAAATCAGAAGTTGCATACTTCTCACCACCGAATTAGAAATCACCATTTCTCAGTCGCTTGGAGAATTCACCTTAATTATTGTAACATTTTTTTATTAATTGGTTAATGTATTTAAATACACATATGTGATAGTCATATTGTATTTAATACCAAATAAGTATAACAAAAACATACAATGATGAGTATATACTAAGTGTAAGCCTTTATGTGCTTCTAATTCAATTCATTTCATTTTACCTTCCATAGACTTGTGTCACAACATGTGAAGAAAATAACCTCCTGTATAATAATCATCCTATTTTATTTGAAGGATGTTATGAAGGTGTCTTTAGTGTCTCACTTGACATTTTCCATTTTCAGTTTTTCTTTCAATGTTTTCACCATAATAACTAAAGATTAAGCTTTCTTTAGGTTCTTATTTTCCTGGAGAAATTTACCCAAAAGGTAATGAAGAATTTTCTACATAAAATTAATTTTTTCAATCTTAAATGAAACTAAATTAATTAGGTGATAAATATATAAGAATGTGATGTATTGAAATATTGTGATCCATATTTTAATTTACACATATTCTATGTAATCATCATCTAATTGACATCTCATTTCACGCTCTCCTCACATGCTTCTTGGAGATGATACAACATAATATAACTACTATTTCTGAAAAAAACACACAATTTCTCAAAGATTTATTATGGGGGTTTGAATGTTTCACAATCATTCATGTTGGATTCACCATTTTCAAACATATTCCAATGAGTTTTGTTCATAGAGCCTAAACCATCCAACAATTCCATTATTCAATATGTTTCATGAACCTGCTTTCTAATGGTAGGTGGTCATTGGAAATGGACACAATGATGATTTGGGACTCACATTGGTTGAGAGTATGATAGGTCAGGCTCATCTCACTTTTTGAGGATAATTATTACCCACTTTGGGGCTCTCTTAAAGATTCAAGACATGTCTGTGAATCTTTTATTAAATCCCAAATACAACATGGGTTACACTTAAGTTAACAATCAATTATTAGTATATATGATGGAATTTGGAGCCATATGTATGTATTTGAGGTTATTCATAGATTTAGACATCTGTATGTATCATAACTTCCCCATTGATGGCACCATTTTTCATGTGGATTAGAGATTCTTTAGTCATTTATTATTATGATGATGGTTTTAATTCACACAGTGGGGCGCTTTAGAATTTATTATCATCCAAGAAGATGGGATCTATTTTGGAGTTGGGATTGGGCACACGATATGAGATTCCTATGTATCCCTGTGAAAGGAATCAGAACCCATATAGTTTGATGCCACTTAATGGGACACATCATACCTTTTAAAGTCATGGGATGATGACCAAACAATGCATTTTCCCATCATGTAACAAGGAAATATAGGTTAAAGCTGTATAGTAAAAGGATAGTGTAGGAATTACATCAAAGCATCCTAGGGGACCTAGAAGAGATGTGGCCTCACAAGCAGGATATGACCCTACTGGTAATGTAGCCCATAGAAAATTAGGGTTAATTTTGGGGGTGTTGTATTTGGACCTCAAGGAGGCTTCCTACATATCCCATTTGGATAAGAATAAAATCCCACATAGTTTAGATAGATTTAGGAACCAAACCCATGGAGGTACTATAAAGGTTTGTCTCATAGATGATATTGACCTTTGAGATGGATACATAGATTTTAGGACCCATGCCTATAAAGGCCGTCTAAAGGAAGGTGAGAGAAAGTTCCAAAAAGGATTATATTCCAAGGAATGCATCTGATTATATGGATTTCATGATCATAACTAACCTCTAATACTATGCGAGTCATGATCAGTGTGAGAAACAAGAGGAAGTGGAATATCTAACAAACCACACAATCTTCTTTGTCTGCTGGTGGACGAGGTTAGGTGTAATGACGCAAACTCTTATAAATAAAATTCCCTTTGTGATTGAATTAAATTTCCTTTATGATTATATAAAACACATGAACCTATTTGGTTTAATTATATCCTATTATATTTTAAATACCATTAAGAATCATAACTGTTGATAATATAACTTTTGAATAATGATCATATGATTAATATAAATATAAGGTTCTGATAAATCCAACTGGCACATAAAAAGGAATTTATGGCCTCAACCAGTAGAATCATAGCCTATAAAGACCATTTATTGTAACTTCCAAAGGATATAACATCACTAGGATTTTACCTTGACCAATTTCAAGCTGAGATCCAACAACTAAAGCATGAGTGAAACTATTTACAAGAGAAGTTCAAGATCATCGAGATCATGACCCAAACTACATACGCCAAACCACCCCATGAAAATCTCACTATCGTGCACCTTGTCCTTAGGGAATTTTATGGTGTAATAAAGGGATATTTATCAATATCCTAATAAATATTAATATTAATATTTTATAGAATAATGAATATATTTTCTTCTTACTGTAGTTACTTTATAAATGATTTTGATTTTGATACGATAAAACAAAAATTATATTTTTAGGTAATATGAAATTTCAATTAAGACATTTATTTTGTTGAATTAATGGATTTTTAAAATAAATAATATTTTAATAAAATATTATTATTAAATAATGAATATTAAATGTAAATTTTAATATAATTTTTATTATGTAAAATATATTTTTTATAAGGGTTTGAAAACTCTTAGAGTAAAAAACCCCATTATTTATAAATAAATATCAATTTTGTTTTAAAAGTGAAAATGCATTTATTTCAAAAAATTATTTTGATAAAATAAATATTATTTTTGGAATCAACATGTCAAAATTATCCAATGGTTAATTTTTCATAATTTTCTGAGAGTCAAATATTCTGTTAAAAATTAAATACGATATAAATATATAGTGTGTGTTATGAAATCATAATGACCAAAAAGTGATGTAATAAATGCTATAAAAGGTATCCATAACTGAATATATGTTTCCCCTTTAAATTAATTCATTTTTTATCTTATTTGATTAATTTTTTAAATTATTTATGAATCCTTCAAAACATATGTTATATTTTAATGTTTTAAAATCATTTATCTAAGAACACGACTCACCTCCACATCACAAAGGGTAATATTTTAATGATTTAAACCCTTGAAATTATAAAATAATGAAGAAAATCCTATTTGGAATAAACCATGTGCAAAAAATATGGTAAGGTTTGTGGTTTTTATTACTTTATTGTATAGAGTCCAAAGCATAAGTTTGAGAAATAATAAAGAACTACCCTCTATTTTCTATACAAACCCACCCAATATCCCATTAAACTTCACTAAAAAACCTTTTATCACATAATTAATCTGCCCTCTCCTATATGGATTCATCCCAAGGTTCCCCCAAGCTCTCAGGAAGATCCTCCCAAGATTTTTTAATCACCCTTTCAAGGTAAGGGACCTCTCTCCCTTATTTTCAATTCAAGAACATTCTTTGTGTTTAGACTTTTGAATATCAATTGGTTATGTTGTCATGAATTTATAAATATCGCTATAATTTAAAATTTATTTCTTAATAGTGAGATATCATTTATCCCCTCTCATTATAACTTTTACCTAAATTGTTACTATGTTGAAATTTAGTAAGGGATCCTCTCCTCCTTTTTATTCAAGCATCTTCTTCATTTTATGCCATTTTATTTCAAATTCCTAATGTTGGGATATGTTATTATGCATCCATATTAATTACTATTTTATTTAAAAATTATTATATAACACTTTATCTTTTATTAAACCATTTTATGAACCTTTATAAACTGTCGTTGTGTTGCTGAAATTTCCCTATGATTTTTCCATTCCAAACCTTTTTGTTGTGAATACCATCACAATTTCCACTCAAGGGTTTTATACTAGAAATACCTATAATTATTTTATTATGTAATTACATGTATTTATTCCACACTCATTAATTATTTAATTAAATGTGATGAAATATGTTCATATGTTATATGATCTATGTGGCACACTTATGCATGTACATGATATGATTATGATGGGTGTGCTTAGATAGCACTCCAATGAATTGGGTAATATTATAGTCTTGTGAGATTCCATGTATGGTGAATATGAGGTTATCATAATCCCATTATGTTATGATTTATTATTGGTTAACCTTGAATTATGTTTAGGATTCCGTGTTTAAAGTTGTTTCTACATTCCAATGTTGCCATTATGTTATCATGCTATATCATGCCTCATTGTTCATGTTTATGATTCTCACCCCTTTTATGTCCCATTGATATTCCTGTTGTCTAACATGTAATACCTTATTCATGTTATACTTTTCTTATTCCCTTACTGGCCTTTATATCTCACCCATTTCTTATGTATGTCCCTAGGTTATCCCATGTAGTTTTAAGAATGATGGAATAATATGATCATTTAAGGAAGTTTTCAATAATTTTGATGTAACCCCTATTTTAAGTTGTTATTTAATGTACCTAATTCCCAAAGAAACTATAATTATTGATCTTCTAGGTTTAATTATGTGTACTCTTATGTAATAAATCATGAATTAATGTGTAATAAAAAAGTGTTATCATAGTTGGTATCGAAGTAAAGTTTAGTTACTTTTGGGATTAGGATTAGAAAATTATATAGAAAGACTTAGGGATAAGAATAAACATAATAAAACATACCTAAGTTTTGGTAAATTATAGAGTAAGTGGTTTCTAGAAAATACATCACTGTCTGGATACTAGAAGTGGATGTTGCTCTGACATATATGTACCTAAGGTTAACACAAAAAAACACCGCATTGAGCTAGACTCAATCGAGAATTGGTTCATAAAAATAGGCCTTGTTTCACACCTAGTTTGACACTCCTATGAGATATAATTTTTTAAATTCATTATCTCATTTCAAACCATTATTAATGGAATCAAAATTCCCATAATATTTTATGTTAGCAAATAAATCATGGATAACATATATTGAAGCCTAGAAATTCATAAGTTAAGAAATTAAATTTCATTTATAAATAATCCCTTTAAATTTATTATATTTCTATTTATGTGTTTAATATTTTAAAATTAATCATCCATAATTTTCCCTTTATTCTAAACAATGACCGGAAATAATAGAAACCAGATAAACAACCAATGCAAAAGGCAATGTGATGACTACCCAAACGAGGTTCCCAACCCGATGGGAGTAGTATTCATAAACTTTGTGATGATAATCTCTCAGTTTACTCAGGTTCAAAATAAAAATTTGAATCAGGAGGAATACCGAAATCCCCTTAATAAATAATAAGATACAATTGATACCATTATGCGATAAATGCCTTGGAATTTCAATAGATCATCTGATCCCTTAATTTTGGAACAGTGGATAAAATATATTGAGAAGATATCATCTATCCATCAATGTTTCAAGAAATACAAGGTTATACTGGCTATTTATCATATATAAGGAGAAGCTAATCAATGGTGGACATTGATCAAGAATATGAATTCCAAAGAAGAGATCAAAGTGATGAGGTGGAAGGAATTTACGATTTTTTTTCAACAAATATTTTCCTCAAACTCCCTGACTTAAAATGAAAATGGGTTTCGTTTCCCTTAAGAAAAAAAGAAAACGAATCCATCAGGGTATGGGAAAAAATTCACAAGACTTTCATGATATGTCTCTGCCTTTTTCATTACCCTCAAATTCAAATTTGAATGCTTATTTAATGGGATAAAACTGAGTCTATGAAAATCTATGAGATTTGAGACTTTGATATCTATGAGGAATTTTTCTAGTGTTCCCTCAAAGTCGAAATAGAGATCGGAAAATCTCAAGGGTCTCGTAGGGATAAGAAGCAGAAATTGGAGTTTAATTCTAGCAATGTGATGGAGGAACATAATATTGGTAATAAATTTTAAAATACGACTTTTCAAAAGTGTGGAAATAATCACCCCATAAATAGACTAAGTTGGATGAAGAAATTATTTATGTGTAGAAAGGAAGGGCACCTAGCTAGTGATTTCCAACTGGAGAAACCCACCAATGCAATAGAAGAGAGGAATAATCTAGCCTACCTTTAGCCTATTTTCCAATGTTTCAAATTCAAGTAACAAGGAAACTATGTGAAACACTACCCTAAGACAAGGTTTTTCAGATACAATCAACAGAAACAACCCCCAAGGCAGGAAGGGTGAGAAAATTCCATCATAAAAACTAAGGTGGATCCTAACAAAGTAGTGGTGAAATGAATTCTAGTTATTAATTCAATAATATAGAATGTACTTTTTGATTATATTTTCATTCATTCCTTTATATCACACAAGTTTTGTAGAACTATTCAAATACCACAACAAATCTTGAAAGTAGAGCTTTCGATGAAAATGGAAAATGAGGAAATTATTACATCTCAAGTATATAACTCTCCCCCTATCAAAGTTAATGGGATGAACTTACAAAATAACTTTGTGATACTCCCTTTAGTGTAATTTTATGCAATTATAGGTATGGATTTACTTTCCTTATATATATCCAACATAAATTGTTGTGAGAAGGAAATCACTCTCTGTATTTCAAATTATCCTCTTATTTTGTACAAGTGTAAAGAGGAGGATGAATCTTCTTTAGCCCAAAATTCTCAATCATGTATATTATTACCCTATGATAAATAATATCTAGCTCAAATTATCTAGTCTAATGAAAATATCATCCTGAAGACATGACCATTTAAAATGATACTTAAGTGTTTTCTGAATAATTTCTTAGTCTTCCTCCTAGACGAGAGGTTGAATTTTCAATTGATCATATACGTGGTAATTTTTCAATATCCAAGAGTCCATATATAATAGATGTTGTGTAACTTGATGAAATAAAGAAACAACCAAATGAGAATTTGGATAAAGGGTTCATATGCCCAAGTGATTAATTGTGGGGTGCACTGGTTCTCTTAGTCAAGAAAAAAGATGGGTCAATGTGACTTTACATTGATTATCGTTAGACCAAAAAGATAAATATAAAGAACAAGTACCATATAACATGAATTTATGACCTATTAAATTAGATACATGGAGACCAACACTTCACCAAGTTGTATCTTTAGTTGGGGTCTTCTCAAGTAAGGGTGAAGGCGGATATCCCCAGGACTGATTTTCGTACAAGGTATAAACACTATGAGTTCATAGTAATTCCATTTAAACTCACTAATTATCTATAAATATTCATGGAATTTATGAATAGTGTCTTTATATATTACCTCAACAAATTTTTTTTAGTCTTTAAGGATGTTATTCTAATACACTCTAAAAGAAAGGAGGATCTTAAGGAGTATCTAAGCACTGTGCTAAAGACCTTACAAAAAGAGAAATTTTATGAAAAATACATCAAATGTAAATTATGGTTAAAGGAAGTTTCATTATTAGGGAAAATTATCACAATTAATGAGATATATATGGACCCTTAAAAGATAGAGGTAATTTAAGGATATACTAGGACAACATTTGTGATATAAATCCATAGTTTCTTTGGATTAGTTGGGTACTATCGTTAGTTTTTGAGAAATTTCTTATGATTTTAAAACCCTATAACCAAGATAAATTTGAAGGTAGTCAAGTTTGTTTTTTGTAATAATGAATGTGGAGATATATTCTAGGAGTTTAATAATAGGCTTATCACTGCACCTGTACTTACGATACCCATAAGTGGGGAACTTTTTGTGGTATACAATGATGCTTCAAAGAAGGGATTGGGCTATGAAATAATGAAGGATGAAAAAGTGATAGCTTATAAATCATGGAAATTTAAATTTCATGAATAGAACTACCCAATACATGATCTAGAGTTGGCTGTAGAAATCTTCATGTTGAAAATATGGTGGATTTATCACTTTGGGAAGAACTGTAAAATATATACAGATCATAAGAGCCTCAAGTATATATTCACACAGAAAGAGTTGAATATGCACCAAAAAATATGGTTAGAGATGATTATGGACTATGAATACTCAATCCACTACCATAATGGGAAAAAAATAAAGTGGAAGACACTATAAGCAGAAAGGATCTCACAATTTTATCATTTATGAGAATTGAGAAGGAACTGATCTTCTTATACTTAAAAAAATATGGACATGTGAATAATACATAAAGGAAAATCATAAATAATTTTACAAATTATTTCTCAGCCATACCTCCTAGATAAGATAAAGGATTATCAAATAGATGATGTGGATATTCATTATAAATTAGAATCTATAAGAAAATGGAAATCCTTAGAGTTCAAAATTAGTGAAGGATTTATAAGATTTGAGTCAATACTATGTGTACCATCAAATCCAGAGTTAAAGAAGTATTTATTTGATGATACACATAGATCTACCTTCTCCATTCATATACAAAACACAAATATGTATCGATATATTTGAGATCACTATTGGTGGGACAATATGAAGAAGAAGATTACGAACTATATATCAAGGTGTCTTGTATGTCACAAAGTGAAGGCTGAAGGGAAAAAATACAAGGGGATGATGCAACCATTACCCATAACTTTATGGAAATTGGAAAACATAACCATGTAATTTTTTATTGGTCTTATGAAGATATCAATAGGGAATAATTCTATATGGGTTTTGGTGGATCATCTTACAAAGACTGCTCACTTCACTACAATTTGAAAGGACATATCACTCGATCAACTTGCAAGGAAATACATTAGAGAAGTTGTGAGGCTATATGGAACACCAATATCAATTATATATGACTGATATCTAAGATTCACCTTTATGTTTTAGAAGATACTCCAATGTGATCTAAATATTGAGTTGAACTTCAACACAATTTATCACCCTCAAATTGATGGATAGACTATCTAGACACTCAAGGACATGTTGAGAGAATGCTCAATGGACTTAAAAGGAGTATGGTATAAACATATTCCTCTAGTTGAGTTCTTATACAATAATAGTTTCCATTTAAGTATCCAAATAGATCCCTATGAATCCCTTTATGGGAATAGGTGTATAACACCTCCATGTTGGGATGAAGTTGGGGAATGCAAACTGTTGGGTACTAAAATGGTCAAGGAAATGATGGAAAAGGTAAAAACCATTCATTTGAACATTAGGGATACTAAGAGTATAAATAAAAGTTATGATGATAATAATAAATGAGGCTTAGATTTTGAGGTTATAGATAAGGTATTCTTCATGGAATAAATTCATGAGATTTGGGAATAAGGGAAATCTTATTCCAAGATACACTGATCACTTTATGATCCTTTATCACATTAGATATGTGGCATATTGAATAGAAATATCATATAACCTATCTAAAGTACATGATTTGTTTCATGTATTCCTATTGAAAAGTAGATACTGGACCCATCACATGTGCTGAATCCAGAGGTGGTACTATTGGAGAATGATCTATCATATGAGGAGTAGAAGGTGAATATCTTAGATCATAGAGAAAAAGTTCTATGAAATAAGACAATGCACTTGGTCAAAGTGATATGAAAAAATCAAGAGTTTGAAGAATAAAAGTGGGAAATGGAGGAGGTGATGAAATAGAATTACCCTCATCTGTTTTGGTGTGTGAAATGAAAATTTTGAGGTTGAAATTTCTGAATGGGGAAAGATTGTAACTACCCAAACTCTTATAAATAAAATTCCATTTGTGATTGAATTAAGTTACCTTTATGGTTATAGGAAATACATGAACTTATTTTATTTTATTATATACTATTATATTTAAAATAAAATTAATAATCACAACCTTTGATTATATTAGTTTTTAATAGTGATCATATGATTAGTATAAATATAAGGTTTTGATAAATCTAATTGAAACAGACCAAGGAAATGATGGACTTGACCAGTAATATCATACTCTATGAAGACCATTTATAAAATATTCCAAGGGAGATAACATCATTGGAATTTTACTCTTCTGATCCCAATCCTAGATCCAACAACTAAAGTATAAGAACAACTTTTTATGGGAGAGGTTTAAGCTCATTGAGATCATGACCCAAACCATGTATGCCAAACCACCCCATGAAAATCTCACTGTCGCACACGTTACCCTTAGGTAATTTGTTGGTGTATTAATAGGATATGTATCAAGACCCTAATAAATATAAATATATATATTTTATATAATAATGTATCTATTTTCTTCTTAATGTTGTTACTTTATAAATTATTTTGATTTTGATACGATAAAACACAAATTGTATTTTTAGGTAATATAAAAATTTCAATTAATACATTTCTTTTGATGAATTAGTGGATTTTAAAAATAAATAATATTTTAATAAAATATTATTATTAAATAATAATTATTAAATGTAAATTATAATATAATTTTTATGATGTCAAATGTAATTTTTATTTGGATTTGAAAACTGTTATTGTCAAAAAACCCAACATTTCTCAATAAATATTGATTCTATTTTAAAAGTGAAAATTAATATAATTATAAAATTATTTTTATAAAATAAATATTATTTTTATAATCATAACATCAAAATTATACAATGGTGATTTTTTCATAATTTTCCAAGACAATTGAATCTTCGGGTAAAAATTAAATATGGTATAAATATATGGTGTGTATTATGACATCATAATGAACATAGAGTGATGTAATAATTACTATAAAAGTTATCCAAAACAAAATCTATATTTCCCATTTAAATTAATTTATTTTTAGGTTATTTAATTAATTTTATAAATCCTTTATGAACCATCCAAAAACTATATTATATTTTAAGGTTTTAAAATCATTTCTTTGAGAAGAAAACTCACCTCCACATCACCAAGGGTCATGTTTTAATGATTTCAGAACATATAATTATAAAATAATGAAAAAAACTCATATTTTTAAGAAACCATGGTCAAAAAACATGATAATGTTTTTGGTTTTGATTACTTTATTGTATAGATTCCAAAACCTAAGTTTGGGAAATAATAAAGAACTCCCCCAACTTTTTCTTTATAAACCCACCCAATAACCAATTCTTATTCACTAAAAAACCTTTTATAATTTCCTTAATCTAACTTACACTCTCTAATAGTCCTCCCAAGGTTCTCCAAAGCTCTCAAGAATCACCTCTCAAGCTTTTGGAATCACCCTCTCACGGTAAGGGACCTCTCGCTCTTCTTTTCAATTCAAGCACCTTCATTATGTTTATACTTTTGATTATCAATTGGTTGTGTTGTAATAAATTTTAAAATATCACTATAATATATAATATATGTCCTTTTAATTATATATCATTTATCCCATATCATTATAGATTTTATCTAATCTGTTACTATGCCGAAATTTAGTAAGGGATCCTCCCCTTCTCCTATTTATTAAAGCATCTTATTCATTTTATACCCTTTTATTTCCAATTACTAATACTTGGATATGTTTTTACACATCCATATTTATGTAAATTTTATTTCCAAATGATTATAGACCTCCTTTTCTCTCATTAAACCATTTTATGAACCTTTATGAATTGTCATTATGCTGCCAAAATTTGATTGCGATTTTTCCATGCCAAACAATTTTGTTGTGAATACCATCACTATTTCCACTCAAGGGTATTCACCTAGACATAACTATAATTATTTTATAAGGGACTTCCATATATTTATTCCACACTCCATTATTTTGTAATTAAATGTTATGAAATATCTTCTTATGTTATATGATCTATGTGGCACACATATGCATATACATGATATGATTATGATGGGGCACCCAGATAGTGCTCCAATGCATTGGGTAATGATTTAGTTTTATGATACACCATGTATGGTGCATGTTAGGTTATTATAATAACATTATTTTATGATTTCTTGGTGGTTAACCTTGACTTATGTTTATGATGACATGTTTAAAGTTCTTGCTACATTCCCATGACGCCTTTATGTTATGATGCTATATCATGCCTGATTGTTCATGTTTATGATTCTAACCCCCTTTATGTACCATTTATATGCCTATTATCTAAAATTTAATACCTTATTCATGTTATTATTTTTTTATTCCCTTATTGTGCCTTATATCTCACCCCTTTCTTATGTATGTCCCCAGGTTATCCCATTCAATTTTAAGAATGATGGAATAATATGAGCATGTTAAAGAAGTTTTCAATAATGTTGATGTACCCCCTATTTTAAGTTTTTATTTAATGTAACTAATTCCAAAATAAACTATGCTTCTTTATCTTTTGGGTTTTATTAAGGGTACTCTTATGTAATAGACCATGAATTAATTTGTAATAAAAATAAGGGTTGTCATATCGGGGCTACGAGAGAATCAAAGGGCCTTGATATGTTTTTCACCTCTCTTGTTTTCTTAAAAAGGGTCTATACTTATACACCCATTATTATATTGACCATAATAAAGGATATTTTCCTACTCTAATATGTATTCCTTATCTTTAATTTTAGAGAAGATGAGAGAAGGATCTAACACTAACCCTTGTCTAAGGGAAAGGAAAGTGGCCCTCCTCACTATTTGAATTGGGAAGGTCCCTAATTAATAGATGATGATTGAAGGAAAAGGAACTATTCATAATCCTCTAAATTGAGAGGTCCTTTGAACTACCACCAAGGATGGCACCCTCGTTACTGAGGGGATTCACAACCGTAAACACCATGAGGACCCTACACATTAGGTAGGACAAGTTCAAGACAACTCTTATAGAGGGAATGCACAAATGAATGAGAGACATGCCAGTGTATCTTTATTCATGATTGTGAAAATATGTATTCCTTTGTGGAGGTTTTGATTTGGTCCCCCTCAGATAGGATATCCAAGGAAGGAGGTTCCCTACCATCGGTGGCATAAAAAAAGGGCATAAACGATGGATAATGTAGGTGAAGCCTGGGCAAGGAGAAGGGGGCTCATGCAAGTGAGGGATGGGTGAGATGATGGTGTCTCATATAGCATAGACCTAGGAAGACTGTATTTGATTCAAGCAGGGTAGAACTGCGTGAGCTAGAAGTTATCTTCTGAGAATGGAAAACCTAGTGAACAACACTTGGGAGAGGCCTTTCTCTAAGCTCCAAGGGTTTCTTTAAGTGTCTCTGTATGACTGGCACTTAAGTTTCAGGCTCAGAAAGTGGATTCTCCCTAGTTATCTTAGACTATGAGAGATATCTCACACATGTGTTTTTTGTTTAAAACACAGTAAAACTATAATCATACTAGCCCCCTTAATTTCCTATTTTTTCAATGATTGGAAATATAATTGAAAGGTTTTGAGGGCCTATGAGAAGGACTAGGATGAGCAGAATTTTGAAGATTGTTTGGATTTTCTAGTCATTTAAAATGAGGAGCACCAAAGTCCTATTTATAGTCATTCTTGGGACCCTAGGTGAAGGTGTTGGATCACTCATGCGGGTCACTCTGGTCATCACACAAGTGCACCGCACTGGTTACTGTGTAGGTATCTTGAGACGGTCATCACACAGGTGTTACCTAAGAGGTTCTCCTGGGTGCACCTCTCTGGGGCCTATGCGGGGGCACTGGCATGTAGGACAAACCTACATGGTTCCATTGACACATAGGATGGACCTACACAGTGATTCTAGTTTGGTCCTTGCACATTATGACCCTGGTAAACATGTGCGATCCTTGGTATCATTCACTACTCCTTTACTTGAATTATTTACCTTTGAAACTTCTCATTCTTTCATGAAAAAAAGTGTGTTAATAAACCCCCCTCAAGATTGGATTTGATCGGAAGAAGTGGTTTTGATCCTTAGGTAGATAAATATAGGTGTTTATGGATCCTTCATTCATTGGAATCTACATGTTCGTGTACCTTTATGTATGGGCTTGATGAGCATTATGACTTGAGTACCATGTAAGGTATAAGTGTAAGGGTGATATGTGAAAGTATGTTTCATAAGTGGATAACACAGATGGGCTATGTAGGTTGACTGTATAGATGTTTCATGCATGTTTATCACATAGGGGACTTTTCATCTATAAATAATGTCAATGACTTCACCAGTTCTTCCTCTCACCTTCACACTGTTGGTGTCACTGTGATAGTGATTTCATCATTCTAGTCTATCCATTGAATCTTCGTTCATACTACCTCAGTATGCCCTTATCTACATGACACATTAAATTTGGTGAGTGACCTATTTGAGGTTACTTCGGTGAGTGACCTATGAGAGGTCACTTGGGTGAGTTACCAACATGAGGTCACTCCTTTCCCAAATATCTGAATTTCTTATTTTTTTCCAAAACTAAGAATTTATCTATAATGAAAATCTTGATACTTCCTTACAGATTCCCAATGGCCACCCAGAAGGTTAGATTTTCTGATGAATAGGAAGGTAATCGTATCAGGAGATGGTTGATGTTGCTAGGCCAGATTATTATGATGCATGTGACACCACTCTCCTAGACTTGGTGAATCACATGAATAAGCATCATCATGAATATCTTGTTAGTAATTATCTAATAATATATGGACACAAACTTCTGAAGGATTTATTAATCCCAAAGCTGAATAATTATCTCCTGCTCTCTTGGTTACAAGAATAAAATAACTTTACCACTTCCAACATCTTATCCAAGGGAATGTACATCAACAAGGGAACATCATCCATGACCTATGTCATGCATCACAACAGTTATGCCCCATATTTGAAGACTCATACTCCCAAGTTAAAGAGAAATTATTACTTATCTATCTTTCATGATTCCAAGTCAGACCAGTCAATAGGATAGAGGAAAGACTGGGACCTTCACCTAGGAGGGGGTTTCAGACTCGAGTAGATGTGGGCATACTAGGTGCACTAGTCCTACACTAATTTTTCAACCAAAATAAAGGAGGTTGGAATTTATGAGGCTATTTGGGTGGACCAAAAATATGTATATGAGAAACTAGACATTATTCCTAAGCTTTTAAGCTGATGGAACCCACATATCAACACCTTCTATATGATTCATGGAGAAGTTATCATTAATCTATGAGATGTTTACAAGATCTTCGTAGTTTCTATCCTCAGATAGATTTATTATGGGTTCATCCTACCAAAATCCTTAGGGGACATTTCTGAAAGTATACCTGTTTTGGCTTGTGAGCTATTGAAGATATCTCAAGACATCAGGAATAAAGAACCTCAACTAAGGGGGATGTCCATTATGAGGTGTGTATGAATGCATTCCTGGAGCCCAAGGGAGAGGGATCCACATGTAAACATCCCATGGGATGTCCCATAATGAAAAAATGGGACATTCTTGGTAAATTATGGCTCATATTAGAATAAGGAAGGTACAAATGATGAGGATATGAAATCAAGTTTGATGTACCCACCCAAACACATCTTATAGGCATCCTAGTGATGTGGTTAAGCATATATATGCTACTGGTTCATGAATAAAATGGCAGTGTAAGGATGGGGACATTTTTCGTGGTAGCTAAGCTAGAAAGGGGAGGCATATAGGGTTGGCGACTCCCATTCTGGAAAAGATCCATCGGCTCTTATTGCATGTGCACCTAGGCAAAGCCCCTTTCAGAATCACATGGCCATTATAAGTACTATGGGGATGGATATGGAACATTTTCCTTTCATGCTATGTTGAGTGGAATCAAAGTTCCTGGGGGTTGGTTTTGACCATTTTTTCAGGCTGTTTTTGGCATCTAACCTCTGCCCCTAAGATATGGTGAATCTATGAAGAAGATGAATCTATTCAAGGAATTTGACTTCTTTACATATGGATATACACCCACTGGGACATTCACCGATGATGGTAAATCTGGAGATGAACTAATATTGTATATGATTTACTTTAGGGATGGTGTTCTAGGAGCTCTAATTAATGAAAAGGTTATTTTTGAAGCCTATTCCCGTTATAGTTTCACACACTAATTGAAATTCTTTCAGAAAATAATGATATAACCTCCCATGCATGTTCAACCAGAGTGCCACCCAATAATGTCTAGACAACTTTGGATTCTCACATCCATGGAGGTGACTCAAATGACAATTAAATTGCATCCAATGAGTTCATCCACTGGGTTTAACTCCTGGTATAATGAATCCTATATTTCATTATATCCCTAAGGGGAGTTGTCAATGAGTGTGGAGAAATTCAGTGCTGTAATGATTATTGGGAGGGGGAAGCATGGTAAGAAGACTCCACCCATTCCATAGAGTGATAGTGATGAGGCCTCAAGCTCATCCAAGCAACCCCATGCACATTTTAGTTTTCCATTCATGGTTAAAAGGGATATTCCAGTTGAGGTTGAGCCTAGAAAGTCTAGACACCATCACCAAGAGGAAACCTGATATATAGTTTCCCACCCTTTGACTATGAAAAAGTGAGCTGGGAAACCAATGAAATTAAGGAGTGATAGGTTTGATTTATAGTTGTCCAAAACAACCTTGGATATCATGCAACTGGAGGTGGTCCAATCATGGTAGGGTAGGACTTCAGATGCCAAGGACCTATGGTCACTCCTCTTCACCGAGTTACAGATTAAAAAAAATGAGGATTTTTGAGCCCCACCCAACATATTCTTTGATGGTAACCCTATCAAGCCAGGAATATATATCCGAGAGCTTGAGATGGTCATTCACTCCACTAATAATTGGATCCCTGCTATGAGGCAAGTGGAGGATATGATGAAATAGGGGGCTGCTGAAAGGGTTGATGATCTATCTGTTAATGAATGAGAAGACTTCATCAATCCCTAGGATGTAAGTTTTACCTTATCTTGTTTTCCTTGTTCATCCTTTTCTTCTTTGTTTTGAACAAAATTTTATTATTGAGGAAAGGGTGACCCTGATTTTTAGTTGGTAGAGGGAGACTCAGCCGAGATCCCAAAACCAAAATATGCCCTGATGGTCTCCCCTATGGGGATTGAGGAATAAAATATTGAATTAGGGGAGAATACCTATATCTAGAGTATGATAAAAGAGGATATGGAGGGAGTGTAAAGACCTTTTTTTTATCAAAGGTGAAATTACAAGGGAAATTGAATTTTTGAATTTACTGGATGGTCTGTTCTTTATACCGAGCTTCAGAATGTAATTAATATAGTTTAAACACTTAAATGTGTCGTTTTTAGACTTGGGTAAAAGACCGAGGGTCCCCTCGGGTGTTTTATTGAGTTCCAATAGTACCAGACCCTATAAATCTCAAGTTTAGAGGGTCTGCATAGGGTGCACAGTTTTTTATGAAACCGTGTGACCCTCAGCAACAAACCATGCAACCTTTTTTAGAGGACCAGAAGGTGTTTCACGGGCTGCATACGATTTACCCAAAATTTCCTCCTATCCTACACGCTTAGTGCCACTTAGGTAGTAACCTTTCACTATTCATATCATAGTTGGTGCATGGTTTGGCTAACCATGTGACCCAAACCATGCAATGTTTTTTTTAAGAAATTAAATTAAATTAAATTAAATAAAAATAAAAGAAATTAAAGGAGAATAAATGGAAAATAGAAACAAAGAAAAGTTTTACTAATAATAATAATATAATAATAATAATAATGATAATAATATAATAATAATAATAATTATTATTGTCATTATTAATTTTAGGTTTTTAAGAAACCCTAAAGGGGTCTCCCTTACCTCCCCTGAGTGGCGCACCCCCTCCTACCTCTCTCATGCAACCCGACTAACTAGGAGAGCTCCGGAGTGCCAACATCCTTCCCTCCAGTGAGTGTTCTTCTCCCAATTTGTTGTGTGGTCCTCTCTGGTAAGTCTCTTCTCCCTTATCCTCCATCTATTTTGGTGGTTTTCCTCCTCTTCAATGTGGTGCGCGTGCCTAGGTCAAACCCTAACCCATTTTTGGGGTTTTAAATTGTTGATTCTTGATGATTAGGGTTTATTGACCCCATTAAGCATCGTTCTTACTACAGTTATCAAAGACAGAGAGTTTCACTTCAATTTTGGGTAAGGGTTTTCAGTTTCTTCACTTGGTCAAAATTTAATTAGGGATTTTGTAATTTTTTAGGGTTCCTAATAATTTTGTAGTGAATCTTGGTCACCCTTGAGTTAGGTTCGAGTTTCTAGAGTCAAAAGAAACTTACTCTATATGCATAGGTAAGAATATATATATGTAAGTTCCCCTGTTATATATATATTCACCCATGGAAGCATGAATATATATATTGGGTCTAGGTGTGATTATTTATATATATGAAAATTTCATAGAGATGTAAGTGGAAATGGGTATATTCATATATAAGAATATATGTAAGGATACCCTTTTAAATATTCATAGCCATGTGAATATGTATATAGGGGATATGTTTCCTTATGTATATGCAAAGGTGAATATGCTCTAAGGTAGGAAGGAGTAGCTTCGAGTGGTTTCTAATGAAAGCGTCAAGTGATAAAGTGATCATCTTGGTTCTCCCTCCTTTGAAGTAGGATCCCTTATTTATGCCCTTTAATTAATGCCTTTTTATTATTCCTTATATCATTTTCCATCTACTTTTTTCAAGTTATAAATTTTAAGCAAGTGTCACCTTGCTCTTATATCTTTCCTCACACTCTCACTTTGTGCTGTATGATATATACCTTATGCCTTGAGATTAATCGAACTATTTATATTAAATGAAATGAATTTTTGAAATATAATTTCATTTTTTTATAATAAAACTCCTTTGATGAGGTTCCTTGTCTTCTAAATTATATACTGATGTTTTATTATTTAGTTTTTTCTTAACCAACATGCCTATGGAAATATAAAATCTTGAAAAAATGAAGTGGTACTTTCATGGAATGTTTTATATATATGCATTGATTTTAAGATTACGTGCTTGAGTTCTGAGGGTTATACAAGAGGTTATGACTTAATGACCCCTTGGATAGGCTCTCATGACTTTGTTTTAATCGTTAATGTTTAGTAATTATGTCAGGGGTGATATCAGCTATGCCTGAGATGGGATTGTCGAGTGTTATCTATTATCACCTTTATATGAGTGACACTGATTCCCTAGGGGAGACCCATTGGACGAAATCGAAGGCATGATTGGTTGAACCATTCCTCAAGTGAGACTCGATCCCCTACATATGATACTAGGTACAGGCTCAGAGCCTATTACTTGAATTTTCCATACTATGAGTGACGTGTGGGACTTCATTTTTAGTTCACCATGGACGGACTCTAGGATATTGGTTATGTGTTAAACCCCTTGAGAGATACTTGTAAAGTCCCTTTTGATTTCCATGGATGGGATCAGGGTGTCTCACTATGTTCATAAAGAATGAATGAATGTTTTATAAAGAGTTTTTAATTAAATTAATGAGCATGTAAATGTTATAAGAAAAACATATTGAATATTTGGAGAATTTAGGGACGTGTCTGACAAGACCAATCACAAGCTTGGGGACCATCCAACCCCTCTCTACTTATTTCAATTACTTTACCAATGCACATGCTCCAAGTTTAGGAACACCAGTTTATACCGAAGCAGGTGATTGGATGAGTGTCCTAGTGAAACCCATTTTAATGAATTTAAGTTATTTATTTGTTTCTACATTGTATCTATTTACTATGGCATACCGCTTAATTTATACTATATAAAATGGGTTGGTCTAGACACAGTGGGTTCTAGCCTACTGATATTGTATCTCACACCCTGATCAGGCACCATTGGTACCCAAGTAGATTTTATGTATGTAGTTTTTGATAAAGGGAAGTAGCCAGCTTCCAATGATTTGATTTACATTACTAGGATAGAGTTAGGGCAGAGGACCGAGCAGTTTCTCAAGATGTTCATGGAGTTAGTCATTGGGAAAATTTTCTTTTATTACACTGAATTGCTATTTTTTATTTTTATTTCTTATAATTGTAGCATCATATATTATACATGTATTGTTTCAAATTGTTGTTGTCCACTTTTACTTAGTTTCAATATTTATTCTTCCACTGTTGTTATTTATTTATTACTACTTATTCCGCTACTATTTTGTTGTTTTAATATTATTATAACACTGTGATACTATGATATTGAGGTTATAGTCTCCCAATATTACCACTATTAGACCCTAACTGCTTATCAATAGCCTTTAGCATACGAGGAGGCACACTTGACGCCATGTCAAGACTAGTCTGACTACTGATTCTGTAGTCAGTCATTCAGTGATGTTACAAAGTTGTATCAGAACTCCTTTTCCATTTATCTTACTATTTTAGACTAGTAGGAAGGAGACTATAATTGTGTCATCACTTGGTAAATATCCATTCTTGGAAGTGATCAACCCATATACAGGGAAATATCCAAGTGGCCAGAACTAGGATTGTTGTTCATGCTATTTCCATTAAAGTTTTTTTGATTTCGCCTTGAGTGATTGAAGTATTTTCCACTACTTACTAATTTAAGAGGTTTATAATAATCACCCTTGGCCTGATATGATAAGGATAAATTAGTATATGTATCATTATAGGCACATAGGAATTTACATGCCATGCATATTCCATGCCATGTAGTTTGAATTGTTAGGTTGTTTGAAATTGCCGATGTACCTTGTGTGCCATTTTCCTTCCCATTCTATTCCATGTTTACTTGTTATAACTTGTGATTATTTTGGAATGTTTTATTTATTGCCATGTTTAGGTGACTTATTTAGTGTTATTTCTTTAATTTACATGCTTCTGTGTTGTTTATCATAGGCTGAAAATTTTGGTTCCGATTAAAAGGGGAGTCAATTTCCAGCTTGTAAGGTTTATGAGCACTTTATGAAATGGAAAATTATGACCCAAAAAACCAAGAAATTGTAATTTTACCTTATATATTCATAGTATTTTGAATAAATGTTAAGTTATTGAAATTTCATTTTATCTTAAATTAATTAGATGCGGTTAAATGGGAACCAATATCTAATTAGTGAAGTGTATGAGCACTTTATGAATTGGAACAGGGTGACCCATATAATCAAATAATAGTAGATACAACTTTTATATTTTAAAATATTTTGACCTTTAATGTTTAAATTTCCTCATTGAGGATCATACCTCTATTTCTTGGGATTAATTCCCCATGTGGCTAATTTCATAAGTGCACAACTAGACCCAAGTAGGTCATTTGGGGCATGTTGTTAATAAAATGGAACCGATAAATGTGTTTTAAAAATCTAAGTTATTAATTTGTTTGGGTTTCTTTACTTGAATCCAAAATGGATTAAAGGGACCATATTATGTCACCTTTTCCTTAAAATTCTTAATGACAAACCCCATGGGGGTAATTCAATCTATATGAAGTTGGTTAATTAAATCTTCCACTTTTTAGGCGTATTCTTCTTAAAAATACCCCATTTAATTAATAAAAGTCCTTTAAATATATTTATATTCTCTTGTGTGATGCCTTATAAATAAATGAGTAGTGTTTAAAATGGGTTTATGTGATAAAATGGACTAATTATAATAGTATGACACTAAAAAATAATGGTTTAGAAGGTGGATTAAAATACCTAGCCTATTTTTCATTGTAGCTAGTGTTGGGTTCTTTTAAAACTAAAATTTAAAATATTTAAATAATCCTTGAGTTTTGGCTTGATGCCTTCAAAGTAAACCTTAATAGGTGTTTTAGTATTTAAACCTCATGTAAGGGTAGTTGAGTTCTTTCTTGAGTTTTTCCTTGAAATAGAGCATGATAATTTTTATAAGTTTCTCCCTTAACTGAATCTAAATAATAGTCCCTTAGGCCTAATGAACCTTATAGGTGTGAGCTATTCCTGGGTACATTTTTTCTATATCAATAAAGTGGATAGCCCATTTTAGGTAGTTCCCTTAGATCTTAATAACCCTTGATTGTTGTTGCAAGAAATTTATCTTGGGTGGTACTATTTGGGTTCCATAGTCCTGTGTAGGACTCTTAGTTTCTAAAACGACACCCATGTTTTGATGGGTGGTTGTGTGTTATTTGATACTTACACTGAGTATGAGCATTTATAAATTCTCAGTTCTAGTAGGATAGATATTCCAAGGACATGATCAACCACTTAGTAGGTCATGTGACCCTTCTTCCTCCTTTCTAGTGATGGACAACACGATACATCATCAGTCAGCTTAATAGTCATACATAGTAGTATGACTTTGGGTTCAATATTTTGTAGGCCATAAAATAATTGAATACATATGGATGTTTTTAACTATGGATTGTGTCCCAGATGTGTCAATTTGATTCTAAAACCTCAGGGTAGTATGCATTAATGTTGGTGGTGCCCATCGAGTGCTAAATGATGTAAGAAACCACTTTAGTTCAGTATAATCATTGAGCCTTGTTCTATTCAGTACGTTCTAGGATTGTCTCCATAGTATAGTGACCTAAAATTTAAATTAAATAAAGTTATTCCCAATGTTTGGGATGATGTTTTAAGGAGAATCATTCATTGACACATTGTTTGGTTGTTTTAGATTCTACACCTAATGCCTTGACATGTGGGAACATGACTTAGATAAGCATCACATGTGCGTCTTGGTGTGAATCTAATATAGTGATCTTAAGTGGATGGTTATCTACATATCTTAGGTTAAACATTTGTTTAAGAATTATGGACACCACTAGGACCTATGGTCAATGGTCGATAGGGTGTGTGTTGTGAAATGAGATCCTTATCTCTATTAAATTCAACTGATAAGGTCACTCTGAAGGTGGGGATAATCTAATCAATTATGGTTAAATGTGTCCTTACAAGAAGGAGAAAATCCTAGAGGACCCTTTCAAAATGGTCTAACTTTCTCAAAATTTCATATGTCTAGTAATCCTTCATTAAGTCTATTCTTTCTTGAGAGCATGATAGTGAAGTGCTTCGCTGTACGCACAACCTGTGAAGACACTGTTGACCTGGAATGGGATAAAGTGGTTTTTTTAGGTGAACATTGGATGAATTAGGTGGTGAAGGTATCATGGTTAGGTTGTAAATTCATCAACATATGTATCCAATCTCTTCTAAGGAATTCGTCCTATAAATTTTTGATAGTCCTTCCCTATGCTTTTGGCAGGGTTGGTTTGAAAACGTATAGATCACTCCATCGTCTTTATGGTGAAAGTGTCTCAGATCCTTTATGGTGATCATTAAAAACCTATTAGTGTACTGTCGTATTTAAGGAGACGATTCCCCTATCTTTGTATCATATGTGCACAATTATAGAGTGTTGGTCTTGCACCATGCTAATGTTTTAAAACACTATTGGGTTTGTTTGGGTGGTTTTATCAGAGTTGCGCTTCAAAATCATGGTTGTTATTAAAGGATTGGTTAGTACCAAGTGATAACTAGGTTACCAAGTAGGAATTACTTGGATGGGATCATAAAATCTATTTATTTTCCTTTTATCTTGAACACTAGGTGGCTGCCACTTTAGGTTCAGTCAATGCTCTTGAGGTTGGATGTTTGACTTTTACCAATGCCTTCCTCATAAGTGCTGAACATGGTTTTATTTGGATGAGCTCCTTGGATTCCAGTTGTTGAATTCGAGGTTATCCCAATTTTCTATCAGGATCAGAAGGGGTGTTTAATCATTATGATCCAAATATCCAGGATCGAGAACGTTCCTATGCTTCTACTAGGGCATGATAGTTTAAATGAGAATTTTGAATAGAGACATCATAGAAAAAAGTTTCATGCTTTAATGTTCATGCTCGAAGAGGTCTTGAGGTGTCTTTATCTAGAGGCATCGTGTTTAGATTTTTAAATGCACCAACTTTCTAAGTTGGGTTCCTTGAGGGTTGTTGACCAGGGATGGTGAGACTTAATATTCCTCTCTCTTACCGTATGTAGTCAGCGAGGAACCGCTTCTTGAACTTGTTGGGTAATATGGGTGAAAGGTTGATGTCGACCATTGTTTTTTATGGAAAGGTCATCATTATTAGTTTAAATGAGTTTAGTTTGGAATCGACCCTTTGATTAAATCATGTCTCATGTCATGAGCACTGTTGAAACGCTACAAGCACGTTTTGGAAAAAAATATGATGGTAGAGATATAGTATTTCAGAGTTGGACCTTAAATGATTGAACCTATGGTGGTAGAACCATAGGCTGGTTGGTTGAAGAGACGAGGATGTGATCTTATCTCAGGTGGGATGTGTAAGAAATTTTTTTGACTCAGGTATGGATCCTTTTAAATTTTATTCTAACTCTTGTTTATATACCTTTTTCAGATTCTTAACGAGTTCATGAAGGTCAAAAGGGTGTTTGAGGCTTGTTCGGTGCCCGAAGCCCATCATTTTGTAAAAAAATGTCCCTTTCATATGGTTAGGGTAAAATTTTCTTGGAGGACACACAATTAGTCTAAATCATGTAGATGATCTATATTTTCAGGCAGTTCCATATCATATGGTTGTCACACGATTTCAAAAATCATGCAGCCTAACCATGAAAGTTCCCCCTTTTCTCTAAGTACCCATTCATGGTTTGCACACGATTTGGTAAACTGTGCACATGCTAATTTTTGGGTAATTTTATGGTTCTACCATTAATGATCTAATTATCCCCCTCCTTCCCTAATCCGATTTCCAATGGGATGAACCTCCATTTTCTTCCATTTTAGAGGCCTTTGAAGGCTTAAGCTTGAGATTGAGAGATCTACTTCATCTAAGATCTGATTGAGTTTCCTTTTTTCATGTTGGATGTACAGCGGTAAGTACTTGAGTCTTATTAGTCCATTCATTGTTTCTCTTTATCTCTACCTAATTATCAAGGTGTGATTCCTTATACTCATTTTTCAGATCTACTCTAATCTGGTCCAAATTAGAAGTCAATAATGTATGGGGAGAGTCATATGAGTACGTGGTGGGTGGTCTATAACTCATACCCCAAGTTCATTGATTTTGGAATTAACATGTGGGGCTCGCTTATTTCATCAGGAGCCATTTATTAAATTTATATTCCATAATTATATTCATTAGAACCATATTTTATTCTATTTATATAAATGTGATTAGTTTTTGATGGTTATATTTATAACGCACAACACCCCATGTAGGGTAATATGTGATAATTGGGTTTTTAGTGTTTTGACACTTTTGAGCCACCATTCGGGTGTGTTTAAGCTTGAACACATTAATGGTAAGACTCCTTAAATTAATTTCCTATTAGATCATGAAATTTTGAATGGATTGTACCATGACACTTTCACTTGGCCTGCCTAAGTTAATTGCCTAAATATAATAAATTCATTAAAATGATATTATGGAAAGCATACTTAAGTATATGTATTCACCTTATTAAATGTAAAGGAATGTTTGATTTCACATCCATAGCACACATTTTCATGTTCATGGAAGTTAGTGGAGTGAACCTTATAAATTGAACTTGACTTACATGGTTTTAATTAAAAGGCTACATGCTACTTGGCCTTGTAAAACTAATGAAAGGCAGAGCTTGAACCAAGTGAATTTGTTAATGGCATAGTTATAATATGAAAAAATTAATTACAGTGAGTTAAATTTAAGGTGACTCTTTATGCACATGTACCTTGACATATTTATATGAAGGCTTGACTCGTGTTAGCTCTTGGATTCCCGATGGAATACCTTGGATACTCAAGGAAGTCATTCCAATTCAAGGATGTTGGTTGCCTTGGGTACGACCTACCTAGGAACCTGGTCATTTTCTACCTTTGGATGACCAATATGACACCATAGGATCCATTCATTATTATTAAAGGATGCCTCAGATACACTCCTTGGATCCAATGTTACTTGAGGTGCCTTGGTTACATCCTTGGGCCCAACCACTGCTTATCTCCCATGTTACCATGGATGTATTCTTTGGACTCAATTAGAAATATTATTGTGGGAATTCCTTGAACGATGATCCTTGGATTAAACTATTACCCCCTAAACTAGAATAATTTACTACTAAGTTAACAGACCCTGAGGTCTAGGTTTCCTTGGTGATTACCTTAGAACCACTTCCTATTTAGTTATCAATTATGGTTTCCTTGTTACATCTTGGAACCTTCACTAATTATACTACCATGAGTTGATGTCAGTGATGGATATGTATCACATGACTTGTTTATATAAATTGGTAATCAATTAATTAACAAACTGGTTATATGTTTAGACACTAACCCATGGATGAAGCAGGTACTTGTGTATTTAGTTACATTGTACTGCTTTACTTTATATATGCATGCTTTCACATTGTTAAATTTCCATTACACAGGACAGATATTATAGATACCATTGGTGGTGGCCTACTGAGATTTATCATACACCCTCTCTGGGTGCTGTTTGGTACCCATGGCAGATTACATGTATGAAGTTGTTGATAAAGGGAAGCATAATGCTTCAGATACTTGATTTCTTTCTTTTCTCGGAAGGAGTTGGTAGCAGATGACTAAGCTATAGCTCAAGATTCTTGGGATAGTTTATGTATTTCCTTTACTACATTGGGTTTTTCAGGTATTCCTGCTACTTATTATCCATATTTTCTAGCTTTCTAGTGACATGACATATATCATCATCAACTATTGTATGTTATTCCAATTATTCTAGTTATTGTTATCCTTGTCTCTTTCTTCTGTGTCATCTATTTATTTATACTGCTTCTGCTACTTACCTCTATTTATAATTATCCATTTGTGATACACTATGGTGATGAGGTAATAGTTTCCCCATAGACACACCCTAGTCCCTCGCTTCTAGTCATCAGCCTCTAGCATTTAGGAAGATGCGATTGAAGCCATGTGACTCACCGGGATTGGGGAACCTCCTAAGTGGAATCCAGGTATGGGACGCCACAAAGTGGTATTAGAGGGGGTTTATTTTATTGATTTACTATTTGAAGACAGTAGTTAAGAGATTAGGAATGATTTGGACTTGGTCATAAGTTGTGCTTTGGTGTCATGAACCCATGTTCAGTGTAAAGGTTGAGTTTCCTAAATTATAACTATTGTTCTGATTTGGCCTATTATAGTTGATATCATTTCACCATTGGGTGACACACATGCTGCATGGTGTTGTTGATTATTATTATGATTGATATTATCTTTTATCCTTGGACCAATGATATGAGGGAAATGAGAATTGTGACATGAATCATAGTTAGCACCTATAATTTACATGTCATTCATATTCCCATGCCATATAGGTGCATTTCACTACTTTTATTGCTTGATATGCCTGTGATTGTTGAGTGATCCTTTATTGTATATATGATTGTGCTGCTTTTGGGCTACGATTGAGTGATTGCCTATTTCAATTCATGAGGTGTTATGGGACATCATGGGATGGAATGAGTAATTTACTAAATTGAGCCTTTTATTATAAATTCAAGTGGGTGTTAGTCCTAGTGATAAGGAGTATGGGCCCTGATTCATTGGGATAGAAAACTCATTTTAAAAGAACTTTGATTCAAGTTCTAAGAAGATGAAAACATAAAAGTGGAATGGTTTCATGTCTTTATCCTGCCTTGTCATGTTTATGAAAGGTAAAGGAGTGAACCTAGTAATTAAATGTTAAATGAAACAAAACAGTTTTCAGTAAATGGTGAGGAAAGTTATTATTAACCCTTCATCTACTAGAACACCTGAAACTAATATCTAAGCACTTACCAATACTTGTATACATAAGAAGGTTGTCAGGGGTAATATTCCCTAGGTAGTGATTTTTCTTACGTTTATCTTCCACAAGTGATGTTATCTTTATGATTATAAGTTTTTTGAGGCGCATTCTTGGAATTTGTAGACCAATGCTACAACAAAATCCTCATGTCATGTATTGGGAAGGTGGTGATGACCATGCTCCAAACATGGGGGGCCATGAGCTGCCAGTCTTACCTCCAGGAGTGCCACTTGAGGAAACACCTACTGTACCTGATCTGGGCACTAATGCCCAAGTATGTGATAGGTTTATATGTCTGATGAAATCCATGCATGGTGCTCCATGAGCTGCACCTACGATGACTGATCTGACTCATGAGTTTCAACTATAGCACCCTCCCACCTTTTTGGGGGATGAAGGTCCACATGTTTCTAAGTCTTGGATAGAGGAAACCATGCCTATCTTTGAGAATCTGGAGATACATCTAGAGAGAAGGTTCAAACTTGCTACTTACATGCTGTGGGATTCTGCCAAGCACTGGTGGGATGTGATTACGTAGGCTGGTCATCATTAAGGAATGTTATGTGTTGATTTAATGACTGCCTTCTATGATCAGTTCTTTCCTCATACATTGAGAGCTAATAGTGCTAGAGAGTTCATTCATCTTGAGTAGGGTTCTATGTCAGTTATGGAGTATTCACTGCATTTCATAGAGTTCCAGTTCTTTGCACCACTTCTCTATGGTTATGAGATTTTTCATGCTAGATGCTTTGAGGATGGGATCCAGTATTCCATCCGTACTCAAGTAAATGCTTTATGCCTACATAACTTTTATGAGATTGTAAATCAGTATCTAATCACCAAGTTCAACCTAAGGAACGATAACAGTACCAAACGTAGAGGATCAATGCTAATATAGACCAATAGTTCTTCAGGTGGCAGAAAGTGATCCCTAAAGGTTTCTCATTAGGGTAGTGGTAGCTAGGGTACCCATGTAGGTAGCCCTATAGTGTGTCACCAGTGAGGATGTATAGGAAATCTGAAGCCCCAGTGTAATAAAGACCCAATGGAGTTCCAGGCTTATGGTCATATGGGTAATATTCAACATTTTTTAGTATCCTTACATCATCTTCTAGTGGATGACATTATACACCAGTTCCACCTTTAGGGGTAGGTTATTTTATACTATGTAGGGAGGGGAGTTGGAGTAGCACCGGCAGGACTAGCCGAGGATGAGGTCGTGGCCATGGTAACCAAAACCTTGATCATCAGCAGTGCCAACATAGCATTTTTGATCATGGTAGTCCAACTATTGTAAAGGGATGTGGATCAGTTTAGTTGCATGCATTACAACCAATACCCAAGGATCAAGCTGCGATACCATCTATAGTACAAGGTTCTATTCTAGTATCCCCCACTATAGTATCTACTTTATTTGATATAGTTCCATCATGCTCTTTCATCTCTCTATCTATCGTGGAAATAATTTGACTAAAAATTCAGTGTTACTGTTGTGTAATGACCCTAGTTACACCATTAGGGGTATTATCCGAAGAAATATACCAATGTAGGGACTATCCCATTGAGGTAGGTAGTTAACATTTCTTGTGAGACCTCTTTGTTATCAAGATGATAGAATTTAATGTCATTATTAGGATGGATTGGTTTCATCTGTATCACACCTTTGTAGACTGATATCATCAAAGTGTATCATTTACATAACCATAGGGCAATAGTTATCTACATAAGGGTGATTGGTATGTACAGGCTAGTAGGGCCAGACTAGAGCATCATGGGATAGGTGGGGTAACTGCCCAGATTTCCAATCTCTTCGTGGAGGATCAAGGTTTAGGCCAGGTTGAATTCTCTCCAGTAGTAGATCATTTCAGGGTTGTTTTCCCCAAATAATTTTCTGGATTACCTACTGAGAGGGATATAAGGCCCCAGCCTTAAACCTTACTTAATCTTGAGTTATTACAAGATTACACATTGAGGATCTTTTCAGGTTTAGAGTTTTAGAGAATTAGATCATGAAACTTGCATTACATTTCACATTTAAACAAAGTGGTACATAAAAGATAGTATTCATTTTTCCCATCAACGGAAACATATTTAAAATAAAACATGGATTCTTTCTTGACACTTCCTTGACACTATCATCACATCATGTACCTTTCCCTTGACTTGTGAAAAACATTTCAAAAACTTGGGATGAGCATAAAAAGCTCAGTAAGGGTTATAAAAAGTATGTAAAGGAAACATGAGTACATATATAAATAAGAATGAAATCATACTTTACCCATAAAGCATAAGCACTTTAACATACCTCATAAAATCATGAATGAATCATAGAAATCATAAGACATAAAGGTTACTTGAGGCATTCATAACATTCTTACGTAGGGAGTAACCCTCTTGGTTACATTTGGAATACCCATCACAGTATATTCCCTAAATCTCTTTGGAGAAACCTTAACGTTTAACCCCTTCGCGTTACCCAATGCATTGGAGAGCTATCTCAGGATCACCCACCCTTAGTTTATCACGGAACCACCCGTCTTCATAAACAATGCCCAAGAACCATAACATAATCGTATCACATAAAACATGAATAAAGGAAACATAACATTTCCACATTACAATAATCATGATATGAAAACATCTAATAGAATCATTAAAACTCTATGAGAGAAATGTCCCTTTATACTTTGAAAATATTAAAAGAAGACATTTAGAAGAGATTTTAGAATCAAAGTGTCCCATACCACTTCAAAACTTTTGAAAGGGTTTTAAAAAATTCATGTCCATATAAATAAATCCTTAAAACCATTTTTAAAACATGGACATGGATGAAAAATGTTTAAAATAATAAATCTTTAAGACCATTTAAAACAATGTTTTAATAAAAGAGTCCTTTTCCATTTTGAACATTTAAAATTTAAGAAACATGAAAGTAGACCATTTTAAAAACATTTAAATGACTTGAGTATAGACATAATATGGATATTGAATGTCAAAGGGGCTGTATATACACTTTAAAAAGAATAAAAGTGCATATCATCAAGAAGTGTCTCAAGGAAGAGAAATTGAGACGTAATCCCATTCAAAGATCATGTCATTAGTGCAAGGATAAGTCAATGACATAATTATGTGTGACAAGTATAAATACACCCAATATAAGTGGATATTAAGTATAAAAAAACCAGAGGTCATTCACACATATTCATAGGATGACATATTCAATAACTACAAGTTGAACCCAAATAAATCGAAATTGGGTTAAGAAGTTCCCTTGTAAGAATTCGACAGCCTAACGGTGTCACTTTAAAATTCAGAAAATGAGTTGATGAGACAAAAATGGTATCTCATCACTTGGAAATAAATTTTACATCAATAAGGATATAGAATAACATATCCCAACATAATAATATGTAAATTAAAAGACCCAACAAAAGCAATCTTTTAAAAAGAGGAGGGTGAAAGGTTCCCTTACCGACTTGGGTATCTTTCGAAACATACACACCATGAAATAAGGACAATAAAACATTGATTTAAATAATAATAAACGAAATTATATTACACAAATATTAGAATAATGGGCATTATCTATACCACTCAACAGGAATGGTGGAAAATGCAGCATAAATCTCACAGGAATAAAAGTGAGATGAAAAATCCCTTACGAAAACTCGGCAGCCTAACGGCGCCACTTAAAACTTCCAAAAATGGATTGACGAGATCAAATAGGGTCTCTCATCACATGGACATAAAAATTAAAGAAAGATGAATATAAAATAACATCCTCTAACATAAGAACATGGAGCATAAAAGAAATGATATAAAAGAGAGTACTTGTAAAGAAAGAGAGAGGTAGGATTCCCTTACCTCGTGTCCGACATGACTCGATCGTTCTTTAATCTCCTGAATAATAAAATTTGGTCAATTTATAATTTCTTAAGGACATCCTTTAAATATTATTATTCAGTTCATATCACATATTATAATTTTATAATAATTGGTTTATAAAGTGAGTTTAAATCAGACGTTTTTGTCGATGTTCAGTACATGAGTAAAAATTGAACTTGTTGGAAAATAATTTTCCATGTAGTTATAGGTACATCATCTCCAGAATAGTATTTATGTTTTGAATATAATATATATCCATTATATATTCATTTTATACTATTCCATAGCATTTGGAGATAAAAAATTAAAAGCACCGTTCATGGAGACGGTAGGCCGTACGTACGCATGAACGCTACTTTCATTTTTTGTCATATTAATGGAATTAAAACAGAATGAGAGATATATATATTATAATTATAGAATGATATACATCATTTAGATGTAATATATTACATATATATCCATTATATATATGTACTTATAATAGTTCATAACATTTGGAGATAAGAAATGAAATGTACCGTTCATGGAGACGGTAAGCCGTACGTACGCATGAACGCTACTTTCATTTCTTTTTTTTGTATTCAATGGAATGAAATAATAATGATATAAAGGTATATTATAATTTCATTAGGATAAAATATGTAATACCATTAATTCCATCCTTTATACATCCCACATATGGCATTAACGAATCAAATCACTTTGAGGGGGCGGTAGTCCGCACTTCCTAAAATGAAGATATCGCGTTTACCCATAATGGAAACCATAAAGGTATGCCATAAATTAAAAATACAGAAGATTAAGGAAAAAATAAACATATTATATATCATATATAAATATAGTGACATCTTAATGGACACCTTTGAAGGTGTTAAAAGAATATTGAACAATCATCATTTCGTGAGGCAGTAATTCGCCATCCACAGAAACAGTATGTTCTTTAACCATTAGACAAAGGTGTGTGTAAGTGTAGATCGGATACTTCACATAACAATATCCTAGTATATTGAAGATACTGGTGTTGTTACAAAAGAAAAGAATAAAAAGAGTTTAGGGGGTTGGAGAAGAAAAATAAAACAAAAGAACACAAGGGAAGACATTACCTTTAAATCGGGTAACTTCCTTTGATTTGAGCTCAAAGGCTTCCTTGGAAAGGTTTATGCCCAAAGTGAGGCTTCAATGATGAATATATTGATGTGGAGAGATGAAATGGACAGGGGTTGGCCGATCCAAAGGCTTGAGAGGTGTGTGTAAGGTGGTAGAGGTGGGGGCCTTTTATAAGAGGAGAGGAGGGCACTCTTGGAAAGTTATAAAATATTACTTTATTATAAAATGATTTTTGGATTTAAAAGGTCCCAAAAGGATATATTTCGAGGATAAGGTGATAAGGTTTCGAAATCCACCCATACAATAGGTTTGTGACAAGTGTAAGTTATAGTTTTAACATTATCTTTTCATTTTATTTAAATCCCTTATTAATGAGGTAATCGCTGCATCATCATGATGTCATAAATAATTTAATTTATTTAATTTCTAAAAATTATAAAAAAATATCATGATGTAGGAAATATTTTTAGATTTTAATGAATATTTATAGTAAAAAATATGACTTGTATAACCCCATTTAAAAATTGTTTTAGTAAAACATCTCATGTTTGTGACATTTTAATTTTAACTTTAAATAAAAAGGTATTTATGTCATTTTCCAACCAAAGTGGATCCATGGGGTCCCCAAGTTGACCCATGGATTGTATTTTTCGGCCATGACACATCCAATGAGGGTAGGACATGTGTCAAGTTCATTTCATATTATTAAAACATTATTTTTACCTTAAATTACACTAATTACCTCTAATCGTGATTAAAAAACATAAAAGTTACTATTCACCAAAAAATTATTTTAATCCCATTGAACCACATTTTACTTCCTAATGACAACCATGTATGTCAGATTTTTGAAATTCAAAACACAGAAGTGGTAAAGTTTCATTTAAATGAAAAATCAGTTTTTTAAGTACCACTTTGTGGTTTCACTATTCATCAAAAATTGAAGTTTTTCAGAATAATACCAAAACTTAACCCTAAGCTATATTTGATATTCCGAATTCAAAAATGATGACTATTTTAAAAAATTCAAATCTAATAAGTTACATTAATTAATTTAATAATTAATTCCCGCTGTCATGACAAATAGCGTGTTTTTATGAAACAATATATATCAAAAGATTGACACTAGTTTAAGTCCAATTTCGAAGTGAAATTAATTTCAACAACCACTATTGGATTAAATGGTAAATATATATTCTAATTTAACTTTAAAACCAATTCAAAAGATAATCTAATCATATAAATAAATTAGATTAAAAAGTGGTTTTGAATTAAAATACAACATTTTTCACTATTCATTAAAAAATGAACTTTATCGGAAAAATACCAAAAATTTACACAAATTAAATTTTGATGTCCCGATTCCAAAAAAGAATTTATTTTTTTCAAATATAACACATAAAATTGTCAAAAAGTGGATTTAAAAGAGGTTCTCCATCAAAAGGCGGTTAATCGACCTTTTAAAGAATATTAGAATGTTTACGCTTAAAATTGGATTCATTAGAATTTTTAATCCCCTAACATTTATTGTAATAAGTAAAAATATTTGACAAACATATATAATCATTTTGTAGTTAGTTATGTTCATTCCCGTCATTACAACAACTAGGCGTTAACTACCATTTAAAGTAATATTATTTTATTATTAGAGTGCAACGTAAGATTCCCAAGAAACTCATTATTGCGTATTGGGTATGCCATCGAGCATAGAGTCCCCTTTAAAGTAATATTAATATTTTATTCAAAAATATGGATAAATGTGAAAATTTCATATTCTTTATTTACCTGGGGTGTTACATCCTTCCCCTCTTTTGGTAATTGCGTCCTCACAATTTTAAAATTGGGCTTGGAAACTTCATTGAAAATCCCACATCAGAACAAGTGTCAGTAAAACAATCACTTTAAAATAAACAAAGAGAAGTACAAAGGTCACCCGAGTTAACCCATACTAGGATTCCATGTAGGAAAATATGGATATGGAGGAGAAAACAAAGGGTCATGTTCTGATGGAGAGTGATTGTAAACATGTCTAGGAGAAAGTTAACCATAAGAAAATCACAAACTTGTGATGGGTTAAACGGTATTCGATTCCCCAGTAGGAAAAGTTAACAGACAACATTTTTGTTTTAAGTTACTCTTCATTGAGGAATTTATTTTTGAGCTTAACTAAATCATAATGAAACATACTTACTTGTCACGTAGACTTTCAACTTTTACTAGATTCCTTAATCAAACTCATATTTTCTCCAAAATACGAGTATTTAGGAAGACTTGTTCTCATTAAGAGTACTATAATCAACTTCTTTAGAATCAACTAATCTACAAAAGAGAACTATATATTTCCCATGTATTTAGAGAAAATACAAAACCAAAATTGTTAGTATGAGATCAGATAATCGACAAAAGTATAATCCTTTATAAAAATAAAATCTATTCTTAATCTCCAAAATTTGTCCAAAAAAACCCAAAGTTCAACGAAGACCATTCAATAAACAATTGTCCATAAAATTCTTCAAAGTAAACCAAACTAAGATTGAAACCCTAATATTTAAAGGATTTAATCACATAGTCTTCCAAGGTACAAATTAACTTTTATCTCCAAATAACATCAGTTGCTCTTAAATTCTCATATTGAAAAGTAATTAACCTAATCACATATCCTCCATGATAGGTTAATCATTTCCATAGATAACCCAAAATAAACTTACTCTTGATTCCAAAAATCATCTAACTAAAAAGAATTAGTCAAACTAACCAGGGACTTCACGTAGTCCAATGGTAGGCGATAAATACCAATAACACTTTGGTTGTGGGTTCGATTCCCGCAGCTTTGTCTGACGCGATGGGTTGCCACACGGTCTGCGTGTTGTCCTTTTTCCAAAACTATATAATTCTTAAAACATTCCCCAAAATGAGATAAAATCTTCAAAATAATCATAACATATTTTAACCTCAAGTTTATCTCATGCCTTTCATTTTCCATCATAACATATAATAACCCATAATTACCTCAAAAGTAAGGATCATATAAACCCTAATGGTTACCTTTATAATTATTACCTGAACTTCCACATCGATTGGTCATATCGTACATGATGCATAACAGAACATACCAAGGTTCAAGTGGTTGATCATGACTCCTTGATAGTTGGTTTAGAACAACCACGAGTTTCCTCATTGAATCCCCCATTTCATCTAGTCTCTTAATCAGAGAACCACCACAGTTTCCTTCAAACCTATTGTCACTTTGGTGCCTTCTAGATCCATCCATTCACTAAAAACAGAAATGTTAGTGTGAGTATATCAACAAAACCATCATGTACTAATGAGAAAGATATACTTACTCATTCACTTTATCTAAAAAATATGACTCTTTCTGAAATCCTAACCATTATGGTAATGTCACTTATGCTTAAAGAATACACCAACCTCTAAAGTCATCTAAACTGACCTCTGATACCAACTATAAGGCCCCAGCCTTATACCTTACTTAATCTTGAGTTATTACAAGATTACACATTGGAAATCTTTTCAGGTTTAGAGTTTTAGAGAATTAGATCATGAAACTTGAATTACATTCCACATTTAAACAAAGTGGTAAATAAAAGACAGTATTCATTTTTCTAATCAACGGAAACATATTTAAAATAAAACATGGATTCTTTCTTGACACTTCCTTGACACTATCATCACATCATGTACCTTTCACTTGACCTGTGAAAAACATTTCAAAAACTTGGGATGAGCATAAAAAGCTCAGTAAGGGTTATAAAAAGTATGGAAAGGAAACATGAGTACATATATACATAATAATGAAATCATACTTTACCCATAAAGCATAATCACTTTAACATAACTCATAAAATCATGAATAAATCATAGAAATCATAAGACATAAAGGTAACTTGAGGAATTCATAACATTCTTACGTAGGGAGTAACCCTCTTGGTTACATTTGGAATAACCATCACAGTATATTCCCTAAATCTCTTCAGAGAAACCTTAACGTTTAACCCCTTCGCGTTACCCAATGCATTGGAGAGCTATCTCGGGTTCACCCGCCCTTAGTTTATCACGGAACCACCCGTCTTCATAAACAATGCCCAAGAACCATAACATAATCATATCACATAAAACATGCAAGTAGGATAAAATATGTAATAACATTAATTACATCCTTTATACGTCTCATATATGGCATTAACGAATCAAATCACTTTGAGCGGGCGGTAGGCCGCACTTCCTAAAATGAAGATATCACGTTTACCCATAATGGAAACCATAAAGGTATGCCATAAATGAAAAATACAGAAGATTAAGGAAAACATAAACATATTATATATCATATATAAATATAGTAACATCTTAATGGCCACCTTTGAAGGTGTTAAAATAATATTGAACAATCATCATTTCGTGAGGCAGTAATTCGCCATCCACAGAAATAGTATGTTCTTTAACCATTAGACGAAGGTGTGTGTAAGTGTAGCTCGAATACTTCACATAACAACATACTAGTATATTGAAGATACTGGTGTTGTTACAAAATAAAATAATAAAAAGAGTTTAGGGGGTTGGAGAAGAAAAATAAAACAAAAGAACACAAGAGAAGACATTACCTTTAAATCGGGTAACTTACTTTGATTTGAGCTCAAAGGCTTCTTTGGAAAAGATTCTGCCCAAAGTGAGGCTTCAATGATGAAGATATGGATGTGGAGAGATTAAATGGGAAGGGGTTGGCTGATACAAATGCTTGAGAGGTGTGTGTAAGGTGGTATAGGTGGGGGCCTTTTATAAGAGGAGAGGAGGGCACTCTTGGAAAGTTATAAAATATTACTTTATTATAAAATGATTTTCGGATTTAAAAGGTCCCAAAAGGATATATTTCTAGGATAAGGTGATAAGGTTTTGAAATACACCCATCCAATAAGTTTTTGACAAGTGTAAATTATAGTTTTAACATTATCTTTTCATTTTATTTAAATCCCTTATTAATGAGGTCATCGCTGCATCATCATGATGTCATAAATAATTTAATTTATTTAATGTCTAAAAATTATAAAAAAAATATCATGATGTAGGAAATATTTTTATCTTTTAATGAATATTTATAGTAAAAAATATGACTTTTATAACCCCATTTAAAAATTGTTTTAGTAAAACATCTCATGTTTGTGACATTTTAATTTTAACTTTAAATAAAAAGGTATTTATGTCATTTTCCAACCAAAGTGGCTCCATGGGGTCCCCAAGTTGAACCATGGATTTTATTGGTCTTCCATGACACATAAAATTAGGGTAGGACATGTGTCAAGTTCATTTCATATTATTAAAACATTATTTTTACCTTAAATTACACTAATTACCTCTAATCGCGATTAAAAAAACATAAAAGTTACTATTCACCAAAAAATTATTTTAATCCCATTGAACCACATTTTACTTCCTAATGAAAACCATGTATGTCAGATTTTTGAAATTCAAAACACAGAAGTGGTAAAGTTTCATTTAAACGAAAAATCAGTTTTATAAGTACCACTTAGTGGTTTCACTATTCATCAAAAATTGAAGTTTTTCAGAATAATACCAAAACTTTACCCTAAGCTATATTTGATATTCCGAATTCAAAAATTATGTATATTTTAAAAAATTCAAATCGTATAATTTACATTAATTAATTTAATAATTAATTCCCACTGTCATGACAAATAGCGTGTTTTTATGAAACAATATATATCAAAATATTGACACTAGTTTAAGTACAATTTCAAAGTGAAATTAAATCCAACAACCACTATTGGATTAAATGGTAAAAATATATTATAATTTCACTTTAAAACCAATTCAAAAGATAATATAATCATATAAATAAATTTTATTAAAAAGTGATTTTGAATTAAAATACAACATTTTCACTATTCATTAAAAAATGAACTTTATCGAAAAAATACCAAAAATTTACACAAAGTAATTTTTGATGTCCCGATTCCAAAGAAGAATTTTATTTTGTCAAATATAACACATAAAATTGTCAAAAAGTGGATTTAAAAGAGGTTCTCCATCAAAAGGCGGTTAATCGACCTTTTAAAGAATATTAGAATGTTTACGCTTAAAATTGGATTCCTTTGCATTTTTAATCCCCTAACATTTATTGTAAAAAGTAAAAATATTTGACAAACATATATAATCATTTTGTAGTTATTTCTGTTCATTCCCGCCATTACAACAACTAGGAGTTAACTACCATTTAAAATAATATTATTTTATTATTAGAGTGCAATGTAAGATTCCCAAGAAACTCATTTTTGCGTATTGGGTACGCCATCGAGCATAGCATCAACTTTAAAGTAATATTAATATTTTATTCAAAAATATGGATAAATGTGAAAATGTCATATTCTTTATTTACCTGGGGTGTTATAGGGAGGTCAAGTTTATGATTGAGCTTATTCCAGGAACAACTCCAGTGTCCATTCCTACATATAGAATGGAACCTACTGAGCTTCAGGAGATCAAGAGGTAGTTAGAGAACTTGGAGGCCAAAGGTTTTATACGACCTAACACTTACTCATGGGGTTCATTTTGATTTTTGCTAAGAAGGCGGATGTGACCCTTTATCTTTGCATGGATTATAGAATTTTGGGACATATTACAGTAAATAACTAGTATCCAATTCCTCGAATAGATGATCTATTTTACCAGCTATGAGGATATAGGGTCTTCTCTAAGATCGACATGAGATCGGGCTATCATCAGGTGCAAGTCAGGTCATCATACATACCTTGTACAAATTTCCATAGTAGGTATGGTCTTTATGAGTACCTAGTTATGTTTTTTGTCTTACAAAAATGACTACCATTTTCATGGATCTGATGAATATGGTGTTCCATCCCTATTTGGATTCTTTTGTCATAGTCTTTGTAGAATAAATCTTGGTGTATTCTCACACTCGTAGAAACCATTCCAAGCACCTTGAGATCATTCTGATTACACCAAGAGAGAATCATATTTATGCTAAGCTTGATAAGTTTCATTTGTAGATTGAAAATTTTCACTTCTTGGGTCATATTATCTCATAATCATAAGTCTATGTTGACCCATAAAAGGTGAGCGTGGTGGTTTCCTAGAAGAAACCCAAGAACTTGTTTGATATACGAAGTTTCTTGGGGATGGATGGATATTATAGGTATTTCATACAGAACTTATCATACCTTTATTCACCTCTTATTGGCCTTACAAATAAGGGTGTTACATTCTTATGGTAAGAAACATGTGAGAAATCCTTTCAAGATATGAAAGAGAGGCTTGTATTAGCACCTATTATGATTATTCAAGAGCCTAGAAGAGGTTATATCATCTTTTGTGATTCATCAGGCATAGAACTAGGAGCAGTGATGATGCAGGATAGTGGAGTCATTGTGTACAAATCTCGGTAGCTGGGGACTCATGAGAGAAGTTACCCAATACACGACATTGAGCCAACAATAGTTTTCCATTTCTTATATTGTAAGAGACACTATCTTTTTGGTGAGTGATTTGTTGTGTACCCAAACCACAAGAGCCACAAAATATATCTTTTCATGATGTGACTTGAACATTAGATAGTGAATATGGATTGAATATCTTCAGTCATTAAATTTCAAGATTGCATATATGCTTTGAAAGGGAAATGTAGTCACTGATGCACTGAGTCAAAAAACTCATACACAAGTCATATGGTAAGACAGTGATGAATGTAAGTTAATAAACCTATTTTCTAATCTATATATGGAGTTTCATGAAACTCATGAGTAGTCTTACCTCTCATCTTTGACAGTTACCTATTCCCTCCAGAAGGTGAAGGGTATAACATTTTCAGGTCTTGAGGGCTTGGTTCTCTATGAGAGTATATCAGGAGCTGACCCACATCCATATTGGTTTGTGGATAGAGACAACATACTGCATATTCATGGGCCTATATGTGTTTCTAAAAATATGAGACAAGAGTTGATGCAATAGTCCCATGATTCTCATTGGGATTTCATTTATGCATCTCCAAAATTTATTGAGATATGCGATGCCAATATTGGTGGCCTAGGATGAAATGTCAGATAACAGGCTTTATCACTACATGTTCCACCTGTTAGCAGGTGAAGGAAAATAACCAGAGACCTAAAGGTTTGTTATAGATTCTTCCAATCCTGTAATGAAAATGTGAAGATATTTCAATGGATTTCATAGCCATCTTACCTAGGTCACTGAGGGGTAGTGATGTTGTATGGGTAGTTATTGACTGATTAAAAAAATCATCCCACTTCATTCCTATTCAAGATACCTTATTATTTTACAAGATAATAAGACTATATGTTAGTGGGATCATAAGACTACATGGGTTCCCTCGTACTATCATTTCAGATAGGTATTCTTGTTTCACATCATAGTTCTGACAGGGGTTGCAAAAATCTATGGGTACACATGTGCCTCCAAGAAAAACATTTCACCCTCAGGTTGATGGGAAGTTAGAACGGATGATACACGTTATAGAAGACATTCTCCAGGAATGTTTCCTTGATTTTATTAGTTCTTGGGAGAGTCATATACCTCTCATTAATTTCTCCTATAATAACATATTTTAGGTGATAATTCAGATTTCTCATTTTGAGGCCCTATATTATAGGCCATGTCGTTCACCCATGTTCTAGCTAGAGGCTGGTGAGGCAGCTGTACTAGGTCCTTGTCTTGTACAAGAGACTTTAGAGAAGGTTAAACTGATTAGGAAGCATATGACTACTACTTAGTCTAGACAAAAAAATTATTCCAATCGCTATTGAAGACCTCTTGAGTTTGAGGTCGGGGATCATGTTTTCTTATGGGTATCAATAACAGATAGTTACAGAAGTAAGGGAAGCTATCACCTTATTATGTAGGGCACTTTGAGATCTTAGAAATAGTCAGGCCGATGGCCTATCTGTTGTTATTATCTCAGAGGTACTGTGCTATGCACAAGTCTTCCACATTTCATAGCTTCACTATTATCATGCTGATCTATCTCATACTTTTGATCTCAAGGGATTTGATCTTAATGATAATGATTCTTTTGAGGAGTATCCTATACACATCATTTACAGGAGCATGAAGGCTCTTCGAGGCTAGTCTATTCATCTATTATGAGTACTATGGTAGCACGTACATGTATAGGATGAGACTTAGGAGAGAGTTACCAATGCACGTGCTTAGTGGCTAGAGCTATTATATGAAAGTGTTTCACCACCCTTGGAAGTTAAAATTGGGGATGAGTTACTTTAAGGGAGGAAGACTATAAGAACTTGGTTTTTGACTCAGGTATGGATCCTTTAAATTTTGGTCTAACTCCTATTTATGGATCATTTTCAGATGCCTAATGATTTCATGAAGATCACAGGGGTGTCTGGAGCTTGTTCAGAGCTCAAAGCCCGAATTTTTTGAAAAAATAGCCCTGTCACATGGTTAGGGTAAACCGTACAGAGAGGAAACATGGTTAGTCTAAACTATATAGATGGTCTACATTTTCGGGCAGTGCCATATCACATAGTTGGCATATGGTTTCTCAAAATGTGCAGCCTAACCATGCAGGTGCTCCTTTTTCTCCATGTATCAATGCATGGTTTTCTCATGGTTCCATATATCCAAACCGTGCACAAGATAATTTATGGGTAATTTTATTATTCTACCCTTAATGATCTAATTATCCACCTATTTCTTCCCTAATCCGATTTCCAGCGGGATGAACACCCATGTTCTCCCATTTTGGAGCTCTTTGAAGGCCTAAGCTAGGGATTGAGAGATCTCCTTCATCAAAGATCCAATCAATATTATATTTGTCATGTTGGATGCACAACGGTATGTTCTAAAGTCTTATTAAGTCTTTCTTTGTTTCTCTTTATCTTGACCTAGTTATCGAGGTATGATTCCCTATACTTGTTTTTTATATAAAATCTAATCTAGGGTGAATTAGAGGTCGATATTGGATGGGTAGAGTAGTACGAGTATGAGGTGGGTGATCTATAACTCATCCCTCATGTTTGTTGATTTTGGAATTGATGTGTGGGGCCCACCAATTTCATTGGATTCCATTTATTGAATTTATATATATATTTTTAAAAGGTAATGCTTTGGTCAAAGACCAAATCACAATTTATTGATAGTCAAAAAAGGATTACAAGAGGTGAAAAGATGGTATTTTTTTACAATCTCTATAAAAAAGATATAATAAATCAGAAGGAATAGAGTCTAGCCAAGTCATGGTCTGATGAACTACTTTGTTGGCAAGAGAATCAGCAACGACATTCACTTCACGATAGGAATGAGTAGCTTAATAATTTATCCCATGAAGCAAGTTTAGATAGTTCATCCAACGAGCGGTAAGAGTCCATGCTAGATGGATGTTGCCATTCCAGATGGCATGGATGATAGTGGTTGAATAACTTTCAATCCATTTATTGAATTTATATGCCATACTTATATTCATTAAAATTGTATGGTTATGTTATTTACATAAATGTGATTAGTTGTTGTTGGTTATATTAATAGCACACAACACCCCATGTTGGGTAACATTCCATAACCGGGTTTTTAGTGTTTTGACACTTTTGAGCCACCGTATGAGTGTGTTCGAGCTTAACCACACTAATGGTAAGCCTCCTTACATTAATTGCCTATTGAATCATGAAATTGTTAATGGATTGTATTATTTCACTTCCACTTGACCCACCTAAGGTAAGTTCTTAAATGTAAGTAATTCATTCAAATTATATCATGGAAAACATAATTAAGTATATGACTTGTCCTTATTAAATATAAAAGTAATGTTTGGTTGCATGTCTATATCACACCTTTCCATGTTCATGGAAGGAAGTAGAGTGAACTTTATTAATTGAACATGACTTACATCGTTTTAATTAAAATGTTGTATGCTACTTGGCCTTGTCAAAGTAATGAAAGGAAATTCTTGAACTAAGTGAATTTGTTAATAGAATAGTTATCATATGACCAAATTAATTGTAGTGAGTTAAATGTAAGGTGAATCTTTATGAACATAGACTTTTAAATATTTTTAGGAAGGATTAACTTGTGTTAGTTCTTGAATTACCGAGGTAATGCCTTGGGTACTTGAGGATGTCATTCCAATTTAAGGATGATAGTTTTCTTGGGAGAGAACTACTCAGGAACCCGATCCTTATCTAAATTTGGATTCCTGATATGACATTGTAGGATCCATTAATTATTATTACAAGATGCCTCATATACACTCCTTGGATCTAGTGTGACTTTAGGTGCCTTGGTTAAATCATTGGTCCCAACCACTACTTATCTCTCATTTTAACTTGGTTGTATTCCTTGGACTCAATTATAAATATTATTGTGAGAATCCCTTGGATGATGCTCCTTGTATTACACTCTTACCCCCTTAGCTAGACTCATTTACTACTGAGTTATCATCCCTTGAGGTATAGTATTCCTTGGTGATTACCTTGAAACCACTTCCTATTTAGTTATCAATTATGGTTTCCTTGCTACATCATAGAAACTTTACTAATTATACTACCACGAGGTGATTTTAGTTCTGGATATGCCTCAAGTGACTTGTTTATATAAATTGGTAATCAATTAATTAATGAACTGGTTATATGTTTAGACACACCTCAAGGGATGAAGCAGGTACTTGGGTATTTAGTTACATTGTACTGCTTTACTTTATATATGTATGATTACATACTATTACATTTCCATTACATGGACTAGATGTTATAAAAATCATTGGTGGTGTCCCACTTAGATTTATCTCACACCCTCTCTAGGCACCATTTGGTACATGGGGAAGATTATATGTATGAAGGTGTTGATAAAGGTAAGAATAATGCTTCAGACACTTGATTTCTTACTATGCTAGAATGGAGTTGGTAGCAGATGATAGAGTTTTAGCCCAAGATGATTAAGGTATTTTATGTATTTACTTTTCTATGTTGGGTTTTTAATTTATTCATACTACTTTGTATCCATTTTTTAAAACTTTATAGTGACATTACATATATCATCATAAGATATTTTATGTTATTCCATATATTCTAGTTATTATTATCCTTATCTCTTTCTGCTGTGCATTATTTTAACTTATTGCTTTTACTATTTACCTATGTTTATAATTATCTATTGTGCTACACTCTGGTAATGAGGGAATAGTCTCACCACATACACACCCTAGGCCTTGGCTTCTAGTTAGAAACCTCTAGCATTAAGGAGATGAGTTTGAGGCAATGTGTCCCACCAAGATCGGGGAACCTCCTAAGTGGAATCCAGGTCTTGGATGTCCTAGGATGGGATCAGGTAAGATCCATATTGAGTTTTATTCTAAAAAGAAATCATTGTATTTAGTTTATATGGTTTATGTGATGTGTGTTAATGTGATGCTTGAAGGTGAGTTGGGTGTTTGGAAATGAAACACGACCATTTAGACAAGAATTCACAACCCTTGTAGGTTGGGTGATGTTTTCATTGTTCCCCAAGGATTTTTGGGGATGAGATGTTCTAAGGTGGGGAGGTTGCAATGACCCAAGTTTTTGATCCAAGGTGAAATTCTAAGGGAAATTGAATTTTGGCGTTCACTGGATGAGCCTTTATTTAAACCAAGATTTGGAACATAATTCTGAGAGTTGGAACACTTTAATGTGTTTTTTATATTTGGGTAAATTTCTTAGGGGTCACTCAGGTGTCTCATTGAGTTTCAAGAGCACCATACCCAAAAATATTAAGTTTGGAGGGTTTTTATAGGGTGCATGGTTTTTCTAAAACTATGCGGCCCTTAGAAACAAACCATGAAACATTTTTTAGAGGAGAAAAAGGTGTCACCTGGTCTAAAAATGGTTTACACAAACTGTGTGCCTAGCCCGCACAGTTAGTTCCACCAAGGTAGTAACCTCTCACTATTCATCACATGATTGTTGCACGGTTTGGCTAACCATACGACCCAAATCGCGTGTAGTGTTTTTTAAGAAACTAAATTAATTAAATTGAAATAAAAATAAAAATAAATAAATTATAATAAATGGAAAATAAAAATAAAGAATAATAATAATAATAATAATAATTGTTAGTTTTTAAGAAACCCCAAAGGGTTCTCCCTTACCTCCCCTACATGGTGCACCCCCTCCTACCTCTCTCTCATGACCCAACCAACCAGGAGAGATCCAATGTGCCATCTACCTTCCCTCCAGCAACCGTTATCTTCCCTATTTGGTGTTTGGTCATCTCTAGTATGTCTCTTCTCTCTTCTCCTCTATCTTTTTTGGTGGTTTTCCTCCTCTTTTATGCAGTGTGTGTGCCTAGGTTAAACCCTAACCCATTTTGGGGTTTTTACTTATTGATTCTTGATGATTAGGGTTCATTGACCCTATTGAGCGTCATTATTTATAAAGTTATCAAATACAGTGGGTTTCACATCAATTTAGGGTAAGGGTTTTTAGTTACTTCACTTTGGCCAAACTTTAATTGGGGTTTTTGTAAATTTTAGGGTTCTTAATAATTTTTTAGTGCATCTTGGTCATCCTTGAGGTGGGTTTGAGTCACCGGAGTCAAAGGAAACTTATCAAATATGCATAAGTAGGAATATATATATATGTAAGTTCCCCTACTATATATATATTCACCCATGGCGACATGAATATATATAGTGGGGCTAGGTGTTCTTATGTATATATATGAAAAATGAATACAAGTATAAGTGAAAATGGGTATATACATATATAAGAATATATATAAGGATACCCTTTTACATATTCATGGCCATGTGAATATGTACATAGTATATATGTGTCCTTATGTATATGCAAAAGTGCATATTCTCAGAGGAGAGAAAGAGCAGCTTCGAGTGGTTGCTGATGAAAGCATCAAGTGCCAAAGTGGTTGGCTTGGTTTTCCCTCCTTTAAGGTAGGATACCTTCTTTATGAAATTTCATTAATGCCCTTTTAATATGCCTTATATAATGTTCCATTGAAAGTTATAAAATTTAAGTGTGTGATGCCTTGCTCTTATGTATTTTCTTACACTCTCACTTTGTGTTGTATGATATATAACTTAAACATTGAGATGAATTAAACTCTTTATATTAAATTAAATGAATTATTGAAATAGAATGTCATGTTTTTATAATAAAACCCCCCGAATGAGATGTGTTATCTTATAAATTATAAAGCGATGTTTTATTGTTTAGTTTTTTCTTGACGAACATGACTATGGAAATATAAAGGCTTGAACAAATGAAGTTGTACTTTATTGTCATGTTGTATATATATATGCATAGATTGTAAGATATAGTGATTGAGTGCCGAGGGTGATACATGGGGTTACAACTTAAGGACCCCTTGGAAAGGCTCTCGTTCCTTTTTTTGAATTGTTAATGTATAGTTATTATGTTGGGGGCAACATTAAATATGCTTATAATGGGATTGCTGAGCATTATATATTCTTACCTTCAGATGAGGGAAACTAGTTACCTAAGGGAGACCCATTTGATAGAATCAAATGTATGATTGGTTGAACCATGCCTTGAGTGAGACTTGAGACCCTACATGTAATACCCGGTATAGAATCAGAGGCTGATACTTTACTTTTGACACCATGCTCTGAGTGACACATGGGAATTCATCCTTGGGTCACTATGGACGAACTCCATGACGTTGGTTATGAGTTAATCCCCTTGAGCGATACTTGTAAAGTACCTTCATATTTCCATGGATGGGCTCAAGTAATATAACCATGTTCATAAATAATGAATGAATGTTTTATAAAGAGTTTTTGAATTGAATTAAAGAGCATGCCAATATTATAAGAAAACCAAATTGAATCTTTGGAAAATGGAAATGTAGGGATGTGTCTGCCAAGACCAATCACAATCTTGGAGATAATCCAACCCCTCTATCCTTATTTCACTTAATTTACCAATGCAGGTGCTCCTAGTTCAGACACACTGGTTTAGACTGAATCAAATGACTGGATGGGTTTCTAAGTGGAACTTGGTCCAATGCATTTAAGTTATTTATTTGTTTCTGGATTGCATCTATTTACTATGGAACAATGATTAATTTTTATTGCATGAAATGAATTGGTCTAGAAATCATGGGTTTAGGCCTACTGAGATCGTATTTCACACCCTTCTCGGGTAATATTGATACCCGACTAGACTTTATGTCTGCAATTTTTGGTAAAGGGAATCAACTAGCTTATAATGTTCTGAATTACATTACTAGGATGAAGTTGGGGAAGAGGAGCGAGATAGTGCTCGAGATTATTTTAGAACTAGTCATTGGGAAGTTTTTATTTTATTTTATTGCATTTCTATTTTTTTATTTTTACTGCTTTTACTTGTAGAATTATCTATCATACATGCATTATTTCAAATTGGCATTGGTCACTTTTACTTAGTTTCAATATTTATTCTTTAACTATTGTTCTTTCTTTATTATTACTACTTACACTAATATTTTTTGTTTTAATATTATTATACCACTATGATACTATGATCTTGAGGGTATAGTATCCCCACCATACCACCATTAGACCCTCACTTCTAGTCAGAATCCTATGGCATACGGGGAGGTGTTCTTGAGGCCATGTGGCGACCATTCAAGCTATTGATTCCTTAGTTAGTTGGGATGGTATGTTATAGGGATATTCTTATATAATTACACCTCCACTACCTATATTTGAGGAGGAAAGTGTTAGAATTCCTCCATTGAATGTGAAGGAACAAAAAAGAGTGAATCTCTTGGCTAAGTGCATCATTATTTAGGGTGAGTTTTACCAATAATATTTATTCATAATTTTTCTAGAATAAATGATTAATCATGTCTATGGTTTTAAGAATACATTCACCTCTACTCTATAAAGTGAATTAGAGATGACCCATCAAGAACTGAGGGGGACATTTTGGGGGAGGCATAGATTCCTACTGTTGAGTCTTCCCATTCAATAGGGGAGCATCAAGGGATGATTTCAAATCCATTCTTGTCACTACATAGAGGGAGAAGAATACAAGTAAGATCAAATTAACACCATACAATGTCATTAACCAATCAATGACTTCTCTTCCTTGTGATGCTTAGATCTTTCACATACACTAGAGGATCCTACGACAACCGTCACTAGCCCTGTCACCACTCTATAAGGGTATGAAATTGATTTTAGACCATTTAATGGAGGTTATGGTTCTAATATTGATCTAGTAGGGACTGAAAGGGTTATTCTCACTGAGAAGAAAGTGGGTGATACTATTGGAAGAGCCAATTTGGGTGCTGATCCCATTATCTAGGACACCCTTACTGATAAGGATTATATGAGACTTGACACAATATATAATGAAATATTGGAATCAATTAATCCATATATTTATATTTATGTCTCCCTATATGATTTTGAGACTTTAATTAGGAGTTGGAAAGATGTGAATTTCCATTTTTAGTGTTTTCTCCCACAAATGACCATACATCCAATGCATTAAATCAATGATCTTGATTAGTGAAACTCTATCTACAGAAAATGTGTCCATGGAAATCTTTGACTAAGTCATTGAAGTCCATCCCACTCCTGTTGATGGGGTATTAATAGTCGAGGGACCCAGAGTGGGATATTATTGAGATCCTTCTATCCTGGTCCCTAAGAAAACTTAGGGGAATGTTCTTTAGTAGGAAATCCCAGTTCAAAGTGTTAAGACCAAGGGTTTTAGGGAGGAATCTATCAGTGTAACTGATCCATCACTCAGTGATTTCCATCAAATACTTTGATTCTCTTTTTTCCTTTCTCCTTACCATCTTGTAATGTTGATGAATAATTTCATTCATCCTTCAACACCGAAAGTTATAGTGACCAAACCTGAAGGGGAGGCCTTTTCACTAACTCAATCAACTATATAAGGAGAGGATTAAATTGTTCTAAGAAAGAAAATGCAAGTTTATTCCATAATTGAAATGATTCCGTATCAAACCTCTCCTATTGTGAATAGTTCCACAGTGATCCAAGAAGCTTAGGATACCTTTCAAGCACTTTTTCAATACGTATAGAAGGATATATGGGAGTTAGTCTCAAGGAAACCCATAAAATATTTAACTTCAAGTATTACTTATCTCTATAACATGTTTTTCATGCTTGGATATGGTGGATTTGACTATCTATTGGTTCAAACTGTTGTGAATGAAATCATTTTCCAATTGAAGAAAGATCACAAGTTGAAATAGCACCTTATCAAGGGAAGAATGATCATCAGAATCGATGAACTTCGAGCCACACTATCCCTAAAGGAGCTCAACCATGCCAAGAAATTGGTGGAGTGTAAGTAGTGAGTTGATGAGAAATACAGGATAATATATCACCTTTAAAAATACATGGATACCGTCCAAGGGGATATCATAAAAATTCATCATTTTCTAGAAAGGGTTTAAGTTGAGGGGGAAAATACCATTAAGACCATGGAATAGGTGCTCAAACAAGCTTTGGAGACTGAGTCTATTCAACTAGACAAGCTTTTAAAGGCTATCTATGGGGATCAGGAGACCCTCCAATAACTAAAGAGTTATGTTGATATTATTTTTTAGAATATGATAGAGAGATTCCAATTTATGGAAGCTACTTAAATTATTTTGATCCATAAATGAAAAGGAATTTATTTCCAATCATCTATGTATTCATCTATATTTTACTTTGTAATTATAAAATAACATAGAAGATAGTTTGTTTAGCTAAACATACTTTCATCAATGCATTGCAATCAAAATAATAGGAATGAGGGGGGGGGGGTGCTCTGATTTTTTCCTAGGTCTTTAGACCTAACGAGCATAGTTCAACTATTTTTAGAGTAATATAATAGACCCTAAAAACTTTGTGTCTTGTGTGTAATCACCCTAATTTTTACCAAATTCAAATATGATAGAGACTTTTTGAGAAAGACTTAGCTTTTTCATAGGCTTCCCTTTGCAGTTTTTCAACCTAACAAGTTTTATGAATTTTTTTTTCCTTAATTAATTTTTTCCTAAACCATTCTACGTGTAGGTCTAGTGATCCAAGACTTGACTTTTACCCAGGTTTCCCTTTTTTGGGTTTTCAACCTGGTGAGTGTTGTCTCTTTTCAATAACAATTTAGAGTGTTGCAAGCTAGAATATTACATATGATGTTCTAGGTAGAACAACGTTGACCATAATTTATGGAATGATAAATCGAGTAGGTATTTCTATCCAAAAAATGTTTTTACATTCTTTAGATACACAAAAGGATAATTTTTAGTCATGATTTGGTAATTTCCGTATTTAAAACATGAAGTGGTACAAATATCTAAGGAATGAACAAGGTCCATGTTAGAAAATTTGTTTCTATCATGATATTTTCAAGGATTATAGAGATTGAAGAGGTCTCTCCTAAGGATTAATATTCCTTTGGTTGATATTTCATTTTGGTGGGAGACTTATGCAAAGACTAATTGGGGTGTATCAATTCATAGTCAAACAAAGGTGTCCTCATATATATAATATTATATTACAAATGGTAAGGGAGTTTATGAAGATCCAGATCTCTCAAGACCACAAAGGGTGGTTTGTGAAGGGAATGTGTCTAAGAATGGAGAGCGCATCTGGGTCGGAATTGGCCATGAATGGGGAACCACTCCTACACAAATTTGGTTTGTATATAAAAGAGGAGGTCATCCTATTTCAACTGAAGGATTGCATAGGATGAGTCCTGGGAGAAATCCAAAACCTCTATCCCAGATTAGGGTTTTTTCCATGAATGAAGGAGCACACATGTTTTGGTAGCTATGGAAGCTAGGCCTAGAATGGAGGATCTAAGAATCACTATGTGCCTCTATGGAATGATCATCAAGTCGTATGCAGTTTTTTGGGGTGATGTGGTGGATTACCAATATCTAGAGGAAAGAATCCTTTTGGAAAAGGGTTAAAGCATCCTAGAGTTTAATGTTGTGATAGTAGTACATGGATCATGTAGTTTAATGTCTTAAAATATGGACATTGAGGGATAAAATTTAAGGCTATTTAGCTCTGAAGGAAAGACTAGTGATTTTACATTTCATAGTAATATATCCAAGAATGTTCCATCATATTCAAGAATGAAGCAGGAGGTTATAAGATATAATTTTTGGGTTACTTGTATCCAAAAAGTAATATGGGATAAGTATGAAAGTTATCACCACCAAACAAGTTCGAAAAGTGGTTTCTAACATAATTTTGTTTGGGAATTACAGAGATAGGATAGGTATCTCCTGATGATGAATGTGCATCTAGTTTATAGACCCTTTTTGTGTGCGACTTATGAAAATAAAAAATGGGGTGTATCAATGCATAATAAAACAAAGGTGTCCTCAGAAAATGAAATTATATTATCGATTATCAGAGAAATCTTACGGAGATTCATATTTCCCCAGAAACATAGTTTGGTTTTTGGAAGGAAGGTTCCTGAGTATGGGAGAATCATTTAATATCAAAATCACCCAATATTGGGGGGAAATGTTTCCCTATGTAGGTCTGAACCATACACATGAAATGGAAATTTGGAATTTTTTTATTGTAGTTGGGCCTAATAAATATGATCCATGCATCACTACATATCTTTTTCGGGCGAGAATCAAGCCACATGTAGTTCTTAGAAAGATTCCCCACACTGATCAAATTCTTGTGGAGAAAGGGATTTTTTGAAAATGTGCATACAAATGGGGTGAGAACCCGTATTGGACTCTCTTATGTAAACCTGTCTCATACATAATAGTGTGGGGGAATTTTCCACATTACAGATGGACTAGGACATATGATCCGGGATTCATTATATATCTTGCTAAAATGAGAATCAATTCATACACAATTCTTTGATTTACATCTTGTAAGATTTGTTTACCATGTAGTTTAATATCAAGCAGTAAGGATTTTTGGTATTACTTTTAAGGACTTACATCCAAGACCATGTTAACCCTGACATGAACTGATATACCTTGACTATGTGGGGAATCCTTTAATAAAACTCCTAAACCATATGAGCTATGCTCGAAATGAGAAACAAGGACTGGAAAAGGTTTCTTTCACCACATAGAGGAAATTATAAGGAATGATAGGGGAATTTTGATATTGTGGTGGTTGGACCAGGATGTAAGACCCAATAATCACTACATATCTCATGTGAATGAGAATCAAACCATATGTAGTTTTGGAAAACCATGTATTTTAACATCATGCGGCATATACAAATGTTTATTTTAGTTTTAGGTCATATGGACAGGACCATACATCATGGAAATGATGAGTAATATGAGGATTACCGGGCCAAATATGTCTTGACATACTTCAGATGTGAAGAAGGAAATTGTAAACTATGATCTTGGGGGTTCTCAGATGAGGAGAAGTGATATGGGAGAACAATGAAAGGAATGACCATGGACCATGTTCAAAAATCAGTTTCAATCAAAATGGTATAAATAATTATGGAGATAGAAAAGTTATATCCTAAGGATGAATGTTCCTTTAGATGATAGGCCCTTTTGTGGGTGACTCACGCAAATCCAAAATGGGGTGTATCAATTAATATTAAAAAAAATGCGTCGTTAGGAAGCTGACATTATATTAATGATGGACGGAGAAATATTATGGGGATATAAAATTTCCAAAGACAAGGAGAATGAAATGTGGAAGGAATGTGTATGAGAAAAAAGGGAGCATTTGGACTAGCATTGGCCATAGATTGTGAAGTCCCCAACCCAGATCTTTACTTTGTATGAAAAAGAGAGGGTATTTTTTTATAATCTGTGACCAGGCCTAATAAATAAGGTCTAGGTTTCACTATGCATCCCATTGAGATGATAATCAAGCCACATATATTTCTACAATGGAGGTGTGATGTGATTACAACACCAAATATTATGATCCTATGAAGAATGTATCGAAATGCTATGCAGTTTTACATTATACAACAAGGATGTGAACCATGTAGTTTTACATCATACAACAAGGATGTCATCTTATAGTTTAACATCTCATGACTAGGATGTTATGATATGTAGTTTAATGTTTTACAGATCAGACTATGTGAATTTTAGTTTTAGGTCGTACAACTAGGACCATATGTTATGCCTTTTATGGCCATGCATATAGGACCATGATGCTACACAGTGTAATGTCATGCAACAAAGATGGAAGACTATTCAATTTAACGTCATACAAAAATGATGTTGATGTCTTTATTAAATGAAGTATTTCTTAAGAAATATTTCAATGGTATGGGACTTAATAAGCTTTCCATCCATCGAGATTAGGTAATAAGAATCATTAGAGTGGACCTTGTGTATGGACTAAGGTCCCTCCCACTTTGTCTCAAGATTTAGAGGTTTCCTCCCTGGTATCATTGGGGTCTTGAGGACCAGTACCAGTTCTCCTTAAAGGAATGAGTAGAGGAGAAATTTATTGTTAAAATCCCATGCGATCTGATTTTAGTGGACCTTAATGTGATGAAAAGTATGCAATCTCTTAACATTGAGTCACTCCAACTCATCCAACTATTTTTGGGATTTCTCATCTGTTGAAAATTGATCATAGATAGAAACATGAAGTGAAATAAATTGAACATCAATAGGAAATACCACCTTTGTCCCATATATAAGTGAATATGGGGCCACCTATGTGGTAGTGTGGGTTGTAATATGGTAGTCCGAAAAGGAATAAAAGAACTTGTCAGGATAATAATTTTTATCTTAATCCACCATCTTCTAGAGTACGTTTAATAGGGTCTTATTGAAGGCCTCTATCTATCCATTAGTCACTACATGATGATGAGATAAACAATTTTATTTGATATTATACTCCTGATATAGATTCTACATATCAACACAATAGAAATTGGTACCATTTTCCATCAGTATTATATGAGGGACAACAAATTTAATAATGATTTTTGATTTCATGAAGATGAAAATGATTTTGGTCTTGAATTCTTTGAGGGGAATTACCCCATCCCATCAAGAGAAGAAGTTAGTAGCAGTGAAGATGTATTTGAACTGCTTGGCCGTTGTTCGAGGATATAGACCTACAACATCCATTCCCCATATGAAAATTTCCAGAATTATTTGGTTGTGTGTAAAAACTTCAAGGGTTGATGGATGAAGTTGGAGTGAACTTGGAAGGAATGACACTTCTTGGTGAATTTGGTACAATCTCATGTCATTGAAGGATAAAAGTATCCAAGTCTTTAGATTTGATTAGAAAGCCTAAAACCTAACCGGTGGGCACCACATGATTCTGTATATACTTATTTAATGACAATAATAATCACTTATCCATCAATTCACTTTAGAAAGACTCAATCAAAGCCTCATTTATAAAGTAATTTCTAGTGATTTTGGTCATCATACAGAGTGAAGTTGGTCACTCGTCATCATGTTTTCTCTTTTATGGATTTTTTTGATGAGATAACTCCATTTTCAAAGTATTCCACAATGGGTATCATCCAACCAATTATAGGACCATCTATTTTAGGTATGGAATTAACCTCATTGAATTCTTCCATGTCAATATGAACAAAAGATGATACCATTTGATGGTAAGAAATCCTGATGACCATTTCATCCTGGTTCGGATCTGCCAAAGCCATGGTTGTATTCTCCAATGTATCTTCCTAAGCATTTTTCAATCATGGTAAGTAATTCAATGTCAAATCCATGGGGAATTTTTCAATTAGTCCTTGGACATAGTCAATCAGGTTTATTATCTTTAACTTTCTAATGGAATAATCCCCATTTATTTGCTTGATTACCAACTTCAAATCACATATCACCTTCAAGTGTTCCACTGAAATCTGACGTATTGGTTATATCCCTACAATGAGGGATTAATATTCCAACTCATTATTTGTGAAGCCTTATGAAAATAGGAATAAGTAAGGTAATAATATATTTTCTAGAGAGATAATAATGAATCCCATCCCATATTTATTGAGCTTAGGGTCTTCCATTTTCTTCCCTATTGAGATTATGGATGTTCCATCAAAATACATCGCCCATATCTGGGGCCCCTCTTGATGGATAATGTATCTTCATCAGAAAATTAGGTATTTAAAAACACTATTTCTAAAGATGGATTTTCTACAAGGATGTCCACTAAAGCATGGCCTTTTAACTATTTCTAATGCATGAACTAAATTTAAAACTGCTGTAAGATCACTTCCCACCATGTGAAGAATCCATTCATCATAGGAAGATTAAGGTTACATTTGAGTGGGTCATTGTGAGAGACTAAATGGAACTCATGGTTATACAGGTAGTGCCTTAGCTTCTAAACCACAAATATTAATTCCAAACATCTCTTCTCAATATCTGAATAACAAGTCTTGGTATCAATCATGGTTTGACTAAGACAATAAAGACTATTTTCATTTTTGGAATCATTATTTTGTGCGAGGAAAGAACCCACTGATCATTATAGGGATATCACATATAGTATTAACAATTTTCTCTCAATAGGTAGAATTAAAAATTGTATACTCAAGAGATATTTCTTGAGGCTGTCAAATTCTTCTTGATAATCATCAATACATTGATATGTTACCCCCTTTTTCATCAACTTGGTGAAGGTAAAACACTTTTCTATGAGGTTTGTTATAAAGCATAGAATATAGGAAAGGTGACCCTATAATCTCCTCAACTATTTAAGGGTTTTAAAAGGTGACGTTTTCAGGATAGACTTTGTCTTCTCTGGATCGAATTCAATGCCATGATGATATACCACAAATCCAAGAATCTTTCCCAAGGTAACTCCGAAATTTCATTTCAATGGGTTCATCTTTAGGCTATGTTGTCACAATTTATTGAAGATGGTCTCAATATCATCTAGGTGGTCATAATTCTATCAATAATTAACCACTATATAATCGATGTAGAATTTTACAGACTTCCCTAGGAAAGGTTTGAAGATGCGATGCATGACATGTTGTTATGTAGCACCATAATTCTTCAAGTAAAATAGAATTACTTGATAGAAAAATACTCCTTGGGAGGACCTGAAAGTGTTTTCTTATTCATATTATGGGGATATTCATATTTTATTATACCCTAAATATCCATCTATGAAGAAAATATCTTGATATCTGGTTGTATCATCAATCAATAGCTCTTTGATCAAGACTAAGAAATCATCTTTCGGACAGTGCCAATTGAGATCTCTAAAGTCGATAAAGACCCTGATTGTAACACCCGAGACTTTTATGTTATATAAATTATCAAAGGAATCTTTTTCTACGCAACACTTGCTTGACTTGCTTTACACGCAATCGCGACCTTCCTCGATAGCTTGCGTCGTACGCAATACCGAGTTTCACTAAACAACAATATGCTATTAAAACTAGCCGTTATGAATAGTAATAACCACTTTTTGAAATTTTATAAATTTTATTTTTCAAAATGGACTTCATTTTTGGACTCAGAATATCGAAATTAGCCTAGGGTGAAATTTTGGTATTTTTCTGAAAACTTTCAATTTTTGATGAATAGTGAAACCACTAAGTGGTAGGTTAAAAACTGAATTTTGCATAAAACTTAATTTTACCGCTTCTGTGAATGGAATTTCAAAAATCCGAGAGACACGGTTAATATCAAGGACTAAAATGTGGTTCAATGAGATGAAAATAATTTTTTGGTGAATAGTAACATTTTACTATTTTTACCGCGGTTAATAGTAAATAGGGTAACTAAGGGTAAATATGATATCAATATTACCCTAACACATGTCCTAATACTATTGGACAAGTGTAATTCGACCAAAAACAAACTTAGGAATAAAATATGACCATTTAGGCCCACTTGGATTAGATTAGGACATTTATTATTAATTTATTTAAAGAAGGGTTAAAATAGTTAAAATCAAAGTTTAACAAGTAAATCATTTTTAATATAGGGTTATACATAAGATAAATTCGATTGTAAATATTCATTAGAAAGCTAAAAAGATTTCCTACATGATGGTATTTTATTTGTAAATTTTAGACATCAAATAATTTAATTTATTTATGACACAAAGATGATGCAGTAATTATCTTATTAATGAAATATTGAAAAAATTGATAATATAAATACCAAAATAAATGTAATTTGAGACTTTTTATGAATTCCACTAATTTTCTAGGTTACTATGATATATTAGTGTTGATTTAATCAACTTGGTTCTAACATATAATTCTGTTATGACTTTCACAAAAATCATATATCAAATAGTGTCAAAATTGACACAAAATAGTTTTTAAATCAAATATTATATTATTAATTGTTATTTTATTCCTAAAAATCTAAGGTTCGGCCAAATGACTTAGATAAGGATATATATATTAATAATAAACAATTTGGGGTTCGTTTGGCATGTTATAGAAAGTTTATTAACCATATAGTGAAAGGAAACAAAAAGACACGGTAAAAGTTAAATTAATTAACTTAGAGTTAAATCTAATTGATAAGGTTAAAATAATACCCTAAACTTGTCTAAATCCTATTGGTTGATAGGATTTCGACCCTTCCCCACTTTATCTTCGAAATAAGACCCTTTGGAACCATTATAAACCGATTTTGACTTTAATATAAAATAATATTTTGAGATATTCCTAAGGTGCCCCTCTCCTCCCTTATAAAAGGGCACCTCCTCCCCCTCCTCCTCACACCAATTTGAGCACTCAAGCTCGGCCAACCCCTGCCATTTTCCCTTCTCCACTTCCCTAGAATAATCCTAGAGGTCCTGGTCTTCTCCAAAGACCAATCTTAGTTCCTTAAGTGGAGGATTCAAAAAGGCGTTCCAAAGAAGAGGTAATATCCATTACCGATCTTTTCAATTTCTTTCTTCTTCAACTTCTTCTTCTTCAGTTGTTTCATGATAAAGTAATAACATAAGTATTACTTACATACTGATATGTTATTATAAATATGAAACAACCCTAATTCACCTTCTATCCATCCTACGGAAAAATGAAATCACCGCGCGTGCGTACGTACGGAATACCGTCTCCACGCCGTGGTGTAATCTATTTTCCACCATCACCTTACAAGGATGGGTATAATGGTGTAATAAGTAACTATATATGATTATTATTAAGTAATATTGATACTGAAATAATATATATATATACTCCAATACAATTCCACGATCATAGGAACGATATCATCACTCGTGCGTACGTACGGAATACCGTCTCCACGATGTGATGCGACTCGTTCTACATGATCTTCATTTCATAATGATTATATAAATGAATTTAATGAATGAATATGGTATATACTACACTAATACCATTCTGGAAATGAATTATCTATAACCTAAAGATAAGAATAAGAATTTATTCGACAAAACACGCATAAGAACAAAAAGTTATAAAGACCCGAGTAACAAGTAACAATGAAATATTACTAACAAGAAGCTAATAATATGACCATATATGATCTCATATCAATATGTATGATTCTGGAATAAGTCAATAACATTATTTAAACCATTATACAGGAGCTTTGGACACGAACAAAGCAAATCGGACCTAAGGTAAGGGAAATATCACAATCTCATTTTTATCCGAGATTGTTTATTCGTAAGTATTTACTGGGGTGTATTTTATCATCCACATCCATGTTCCCTCAATATGTAATATTGTTTCCATCCACTTGAAATAGTTTAAATCGAATTTTACCCTTAGGTGAGTTTTTAGTAAAGAATATGAAAGGAATCTTTTGTCGTTTTTCCGTACGAGGTACTTTTTGACTTTTCCGACAAAAGTACGAAGAATGTTTTTTTTTAACTTATACGGCATGAATGGATTTTTAAAACATTACTTCAAAGAATCTTCCTTTACAAGTTTTCAAGTTTATTTTTAATCAACTTCTTTTATTTTAAAGTTGTATGACATGTTATGAAAGGAAAAATGTTTTTGAAGAAGAAAGGATATTTTCCTCAAGAATTCAATTCAAGTGTTTTATCAAAATTATTTTCCATCTAAGATAATAAAGGGTTCTGTTTCTATCCATATTTTTACATTGGTTTGACTATGTTGTGATGGAATTATGTTTATGAATTCCTTTATCATATATGAATTGATTTATGATGTCATGATGTTTCAAGAATCCCATTTTTGTTATATGTGTTATGCGATGATGTATGTTTTATGATTATGTGGCACACATAAGAAAGGATTCATTATAAGATGGGTGGGACCTATATCTCCCTCCAATGCATTGGGTAATGATTTTATATCTCATGAGATAGACATGGCTGGAACGGAAGGTTATTTCGGTTCAGTGATACAGGACTGAAACGAGGAGTGAACTCGGTTCAGAAAGGGACTTTGTCCACTAAGATAGTCTTGGCAATGAGTCATGACTAACAAGAAATGATTTTCCATGATTATGTGTGCATGCCACAAAGTTTCAAGTTTTATGTTATGGGGATCTCATTTTCACTTCTATGATTTATTCCATGTTAAGATATTATGATCTCTTTTGCAGGTTTTGATTTTCATAAAGATATGATATGATTTTTATTTCCTTTATTTGCCCTTGCTGAGCATTTGAGCTCACCCTTTTATGTTTTCTTTTCCCCAGGTCAGGAAGATGGATATTAAGTAGAATATGCTAAAAGGGACCCTAGATATGATGAAATAAATGGGAGACACTGTAGAAGATTTATGAACCAGTTGTTTATGTTTCCCCAGTTTCTAAAGACACTATACCTATACGGTCCTTTGTGGTTTTGTCATATGTTGTAATAAGAGTGATTCAATTTTGAAGTATTAACAATGTATGTAAAGTGTGGGTCGTTATAGTTGGTATCAGAGGAAAGGTATAGTCAACCTTTGGAAACTAGGATGTGAAAGCCTTAGTAAGAACCCTAAGGATAAGTCTAAGCATAGAACACAATCTTAGTGTTTTAGAAATGGCCTTGAATAACCTAGGATAAGACCTTAAGCATGAAAATTTTATTCTTGAATTATGTGGTTTCCTATTATAATTAGTGTTGCTCACACTATTCTTCTTGGTTTTAGTCAATGGCTGGAACCCGAAGGAACCGTGTTAATGCGGAATGCGATGGGCAATGCAATGATCGTCCCCCTGAGCAACCAAACGATATGGGAGCTGGAATGCAAAATCTTGTAGCCATGCTCACACAACTTTCTCAAGCTATGAATCATGCAGGATTTCCAAACGAACAAAGAAGGGAGCAACATTCTGTTGAATCCTTCATGAGGCAGCGTCCACCATCTTTCAGCGGGTCTACTGATCCATTAGTTGCTGAACAATGGATTAGTACTACTGAAAAGATATTTTCAGTTCTTCAATGTTCTGAGCATGATAAAGTCATCCTAGCAGTGTATCGTTTGGAAGGAGATGCGGATCAATGGTGGAATCTTGTTAAGAATACGAGGCAAAGGGATGAAATTGAGTCTATGGAATGGGACGAGTTCAAGAACTTATTTTTCAATAAGTACTTCCCTCGTATTCTCCGAACAAAGATGGAGAAAGAGTTCCTTGAACTGAAGCAAAGGGATGATGAATCTGTTAGTACCTATGAAGCAAATTTTACAAGACTTGCAAGGTACGCTTCTGGTATTATTATCCAACCTGAGAGTAAGATCGATCGATTCTTTAGTGGCTTAAAACCAAGTCTTCGAAGGGCGTTAGCCATAAGGGACTTCAATAGCTACGAGGAAATCGTTCGATGTGCTCTCAAAGTCGAGATGGAGATTGGAGTAACCCATCAGTCACATGGGTTTGATAAGAAGAGGAAGATGGAATTCAAAGAAAAATCTAAAGAGCACACGGAAAAGAAGATGAACTTTCCCTTATGCTCAAAGTGTGGAAAGAAACATGGAGGGATTTGTCTTAAAGGGACAAGTAAATGTTTTAAATGTGGAAAGGAAGGCCATCGGGCATTTGAATGCCGTGATAATGGGAAGAAGATGTCTAATGATGCAAACAAAGGAAGGGATACACAGAATGAACCTGCTACACTTCAATGTTTCAAGTGCAAGGAGATGGGGCATTATGCCAATCAATTCCCAAATCCAAGGGTTGATGATGATGGTCGACGTCAACAAACTCTTAAGGCTAAAGACAAAGGAAAGTCACATACAATTTCTATCAGCGATGTAGAGTACGATAACGATGTGGTGAAAGGTACACTTACCATCCACTCTAAAGTAGCAAATGTTTTATTTGATTCTGGATCCACCCACTCTTTTATTTCTGAAAAATTTTCTAAGGGTATCACCGTATTACCTCAACAATTAGATGTTGAGTTAGCTGTGACAACACCTAATGGCACATCAATCGCATCAGAAGTTTATAATTCTTCTCCGATCGAAGTTTGTGGGAAAGTGCTTCCTGCAAATCTTGTGATCCTTCCTTTAGTGGAATTTGATGTGATTCTTGGCATGGATTGGCTTTCTCTACATGGAGCTCATATCAATTGCCAAAGAAGGGAAGTCACATTTCATATTCCAGATCAACCTACGATCGTCTATCAATGCAAGGATGAACATAACCTTCCAGTGGAAATTTCTTCCATCTTATGGGTATTGATTCCACTAAATGAAGGTTATTTATCTCAAATGGTTGGTGAGAAACTCACGATTAAGAATATGCCCATTGTACGGGAGTTTGATGATGTCTTTCCGGAGGAATTGCCGGGTCTTCCACCAAATCGTGAAGTTGAGTTTTCAATAGAACTCGTACCGGGTGCTTTGCCTATTTCAAAGACACCTTATAGAATGGCCCCAATTGAGTTGCAGGAATTGAAGAAGCAACTCCAAGAGAATCTTGATAAGGGATTCATACGCCCTAGTGCGTCACCTTGGGGAGCACCTGTTCTATTTGTTAAGAAGAAAGATGGATCAATGAGACTCTGCATTGATTATCGAGAACTTAACAAGATCACTATCAAGAACAAATATCCCCTCCCACGCATTGATGACTTATTTGACCAACTACGCGGAGCTCAATACTTTTCCAAGATTGATCTTCGTTCAGGGTATCATCAATTAAGGGTCAAAAGGGAGGATATACCAAAGACGGCTTTCCGTACAAGGTATGGACACTATGAATTTATAGTGATGCCATTTGGTCTTACTAATGCCCCTGCTATCTTCATGGATCTAATGAATAGAGTCTTTAGAGACTATCTTGATCAATTTGTGGTAGTCTTTATAGACGATATTCTTGTCTATTCAAAGAGCAAGGAAGAACATGAAGATCACTTGAGAATTATATTGAAGACCCTGAGAAAGGAGAAGCTTTATGCCAAATTTACCAAGTGTGAATTTTGGCTTCAAAAAGTTGCATTTTTGGGTCATATAATCTCAAAAGAGGGGATATCTGTGGATCCAGCAAAAACAGAGGTTATCGAAAGATGGTCAAGACCAACAACAGTAACTGAGATCCGAAGTTTTCTTGGTTTGGCTGGATATTATCGACGTTTTGTAAAAGATTTTTCACGATTATCTAATCCACTCACCAAGTTGACTCGGAAAGGAGTTAAGTTTTTCTGGACAGAGGAATGTGAAGAGAATTTCAAGGAGTTGAAAAGAAGGTTATCCAGTGCACCTGTGCTCACACTGCCTTGTAGTGGAGAAAGGTTTGTGATCTACAGTGATGCATCCAAGAAGGGATTGGGGTGTGTTCTTATGCAAAATGATATGGTGATAGCTTATGCCTCACGACAGTTGAAAATCCATGAGCAAAATTACCCAACACATGATTTGGAGTTGGCTGCGGTAATCTTTGCATTAAAGATTTGGAGGCATTACCTTTATGGTGAAAGGTGTGATATTTATACTGATCATAAAAGTTTAAAGTATATTTTCACACAAAAGGAGTTGAATATGCTCCAAAGAAGATGGTTGGAGCTGATTAAGGATTATGACTGCTCAATCCATTACCACCCTGGGAAAGCAAACAAGGTGGCAGATGCATTAAGTCGACAAGACCATGCTAGTTTATCCATAATGAGGATCACAAAAGATCCAATATTTATGGATTTACAAAGGATAGATCTTGGAATTATAATGGAAGGGGAAAAATCTTATCTTTCTCAAATGAATGTTCAACCATCTATACATGTGAAGATTAAAGAGGCACAGAAAGAAGATGTCGAGTTACAAAAGAAGGTGAGAAATGTTCCTGAATTCAACCTTGATTGTGATGGGATAATAAAGTTCAGGAATCGTGTTTGCGTTCCTCCCATCCCCGAATTAAAGAATGAGCTGCTGGATGAGGCTCATAGTTCATCATTTTCTATTCATCCTGGAAGCACGAAGATGTATAGGGACCTGAAAGAGTACTTCTGGTGGGATGGCATGAAAAGAGATGTTGCTGAATATGTCTCTCGATGCTTGGTTTGTCAACAAGTTAAAGCTGAGAGACAGAAGTATAAGGGGATGTTACAACCATTACCCATACCCGAATGGAAATGGGAAAACATCACTATGGACTTTGTCACAGGACTTCCTAAAACATCCAAAGGCAATAATGCTATCTGGGTCATAGTTGATCGTCTTACAAAGTCTGCACACTTCATTGCTATTAGAGAGGATTTCTCTCTAGATCAGCTTGCCAGGATATATGTAAAGGAAGTGGTAAGATTGCATGGAGTACCACTTTCTATTATATCTGATCGAGATCCGAGATTTACCTCGAAGTTCTGGCGAAGTCTTCAGCATACTCTGGATACAGAGTTGAGTTTCAGCACTGCTTATCATCCCCAGACAGACGGTCAGTCTGAGAGAACAATTCAAACCCTAGAAGATATGTTGAGAGCTTGCTCTATGGATTTCAAAGGAGGTTGGGATCAACACCTACCTTTGGTGGAATTTTCTTATAATAATAGCTTTCACTCCAGTATTCAGATGGCTCCTTATGAAGCTCTCTATGGAAAGAAATGCAGGACTCCAACTTGCTGGGATGAAGTTGGGGAAAGAAAGCTATTAGGACCTGATCTCGTTGATGAAATGGCAGAAAAGGTTAGATCTATTCAACAACACATAAGAGCAGCTCAAAGTAGACAGAAAAGTTATTCCGACAACCGAAGAAAAGACCTAGAGTTTGAAGTGGGCGATAAAGTGTTCTTACGAATATCTCCCTGGAAGAGGGTTATGAGATTTGGAAAGAAGGGGAAGTTGAGCCCTAGATATATCGGTCCTTTTGAAATACTGGATCGTGTTGGGAAGGTAGCTTACCGATTGGCGCTTCCACCGAATCTCTCTCAAGTTCACGATGTGTTCCACGTATCTCTCCTGAGAAAGTACATACCAGATCCTTCACATGTACTCAGCTCAGAAGTTGTACCGCTGGAGCAAGATCTTTCTTATGAAGAACAGCCGATAGAGATTCTGGATCGTAGCGAAAAAGTCCTACGAAACAAGACCACTCGCTTGGTGAAAGTTTTATGGAGGAACCACCAACTTGAAGAAGCTACATGGGAGCTTGAGGATATGATGAGGGAGAAGTATCCTCATCTATTTGTTACAAAGTGACGAATTTCGAGGGCGAAATTCTTTTTAAGGGGGGTAGAATGTAACACCCGAGACTTTTATGTTATATAAATTATCAAAGGAATCTTTTTCTACGCAACACTTGCTTGACTTGCTTTACACGCAATCGCGACCTTCCTCGATAGCTTGCGTCGTACGCAATACCGAGTTTCACTAAACAACAATATGCTATTAAAACTAGCCGTTATGAATAGTAATAACCACTTTTTGAAATTTTATAAATTTTATTTTTCAAAATGGACTTCATTTTTGGACTCAGAATATCGAAATTAGCCTAGGGTGAAATTTTGGTATTTTTCTGAAAACTTTCAATTTTTGATGAATAGTGAAACCACTAAGTGGTAGGTTAAAAACTGAATTTTGCATAAAACTTAATTTTACCGCTTCTGTGAATGGAATTTCAAAAATCCGAGAGACACGGTTAATATCAAGGACTAAAATGTGGTTCAATGAGATGAAAATAATTTTTTGGTGAATAGTAACATTTTACTATTTTTACCGCGGTTAATAGTAAATAGGGTAACTAAGGGTAAATATGATATCAATATTACCCTAACACATGTCCTAATACTATTGGACAAGTGTAATTCGACCAAAAACAAACTTAGGAATAAAATATGACCATTTAGGCCCACTTGGATTAGATTAGGACATTTATTATTAATTTATTTAAAGAAGGGTTAAAATAGTTAAAATCAAAGTTTAACAAGTAAATCATTTTTAATATAGGGTTATACATAAGATAAATTCGATTGTAAATATTCATTAGAAAGCTAAAAAGATTTCCTACATGATGGTATTTTATTTGTAAATTTTAGACATCAAATAATTTAATTTATTTATGACACAAAGATGATGCAGTAATTATCTTATTAATGAAATATTGAAAAAATTGATAATATAAATACCAAAATAAATGTAATTTGAGACTTTTTATGAATTCCACTAATTTTCTAGGTTACTATGATATATTAGTGTTGATTTAATCAACTTGGTTCTAACATATAATTCTGTTATGACTTTCACAAAAATCATATATCAAATAGTGTCAAAATTGACACAAAATAGTTTTTAAATCAAATATTATATTATTAATTGTTATTTTATTCCTAAAAATCTAAGGTTCGGCCAAATGACTTAGATAAGGATATATATATTAATAATAAACAATTTGGGGTTCGTTTGGCATGTTATAGAAAGTTTATTAACCATATAGTGAAAGGAAACAAAAAGACACGGTAAAAGTTAAATTAATTAACTTAGAGTTAAATCTAATTGATAAGGTTAAAATAATACCCTAAACTTGTCTAAATCCTATTGGTTGATAGGATTTCGACCCTTCCCCACTTTATCTTCGAAATAAGACCCTTTGGAACCATTATAAACCGATTTTGACTTTAATATAAAATAATATTTTGAGATATTCCTAAGGTGCCCCTCTCCTCCCTTATAAAAGGGCACCTCCTCCCCCTCCTCCTCACACCAATTTGAGCACTCAAGCTCGGCCAACCCCTGCCATTTTCCCTTCTCCACTTCCCTAGAATAATCCTAGAGGTCCTGGTCTTCTCCAAAGACCAATCTTAGTTCCTTAAGTGGAGGATTCAAAAAGGCGTTCCAAAGAAGAGGTAATATCCATTACCGATCTTTTCAATTTCTTTCTTCTTCAACTTCTTCTTCTTCAGTTGTTTCATGATAAAGTAATAACATAAGTATTACTTACATACTGATATGTTATTATAAATATGAAACAACCCTAATTCACCTTCTATCCATCCTACGGAAAAATGAAATCACCGCGCGTGCGTACGTACGGAATACCGTCTCCACGCCGTGGTGTAATCTATTTTCCACCATCACCTTACAAGGATGGGTATAATGGTGTAATAAGTAACTATATATGATTATTATTAAGTAATATTGATACTGAAATAATATATATATATACTCCAATACAATTCCACGATCATAGGAACGATATCATCACTCGTGCGTACGTACGGAATACCGTCTCCACGATGTGATGCGACTCGTTCTACATGATCTTCATTTCATAATGATTATATAAATGAATTTAATGAATGAATATGGTATATACTACACTAATACCATTCTGGAAATGAATTATCTATAACCTAAAGATAAGAATAAGAATTTATTCGACAAAACACGCATAAGAACAAAAAGTTATAAAGACCCGAGTAACAAGTAACAATGAAATATTACTAACAAGAAGCTAATAATATGACCATATATGATCTCATATCAATATGTATGATTCTGGAATAAGTCAATAACATTATTTAAACCATTATACAGGAGCTTTGGACACGAACAAAGCAAATCGGACCTAAGGTAAGGGAAATATCACAATCTCATTTTTATCCGAGATTGTTTATTCGTAAGTATTTACTGGGGTGTATTTTATCATCCACATCCATGTTCCCTCAATATGTAATATTGTTTCCATCCACTTGAAATAGTTTAAATCGAATTTTACCCTTAGGTGAGTTTTTAGTAAAGAATATGAAAGGAATCTTTTGTCGTTTTTCCGTACGAGGTACTTTTTGACTTTTCCGACAAAAGTACGAAGAATGTTTTTTTTAACTTATACGGCATGAATGGATTTTTAAAACATTACTTCAAAGAATCTTCCTTTACAAGTTTTCAAGTTTATTTTTAATCAACTTCTTTTATTTTAAAGTTGTATGACATGTTATGAAAGGAAAAATGTTTTTGAAGAAGAAAGGATATTTTCCTCAAGAATTCAATTCAAGTGTTTTATCAAAATTATTTTCCATCTAAGATAATAAAGGGTTCTGTTTCTATCCATATTTTTACATTGGTTTGACTATGTTGTGATGGAATTATGTTTATGAATTCCTTTATCATATATGAATTGATTTATGATGTCATGATGTTTCAAGAATCCCATTTTTGTTATATGTGTTATGCGATGATGTATGTTTTATGATTATGTGGCACACATAAGAAAGGATTCATTATAAGATGGGTGGGACCTATATCTCCCTCCAATGCATTGGGTAATGATTTTATATCTCATGAGATAGACATGGCTGGAACGGAAGGTTATTTCGGTTCAGTGATACAGGACTGAAACGAGGAGTGAACTCGGTTCAGAAAGGGACTTTGTCCACTAAGATAGTCTTGGCAATGAGTCATGACTAACAAGAAATGATTTTCCATGATTATGTGTGCATGCCACAAAGTTTCAAGTTTTATGTTATGGGGATCTCATTTTCACTTCTATGATTTATTCCATGTTAAGATATTATGATCTCTTTTGCAGGTTTTGATTTTCATAAAGATATGATATGATTTTTATTTCCTTTATTTGCCCTTGCTGAGCATTTGAGCTCACCCTTTTATGTTTTCTTTTCCCCAGGTCAGGAAGATGGATATTAAGTAGAATATGCTAAAAGGGACCCTAGATATGATGAAATAAATGGGAGACACTGTAGAAGATTTATGAACCAGTTGTTTATGTTTCCCCAGTTTCTAAAGACACTATACCTATACGGTCCTTTGTGGTTTTGTCATATGTTGTAATAAGAGTGATTCAATTTTGAAGTATTAACAATGTATGTAAAGTGTGGGTCGTTATAGTTGGTATCAGAGGAAAGGTATAGTCAACCTTTGGAAACTAGGATGTGAAAGCCTTAGTAAGAACCCTAAGGATAAGTCTAAGCATAGAACACAATCTTAGTGTTTTAGAAATGGCCTTGAATAACCTAGGATAAGACCTTAAGCATGAAAATTTTATTCTTGAATTATGTGGTTTCCTATTATAATTAGTGTTGCTCACACTATTCTTCTTGGTTTTAGTCAATGGCTGGAACCCGAAGGAACCGTGTTAATGCGGAATGCGATGGGCAATGCAATGATCGTCCCCCTGAGCAACCAAACGATATGGGAGCTGGAATGCAAAATCTTGTAGCCATGCTCACACAACTTTCTCAAGCTATGAATCATGCAGGATTTCCAAACGAACAAAGAAGGGAGCAACATTCTGTTGAATCCTTCATGAGGCAGCGTCCACCATCTTTCAGCGGGTCTACTGATCCATTAGTTGCTGAACAATGGATTAGTACTACTGAAAAGATATTTTCAGTTCTTCAATGTTCTGAGCATGATAAAGTCATCCTAGCAGTGTATCGTTTGGAAGGAGATGCGGATCAATGGTGGAATCTTGTTAAGAATACGAGGCAAAGGGATGAAATTGAGTCTATGGAATGGGACGAGTTCAAGAACTTATTTTTCAATAAGTACTTCCCTCGTATTCTCCGAACAAAGATGGAGAAAGAGTTCCTTGAACTGAAGCAAAGGGATGATGAATCTGTTAGTACCTATGAAGCAAATTTTACAAGACTTGCAAGGTACGCTTCTGGTATTATTATCCAACCTGAGAGTAAGATCGATCGATTCTTTAGTGGCTTAAAACCAAGTCTTCGAAGGGCGTTAGCCATAAGGGACTTCAATAGCTACGAGGAAATCGTTCGATGTGCTCTCAAAGTCGAGATGGAGATTGGAGTAACCCATCAGTCACATGGGTTTGATAAGAAGAGGAAGATGGAATTCAAAGAAAAATCTAAAGAGCACACGGAAAAGAAGATGAACTTTCCCTTATGCTCAAAGTGTGGAAAGAAACATGGAGGGATTTGTCTTAAAGGGACAAGTAAATGTTTTAAATGTGGAAAGGAAGGCCATCGGGCATTTGAATGCCGTGATAATGGGAAGAAGATGTCTAATGATGCAAACAAAGGAAGGGATACACAGAATGAACCTGCTACACTTCAATGTTTCAAGTGCAAGGAGATGGGGCATTATGCCAATCAATTCCCAAATCCAAGGGTTGATGATGATGGTCGACGTCAACAAACTCTTAAGGCTAAAGACAAAGGAAAGTCACATACAATTTCTATCAGCGATGTGGAGTACGATAACGATGTGGTGAAAGGTACACTTACCATCCACTCTAAAGTAGCAAATGTTTTATTTGATTCTGGATCCACCCACTCTTTTATTTCTGAAAAATTTTCTAAGGGTATCACCGTATTACCTCAACAATTAGATGTTGAGTTAGCTGTGACAACACCTAATGGCACATCAATCGCATCAGAAGTTTATAATTCTTCTCCGATCGAAGTTTGTGGGAAAGTGCTTCCTGCAAATCTTGTGATCCTTCCTTTAGTGGAATTTGATGTGATTCTTGGCATGGATTGGCTTTCTCTACATGGAGCTCATATCAATTTCCAAAGAAGGGAAGTCACATTTCATATTCCAGATCAACCTACGATCGTCTATCAATGCAAGGATGAACATAACCTTCCAGTGGAAATTTCTTCCATCTTATGGGTATTGATTCCACTAAATGAAGGTTATTTATCTCAAATGGTTGGTGAGAAACTCACGATTAAGAATATGCCCATTGTACGGGAGTTTGATGATGTCTTTCCGGAGGAATTGCCGGGTCTTCCACCAAATCGTGAAGTTGAGTTTTCAATAGAACTCGTACCGGGTGCTTTGCCTATTTCAAAGACACCTTATAGAATGGCCCCAATTGAGTTGCAGGAATTGAAGAAGCAACTCCAAGAGAATCTTGATAAGGGATTCATACGCCCTAGTGCGTCACCTTGGGGAGCACCTGTTCTATTTGTTAAGAAGAAAGATGGATCAATGAGACTCTGCATTGATTATCGAGAACTTAACAAGATCACTATCAAGAACAAATATCCCCTCCCACGCATTGATGACTTATTTGACCAACTACGCGGAGCTCAATACTTTTCCAAGATTGATCTTCGTTCAGGGTATCATCAATTAAGGGTCAAAAGGGAGGATATACCAAAGACGGCTTTCCGTACAAGGTATGGACACTATGAATTTATAGTGATGCCATTTGGTCTTACTAATGCCCCTGCTATCTTCATGGATCTAATGAATAGAGTCTTTAGAGACTATCTTGATCAATTTGTGGTAGTCTTTATAGACGATATTCTTGTCTATTCAAAGAGCAAGGAAGAACATGAAGATCACTTGAGAATTATATTGAAGACCCTGAGAAAGGAGAAGCTTTATGCCAAATTTACCAAGTGTGAATTTTGGCTTCAAAAAGTTGCATTTTTGGGTCATATAATCTCAAAAGAGGGGATATCTGTGGATCCAGCAAAAACAGAGGTTATCGAAAGATGGTCAAGACCAACAACAGTAACTGAGATCCGAAGTTTTCTTGGTTTGGCTGGATATTATCGACGTTTTGTAAAAGATTTTTCACGATTATCTAATCCACTCACCAAGTTGACTCGGAAAGGAGTTAAGTTTTTCTGGACAGAGGAATGTGAAGAGAATTTCAAGGAGTTGAAAAGAAGGTTATCCAGTGCACCTGTGCTCACACTGCCTTGTAGTGGAGAAAGGTTTGTGATCTACAGTGATGCATCCAAGAAGGGATTGGGGTGTGTTCTTATGCAAAATGATATGGTGATAGCTTATGCCTCACGACAGTTGAAAATCCATGAGCAAAATTACCCAACACATGATTTGGAGTTGGCTGCGGTAATCTTTGCATTAAAGATTTGGAGGCATTACCTTTATGGTGAAAGGTGTGATATTTATACTGATCATAAAAGTTTAAAGTATATTTTCACACAAAAGGAGTTGAATATGCTCCAAAGAAGATGGTTGGAGCTGATTAAGGATTATGACTGCTCAATCCATTACCACCCTGGGAAAGCAAACAAGGTGGCAGATGCATTAAGTCGACAAGACCATGCTAGTTTATCCATGATGAGGATCACAAAAGATCCAATATTTATGGATTTACAAAGGATAGATCTTGGAATTATAATGGAAGGGGAAAAATCTTATCTTTCTCAAATGAATGTTCAACCATCTATACATGTGAAGATTAAAGAGGCACAGAAAGAAGATGTTGAGTTACAAAAGAAGGTGAGAAATGTTCCTGAATTCAACCTTGATTGTGATGGGATAATAAAGTTCAGGAATCGTGTTTGCGTTCCTCCCATCCCCGAATTAAAGAATGAGCTGCTGGATGAGGCTCATAGTTCATCATTTTCTATTCATCCTGGAAGCACGAAGATGTATAGGGACCTGAAAGAGTACTTCTGGTGGGATGGCATGAAAAGAGATGTTGCTGAATATGTCTCTCGATGCTTGGTTTGTCAACAAGTTAAAGCTGAGAGACAGAAGTATAAGGGGATGTTACAACCATTACCCATACCCGAATGGAAATGGGAAAACATCACTATGGACTTTGTCACAGGACTTCCTAAAACATCCAAAGGCAATAATGCTATCTGGGTCATAGTTGATCGTCTTACAAAGTCTGCACACTTCATTGCTATTAGAGAGGATTTCTCTCTAGATCAGCTTGCCAGGATATATGTAAAGGAAGTGGTAAGATTGCATGGAGTACCACTTTCTATTATATCTGATCGAGATCCGAGATTTACCTCGAAGTTCTGGCGAAGTCTTCAGCATACTCTGGATACAGAGTTGAGTTTCAGCACTGCTTATCATCCCCAGACAGACGGTCAGTCTGAGAGAACAATTCAAACCCTAGAAGATATGTTGAGAGCTTGCTCTATGGATTTCAAAGGAGGTTGGGATCAACACCTACCTTTGGTGGAATTTTCTTATAATAATAGCTTTCACTCCAGTATTCAGATGGCTCCTTATGAAGCTCTCTATGGAAAGAAATGCAGGACTCCAACTTGCTGGGATGAAGTTGGGGAAAGAAAGCTATTAGGACCTGATCTCGTTGATGAAATGGCAGAAAAGGTTAGATCTATTCAACAACACATAAGAGCAGCTCAAAGTAGACAGAAAAGTTATTCCGACAACCGAAGAAAAGACCTAGAGTTTGAAGTGGGCGATAAAGTGTTCTTACGAATATCTCCCTGGAAGAGGGTTATGAGATTTGGAAAGAAGGGGAAGTTGAGCCCTAGATATATCGGTCCTTTTGAAATACTGGATCGTGTTGGGAAGGTAGCTTACCGATTGGCGCTTCCACCGAATCTCTCTCAAGTTCACGATGTGTTCCACGTATCTCTCCTGAGAAAGTACATACCAGATCCTTCACATGTACTCAGCTCAGAAGTTGTACCGCTGGAGCAAGATCTTTCTTATGAAGAACAGCCGATAGAGATTCTGGATCGTAGCGAAAAAGTCCTACGAAACAAGACCACTCGCTTGGTGAAAGTTTTATGGAGGAACCACCAACTTGAAGAAGCTACATGGGAGCTTGAGGATATGATGAGGGAGAAGTATCCTCATCTATTTGTTACAAAGTGACGAATTTCGAGGGCGAAATTCTTTTTAAGGGGGGTAGAATGTAACACCCGAGACTTTTATGTTATATAAATTATCAAAGGAATCTTTTTCTACGCAACACTTGCTTGACTTGCTTTACACGCAATCGCGACCTTCCTCGATAGCTTGCGTCGTACGCAATACCGAGTTTCACTAAACAACAATATGCTATTAAAACTAGCCGTTATGAATAGTAATAACCACTTTTTGAAATTTTATAAATTTTATTTTTCAAAATGGACTTCATTTTTGGACTCAGAATATCGAAATTAGCCTAGGGTGAAATTTTGGTATTTTTCTGAAAACTTTCAATTTTTGATGAATAGTGAAACCACTAAGTGGTAGGTTAAAAACTGAATTTTGCATAAAACTTAATTTTACCGCTTCTGTGAATGGAATTTCAAAAATCCGAGAGACACGGTTAATATCAAGGACTAAAATGTGGTTCAATGAGATGAAAATAATTTTTTGGTGAATAGTAACATTTTACTATTTTTACCGCGGTTAATAGTAAATAGGGTAACTAAGGGTAAATATGATATCAATATTACCCTAACACATGTCCTAATACTATTGGACAAGTGTAATTCGACCAAAAACAAACTTAGGAATAAAATATGACCATTTAGGCCCACTTGGATTAGATTAGGACATTTATTATTAATTTATTTAAAGAAGGGTTAAAATAGTTAAAATCAAAGTTTAACAAGTAAATCATTTTTAATATAGGGTTATACATAAGATAAATTCGATTGTAAATATTCATTAGAAAGCTAAAAAGATTTCCTACATGATGGTATTTTATTTGTAAATTTTAGACATCAAATAATTTAATTTATTTATGACACAAAGATGATGCAGTAATTATCTTATTAATGAAATATTGAAAAAATTGATAATATAAATACCAAAATAAATGTAATTTGAGACTTTTTATGAATTCCACTAATTTTCTAGGTTACTATGATATATTAGTGTTGATTTAATCAACTTGGTTCGAACATATAATTCTGTTATGACTTTCACAAAAATCATATATCAAATAGTGTCAAAATTGACACAAAATAGTTTTTAAATCAAATATTATATTATTAATTGTTATTTTATTCCTAAAAATCTAAGGTTCGGCCAAATGACTTAGATAAGGATATATATATTAATAATAAACAATTTGGGGTTCGTTTGGCATGTTATAGAAAGTTTATTAACCATATAGTGAAAGAAAACAAAAAGACACGGTAAAAGTTAAATTAATTAACTTAGAGTTAAATCTAATTGATAAGGTTAAAATAATACCCTAAACTTGTCTAAATCCTATTGGTTGATAGGATTTCGACCCTTCCCCACTTTATCTTAGAAATAAGACCCTTTGGAACCATTATAAACCGATTTTGACTTTAATATAAAATAATATTTTGAGATATTCCTAAGGTGCCCCTCTCCTCCCTTATAAAAGGGCACCTCCTCCCCCTCCTCCTCACACCAATTTGAGCACTCAAGCTCGGCCAACCCCTGCCATTTTCCCTTCTCCACTTCCCTAGAATAATCCTAGAGGTCCTGGTCTTCTCCAAATACCAATCTTAGTTCCTTAAGTGGAGGATTCAAAAAGGCGTTCCAAAGAAGAGGTAATATCCATTACCGATCTTTTCAATTTCTTTCTTCTTCAACTTCTTCTTCTTCAGTTGTTTCATGATAAAGTAATAACATCAGTATTACTTACATACTGATATGTTATTATAAATATGAAACAACCCTAATTCACCTTCTATCCATCCTACGGAAAAATGAAATCACCGCGCGTGCGTACGTACGGAATACCGTCTCCACGCCGTGGTGTAATCTATTTTCCACCATCACCTTACAAGGATGGGTATAATGGTGTAATAAGTAACTATATATGATTATTATTAAGTAATATTGATACTGAAATAATATATATATATACTCCAATACAATTCCACGATCATAGGAACGATATCATCACTCGTGCGTACGTACGGAATACCGTCTCCACGATGTGATGCGACTCGTTCTACATGATCTTCATTTCATAATGATTATATAAATGAATTTAATGAATGAATATGGTATATACTACACTAATACCATTCTGGAAATGAATTATCTATAACCTAAAGATAAGAATAAGAATTTATTCGACAAAACACGCATAAGAACAAAAAGTTATAAAGACCCGAGTAACAAGTAACAATGAAATATTACTAATAAGAAGCTAATAATATGACCATATATGATCTCATATCAATATGTATGATTCTGGAATAAGTCAATAACATTATTTAAACCATTATACAGGAGCTTCGGACACGAACAAAGCAAATCGGACCTAAGGTAAGGGAAATATCACAATCTCATTTTTATCCGAGATTGTTTATTCGTAAGTATTTACTGGGGTGTATTTTATCATCCACATCCATGTTCCCTCAATATGTAATATTGTTTCCATCCACTTGAAATAGTTTAAATCGAATTTTACCCTTAGGTGAGTTTTTTGTAAAGAATATGAAAGGAATCTTTTGTCGTTTTTCCGTACGAGGTACTTTTTGACTTTTCCGACAAAAGTACGAAGAATGTTTTTTTTAACTTATACGGCATGAATGGATTTTTAAAATATTACTTCAAAGAATCTTCCTTTACAAGTTTTCAAGTTTATTTTTAATCAACTTCTTTTATTTTAAAGTTGTATGACATGTTATGAAAGGAAAAATGTTTTTGAAGAAGAAAGGATATTTTCCTCAAGAATTCAATTCAAGTGTTTTATCAAAATTATTTTCCATCTAAGATAATAAAGGGTTCTGTTTCTATCCATATTTTTACATTGGTTTGACTATGTTGTGATGGAATTATGTTTATGAATTCCTTTATCATATATGAATTGATTTATGATGTCATGATGTTTCAAGAATCCCATTTTTGTTATATGTGTTATGCGATGATGTATGTTTTATGATTATGTGGCACACATAAGAAAGGATTCATTATAAGATGGGTGGGACCTATATCTCCCTCCAATGCATTGGGTAATGATTTTATATCTCATGAGATAGACATGGCTGGAACGGAAGGTTATTTCGGTTCAGTGATACAGGACTGAAACGAGGAGTGAACTCGGTTCAGAAAGGGACTTTGTCCACTAAGATAGTCTTGGCAATGAGTCATGACTAACAAGAAATGATTTTCCATGATTATGTGTGCATGCCACAAAGTTTCAAGTTTTATGTTATGGGGATCTCATTTTTACTTCTATGATTTATTCCATGTTAATATATTATGATCTCTTTTGCAGGTTTTGATTTTCATAAAGATATGATATGATTTTTATTTCCTTTATTTGCCCTTGCTGAGCATTTGAGCTCACCCTTTTATGTTTTATTTTCCCCAGGTCAGGAAGATGGATATTAAGTAGAATATGCTAAAAGGGACCCTAGATATGATGAAATAAATGGGAGACACTGTAGAAGATTTATGAACCAGTTGTTTATGTTTCCCCAGTTTCTAAAGACACTATACCTATACGGTCCTTTGTGGTTTTGTCATATGTTGTAATAAGAGTGATTCAATTTTGAAGTATTAACAATGTATGTAAAGTGTGGGTCGTTATACTGATTTTCCCATTATTATTATTTACTGAGACTATTTTGGATAACCATTTCAAATACTAGAATTCCTGAATGAAATTGGATTTGATAATATTGTTAACTTCAACCTCAATTTTGATAGCATGAGTTGAGTGTGTCCTTCTAGATGTCTATTTGTATCCTTGATGGATTTTTGAAAATCCCAAGTGGTGAGTAGACACCTCAGGATTGAGGCTTAACATTTATATGTAATTCTAGGTATACACATCCTGATGATTCTTAAAAAAATACATATATACCTCTTGTTATTTGGAATGCATGGCTGCACTAATCAATGTGTTCCGTGGGTCCTCCTCTAAACCCATTTTTATTTCTCTGAGTTAATCATCGGTGGTAGAGACACCTTCTTAAAATACTGGAGGGGAATCCATGAGGTCTTTCTAATCTTACTCTTCCTCTTCATCTTCCTATTCCTATTCTTCGTTACTCTTTTTTAAAGTAGGTGAGGAAGTAAATTTATCAAAGTTAGGGGAAGAGTCAACATTTTGACATCCAGAAGATGAATCAACTTCCTTCAACCCAACTGATGACATGGAGATTCTTTGAATTTTAAGAGGGGAGATGAGAAAAAAATAATGAGTATCTTTAGTCTCTATTTGTGTCATGAAAACCTATTATGAATTAGATGATGAGGCAAGGATCTGTTGAAGCCTAGGGGATGGAATGAGGGCATTTTCATCCAAAATTTTACCACTGGTTGGAGAGTCTTTGACTTTTTTCAGTGCTACTAGATTTAGTTTTTACAGTTGATATCACAAAGGTTGTTGAGTATACACCTAAATTTGATCCCATTCCTTCGAACTGATTGATGGGTAGCATATATTCTTCATCGATTTTTTTGAAGGGATTGTAATGGGCCATTTCTAGGATGTTCAGTGTAGTGATACATGCAGCACCATCAGTCATGGGTTATTTACCTTCAATATGGTAGAATCTCCCATCAATTTATTGTGATTATCCATATTCAAATGGAGATTTATCACAATAAAACATCCCAATTTGACCATTAATGCAATATTTAAGGCATCAGTGGTCTGATGAAGGGGCTTCCGTATGCTGAAGTAGCTAAGGCCTTCCTAGAAGAACATTGAAAGCTATATCTTGATGGACCAAAAGAAATTTTGAGTCAGATATGAGGTCCCCAAATTAGGCCCTGAGCTTGATCCTACCAAGAGTATTTTTTTCTCACTTTTTTCATAACCCTATAGCATTAGAGAAGAAGGGAACAGGTTGACTTTTCTGTAACCCAGTTGATGCAGTGTTCGTACCGGAATGAGGTTGAATCCTAAGACATTATCAATGAAAACTCATCAGATATCAATGTCATTTATTCTTCTAGATACATATAAGGGTCTAATGTGTCCCTTTATAATGACATACATATCTTATTTTATGAAAGATGTGACTATGTGGCATTCTGTAGGATTTATTTTCACATGATATACCTTAGCATTGGTAACTTTAGCTTTAAACTCTTGATGGATTAACAAAGCTTCTATGAGAACTTATTAGAGGTCTTTTGATAGACTTGGAGCATCCAAGATCTAAAAATTAGACGGAATTAGGGACAATTACTTCAGAATGTCATACTTATGAGATAAATGTATTTTCTTCCCATCATGAAGCTTCTCTCTCACGGGCACTTTAGGAATCAAAGCACTTGAGGTAGGTAGATCAACCTTTGGAACATGAGTTAAAGGCACTTCTGTCTTTGGTGGGTTAGGTCAACTAGGTCTGCCTGCTTGTCAAGATTAATTTGAATATGATCCCCCTCTAATTAGTATTCTAGGATGATCAGGCCAAGTAAACCCCTAATATATGTTGGGGAACTTTATTTCTTCTTTTAGGCCTACGGGGGGGCTATCCCTTAAGTTTTTGTAGCATACATGGTCCGAGCAGGGATGTGTCCAGAGTATTGATTTATGCCACGACCACATTCCACCCGGATCCTCTACCCTTGTGGACACTTCCCCTAATTCCATAATCAGATGTAGTGAAACTAAGTTCATATCCATACTCATCATCAGATAAATGATCCATTAAGTGAATGATGTTAGTGTAACTGAAGATAAATTCTTTGTCTGATGAGGATTTCATCTGGTGGTTCAACTCTTATGGTACCAATTTCTGGTATGGTGCTCATTTTTTTAGAACTAAAGGCATGAAGTATGAGATATTAAAATAAACATTTTAACTTGGTAAAAATCAATATTTCTACATTTTTTTACCACCTACCATGTCATTTTTAGAAGACTATCCTTTAGAGGACCACAATACTGATAAAGTCATCTATACCAAAACATAATTGGTTGGGTGCATAGTTAGTTTCTTTAACTATGTTCATAGGATAGAATGAGTCCTATTTATTGTCTTTCAAGTCATCCAATCACTAAATTTCTACACACCTTTACTTGTAACTTTCTTCTACTCACCCTTTTCCTCTGAGTTGGTGGAAGAAACACATACTACTTGTGCTAGTGGCTTACCCAACTTCACTTTCCTAGAGTCCACCAATTTTTGTACGATTTATTTGAAAAAAAAACATTCCTAGATAGTTTTACCCAAGTTTTGGTGATAGGGGAAATAATTTGGGAGATCTTTGAGACCACCCTAATCTGGCCTTTTGGGCTTTGGAAATTTGAGGAAGTTGTTATCCAAGTCCTCTATGAAGTAGCTAGGAACTTACTCATCTGGAAAAAAATAAAATTTATTATTTAGTTCCTAAAAATAGTTTTGTGTTTGATCCTTTCTCTAATATTGATGAGGTGGGTGTTATTATCAAATCTCAGGAGGGGGTACCACATGATACGACACGAGCTTCAGAGATGGAGCTGGCACAAGGGCTAGCTTCACCATGACGGAGGAAACCTCTTCTTTCACTATTCTATTCTCTTGAGATGATAGAATTACTCAGGAATTGTCCTTGGTTAGAAAGATAGAATATTATAATCTTTGAGAAACTATGGTGATATCCTAAAACCCTCCTATATATTTCACACAGATGAATGATGTGTGTAACTCATCACAATGATTATCTATACAGATGGAAAATAAATTTTCGTGGTGTAGATATAGGTTTAGGGAGTAGGTCAACCCCTTAAACCAAGAAATGAAATTCGAGACCCTCTCATGATCTCACTACTTGTAGTTTGAGTGGTAAAGGATGGTAATCTTTTGTAGTGTTGAACTAAATTGAAATAGAAACTACTGACATAGATCTTCCCATCCCGTGATTGACCAATCTGAAAAACTAGTGTACCATACAAAGGTTGGCCCTTGTAGTGTTTACATGAAGCACCTGAGTTTCACTGTTTCTTGTTGCATAGGGGTCCCCATCATGGGATTATATTGGGACACGAAATGTATCAAATGTTGATCTGGGTCTCCGGAGACATTAAAAATTTGAAATGTAGGATTCTTAAAATTTAGTGGGGGAGGGGTTAGATCTTCCCATTTAGGGAAAGGATTCCTTTTTTGTTATACTAGTGCACACCATTATTCCATAGCTTCCAATAGAGTTGTCAATGACTTAATGAAATTGATAATCCCTTGAGGGATATCTAGTTGAAAAAGATCTTAATCAAGGAAAAAAATAGGTAGGGCCATCCGTGGTGGATCTATTTGTACCCACAGTGGGTAGCCAATAGGGGATGGTCCATGAGGATGTGTCTAAACCAACCCTGGTTGTGTACCCAAAGGAGGAAAATTTTAATATCTTATTGTCATGGGGTTAAAGTATATTGTCTATCAATACACCAGATTGAGAAGATGTTTGGGATCCATTTTAGTAGATGGCATGAATCCTCTTTATTAAGGTGTGTCAGATAGGAATGTTGGGTGAGTCTCCACTTGTAGAACATATCTAGTAGGGATGTTTCCTTGGAGTATATTTTCATTGATCTTTCTTAACTCCTTCATCTCTTCCTCCTATTGATCAAATATTTCATCAAGTGTGATGAGTTAAACCTATTTGGGAGGTAGGTGGTGTGAAGCCTTAACTTTACCCTTTTCTTTGGTAGATTATCATTAAGGAGTTAATAGTGGAGTGTTTGAGGGGATACTTTAATTAATAGTCAACCTATGGTTTCTATTACGCACACCTTATTTAGTCATTTTGGTGTGGACTATATTATGAAAAGAAACCTGCTCCTCCCATTCCTTTTTATCAGCATCATGTTCTGTAGCATCTGTAGGGGTAGTGATAACGATGTTCACCAATGCATAACATACTACATAAATTTCAAAGTCTTCTTTGAGATATGACTTTCATTTGTGCCCTCCATGAGGCCTTTTCCTCTCCTTAATTGGTCCTATTGGAATCTTTTGATGAATGGTGATATTAAGGGAGTCTCCATAGAATTTTTTCATACGCGTTCCAAGTGAAAACACTAGGTCACAGAATTGGATGAACTAGGAGGATTCATTATGTGGTTCTCTACCAAAATGGGATAAGATAGACTTTTTTGAGGAGGATATTGAGGTAAAAAAACCACAACCCAATGGTCTAGGGATGATCTCATTCCATTTCCACAACCTTTCAAGATTTATTTACTAACCTCGAAAGTTATGTTAAAAAACACCCTAGCCTTGTGGGTTGGGGTTTCTTCTAGATTTCCCTAGATATTGCTTCTGTGATTACTCTCTTGATTTTTACAAGCCTTGTTCAAACATGGGTTGGGTGCATTATATGATTTTCACCCGAACCACCTACTTCCATTGATATTGGAAATTCCTAAAAATTGGATTCTCTTAAGAAAGAGGATTGCTCAATATTTTCTAACACTTGATTCAGGAGTCTTTTGATGTCTTTCTCTCTCCTAGCCTAATGTATTTAGGAGTTGGTTAGGGACGATTTTTTTGAGCATTCCATTTATTGAGAATAAAGTATGTTTCTTGAATCCATAATAAGGCTATGACATTCCATGATGCCACCTTCGGTGAGATTTGTAGACTAGGGAGTGAAGTGAAATGTAATGCCTCGTGTTCACCACATCCTCTAATATGAACACCCAATGGGGTATTAGTGATCATATGATACAATTCTTTTAATGCGTTGATACATGAATATTTAAGTGATATTTACTATTTTCCCAATTTCAAGTGTCATTCAATTAGGAGATCCTCCAAGTCAATTTGATGTTGTATCCCTTCTATTAACTTCATGTCGATTGGATATTCTTCGTAAGGAAATATTTTTGTTTTTAATTGATGAATAGTGGTCCATATATTTAGGAGTACGTAGTGTTCACAATATTTTGAAAAAACCTATGGAATGATATACTAGGGAGTAGATAAAGGCCAAAACATGACTGATATATTGTCTTTATCCAATTGTATCTTCATGAGAAATGTGTCTTATTCATATCACAAGAGGATCCTTAACCTTTTCTGAAAAAAGTGGAAGTTTCTTTGATTCTTTATTATAAACAACAAGATCAGTATGGATTTTATCTTCCATATTTGAAGTCAGGTGATCCAAGGGTGGTTCAAAGAATGACCATTTCCTTGGACTATCTTCTAATTAAGAAAGGATTTCACTTATTAATGAAGAGGAATCAGGCATGAATGGCCTCATTTTCCCAAGTGCCTCACGATAAGAGGATTTTCACACAATTAATTTAGAAAGGGAGGAAATTCTTGAAGAAATGAAATGTCACTATAGGGAGGACCTTTATAGTGAATTCCATCATGAGGAGGACTACCATCATGGGTTAACATCCGACTACAAGGGAGATTATTGAAGTGTATACCTTGGAGAGGACCTTCAAGGTGGATGATAGAAAGGGGAGGGCCTCCTTGCTACTTGATCTTCTAACTATATATAGGGCTACTATGGTGATCATCTAGAGATGAGATCTCATCATCAATCCAATTATGGACATGAAGTGAGCCTTCATGGACACATGTCTTGGTAGGAACTCAAAAACTACTTCTACTATTTCCATAATTTAGTAATGGAAGAGTAAGACCTTGAGATGCAATAATTAAATATATAAGGGCTTCAAGAAATCCAATATTAATCAAAGAATAACTATAGACCAAATCTTCATTTCCAATCAACTTTAGTGAGGATTATTTTTGGATGCTCTCCTATGGGAAACCGGGGCTGATTGTTAGGGATAACGGAGTTGATATAGGGAAGATTATTTGATTAGCTCCCATGTCACTACTGGAATTTAGGGATACATTTTTGGAATTTTATAAGGGATATGTGCATGCCTTGGAATGATCATTAGAGTAGACCAAAGATATATTATTGGAATAGGGGTATGGTCCTGATCTAGTTGTCCATATATTGTGGGGAAATTTGGCCCATGAACCTCCTAGATAGGAGAATAGATTTGTGTTTTCTCTGGAGTGACCCATGATTTGAGTTGTGGAGTCACCCCAATTACGAGGATGATTTTTTTCTCCAAACCTAAACCAATGTTGTTTTCATTCTATATCTTGACAAGTTTTTAATATGTGGGATGAAATTTGTGTCTGAAATTTCACCATTGTTAGGATATGATGGGTGACTTCGTCAGCTAGAATGAGGATATATGCCAATTTTTTAGTTAGATCAGGGGTGTGTTCCTGCTCTTGTCCTCCATTTACCACCATTATATACTAACCGTACTCAAGTACAGGGGTAGTGATATGGGTTTTCCCCCTATTTTTTTCCAAGAACTACTAGCTAGTTTCTTCGAATGCTTCCAGATTAGGATGATAGGCTTGATGGATGCAGGAAGATGGGTGTTACTACTCATGGTATGTTACCGTATTTGACTAGAGATATTATTTTTATTCTGAAATTTTTTTCTATAAGTCTTGGTATATGTGGGAACATGTTTTGGTCTGCTCATGGTTTACTGCCATATTTTCTTTACAAGTTTCTTTGGATGTTGCTGAACTGTGCCAGTGAGATTTGTAGATTCAGAAATGTGTTTGTTCTTACTATAAATTTTTTCCATATTTGTTTAGTGGTATAATTTGGTGGGGAATAAAGGTGTGTCCCTATTCCATGTTGTTTAGTCACTTCCCTCTACGGGTTTTCCTGAGTGCTCGAGACTAGGTAACCTGGGCTGGACTCATGAGGGAAACTGTAACACCATGAGATTTTATGAGATATATTATTTTTAATTTCTTTGATGTATTCTATTGTACACTACACCAAGATTAGTTTTTACTATATGCAACACCGTATTTGCTTGCAGTATATGCAATACTATTCTTGGCTCGTGTTACACACAATTTCAAGTTCGTTTTGTGGAAATTATTCTACGCAACATTAAGTATAGATTTTGTTTAATGTATAAATGAAATAAGTTTTGATTATGTTATATACAACAAAAAATAGAGCTTTCACTACACACAACCCTGACTTGTCTTTCATTACACATAAGAGTGACCTTCCTTAATAGTGTGTGTTGTACGCAATACTGAGTTTCACTAAACAACGATATATTGTTACAATATTATTATGAACTAGCCGTTATGAATAGTATTAATTAAATTTTGAATTTTATAACATTATAATTCATCTTACACATTTTCTAGAACATGGTATGAGAACAAAATAATTTTTTCAGGTAAAATAAGTATTTTTCAAAAAATGCACTTTTGCCACCTTTTGATGGAGCACCCACATTAAATATAGTTTTTGACATGTTTATAAGTTTAATTTGACAAAATAAAATTATTCTTTGGAATCAGGATATAAAAATTTACTTTGTATAATTTTTTCATATTATTCTGATAACTTTTATATTTTAATGAATAGTAAAAACACGCTATGTTTTAATTAAAAACAACTTTTTTTCATCGTAATAATTTATATGGTTAAATTATACTATTTAATAGTTTTAAAGTATAAATATAATATATTTTTACCATTTAATATAATTCATTTCATTAGCATTGATTTTACATTGAATTCATAGGTAAAATCATTTGAATCTTTTGCAATGTTTTAACTTTTAAAACTCATTTTCTTAACAATGAGATTAATTTTAAATTAATTTCTGAAACTTATGTGTTTTGAATTTGGAAAAATGGATTCAATATTTAGAATCAGTAGGTCCAAATTATGTTAATAGGCTACTTTTTATTTTTGGGCACTATGAATAGTGACTATGGTAAATTTTATTTACCTTAGTTAAAGGTAAATCGGGTAATTAAGGGTAAATATAATATTATAAAATTATCCTAGCACTTAGTATTAATATAATTGAATGATTATATTTCCTCCTAAGGCATATTTGGGTCGAAATGGAATCCATCGGAACCCACTTGGATGTGATTAAGACCTTTACTTTATTTTAAAGAAAGTGAAATATGTCTCACTCAAACTTTAATAATTAAAGTATTTTTAATATAAGGTTATGCAGAATATAAATTCAATTATAAATACTCATTTTAAAGCTAATTTTTTTTCTTTGTTATGGTAATTTATTTGTAAATTTTAAGCGATATTTAATTACCTTAATAGCTTATACATTAATGATGCAGAAATTATTAACTTAGTGAAAAATCAATAATATAGTTTTTATTAAAGTAATAATACCCATAAAAGGCCCAAAAACTTGACCAAAACCTATTGGTAGAGTATATATATACCATAGAAATTAAAGGGACTACTTTGGGACTATTTGTATCCGTATAAAAGAGATTATGACATTTATATTATTTTATTTTTAATAATGTCAAAGTTTTCACCTTCATAACTTAATAAATATAAAAATTTAAATGTTATGATTTTAAGATGATAAATTCGAGTAAAAGTATTATTATTAAAGGTAATAAATATATATTAATCATAGGATTTTATTTTTAATTTTTATGCAACACATACGTATATTAAATAATTATACAAAAATGTTATAATAATTATTTTATTAAGAGAAATATCAAATAAATGGTATTAAAAATATTAAAATAAACATTATATGAACTATTTAATGTGATCCAATAATTTTATAGATGAATATGACATGTTATTAATCTATTAAATATTTTGGATCAAATATATCTCCTCTATGGATTTTATTTAAATTCAAATAATTGAATAGTGTCAAAATTGACAGTATTGATATTTTATAAAAATAACATATTATTAAATTGTTTAAAAATCACAAAAATATTTAAAAATTACAAATTGAAAATTATACAGTCTAAAAGGTAATAATTTATCTAATTATGGAAAATTAACAACACATAAGTAATTATTTATAACAATTTAAAAATTATAATTTTATTTCCACAAATAAATTTAAGTAGATTAAATAAGGATAAATCAAATTGATAAGGTTTAAAATAAATTCCAAACATGTATAAATTTTATTAGTTAATGATATTAAAACCCTATATCATCTAATATTCGAATGTGAGTCATTTTGTATGTTTTTAGGTGGGGTTTGAATTTATTATAAATTAATATTTCTTATGTTTCCAAAGGTGCCCCTCTCCTCCCTTATAAAAGGGCACCTCCTCCCTCTCCTCCTCACACCACCTTGAGCCTTCAAGATTGGCCAAACCCTACCCATTTCTCTTCTCAACTTCCTTGGAAACATACTAGAGGTCTTGGTATTCTTCAAAGGCCATCTTTAGTGCCCTAAGAGGAGGTTTAGAAGAGGCGTATCGAAGAGGAGGTAATATCCTTTACCGATTCTTTGAAGTTCATTTCTTCTTCTACATCCTCTTATTTTATTGTTTAATAATAATGTAATAACATCAGTATCAATCATATACTTATATTTTGTTATAAATATTTACCAATCCTATTTCACCTTCTATCCATCCTACGAAAAACGAAATCACCGCGCGTGCATACGTACAGAATACCGTCTCCACGCCGTGGTGTAATCTGTTTTTCCACCACCACCTTACTTGGATGGGTATAATGGTGTAAAAAATAACTATATATGGTTATTATAACATGATAATAATTATGATATATTATATCATCCACTCTAATTCCATTCAATAATTATGGGAATGATATCATCGCTCGTGCATACTTATGGATTACCATCTCCACGACGCGATGAGATTCATTCTCCATGTTAACCATTCAAGAATGATTAGAAAGTATATATATTAAATCATAATTAAATATATGAAATACTAATGATACTGTATTTATGTATATGTTATTTACTTACTTCCATTCAATTTAATAAGGAAATGAAAACAGCGTTCATGCGTAAGTATGACCCACCGTCTCCATGAACGGTGTATTTCATTAATTTTATCGATCTATTATATATATGTATATTCTGAATATATTATATATATAAATCACGTTTTAAATCTTGGAAGTAAGTAATAATGATCTAAGTAATCATATGAATAATTACAAGTCAAAACACGGACAATAAATGAAACGATTTTACCCAAAACGCTTCTTTAACATGGTATTGACAAATGAACGGGTAATATAAAGTCATAAGTGAATCATATATGATATCATAAATATTATTATGGTTCTATTAAAAGTTAATAATATGTTTAAATGCACTATATAAGAGTCTCGAACACACATGGAAGAAATTGGACATAAGGTAAGGGATAATTTTGCAATCTCATTTTTATCCGAGATTGCTTGTACGTAAGTATTTATTGGAGTTATATTTTTCATCCACGGCCATAAAAATGTTTTTCATAAAGTGTTTAATATTATTCAATGAATTTTTAAATTCATGTTTAACCCTCTTTGACTTTTACATTGTGTTATGGAAGGAATATGTCTTTTGTTTACAATACGAGGGACTTTTTTACTTTTCCAGCAAAAGTACGGGGATAATGTTTTTTTAACTTATACGGCATGAACAGATTTTTACAGTTTCATAACACCTTTTTTTCATGAAGCTCACTCTACAATATTTCATGACTATTTTCAAAAAAATACTTTTCTTTTAAAATTTCATGGCATTTTGTTAAAAGAAAATGATTTTGAAGTAGAAAGGATATTTTCCTTAGGAATTCATTTCAAGTGTTTTATCAAAAACATTTTCCATCTAAGATGACATTATTTCATATGTGTATGTTTCAAGTATAATGTCTATATGATTTACATGGTTTCAATTTTATTATGATGAAATGATATCCATTTGTTTTATACGGATTATGTTATGATGGGATGATGTTTATGAAACCCATTTTATTCTTTGGGTTATGATGAATGATTTTTGTTTATGTTGTGGCACACATAAGAATGATTTCATAATGAGATGGGTGGGACATATATCTCCCTCCAATTCATTGGGTAAAGATTTATATCTCATGAGATAGACATGGATGGAAACTGCAAGTTAATCTGGTTCAGTGATGTAGGACTGGAATGAGGAGTGAACTCGATTCAGTAAGGGACTTTGTGAAATTTGATGGTCTTGGCAGAAATGCCTTGGCTTCTATGGAAATCATAACATGTGCTTAATGGTTTCCATAATTACATGTTTTATTCCCATGTTATTTTATCATGGTTAATGTTCCTTTTTGATTTATGCCGTATGCACTGCCAAGATTTATGTCATTACTCATGATTTTGATGTTTTATGTTCGTGTTTTTACGTTCAAATGTTTATGGATTGTTTTTAAGTTCTCCATGTTTACCCTTACTAAGTATTTGAGCTCACCCTTTTTATGTTTTCTTTTCCCCAGGATATAAAGAAAGGTTTTATGTTAGAAAACAAAAGGAGGAGATCTTTATGGGAGATGTTGAAGATCTTTCACCATGATTAGAAGATTATGTTATGAGGTTCCAAAGACACTAAACTAATACAGTCTTTGGGCGTCTGTTTTTGTAATGTATTAATTATTCTGCAAAAGTAATATAATGTCTATGTACGTCAAGCTTTGGGTCTCTACAGTTGGTATCAGAGTGAAGGTTTATTTAACCTTTGGAAACTAGGATGCGAAAACATTAGATCCCTAGAGATATTTCTAAGGTATGTCTAGGGATGTCCTTAAGGTTAAGTATAAGTATAGGTTATAGACCTAGAATTATGGTAACAATCATAGAATTAAACATAAGGTGTCAGATATTGAAAGCACTCCATTTTATAAAGTTGTTTTCCTAGAATGATTTTTTCCTCTCACACTATTCTTTTTGGGTTATAGAAAATGGCTGGAAAGAGGAATATTCATGTTAATGGAGAATATAATGGACAATGGAATGATATTATTCCTGAGAATCCAAATGAAATGGGATTTGGAAGGCGAAACATCGTTATTATGCCTAATCAGCAATCTCATAATATGATCAATAATATCAACTTTGGCAAGTTTCCTGACTCGGCTAATAAGATAAAGATGGAGTTTCATGATGATCATAGAGGAAAGAATGTCCAATTTCCCTCATGTAAATCATGTGGGAAGAGGCATCAAGGAAAATGTTTCAAATGAATTGGAACATGCATTGGGTGTGGAAAAGAAGGACACAAAGCCAGTAATTGCAAAGGAAAATTTTCAGTTAACACAATGGAAAAGGATAACGGTATTGCTAAAACATCAACCAAGGATAAATGTTTTAAATGTGGAATGTAGGGGTATTTTTCAAACCAATTTCCTAAGGGAAAATCTCATGAAGAGAATCAACATGGTCGTATGTGTAGTATTTATGTTGATGATGATGAAGAGACTACAAATGATATATGATATGGAAGACGTGTTGAGGAATAAAATAAAGAATCTCAGTTAATGGTTTAATAATCTAGTGGAATGATTGCATTTTTATCAAGAATAATGTATGGTACTATGGAATAAAGAAAAATCTATGGATTGTTACACTATTGTTTTTCCTTGAGTATTTGAAAGTATATGTTGAATGGTACCGGTAACCATACAAAGTGGTTGAAATATTTTTGGAAAGCACCTAATATGCGCATAAAGAAGGGATAAAGAGATAATGAAATGTTTGATAGTATTAATGAGATCATGACTGATATAAGGACAAAGTGATATCATGGTTTGAGTATATATAATTTTTGGGATTTGGAAAGAGTTACCTTTTGACAGCATTCATTTTTTCACTAAGGTTCTATGGTAATTTATGTTTCAAGAGAATACATGATTAAGGTATTCACATGTTTGGAATGCGATCAAAAAGATATATCTTATGATATATGGGGAATAAATGATGGTATTCATGTGCTTGTTATGTGACCTTTCTAGTAATAATTTTATTTATACTATGAGATTGGACAGATGTATTTTGGATAAGTCTAAAGATTGGAATGGATTATGTTAGACATCAGATAGTATTGTTTAAGGCTATAACTTTTTTCGATATTATTTTTGTAATGTTATAATAGTGTAGTTTTAGGAAAAGGACAAACTGTAGGATGGGCGACAACCCGTCACGTCGGAAAAGGTTATAGGAATCGAACCCACAACCAAAGTGCGATAGACCTTTATTGCCTACCACTGGCCTATAGGAAGTCCCTGGTTAGTAGAAATTAGTTTTATTTTATTAAGCAGTATGATAGTTGAAGTATAAGTCCATTTTTGGAATCATATATGGTTAATCTCACTATAAGATGGACTTATGTATATAAATTTTTCTAACCTTATGTTTGAGATATATGGAATGACCTATCATTCTATCGCATGATCTGCTAACACTTCACGGAAGACAAATTCAACTTCATTTCTTTAAGAGATGAAGTGGAAATTGTTCAAGGCACAAACAATAGTGAGATTGTACCAAAATCAAGTAAGTATTTCTTTTAATTATTCAAAATTTGGGAAATGATCTTGAAAACTAAAAACTTTGTCTTAGTACCCTCATATTCAATGAATCAGATGGTACGTTAGATCATTACAAATTTATGGATTTGTGATTGTTGGCTTTTTCATAGCCATGTCCTCTACCACTATTCATTAGATGTTGATGGTTATATTTATATTCCATATCCATATTTTCACCTATGTTCTCCTATGTGGAAACCCAATGATGAGTTAATTTGGGTAACCATTACGTTTCATACTTCACTTTTTAAAATTATGTTTTAGTATTCCTTTTTATGATGTGGGTTTCTATGAATGAAACTTTCAAGTAGAAAATGATTTATAACCCCGACGAATTTTGAGGGTGAAATTCATTTTAAGGGGGGTAGAATGTAACACCCCAAGATTTTACGAGATATATTATTTTTAATTTCTTTAATTTCTTATATTTCACACTACACCAATATTAGGTTGTACTATACACAACACTGTATTTTCTTGCATTATACGCAACACTATTCTTGGCTTGTGTCACACACAATTTCAAGTTCGTTTTGTGGAAATTATTATACTCAACATTAAGTATATATTTTGTTTAATGTATAAATGAAATAAGTTTTGATTATGTTATACACAACACTAAACAGATCTTTCACTACACACAACCCTGACTTGGCTTGCATTACACGAAGAGCGACCTTCCTCAATAGCGTGTGTTGTACACAATACCGAGTTTCACTAAACAACGATATATTGTTATAATATTATTATTAACTAGTCGTTATGAATAGTATTAATTAAATTTTGAATTTTATAACATTATTATTCATCTTACACATTTTCTAGAACATGTTATGAGAATAAAATAATTTTTTCGGGTAAAATAAGTATTTTTCAAAAAATGCAGTTTTGCCGCCTTTTAATTGCCCACCAACATTAAATCTAGTTTTTGACATGTTTATAAGTTCAATTTGACAAAATAAAATTCATCTTTGGAATTAGGATATAAAAATTTACTTTGGATAAAATTTTCATATTATTCTGATAACTTTCATATTTTAATGAATAGTAAAAACACGCTATATTTTAATGAAAAACAACTTTTTTCATCGTAATAATTTATATGGTTAAATTATACTATTAAATAGTTTTAAAGTATAAATATAATATATTTTTACCATTTAATATAATGTATGTCATTATCATTGATTTTACATTGAATTCATTGGTAAAATCATTTGAATCTTTTGCAATGTTTTAACTTTTAAAACTCATTTTCTTAACAATGGGATTAATTTTAAATTAATTTCTGCAAATTCTGTGTTTTGAATTTGGAAAAATGGATTCCATATTTGTAATTAGTAGGTAAAAATTATGTTAATAGTCTAATTTTTATTTTTGGGCACTATGAATAGTAACTATGGTAAATTTTATTTACCATAGTTAAAGGTAAATTGGGAAATTAAGGGTAAATATAATATTATAAAATTACCCTAACACTTGTCTTAATATAATTGGATGATTATATTTAGTCCTAAGGCATATTTGGGTCGAAATGGAATCCATTGGAACCCACTTAAATGTGATTAAGACCTTTACTTTATTTTATTTTAAAGAAAGTGAAATATGTCTCACTCAAACTTTAATAATTAAAGTATTTTTAATATAAGGTTATAAAGAATATAAATTCAATTATAAATACTCATTTGAAATATAAAATGTTTTTCTTTTTTATGGTAATTTATTTGTAATTTTTAAGTGATATTTAATTACCTTAATAGCTTATACATTAATGATGCAGAAATTATTTACTTAGTGGAAAATCAATAATATAGTTTTTATTAAAGTCATAATACCCATCAAAAGGCCCACACACTTGAATAAAACCTATTGGTCGAGTATATATATACCATAATCATACAAGGGACTACTTTGGGACCATTTGTAGCTGTATAAAAGAGATTATGAGATTTATATTATTTTATTTTTAATAATGTCAAAGTTGTCACCTTCATAACTTAATAAATATAACAATTTAAATGTTGTGATTTTAAGATGGTAAATTCGAGTAAAAGTATTATTATGAAAGGTAATAGATTTATATTCATCATAGGATTTTATTTTTAATTTTTATGCAACACATACGTATATTAAATAATTATACAAAAAATGCTATAGTTATTATTTTATTAAGAGAAATATCAAATAAATGGTATTAAAAATATTAAAATAAACATTATATGAACTATTTAATGTTCTACAATAATTTTATAGATGAAAATGACATGTTATGAATCTATTAAATATTTTGTATTGAATATATATCCTCTGTGGATTTTATTTAAATTCAAATAATTTAATAGTGTCAAAAATTGACAGCATTGATATTTTATAAAAATAACATATTATTAAATTGTTTAAAAATAACAAAAATATTTAAAAATTAAAAATTAAAAATTATATGGTATAAAAGGTAATAATTTATCTAATTATAGAAAATTAACAACACATAAGTAATTATTTATAAAAATTTAAAAATTACAATTTATTAACCACAAATAAATTTAAATATATTTAATAAGGATAAATCAAATTGATAAGGTTTAAAATAAATTACAAACATGTAAAATTTTTATTGGTTGATGATATTAAAACTCCATATAATCTCATATTATAATGTGATTCATTTTGTATGTTTTTAGGTGGGGTTTGAATTTATTATAAATTAATATTTCTTATGTTTCCAAAGGTGCCCCTCTCCTCCCTTATAAAAGGGCACCTCCTCCCTCTCCTCCTCACACCACTTTGAACCTTCAAGATTGGATAAAACCTGCCCATTTCTCTTCTTCACTTCCCTGGAAACATACTATAGGTCCTTTTCTTCTTAAAATACCAACTTTAGTGCCCCAAGAGGAGGTTTAGAAGAGGCGTGTTGAAGAAGAGGTAATATCCTTTACCGATTCTTTCAAGTTCATTTCTTCTTCTACATCCTCTTCTTTTGTTGTTTCATAATAAAGTAATAGAGTCAGTATCACTCATATACTGATATGTTTATATAAATATGAACCAACCCTATTTCACATTCTATCCATCCTACGAAAAAATAAATCACCGCACGTGCGTACATACGGAATACCGTCTCCACGCCGTGGTGTAATCTATTTTTCCACCACCACATTACTTGGATGAGTATAATGGTGTAAATAATAACTATATATGGTTATTATAACATGATAATAATTTTGATATATTATATCATCCACTCTAATTCCATTCAATAATTATGGGAATGATATCATCACTCGTGCGTACGTATGGATTACCGTCTCCATGAATGGTGTACAAACTACTGTATCCATGAATGGTGTATTTCATTCCTTTTATCAATATATTATATAAATGTATATTATGAATATATTATATATATAAATCATTTTTTACATTATGGAAGTAAGTAATCATGATCTAAGTAATCATCTGAATAATTACAAGTCAAAACACGGACGATAAATGAAACGATTTTACCCAAAACGCTTATTTAACATAGAATTGACAAATGAACGGGTAATATAAAGTCATAAGTGAATCATATATGATATCATAAATATTATTATGGTTCTTTTACAAGTTAATAATATGTTTAAATGTACTATAAATGAGTCTCTAATACACATGGAAGAAATTGGACATAAGGTAAGGGATAATTTTTCAATCTCATTTTTATCCGAGATTGCTTATACGTAAGTATTTACTGGGGTTATATTTTTCATCCATGCCCATAAAAATGTTTTTCATAAAGTGTTTAATATTATTCAATGTATTTTTAAATTCGTGTTTACCCCTCTTTTACTTTTACATTGTGTTGTGGAAGGAATATTTCTTTTGTTTACCATACGAGGAAATTTTTGACTTTTCCAGCAAAAGTACGAGGAGAATGTTTTTTAAACTTATTCGACATGAATGGATTTTTACGGTTTCATTAATCATTATTTTCATGAATCTTATTCTAAAATATTTCATGAATATTTTCAACAAAATCCTTTTCTTTTAAAATTGCATGGCATTTTTTGA